>JAHYIQ010000042.1:0-1380000 GCA_030673865.1 Melipona bicolor | reverse complement strand
AAATTGAATTTGGACGTAGTTGGGAATACATACATGAAACGTTAATTAATCGTATGAAAACGTCATTAATTAATTTTAATACGAAGCTGTTCGAACTATCGGGTTTGCAGAATTTGCAAATCCTCAATGCTTTTCGTAGGTCAAGTGGAATATAGAAAGGTAATTTGAAATTTAATTTGAAAGACATTAAAATTGACAAATTTAATTAGTTTTTTTTTTTTTTTTTTTGCAAATAAGAATTTGGTCCATCACACCATCGTAGTGGAGAAAAGGTGGAATTAATCGTTATTATCTTTGTCGTACACTATTCTTCTCCTTGTCTTTCACACGGAATCTTTCATGTCTGTCTTGTCGCACATTATTTTGTTCCTTGTCTATAGAGGTGCTGCCGTCTATATGACCAGAATAACCTACGTGCTGCCATCTATCCAATACTACCAAAATCTTTCACTTTAGTCGATTGTAGCAGCACTTGTGTGAATAAGAAGCGCCACAAAGTACGACAATAACGATTAATTCCACCATTCCACCGCTATATGACGCTAGTTTTCAATGTCCATGGATCGGTCAAAGTTTTATTTGTAAAAGGAAATATTTAACCTATGAAAATCCACCTAAAGATATAAAAATTCTAGTCAATAGATCGAAACTCTCGTTTGAATAATAGTGTTTAATTTCTCGTCTAAACTTCGTTCAAAACTTGAATGGAATTTGGACCTGGACACGGCGTTATTGAAAGCATCAATGATCCAAGTTTCTAAATATTTTTTTCAAATACACGATTCATAACAATTAATTTTCTTTTCGTTTCTGTCACGAAGAGGCGTTGTAAATATAGCTAAGCGCTATATACGACAACAAACGAAAGCTGAAAATCTTTCTTACTTGGATAGCATGTCTACTGCTCCTTTGGAAGCGCAATAGACGGTATGATCCATTAATGCTGCTTGGCTAGCTTGCGAGGAGAGATTAACGATACTGCCGCCCGCTTTCCTCTCGATCAGAGATCTAGCCACCACCTGGGAGACATTCAACATCGACTTTACGTTTACAGCGAAAGTCACGTCGAAGTCCTGCTCCGTGATGTCGAGGAAAGAGTTGAGACGCGCGACACCGGCGTTGTTCACCAGAAGATCAATCGGTAGCACGCTTTCTACCGCATTCTTCGTGGCGTCCCAGTCGTTTAGATCAACGCAGACAACTTGGATGCGAGGATCCACAGCGTGCAGTTCCTCGAGGTTTCGCTTCGTCTTCGATAACGCGACCACTTGACCTCCATAGTTGGAGAGACGAAGAGCCAACTCCTTGCCGATGCCTGCGATTTAATGTTTAACCCATTAAACGGTTAATCTTCTCTATAAAGGAGAAGCAGAAACGGCGGTCACGCATGTGTGGTTGCCCCGTGTGACACGAATGTGAATGAACGTAATGGGGAAATAAATGTTTAGGGACCCCATCGTCGTCACGATGTAATTGAAACATTTTTAGACGACAGTTTGAAATATTTCGCTCTTTATTTCTTTTTTTTTTATTTTTGACTACGTAAGAAACCCGTTAGGAGGTCGACAAAAATAATTAAATCTTTACGCTTGATTTTATAGAGTATTTAAAATATAAATGACAACGATTGTAATTAAAATATCATTCACGGAAGCAGTCAACATTTCCGTGAAGACGGAGATAAGCAGTAATTTATGCGTATGAAATAAACAATTTACGGCTGTTTCTGACTCGTTGTTAGTAAGTAACCATTAGATATATGCTACATATGTAGATAAAATTAATCAGAAAGAAATTAAAAATTTTTCAAGTCTGATTTATTAGTGGAACTTAAAACAAGCATATTATATTATATGTTATATTATATATTATATATTATATTACATGTGTTATGATAATTGTATAGCATACCTTGTCCAGCTCCAGTCACGAGAATACGTTTTCCTTCGAAGCTGATGTTCATGACTGCACGTGTCGCTAACTATTGAATGATGCCCCTTATTAAACACGTATATATTCCGCGTGACCCCACCAATGATCGACTATATGTGTACTTGCTTATATTATAGAAGGCAGGGGAAATCGGCGCTTATTCAAATGAGTTTCAAACTTTATTGCATTATTAGAAATCTATGTAATGCATATAATCATTTTAATATAACATTTTTATTTAATTTGTAGTTCGTCGCTAGACGTTTCTTGAGTATACTTTAAATAATATTTCAAAAGATATATGTTTACTTATCGTACATTGGAATAATTATAGCGAAAGAAGCTGTTTGCGTAAGAAAAATTTTTCCGCTTTATGTTTTAACCTCTTATGCTGGAATGACGTGCCACGCATGAGAATTTTTCGTCCCAAAGTTGCAATATTTTCTCAGTTTTAAATATATTTAAATATAACCCAGGCAAAACAGATAATAAATTTATCACTTCTCAATAATTTCTATCCTGTAATATACCGACGAGTTCAAAAAGAAAGTGATAAATTATTGTTACGGTTTGGTCACTCGATGGTTCGCAATGTTGCCAGCGCAAGTGGTTAAAATTCCTAGCGGATCGAATCATTTCGAATTATCGATGATGTGTCGATATTGTAACTGACACGCTACAAGTAGATTTCTGTCAAATTTGTATCCGTATAAAAGTTGCTCTGCGATTACACACGTTATTTTATCTTTGAAAGAATGCAGACAAGTGATGTGTAAAGTTTCAATAAGCACCTTAGTAATCAATAAACACCTTAAATGCGTTGTTCGTTGAACACCAGTGTATTATAAGTTGTTAACCTCTACGGAACGACGTTTCTCGGCAAAACTTCCTAGAATAATGCGTAGCATCTGTTAGTAACTGCTATTTTTAAGCAACGAGCATGCAATTTAAATAATACGCTGTTTTGAAGGTTATCTTTCTTTATGGTAATATACATTTTGCAATATATTTTTTGATCATATTTGTTGTCAAGTTCTTTTAATAAAGCTAATTTAGAATTTACATTAATCTTGTTGCAACACAAAATGATTCTAATTGTATATAGTTTTGCATAGGTTGGAGTAGAGCATGAAAACACTTGTTTTGAAGCCATTATAATTTTCATCTTCGTTGAAGAAGAACCATTGGAGAAGAAGATCGACAACAAAAAGCGTGTTTGACTTTTGTATGATTACTAAAATTGTGGAAACAATGGCATCTGAGGTCTTCTTAGGAAGCGGTGGCACATTTCATCGTGCTTTGATGTTTATGCTCAAACTTGGTTGGCAATCAAGGATTCGTTTACCAATGCTTTTGATCATTGTGTTTTTTGCGATAGACTACAGACTTCAATTAGAAATAGAATTTGAAATTAATCCTGAACAACATAATAATTTGTGATTAAGGATTTAAATTACTTATAGTTTATTTTTAGAGTCTAAAGGAAATTTAAATTATCATAGAAGGTACAAGAGATCTATTTTTCAATGTGTATATAATAAGCTATTTTTCAATGTGTATATAATAAGAATTTCAAGGGTATTGTTGATACTTTTACTTAATTCTATTGTAGTTTCCGATTATTGTAGATTAACATTGCGCTTAAGCTATGTTGACTAAGAAAATCTTTAACTTTAATATCATTTTAATCTTGAGATATTCGTTGGAATAATTGTAGGATCTATAGTATATGGTATAATAATTTCTAAAGTATATCTGTTTCTTATGGTACGTCTTATTTTATATTCTTTTATATTATATTAAAATACATCACTTTTAATTTTGTAGTAAGTTACATGTGTGAGACTGACATTTAAACAAGTATATTTCAGTAAAATATGACAAAGTTAAGATGAATATGAAGATCAAATTGCTTAAGATAGTATAGCCAATAAATAATTAAATTTCTTTTAACTATCATCATGTATTTAATCATCAAAAATATCTACATAATTATGTGAATATATGTATATTTTTGCTATTAAAACACTGCGAATTATATTTGAAAATATGTTAATAGTTTATTCAGGACATTGTTATAAAAAGCTGGTGATACACTGACATTTTATTCTTTCTCAATATATATAATTTCTTTTATACATGTTAATATATCTTTAACATAATTAAAGATTTACAATACTAGATAAGCAATTTTATTTTAAATCTTAATAATTTATAAAGGAATAAGGAGTAATAAGTAATTAACTATTTTAAGTATGAAAATGGATTAAGACTTTTTAAAAATGTATTTGAAAAATTATTTCGTTGTATGCTGTTATTTCATAAAATTCCTTAGTTTATATATATATTATGTATGCAAGTGTAACATAGTATTATTAGATAATATCAATTTATACTAACAATTTTCCATTGTAACATCTATACTATATAACATCATAGACGTTAAATGTTAAAATTACTTGTTAATGTTCTATTTGACTATAAATGATTTGTAAACATCCGCCGTAATTATAAATTGTAATTACAAATTGTTTATTAAATGTAAGCAGTTACACCCAATATCGCTAAACAAATAAACAGGTAAACAATTATTTTTATAAACCATCTTGTTATTGTCGAAAGCACTTTTTCGTAACAAGTAAAAGAACAACCGGATGATTATTTTTTACGAATCTCTCGTTGTTGATTACAAATTGTTGTTTTCATTCCAAACTGTTGTTTCATTCGTCTCGTAAATTACAGACGATAGTGTGTCGTAATACTCGGGTGTTTTGAGAATTAAACCCTTCTAGCGGTTGTCCAAGAGTTGAAACCCTTTTATAATTGAACTCTTTCGTTGGCTTCTCGGTGAATATAAAAGGTGCTTCTAGCTAAGAAAACAACAGTGCTTCTTCTTTTCTAAAGGGGAATTTGGAGATAAATTTTTAAGATGTAAGTTCGACTTACTGCTGAAAGATTCTACATTTTTTTTTTTCATTTTCTCAACTACATTGTAAAATTATTATTTTGAATAAAGGATGTCGAGCTTCGGACATTTCTTCATTTTAATTATCATTTCGGCTCTCGCGATGAGAGCTTCATCAAGGACAATAGATTCGGCAGAATTGGTAAACAGAATTGAAACTCCCGCAACCGTGGCATACAATTATCCCAATGTGGTAAGAAATTTTCTTATTTATTCAACTCACGCAAGTATAGTTTTCATTGTCTCGTTTCTCGTGTTCTTTTTTTTCTGCTTTTGCTGAAATTCAGATTGGATCGATGCAACGTGATTTGGACGATAATGGTGGTAGTAGAATTTGTCAAATAGAATATCAAGTTGTAAGAAATGCCAGGGAAATGTTTCACAATAAGTCGTGGAGTAACCGGTTGTGTCTCCGGCGATTACATGAACCCTTTCCACCCTGATTGCTTCTAAATTCTTACACAAACTTGTATCATCCAATTGCCAAATTCAGATTAAAATATATCACTACTACAGTTCACGTAGGAAATCCTTATCTCATGCTGTAACATTGTATTTTTACCAATAAAATAAATATTTTCTCGTAGCTCGCCACAATTTTGTATTAATCAAGATCTACCGTTCGCCGTTCTCTTTATTTTCTTTCATCCTCTCCAATATCAATCGAACACCCACGATTGGTTCTCGAAGCAGCTTTCATTCAGTCCTCCAGGATTCGACGCGTCGGTCCTTATGAAGAAAAGTGGTCGCATTTCCGCCGCTCGTGACGAAGAGGATTGGTTTAATCTTAATTTCATTCAAGTCGCGTAAGCGTACAGGGTGAAATGTCGGTATAAAGTCTTCGGAAAATCGAGATACAGCTTCTTCAGGATTGCAAGCTACATGGAAACACTTGGAAGGTTCGCCAGCGTTTGGCTGGTTCTGTCCTTCTGCGGCTTCCCAGCTTGCGGTTACGGAACCTTTCCTTCGAAAGACTTTGGTGAGGTTGAACAAAAGATTTTCTATTATTTTATTCTGCTGTGATGATCATCAGTCCCTATGTAGAATTATAATTTTTTTGTTCTACAGTGAATTAAAAAATTAAAGTTGCACTTATTATTTTGTAGAAGGAAAATTAATCGTCTTATCCAAGATAGTCGATTATATTAATCAAAGACCAGGTCAAATGAACGCCGACGTCACGTTATCCCTAACAATCGTCGAAGGTAAAAGATTCTTTACGATTCTAACGAATAGCGAAGCTTTAAACATTGTTCTTCTTTTGTACAGCCAACGTGGTTGCTGTCTTTTTGCATAAAAATGCACGACACCTTCTCGACGAGCATCGAAGTATTCTTACGACGATTTTAAAGTTGTGCGACTCGACTCGACGAGATCTGTTGGACACAATTGTTCCGGAAAACGAAGACGTTCAATTACGTGAGGATAATTATTTACATTGTGTTTCGAGAAGCTTTGCTTCAAATAAAGGAATAAAATTGTTCGATCGTAGTGCACGAAACGATAAATTATCCAATTTTATGGCTGAAGGAGATATCATGGCGACGCGGTGCCCTCAAAGAAGGGAAGGTCACTCTTAAATTAACTTATCGAGATGTACGAGAGTTGATAATGCAAGGAACGCCCAAGGAGAAAGAAAGCGACCGATGCCTCGCCGATATCGTTCGAAACAAATTGAACTCGAACGACAGGATTCCCGGTTTGTGTGCCGAGATACTGACCAATCGAAAATCCACCAGAGGGTACCCTCTTACTCATCAATTGTTGATTGTTCTAATTGCCAAGATGGTCAGTGCCATCGACATATTTTTTCTTTCAGTTTCTTCGTTCATCGTTATTAATCAATTTTCTTTTTCAGTTGAAATGCGATCGAGATCTTCCATCTTCGGAATTAATAGTATCTTACTGTTCCGCGATCCTGCAAGATCTAATCGATATCAAGACTGCTGGATTTCCCGATCAAACGCCAGATTTAATGATGGAACAAGGTAAAATGGGATATTGCGAATTTTTTCTCACGTTTACGAACACTTTAATAAACGTTCCCCTTTATTTTGGAAGTTGTTTTATGCGGCATGCAAGGCTTCCTCGAGTTCACAGACAAGTACTACGAACGATTAGTGTTGAGTTGGTCTCACCCCAGCGGCTGTTTCAGCTCCTTCGGGTACGTACCTGTTCATCCTGTTGTAGTTTTTGAATTTTAATTTGGAATATTTAAACACAAGTTTTAGTAGATTTAACAAAATCTTCAACGTATAATATTTACGTGTGTTTACGTTATCACAGAGGCAGTTAATTCCATTTTGTAATTACAAAATCCATTCTCATCTGTTCCAAGTGTGTTCTATTATTTATAAACAGTTTTTGAGAAAAAATATTAACAAAAATTCTCTCGCGATTTCTTTCAAATTTAGTACAGATATTTTTTAATAGAAGATAGAAAAACAGAATCGAAATAACTGAAGAAGAAGATATCAAGATTTTTGTCTTCAACGTATAATGTACATTTCTATTATTAGAGGCTAGGTTAATTTCATTTTATAATTACATTCTATTCTGTTTTATTATTTATGAACGGTATTGTATGTTTGAATGTCTCAACAAAAATACGAGAAGTCTTGTTTAATTTCTTTCAAATTTAGTCTATTTTTAACGATAGAGAACAGAGTGGAAACGAAAATAACTTGAAGAAGATATCAAAGTTAATTGAAAAGTGCTACATCTTCCTCTGCGCAGAGAAACGATAAATAAATTTCACGATGTGTTCGACGTTTCTTTTCGCAGGCACAGATTCGCTGGGAACGGGACGCGCGTGTCGCGGAGGGCCTCGAAGCAAACGGATTTTGGTTGCGACAGCCACGCCACTGGTCTCGCCGCTGCTTCCCTCTCTTTATTTATTCGCGAGAACTTGGAAAACGCGCGCGATGACTAAACGCCAGAACTATCCGGCCGGAGTGATCGTTTGCACAAGCGTTTGCAAATGCGCGTGCATAAAAGCATGACGTCGCGGAGAAGAGGGATCTCGGTAAGGGCAAAGAACAAGGAAGAGCGAATTACAAACAAAGAATAATTTATTTCTCGTGGTCGCAAAGGTAACAATAGTTATAAGTGATATAAAATATCTTTACATACAGGCAGAAAGACGAGCAGAACGGAGGTAAAAGTGGGATCGGGGGAAATAAATAAAATCAGTCGTTAACCTTGCGTAGGAGAGACTGGTTCTCGCGGTGTGGCAACACGCGTATATTTTTGCATACGTTTAACATTTTCGTTATCCTTGAAAACCGGGATCTATTCTCGTCCACGAGACGGGGACCAGCCTCGCCATTTTGATATCGCGCTCTGGCGAACCGGCAGTGTCGGTTTTCCCAGTACAAAACCGTGTTTCTCTTCTCTCTCTCTCTCGCGGGAGATTTCGCTTGTGCTTGCACCCTCGAACGACATCCGATTTTTCCAAGGAACTGCTGGAAAATTTCTTTTTCTTGACAAGCGATACTTGTCGATGAAATTGTTATACCAGTAGTTTTCCCAATATTTTATATACATTTTATGAAAGGCAAAGTTAAAATAATTTCCCTTCTTAACTTTTATTTAATAAAAAAAAAAAAAAAAAATTTCAGCTATCCATGAAAAAGAAAGTGTCGAGAATACACGAGTTACAACTGTAGAAGAAGATATCGTTTGTCATTCGAGGGGGCATCTCTCGGTGTTATAAATATATATATATCTACTCTCGACGATTAGTCTTAATTCATAAACACGATCGCGTGGTTTTTTGATAAATCTCCTCTTCCATCGGCCAAAAAAGGCGGTGCTTCGTGCTTTGGTGCGATTACGTTAATTGACCTTTAGGTTAATTGACCTCTCCCCGAAGAAATTGGATCGTTCTTTCGTGCGATCGAAGCTAATCGTTCCTTTCCTCGTGAAGAAGGAAAGAACGATCCAATTTCTTCGCGAAGAGGGGACCTTCGTTTCGTGAAATTTGCTGACTCGCTTCAAGGTCGTCGATAATTGTACCGTCTTCCGTACGGGTCGATTTTGTTGTTCAAGTTGTCGTACCTCAGGTACTGGAAATAACTGTACACTACCAACCACAAGTACATGTAGATCACTGAAACAATATATTTTTTTTCTTCATCGAACGATGGTTAAAGAATTGTTACAATTGTTAAGCTATCACTAGTTGAAGAAAAAGAAGACTGAATGGATCAAAAGTGAGGATTATAAAAGTCAATATTGGAGGATAGAAAGATATTTATAACTTATTAACTCACCAACAGCTACGATGCCAATGACGAGCCACAGAATTCCATTTATTGCCGCGTGATTCACGAAGAACATGATCGACGTGTACAGGATGCTCACCAACAGACTGACCACTAATATTAGGCCCAGAACTACCCACGGTAGCATCATAAACGTATTTCTCTATAACAAGATTGATATTATGTAATCAGTTTAGTCAAGTATATGACAGTATCAGGAAAACAACGTTATAGCATAGTTGAACACGATCCACGTGATTTCAAGAAACAATTTTACCTTGAGGGCGCCGATAATGAGCAGCGTGGAGATCAAGATCGTCATGCACAGGTTTATCGCGAAGATGATTTTGACGATACTCTGGTCCAGCGCGTCGATTATTATCATTTTCCATTCGACGTTCAGAGTGAAGATCAAGATCAGCGAGATGATCGATAGAATCTAAACAAGCATCGAAACAAATTGGTCCGCGTGGAAACTACAGTAGAAGACCAAAAAGTTGTTGAAAAAAACTAATTCCTGACTCGAAGCACAGTTTTGCATTGACTCTCGTGCGATAATTAGAACTAGTTGTGTTATTTCAAAAAGGAATTCATTTCAATTAAAGTAGATGTCGATCGATTATACGACAAGACAACTTGTTTTGCTACATTTAACGTCAGAAATAAGAAATAATATTTTCCAGCCATGATCTCCAAAGATCTCTAGAAAAAAATGAGCTGAGTAGAAGATTTATGTCGTTAGAACAAAAATTAAAAATCGAGTGATAAGTTGACATCTCTTTGCAATTTGGAATTTAACAGAAATCAATCGACAATTCGCACAATTAGGAAAAAATGAAAGTAAAATAAGAGCTGGAGCTTCTGCTGGAGCATCGTCAAGTTTCAAGAAATCCTCCTGTACGAAAGATCTTTCATTGACAAAAACAGAAAATTGTTTAATCATATGGATAGAAAATTGCAATAGTAAGAATATTCCTTTGAGTACTTATTTAATAAGACAGAAGACACAAAATATTTTTTTGTGATGTTAAATTATTAACTATATTTATAGTGCTATAGAATATATCACTATTATTTAGTTATAGTTTTTTGCGCTCTTGGATTCGTATAACGCGAAATCTCGCGTTATAAGGGGTCCTACTCTATTTTGATGGCGACAAATGTAAAAAAGAATTTAATTTCAGTCGAGTTCACTCGAGTACTTACGATGCACAATATTCCGGTAAGCAATGTCCCCGCTTTCAGCGAGTAATACCCGCAAAGCGACGTTAGCTGCATTCTGAAAAAGAACAAGAGTGATTTGAATCACAAAATTGAAGGATAAATGTAAGAATTGAAAAATGGAGAAAAAAGAAAAAACAATAAAGAAAAAGACAGTCCGTGAGCAAGTACTCTCTGATAGAATTTAGATCACGGTTAGAATTAGAGTCTGACTGGTGCTCGTGTATTTTTAAAGTTGATCGACAACCAATTCCTCGTTCTTGATCCATCCTCCTCGTTCTTCATTTCGTTTCTCCTTTGCGAATTATACGAATCTTCGCGCGAAGATCCCAAGACGAAAAAGAGTTGTGGATGAACGTTCAAAAAGGCGGGAATTTCGAATTTCTTTCTCCAAGAATTTAGAGGATTATGACGTAAACGTCCAAGCTCGTCCAAGTTCGAGTTAAACGAAACTAAAACGCGAATTAAACAAATTAAACGGAATTGAACGTCACGGAACGTTTCGTTTTGCTTTCGTTGCTCTTCACTGCGCGTTCCAAGTGTCCTGTTACATTTCATCTTACTCATTTTTGTTTCAAGCGTAAAAACGTCGCTTTGCAGTTACGTCATTATTGTCACACGTGATCATTTTACCAAAACACGTATGTGAATTATTTTAAATTATAAATAAACGATGAAGTTGTAACTAGCTGTTGCCCTGATCGTGCGAGTTGTGAAAGATTGGAAAGTGGAGAGAAACGACGACTCATCGGTGGTCGCGATGGTCTGAAATTCGCGTGGAATTAAAACGACAACGTTTAATTTGCGGCGTGCCAAGAATAAAGGGAATATGGGTCATTGGCATAGGTGGCCGCAGCGTCTATTTTCGCTTGTTTCGTTGCTGACCTTTCTTCTCGCGTTTGTTATTCCTCCCGAGCTGTCGCATCCGGTCTTCGGACCGCGGGGAAGAATCTTCGTCTTAGAACTACCCGGGCCACGAGCAAATTATCAGTATCTTCCAGTCAGCGATATTCGATGTGACTTCGTGATCGTTCGAAAAAAATAGTTCTTTACGAACTTAGGAAATTCCAACGAACGCTTATGAAAGTGATTTGCAAGTAACTTGTTTTGCCCTCGAAAAAACAAAAAATCCTAATAAAAAAAAAGGTGACAAATCTTTGATTGGCGCCCATTTTCAATTCATCATGGTGAAAAATGTCCATGTAATAATATAGAAAAGAAAACAATTCGCAATTAGGAAACGAAGCTTGATGCCGTTTAAAGGAGTAATAAAAAGAGTCGAGGAGAGACAGGAAAAGGAGATCGCCGTGAACTCGGTCGATACGAAACGACCGTGGCGGTCACGGTGAGCACGAGGCGTCGTCGAGGTCTACCAGGCCCCATAAGGAAACGCATCTCGGACCCCTCGTCGTTGTTCCCGCGATTTCTCTGGTTCACCTCGTGCAAAAAGGAAACTCGCGCGTTGTCTATGAAGAACCAGTCGGTTGACATTGGCCACCGCTCTCGGTTCTCCGGCTCTCGGTCGCTCCACTTCTCCTCCGTTTTCAGAACACGCGAATCCGTGATTTATTCGACCGATTGAACGACACGGAACACGATCCGGGACCAATTCCCGTTGCCGATGATCTCCAGGAACAATAGAAGGGGAAACCACACGATCGATCGCGAATTTATTTCACCTTTTCAACGACGAAACTTACCTCGCGAAGATCAAAGTGCAAATTTTGATCGTCTAAAGATTCCCAAACTTTTGTTGGCCTTATCTCCGTCACACATAATTCTCATCATTCAAAAAGTGAATTTTTGACCTTTGTGGGGGAAGCCTAAAAGGCCATTGACTTGATCTAAACAAGCTTTTAAGGAAAGAAAAAAATTGGAAGGTCAAATTCCATTTTTTTCATGGCGAGTTAGTAACTCATTCACAAATTGCCCCTCCGCCTCCGCTAGAAAATCAAATTGTCCCACGTTGGGAACCACAGACCGAAATAGTCGATAAAAAACGAACAAGAAAACACAAACACGCGAGTATTCGTAAGCGAAGCAATAACCATGCGAGGCAATCTATAAACAGCGGTGACACGCGAAATAAGGTCGCGTTAGGTGAATGAAATAAAACCGTGGAAAAATGGCGATTATGCTCGTACGCTTATACTTCGTCGCGACCCGATACCTCGACCTCGTTCATCGGTTTCAATTACGCTTGGGCGCGATAATGAGTTCACTCGGCGGGAGGAAACGCAAGAGGAAACGATTGCAGGGAAGATTTAAATCTTTGGATTCCGATGCATGCGCCGGCGAGTGACTTTGTCGGTTTGCCACTTCGCCGTATTCCTCGCAGAAGAAAAAAAGCGCGGTTGCGTCATCGAGACGAGAGAACACGCACGGCCTCGAGAGGTTGTTTTCCACGAGAAGGCGTTTGCGCTCGAAGGCGGATCACACACGCACACAGTGTTTCCTTTCAAGTATACGATTTAGGGAATGTTAGTGGCTTTACAACTAGTCGTCTCTGGTCTGTCTTTGATATTTAATTAAAAGTGGCTGCCAAAATAGATTTATAATTCTCCAGAGGTTTCTAATGGTCGATTCGTAACAAATAAGTTATTACTAGACACCACTAGAAACTTCTGGAAAATTATAAGAGAATAATAACTTATTTATCTGTTACATTTGTTACAAATCGACCACTAGAAACTTTTGGAGAATTATAAATCTTTCGGGAAATAGTAATTCTGTGTATTTATAACAGTCTATTTTTTAGAGACTTGAATAAAAAGTAAAAAGGCGTTAAAGGATCAACAACAATGGACAGTTTGAAACAGCGAATTCTAGCGAGCGTGTAGTGCATAATGAATTCAGAATGACTTGCAAATGGTTGATTCCACGATTACAAAATTGTCTAAGTGTTAATGGACACCATTTTGAGGTCACATATAGATAAGGTAGTCCTAATGTATTATAGTATGCAGTTCTCATTCTCGAGACAAATTATCTCCTTAACTATTAGGTTTAGAATCAATAGATTGATACTTTTTCACTTGGAATATTCTCTCGATTTATGATAAAAAAATATATATATATTGTAGTTTAAAAAAAGCAGATGTGATCTTGAAAATTTCGAAATTCCTCAAGCACAAACAGAGAAAATTGACACGCCATATTTTGCCTGCCTCAAAATCATACAACTTTTGTGTCAAGCAATTTTTTATTAGACGTATAATTAAAAAGTTATTTCCGGTGTCCAAGGTGTTATGCGAATCACCTTGTATAAATGAAAGTTCAATCAACTCTTTCTTTTTTTACTTTAATCGTCGGTTTAAATTTGAAGTAGAAATATTTTGAAATTGCTGGATCAATGGTGGTTTTATTTCGACTCGTAACCAAGTGCGAAAGTTGTGTAAAAAAAAAAATGTACGAGGCAAAGTTGTTAGGTGAATAGATCTAATCTGTTCGTTGAACAAGCAGAAGATAAACTGCGGTAACGCGTTAAATTTAGGCAGAGAGCGCGTGGGGATCGACCGAAAAAAATAGAAAACCACTTGATCAACCACGTGTTTACGTGGCACCCACTCAATTATTCTTGACCTAGATAGGAACATTAAAAAGCGTGAAAAGGACACATCGGTTAGTTTAGCAAAGTTTCCTTTCCTTCGATCAGGGCGCTGTCCTTCCACGAAATAGAAGATCGATATCGCGCTAGCTTTTTATTTGCAATTACTTCGCGATGGAGAAAATTTGAACCTGCAAACACTGGAAGCAAACAGCAGTTTGGCAACGAATTTAATAAAATTTTAAATCTATTCCTGTATTCCTAATATTTCAAATCTATTCCTAATTGATAAAATAATCGATAGGTTGTGAAATAAAAATATTCCAATTATAAAAACATAATTATGATTATGAAGGGAATACAGATAATTCAACATAGAACACAATGGACGAAGTAACTTTCAGGCAATAAGAAACAAAGTTACATATCTCAATTTTCTTTAAATTAACGAGGATCAAACGAACGAAATAAATAACAATGAAAATGCAAAATTTTAATCAATTTGCTCGAGCGTGATAATTACATTATTCTCGACCAACCGATATTAATCCATGATATATACGTATATTAATCAAGATCGATAGACAGCAGAGTATTAAAAAAAACTGCACGACTTGTACCCCAGTACGATTCGCTTCACTGAAAGGCCCAGAAGCAATTGTTCTGACTAGGAAATGAAGACGACTTTTTTGTCATAAAATTTTATTGATATGCAAACATTGGAATCGATACAAAACAAATTACAGGCGCGATCGCTCAGTCTACCCCACGCCCCCTCACGAATCACGTGACCCAAATCAACCAATCGCTAATTTTCGTTGCATTAGCGTTGCACCTGAAGAGATCCGATTTTCTGGGTTACCCCCGCTAAAATCACTTTCAGTGATAAAAAATGTTAAAACACGGTACAAGACGATCACGATGGCAAGAAAAATACAGCGGTACAAAGATTCTTTACAGATTAAAGGCCCACGCGTTGGAAACGTTGCACAATGGAAGTGGTTACCACGTTGTTTCGCGTTTGAAAGTCGCTGAAAGGAATTTTCGATTCAGATGTTTATCGCGGTGCTTTATTTGCACAGCATCCACAACACTGTGGCTTCCAGGTCAGGTGCAACGTCGGTCGTGGAATACCGATATCGTGTCGCGTGTCGATCCTTTCGTAATCGTGTTTTCCGCGTTCACACACGGCAAGGAGAAACGGGAGAAAAACTTAGAAATACGTTCCAGATCGTATAACCGAATGAGAAAAAAATTTCATTTTTGCCAATCTTAACCCCTTAAACGTTTATGTCAAGTATACTCGTCATGGAAAAATAGAATTTTTTTATTTAACGTTGAATAATCTACTCGTTATGTAGAAAAAAATTCGCTTTTGCTATTTATTGTCGTTAATCGTAGTTAATTTACGTCCTATGAGAAAACTACTTCCATTCACGAAACCGTCACAAAAATAAACGTACAATCTTTACTAAATTTGCCAACTGGGGATTTATTATACCCGGGGTTGTCTCGTTCTCTGCAATTGACAGGTTAGGAGTCATTAAAACGTAGCCAACCGAAGACTACATTCTGTTCGTACGTTCGTAATAAGCACGTCTATGCGCACGTGAGTGCACGGAGATGTTGCTGCGCAATTCGCGCACGTATTTCCATGGATCACAGTCGCGAACGCGACTGTGTTTGGCCTCCTTTTACTTTCCGCTCGCCGCCACGCGCCCGCGAGCATCCTTCTGTTTCTTTCCTACTATATTTCAGTGGATTGGTCCATTCGTGAATCCGCTACTCGCTTTTTCCATTTGTTCCGAGCCCCGACGAGCCCACGCGTCTTTATTTTCTCTCCCCGTCCTCCCCCTCTGTGTTTATCTTTTCGAATCACCTTGACTCACTCTCACATCTCTTTTTCTTTGCTTCCTGGCTTCCAAGACCGAGAAATAGATCAGAAAATAGAAACGAGGGATGAATTGTTTTTTGTAAAGGCGAAGCGGTCGATTTAACTACGTCAAACGTTAATTAGTAATTCGAAGGGGGGTTTGATATTGTTCAAATATTGTAGAAATAAGATTACTCACTCTGTTCCTAAATAAGTGTCCATGTTATGTACCTTTATTACGTCGAGGTTAAAGAAAATCTTAAGGAGGTTAAAAAATTACACAAATACAGAGACTTTCGAGAAGGTTAGACTCTAACTTATAAATGTTTGCTTCAGCTGAAGGTTAGCTCATGAGAGAAGTGTAAAAATGTTTCGAAAAGTATGGTTCACAAGTATTGTTGCACTCTCAAAAATAATGGCAAACATAAAAAAACAAATTTAACTAAGAGAAGGTGTTTTGCGATATTTTATTAAAAATTTTAACAAACCACAGCATGGGTTTTATACTAAAAGTATCATCAGAGAATTAGACGTATCTGCAAAAACTATTAGCAGAGTTTAAAGTCAAGCAAGAAAATGCTATAAATGTGAATCTAAAATAAAACTTAACGATGTGTTCATATCCATAAAAAAATGTATATGTATCATGCTTCGCAAAAGAGAAGATGATTGTAATTTCCCACATTTTGCCAAATGATGGATTAGCTTTAACCAGCTATTACCAAGAAATGTTATTTGTAGCGATGAAGCAATTACAATTGCTCGGCAGATTATTAATAATTAGTTCGTAGTTTAACAATATTTAAACGTATAACAAATAAGTTAAATTACGTTCTGAAAAGTGGACGTTTATTTCAAAACAAATATAACGTGTAAATGGGACACTTATTTTGCAACGGAGGTAGTATATATTATTTGGCGAGTCCATCAATGAGACGGGTCTGAGGTACTTTGTTCTGCGATTACTGAAAGCAGGTAGTTGTTCAGAGACAGAAGCACAATTATTATACATACTTATTTATATCCATTACATCATTTGTCATTAATACGTAGTTATGTAAGTGCAGCATTATTGTAAATGCAAATCGTTGCAAACATTATCGGCGTCTAATAAAGTGAAAAGTTCAATACAACAGAGAGTGTGAAAAAGATTGCGCGGATTGCGAGTCGTATTGCAAAATTCAGTTTTGAAAGAATGCAAAATACGCAATAACGACGTTGGTATCTGCGTCGTTTCGATTACCCCAGTTACCAAAGTTCACTAGTTCAGTAGTTTTCGCAACGTTTTCTTCGATAACCAGGCACGTTCGTCGATAACGAGCAAAAATTTTAACCTTTGTTAGAAATCTTCGCGACCAGACTCCACCGCGGATAAACTATGATACAGATATGTATACTATGTTTGTCCAGTCGGCGATAACGCGAAGGAGCTCGTACGACAATGCGATAAATTGTGAAAAATATAAGCGTTTCGTGAAAGTGGAGACATCGTGATTCTTCGTCTCGATTACGATAATCCTTGCTCTTTGCAAACTTTTCCGTTTCATTTCCAAGAACTCGAATTCTCTGGCAGTTTATGTTAGACGAAAGTAATGTCAAAATATCGATGTATAATTAAGAAAACGTACAGAGACTAATAAACTTAGTATATATATACAGTATATAGTATATATATAGTATATATATAATTATAGAAAAAAATATATATATATAATCTAATATATATTATTATATACATATAACCTAATATATATATAAATATTATAAGATAATATATATAATATTATATCTATATATTATAAGAGACTAGTAAACTAATATATATATATAAGTTGTATAATTTCATACAAGTATGTACAATAATTTTTCTAACAAACTGTCTCAAGTGTTGTAAAGATTATATAAATTTATGCTGTATCATCGTTGTGTAGTTGTTCCTACAGTACAGTAAGACAGAATCGACTAAAAAATATGGAAAATTAAATATTGTCGAAAAGGCTCAAGAATCTTTCGAGTGAATTACAACTACGTTTCGTTACGCGACGAAGAGAGATTATGTTATCTCGGCGAAGTTCCCTAAAGAATTTCGAGAGGAATTTCGAACGTTATTTGCACATGTTGCAAACAGTTCGCGCTAAACAGAGGCCCGTGGCAATTTTTGTTGCGCCTTCGCTGGCGCGGCCACCAACTTGGCCGTGCACTTGCCAACGAATTGAAGGAATCGCTGACTCCACTGATTATACAATTATCGTCGCGGTTACACCGTGGGTAATGGATAGTTTTTGCGTAGCGACGGACGAAGCTCGTCCTTCGTTCCGAGTCCCCCCTAGTCGAGTTACACTATCTGACTAAATTACTTCTTGGTAAATAATATTTACGTGCATTTAGAAATGTAGGCTTGGATTGAAAAACTTTGCAAACTACTGTTTTAGGTTTAGATTTATTTTTTTTTTAGATTCTTAGACAATTACTGCAAACGGGAAATTTTCGATCGATACCGATCCCAGTTTCGAGTTGCACTTATTAATAATGTTCCTAAACTATTGTCAACTATTTCAAATCACTCGCACAGATTGTCAATTATCGACCGAAAATTAAAATTCCTCGTGACAGGTCTCTGTAGACCCCTCGTTTGCGAATTTCGTCCAGCGAATCGAAGACGCTTGCAGAACCTTTGCTTCGTCCCAACTTTAAATCGAAGGCAAATGAAAACGAAAACTTTCCACCTTTTCACCCGCGACGTTGCGGACACGAATAATTTTTCCGCGAACTCGTTTCGATCGACAACGAAATCGTTCGTCTATTCGGGTTTATTTACTCACTTGTGGAAGTGGGTGGGTGGCCCCCCGCGAGGTGATCGGGCGCGCGGGTTCCGCAAGAAAGACCGGAAGTGAGGCTCGGTGACGGAGCTTCTTCAGTGAGAAAGAAAGTCGTCGGGTGTCACGAGGCGCGACGAAAATTGCGCTTAGGTCCAGCGCGATCCGCTCGCAATAGGAGATGGTCAGAAACTGTGCCAAGAACAGTACGCCGCCGCGGCAGACCGCGAAGCTTGTACACCTACGACGCGATACCTACGCCGGTGTGCGGTGGCTAACCAACACAGCACCGATCATCCGCTTCTCTCCTCTGCGCCCCGTGCCGATCCTTCTCGCGTCCAATTTTTCTTTCCGTGGAAATGACAAGCGGGCGGGCTCCCAATTAATATTCGGACGCTCAACCCTTTGCCCTCGACAAACTTTCTTTGCATCGTCTATTTCAGCAATTTATTTACGAAGCGTCGTTTCGAGTAAAATAGCATTGGATAATAAAATAGTATCACATCATTAACAAATAGTATCAACAAATGGTTATTACAACAATCATTGAGAAAATAGTAATAAAATCATTCGAATGGTATTTAACACGAGATTTTGCTGATTGTATCTTTCTTAATATCGTTTAAATTTAAAATAATAATCAAACAACAATCGTGCATTGCTAGAACGAGTATAATACACTCAATCTGTGGGAAAATAATATTCTCCACCATTTTTTAAACTTTCGTAAGACGCAATGAGAAGTTTTTGAGTGCCAATTGACTCAGGACTTGGGTCTTCAGAAGTTTCTTCTTCTGAAATTCTTTTGTTCTTCTTACGTTGTTATAACTTTCACTCTAGCGTCTTCAAGCTTTAAAACGAAGGCTTGTTGTTGTACGATTTTTTTTTTTTTTTAATGAAATTATAATAACTTCAATATTTAGTGTCCAAAATATCAATGAGAGTTACTCGAATTTTGGGAATTAGAGGTTATTCGAATTTTACTTTCATGCTGCGTTTTCATTACGTACGCCCCTTCAGCTTGCCTCATCGCTAATTATTAATCAAACTCTTAGATAAACAGAGAGTTTAATATTAATGAGTGCCATCTGACTGTTTGAATATTAACGACAGTCAGTGTTAGTATGTACTTGGTGCAACTTGCCGATCAAACAATCGCGAATCGAAGATGCAACTGCGCAATATCTAGTTTGAATAATTATTAGCGAACGAAGTAAGACGATTGATTGATCAAAGATGTAGGCGAAGTAAGACGATTGATTGATCAAAGATGTAGGCAAAGTGAAGATTATTTTGCGGATTTAAAAATCGAAATAATTAAAAGCTTGGAAATTCGAGGATTTATCTAATGGATAGATAGAAAATCGGTAAAAGTTATTTGAACGAATTAAGCGAACGAAGTTAAAAAGATGTCGAGGGCAAACAGGAACTGTATTTAATTAAGTATATTAAGCTCGTTGAGCGATACAATAAGAGAGCGGGATAAGAGGTCGGCCGAATTGAACGAATCTCGCTTGGAAACGCTGTCCAAATTAAATATACAGACTGATAAAACGAAATTCACAAAAAAGAAGTATTATTTGTATATTCGTATAAAGGAGAATTATCACTTTAAAACACTATCGTTTATTTATCTTCACGTTAGAAACAAACAACACTTTCGAATAGTATCGAGGAGAATTTGCCTGGTGACAAAATACGAGTATTTGAAAAAACGCAAATGTAAGCTAATCAGCACGAATGTAAGAGATATAAATAAAATCGGAGCCTTCTGAATCTTCCAAATGATAAACGAACAATGTTTCTCGCAAAATCAGACGCCTTTAAATCGAAAAATTAAAAAAAGAATGAAAAAACTCGTATCTTTCATTTTTCTCCAGAGAAAAGGAAAAGACAGAATGTGGAGAGAAAATATCTCAACGATTTCTTATTTAAAACATGCAAAATGAGACGCTTCTGTTTTCTTAAAAGGAAGGGGAGGAGTGTTAAAATTCATCGATTCACCGCGAAAAAGAAAATACAAATCGAAAGAAGGAAACTGAGAATACCAAAAGAAAAGAAAAAAAAGAAAGATTCGTGACGATTTCGTTCAACTGTCTTCGTTCGACTCGCCAGATTCGTTCGAAGCGATCGCGAATTCTTCCATCGACGAATCGGTGAGATCGATCGCGGAAGCTGCGTTCCTCGACACCTGCGAAACCGCCGTGTACGTGGAATCGAAACTGTCATTCGTTCGCAAACTCATCTCCATGAAACTTGCTTCCGAAGTTCGAGGCAAACTCGAACACTCGTCTCGTTTCGCGAATGTCCTAGCCTTCTCGACGTTTCGTTCAACCGTAGAGCATTTTCCTTTTTCTTCTTCATCTTGGTCTTTGCTTGATCGTTCGCGAACCTCGACGAATGTTGTCCCGCAGCTACTAGATTGGATTTCTCCCGCGTCTGTTGTCACTTTTGCCTCACGCAGATCGTCGAACGATTTTGTTTCGTCGTCGCGCGTTAAGTGAAATTCTGACAAACTCGAGTCATCGTCTTCCCTGTATCTGAACGTCTTGATTTCTTCTGCAGCTGAACGCAGTTCCAACGAGTCCCCTTCAAGTTCCTTCGGTTCAACAGTGAACAACTTACTCGCAGGTTTCTCGATGACACCCAATTCGTTGTTCGACGCTAGAAAAACCGACTGGATTTTCGAATCTGACTCCACTGAGGTTTCTACTTCTTCTTCCTGCGACTCGTTTGGACAGATTTCGATATCTCCAAAAATTCTTCTCTTCAAACACAACGCGGACTCTTCTTCAATCTCTTTTGAATTGTCTTCGCTCAATCGTCTGACTCTCGGACTGTTCGAGAGCGTTCCGTACTGAGTCGAGTCGAAATTCATCACCGAATCGTACTCGTCGAATTGAGAAACGTCTATCATCTTGAGGTCGACGATTCTGTCGAACGAATCGTCCTCCTCCAGCTCTTCTTCCGTTTCTTCGTGCTTCTCCTCCTCTGTTTGATCCATCAGTGTCGAATTTTCAAGGAACGTGGCCGTCGATGTCGGCACCGTGTGAATGTCAAAGGGTTTCAAAGTCGACGTAGACGTCGACGCCTGCTTAAACAGAAAGATCTTCTGGTAGAAGTATCGTACGTAAAAGCAGAACACCAGCACCCAGAAGGTGAGGATCGTGTACAGGAACACGATCCTTTGCTCATCGACCTCGAAATCCGACGTCTCGTTCGAGTTGGTTCTTTCAAGAGAATCTTGGTCCTCTTCGCCCTCAAACTCCACCAGTTGAACATTCTCGTCAATCTTCTCGGTCTCTTTCTTGTATTCCTCGACTCGCGTTGCATCTACTTCTATGTCTTCTTCGGCATCTTCCGTCACAGTAACAATTTCATCCAGTTCCTCGCTGTCGATGCTTCTTTCCACGTTCACCAGCTCTTCCTCCGTGTCGATCTCCTCCAGTATCTCGTACGTACGATTTAAGCTCCCCCTGCGAACCTGCACCGGCTCCGAACGTACCAACATGTACCTTTTCAACTTGTTGCTCGAGCGACTCGCGATCGAAACGTGATCGTTCGCGGATGCTTTCGAGTAAGAGGCTCCGCTCTCTTCGTGTAACACTCTTCCGAAAGCGTCGTAGCTGTCAACGATCGATATCGGGGAAAACCTCTGCAACGTCTCGAGATATTCGTTTCTCGTTGTTTCTTCGTCCTCGTCATCGATTTCTTCTCCGTCTTCTTCGCGTCTGTCGTCCATCAGAGAGAAGAAGTTCGTTTTACTCGGCTCTGCCTGCTCGAGCGCTATGTCAAGGTTAAGCTCCGTGTCCTCTGGATCCTCCTCGTCATCCATCGCGTCGGTCAAGTTGATCACAACGGGGAACTTGATGTTCGTGAAGATGTCTTCCTTGACGAATCTCAGGCAATCTTCCTCGTAGAATTTTAACACTCTCTGCTCCTCCAGCGAACATTCTTCCTGTGTTTCTTCATCCTCTCTTTCGTCACGAGATGCCAACCGAGACGTCTCGGTTCTGTCGTTGCGAAGAGTCTCGAACGCTTCGGTAACGTCCCGCCATATCCGGGCCACCTGAATCAGAAAGTCGTCCAATCTAAGCTCGCTGACGATCGAATGCTCCTCGTCGTGTCCGAGGTCGTCGATCTCGAGGCTGTCGATTTCGGGCAGATCCTCGTGATCGATGGCGGTGATGCAGAAGTCGCAGAGGGAAATCTCACCGTCGTCTTCTCCCTCTTCTACACCTCTTCGATGCGGACGAATCACGCGGAAAGTGGTGTGCTCGTACATGGGAAGGTTCCACGAGTCTCTACTCGATTCGAAGATAAAATCCGAGAACGACGACGACGACACCGTCTGTCTGCCGTTCAAAACCTCTTCCATCGTGTAAAACTCCCCCGCTAAATCGAAACTGGCGTCCAATGATCGATAGGCGAACATGTTGTGCAGGGTTCTGACGGTCTCTTCGTTCACGATGTCCCACACGGGGATGTCGTTCTCTCTCGAAGCGTCAGAACTGTTTAAAATCACGTAGCTGATGTTGATCCCACCGAGATCCGACAGATTCGAGATTATTCTCTGCGAGATCGTTTCAGGTTCGTTCTGCAATACCTCGAGATTGTCTTCTTTTGCTTCGTCCCGAGGAACTTCTGTTTCACCTTCCTCTATGGGTTCTGAGAGAACTTTCGATTCTTTCGTTTCTTCCGTTTTATCCTCTTCCACTTGTTCTTGACAATCGTTTCTGATATTCGAAGTCTTCTCCTGATGTTCCTCTGTGTCTGATATTGGCTCGATTCCCTTCGCTTGGTCTTCTGATTCAAATTCCTTTGGCTGGTCCTCCGTTTTTAATATGGAATCAGTTTCTTCCTGCTGGTTTTCAAATATTGCTTGAAATCGAGCACTCGGCTGTTCTTTGATCTCTGGTATCGGTACAAGTCCTTCCTTGACATCTTCGCGAGTTTTTGATACCAATTCATTTTCCTCCTTGTAATCCTCGGTTTTTAGCGGTTCATGTTTCTCCTCGAGTTCGAGCGTTGCGCCACGTTCAATCGTCTGTGTGTTGGCATCGTCTGGAAAAGAAAGAACAAACACGTGATTTTTCTTTCGTTGACATTGCGGAGAAAGTTATTTCTCTATAACGAGAAAGTTGGGAGAATTTTGAAGCTGTTGAACTGAGAGGGCCAAGTTCTGTTCCTTCGGTGCATATCATCCGCACTTTCAGTTTTAGCGAAAGGCTACAATAGCCTCGGAAAAAAGAAAATCGACAGTTAGTTAGAGTTCAATTTTTAGTTGAGTTCGAGATATAGAAAAGACTTTGAATCCGTTCGCTAATAAAACCGAGATAAAAACCCAGAGAGTTGTACGAGTTATTTGCATCCAGAACATCAATATGCCACTCGCTACAATATCAAAATTGCTAACCTAAACCTAACTTAAACCTAATCCAGAACATCATCACCCGCTACAATATCAAAGTTACTAACCTAAACTTAAACTTAACTTAAATCTAACCCAGAACATCACCACCCACTACAGTATCAAAATTCATTCTAAAATTCCAAAATAGTTTTGCCACCTTGTTCCGGGAAGTATGGTTTATCCTCCTGATCAACGGTGCTGGAAGACCACGAGGAGGCAACGTCTTGAGTCGTCGTAGGCTTCACCACCGTCAGCAGGTGTCCAGCTTGGGCGCTAAAGTCTACAGAGAGGTTCACAGAGGTCGAAGTCTCCTTGTCTCGTTCGTTCTCAACGAGAATACGAGAGGAAGAGGAGTCTAGGTGAGAAGACACTGCAAGGATCTCCAGAGGATCTCTGACGTCCTTCTTGGCAGGCATCCTCTCCAATTCTCGACCTTTCTGCGTGCCTTCCAACTTCCTCGTCGAAACCATCGAACCATCGTTGATCTCCTCCTCCTCCTCCTTTGTCAATTTGTTTGGTCTGCTGTACTTGGTGTGCTGCTTCTGCCTCTCCACTTCGTCAATCCTCTTGCTTCTTTTCATACTCTGCTTTGCCTGTTCACCGCGCAACCGATTAAAGTTGTCCAACAACAGCTTGTCCGCGATTTTGTTCACCTTGGCCAGCTTGCTGGAGCAGGAGTACTTTTCGGAGAGCAAAGATTTCCTCCCATCGTTCATCGTGACGAACATTTTACTATTCTTGTTCAGCAACGGCTCGGTCTCCGTGGTCGCGTCCACGAACAAGTTCTCCTTGTCGAGGTAGTCGTCCACGTTCCGGAGAACGTTCCTCTTGCAACGATCCGGTTTGTTCTTCCTCGAGCGAGGCTTCCAATGAGTTTTCGAGCTTTCGGGATTCGCGACTGCAGCCAACTGTCTTCCCACGATCGGTCTCTTCCTAGCTTCCAGCTCCTTCTTGTCCTTCAACAGCGTCACCTCGTTGTACGCCTTCAGAGCTCTCATCTCCCGAGCTTCTCTCTCCTCTGACGACTCATTCCCCACTCGGTTCTTCCACTTGAATTTCCTCGAGCTGTGCACCGCCGTCTTCGACGCGTCCGAAAGTTTCTTCAAAGTGGGCGACGTCTTTTTCGAATTCGCAGCGTTGGGAACGTTCCCGGGCTCGTCCTTCGTCCTTCGCGGGTACGGTTTCCTGCGATGGATCACCGAGTCGAATATCGCCGGTCGGACGACCTGCGAGAACGGAATCGTCCCGAACGTCTCCACCTTGCATCTCGCCGTGCACTTCTTGTTTATCTCACGTCTTCTGTCGCTGCTCTCTTTCCGCGACAGAGTTCTGCACTCGCAGACACTCTCGTCGGACTGTTTCTTTGGGTTCTCGGCCGGTTTCGTCGACTTTTCATCCTTCTGCGCAGCTGGCAATCTCTTCGAGTCTCGCGAGTCGCTCTTGCGTTCGCGGAGATTCGCGATCGGCGAGACACTTTTTTCCTTCGGACGTTTGAACTTGAAGAACGTCTTTCTGTGTCTCTTCTGTGCTTCGGCGAGGTTGCTGGTGGAACTTTTCGATGTTTGATCGTCCTTCTCGGTCTGCGTGTAGGCGTCCTTCGCATAGCTCGCGACACTCGGCTTGAGAGCGCTGCTTAATACGACGGAGAAGTCGTCGAGGGATTGCTCGTTCATTTGTATGATTTCAGGGGCAAGGTGCTCGTCGCAGGTTGCCTCAGAGATTCCATATCTGAGAAAAATGACAGAAAATAAGTTTCCATTTCAAAGAAGATCGCTATGAAAATTACGAGTAAGTAAGTCCCCGCGTAAGTGTCCAACAGTCGGGACCGAAACTGGACAGTTAAGAGTGGTGTATTCTAAGAATTGACGTTGAAAGGAAAAGAATATCGATACTAGGCACTACTATTATTACCGTGATTAGTCGAAATGACAGGTCATTAAAAAAAAATTAACATTTATGTAACATTTATGAAAATAGTAAAATGTATAATAGATTGTTATTGCAATTCAAAATTTTTGTTTACTCTTGTTATTATTATTTTGCCACTTACAAGGTCCAAAGTGTGGTCAGTTACGTGGGGACTACTGTATTTATTGCGTAATTATCTCGTAACGTGCGAGTTCGTACGAGATATCTTCGAATCTCACGTACCTCTTCATCGTGCTGAAATTGCGATCGTTAGGCAGCCCAACGATTCTCAAGTCTCGCACAGTCGACAAGGAATTGTCTTGATCGTTTTGCTCTTTCAAGACGTTCGAGGGTATTAACGCGTCTTGGCCAAGTTGCGCTGGAAATATGCTCCACTTCTTCTTCTCCAATTGTCGGAGCAAACACTGGAGTTCGGTGTTATTGGCGAAGTCCTTCTCGTAACAACCGTCGAAAACCTTCATCGAATCTTTGAAGAACCTTGGGATATTCGCGTCGCCGAAAGAGCTCACTTTTACTACGTTTCTCTCGGTATTTTGCCCGCTCCTCTGCACGGTATTCACAACTGAAAAGATATGTAAGTGACGTGACTCTTTACTATTAAAAATGAAAAAATAGAAGCAAAATTTCCAAGTAACTCTTTACTATCAAAAGTAAAGAAATAGAAATAAAAATTCCAGGTTAAAAGTTACAAAGACACGTACTACCGTCGGTAACGGACATAGAAACCATAGTCTTTTCTATTTCATCGTCAGCCTTTAATTTGGCTTTGCTCTCGTCAGGTTCGACAACCTTCAAAATCTCAAAATTCGTCACCACGTTCCTCGTCACGTTCAGATCCTTCAAAATGTCCGAAATCTTGAAAACCTCGTGCGGTTTATCCTTCGAACTGTTCTTCAACTTTGGAAACTGATCGTCCCTTCTAAAACTTTTCAATATGTTCAAATTATTTTGCAACAATTTCTCTATCAAAGGTAAACTATTGTCCATGGTAAATTCTGCTCTTTGATTTTCGGTATTCTGATCGACATTATCCAAGCACGAGTGATAGGTTGTGCTTCTCGAATTTTCAAAATCGTCCTCCATATCTCTCGCCATCTTGTCTTCGTCGGTGCTCTCGTTAGGCGTGGAGTTCCTCATCACGGAGGAGCCGTTCGAGAAACAATACTCCTCCAGCGTCTTGTTGTACAGATAATCGTCGACGATGCAATTGCAGCCGAACAGCGGTCGCAGTTTCGCAGAGCTGTTACTTTTCTCTACGCTTTGTCCCGTGTGCTTCGAAAGATTCACGCCTGACCAGTCTCGTTCGGTCGGAGAAGAGCAGCCATGTTGATTCAAGCTCCCCGTGTGATCGGACGGATGCAGCTCCGTTTGCTTCGTCTCTGGAAAGTCTGTTTCTTCTTTTTCCTTCGTCGGTGAACGTTGGCTGGATTCCAAGGATGGATTCCGTAGATCCACGTTTTTCGGGGACGTGGATGGATTTTTCTGAATTAACGTGTAAAAGTCTAGTTAGGCAGAATGTTTTCTTCATCACGCAGAATCCAAATATCCAAAGTAATTAAGATATTGGACCTACTAAAGAAATATTTTTAGAAAAGTTATTATATTTCTTTTGTACGTCGAATAGCGGAGCAGATTTCAAGGACAGTTTCAAAATCATATATTTTTTATTTTGTGCATTAATCGATACAATTCTGTATTCTTTATAGAAAAAGGTATCAACATTGTTATATACATACTCATATAGGTAACGAAGTGTTAAAATTATTAGTTCAAGAGATATTTTAACTTTAATTTTATAAAATTTGCAGGTCCTTGTCCTTCCTCCTCTTTCGTAAATTAAAGTTCAGATATTTCCTAAATTAATAACTTTTCGATAGAGATAGGTTCGTGCTTCTTTTTTTTTACAGAGAATATGGAGCTGCGTCGAAAAACATATGGCTCCATTTAAAAGTTAAAAGATAATTCGCACCATTTCTTGATAGGTTCAATACTTTTACGAGATATTTCAATTCTGCGAGATAAAGGAAACGTCCTGCATATAATATATATAATATATTAGTACAACATAGAGTATAAATACAAAAAACGTAAAGATACAATTAGTCTGACAATTCAATAGAAAGCAGTGTTTAATTAAAACTAATAAACAAGTTACTGATGCGATATAATGTGACAAAACGTAACATAAAACTTACTAATGTAGGATTATTATCGGCGATTTCGTCGTTCGTAATTTCATCCATCGTAACTCGATCCCCTGTTTCATTTTCATTTTTATCACTCGTCGTTTCGTCCATCGCAACTCGATCCTCCGCTTTTATTTTTATTTCTCTTCCGTTCGTAACTTCATCGCCGGTACTTTCATCCGTGATCGCGATTTCATTCTCCTCGCGCCCATTCGCAGCGATTTCATCCTTCTTATCCTCCTCCGTCGCGACTTCGTCCACGTTTCTTTTCGCGCTTTTGTCCT
Organism: Melipona bicolor; assembly: GCA_030673865.1. Taxonomy (NCBI): domain Eukaryota; kingdom Metazoa; phylum Arthropoda; class Insecta; order Hymenoptera; family Apidae; genus Melipona; species Melipona bicolor. The sequence continues at coordinate 1,351,569 of JAHYIQ010000042.1, read as the reverse complement.
CCTTCCGCACGTTCCAGGCGTACTCGTCGAAAAAGTATCGGGATATGTCTCGTTTCGCGGCTCTCTCGAGCGAGTCGTCGTCCTCCTCCGACAGTTTTTCGCGAACAGCCCTCTCCTTGATCCTGACGCGAGCCTCGGCGATGTCCTGATCGGTCAGTCCGAGGATCCTCGCCGTTTTCTGGCCCGGTGTTAGACCGGGATCGTCGATGATCCGCGAGATGGTGTCGCTGCTCTCGTACGTCTCGTAACTCTCGCAGGATATCAACGTGGTCAGCGACCGGGTCCTGTACTTGGAGTCGGCCAATTTCGAGCATAGGCGACTGACAATCAGATTCGTGTCGCTCCTCATTCTTTTCAACTTTCGCATCTTTTCCAGGTGACGTTGCTCCAGGAACAGGCAGGAGTTGGAGTACCAGATGTAGCTAAAAATGACTGGAACAACGAAACGACAATTTGCGAAAAATGAAAATTTATCGACGACTTTCGAACATGTACAATACGTTATTGACACTTGAACAGTTTCATTTCAACCGTTAAACGCATTATTGCATTTTTGTAATATTATACACTTCTTATGTCAGTATCTTTATCAAATGAGTGTGTTACATTATCTCTTACTACGTTTCAGGAAACGTGGGAAAAAATTTCTTCGAGAGCATGATCGTCGAGAAATCAACGCGAATAAGAAAATATTGTTGGAAGATGTACTTACTCAAAGGGACCACCTTCACGAGGACAAATTCGACGAAAATGGTCAACGAAAATCTCTTGTCGTACCAGAGCAGAAGACCAACGGCGATCACTATTACCTCCAACACGACGTTTTTAAAAAAGCTGAGGATCAGCCAGGGCAACAACAAGTTCGGTCGTCTCGACGTTAATATCGGATAAAGATTGATCATGTAGGAGAATGTGTACAGGTGGGCGATGACGATTCGCGTGATTACGATCCATGATAGAACTATATATATATATATTCGAAGGAAACAAAAATATAGAAATATAGCGACTTAGTCTTAATTCGTTAAAATATTAACTTTATCGGTGCTCTAACCAGTTTTAATCGTATCCTCGCCGATAGTGTCGAAAATAAGCGTTCCCTGCGACAGGGACAAGTTCCAAATTTGTTCGAGCTTGTTGCTCCATTTAATGCGACTCCAATCTAGCGTGCTATTGACCTTCGAGAGAAGAGAAAAGAAGAGAAACTGATTTTCTTGATAATGTTGAAAGTCTTCGTATTCTGTTTTAAAAATCTTGGCAAACAATGCCAGGTTTCAAACGGATAAGTCCATTTTTCAAAAAAAAATCAAGCTAGCTGTCTTAACATTTACATTTCTACGTTATCATTTTTAAATACATTGTAACTAATATATTTAAGATCACTAAGAAAATTAGCTGGTTAATAGACTGATAAAAATTTTTACTTTGAGTATAAGTGGCTCAAGTCCATTTATAGCCGTTAGAAACGTGTTATCTTCTGGACATTTTTTATCACACTAATTGGGCTGGTAAATTATACATCCTTAGGAACGCAAAAACATTATATCACCATATTTTTAAATTTATCAAAACTCAAGAAGAGAAGAGATAAATGGACTTAAAACATATACATTAAAGATAAATGTATAATATAATAATTAATATACATTTAAAGATAAATGGACTTGGGCCACTTTCAAATCTTCTCCCCCCCCGAGAAACGGAATCGAAGGTTATAGAGGTTAAGTTCTGTGACACGAGGTATTGTTCAATAAAAGGAACGATGAGAGAAACGTTGAAACGAAATAGAATTCTTACCAGGCCTAGAATGTTCATTATCAATCGTTCGGTTCGACTGGAAATATCAAGGTAACGTCCGAGGAAGCTAGGCATTAGGAACGCGAAATTGCCGAAGGAGCCGGTGGACCAGCGTGTCGTCGACTTCGCGAGGGCCGATCATCGTCGACCCTTTCGTCCTTTGATCGAAGAGCTCACGATCACCGAAACCTCCGCTCTCGAGGGGATCACCCGAGGGAATTTCAAGGGAGATTTTCGTTCGTTCACCGTTCACGTTAATTTTGACGCATCGGGCTTCTCCGTTTGAGAAGAGACTTCGTTGCCGAACGATTTCGAGATAACAGTTGACGAGAGCGAGTACGTGCATGCTCGATGACAAATGAGGAAGAGCGCGAGATGGAGGTTCACGATCTCAACAGTCAAGTTCGTTTCTTTTTCTTGAAAATTGAATCAGAAAATCTCTGTAAATTTACACTCTCAGTCATAAATATTATATTATGTTATATTATAATACCAATATTAATAATTAATATAATATAAATTATCTATTAATTCTATTATTTAATGTATTTGCAATTCATCAGACACTTTTTCTGATTCTATAAAACACAATTTTATAGTTTAACGTGGCTAAATGTTTAGCGTTTCGTGTGTCCTTACTTTTACTCGCAAAATAGCATTTAAAACTTGTACTTTGCCAAAATTATTGGCAATTTCTACGATAGTAGAAATAAATTTTCCATTCCATAATATATGCATACGTAACATTTGTAGATTTCATGAGATTGCCACAAATACCGTAGTACAGTTTTTACTAGATTCTGATCAAGATTAACAGGAAGAGAGAACAGACGTGCAATTGGTGCATCGCGTCCTCGATTCGCGCTACTTGAAACCATACGCGCGTGACCTACAGCAACCGCATGAACCCTTCTGAAATGGTTACCGCTGCTCTGGTGGGAGCAATGGTTCCCCCCCAGAAAGATCATTTATCTTCTAACTTAACAGACTGTTCCGACAAACGTGTATGTATTATACATAGTTCCTTGCGAGAATATTTCTCTTCGCGTCGACGCGCTTCGTTGGCGCCACTTTTACGCCCCCTCTCGTTTACGTTAAGACACTTTTTGGGAAATTTTAGCGAAAAGAAAGTTCTAAATTTCAACAGATCTCTGATCAAGTCCTGTCTCCAATAGCCTTTTAGGCTTTCTCCACAAAAATCAAAAATTCACTTTTTGAATAATAAGAATTATGTATGACAGAGATAGGGGTTGGGAACCTTCAAATGATTTAGGTGATAAAAATTTAAACTCAGATCATCGCGAGGTAAGTTTGTCGTTGAAAAGACGAAATAAATTCACGATCAGTTGGAGGAACTTTGAATGCGAGTAGAGGCGGGTTGCATAACGCCAGGAGCCAGAGAAACTAACTGATCATGCGATTAATTACCCAAGTGATTTTTATTGTTTAACTAGATTATAAACAGGTGAGCGTGGCGTATAATGAGTAAAAATTCACAATATTTCTGGGAAATTTTCATCCACGCTGAATACCGACTTTCCCCGTAACTGACATTATATTTTTATATTTTATCTGACGAAACATGGGAAAATCTGCCTTCCCATAAGAATAAGCGATTTGTTTTAAAATAGTATACGTTTATTCAACGATATACTTTCTCTCGGTTGTACGATCTTCGTGTGCGCGCACGTTCGTTCGTTGCGCCTGTATGTATACCTGCATGATTTCCGCGTGAAGATCGCATGATCAATGCATTTTATCACTGAAAGTGATTTTAGTCGAGGTAACCCAGAAAATCGGGCCTCTTCAGGTGCAACGTTAATGCAACGAAAATTAGCGATTGGTTGATTTGGGTCACGTGATTCGTGAGGGGGCGTGGGGTAGACCTCGAATAGGAGTGGCGCTGTCTAATCGCGCCTGTAATTTATTTTTTATCGGTTCAAATGTTTGCATATCAATAAAATTTTATGGCAAAAAAGTTGACGAATACTTACGAAATCTAAAAATCTAATTAAGTAAAATTAAAAAAAGGACTAAACTTTATTAGTAATATGAAAAGCTTAAAGCTGTATCTTTGTAAAATGTAGGAAATGTGAATTCGTTCTCTAGTCATCATATACAATGAAACTAAACCTTCGATCATATTGATCAATGATGATGCTTGATTAAATCTTTTTCAGGAATATGTTTCAGTTATACCATTTGCGTAATAAAATTAATAAAATTAAAAGTACATGAAAACAGCATAAAGGGCAGCATATTAGTTAGGACAGGTATTTATATTTCTCTTTTCGCCATTTTTTTTTCTTTTTACTTAGCAACTGTTCATACGATAGCGAGAGAGAAATTTTTATTTCGCGACTGATAAACGATGTTACGTCGAATGGCTACGCGACACATTTTTGTTTTCTCAAATGGATTTTGTTTTCTCACGAAGACATTTCACTCGCATATCTTCCTTAATCAAATAAAAAAAAAAAAATATGCCAAGAAAAAAGAAGACCAGTTAATCATTGATTTTTCGTACGCTCAGTTACAAATTGCATTAGCCGAAATGATATCTTCAATCAACAATTGTGTGTCTTTCGTCGGACTCAACAGTAACAAGTGGCTCTTTGTACGCAAAAGGTTCACTCAACCACTGAATTACATAATTCTTCGCAGAATTTGCTACACTTAAAGTATTTACGAAGCTTCTCCGTTATTTCCAGAGAAGACGAATTCGAGGTAGTTGTTCTCTCAACGTTTATTCACATTCATCTTCCCGAGACAACGGAACAATCGCTTTATCCTATTTCCTTATTTTCTGACAAATATTTTCAATTACAACGCACTCTCAACGTCGTCGATGCATTCATCCAATCCATTCGTTGTTACTAAAATATTTTTTTATCGGGGAAAGATAATGGTAAAAGTTGACCAATTTTGGGCTTTTTTGTAACCTGTGTTTCTAAATATTTTAAGGAATTTTCATTTGTAGAAAGCATTGTAAGTGCCAAAATTGGGATATTTCCTTATTGAAAAATTATTGAAAAAGTGTTTCTTTATCGAATATTTCTTTATTGAAAGATGTTCTATATATTAATGAGAACACTGCAATATGTGTCATATGCAATTGAAGTGAAATTTTCCTTTTGCCAATCAATAATGCTATAATGGTTTAAGCTGTGGTAATATTTCCCTTCCATCTGAAAAATTTAATGTTCAACACTTATAAATACTTTTAATTACACACTCTGGTTTCTCTTTAATATACTAAAGATGAGATGATGGGAAAGTCACAAAATTCCAAGTAACAATAATTTTGTGATTTTTTGGGCATGATCAGCAATTTTCTAAATATGCTTATTTTCTGAATCATTACTTTACCATCTGTAAAAGATTGACAAGTGTTACTAATGACGATATCCTGAAATTTACGCTCATTTCTTACAAATCTCTCATCACCTCGAGGATATGAATTCCTCGAAGCATAGATTCGTCGCCAGTCAATTCCAAAATTGGTCAATTCCTACCATCCGTCCTTCGTCGACACGCATAAATATAAAAATAATAATCGTTCCATCAGCGATGTCATTCACGATCAGATAATTACGCATACGCATCGATAGTATCACCCAGACAATTGCATGGAAACTATCTCTCAGTGTGAGTCAATAGCATTACTCAGATGATTGCAATGTACTTATCGATAGTCAGCGAACGCGCGAAGGATCCTCAACAGATCTCGTCGTAGCCATGTTCGGAGCCAGGCACGACGTAATTGGGATCGCAGACCGTGTCCTTGACAGCCTCTCGAGCATTAGCCTTGAACACTCTGTAGTTAACCTTGCTACTATCAATACTGCCGTAAAGATACATGGCCAGTCTGTTGGAAATGGTCCAAACGTTCTGATCGTAATCGTGATCGACCTTGATGTCGTTCGGGAAGACTAGGGACAAATTGCTGGTGCCTATGACTCCGAGATTCTGCGGGATGTATTCTTTCCTAGTGTCCCAACACCAAACGGAGTCCCTGGTCACCATATTGAAGAACATCACTCCGTTTCGATCGATCACGGAGCCGGACGAGTGGCCGTAGTCCTTCGCTCTGGGCCTGCCGATCGGCATGAAGTACTCCGTGTTCTCCTCGGCGGTCCTCTTGTCACGGAGGATCGACGTCGAGACGGCGAACTCTCGGAAGCTTGACATCGGATGGAAGAAAAAGGTTCTGTCGTCGTGGATGTCCACCGGGCTCAACGCTATGCCGAAAATCCCATCCGTCCATTGGAACTTCAGGCCGTGGAGCTCGTACTTGGAGGCCAACGGGTCAGGGTAGAAGAGGTGGTGCTGGATCCTGAAGGACGAGTCGTCGAAGAAGTTGTACACCAGCAATCCGTAACGGAACACGTCGGAGGCGTAGGCTACAGCTGAATCGCAGTCCTCGTTCCTGATGTCCACCACGATGTTCGTGTACAAGGAGTCTTCCTTCACCTGGTCGTTCGGTATCGTGTATTTTCTCACAAGAGTGTCCGTTGTCAGGTCGAAGATGAAAATCGCCGGGGGGCAGGCCGCTTTTGCTCCCTTCGCCACGTCCACTTTCCCCGAGTCTAGTACCCAAAGACGGTCGCATTCGTCCACTTGGATTCTAAAGACGGAAGTCAGACCGTCGCAGTTCCCTGGCAAGTACAGATGAACAAAGTCAAAGGAACAATCACGAAGTTGGATTAGATGCCAAGGGGCTTAGGGAAAAAGGAACACCGTCGCACAATGGTCGACTCAGTGCAGAAAAGTGAAATATTCAAAGTGAAATATTAGTAGCACAAAGTATATAACTTTTATAAAATATGAATCAGTTTGTTATTAACTTCTTGGGCTGGAATGACGTACGTATCATACCGACGAGTTCAAAGAGAAAGCGTCGAATTATTGTATACGGTTTGGTCACTCGTTATGGTCCGCAATCAGTTGTCAAGGCAAGTGGTTAAACTTGAAATAGAATATGAAATTAAATTGACGCATTTTTGTCGAGCATCTGTCACCAGGAGTAATATTTGTTTTGTCATATGTTATGTTATTTAATATTAACACACAGAGTGTTAGGATATATATTAAAGATGCAATTACGATATTCGATAATCTTCGCGAAGCAGTGTATTTCACTATATTAACCTGGTTGATGCCACCTCCAATCCGGATAAGGCCTTAGTTTGGGGCTTTTCGTCTTCGAGAGTTTGGGTACGGTAGCCAGCGTGACCGGAATGCCGTCCTTCCATTTCGGAAGAGTAAGGAAAACCTTGTCCCTCCAGATTTCCAGCCCCAATGGCAGGTTATTTTCCGCGACGAAGTCTCCGTCGTAGATGGCAGAATCACGAGCCTCGATGCTGTCGTACGTATAATCGATCGTCGACCACGCGTACACCTATCGAGATTTTCTTAACTTATTGCGCTGTTGAGTAATTTCTATTCAAGGATTTCTTTGAAAAACTCACCAGTTCCATAGCGGGTCCAACGTAATCGTCCTCGATGTGACCGCGACCAGGGTCATAATTAAATCCGTGAGACTCTAGCTGATTCACCGAATGCGCGTCAGTTCGGATCAGATTTTGTCCTGGTGGTCTCGAGCGGAGCCTCTTCTCGAAGTGTCTCGAAAAATATTCGCTCGAGTCCGGCGTCGAGCCGTACGGATGAGTGCTGTACACCGGCGTCGTTGGTAACCTTTCCAACAGGTTTTCCTCGAGTTTCGGCAAGTTGCAGTTTATGTGACCGGGAAGCTCGTCGTGGCCCGATATCAGGATCTTGTAATTCCTTAAAGACTAAGGCTCTTGATGTTAGGTATATAAAGTTTTTTGAAAAGAATATATATAATCTTTTTCACAAAGTTTAAAAATAAATGAAATATCAAATTAAATATAAAACCAAGGAAATTTTAATTTGCAATGGGACACACATGGGAGCATATGAAAAATGTGTGTCGAACTCTGAATTGTTAAACATTCCCTCTTTTCCCCGTGTTGGTCCATTAGATTACACTTGAAAAGAAAGTGTTCGTACCGAGCGAAAGCCTGCAGGCACGTTTTTCTGACCAGTGGTCTCAAGACCGCGTGAAAGCGCATTACTTCCTGATTGGATTGCTATGTCTTGGAGGCCAAGCAGGCACATCGACAGCAGCCACGGTACCACGTTCGCCATACCTGAAACGAAAGGAGATTCCAATACATATGAGGGAGCCACGACCTTCGTTAGCTGATTTCTCAATCGAAGTTCACGTTGACCTGGTTATCGCAAACCGAGCGTAACCGTTTTGCTCCGAGCGATACGAATTTGATAATCGAGTTATGCAAGCGCTGTTGAATAACAATCGTTTCATTTTGCTGTTGAAGGCGTTATTTGCGTTTGATTAATTATCCTACGTTAACCCGAACCCTGACATGATGCAAGTTTCAGAAATAAACTTGGAGGAAAAATACTAAACTCGTCTCAAGTTCGAGCTACATCACTTTTACAGCAAACTTGTTTCACTGGAAAATTGTTTCTTGGAAAACTGGAAAATTTTCTTGGCTAGAGAATTTCTAAAACAAGAAGATATTCTTAAAAACGAAGTGTTTGAACTGTGTGTTAGAAAATTAGAAATTTTTTTGTTAATATCTTAACTTCGAGAAGAATAAGGAGAAGTTTCTTTTGCTTATTCGATTGAAACGAAAGAAAGATCGAGAAAACGAAAATTTCGAAACGAAAGAGAGATGAATTTCTTTCTCTCAATATCGTAGACATTTGTTTGACATTTAACGCGGAGGAGAGGCGAAGGAAAGAAAAGTTCGATTCGCGATAAGAGATTTACAACCGCGGTTGTCTCTAATTAAATCGGATCTATGAAAGTTACAACTGCAACGGTGTCCCATATTTGGCGATATCGTGACAAGCTGCCATAGTTACTTTCCTATCGATATCTCTCCGTAATCCGTTTCTTGTCCGAGTTTGCGATCCAAATACCGGCTCTTTGAATCGATGTTCCGATCGAACGGTTAATGAACAAACTATGTTCTAATCTTCGAAAGTACTTTTTTTGCAAATCTGTCTCTGAAACAAGTTGAAATTAAAATTGAAAATAGTTTTACTGTTCCATTTTACAACACGCGATGCATCTGTACGAAATTAGTGATGAATTTAAAACACACGAACAAAATATTCACAAAATTCACTTATTGTGACGAGATAAAATATGTGTTCCCATGTTACGTTGATTGTAATGCAAACTTTTAAATGTCGTTTGTATCGAAAAAGTTAAAATAATTAGTCAAAGTAATATAATTGGAGAAAAAAAAAAAACATTTGTCGAAAGCGATGAATGAAAATTGAACTTTGCATACTGTATCAAAATAACAAGTTGCGTCATTTAGGTTGGGAGCGCAGAGTAACGTGTAATTAACGCGAGCACCAATTACAAAGATAGCGGATTCAAAAGGAAAGCGAACGCGCTCGTAGAATCAAGATAACTTCGCGGTTAAATAACTTTCAAGGTGACGAGTGTCGCCTGACCGCACTTTCCCCCTAGGGAAATTACGAGGAAAACAGTCTCCGCTAAGAATTATTATTTGCAATCGTTTCTAAATGATCTCTACCCATCAAGAAATGGAATTTCATTTGCGAAAGAGAATTACCCCCCTCTCCCCCACTGTTTCTTACGAAAATTTCTCTGTTATATAGAAAAATAATAATAAAATTCTACATATTAGAAATAAAGAGAATAACAAATAATAAAATATATCAGAAATAAAATTCCCTATTATAGAGAAAATTTCTCTAGTTATTACATTCAGAGAAGAGAGAAGTTCAACGAGAGAGTTTTTCTTGAATACAGAAGTGGCATTTATTGGAATCATCGAATTCACTCGTCGCTGATCTTTCGCGAAAGCAGGACGTGGCTTGAGAGTCAGTCGGTGACATTTTACGTTTTCGGATCGCGAACAATGAGAGTTTGTAAATTGGCTTGAATCCTCTATCCTTTGGATAGAGAAAGTAAGTACCTGGGAAGATTCCTCGGAAGAGCGTTCCTCAAGGTGACCCACTGATTCTCAGATTCTCTTTCCGGCGATATAAAAAAGAAAAGAAAAAAAACTCGCGTTCGAAATGAAAAGAGAAGAAACTCGCTGAATTTCTGAACGGACGGAGAGTGGAGAACAACGCGCGACAGAAGCGAAATGAAGATGTTCGGGCTCGGGATGAGAGCGTGGATGTTACCCGACTGCCATATTCACTATCCGGGTCATAAGTGTGTCTAGGTGTACTACGAAAGGAGAGAATGGCGAATCCCTTCTCTCGGAGAAGATTTTCCCTCTCGTCCGCGTGTTACAAGGCACCGGCTGTATAGGTCATTGGCGGCGAGTTCATGGGAGCCTTGTTTCGTGCTTCCCTGCGAAACAGAGGGAAAAGGGAGCCGCCTACTCCCGCCAACTGTGCCAAACAGCGAAAAATCTGTTTCCATCGATTGGCAACAGGAGCAACGCTTCGTGCGGAACTTGCTACCTTGTTAACAGCTGTGCTCTTCCTGAACAGATTTATCGTCGTCGTTACGAAGGATTCGCGAATATGAAATTTATTCTTCGAATATACAACGATGATTAGCTCAATAATTTAAAACGAGGGATTGGAAAAGTTGTAGAGACTTTTAAGTAGGTTCTATTTGGAACATTAACAAATCCGGAGAAGAACAGATGAATTAATGTCTTTAAAATAAAAATAAAAGTTTCAGACGGAATGGAACTTATAAAAAAATATGAAGATAATAATTTTTCCGTCGGATATTATATTTTTACACGCACTTCTGAATTTTTACGACTTTTGGGGGGAAAAAAGTATCCCCACTTAATATCAAATCATCTAAAAATCTACGAACTCACATTAATGTATTATAGAAAGCTTCACGCTTTGAAACGAGGCCAAGATTGCAATACGATTTTGTTTTTACAAGGTTACGTCAGTTTGAATTATCGACAATTTTTCATTGTCATCGGTACAATTATGCTCTTGACTATAATATAAAAGCGTTGTATCCGTTATAGTTAAGAAGAAGAATATCTGCTTGGAAGATACTTGTAATTAACGATCGAGATAGAGTACTAGACGGAGAAACTAAAGGAAGACGATTCTTGCGATAGGCGACATTTCAGTGTACTCGAGTATGCTCGTAATTGCTGACATTCTACCGCGATAGAAATCATTACTGCAAGTAAATAGCTGCTTTCGTCGTTGAGTAATATCTTTTAAAAGCTACGTTTCTTTTTCAATAATATCTTCCGATTCAATCACTTGTTTTTATAAAAGAAACTGGTATCATTATTGATAATAATATGAACAAGTATGCTACAATTAACAAATATAGCAAACTGGATCAATGAGTTCAACAGGTGAAATCTTTCCTTTACATCGTAAAATGCGAAACGATCGATTTCGGCACCTGTAGCAACGCTTCTCACAATTCTGCGCGGCAAAGAATTCACCGGTTGCGCCGATGCACCGATATTTAGAGCGAGTTTTGAAGCAATCGTTCGACGTTGCGAAACGTTCGGGGGAATCCGTTTGGCCGAATGTATCGGAGGATCGTTACGCCAGCATTACTCTCGTGAGAACTCACTCAGTTCCTTCAGATCAGAGTAGATACGAAACACGTGAACCAAGGAACAAAATGAAGAAGAAGAAGAAGAAGAAGAAGAAGGAGTAAAGGAGGAAGAGAAAGAGAGATGGCAGGTGAAAGAGGAACAGAGAAGGAGGAGATTGAAATTCCGCGGAGATTGTCGACTATTCAAGGCAAAAGTATTTCACATTTGCTTAATGATCGATAATGATAATCACTTGGACGAAGCTGTTCTCGGTAGACGCCCGGCAGATCCTTCTCCCAGCTTTTCTTGCTTTTATAAATTGCACAATTTGTAAATTCTAATGACATAGAATTCTAATTAAATTTGGAATTTCGACTATACGGACTGAAATTCCTTTAGATGAGAAATTTTAACGAATCGAATAGCGCAAGTATTTTTTCGATATTTTTACAAAGCTGAGTATCGAAACAACGCTTACCGCACTTAACTTTGGGTAACTTTTGACCGAAGCAGCCATGGTAATACTTGAGGTCTGGATTATCCCAGTTGTAAGCGAAAGAATGAGTCGGCGAGACGTAGACATAGCTGTTCGATCGTTGGAAATTCGTCCATGAATTCCTCGTCGTTGACGAACGAGTTTTAACTTTCGATCTGATGCTTCTCCTTTTCCTCGTCATGGCATGGTCTACGACAGAAAGATAAAACATCACTTACAATCTCTCAGTTAACCCCTTAAGTGGAAATGCATATTTAATGTTTAAAAACCATATAAATTTATTTTAATTTAAAAAAAAAAAATTTTTCCTTTCTTCTTTTCTCTCTAAAATTGTCTCATTGAAGAGAATTTGGTGTTAGGCGGTTCGTGGAAGAACAGAGTAATTCTTCCTTACTCAGTTATTCTGTGAGTTTAGAGCACTGAAGTTCTTGAGCAATAAAACAATTATTGTGTTTAGGTAATTAAAAATAACCAATGCATAATAATTATTACTTTTAACTCCTTTTTTGTGTGCACTCGCAAAATAGTCCTAAAAATGTTTTGTTAATTCTAATTTCATAATTTCCATTTTTTTTTTTAATTTCATTGTTAGTTGAAGAGGATAGCTTCCATTTTTATCATTACTTTATAAATCTTTTTAAATTAAATATAAATCTTTAAATATAAATTTTTATAAATCAAATAGAAATCTTTATAAATTCTTTTAAATATATTCAATAAAAACTGAAATGATTTAGATTTGTTTTGTGATAACTCCGCGCACAGAGTTGCTTTAAAGTTAAATGGTCTTTACACGCACGTTTCTTTAAAAATAAATCGTAAAGCAAGCAATTAAGTCGTGTAATTGAGTTCGTGGAAGAATGTGAACCGCAACTTAATTGTCATTATCATTAACACTATCAAGGTGGAATGACGTAATAACTGCTGCTGTTATTCGACTACATCATTCTTACGTTTTTACTTCACACAGTTACATGTTAATAAACCTTCTGCGAGGCTTTTGCTTTCTAATTATAGCAATGCATTTACTCACTTTCGAGATTCTCGTTTGACAACGAGAGAAGTATTTATTTACCCAGCAGTTTCCCAATGTGCCCCGAAGAAAGCGTATTATTTAAACGCGAGAAGAAAGTGCACGTTTCCTCACAGCTCACGCTAAAAACCATTTACTTTACAATTCAAATACTGTCGCAAGAATCGCAGCCCGCTTCTACTTGAAATGAAAAATTGACAGTGGCTACGAGAAATATTTGCACGTCGTTGTATCCATTAGGACATTTATGTACATACACGTGGCATTATTACACAGGCGCGTGTTACATTTCGCAATGTTTGGTGAATGACATGTGAATTGGTAAAGTCTCTCCATAGCGCAAGTATTTTTTCATAGACACACAGCAAGTTTTGAAATTTATTATCATTATTATTATATTAATTTATTATTATTAATATATTATTATTAATAGTGTTATTATTATTATAAAATTTATGTCATATTGATAAAATTTACTATCATTATTATTGTCATATTAATGAAATTTATTATTATTAATAGTGTCATTATTATTATAAAATTTATGTCATATTAATAAAATTTATTATCATTATTATTATATTAATGAAATTTATTATTATTATTATTATCATATTAATGAAATTTATCATCATTATTACTATTATATTAATGAAATTTGTTATCATTATTATTATCATATCTTATCATTATTTCGCTTATTCCGAAAGCAAGTATGCACGAAGCATGCAAACCGTACAACCTAGTCTGAGGAATATTAACCAATATCGCTCAGTTACAGTTTTCACGAATTAACATTCAACAATTTACGGAGTTACTCAACGAGCATCTGATCAAACCAGAAGACAACGCATCAGAATGGAACGGAAGTGCACCGAGGGAATGATGTATGTACGCTCGCGCATACAAATCAGACGCAATTAATTATCATTACGCTTTCCCTTTCCTTCTCATACGGATCTTCCTTTCATCTTATCAGATGTTTCGCCACGCTTTTTCCTGAAACTATCACTCGAAATTGTTCATGCGTTCACGTTGGAGGAACGCGAAGGAGGAAACGCTCTTTCGTTTCTTTCGACGAAATGCAATTCGTCTCGGCAATCGGCTCGGGAGTCAAGCTCATGGTCGTCGAATTGGCTGGAAAAGCCGGAGAAACACGAACGATCCGCGTTATTCGAAGAAACCCAATCTAAATTATCTTATCCATCTCGTTCCGATGGCTCGTTCGTCAAATGACGCGAGACCGTTCGAATTAAGAGTAAACTACTACTTTTTACCGAAAGGGCAACGCTTTCGGTTTCGCGAGACATTTCCTCTTCGAGTGCAACGTGATTTAAAATTCGAATGCAATTATTTATCCCCCCGAATAAACAGAGATATCTGATTATGAGATACTGATTATGTATTATTGAAGAATTAAGTAGTTAAAGCTAAGTACGTTAAGTAGGTGGATACGTGTCCAGTCAGACGAGAGTAACATTTACGTGGTAATTCAGATGTTTCATTTGTCAGAATAAATATTCACTGTGACTATAGTCCAGAATTGAGCGAATTGATCAATTGCTTTGTAATCATTTTTGTAATCAATTTACAAAGTTATTATTATTACTAAATAGTATATTACTAATATAATATTACTAAGTGGTAATGTTATAGCTAAATTATAACTAAATATTATAAATTTAGATATAATATTACTAAGTGGTAATATTATAGCTAAATTATAACTAAATATTATAAATATTATAATTAATATTGTAAGTGAATTATAACTAGATATTACTAAAAATCACTAAAAATTATTATTATTACTAAATAGTAATCACAATAATTGTAATCATTGATCAATGTGTCATTGTTAAAATAAGCCAGTAATCTCGATTAACTTTTGTAACTTTTGTAATTGGTAATTTTTTAATCACTGAGTGATTAATCCATATTTTATTACAATCTGTAATGTGTTATTTCTTAACACTGATACAACACGTTCAAACATCTTGATCATGTAGAATTGTGCTATTCAAAATAATGTAACGTGTAATAAATGTTATTATTGGAAAATAATATTATAGTATCCGTATCGTTGAATTTAGAGTAATTTGTTAATGTTTATAATTCTCTGACATGATATAAGAATCACAATGAAAAATCTCAAAATTTTGGCCACTCGACCAATAACGACTCAAAAACAATATAGATGAGATTTTCAGTTGGTGGAAAATTTTTTGAACCTATCCCAAATAGTTAAGTAAAATTGTACAAAAATTTCTATTTCTAGTATCTCTTGATAAAAGTAAACTGATACAATCATAATCAAAAGTATAATCATTTCGTCATTTGACAATCAGTGATCATAATTCATATTCCACATTAATTATAATCGTTAAATCCAGCTCTAATTTATTGACTTACTTGAATTTCTTCTTCCTTATAACGCGAAAAGAGAATCGTCACTTCTTCCAGAAAATTTTTTCTTTCCCCCTTCGTTTGTAATTACAATCTGTAATTGTTCACTTTAATTCACAAGTCATTGATTGCTCGTTTGTAAGCAAGAAATTGTCGAAAAAATTTATTTTTATTCTTTCAAGTTGGTTTGAGAGAATATTCATCGAATAAGATCTTCTCTCTTCGAGATCAGCTTTCTTACGACTGTTTGAGCTTCCGAGGTGCACTCGATGGGCAGAACCGTTTGAAATTATGCACTTAATCGCGCGGACAGACGCTCTAGACAGACTGACTGAAATTGATTCGGTCAAGAATCTATAGTTCGGCCGAACCGAGAAAGCAGAAAGCAATGTTTTTCTACAGCCGGCGCGTTTCGTGCCCGTTGCTCCCTTTTTACATAAACTGGTTATCAACGCATCTAACAAAAATTTCTAATTACGAATAATGAAGTATTGCCTCGAATAGCAATCCATCAAATCCTTATACTTATCTTACACACTCTGCAATATTTCACGTTTTATCTGATTATAAAATTATTAAACGAATAACATCGACATTCTTGTTGGTTATATCGAGAATATCAGAGTGGATTTCACTTTTCACCGATAATATTTAACAAACGTTGGAGGAACTTTCCAAAGTGCGTACTGTCGATTTATTGAACCGTCGCTAACGAAAATTCTAGAAGCCAGGCTGCTTCAATTTTGCAACTGCGTCGCTTCCAAAAATTATTACAAACTTCCGGAGCAAGCGTAACAAAACAAAGTTCACACGGTGGGCGAATTTACGAAATTGCAAAGTGGATCAATGTGGCTCCTGAGTGAGCACAATCAGCTGTTGGTCGAAGGAAGCAGAATGCAAAAGAACATACTGACCGATTAAGCGAGTCTGATTCTTATATAAGACTCGTAGACTCCGCGCCAAGTCATTGCTATACATTCCTGGTATCGTGGCTCGAAATTTCTAATTTTCGTGCCCGTGTTCCTCGACGATACACTCGTAAGATCGTAAGATCGAGTTTAATCGAAAGCTCGAAAGTTGCGACATTCGTGATACGATTTCTTAAAAGACCCCTACGGCCAGTTCGAGGGTGATTGCTCAACCAACGAGAAGTTGATCGATCTGAAAGAAGAGTTTTCGTTCGTTTGCGCAAGCGTGAATTGGTGTCTCGTGCGGTGGGCGCAAGAAAAATGGATCAAGAACAAGTTCTGAAAGAATAGGTCATTCTGCTTGAACGGACTTCAAGTTTCTTCTTCCTTCTCTTTTTCTCTCTCTCTATCGTTGTATTTACGCTGGCAGCAGTTACGCGCAAGAGCAAAAGGGTACCAGTGACAATGAAAAATAGTCGATAACTTCAATTGATATGTGTAACTTTGTGAAAAAAAGATTGCGTAACGATTCACTTGATCTCGTTTTAAAGCATATTTTCTACTTTGACAAACGCGAGTTCGTAGGGTGATTTTATACAGGGTGATTCACGTAATTCGCACACCTGAAATAACTTTTTAATTGTGCGTCTGATGAAACATTGTTTGATAGAAAAATCGTATGGTTTTAAGCACGGTGTATCAATTTTTTGAGTGTGTTTCGAAATTTTCAGGGTCATTTTCATCATACATCGAGAGAATGTTAAATTCCAAGTAAAAATGTATCAACCCACGTTGGTTTTATACCTAATAGTTAAGGAGATAAATATTTTACGATAATTTATCTCGAGAATTGCGATTTTTTTTTCGCAAATACTGTAAAAATTCAGGCGTGTGTAAATATATGGAAAAATTTTTTTCGTAACAACATTCATCATCATTTTGTAGATTGAAGCCTCCCCTTTACAACAACTTCTAATCAGGTTATGTAATTTTTTTTTTTAATCATTTCATCGACCGTCGAATATTGGAGTTAAATATTGGACATTAAAATTCAAGATATTTCGTTATGCTTTTTTACAAAGTTGTATCAGTTTATCGGCAGTCATTAACAATTTGTCATTGGCATAGTTTTGCTTTTTCACTGTATATTGCATATGTATGACTGGCAAAGCGAATTTCTGGAAGCCAGGACAATAAAATTGCAAAATATCGTGCGAATTCAAAATATGTATATTATTTCATTACGTTATGTGCGTAAACAAAAACAACTTTTATCTGATATTAAAATTAACTATTAAAATGGTTTAGGCAAATTAAAATGTTCGCAGCGAGTGTTAGTTATCAGTTCTTCCACGTTGCCTCTCAAAATTCGGAAGTTCACTTCGTTGATGTTGTAAGTGCCCGTTGCTGCTTTTTGATACCTGTTAGTGAGCGCCAATAACTCTTCTCCTCTGCGACAATTCTTCACTTTGAGGCCGCTGGTGAACTGAAGCGTTTTCCTGTTACGGGCTATCACCTCCTATAGTTGCAAAGTCGTTAATTTTCATTTCGTTCAATAGAGAAATGAAAACCAAGAAAGAAAATTCAAATAACGCATGCGGGTACTAACGATACTGCGCCTATTAATCAGATAAAGTTCATTGTAGCAGGCAATCGACGTGTCGCCCACGAGTCCAAAGAAAATTGCCCCAGTCATCGACGCCGCTTTGGCACTAGCTTGAGTGCATAAAATATCCTTACGCCTTGAAATTAATTTTAGAAAACATGGTATAGTAAAATGTAAGAAATATTAAAGAAAATATAATATAGTAATATATAAGAAATATTATATATTCACGGTGTACCAAGCGTCATACTATATATAAAACTTAAATTCAAGAGCCTATTCTGTGGCTCAAAATAAGACGAAAATCAAGAATTAAAAAATTGCGTTTTGATCCGTAAAATAATTATTCAGTTCAGTGCGCTGATTTTCAAATGCATTTTTCTCGAAAACGAAGCCTCCGACGCAATTTTGTCATTGTCGATTTTCGCCAATCTGTACCGCGACTTCAGAGACACTGTATATACAGAGTGTGCCATCCTAATTCATCCACGCAACTGTTCATTGTTCGAAAGAATGTTTGAAATAAAATTTGTTCTGTTTCGAGGGAGAAATTTGTCCAGATGAAAGAGTTTTTGAGACCTCAAGGTAAAATATATATGCATATACTTTTTTTTTTTTGCATCAATCGAAGCAACTCGACATTCTCTATAAAAAAATACTAACCTACATGTGCTGAAAAACTATTTGTTTAGAATTAGTATTTTAACTTTTTGAGAGAGATAATTTTTACAGAAAATGGCTGCATCGATTAATCCATAAAAATATATGTGAGTCTATTAGAAAAAAAAAAAAAAAAAAAAAAAAAAAATAAGCGTGACCTTGAGATCTCAGAAACATTTTTACCTGGACCATTTCAAATTTTCATTTCGAACGATTGAATAATTGAAACGAGACACCCTGTATATAAAAGAATATGATATAACATAATTGTAAAACGCGTTAAAACGAAGTTAATTCGTTGACTTTAATAATAATTCATCGATATACTTACACGATATACTGCGGTTCATTGCCTTGAAGCAGTGATTTCGTTTCAACAGCTTCCAAATTATGAGAGGTCATGGGATTGAAATGAAGGCGATCTCTTACGCAGGAAAGAGCCATCCCGACGATTCCGTCGGTCAACTGGAATGTTTGCCCCTCGATCGTGTAGTTTTCATATCGAAGGTCGGCGTCGAACGCGCACGAAGTCAATCGTCGAAATGAATCGTCATCGTCATTGTAAATGATTAAACCGTGACCCTCCACATCTGCTATATATACCTGTGTTATATCAACGTTGTTTGATCAAGCTTTCCCTTTTCATCTCGACAGATGAGCCGTTTATTTTGAAAGTGGCCTAAGTTCATTTTCTAAAAAGATCAAGCCAGCTGTTCCAATATTTACGTTATGTTTCTACGTTATGTTTTCATTTTTAAACAAATTGCAACTAACATATTTAAAATCGCCAAGATTTTGTGTACAGAAAATTAGCTGGATAAAAATTTTTATTTTGAAAGTGGCTCAAGTCCGTTTATAGCTATCAAAACCGTTTATTGGGTTGGTAAATTATATATATCCTTATTATATTATTATATTATTATATATTATATATCTTTAAAAACACAAGAACATTGTACTACCTTATCATCAGTTACCAATATTTTTAAATTTATTAAAACGGAAACCGTTAAATATCTTGATTGTGAGGTAAATGAACTTGGGCCACTTTTGAAATAAACGACTCAGATGAGACTCACGGTAGTCTTCTCGCAATTTGTTTGAACAGCCGGAGTGACGAGCAGTCCGAGACCAGTAGTCGAGTTGGTCGCGACGTCTTTCGGTATTTCGATTCGTTTTAGCAATCGAGATGTGCGCAGATCGAATACGACGAGTTTTGCAGGGCAGACGTGATCCGTGCCGACAACACCAGTGTCCAAAACCCACAATCTGTCGCACTGGTCGATCTAAACGATACGTGTTGCTCAATTGAATTTACAACGAACAGCATAACTTCTCGTCAGCGAATGAAAAAATTGTCGACAATTCAAACTGATGTAACTTTGTGGATAAAGGATCATTTTAAAGAAAATAGATCTCAGTTTAAAATATGAAACTCCTACTTTGGCAATTGTAAGTTTGTTCTTTTCGAAGATGATGGGACGAGTTAGTATGTCGAAAATTGTCAAAGTTCGAACGCGTGTAAAAACATTAAAAAAATCTCTCATCATTTTGAAGATTAAAGTTCTCCCTTTGCACTTGTTGCATGATTGTTTTTCGTCATTTTATCGCATACTGAATCTTAAAATTTCTTCGTTTATCCCTAATACTTCAAAATGAAATTTTTAACGTTTCTATATGCATTTGAATCTTTTGCTATTTTCGAGAAAAATGGTTAAATTTGATTAGAAAATTGGTTAAAGATTTAAAGAAACAAAACGAATTCATGCCTGTTAAAATAGAGGCTTCGTGCTTTCAAACAGGATCGAATTATATCAGTTATACCAAAGATTAAATAGTCGATAATTTTTCATTTTCATCAGTGTAGTTGTATTTCTCGCTTGATCTTCTTTCCTATAAATATCACATAAAAAAAAATCAACAAACGTAAGATGTAGTTTTAAATATTCTACAAAAAAATTGTAGTTATCTCTATACTCTAAAATTCCTATCTGTTGATTTCATTTACTTGAAAATTACTGCACGAATTGTCTGAGTTTCTATTATAATTACAGAGAAATTTCTAATTACCGCAACTCGATAAACGCTTATAATGGCGGAACAATTTTTGACGTTGGCCCAGCTCCAATCGGGATACGGTGCCAAAAGAGGACCACCAGGACCATTTTTGTCAGTTATGACGTTTAACGATGAAGGAACAGCTTCTTCTTGTCTTATCACCGTGACAAAGGTGTAATCTTGAATAAAAAGTAAAAGAATGTAAACTAGTTCAACGAAGAAAAATAATATAATAACTTATAATAATACTTTACTGCGCCATCGATCCACGTCTATGGGTACAAATTTCGTATAGTCTTTAGAGGATTCTTCTCCGTCATCATTGGGAACAAAATCAATATATTTCCACTCGTGAATCACCTCCATCGTATTACTCAAATCCCGTGCTAGTGAACTTGTCCCTTGGCTAATTACACCAAGAAACACAACCACCATCCACGATGTTGTCAACATCGTTTGAAAAATAATTTGTTCCGTCAGAGACAAGTTAAATAAAAATTACAAAGAGAAAAGGCGCGTAAGAGAGAGATTGATCTTTTTGCAGGCTCTAACTTTGCAGAAATGCGAAATGCAGTGAGTACGTGCGACAAGTTTCCAAGCGCGTATTTGCGAAAATGGGATTTGAGCGAGGCAATAAATACAAGCGGTAATGACCTGGTATACTTTAAGCAGATAAGATAAACCGTATTGTTTCCTATTTAATATTTACACTTATGAAAACAGTAAGTGCGGTATTCGCAGTTAATTTTGCAGGTTGCTAACACAGTGTTAAAAATTTGGCACTATTGTTGCAATTCTGATAAAAAATTGAATATTCTGTAGTTTCTTTAGTTGAATTTGACTCCTCGATCTGTTTGATAAAAATTGATAAGAACGTTTCTGATTTGATCCTTGCGTGCGAGTAATTTTCTAACAAGCCAAGAAGCGAAAAGATTAATCAGAGAAAAGATTAAGCGAAGATAGATAAAAAAGAAACGTAATGTTTCGGTTAAAATTAAGTATTTACTTATACGTAAGCAATACTTAATTTTTCCAACGACAAATTATAAGGTGTAGTGCGACGCTATCTACGATTTATCGACAAGTTTTCCTTCCAACCGTGCGCTTATTATTTTAAATTTTCCCCATTACGTGACTCAGTATTGCGAAACGCTTAGTTTACTTTCTCGTTGCAATGCAATGCAATAAAGTGCGATAAATCATAAATTAAAATTGAAACTACTTTTATTCCGAATGTAGCGTATTTCTGTATTGTATATGGCTGTTGTGTAACAATTTCTAATTAATGCAAATATGCGTTATTTGTTATTTACTACATTATTAATCACTTTTGTCTTATGAAAATTCACACCAAAAATACAGTCTATTATATTTCACACCTGCGTGATTAAATAAATCGATATTGATAAACAATACAATCCAATAAATTAATATTAATAAATAAAATAAAATTCGTGAAATTATCATTTTTTCTTATCTTGCGAACATTCAGAAACATCACGAGCAGCGACGTGAAAATTCTAAAATACTTAAACTAAAATCATTTCTTCGCTGACTAATACTAGTAATGCCTCACCAGGCAATTTCACTCGTTCTTTAACTCGATTTGAACTTCGAAATCAACGTCGAAATCTCCTATTTCTGATCCATGAAGAGTACGTGTTCGCGGACCTAATGCCAAAATTACGCCTCATGTAACGAGAGTGATAATCTTCGAACTGACTTCGAAAATAGTGAAACCCGAAAGGAGGATCGTTCATAAAAAATGGCCACAGTGACCAAAAGTTTTGATGATAGTAGTCGGAGAACTGCTCGCGATGCGACGACCATCATTTCGAATGGAGGAACGTTTCCAACGAAGAGACGTCGCATTTCGTGCCCCTAATCAACTCGTCCACGAAGCCAGCTTGGATCCTGAAGTTGGTCTCGTTCGAGCGCAACTTGCCGGTCATGTATTTCTGGAAAGACGGCGTGAGGACCCACAGTTCTTGTCTGCCTTTCTTCGACGTTATAATCTGAAAAAGAAAGATTCACCTTAGAATTCCATAGTGATTCTCTGACTCAGACTTGTCGGCACTTTTTTCTCTTTACGTGAATCACGGGGGTTTAGCACTCTCTCTCTTCTTTTCCTCCAAACTTTAACTTTTTGATTTAATTTTATATAATTTTTTGACTTTGTTAATCAAATTTTCTCACGTATATATAGCGACGATTTTATAGTCCATAATTTACGACTGGACGGAAATCTCAACGATTAATTGTTAAATTGTTATTATACACTCTTGTACTATAATTTTGTCATTTTGTTTCTCATTTACGAAAAGTCAATACGAAG
This sequence comes from Melipona bicolor, assembly GCA_030673865.1. Classification (NCBI taxonomy): domain Eukaryota; kingdom Metazoa; phylum Arthropoda; class Insecta; order Hymenoptera; family Apidae; genus Melipona; species Melipona bicolor. Next base: position 1,328,692 of record JAHYIQ010000042.1, on the reverse strand, counting down.
GTCAATCTTTAATTTTGGTAGGGCTCGTGCAGCGTTCGGAGGAGAAAGAGACAACAGGGTGAAATAGTTATGGAGGAGAGGCTCTTCCCCTATGGAACGCAAGTCACGTCAATTAGACAGGTTTAATCTGTAATGACTAACTCTTGAATGGAAATTTTCTTTCTAGAAAATTCCATATTCAGTTTTCTGCAAAGCACGATCGACAAGATACTGTCTATTTGAATTCCACATTCTACATGAACTTTGAACAATCGAACGGGAAAGGCATTAAGATATCTCGGAATTTTTACACACGTACCTTCAAGCCAGAGGGGAATTGCAACGTCTCCGAGTTCCTAACAATTATCTCGATATTCTTTTTCCCGTACCGTGGATAGTGCTTGCTGTTCCAGCAAGCGATCGCTAGATCAGATATCGAGCCAAAGAAGAGTACCCCATTGCGATCCATGGCCTCGGCTGCAGACTGCGAAGATCTCTCGTCTTCGAACGCTGCAAATGACCTTGCTGCGGCCTCGGAGTTCTCGTGGAAAAGAGTGTAATTCCTAGATTAAGGAACGAACAATCGTTTTTCTTTAAATAATTAATAAGCTTCGAGTTTTAACCTCTTGCGCTGGAATGATGTGCCATGCACGTCGAGAATTTTCTGTCTCAAATTGCAACATTTTCTTAGTTTTAAGTATATTTAAATGTAACTCAGGCAAAACAAATGATAAGTTTATTACTTCTTAATAATTTCTATCCAGTGACATCATACCGGCGAGTTCAAAAGAAAAAGAAAGCGACGAATTACTGTATACGGTTCGGTCACTCGTTATGGTCCGCGAACCAGTTGCCAGCGCAAGGGGTTGAAAATTCGAAAGGAATCTAAGAAAGTTTCTAGTTTTAAAACTTGATGTGTTTTAACGTGGATTATATAATAACAGCTAAACCACATATGTACTCCAGGTTAACTATGCCAGAATCGAAGGTATCCTAAATCGATTTGAAAAATTCACATTTAAATGGAAAGCAACATGCAATTGCAATTATTTCGTTCATTAATGATGCACTTCTGACATTTAGAAATTATAGAATTTTTAGTTTCTATTTCGTTATATAGATAAAAATTAATAAAAATCTTCAAGTAGTCGCTAATAATCTGAGATGTTGACTGTAAATAAATCTACTAAGAAAAAAAAATAAAATAAAAGAATGTTTGATTTAACACTTCGCAAAGATGATCACTTTTTGTTTTTAATTCTGAAACGATAATGTGAAATATTTTGTTCATTTATTGTTAAATTATTAAAATTATTACTAATATATATATAATAATTATTATTAAATTATTATAAATATTTTATTATCACACACCATTGAAAGACTTTTCAGAAGACGTTCATAAACAAAAATCTGAATCGGAACATCTTCGTACGTTATTACGTTTGTTTACATTTTGTTTAACAGCGACCAATAAAAATTCACGTAAAAAGTGTTAATTCCACACTTTCTTGAAACAAGAAATTACAAAAAACAAAATAACATCAGCACATTTCTTCGAAATCAAAGTTTCGTAGTCGAGTTCCGAGAATTTAAAGATTAGCTTCGACCCTGGTAATAATTGTTGTTATCAATGTGTACGTGAAACGTTATCGTGCTTAATAACCGTTAATGATCGACGTGTCAGAACTGACCTGATTACAGAGGTAGGCACCCACGATTCGACTCTGCTGGCCAACGAGTGGAAATAAAGAATCCTATCGCCGTTATGAACGGGTCCCAAGGCAAGACCGAGGATCCCGTCCATCAGGTCAAACGTGTCGCCATTGATATCGAACGTGCCGTACGGCGGATAAGGGTAAAACAGGTTGTTGCTGATCCTCCAGGATCTTGAATTAGAGAAATCGTAGACGATCAACGCGAATCCCGTTACATCGGCGATGTAGGCGTACGTGTTCTTGCATTTGTCATCTCCGTTTCGAATGTCCACGGCCACCGTGACGAACAGAGAGTCTTCTTTGATCTGATCTCGAGGAAATTCGTGGATGGTGATCAGCCGATTCTCGCGGAGAGAAAACACGAGAAGCTTCGGTGGGCATACTTGTTTCTCTTTTAGTTTCCCGGTGTCAAGGACCCATAGTCGGTCGCATTCGTCTATCTAAAGGAAGGTAATGTAATAATTTCTCCGAGTAAAGAAAATTTCGCAATTCCAAGGATTTACAGTAATCCCCTCATTAATATTCGGGCGTTAATTAGTTTGAAATTGTTGTAATTTTGTTAAAAAGAAATTGTACGATAATAAATATAGACTCATTCGCAATAAACAAAAATAAATTTATACTTTTAAAGCTTGAAGTTTTTGCTTTCAAGGTGCATTACTCATTTCAATTCAATTTAATAAAATTGAAAGTAGAGGCTTCAACTTGTAAAATGAGCTCAGATTTATTATTATACGATTTCGTTTTTTTGCAAAATTATGATATTAATTATCTGAATAATAGTATCTATATTATAATAATTGAATATTTAATTCTTCTAATAATTCTTGTAGATGCAAGGACATATCTCAAAAATGCAGATGCAATATTTTCTAAAATTATTAATCTTTTTAAATTTTGAAAATATTTCCAAAACTAATAATTTTTCGACGTACGTATGTTTTTTTTCTTTTAGAGAAAAAGAAAACCTCTGTTAATTAAATATTGAGTTTTCTTTTGTCCGAGGTCAAAGATAATGACATAGTAATTTATTTAGGAGGAGTACGTTAATGGATGTAATTGATGCAATTTGCAGTAAAAAAAATACGCAAAAATGAAGCGGTATATTTCACTCCATTATTTTGTTTTGAGATAAGTATTAAAAGCGTTCGTTGATTTATCACTTGAATATCAGTCAAATTATTACTTCTATGAATAAGCTCGGTAATTGACATAACTATCAATAATTTATCTATAATTATAATTTTTTTTTTCCTCAGTTGGTGGCAAATACTCCAATAAATACGATTAATATATATTCATCCACTGTTCGTTGAAACAAGTGACCATTGGTAATATTGCCGAAAGTCTGTCGCTTTGGAAACTACGTGTAAAATAACAAAAATACAACAGTATTCTTCAGGAATCAATGTTACCTGTATTCTGTAAACGCTGATGATAGAAGCACAGTTATTTGCGTCGTTGTAAGTCCAATTTGGATATGGCATGATCAGTGGGTTTCCATCCAGTGACGTCTGATTGGTGACATAGCCCAGGGTCACGGGTACGCCGTCCTGAAATCTTGGAATGGCCATAAACACCGTCGATTTGTGCTCTTAAAACGACAACAAATATCTTTCCTCATTCTTAAGATCATCTGACAAATTTTCTTACATGTATGACTAATTTCTTTTTTTTCTAAATTCTGAAAAAATTTTTGAACTAGAAGATTCACCTTTACCTTCATTGTAAACGTCAACGTCGATAGGTAGTGGCGAGCCAGGTATGAAAACTCCGTTACTAATGGCCGTCAATCTAGCATACTCGTTTGGAAATGCAAAGTCCAACGCTTTCCACGAGTAGATGCTCTTCAATTTCTCGTAAGCTTGTAAATTGACGATCGTCGAAAGCAGCAGGACCGACGTGCAAAGCAGTTTCATCTTCTGAATGTAAGATTATTATATACTGATTAGTTTAGAAGATTATTTTATACTGGTAAGATTTTTCATTATACTATACCGGTCAGTTTTACTTTATTATATACTGGTCAGACCACTACGGTTTTTTTATGCGTTTGTCAACGCAACCAGAAACATGATTGAAGAGATCACTATATAGATCACTAGTGAAGAGTTCACTATATAGTAATTGTTCACTAGAAATGCCACAAATTTTCAGTTGTCGATAGTTCTAGTGTGACACGAATGTTCAAAAATTGTACTAAGAAACTTGTTTTATGACGAAGAAATATTCAGTCGCAAAAAAAATATTTAAGAGGATTCTGTGAATAACTCGTCGAGTGTCTACATTCCACTATGACATTGAAAAATTAATAACTCATTGTATCACAGAAGATTTATTACATCATCAAGATTGTCATTTGAATGCACATGAATCGATACGTGAGAAATGATCAATCGCAATAAACAGGATAAGAATCAAAAAATGGGCAAATATTTCTAATTTATTTTACGAAGTCTAAGGCTGGGGAAAATTTGAACTAGTGTGAGACAAAATATTGACAATTGAAGTATTTCCATGAGCAAATATTATTTGTTTCATTTGATACTTAATCAAATCATATTGACAAATATTGACAATTGAAGTATTTCCATGAGCAAATATTTGTTTCATTTGATACTTAATCAAATCAAATCAAACAAAATCAAATACTGTTTGAAAACATACTTTTTGTAAATTGTGTTTCAAAGATTTAAAAGATAATATGTGTGAAAAATGTGTTTTATTTGAAGCAAATAAAACGAGTTGATAATACCTAAAAATTCTCACTTTCTTTAAGAATATCTAGCTGTTTATGAATAAAATAAAAATCTTATGTTTTGATAAAATACTTGCAACACTATTATTTGAAATATTATTATATATAAAAACATTATCATCTTAAATTTCAATGCAATACTTATTTCACAATAGTATTTGCACGAGTTAGTATTAAAACATATTTCTTTAAGTAAATACTATATCAAGGAGACTATACTTGAGAAAATAAAAATATTCATTTCTACTTTAAAAGTCTGTTTCTTCTCTATCAGTCTTGATAGAGTCTAAACTGTTCAAAGAAACTTGAAACGCATTCAATTGTTAAAAAAAAAAAAATGCAGAACCACAGCACATGTTTAAACTCACCACTTTAGTATCGTTACAGGATAGTTGTAACTTGAAGTTCGTAACCCGACTGCGGCAATTGTATCTCGACCCAAACTTCCAGCTGTACCGAATCGTTCAGAGGAACTCTCCTGTTTCTGTCGCTCGTTCTTTCGTAAAGTCGATCACTTTTTACGTGTCACCCGCGTAGCTTTCACCGTTAGAGGAGAAAAAACATCGACTGTGATTGCTAAGAATAATCGATCTCGATTCGTAAAGTGACTCGCGATGACTGAACTCTCCAATTTTTTCTCGAAATTTTCTTCCTCTTATTCAACGTCCATCATTTTGCAATTTAAAGAAATGTTTTAGAAGCACACTTTGATATCATTCCAAATCGAGAGTGTTTGCATCGGCAATTGTCTTTTCGTAGGATAACGCACTATTATAATTCTTCCTTGCGATCTACGATTGTGTAAACGATGACCTGTTCCTACCTTTGTAGTTGTAGAATTTCGAAGATGATTAAATCTCAACTCAATCGTTGAACACGTCTGTGTATTAAATTAGCATGGATATTGACTAGTTTCTCGCAGAGTTCAGATTATGCGCGACCAGCTCATTGATGATGAGAAGACAGGGAATGGAACGTAGTTCGCGTTGCCACGTTCGACTACAGACTGAGCGGACGATGCTTCTGGAACAACGAATCCCGTTGTGAATGAAGTACATAGACGTTTTCGAGATCAGGTAGGTCAAGTTTCATCGGATTTATCAGCTGCTTGGAAACAAATCCGCGTATGTTGGACATCGAAGGAGGGCGACATTGATGGGAAATCCCCAAGAATTTACTCACGATTCTTTCACGTTCATGTCGTCATTTGATGAAGACTATCTCGAGAAAATTTCAAATTTCATTTGAGATTTTCTTCTGTAAATGTTATCGATATTATTTATTATATATATTAACGTGTATTATATCTATCACGATATCACGAATTGAAAGCACTCTTTTTTACGAACTGACATCTTTTTGTAGTTTCGCCAAATTCCCAAGTTTTTTCGTCTGATTTCAATTCAAAAATTTACTTGAACTTCAGCTGACTTAATTAATTTTTTCTCCTTCCCTTTGTGAACATAGTGATTGAACATGATCAAGCATATATTTGTGATATTTATGTTACATTTATATTTTTCATTTTTTTCACAAAACACGATCAAAAATGCATCGGTAGAAATTTAAAAAAGTCAGTCGGAATTCTGTTTCGAATTCTGCAATTATTGAAATTCGTGCATGATTTTTTGTAAAAATAGAAGTGTTGAGGTCAAGAGTACGTGACATTTGTGACACGGATGTGCTCAAATTAGCGTGGCAAATTAGGAATTTCCAAACCATCCGACTATTTATATCTATATCTTTTTTTCCTCTTAGAAAGTAAAATCATTTCGTTTCTCAGTGTTATTTTTAAAGTGATTCAACGATAACGTTCGGGCATCGTTATATCTGTAGATTTCATTTTTTCCTGTTTGACCACGAGACAGCGAGTTTGTTACACTTTTCTCGATGTCAATAAACTGTGAATAATGTCCAGTAACATATCCAAGTTTTTCCTGTTCTCGTTTGAAGTCGATATCGCAATGCAATGCATATCTTCGGTTGAAGATAATTTATGGACTACGTAGTGAGTACGGGAACTTTTATCTCGATAATTATATAATAGAATTTTTACTTCTCGAGATGTAAATAACAATTACAACGATGCTTATTGTGCAAAGTCTTACTTGACTTTGATTAATCATTGTGAATTTATCGACAATTCGTTTCATTGTCAGTTAATAACAAAAATACCATCCGGCCGGGAAGTTCTTCTTCAAACTTTTTACGACGTACGAACACAGGCAGACTGAATTTTTGCGTTTGAAGTTCACAGTCTCTTTAATAATTTATAGCTTACATTGAACTTTGATATTTGACAGATGATTTTTGAAAACGTGTGAATATGCGGGAACGTGTGAACGAAAGGAGTTGTACAAAAACTTTAGAAGAATATTTTACGCAGTTTGAGAAAAACAGTTCTTTTTCTGGAATTTCTGTGTGTCCGTATATTGGAACGTGATGTCATCTACGGTACAAACAAGCGTGACCAATGTGCAAGCAAACAGCGCCATTTTTCAAGGAAAAGTATCAAATAAATAATACATCGATATAAAATATTTCTATTTTTTATATAATGCTGCGCTTTACAAATGATTCACTACATTCTCCTACTACTTTCTAACGTGCATCTATCTCGAAATTTTTCAATACCGCCCTATCTATTTTCTGTCGTCGAATTGCCATTTTACTCCACACAAGCGACGTCGTGTTTTTTTTCTTCTTTTAACAAGATGTTTCGATAAAAATTTGTGACGCATCTTCGACTCGAATCTCGAGGAAAATCTCCTGTCGACGCGTGCACGTACGCAAATGACACGATCGATTCTCCGGTCGTTACTTGGTTTTCTATCTAGAATCCTATCGTGTTGTTGTAGAACTGTGGCGGGAAGTAAGGCTGATTGAACGAATTGAGAATCGGATGTTTCAACGGATACTGCATCGGTACCAGCTTCATTATTCGAATGTTGATGTCGCGCGCGTTCACATCCTGTCTGAAGAACTTTTGGAACCTGGTGCTCAGCAGCCAATAGTTGCCGTTATCACGTTCCGTCCATCGTATCTCAGCGGTGAACTGAAGCTTCTCCGGGCTGTAAGCTAAAATCCTGGAGAAAGAAACAAAAAAATTTTTTTTATTCTTTTAAAATTCGTTGAACACAATTTCATATCCTAAAGTTTCTACCGATGTTTCGAAAACCGAGTGAACTCTCGTCTTTTAGTACTCAAGAAACGATATATCAACTCCATCGATGTTTGCCTTATTTTAACATTGTTTGAACGTTTTTTGAGCGTTTGAATATTTTTTTACTGACTGAAGTCTCGTTCTGGCAAAATGACATTCCAAGAAATGGGAGAAACGACAATGCTTTCTAGACGATATGTGACATATAGAAAAACTACAGTGTGCTAAGAGAGAATTGAAGAAATTTATCGTTTGAGAGTATTTTCACGGTTCATTTTCAGCGATAGCGATACCTCTGTTGATTGGTCTGCGGTTGCCAGGCGGCGATGGCTGTTTCAGTAAACGGGGAAAAGAGAATCGTATCGTCTCGAGGGTCGACGGCCAGAGCGAGACCTTGACTGGATTTTTTACCCACTAGAGTCACAGGCAGTTGTTCGCCAAACGGCGGAGGACCGGCTTGAAGCGCAGTTGTTGGCACGCTGAACAGACGATTGGTCGCCAATGGTTGATAGTAAACGGTCGCGAGTCTAGCGGAGAACGCCAGGCCAACGACCCCGTCCAACAATTCGAACATGTCGCTTCCAATCTGTAAAATATTCACGTTCGTCCGATCTGATTTGACTCGATGGAAAAAACAAAATTTATTTATCTTGCGTTTTATTATTATCTGGTGGTCAATAATAATATTCCTATGATACTTTCATTTCTACGTGAAACAATTACCTCATAGTGAAATTCCTCGCGCGATTTCCTCGATAGTAAAATGCTCGGACATGAAAAAAATTAAAATCGCGCCGGGCGGAGTTTGACCATAAGCGTAAACCGCAGAATTCAACCGCGGTAGAATTTTAACGAACTGAATCGAAGAAAAGTACGTAACTCGTTCGTTCGTAACATACTAATTATCTTTAACATACTAATAATTTTTCATAATTGTTATCGATCCATCGTAGTTCAGGAAATGTGGAAAGAAAATTTCACGTAAAATTCGAATTATGTAATCGTACCCGATAAGTCGAGAAATCCGGGTGGGGATACATGGTCGCGTGCACGACTCGCCAACTTCTCTCCGTGGCGCCATCGAACACCAATATACCTTGAAAGAAAGATAGTGAGAATTATAAAACAATAATAATAATAACTATGTGATATAATAAAATAGTGTAGATAATGTATGATAAGATACATTATCCTATATAGTGTAATATAATAATAATAATGGTAAATATAATAAAATTGTATATAAAATAGTAAATAATAATAGAATAGTATATAAAATAATAAATAATAATAGTAAATATAATAAAATAGTATAGACAATAATATTAACTAGTACAGATAATAAAATAAATAATAACAATAATGTTATAATAAATGTAATGTAACAAAATAATGTAAATAATAATAATAGCGACAATGACAATAATAAAATATAAACAACAATAGTAAAGTTATAACACAACATTTAATTACCAGGTCCTGTGGTGTCAGATATATAAAGGAACACATCGTCGCAAGTAGTTGCAGCGGTGTCGTCGATGATCACGTTTGTCAGCAACGTGTTCGGTCTCAGAACCTGAAGAAGAAAAATCGTATTTTGATTTCACGAATTCGTTTGACGTCATGAACGTAAGGTAATTCGTAGCGCAATTGGAATTTAATGAAGGATCACTATCACTCAGGTAGCGTACAGTCACATTCAGTCATATAAATTGATCTAACAAGCAGTTAATTGAATCCAATTGAAATAAATAAATGAAGAAAAAAAGAAGAAAGAAAGAAACGTAATCGAAAGCTCACCTCTCGCGGGAACGTAAACTGTCGCACCAGTTGATTGGTTTTCAATTCGAAGACCATTATCTTCGGTGAGCAAACTGGCCTGAAGTCGTCGATCGACGTCATCACGCCGCTGTCTATGACCCACAGCCGATCACACCTGTCCAACTTCGTCCTGTACACGGAGATCAACATGGAGCAGTTCAGATTGCCTCTTCCGGCGGCGTGCCAGTCCCAGGATGGGTAAGCCTGGAGTTGCGGGCTGCTCTCCAACGGAAGATTCCTCGGGATGTAGTTTAAAGTCGCCGGGATGCCGGCTCGCAATCTCGGTACGCTGATGAAGATCCTGTCCCAGCCAACTTCGATCCCAGTGGGTACCACGTTCTCTGGACGATACTGATTGAGGAATTCTCGTTCGTACGGGAGGGCGAAGTCCAACAACGGCCATTGGGCTATGGTTTCTAGGATCTCCGCGGTCGTTGAAGCGCAGAGCAGGTCTACCAGGAAAATGATCAGCTGCATCCTACGATGCACGAGTGATTTCAAGTGAAGACTACGACATTTGTGTTATTTATAACAATATATTGTTATCAATATATCAATATAATATATAATATAATAATATATCGTCATTAAATAGTATAGATACTAAGCTGAAACGTTGAATAATGAGGATTCCTTAGCGTTCGGAAGCAAACAGAGCGGATCCATCTTATTTCAATGCGTTTGTTCTTTTCACGGCAGGTGATTTAACTCTTCGAAATTGTTTACATTTCGAGTAAACTTGAAAAATATACCTTCAGTGCGTACACTGCCAGTCAAATGTTTAAGACCACTTTGTATTAATCTGGAATTTGTGCAAGTACCTTTACCTTTAAATTTATTTGAATCATTAGAATCATTCATTCACAGGGTAATTTATCATAACGATTCTAAGCAGTAACTTTTCAAGTTTAGTTTACAAACCAAAAAATACTAATAAATACGAATTACCCCAGACGTCCGCTCCTATTGGAGCATGCCAACTCCAGAAAATCATCTAACGAAGATTTTACAACACTGTTGGGACGATGTGAAAATTAATATAAATTATAAATAAAGGCCATTTGAAAATTAAAATTAAATTAATTCAAACAACGTCAAAAGTAAAAGTTGTATTTAAAAGTAAAGAAGGATTTTTTGATGAGAAATAGCATATGTTACAAATTATTATGTTTCCCCCTTTTTTTTAAATTCCTGTATTATTTAACACCCATGGACGTTATTATTTGAATGTTACATGAAACATTTCTCGAGTGAAATCATTTTCAAAAGGTGAAACGATCGGTGCGTAATTCTTCGTTGTAATTGCTTATCAGTTGTCGCGTCGCGAAAACGGATTTCACCGCAGTTTTCTATTCGATTTGAATTCTAATAAAATTTCAACAGCGCGAAAGAGTCACGATCGAACGAATTTTCGATGCGAAAGACCGATAGACATTCCGAGCATAGAGCGATCGATTGCATTTTGTATCGTGCACCGAAAACATGTGTTTGCGAAAGCTTTTCAGCGTAACTTTCCGCGTGTTTTGCAACAATCGGCGATCACAACGCACGCGACATAATGATGTTGATCGGACACGCGTTAACAAAACGCGCGCCAACAGTACATTATCACGCGAACGTCTTGCTTCGAGGTTCTCTTTGAAAAGTTATTTTCATCTTGAATTAAAAAGTCCCAGTTAACATGACTAATTACATCTGGAATCATGGAAGTTTCATTTTAGCCTGACGAAAATTACGAAATTTGGAAATTTTAGTACATCTAGACACGGTGAATGAAAAAAGTATTACAAGACCTAGTTCTCTTGCAATATTTTTGTGAAAAGAAACGATGCATTAATAGAATCTGTTATTACGTACAAAAGGCAATTGCAATTTTCAATCATGAATTATACGATAATTTATTATACGATAATAATACAAATGTAAAAATTCGAGAATCCAAATAATATCGACGTAAATTATACAATAATAATAAGAATAAGGTAAAAATTCGAGAATCCAAATAACATTGGAGGTTTTCTTTTGCAGCTCAATCGTGCATTCAAACAGAATGTAAAATATTTTTATTTAAAGTTAAAAACAAGCGTCTTTTTTTAAAATCATTCGATAACATTTCAATATTTACAACAGAATATTTCGAATATAATTATTATATAAATTATTAATTTATAATTTTTTCGACAATATTCCGCCATTAAATGCAAATCAAACACTGGTATTACAAGTGTGTCGATATTTTCGACTCTCGAATTTTTCATATCACTTGCATTATTATCGTTATTTTTGTTCGTAGCGAATTATTGTACAAAAATATCATACAGAAAAATTGAGATGCATCGATACTTTTTTGATCCACTGTACGTCACACTCAACATTATTCTTAGGAAGTTTTTCCTCACCTGATCTTGAACTCATCAGACATTCAGCTTACTCAAGCATAAATTACTGGTTACGTAAAATTACTATAATTTTGTGATCGGTTTAACAACCGTGCTACATTCACAACGAGTGCTAACTCTCGCACCTTTCTCTGATCAAGTAACAACAACTTTCCGATTTCAAACGATCCTAAATGTCTGTTGAATTTTCATCGATGACAGACAATTGCATTTAACGACTATATTTGATGATCGTGACTGAGCGACCGAAACTTATCGATTATCGAATTTCAAGTCACGGTCTTTGACAGCTTCTCACACAATCCAAGCGCAACGGGTGCCAGATGTCATTAAACTTTGCGGTCGATCTTGAAACCGGTTTTACTGTACAATACAATAATTCAAATACTTCTTATGCTTTTTGCTTCTCAAAATTTACAGTCTTACGTCTACTCGCGACAATTTTCGACATTTCGCGATGGAGAATCAGTATCGATATAATTCGAAGTTTTTTTTATACACTAGGCGAGTTATACTTAACACTTGAAGGAAATTTATACTTCGAAATTGTGTTAGCACCGTAATTCAGTAATTCTACTGACGTGATGAATTTTATATAGTAAATCACCACCAAAGATCGAATAAAAATTGACAGAAGGACCAACCTCGATGTGTGAATCCTCGAGCTTAGACTAAGAAAGTCTAAAGAAACCGAAACACCAGTCTCATCTAGCGAGGTCGTGCACCCAGTTCGAACTAACTGCAAGCCCGTCCGACAAGCGTGTACCAAGTCCCGCTGTCTGAACACCAACTGATCTAATTTTCCTCGCATCGACTAGGATTCTAGTGGTCCGAGAGACAGGACGCGAGCATATGGTAGAAAATCGGCACATTGCGCAAGAGTGCAGGCGATAGCGAATCGAACGATTTTCCGTGACATTCAGGGCTACACCCTCGTGGAACGTGTCCCGTAGATCGTGGCGTGGTAACTTTTTGCCAAAGGTTACCATTGATCTCGCCGTTGATCGAGAGCGCGAAAGCCATTGTTATTTCTTGCTGCTTGTAAATTATTCCGCAAACACAAACTTGAACTCTGAACAAGGTGAGTTTTCGAACTGAGACAGCGATTGATTGTGAATTTAATTGCGACTTGATTTTTCGCCTTAATTTGACCAGTGATTATTTTTTGATCATTTATTTTTATTTTATTTACGTATTATATTTTATTTTATATTTTATATTTTATTCACGTACGTTACATACCTTTTATTTTAATTTTTTTATTGTTCAAACTTGTCGAAAAGTCTGAAATAATTTTGCAATATTTATAAATCCGAAACAAAGTCAATTTAGCGAAAGCAAAAACTCGGTGAGAAGAATTACAAAAAAGGAAGAAGAACTCAAAAAAAAAAAAAAAATGACAAAAGAGAATCTCGTTGTTTAAGATTGACCCAAAAAATCGGGCCTCTTCGGGTGCAACGCTAATGCAACGAAAATTAGCGATTGGTTGATTTGAGTCACGTGATTCGTGAGGGGGCGTGGCGTAGACCTCGAGTAGGAGTGGCGTTGTCTGGTACTGTGCGATCGCGTCTAATTCGTTTTGTATCGATTCAAATGTTTGCATATCAACAAAATTTTATGGCAAAAATGTCGTCTTCATTTCTTAGTCAGAACAGTTGCTTCTGGGCCTTTCAGTAAGACGAATCGTACTGGGATACAAGTCGTGCAGTTTTTCTTACTACGTTTACGTAGTTGAAAGATTACGTTACGTTTCAATTAAAATTCTAAGACCGCTACAATGTTGATAACTCAATCAGATGCTTTAATGGTGCAGCGCATTTCAAGAGATTCCTATTACGCGAGCAGAAAAGACAGTGACTCGAGATTTCAAATAGGAGCGTGCCGGATACGAATCACCGCAGTGGAGAAAGTGATTTGCGAGACAATGCTCCGCACAGACACTGACATTCAGTATCCGCGGTAACTAGCTACGCCTACCTGGAATGCACTGTGTCTAGCTCGGTAACGACACAAACATCAAAAACTTAAAAAAAATTCCATTTGAAATACTTTTGGTTTCATTTGTCAAGACACGCTTATGCGTTTGTTCCAATAAATATGCGTTAATTTTGACTCGTACTGCGAGAAAAGCAGTTATGAAACAAATTGAGATAAAATCTAAATATAATGCAACATATAGTAGAATGTTCATTGTGTGCAATAAACATGTCAAAAATAGTATGTAATAGAGTTTACTGCACACAATTTACATTCTATATAGATAAAAATAATGTAACAGGTTGCAGCTAAATTATATACTGTACTGTTTTCAATTCAATCATCAGTGACTGATGTGAAAGTCAGATGAAAAAGAAAAAAACTGGCAAATATAGCCGTGGTAATTAATCAAATTACGAAAGCAATTAGTATAATTTTAACATCGTTGAGATTCTTCCAGAAATAGATTGGTACATTTTTTTTCCTGATCGAGATAGCCAAAAACGTATACAAGAAAGAGTAGGCGCGGTCAATAGTTCCGGGGACTTTCGATCGGTGTAACGTATCAAGGCCTTCTGCATAGCATTTGCTACTATAGTACGCTCAATTGCCATTTTCTTCGTGTGCCGGTGTGTGTTACTATAGATCAGCGATGCACAACCTTTCGTATATAAAGAATCACAGAAAAACAGCATCACAGATTATAAAAATCCCCCCCCCCCCTAAAAAACAGCAGAGACAAAAATATAGATACTTGTTAGAATAGTGTTTTCTGCACTTTCAATTGAGTTAATATCGTGCAAATAAATACAATTGAAACGTAACCCAGAAAAGTTTTGCAAATAAAAAAATTTTTAATTCTCTCTTCGTTGTATAAATAACTAAGCTAAAAGAGAGAAAAAAGAAGAAATGGCAAAACACTTGCTAGAACAGCGTCTTCGGTATCTTCTATGATGTTTCCACGTGTTAATTGAGTTAATTTTATTAGATTATTGGAATACGATCTTAAATAGTGTCGAACAACCAGAAATCCGCAGGTCGCGAGAATTTTAAAACGGGCCCTGGGTTGCGCATCACTGCCACGCGGATATTCGATTTTAATCGCCATATTCATCGTCCGTTCGCGCCTTAGTGTAGTCCTCGACCTATACATCACCTCGTGGTAAGATGATTTCGATAGATTGGAAAAGATCGTTTCACGTTCTATCTCCTATTCTCGAGAATAATACATACTGTTTTAATCACGTGGATAAAATAAAATCGTCACGATATGTAAAACAAAAGAAAAGAAAAAAGAAATGTTTCGTTTAACAAGTGTTATTATTTTGTTGCGTAGCCACTTTAGAAAACTCAAATGTGGATTGTTTATAAATACTAAAAAGACGATGTGAATAGACTGTGAATAGCACTGTTTTCTGTCGCGCGTAAAACACAGATTTATCGGGAAGCATCCGCCAATTGAAATGATGCTGAAAGATATTCAAGGACCAACTTCTCAAGAACAATTCCAACGAAACGGATGCGGTGAAATTCTCCTCGCGGGCCGATTTTAATCGAGACTGAGAAAGAAATCAACAGGGTGATACAAGCCAACGTAAACATTGCGCAAAAAAATTCTTCGCATTGCCAATGCAGCTACAAAGAAGAATAAAACGGTTTTAGGGTTGCGCAAGATGTTAGACTTGAAATATCATGGGAATTGTTGTACGTATAGTGTTGCGAGAACTCTCACGGAAAAACGGAAGCAGCAAAATCCTAGTTGTATTTCCCTTCCATCGTGAGTTTGATCATGCGAAACAGGACGGATGTTTGGCACACGATTACCAACGAGGATCGTTTGCCACTTGGTGTGATTCAGAATCGCGCGCAGAATTACAACGGTTGACAAAATTTTCTGGCGACGTCTTCGTGAAAACCATATACTAGTAAAAATCTGTTTTTCATAAGTAGTTCACGAATTGTAATAACGCAAGAGATGCATATTTTAAATATTAATAGTATAGTATATTTTAGTATGGTATATTTTAAATATTCTTTTAAAAATATTTTATAGTAGAGCTGTAAAAGTAACCCCTCATATGTCAATACGTTTTCGATTCTCGAATTTTTATGTCATTTGTATCATTATTGTGCTCAAACTCATTATTGGAAATTGCTACTGTGCACTTTACTTTTTATGCAGATTTTGTTAATTTGTATCGTTTGTCGTCACAAAAATATTGCGAGAAAACTAGACGTGTCAATATTTTTTTGATCCACTGTGTGTTTACTGAAAGAATGGTAATTTTTTTCTTTTTTTGGAATTGCGAACTTTCAAACACAATAGATCGAGTCCTAAACTCTGAAAATAGTGTTAGGACACACGAGTGATAAAAGTCAATTCTGTAATTATATTCAATAATTCTGTAATTATTTTAAACAATAATATGACTAAGACACTTTGCCTTTAAATAATAAGTCATCGATAGAACAACTCAACGTATCGTCCAATCATCCTTTTATTTCACAATTTTCCAAAGGTTATTTTCAGACTCGTCAATTATCGTCGCTCGACACTAAAATTACCAGCGATTAAAATAACACAAAACACGTGTCATCGATTATAATGCAAATTTTTATTTATGCATTTTCTGAAAGATCATTGAATAAAAATCTATAAATCCACGAAATTTCTACAAAAGAATTGATCATTTTGATCGTTTCGATAGTTTCGAAAATCAATAATTTTCTGCTACAGTCGTCAGAAAGCGAGTTCGAGAACTACCACGATAAATCTGGGCAACATTATACGGACACTTCCGTTGCATAAGTTGTTTTGTGTTCAGATTATTCGCCGACACGAGAGCCTGTCCGCGTGAAACCACGTTGGCTGCTGCAACGTTGTCTCGTAGGGCTTGCGTAAATTCAACGTACGTGCACCGTATCTATATCGAATTCATTTTTCTGCAATGTGAAACGTCATTGCGTTTGTCGTGTGGTGACTTGGAAAGTCCGAAAGAGATTGTTCAGCCGTGTATAATAGTTCTACATTTTCGACGTTGCAAGATCTGTTAATTTCTGTTATTTTTTTTTTTTTTTGGTGGAAGAATTTCTGAAGAAATTTTTCTGCAATTTTGCAGATGACGAAAATGGTGGAAAAAGTACGCTTGGACTTAGAGCAATGAATATTCGCAAAGAATGGATGAATACTTTTTGCGTCATCAATTCTAAACTTTCGTCACTTGTTTTTCATTTGTGGACTTTCCTTCGTAGATAATATGTAAATTATTAAATAATTGTTCGAATATATTTCTTTTTCTAGTTGAATATCTTATGTGAATGGTAGTTATTCGGTCATTCGCAATAATTTGTTCTTATTTGGTTGAATATCGAACGAGTTTTTCGAATAATGCGATAAAATAATCACTATTTTTGTTTAAAATTAATATGAGGAATTATTTCATACGTTAAACATTTTTATACACGACATAATACAACTAGATGAATATAACAATAAAATTCACATTCGAGTAAATTTTTATTTACTCGATTGGACATTTATTCAAAATTTTATCCCTTATCTGTCATGCAAACAAAATTATGTCCAACACTGATTGAGAAAATTTTAATGATCAATTTCTGTACAATCAAATTTTTCAGCAATTTAAACTTTCGTAACTTTCGAAAGTTACGATTCGTTACGTCACTATGTAAATGTCAATTATCTTACTTAAGGTAAGTAATTAGATACAATTAATCGTCACAGTCTGTCAAGATTGATTAATGAATTCCGTTATAACAAATGAAAACAAAAAAAAAATAAACAGTTACGATCGGTTCGTTGCGAAATAAGTCGCCGCTCTGTTACGATTTCTTGTTTTATACATAAAACATAGTATCTCGCTTAGTAAGCAGCGCTTTCGTTGCTTTGTCCTTTGTTTTAGAAGAAATTAAACAAGAAGATACAAAATGCAAAATACAGAATTTCTAAAAAAATTTTTAACGTTCGCAATAAACTTAAAATTTAATTACGCCATTTAAATGTAAAATTTTTAACATTCGCAATAAACTTAAAACTTGTTTACGCTGTTTAAATGTGAAACGCACGCTGACAGACTAGGTATCGGACAATATATTATACAATCAGAGACCTCACAGACGGCCTCAATCACATTTAACTCACTTCAGAGAAATAGGAATGTTTCATAACGATTCTAATTCCTTTTTCGTTTGTTTCTGGCGTTTAACAACCACAACGAGTTACTCCAGCGAAACGGATCGAAGATACCAAATTTAGATTCGATCGCTCACGAAAAAATAGAAATTCGTTAAATTTCACCGCGATTTCTTCTCGATTGTTTGACTTCCGTGCAAAATTTTTAATATTCGCAATAAACTTAAAACTTGTTTACGCTGTTTAAATGTAAAACTCACGCTGACAAACTAGGTATTGGACAATATATTATACAATCAGCGACCTCACAGACGACCTCAATCACATTTAACTCACTTCGGAGAAACAGGAATGTTTCACAACGATTCTAATTCCTTTTTCGTTTGTTTTCGGCGTTTAACAACCGCACAACGAATTACTCTAGCGAAACGGATTGGAGATACCAAATTTAGAAGCGATCGTTCAAGTAAAAAAAGGAATTCGTTAGATTTCTTCTCGATCGTTCGACTTCCCTGCAATTAGTACGATTCCACGTTAACGACTCCAGCCGTTGAGTCTGTATTTATAGAAATTTTTAATGAGTGAAAACTCGTCACGAGTTTAATTTTCAGTGATCAAAACAGTTTAATAAACAAGAATATGGATCACTTAAATTTCTCGATTTAAATCGCATAACCTCCACGCATAAGTGGAATTTCTTGTTTTCCACTCATCACACTTGACCTTTTATGATTTTCAAACATTCCACGAACAATCACGACATACTTGTTATTAGCAATGGTAACAAATGGTAACAATCGTTGGCCAATTATCGCGGCTCGATACGCATTCTGTTCTTTTCAACGATTTGTGTGAATTACCGCCCGATTATTCGATTCGAGCGCCAGCTAATCACGATCAGAGGAACAAGCAAGTGATTGTAAGAGAGAAAGGTTCCGTTTCTTTTTTTTTTTTTTTTTTGTTCTTTTTTCAGATAAAGTTTCTCAGCGCTGTTCCAATCGAGCCGCGAGATACGTGGTCAACCTCACGAAATGATTTGCATCTGCTGATTTATAGCCTGTACGACGCATTGGCGTAGAAAAACACTCGGCGCAAGCTTACAGGAGAACGTGAACGATCAAAATCGTTCTCCTCGAGCAAGTAAAAGGTCAATGTACATTTCGTTTGAATTCAATTTATTAGATCCTAGCCTACAATTTATTAGATTGTCTAACCAACGATTCTCGATCACATCACGCTCAACACTTGCGTGGCACCGCATCCGACCGATCCTTGCATGTAATCCGGGAAGTTCGACTCGAGCACGCGCATCCTAGCTCTCGCGTAGTCGGCGACAACGTGCGTCACCAGGGAACACTCGGCGCTGGTGTACACTTGGTCGAAACACCGTGTGACGAACGGATTGGTCGCGTCCCATCGGTAAACGTCCGACTCGCCCTCGTACCGGAAGAAAAGCGCGCTGCCATTGTCCGTGCCCAAGAGGACCATCTTCTTCGGCTTGGTGCCGAGATCGTGGATCTTCCCGTGCGTCGAACCGTTCCGCAGGTGCTCGGTCCTGATCGAGAACATACGGCTGCTGCTCAGGTAGGTGAAAATCAAACAGGTACTCCCGTCTGAACGTCGGAGAAGAGCTATATATAGAACGTCCCTTCGGGTTGTGCCCATAGCAACCGCCTGAGGCAAAACCACCCGGTGACCTCGACCTAGGGTGACGTCGTAGACGAGGATGGCTCTCGAGGCAGCGTCAGACACGTAGATGAACACTCTTCCGTCCCGGCTATAATCGGACACCAGGTATTGCAATCGAGACGTCGAGGTCGTCAGCCCGGTCAGGTCTACGGTTTTCACCAGCTGCGAGAAAGAACGATGCGAATACTAATGTGTAAATACTAAATAGTAAATGCTAGCAATTGTATAAATATATGTAAATTTGTGTGTAACTAATGTGTAAGTAGTAAATAAATATGTAAACATTAGATAATAATATCGCTATTAACCCCTTGTGCTGGCAACTGGTTTGCGGACCATAACGAGTGACCGAACCGTATACAGTAATTCGTCGCTTTCTTTTTCTTTTGAACTCGCCGGTATGATGTCACTGGATAGAAATTATTAAGAAGTAATAAACTTATCATTTGTTTTGCCTGAGTTACATTTAAATATACTTAAAACTGAGAAAACGTTGCAATGGGACAAAAAATCCTCGACGTGCGTGGCACGTCATTCTAGCGCAAGAGGTTAATGCTCAAGATATGTTCTGCGAGGAAGAATGACTGGTTAAAATAGTGTGAATACTCATGTGTAAATATTAAATCGTAAATATTAGCAATTACTAATAGTAATTTTTGTTTCACAGTTGGACAGCTAGTAAGTAAATTAAATCTGCGCGTGTCTCACAGACGTCATTGTATACAATCGTTTATGAAACAGTCGATTTTTATAACTTCGGAGACGTCAGTGTCTTTGACTTTAGTTTAGGAAATGCATGTCATCTTCCATACATCATTGTACGTTAAATAAGGTTGTTAGTAAGCAAATATGCGACTAACAATAAGAATAAAGAAGTTACTGTTATATTATCTTATAAATTATTTAGAGCATTTTCTGGAATGCAATTTGGAAAAATTGGTTTCTTTCCAATTTGGAAAAAGCCACGTTATATCGATTAAGGTGGCATTAAACGAAGTCAAAGCAATATTTTGTGGATATTTATATGAATTCAAGTAATTATACAAGTTTAGTGATTTTCCAAATTTTTGTTTCAGCTCATAACGTCTTCTGAATTAGTAAACGATATCTTTGATACATCATTGGTGCTGATGCATACACAATGACTAATGGTATGATCGGAATGTGCACGTAGGTAAAAGGCTCATGCAACTCGACCTGCTTTGTCCGACTTACGATCTTATGACACCGAATTATTATTATTACAAGTTCGTAAATTACTTGTTAGATAAAGAATTATTATAATGATTACATTATAAACTATAATTGATAATCACAAATCTCCAATCGACATAATATGGAGCGTAAGAAACATCTACACTGAGAAACATGATGGTTTCTTATGAGACTGTACTAACTTTTCATCCAAACTAACACGAAATACTTACTTTGCCTGTCACCACGTTGATGGCGAGTACTTTTGGCGGACATTTCCGTACAGGTTCGTCCAAAGTGTTCACAACGCCAGTGTCGAGGACCCAGAGGATGTTCTGAGGATCCAGATAAATGTCCACAACGTTCTGCAGAGCTGTGCAGGTTCCTTCCTCTTGGAGGGACCAGCAAGGATAAGGAACCAAGGTTGCTTCACAGCTTTCACTGTTGTGAGAGATCTGCGCCAACGTTGCTGGAATACCAGCCTTGTACCTACATTGAAAATCAATACATTGTTAATATTTTAACATGTAACATCCGACTGATTTTTGTCGCGTTAAATGCAAAGGCAACTTTCGCTTAAATCAACTGATTAATACCAAGTAACATGAAAATAGATGATATCTACATGTATGTTATAAAAAAAACCTTATTTGTATTGAAACTGAAGTAAATATAATAAGACATACATATAAACACCGGAAGTTTTTTTTCTAAAGTTATTTGTCAAACCATTTTTTGGTCAGACACGGCTGTTTCGATTAACACAAAAGCAGATATCGATGTAACGTTCTCTTATCAATAAACTTTTTCAATTTGTACCTGGGCAGGGCTACAATGGCCTTGTTCTCAAACATAGCGACCCTAGTTGCGATCACGTTCTTCGAAATGAATTTCCCACTGCTTTTGAACATATTTCTCGTGGTGGAGCAGGGCCATTCGAAGTTCCCACCGGTCCATTTGACGGTTTCTGGCAAAGTCGCGATCACGCTGCTCGTTAACGCGAGAACGGCCACGAGGGCCAACCCCGTGAATGGAAAAACAAATTGTCCCTGGACGTGCATAGTATTTCTCGCGGAGACGAAACTGAGAAATCCGGGAGATTACGCCAGTTATATACGAGGTGATGTGTCTTTGCCACGTGACGAAATGCAGGAAGAAAAATTTTGCATTTTTTTGATGCACTACTTTGTGCTTCGAACCCGGAACGGCTCACGAGAGATCGGATGTTTAACATTCTTTCTACAATTGGTATTACGATTATTGACAAAATCAGTCGTCAACGTGTGCCTCTCAGTGAATGTTACGATCGTGTCGGTGTAATTTGATACAACATGTATCTCGAGGAATTTGAGAGCTACGTGTTTTGTACAATACTCGCGCGATCAATTCATTTACATAAAATAATTAAACGAATGGAAGAAATTCATCTAACCAGCGAGAAATTTTCTTATTGTTTGGTAAGCAACTGCCAGAATACACTTCCTTGTTGCTCGCGAGAGTTCGTGCCGTTTCGTGCGGAAGCGTTGCGACAACCGGAAGGACACTCTGGCTTTGCAAACATACAAAGTGCACGATTGCTCGGTGTACGGAAATCTACGGACTCGTTTGTATATAAGCTTAAAATCAGATATAACGTTCGCGTATTCGAGTGTTCGTGTTGTTCGTCGTAAAATCGCGTAAGTTTTTATCTCTTCTTCATTTAACTCGGTTTCCATTCCACTGGGATAATTAGGCTACGGATGTTTGTGCGGATCAATATTTTTACGAGCGCAATGGAACCTACATTCATTCTATAAAATAATATCAATTAGTTATGTTGGAAAACTAGTTGTACAAACTAATGGTTTCTTAATACTTTATTTATAGAGAATCTCCTCGAGATGAATCGATTGCTGCATTCAAAATGATATAATTCTTGTTTACAAACCCACAAAAATCCCATCAATGCCAGATAACGTGCCTCACTAAATAGTTATTAATACTAAACGACTATCTTTTTTTTTTATATGCATATAACTTCAATCTCTCACTTGAGATATTTCCATTTCGCGAGAGATTAGATATAATCTTTGTATTTCATTCCATCACTCTTTTCACAGTTCCTTAAACCATTCTCCGCAAGAAACAAGACAGGATGAAGAGGTTCTTATGCGTCACCATTTGTCTAACGATCCTGACGGAGATTCTACTGTTCAGTAACGGTAAACCGCTGCTACCGAAACCTTTGATCCTCTCGGGGCTCAGTCTGGATTGGCCGTGTCAAAGCACGAAGAACATATACGAGACCAGCGGTCGATACATCTCGAGAAACGTGATCGCCACCAGAGCGCAGATATTCGACGGCCAAGCGATATTGGCACTGCCGCGTTACAAACCGGGCGTACCATTTACCTTGGGTGTACTCTCGTTGAAGTCGCACAGCTGTGAGCCAAAAATCGCTCCGTTCCCCTGTTGGGCCATTCAAGAGGAAGGGAACTGCCAGGCGTTGCAGAGCGCGGTGGACATAGTCTTGGACATTCAGGACATCCTTTGGGTCCTCGATGTGGGAATCGTCAACACTCTGGAGCAACCTGTTCGCAGATGTCCCCCCAAGGTCGTTGGAATCGACGCCAAGAGCGGAAAGGTGAGCGGCACCTTTGAGCGTTGATCTAGAGATTAAGTGAAAGTAGAATTAGCCGTCTGAGTCGTATGATCGGTGGAAAAAGTGGTTCAACGACGAAGTTGGAAGTAAAATTGTGGTCAATGACAGAGGTATTACGTGGTTTGGTTAATTACCACGAGTAAATTTCCATTCAATTATCCTTTAAAGGATCAGCAAAGCTTTCTTCGAGGCTTGGGAATTAGATGTGTATTTTTTAAATATATCGATAGATGCATCAAATACTAAAACTAGATGTATTATATATACAATAAAAAATATAATATGGATAAAAGTATGAAGATTTCATAAAAATATAAATATAAAACAGAAGACAAAAAAGAGAAAACAAAAAGTACACGAATTCATTTGTTTAGGTCAGTGAAAGGTCAATTATTTCTACAATTTGATTGCAAATTCGTAATCAAAACGATATCGAAAAGCTGCTGAAAGTTCTCCTTCGAGTTTGCATTATGATCGTTCTATAGACACATAGAATATTTTCGAAGCTTCATTGAAGATCACTGATTACTCTTATCTTACTCAATTTATTAAATTTATTAGATTTACATCGAATATTATTTGTTCCAGGTCGTGAAAGTGATCGACTTAAGTTCTATGGTAGATATCACTTCGCGGTTGCAATATATGGCCGTCGACTACGCGGAGGATGGTCAGGTTTTCGTGTACATTTCTGACGCTGGTACCGGCGCCATTATCGTTTACAACGTCACGACCGACAAGGGATATCGCGTGATTCTACCGTCGGCCGTGGCGTCCTACACGGATAAACCTGATGCTCTGTATCTAGCGCTCGTTAGAAGGAAAAGCTGCGGATCTACAGTTCTCTATTTCACGTATTTAGGCTCCAATCGAATGTTCGCGATCAAGGCAGTGAATCTGAGAGCAGGAAACGCGCATGGATCTATAGTGGACATTGGTAGAAAAAGGAATAAGATCGTAATCTTGGGCACTGACAATGGCTCCGCCATCTTCTTCAGACTTAAGGGTAAAGAAATTGAGAAAAATAATCAGACACTGTGACTCTAACCTCTCCTTAGTTAAAATGTTCTAGACGCCATTTTGAAACGAAAATTTTGTCATTTTCTTTGCGTGTTCGATCTTGCGTGGATATAGCGTTTTTTATAATATTTTAAATATTTAATTTTATGATTTTGAATATTTATAATATTTTAAATATTATTTTGAAACTTGAAGTTTTATCATTCTCTTTGTACATTTGATTTTTACAAATCGATCAGGAATTTAAAACGCAATTTGTTCACATGGTAGATTTACTTTCTTTCTTTTCAATTTATCACATTACCCATTTTCGTATTAGTAACGCTACGAGTAGAATAAATTCTGCGACTTCAATTTCACAAATTGATTTGTAGCTGTTTCTCCGATATTTTCAGGCGATTCGAGCATCTACATGTGGAACACAGACACACCTTTCATTCAAGACAACTTCCTTTTGGTCGAGAAGGCTGGAGAATGTCGACTACCGACCGCGGTCGTTCCTGGTTATAAAGATCTAATGTGGGTGCTCGAAAGTAACTTCCAAGATTACATCGAGAACTCTGTCAGCTGTTCCGGAACATCAATGGCTATCCATCCGTTGGTGAATTCTTGCAGCGAGTGATATCACAAACCGAGAGCGATGCGTTTGATAGTACACGGTTCTCACATGATCTTTTATTTGTAATTAATTTCGTTAACCTTTTGAGAGTTATAGAATATTACTCGACGCTCGAAAGGTTAATCTAGTCATAAAACGCCTTTTCCGTACAAAAATGAATTGCTCTTCGAGGCAGAGTTGGACAAAGAATTAATCAACGATGAAATTCTTTCGATAATTTTTAATCGTAATTATTGCATTTCATTAATTGCAACTGTTGCATTTCAACTTTAGTTGTTAATCATAAGCAACGATTAAATTCTAATTCTTACTCTAATCGTTGATTAGCGATGAACGATTAAATACCTTTCAATTTTGATTGTCAGTTTGACATCTTATTAACGATTAACTGTTGAAATTTTTATTGCTGTAAAATTAACGAGGTTTTTTGTTTCCAATAATGTACAGGGAGACAATGAAGTCTTCGTATGTCCGTGAACAGTGAAGTAATATTAATTCCCGATGCAACGAAATAAAATTTATTTGTTTATTATGTAGCAAAGAAGTACAAAATTGTAGCTAACATGTGGATCTCCTAAAAGTTGACGCTTTATTAGAATGTCAAAATATATCTTCAATTTAAACGAAATTATAATTAAATCCGAGGTGATAACTGATAATTGATAACTTCGACGATGATTAATTAAACTAGAAATTTTTATCGATTAATGCCCAACTCTGCTTCGAGGAATATCGAAGCTGGACAAATATCGACCAGTGTCAAATGAGAAGCTTCGAGGGCCATTTCCTAAACGAAGGCCCATTTTCGAAACGAAGCGAACCTTATTGTAAAAAAAAAATAACAACAATTACTCATATGTAAATGAATAAATATTTCTGAATGTAATATTTATTAAATATCCTATTGTTCTTTCCATCATCACTTTGTGCGACAGTCTCGTTAATAATTCCCCTACACGCGAGAATATGACGAAATTAATTTCGACAACGTCGAGCGATCTGCCACGATAAATTGATGTCGACGTCAATAAAATGTAAAAGGTAAGGGATTAGATAAACACGTTAGGATAACGTGGAATTAAATCGTTAATCGAGAGGTTACAGAGCTGAACAGTCACTCTGAATTCCGCTCTAATAGATGACATTAATGCGATCGAAACAAATTACTCCTAAATTATCTTCTAATCGCCATGTTTCGTACGCAAGCGTTATGCAATTATTTTTAATTTAATTAATTTTTTTTAACGACCCAAGACCGTTTTAACTTAATTACAGTTATAAATCTTACGATTTCGTCGGTTGAACGACGTTGACAAACGTAATTTATTTTAGCACGCGTATATACAGGGTGTTTTAGCAAGAATTAATACTTGATTATATCTGCTATTTTTGGAGATGTGAAAAAACGTTATTTTATTAAACCTTGTTCAACATAATGTAACAATAATAATTTTTTTGTGGGAGTTTCGGAGATTTCAGGATTATCTGCATTTTTTTTTTTTTTTTTTTTTTTTTTTTTTTTTAATAGAATTATATTTCTTTTCATGCATTAGTCAATGCAGCTGTATATCCCCTATAAAAATGATATTAACCTACGCACATCAAAGAATTATTAATTTGGGAGATATTTCCATTTTCATTTTGTACAATTTAGGAAGAACGAGGGCAGTATTCTTGTATTCGTATTGTGCAATATGAAAATCTTCGAAAACAGCGAAGACAATCAAGTGCTATACTTCAATACATTTTAATATATATCTCTTTTAAGTGTCTCTTTTATTGAATATGTATTTGATCGTTCGATCATTTTGTGACCAGTTTTATTGAAAACAAGATAATATTATCATAATTGATCGAGACGTCGACCGGTTATTCGAGACACGTTTTTTCGTTTATTAATATTTATTCAACTCAGGAAATCTAGAAAATTATTCTAATAGAAAAATTAAATGACTGACACGTGACTAAATAATTACCTTGTACGATAAGAAATGAAAACTCGACTGTCAGCCTTTTATATAAAGTCGGCATCTTTCTGAATTGAATTTGTATACTTTAATAAATTGAGTGAAATGCTAAATGCAATACTCTTGCGATAAAAATGACTGTGATTTGACGTAAATTGACGATTTGCGATCGTATCGCTTCTTCAAGACCGTCAGCAAAAGTTCAAATTTGCAACTCAGCGTTTTACAAAGTTCAACGACAGAAGAAACGATGATCATCGTATTAAATTATGCATGTTTCGTTTTGAAAATTGAATGAAAAGAAAGCTTGCTTGTCAAATCTCCCTCTATTTCATATCTCGTTGATATTTCGTTTTCAACGTACGATGATTGAGGTGTATAGTAGTAAAAAAAACTGCACGACCTGCACCCCAGTACGATTCGTCTCACTGAAAAGCCCAGAAGCAACTGTTCTGACTGGGAAATGAAGACGACTTTTTTGTCATAAAATTTTAATGATATGCAAACATTTGAATCGATACAAAACAAATTACAGGCGCGATCGCTCAGTACCAAACAACGCCACTCCTACGTCCCCTCACGAGTCACGTGACTCAAATCAACCAATGGCTAATTTTCGTTGCATTAGCGTTGCACCTGAAGAGGCCCAATTTTCTGGGTTACCCCCGCTAAAATCACTTTCAGTGATAAAAAAAAATTGTTAGGCGACAAATAGTATTTGTTTTGTAAGAAATGACATTTGTTATCTTAAGAATTGGAACTATTATACATATGTATCTTAACACAAAAAATTTCAAATAAGATGTGAAACAGTGTGTCTTGTAGTCGCAAATAAAATATAGAATTCTATATTTGTACAATACCTCGAAAAATATCATGCATTATTAAAAAAAAACTCGTCAATTTCAGAAGTCAATGATGAAGTCAGTTCAGCTTTTGTTTTTGACAGTGACAATGTTGATACGTCATTATAACGATCAGTCATTTTTACTTTTTTTCGACGAATAATCTTTACGTCTTTTACTGTAAATTTACTGCTGTGCTAATTTTTTTCAATCATAAATACTATGAATCATTGACTTTTCTATAAACAAGTTAAATGTGCATTTGAAATTATTTTCTTCTACTGCACTTTTAAACATTGTTATTCCTTACAATTGTGTTAATATTTTCATCTGGAAATCTAGAAATTATACATGCTAACGTGCAACAATTTTAATTGCATCAGGCGATACAATTGTTAGACCATATTTTTGTAACTCCGATGGAAGCATTTCGAACATTTTTTTTAGAAAATAGAAAAATAATAAAAACGAAGGAATGTGAAAAAACTAATTTCCTTTTATTAATTATACGCAAACGTATCGTATTTGTACAGTGAAGCTGCTTTGATCACTTTGATCGAATGGCAAGCTAAAAGATACCGTCTTACACTTACGGAAACTGCCTCTCAAATTTCAAGTCTCGTCTATATTCTCTGAATTTCCACGCGTCACCAAGAACGGTCTTTCCGACGTAGGACATAGAAACTTTTCATGTTTTGTGTTATGATTCCAAGTTTCGCTCTTGTTACCAATTGGTTCCAATATACCGTTCCATAAACCGTGTGCAACTTGAAATACATACGAGATATACTTTAACCACGCCGACATGGAGATTACCGAAATGTGCAATTTCATTCGTTATTACTTACATAATGCATGACTCTTCTGATTAAAATGGAAATAGTCATAAGCAAAATATGATAAATCAGGGAGGTTTAAGAAGGAAGGAATACTCGAACGTTTAAGAAGTGGTATAAATACTACAGTGAAGTCATTTCTATTAAATTCTGGATAATTAGTAATTTCTTCTTCCATGTCCTGCCACCTAGAAAGACAGTGAAGGAATGACATTGAACGATTTGAAAATTGAGAAACAAAAATTGAGCTCACAGAAAATTCACGGAATTATACAAACCTCTCAATTACTTCATAGTATATTGGTCTTTGATGTGCATATTTCAAAGCAAACATACACGAACAAAATAACATAGAATAGAAGTAGGGTATCCACATGTTATCGCTTCCTCTGCGTGAAGCAACGAGTTCTTTCATGTGAGGCGGTGTTATAACAAAAACGATAGTCCTTGGTAAATTGTCCCTAAGTATTCTAAGACTGCTAATTAGGTTCTTTCTGTGATCTTCTAATATAGACCACGGACAAGAAGCTGTACACACATTCCCACAAAAGTCATTGGCTCCAATCATCAACGTAATCAACTGCAAATATATTATAAGAATGGATCAAGTAAGAAAGGTGAGGTTTTGTTTTATTAATATAAACCTTCCAATGCTTGTTCACATCTATCCTCGAATCGTGTTTTATTTTATTCACCAAATGTTGCGCCATATAAGGCATATCTATGGACATCGCGCCAGCTTCGGCAACATTCAACCCCGCGCCTGGATCAATGCTTGTAGAATCTTCGTATGAATATCCTATTAATTTGGGATTGTATTCCTAGGGGTGAGAAAATTCTACTATAATAAAGGCATTCGCGGTTATAACGATTACTCGATTTGTGTAAAGTGTCACAGCAGGTGAAAAAACGAGTCGAAAAGAAAGAATAAAATTGTTTTGTTATAAACCTTCATTTTCGAGAAAATTGAGTCTGAAGAAGTACAATTTTCTAGGCAATTTTCTATTTTCTTGAAAATGACGCCTTGAAAAACGAAAAAAGTTTTACACCGCGCTTGCCACTTTTTCATTTGTAACACTCGCGCCTGTCCACTAAATTCAAATATATTTAATAAATTAAACGAACAAATTTGTATTTAATAAATTTAACGAATCTTCAAGCTCGATTTTCTCGAAAGCGAAACAATTTTAGTCTTTCTTTTCGATTTATTTATTTTCTTTTTTCACGTAGACCATCCGTCCTGGAATTTGCAATGAAGAATACTTTTAAAATGTTAGGGAGCGTCAGGTATTTCCGCCAAGTCTCTTGACCGCCGATACTCCCTGCTATGCCTCTGTTTTCCACCAGTAGATCCAAAAAGTTAATCGAGGTCAATCCCAAGCCGGCTGTTATAGAATCGCCCATCGTGGCAATGACATCTATGTCTCCTGGTCTCAGGCGATGAACTGATTCGGGAACCTCGGGAGACCTACCACCTAAAAACATTGCAACACTAAAGTTTCTAATACGAAAAGCTCGAAAATTACGTTATATTAAATCTTCCACAATTCTAAAATATCAGAAGTGAACTGAACTTGAAATTGCATTAATCCTTTCGAAAAGGAATCCCCAATTAAAACGTGAAACTTATTATTATTGTAGGACAAAAAAATGGGACGAAGAGAATATTTATCTGCGTTCTTCCAAGCAAATTATCATCGACTTGAATTATGCAATATATCCTGTGAATCACTTAATTTAAACTGAACCGAATGATGATTTTAAAAAGTGAATGTGAAGACGCAATATTCATGTGTTTAATTTGATTTTAGTTAAATTTACCTGTTACGTTGCAAGGAAACGGAACTTCCAGTGGGATTTCATCTTGAAACATATTTTCATTCCGTAATCGAAGCATTCGCGCCTCATTCTTCGTGCCTGAAAAATCATTTTTCCAGCGTTCAGCACCGAGTAAACTTTCTCAGAACATTTTACAAAAGTAATTCATCTGTGACACAACGTTGTCACGATTTTTGTTAATTATAGTATGTAATAGTTAATTATAGTATGTAATAATTAATTATAATATGTAATAATCGCATGCGTTATATAATAACCACACTAATCGTTACTAATTTACATTTGCATTATCTGACGAGTTATTAAGTTAAGTACGTCATTTTCAAAAAAAATTGATAAAAATGCAAAAATATTCATTGACGTAATGACTGTATTATACGTCTCGATCAACTACACTGTGCTATTGTACAAATTTTTAAAATTTTGGTTTTGCATTGATTGTGAATTCAAGTTTGTGGATAATTTGTGTCTATTATTTATCGAGTAGAAAGAAAAAAACGTTGGATTCAGAAATTTTATATTATTTCTCTCCCATTGATAGAGAATCAGGTTCAACGAACGACTCAATTTTTCAAAATGATTTTCAAATGAATTTCTTCTTTTTTATTTCAATTAATGTTTTTTTCAAGACTCACTTCGCTATAAATTAACGTCAATCTATGAGAAACGAGACTAACTAATTAACGTCGCAGTTTCCTTCTTATAAATATTCTTCTGATAGGAAAAAAGAAAAGGAAAAGAAATGATCATGTAAGATCATAGCATTAAATAAATAAATACGTACCGCAATTATTTGCTAAAAATCTACGATATGCACGATAAAAACTTCTTACGGCCCAGCTGTCCAAAATACTTTCTTGCGCCACAGCAAACATGCATAATTGCAGCAGAAGACACAAACAGAGCTTCTTCATCGTAAGATTTTCGTCTAATTACAGGTGATCAATAGTGATTCGATTCACAGTCACCACTGAGTACGTGTATATCATCGAAGCATTCAACATGCACTGTGATGATTCTGCGATGAGAAGAAAGATTTGCAGAAAATATAGAACAGTTTCATTAACAACAGTTTAATACCTCTTTTGAGACATGCATTTACAGTATTGCAAATCGATGTAAATTAAAATTTTTTTCACATCACGTTACAATTTCACGTTTATTGCAACGAGAGGAATAGAATTTTTTATAAATATGATCAATGTCATAATTAGTTTTCTGCCTTATTTAGTTGTAATAGTTTTTATTAGATAGTTTTTTGCAAATTTTTATGAATATACAAAGAATTTGATGATACAGAAATGCATAGAACGCATGTAACATGCAAAAGAATATAAAATATCTGAAGTGAAATACTCTATATAATAATTAATTTATAACAATAAATCACCATATGCTCTGTATAATAATAGGTGATAACAATTTTCTATCTAGGTTCTCTTTCCTAAATTTTATTATTAAAAATATGAATTTCTGCATAAAAATTCGCATTGAACTGCGTAATGAACACGCAATGAAACCTTCTGCAATGAAACTATAATTATATTATATCATATGTAAAGCATATGCAAGGTATACGTAAATGAATAGATTAATACGATAAATATCTGAACATAGCAGAATTGATTTTAATGTAATATTAGTTAATTTCTTTCAATTTAATCAAATTCTTGGGGCTTTTGACGGAAAGCAAATTTTCAAATATACCATCACGAATGGTAATTTAATTTCTTTTCCTTTTTTTTGTTTCAATTATTTTACTGAAAGGATAGAAAATTAATTATTTTACCGAAAGGATAAAAAATAGATTATTCGAGAGATATGTGATATTTTCCAGAGAAGGTACTGAATTCATAAACCTTCACACAACAAAAACTTAGAACCTAATTAACATATAATTGCAACAGATTGCATATTAATCCTGCAAACAATTTACTCAATTCAGAGACATTGGAATCATCACGAAGCGGACAAATAGTGGAACTAATCGCTATTATCTTTGTCGCACTCTATCTCTCTCCTTGTCGTACAGAAATGCTGTTACGTGTCAAACAAGTAGTGTCACAAAATGTGACAAGAATTTCATGGCGGTTTTGTTATTCACGCTTACTAGAATTCGAATTTTGTAACAGGACTGTACTTTCAGAATTTTACAAAAGATATTTCTAATGCAATTCTCATCACGTAATTATTTTCACGGAAGTCATTGTATATTTGATAATTGTTCTGAAGAATTGTTCTCGCGGCTGCTGCGTCGAGTCGATAAAACAGATTTTGTGATATAGAACAAGCATGTACTACCATCTGTCTTGTAGTATTAGATCCTTTTATTTTATCAAGTTTGATAGATAGCAGCACACAATCTAGTCACATTTAGCACTTTTGTAGACAAAGAGCGTAATAGCGT
This sequence comes from Melipona bicolor, assembly GCA_030673865.1. Classification (NCBI taxonomy): domain Eukaryota; kingdom Metazoa; phylum Arthropoda; class Insecta; order Hymenoptera; family Apidae; genus Melipona; species Melipona bicolor. The sequence continues at coordinate 1,295,667 of JAHYIQ010000042.1, read as the reverse complement.
GAAATAAAGACATTAAGAGCGATTAGTTTTATTTTTTCTGCGTTACATGGCGATAGTATTTCAATGTCTATGAATGCCAATGTTGGTTTGATTCAAGAAACTGCTAAGATCTCGATCAAGTAATGTGGTCCTATCTAAAGTAGGCAAACAAAATAAACTGTGATTAATTGCTAAAAAATCCACAGATCAAATAATTCAGAAGAGAATTTTCTTAAAATCAATAACCTCAAAATATAAAAGGACATGCGCATATCATATTTTTATTTTTATATTTATACTGCATCTACTTTTTACGAATGTTTAAAGTAAAGCAAATTTATCCTATGTTATTTATGTAACAATAAGCAGCAGATAGGTCTATTCAATTAAATAAAATCGAGCAATTCAATTAAACAAATAAAGGAAAAAAGAAAACAAAAATGTGAAGTTTTCGACATTATCTTTACCTTATTTAACTTATCAAAGACCTGAGAAACAAGTAGCCTCTATGGCTAGAAATCTTTTTCTTCAAACTCTATGTTGGAAAAATCAAAATTATCATAATTTATCGATCTAGCAGTTAGGTTAACCAACGTAACAACAAAATTAAAGTAAACATACTTCAATATGTAACTGTATTTTCATTTGAGACTTAATAAAAAAAAAATCAACGAAATTTTCAGTTGCAAAGAAACCTAGTTAACAGTATTAATTTGTAATCTTTTATAATTGCAACTTTCTAATTAGATCCTCATGTAAAATCCACGTATAAAGATTGAAAAATTCTGCTCAATGGGTGGAAATAAGGAAATTTTTCTTCGAACAATATTTAATTTTTTATAAACTACGTTCAAAACTTGAATCGAAATTAAACTTGGACGTAGTTGAAAGCATCAGTTCTGAAATGCATAGAATGCCAGTTATCACATAAAAATATAAAGTTTATTATAAAGAATTAGTAATGATTGACACGAAGCTGTTTGATATAAATCGAGTGAAATCTGCAAATTGTTATTGGTATTTTTTGCAGATTAAACGGAATAGAAGAAGCTAATGCAAATATGGAAGCAATTATTGACATTAAAACAAGCATAGATTATTACATATTATTAAATTTCTGCATTTGATAAATTATCGTTATAATATGTGCTGTTTGATATCTCATTTGCAATTAGTTACGAATTAATTATTATTGTAATTAATCAATTAGACTTAATTTCATAAGACTTTGATGACAGTGATAAAAACTCACTGTTGACGCGGCTGCTTTAAAACATTACATAAACGATTGCACTTTACTACTTGGAGTAATCGATTAGAGAAAAAAAGATTAGACGTTGCAATTGAGAAAGAGTGATATTTATTACGGATATGAAAAAATGGAAAGATTGAAATTCTTAATTCTTCCCAGAGATACTGTTGAGGAATAAATCTCGTGAAGTGGGGTCAGGAAAATCAAGGTAGTGAGAGAAAGAGCAAGAGAAAACACGATGCTACGTGAAAGTGCTTTATTCCTTTCGGAGATCGTTCATCGCAGACATCGGCGTCGGGAATGCCGCTCTCATTTTTCTTTTTATTCTTTTTTTTTCATATATGTGTACATATATGTATAAATATACATACACACATGTACTGAGATGCATATGTGTACATATATGTTATATCCTATGTACGTACGTACGTATGTATGCGTATATACATACATACATATATATTCTAATAAGCGATCCTAATTATCGAGTAAATTACCGTCTGATATTAAAAAATACGCATGTATATGTACATGTACAATTACAACACACGCCAGGACGGCAGAAATCCTGGTCCAGTGAGATCTTAATAATGATTTTTTTTTTTTTTTTTAAACGAAGGTTGAATGTACAGTATACACATTTACACTTATCGTTTCAGCAACAACAATTTTTATTGTACGTAGATTGCAAAAATTAAATAAATAATGACAGTGGTACATCGCGTATTGGACGGAAAGGCCCAAAACACTGCGCAGAGGTGTGAGAGGAAATTATAGGTTTAAATTCGGTCGAGGTGCGATTGCTTCGTCTCTCTTTTGTGTTCTTTCTCTCTCCCTTTCTTTCTTTCTTTCATGCTCCTTTTCACATGTCCTTTCTCTCTCTCTCTCTCTCTCTCTCTCATTTTATTTTCACATACATTCCGTTTCTCATTCATTTACTTGCTTCTGATCGCACTAATTCATTTTGTCTTCACTCATCCCTCCTCGTATATTAGCAATTTTTCCACATTCTCTCTTTCTCTCTCTCTCTCTCTCTCTCTCTCATTCGCCCGTCTTTCGCTCTTTTCGTTCACTAGTTCTCTGTTACTTTCTCTCGTGCTGCTTCTCTTCCCCTTTCGTTCGTTCATTCGTTCGTTCGTTTTCTCAAGTAAAAGCGGATCGCATTGCGAAAAACACAAACGGAGAGAGTCAAGTTCTCGATCATGAGAGTATTCACTGAAAAAGGTCACAGAAACAGATCCTTTGCGATTTATAAAAAATCTATTTTGAGGCATGCCCAGTAATACAACCAGACAAACAGCGCCGTTTACATCCGTTTCTCTCTGTTCTCTCCCCTCCCCCCCTTTTTTTAAATACCATCCAAGTTAATTTTTCATTTTTGAGATGCTCCTACGTAGTAATAATGGTTTGGTTTCCGTTTTTTTCTTTTTTTTTTTTTCATTTTCATCTCTGCTCTTTTCTTTTATATTACAATAATTAACATCGTCACATACAGACTTACACACTAACGATATGACTACAGCTCCAAACCAGCAGAGCGTTCATCGATGAAGAAGTGAGAATAATTTGTTAACGCGTCCCTTTCGTTATTCTCTTTTTTTCGTTCACCCTCTAGCTAGCGTTCGCTCCTATCTCGTTTCTTCTTCTTCTTCTTCTTCTTCTTCTTCTTCTTCTTCTTCTTCTTCTTCTTCTTCTTTATCATCTTTATTACCGGAGGGAAGGTTCCCACTCTTCCTTTTCTCGTTTCCGATAAAGTCGATATGCCAATTTACATTTATAAAACGTTAGAAAATTATTCGTGAGCGCTGCCGCTTTCGTGGTCTTTCGATTCTTTGCTTGTACGAAAGTCTCGCGTGCCCTGTATAGGTTTACGTACACATATACTCATCTCCGTCACCCTTGCCCCCTTGCCTTCTCGTCTAACAGAGACCAGACGTATTTCTACATTAAATAACACCGTATACACCTCTCTCTTCAACCTCTCGTCATTTGCCCAAATTCCTTCTCCTCTCAACGTCATCGCTTTCGCGCATTCTCTCTTCTTTCACTCCTCTGCCAATTTCAACGTTACTAACGCCAGTCAACCCCTCTTGCGAAAAAAAAAAAACGCTCGATCCCCGTTCCAGATCCCCCGTCCAATTCCCTTCTCCTTTTCTCTTTCACGATCGGCCGATCCGCCCAATTAAATTAGCGATACCATTAGCAAGAGTACCGAGAGTAAGGCATGGGAAGGTTCGTTCGAGTTTTAGCGGACACACTCGCCAGATTACGGTTCTTCAAAGATCTTCAAAGTTGGTTGAAACTTAACAACTTAATCGGGTTGAACGGGATATTTTCGATCGCAGTTCCGCTAAAACTCTTTGGCGCCGATCGCGTGAAAAAAAAAAGAAAAAGAAAAAGGAAAAGAACGGACAGAGGACGCGGAGGTTCTCGCGCGTTGCAATTTTTTTTCTCGAGGAATTTTTTTCGATGATTTCGAAGATAAAATGCGTGCCAATACAAAAGTAGTTTGTAGGGGGATCTCGTTGACGGGCGCGTTATATGGCTATAATATATATAGATTACGTAACAAAATATTTCTCGCCTGCCCTCTTGTCCATCGTGGAAAGTTAGTTCGTTCGTTCTCGCATGCCCTCCCTCCCGCCCGTTATTCAACCCTCCGTTTTTCTAAATCGTTTTCCCGTTCTAAATCGTTTATCGTTATCGTAAATCGGCGCGAATTTCTGCGTGTGTCTCTTCGTGTGTATACGCGAATTGCCGACTCGATTGTACGAAGGCATCGTGTAGGGAACTATTGAGATATATAATATATAATTATGCGTACGTTCTATATACGTAGTTTTAATGACGCTTTTTTTTTCTTTATTTCCCTTCTGACGTTCTTTCGTTCTCCGTTCTTTTCTTAGTAAACGATTGACCGATCGATCGATTTTTTTTTTTCTTTTTTGAGTAACGTTTTGAGTAACATCAGCTGACACTGGGTGGAGCACTCGTTTATTATTCCCTCTCTCTCTTTCTCTTCTTCTTCTTCTTCTTCTTCTTCTTTTTTTTACTTTTTTTAATACTTTTCGTTTAAACACTAGAGTTGCGGGAATTCCGGCACAAACAAGGAATGTCGTAGTACATTATATCAACATTTAATAAAATATCTGAAACATTAACAAATAGACTATATGAGTACTACATGTCTGCCCTTAATAATGTTTATTAGCTAATCGATAAGTAGTAATAATTTTTCTTCTCTCCTTCCACTTTTTTTTCATTTTTTGTCATTTCCCTTCTGTATTTTCCCCTATTCAACTGATGAATTTTAATCGACAAATAGATAGTAAATTCTGTTTATCGTTATCAACTCCTATTCTTCCCTCCTCTCACTTCCTCTGCTCGTCAAACGTAACGTCATCCTCCACTTTCCAAAGTTGACAAACTTGACCATATGCGTGATCGTTTCTTCTCTCTTACGTTTCGAGCGTGTTCCCGACGCGACAATCGTCTTCGTCACGCTCGAATCATTCGCGTCGCACTCACACATTTGTTCTCTTATTTCTCTCTCTCTCTCTCTCTCTCTCTCTCCCCTGTCCTTCTTCTTCCACTTCCTTTCGCCGAGCAAAAACCAATTGCATATTTTTTTCTTTTTCTTTTTTTTTTTCTTTCCTTACTTTCAGTGACAAACGGGCTCCCCATTTACTACTTGTTTAGAAACTTGTGTATATGCAACGACGACGAGCTGGCCAGTGGACGTGATCACGCTCGCTGCGAAAAGGACAAACTGCGTCGCGCGGTATTGGAAAGAAAATACCAGAGAGTACAAAGGTACGCCCAACAATGCAAGTGTTCGTCGCTTGAAAGACAAAGCTCGTGGTTAGCTTGAGTTTTGAGAATGAATAAGCTTGTGGTCGAGGTTTCGGAGAAACGGAAGCAATTTTCTTTTCTTTTCTTTTCTCTCTTTCTCTCTCTCTTTCTTTCTTTTTCGTGTCGAGAATTTGCGTTATACAAAAGTAATTAAAAAATCTCTTTTAGCTTCGTAATCGCGCGCAGCGGTCAGCTACGGGGGAATAAGTTTCCATTTTTTTTTTTTACCTATGTACTCCGTAATCGCTATATTTGTATATATATATATAATATTTATACTTATATATATATATATTTCTTTATTCAAAATGTTATATCTCGTTTAGAGAAGGCGACGCGCGTCGCCCCCATTTATTTTACTTTGTTTTCTTTTTTTTTTTGTTTTAATGCCTACAAATGCATCGTTTTATATCTTCTTTTTCTTCTTCTTCTTCTTCTTCTTCTTCTTTTTTTTTCCTTCCGGCGTCATGGACATACAACGTAAATAGCCTAGATCGTCGTACAAATAAGTTGATCGATATTAATCGTTGCCCTGAGTGCCTTGGTACCCGGCTTGCGAACGGAACTCGATTTCCTCGTGCCTCTCACGGTTTTCGATCGATCCCTATTCCCTATCTCGTTCGTTCTCGTACGCGTAAACGCGCCTCCCCGGTTCCTCCTCAACCCACGTTTCCTCGTGTGTGTCGTTCAATTCTTTTTTCCTCCACTGTTGTGCCATTTTATCCCCCGCCATTTTTTCATTTTTTTTTTCCTTTTTTATTCAGAAGCAGCTAAAGGAAAAGTTTGAAGCGTCGCGACGCGTCGATCGGCCGCCGATCTCGCGCGAGATCTCTCTCCCGTTCCGTCGAACAACCGTAGCGTTATTCCACGTTATCCCGCCACGATCGTTCGACGTAGTAAAGTATCGATTGAATAAGTATCGATCGTCCAGCCGAGCCGTGTATCTGCCTCTGTATCTCTGCGTTTCTTTTCTTTTTGATCTTTCCGGGTCGTTGGGTGTTCTTCCGGGGCGCGCGGTTCGGCTGGTCGCTGGTTCGCGGGGAATAACTGTCAACTCGCGAGTAAAAAGTGGCAGTCGAATCGGACAGCTCGTTGAAGCGAATTTTTCGGTGTGCAAGAACGACGTGAGACGCGTGGCTGGCTGCTCGCTGGACAAGAAATTCCCGGGCTAGATGCGAAGGAGAAAGCGAAGAAATTTCGGAGAAGGGGGGGGGGGTTGAGTGGGTTTGGATTCGCGTCCGCGGCCGACGAAATTTGGCTAACAATAAGCTTCGAAAACACGTTGGTTTCTTTCTTTCTTTTTTTGATTCGGTAATTACGCACGTATGTGTAATAAAGTGCACGCGAGCCGCGAGTCGCGAGGTTCACGCGGAGATCGGCCGACCACCGCTCCCCGTCTCTATCTGTATTTTGATCCTTTCGCAGTCGCAGTCGCGCGACACTTTACAAAATCGCTTGAATATATAGAAATAGTAGATTTACAAAAATCTCTCGGTTATCGTGTCGAAGGACCATTTAGAAAAAAAAGACGCGGTCTTTGCTCTCGCAGCTTTCGTTAGAAAAATTAGCCGTTCTTTCTTTCTTTCTTTCTTTCTTTCTTTCTTTCTTTCTTTCTCGTGCTCATTATACAATTACGGTTATAGAATCACTTTTGCTCGAGCGAAAAATAGATTATTATTATTATGTGTTTCTTTCTCTTTTTTTTCTTTTTTGTCTTTTTTTTTTTTTTACTTCCTATATCTCTTTCTCATTCACCTTCGCCGCGTATGTGTATTTACGAGTTACTTTTATTACACGTGCGTGTGTATTCTGTGTTTGTGTGTGTGTGTGTATGTTTAGGTATTCGCGTGTACTCGCCAACTCTGTGTGTATGTGTGTATGTGTGTGTGTGTGTACTCTGATTTTTTTTTTTACGCAAGTAGTATTTTACGCGTTTAATAAACATTTTTATACTTCTTGTTTCTTATTATCGTGTCCCACTCTGTAAGGCGATCGGTTTAGCTTCTCTTAGTGCTTATAAACGTAATAATTTTTTTTTAATGCAGGCCAGGTGGCTCTTAGCGTAACCCGGGGCAACTCGGCAGGATGTTTATCTGAACTAGTACCGTTAAGAGTATAGTATTTTGTTATTTATACATCTTTCCTCTTCTTCCCTCCTCTTTAAATATATCCTGTAGTAATTCTTGTTTTTTCATTTGTTTAAAATGCGTACAAATGGAGATACGGAATCATAATATGTATAACGTACCGAGGGAGATGTAGCGTTCATTACTTATCCATTATTATTATTATTATTATTATTATTTCTGTTATTATTATTAGTATTGTTATTATTACTCATTAGTTAATTACACATTAATTATTACTATTGTTAGTGTTAGCGTTATTATTAGATATATTAGTACTAATGTTGTTGTTATTATTAATATTATTATTATTATTTCCCATTACTTATTACTTATTGTTATTATTATTATTATTATTCATTATTATTAATCATGGTTTCACGTTTGCTGAATAACCCTCTCTGCGCGCATAGGTAATATTTTTATTTCGCTTTCGTCTCTCTAGTATTTTACGGTTTTACTTATCAAGTTATTATTATTACTTCTATTATTATTATTATTAATATCTTTATTTAGTTTGTTTTCCTTGCGTCAGAAAAATTGTCAAGAGTGATTATGCAAAGCCAATACGATAATTACATCATGTTTTTTTTTTTTGTTTTCTTTTTCCCCTTTAAATTACTTCAAGTTGAAGCTTCACACAGCCAAAAAATGAAAAGCACTTAAAACAGTGCTCAACACTATATAAATGAGTTCTCGATTAATTAATTAATTCAGTAATTAATTAATTAATAAAACGGATCCCGGATCAACTAGAGTGGCAGAGACAGCCCCCGTTTTTTTCAAATTCTTTTCTCCCCTTCCTTTCTCTTCTTTTTTTTTCTCTCTTCTCTTCTATTCCTTTCAGCATCTCGAGTCTATCGCGTAGCCTATTTAAAACAGCTTAATTGAAAAAATCATTCGTCTCCGTGTATGTGTGTGCGTGTACCTGTCACTGACACGTGTGTACCTGTGTGTGTGTGTTCGTGTTTCCGTTTCTTCTACTTCTACCTCTCGTCTCTTCGCTTTCTTTATCTCTCTCTTTCCCCCTCGTTAAAAACGCTCGTACAATCACCGGCGAGATTTTTATACAGCCTCCGTTCTCCGCCTTCCAGATATATATATACAAACACGTATTTTTCATTTGTTATTTTTTTTTCCTTTTTCTTTTTGTTTCATTTTACACGGATGTCCAGCCACGTGTGACGCGGGGACACGTGCGCGCGTCACACGTGTCACATCTGGCTGAAATCTCGTTGATCTTCTCCCCTTTTCTAATTACTGTGGCAATTCATCAATACGCTTCAATTGTTCTCGCCGATCGTAATATCTAAATATGTATCACTGGAAAGCGTGATCCACTCGCTTCTTTCTCTCTCTCTCTCTCTCTCTTTCTCTCTCTTTTAATTAATTACAGTACGCTGCACGCCGATCATCCCCTGACTCACTTACTTTCTCTCGCTTTGTCAATTTTTCTCGCTTCTTCAAATTTTTTTCAACTTTCAACTAGAAATTGTGGAACACTTGAAAATTATCACGTTTACGATACAGCGTGTCGATTCGATTGACGAACGTTCTCGAATTGAGCAACGATCAGGGGATGCTCGACCCAGGGTTAGCCAGCGCTGATTTATTCGTACAATTAAGCGCCGTTGAATTACGAAGCTGCGACCACAGGCTGGTTCCGGGAATTGCGCGTTACACGCGGCGTTCTCGCGTTGCGGAATGAGAACTCGACGACGACGGTGCGCGTATTCATTTGCTCTTCTAGTTCTCTCGTTTTAATAGCGTTAAGTGTAATAACGGGTCGTTCTCGGTTTTACTACGGCGGTAGCGGAAAATTTAAGTACTAATACTTTTTTTTTTTTAGCGAACTAGCTCCCTTTAAATTCTCTCTCTCTCTCTCTCTCTTTCTCTCTCTAGATTAATTTTCACCTAGTTTCACTTTGGAATGCATTTTCTCGACTTTTTTTTTTGCGTCGATCGTTTCAATCACTCGTCCTCCCGCTAATTTTACGCTCCCTCATACATTCTCTCTTTCTCTCTTTCTCTTTTACACCGCTGTCATTCTCACGCTCGCCCTCTCACTCCGTTTCGAATCCTCACTTCGTCCACTTTCACGCACATTTTTCTTTTCCACACAGCCGAAAATCTCCCGACGCGGAGGAGGACGGTTGAATGGAGCGGCGACTGGCGATCGATTTTCAACTACTAATCGCAAACACATGCAACACACTCGGAGCGGAGCCAGCGCGACTGGTGATTTTGGCAGAGCGACAAATTCGACACCCGACATCTTTCTTTTGTTTTTTTTTTTTTTTGCGAACAGATAGCAGTTCTAAGCGCGAAGTTTCGTTCTTTTCTCCCTCTTTCTGTGTTTTTTTTTTCTTCTTCTTCTTTGCTCGACGCGAGGAAAACGCAACGTCGGTCCACGTACGAAAAAAAGAACAGCGATTCTCTTGTTGTCGCTGAATCGCTACGTTGCGTTGTACGCGCCACATCTTGTGCACTACTAAAATGGAACGCAGTGTAAATATCGTGGGGTCTTAATTAACACGGATTTGATTTGCTTCGCTTTTCTTTCTTTCCTTGCCTTTCCTGTTCTGTTCGTTAAACGCGCGCCGGTTGATTGGTTCGATCGGTCTCTCGGCTGTTCGGAAATTCTGCAGTTACTAGACGCGACGGAATGCAATGGAAGTTCGAAAAAATCGAATTCGTTTGTTCGTTCGTTCGTTCGTTTGTTTGTTGGATCGCTGGTGGCAGGTGAGACGCTTGGCTGTCGGAGATCGATCAGTTTTTGCCACGTGCCAAAGTGGTTTTCGTTATCCCGAGAGAGCATCGACTCGTTTTGCTCGGCCGTAGTTTTTTTCTTTTTTTTTTTTCTTCTTCTTTTGTCTCGCCTGGAGCTCTACGCACTCTCGAGCGCGTTTAAGCGAAAAATGGAGAAAGAGCGTTGGTTAAAAAGCGCTGAAAACTCTTAAGAAAACGTACAAACGATCGTAGAAAGGTATTTTTTCTTTTTTTTTTCTCTTTTTTTTTGGCCCGCGATCTCCGACGACGAAACCCCGATCGAGGGTGAAAGCTGTTGCCTTCGTTGAGTCAACAACAGGTTTCCTTTTTCTTTTTTTTTTTTTTTTTTTTAACGGGGCGACGAAGGTCTGCCGATGGGAACCGAACGGAATAACAACGCGTTGGATTTTCTCGAGCCTGTGTTTAATGTAGTATGTGCGTATGTGTGTGTGTATGTGTGTTGCCGTATCACCACCGTTCCAGTTGAACATACAAAAACCACCCCGCGTTTCGCATGTATCGTTCTAGAAAAGGAATCAGAATTTCATAACGATTACTCGATAATTCCACTTGTAGCGATACCGATATCAGCTACCTAGCTACCTACTTATGCTCTATTGGTATACCTCTAACAGCTACGACCGTCTAACAGAGTTAGTTTCTCAATCGTTATCTAAATATCTTCCCGCCGTGTTCATTTTCCTCTTCATGTCGGTAGTAATAGTAGTTAGTAGTGTTGTAGTTGTATTTTAATACTAGTATTAGTCGTAATAGTAATAGTAATAGCGTACAGTACTGGTATGTAATCGTAGCGGTAGTAGTAGTAGTAGTAGTAGTAGTAGTATCAGCAGTTGTAGCAATAGTTGTACTAGTAACAATAATAAACGATAGATAATTATAACAACGAAAATAATGACCACACTACTGTCGATAGTTGGTAACGATTCACAATAGTAGTAATAGTGGTAGTAATAGTAGTAGTTATAGTTAATTAATAGTAGTAGCAGCAGCGGCAGCAGTAGAATAGCAGTAGTAATAGTAATAGTAATAGTAGTAGTAATAGTAGTATTAGTAATAGTAGTAGTAGTAGTAGCAGTAGATAGTAGTTAGTAGTGATAGCAATAGTAGTAGTAATAGTAATAGTAGTGGTAGTAGTAGTTAATAGTGATAGCTGTAGTGGTAGTAATAGTAGTAACAGTAGTGATAGTAGTGATAGAGATAGTAGTGGTAGTAATAGTAGCAAATAGTCGTCGTTTGGGTAGTAGATTACTCGTGACAGTTGAAGTTGCAGTAGTGATAGTAATAGTAGCGATAGCGGAAATAGCAGTAGTCGTAATAGTAACAGTTGCAGTAGCAGTATTAATGGTAACAGTAATAGTAGTAGTAATGGTGGTAGTAGTGGTAATAGTAATAGTAGTAGTAGTAGGAGTAGGAGTAGTAGCAGTAGTAATAGTAGTAGTAGTAGTAGTAATAGTAGTAGTAGTAGTAGTAGTAGTAGTAATAGTAGTAGTAGTAGTGGTAGTAGTAGTAGTTGTAATTGGTTTGATTAATAGATTGATAACAGTAGTACTAACTTTTAATAGTAATAAATTTATCCTTCGCGCAATTATTTTATTTCTCTTCACTTGTTGGATTTAGCTAGGCTGGTAATTTATTATAACGCGCGTCTTAAGATTTCCCTTTTTTTTCTCTAACTAAAGTAGCGAGGCGAAAAGTTCAAGTATCGTAATAAAGGCGCGGTAAACGTAAATCTCTGTATAATTATTGTTTTCTTTCTTTCTCTTCCTCTTCTTCCTCTTCTTCTTCTTCTTCTCCTTCTTCTTCTTCTTGAAATCTGTCTCGCACTTGTTCTCGTACATTACCAACCACTCGCTTTCACACTTTCTCTCTCTCATGCACGGGACTTCGCTCACACGCACGCACATCCGCTTTCGGCACGCGCTCTTCAATTTTTTCCTTAAAAACTCACACGCAATTACACACTCTCTCATTTTCTCTCGCCCCATTTTCGCGCTTCCTTTCTCCCCCTTTTTCGTACGCTTTTACGAACGATGTCTCGCATCTTGTATGTCTAGCTCTTTGCTCGTTTTGTCTAATAAAAGATAGATGAAATATATTCCTCGGTAAAACTCGCATCTAAGACCTAATAATAATTTCGAGTAATGAAATCGCTTTTTTTTTCTTTGTTTGTTTGTTTGCTTACTTGCGTCCTATTACTTTGTTCATCATCTTTTGCTAAATCGCGCGGTACGATATATTTTATTCTTTTTTTTTTTTCGTTTTGTTTTGTTCACTTTTAATTTACATCTAATGCATGTTCACTTTTGTGTTGCAACGTCAGATTGCATCCCTCATCGTAGTCGACTATTCCGTAGAGATAAGTGCGGGTCGCGTTCTCGACTTCTCTCGAGGAGACGCCTTTGGTTATCGGTTTAGAATCGATACGTCGTCTGTCCCCCCGTCAGCTGGTGGTACGTACGTACAACGGCGGCCGGAAATGTCTCCCCGAACACGGGGAGCAAAATTGCGCGTCGCAGTCGACTCGTCGCTGAAATGAACATTTTCGAGTCTCGTCCTCGCGTTCGGTCGAACACCAACGATATCGAAACGTCGAGACATACAGCGCGTTCTCTCGAAGGGGAAACCAACGTACAATGTACGCACGATAGAGTTCATCCGGTACGAATCGATTCTCAGACGTAACCCTGCTTGACGAGCGCAATGTATCGCGACTCTCGTTGCAAAAAAACATTCGCGACGATTCGACTGAGTCGTTCGATCGCGAGAACGCGGCCGGTTGTACGACGCGGGCAGTTCGAAGGGTCGACCTTAAAAGCGGAAAATCGCTCGAGCATGGACGATCGTTCTCGAAGTAATCGTGGAAATCGTTATTACACGTTAACGCGATGTTCCTCCCTTTTTTTATTTCGTACTTTTTTTGTTCTTTTTTCTTTTTACTGAGAATGGTAAAATGGCAGTCTTTGCGATTTTTTGTGATGCGCTTCTTTTTTTTTTTTTTTTTTGCTTTTTCCACCGGGAAAGAGGCGAAAACATCGAGACGACAGCGAAGAGATAGGGAAAGTGTTGTTGTTGTTGCTTCTCGCATCGAGCACCGATCGACCTATCAATTCGTTTTTCACCAACTTCGCGACTTCGCCATTTCATTTCTGACTCTGTCTCTCGTTTCTCTCTCTCTCTCTCGCATCGCTCAATTCTCGATCTCGCCCTCCTCTCTTTACTTCGCGTCCCCGTTCAATGTCCCCATTCGCTGTTGATCGTTCTTTATTTCCGCGTCGAAGATAGAGACCAAACAAAAAAAAAAAAATTTTGATGATCTCTCGCGACTGTTCGCTCCCCCTTTCGATCATTTGTTCGTTTCGTTAATGGATATACTTGAAATACTGCTTTATGATTTGGCATTTCATCGAAATTCATTCGATATATGTGTGTATACGTAACGACGGAATTTACCAGTATGCTTTGAAAAAATTGGACATTCGATCGAAAGGGCGGAAAATCTCGCTGCGTACGAGAGGAAGAAAACGTGAAACAAGGGAAGTGAGCGTGCGCGAGAGAAAAAGAAACGAAACGAAATGAAAACGATCGACTTTTTAACTAATTGAAACGATGAACGCGCGCAATCACGGAACAAAAGTTTATACTTGGTATATGCTTGAACACTTCCAGACCGTCGACCGTATTTTTTCCCTAATAGCTTGAACACAAAATCGAATTCGTGATCGTTTGCGATCGACTCGATTACGAAACGTTGGCAAATTGGCCTCGCTAAGAACGGAATCTCTGCGTGATACTGCTTTCGCTACTACTCGACTTTCATTTTCTCTCTTTCTCTCTTTCTCTCTCTCTCTCTCTCTCTCTCTCTCTCTCTCTCTTTCTCTCTCTCTATGTGTGTATCGAGTTCGTATTGGTTGTGCGAACGAAGGGATCGAATTCCGTGAACATCGGTGACATTCGTCGCGAGATCGGGAGCGTGAACACGGTTGTACGCGCCATCGGCAGACACCTTTTCCGGTCATTGATCGCAACAGTTTTTCCAGTCGGCGATAATAATCAATTACTTTCGTCAGCGCTTGCCCTTTCGATCGGTTGTCAGCGACGAACCGAAGTTAACCTCGCGCGGTGCTTTTTAGTCGACTCGTTCTTCCATTCGCGCGCTTCTCTCGAACGTGCACGAAGGAGTGACTCGGCGCAGTCTTCCGATTGCGGTCTTCGGTCGCAATTACGCACCGAGAGAGCACACAGATCCGAAAACGATCCTACCGTTTGAATTTTCCTTCAGATCGCACACTCCGTGAATCGTGCACGATCGACGGCTATCGCTACTTTAACAGTTCAACAACGAGAGTAACGCGCGCGCCTGTTCCTAAGAAATTATACGAACGCTGGTTACGTGTAGGTGCGTGTTCGTGTATACACGGCCGTGTTGCCAGCAAGTACAAGTACACAGTGTTACGCTCTGAAAAACGAATTGCATTCCAAATGGTCTCTCGCGGTTCGAAACGTATACGGTGCGGCTTAATTCGAGTAATTTGTCCTCAGTGAAAAAAAAAAAATTGTCTCTCCGCTGGAGAAAAAAAAAGACACACTCTTGTTTCCGTAGCTACTCGCCGTGCTTACAACGCCTATTAACCGGTACGTCGTCTTCAGAAATCTCTCTCTCTCTCTCTTTCTCTCAACGCGAGCGCCATCGCCATTTTCCTTCCGTTCTTCTCTTTTTCCCCCGACTATGTCCTCCTCTTCCGCTCGATCGTGGCTTCGTCCGTTTTCGCGCAATGTTATAATCATTTAAAACGAATATTCCTTATTTATTTGTTTTTATTTTTGTTTGTTTGTTTGTTTAGCGTACCTTCGCCTACGTGTACTCGATATATAATTACATCGATAATAATTAATTAGTATTATCTGGTACGATTCCCCTGGTTTCGTTGCCGGCCGGCTCCCCCTTCGATCCGCCGTGTTTTACCGGCGTGTCGAACGCCAAAACTAATCGGAGGGGGGGGATTAAGGGCTCGACCACGTTTTTTTCTCTTTCTTTCCCCCCCTTTTTCTCTCTCGTTTAACTCGCGAAGCCGCCGCGACTTAATTCTCTCTCTCTCTCTCTCTCTCTCTCTTCGCTCTTTTCGTTTCGTTTATACCGTTTATTTGTTATTTTTTATTTATTTGTTACTGTTTGTATTGAACACTGGAGTCGGTGGTGTGGGGACCGGCAGCGCGACTGAAATATCCTGGCTCCGTCCCCCTTATTAGCACGTAGGTCCCTACGTGGGGTGCGTGTGTACCGTAAAACACCTCCGAAACGGCTGTCTCTCTCTCTCTCTCATTTTCGACGATTCTTCGCGATTACCTCGTCGGAGACAGGAAACTCGTTGCCATATCAAAATTAACCCTTTCTCTCTGATTGTTTATTCCACTCTCACAGCCGCCGACGGGTATACATATATATATATGTATATATATATACATATGTATATATATACATATATATATATATTTTTTTTCCTCTGTTCCGCGTCGCGTCGTACCGACATGAAGATGGAAGAAATTACGCGGCACCCGTTAGTCAGCCGATTCCTCTTGGTCGTTGCGTTTTTCCCTCGTTTTCATTCGCTCGTCCTTTCTCGTCTCTCGTGGTGACAGACGTGGCAATGGATTGGAAGCACCCCTCGTATTGACAAACTATATGGACAGACGGCGGGTTGGCGCGTGCGCGTGCGCATGCGCAGCCGCGTTGCGACTCGGCAGCCAGCGCGCACGCGCACGAGCGCTGTGTCGCTAGCGTTCGCAGCTAGCGCGACTACGACGACGTGTGAAGGAGGCCTACGTCAGGCACCGTAGCAAGCTGCAGCTGTTTCTCGACAATCGTTCCAGCATTGGCCACCACGTTGCCACCGTCTCCTTCACTGCAATCACACAAACACCCTTTAACCTCTCTTGCCTTACGATTTTTGTTCTTAATTTTGAGGAGCAAGCTTGTTGAAACTGTAAAATTAACGGTGGGCAAATACAGCTCTTCGTTGAGTTAACTGCGGTTCCTATTGAAAATTTAAATCCGTTTTTTTTTATTATTTCAAAACTTTTTTCACCGAATCTTGTTAAACTGACTAAGTAACTAGTCATACATTAGTAACATTTCTACTAATAACAGTAGAATATGTAACCATATTAATTACATTAAATTTGAATTTAATATATGAAAAACTGGAATGCGGCTCTCATTGATCTTACGCGTGCCCTGACTTAAGGTATTCAAAGTATTGAAATGTTATGTGTAATTTTTATCTATCAATAAAAGTTCAGTTTAATGAAATTAAATTTAACCCTCGGCGCTCGGAATGCCAGCTGGTATCAAGTTTCATTCCGACAACTCGAAAATTGTTTTAAACAAAATTGTTAAATATGCTTAGAAAAAATTTGCAGGAACATATTGACCAACCCAACAGTCAACAAGGTTGAGAAGAACTTTTCGCGGTGTGCGATCGGTTCAAAATTACCCACCTAGTAGTCAGACGTCAGTCTCGATGCTCATACAGGCTGGATTAATATTGTTATTGTGGCGAGGGTTGCAGTTGGGCTTCTTGGTAATCTCGGGATGAGTGAGCAGTATGCCCTCTTCCAGCTCCATTATCTCCGACGACGATTCCGACATCGAGCTCTTCTTCAAGTGTTGACCTGCGAAACAAACGAGAAACCGAGTTCGCTCGAGTGTCGCTGGCGCGTTGCTGCAGTTTCAAAAACCACTACACCCCCCGCCAGGGGGGCTCGGTAAACTCCGGAAAGTCGAGCTTAAATCGCCCCCGCGTGCGTACATCCCGGATAATCCTCGCCAATTGTGTCGGTTTCTCTTTAATCGTTCGCGTTCCTCGCGCGAAGGAAGGCGCGAAAAACTGGCCGATTGACCGGGACAGCTCGCGTCTAAGCGGATTAAGGGGCGTAGACACGCGATACCGGTACAGACACTCGCCGGGATTTGTCTGTCGACAACTCGAAAGCGGAACCAAACACGCTCGAGTACTCTCGACGAGAGCGATCCTTTCTTACAATACTTACTCCGCGTCTCGGCTATCGAAGATATCATTTTGCAACAGTAATCGAAGGTATCTTTTACACATCGCTCGAGTATCCTCGTCAAACGCTACGTGTCAAGCGAGTTATTAAATCAGCCCCGAAAGAAAGATCTTTGCTTGGGGGCCTTCGTGACCCGTGATAATAAAAGCGTTGTCTCGCTAAAGAATGGTCGCCTCTTTTAAAATTCAAATGTCTTCGCTGAACAAGATTGATAGTTCGAACAAAATACTCAGTGCGTGTAAAAGATAAAGAACGATGATAAACATAATAGATGAAACCGGAATAGAAACAGACGGGTGATTCGAAAATTCGATCGATGGATCGTTCGTACCAGGGAGATACGGGCAGCTGGTCACGTGATTGAAGTTCTGCGACTGCATCTCCTCCTGGTCAGTCTCACGGTGATAGAAATAGTTGAAGTTGGAGACGATGACCGGAACGGGCAGGGCGATCGTCAGCACGCCGGCGATCGCGCACAAAGAGCCCACGATCTTCCCCCAGACACCGACCGGCCTGAAGCAGAGGGAAAGAGCCGAGTTTTATTCCACGGCCGGCCACTGGCTCTCGAACGTTGAGATAGCTTCGTTCCATCGTCTAGAAACTCGGTGCTAGGTGTGGTGTTTCTATCTTGTGTGAGTTTGCCGTGTCGAGTCGAGTGTGGCGCTACTTATGCGGTACTTATGGAGGCTCCTATAGATATACACGGTGCGTCTGCGTGCGGTGCGTTCGCTCGCGACATCCTCACAGCTCCGAACGATTTTTCATTTTCATTGTTCTTCGCCGCGAGCGAAGAAGCTTTTTATCTTATTTACACTCTCGCTCCGTTCGAACGCACGGACACGCGAAACCGCCGTGTATACTTATAGTGTTACTCGCGTGTTCTAATAAGAAGCGGGCTCTCTAGGCTAGACTAGGGGACTAACGTGAAAACTCTCTAGAAAGGCTCCTCTCTCTCGCGTGCGCCGATGCACACGAACGTTCTAAAAACAAGCGCCGATGCCATTCCGTTGCCTAAAATTCCCGATCGAATCCTCCGACAGTGGTTACCACATGCAATTCTCTACGATTTCATTCCCTTTTTGCCGAACACAACCATCGCATCGAGTCAATGACACTCTCCGTGATCGAACGTCGTGCACGCGACAATGTCTCGCGATCGTTCTCGTCGCTCGTCACGTCCTGCCTGCGTAACGATCGTCCCACGAATCAGACTGACTGTGAGTGGCGACGAGCAGTTAACCCTTTCGATACGGCTTCGTCACCTTTAGCCACTGTGAACTCCGTTGAACGGACGGTTTAATCGCGAATACTCTGTCAGCGAATGGAACAACTGTGGCGAGTATTAGCGAGTTTAACAGCAGCGACGCTGATTTAAAACGAAGAATACATTGTATGATAAGAATACATTATACAAACTGTTACGTTCAACGTGTGAAAAAAAAACTTTTTATACCATTTGATGATTCTTCTTGTAAATTCGATATTTAAGCCCAAGTTATGAATCGATGGGAATTCTTCATGGACGACTGCACTGGCCGCCGTTGGTACACAGCAAGCGTTCAACGACGGATGACTATAGTCGTCGCTATAGTATCGAAAGGGTTGAGGCACCACTCGGCTCGAGCAGAGTCGAATCAACGGTAGAGGGCAGAGAAACTCCGTGTAACTTTTCGTGTCTTTCTAGAAACTGGTGCAGAGAAAAAAAAAAAAGGAAAGTAAAAGGGAGAAAGAGAAGAAATTTGGCGTTGATCGTTCGCGGATCGAAAGTTGTTGGAGACACGCCTTATTTTTCCTTCCTCTGCACTCTGCCGCGACGATGAAAACTCCTAACGAGATACCAATTAACCGTTTGAATGGCGGAACGATAAAAAGAGCTTTCCTCTCGCTGAATTACCAGCAAGGCCGGATTATAGAACGCAACGGCGGTTATTTCCGACTAATCCGTGGCTGCGAAATGACGCATTCTTTGCGGCCGAGTCTAATTGAATAACCGTCCGCTGTATGCGCGGAACAATACCGGCCCGAGATCAAAGGCGGCAAAGAAAAATTCACCGCTCGTCACACGCTCATTCACGCTCGACCGATGAATGCCTCGCGAATGGATTTTAGTGCGAATCCTCTCCTCCCCCGTCGCGCGTTTTCCTTTTCTTTCCGTTCTTTCCCTTTCAAATGAATCTCGTCGAACACACGCGTTGTCGTCGTCGTCGTCGTCGTCGTCGTTGTCGTCGTCGTCGTCGTTGCTGTTTCGTTTCAGAACAGTCGTTCAGAATTGTTAATCTCGCGATCATCGCGCGAAAAGAACGCGAGAAACGCGACACGCGACGAGTCGGCTACGAGTGCGATTTCTAGCTTTGGTGAGTCGGATCATTCTTATGCAGGTGTCACTGTACTATGGGCCTTCGTGATCCATGACTGATGGTAGTAGCAGTAACGATAGCTAGGTGAACGAGAGAAAAAATAAAGAAAGTAGAAAGAGAAAAAACTTCCAAATGGGAGCAAGACCAAAAGATTCGTCTTTTGGGACCAATAACGATGGGGAAAAACGCAACAACAGTGAGGAGTGTACAGGGTAACTGGTGTCTGGTAACTGGGTCGAGCTATAACGCGGTTGATTCTCAGAAGATGAAGAAAAAATTGGCGTGGAAAGTTTTCCAAGAGTTTTCTGTCACTGTGCGATGCGATTTTTTGCGGAGAGTGCGTCAGCGCGGTTGCAAAAAGTGCAATTGCACTCAATTTTCTTCCTGCGAGAGTCGATTCCTCGCGCCATTCTGAATAAAAAATGGTACCAAAGTAGACTGGCGAATGACTGAATATTTTTGGAAACAGTCCCTTCATTTTCATGATGTTTTAAACATTTTCCTACGTATCTTTTCGAATGTTGAGTGACTCGTAAAGAATTAAAAATATTACCAACAAAATGGCACATATTGCAAGAAAAAAAAGACTATTTAACAGGAACGTGTGCAGACATGCAAATGGTCCGGGAAAACATAGCCTGACGTGTTGGCCAATATATCGATTCACCCGGTTTAAACCTCTTTGATTTTTTCTTGTGAGGTTTCTTAAAAAACATCACAATCTTCAATTATTTGTCGATGACGAAAGAACGAGCTAACTTTTCTGCTACCATGGTATCTCGCTTCATAACACTATTTTCTATTGACTACAATTCAATTGACGAGTTATTTCGTTCTTGCGATGCTTAACGAGATATCTCGCATCGTAGTAATGTTTTTGCCTCTCGAAATATAACAAGTCTTTCCTTCGATATCTTCCATTCATCAAAATAAACTGAAGCAACATAATTCGTCCAGTAAAATTGCAGAAGCAGTCGGTACTGTCGGTAATGCATCGACGCAGTGGCGAGATATCTCGTCCATGGTAGCGAAAGGTTTAAGAGGACTTGTTCAAATGTGAGCGCGGTACGATTAAACAACGGGATGAAAAGTGTAAGAAAGACACGTAAGAAATTGTTCAGAATGTATCACATTATTACGCAAGTATCAAAAGAAACAAAGTAAATGTAGTATTCTCGTTTAAAATGACACGAGGAGTCGATTGTAAAAGAAATTATAGAGTTGCAATTTTGCATTTTGAGACCATACCAATGCAGAAACATGCTATAACATAGCTCTACAATTTTTTCCCCGCCTTCGACAGCAACCGTATTACCAGCCCGGCCCAGTTACAAGGGACACACCCTGCACGCGTTTAATCGCGGAGAAACATGCACAAACTTGAACTGGAGCAGGTTGGAATTTCGGAGGAAAAGAGGAAAGAAGAGGGAAAGGTTTCCGCGGGCGGTGACAAAAACGAAAATTGTCGGAGGAAACGCACGATGAACCAAACGCCCCGCGCTAATTAACACCGCGGGAGTCGCGACTCGATCTCGCTGAAAAGGCAAGTTCACAGTGCAGCAAGTTCGATACCTCAGGTCCGGGGAGTCGAGCGCGCAGGCAGCAACAGGCGAAGGGTTTCCGAAAGTCCACGATCAATCGCGGTAATGGGAAGCGAGAATCGATCTAACGAGACGCGACGGTAGCCGAGAGCGGAACACTTTGAAATTACGGTCCCCTCACCCACCCGTTACGGGGGTGGAGGCGGAGGGAAGTTGCGAGACGCGAGAAACGGGCTTTGCGACATAGAGGAAGCGAGTGACGCCGGTTTTCTCTCGACAAAGGTGTCGAGCTCTATGCGTGCTATACGTAATGGGAACGCTGCTCCTATATATTGGCTGGCTCTACTCAAACATCGACGACTCTCTTTCAATACCTTTTGAATATCCTGCTCCTGACATTTTCGATTCAATTATCTGCCTATTTGTTTTCGGACTTGTCCATCAACGAATATTTTCGTTGTGGCTTCCGGAGATAGTTTTCAAGTTTTCGAATCGGAGCGACAGATCAATTAACGCTGGAATTATTGATCACTAGAGCGTCGAATTTGTTGTGACTAAATTCTACCTATTCTGCGTTGAAGCGAAAGGACAAGGAACGTTCGTGATACAATAAATTACACAAGCTTCGCGCGTTTTACGAAAAATCGGTTAAATCTAGGGATACTACTTTTTTACTTTTCTAAAAGAAATTCTGAATTGGTTATTTCGAGCACTTTTAGTTCTAGCGTTAATCCATCGAACGAAATGTCCTCGCAATTTATACAAGCTTTCATTTTCACGAAAGATCTAGATTACCAAAGATCTATTCTCTGACGTCTATAAAATTTCTAAAAGAAAATCTGAATTGGTTATCTCGAGCACTTTTTAACGTTAATTCCAGCGTTAAACTATCGAACGTTCTTCGTAATAATTCATGTTGCATTTAACGTATCCGTAGCCATAGCTTTGAACGCGAGTCAGAGTCGAACAAAGTCAAGTTTCGGATTTTCTTTTCGTCAAAAATGATTCAATTCCGCGCGAGCGTTCCTTCGAACGAGGCACAAAAGGACATTCAGAGTGACAACGCTAAAATGGGACACCCTGCACGCAGAGACACGCCGGGTATCTGTATGCGAGAATAATCAGCAGCCGCCTCGTTTCGTTTCGTTCCCATTCGCTGAACGGGAATTGTCAATGGGACAAACGTTCCGGCTACTTTGTCCGTAACTAGCCCAACCTTAGGTTCGAACTTGCAAAGTGTCGCACCCGTATTATCGATGAGTTTAATCACAGATTCACACGACCAGCAGCCAAGTCTCTTCTCGAAGAGAGCTCGTTCCACGTTCGAAATCGGTAGAACGCCGCTGGGGTTACTCGTTTATCACCACGATAGGATCCGAAAACTTTCGTTCAGGGGCGATCGGTCGTTCCTTTCGGCCGAGGGCGTTTCCAAGAAACGAATACCCGCGTGCCGGTCGCCCGAGGACACTTATTGATTTATAGGGGAGGCAATTGCTCAACGAGCCCCTTCGGCCGTAACACACCAGAGATCTCGAGTCTCTCTCTCTCTCTCTCTCGACGGATGCTCTCGAATCTCGAGGGTCTATCCACGGTGAACCACAAAACCACGCCGCCGGCGATATATTCCGACGCCGGTACGTGCGTGTGCACGTCGATTTTTCTCGATCGTTCCCGCATTTTTCAAGCTCAGAGAGATTCGCGTCAAACGAGTCGAAACTGCTTGACAGAGAGAGAGAGGTGAAACGACGAGAGGAAACGACGGAAACTATACGAGCCGTTTATTTTGAAAGTGGTCCAAGTCCATACTTCAAAAGAATCAAGCTAGCTGTTTTAATATGTACACATTTTATCACTGAAAGTGATTTTAGCGGTACAACGCTAATGCAACGAAAATTAGTAATTGGTTGATTTGGGTCACGTGATTCGTGAGAGGGCGTGGGGTAGACCTCGAGTAGGAGTGGCGTTGTCTGTTACTGAGCGATCGCGCCTGTAATTTGTTTTGTATCGATTCAAATGTTTGCATATCAATAAAATTTTATGGCAAAAAAGTCGTCTTCATTTCCTAGTCAAAACACTTGCTTCTGCGCCTTTCAGTGAGACGAATCGCAGTACAAGTTGTGCAGTTTTTAAACAAATTGTAACCAATATATTTAAAATCATTAAGATTTTGTACACGGAAAATTATAACTGGTTAGTGGAATGATAAAAATTTTTATTTTGAAAGTGGCTCAAGTGCCTTATTTTAAGAGTTTCAAACTGATATGAAGTATATTATCAGGAATAGTACGAAGTCAAACTTAACTTCATTCTAAAGGAAATGAAACGAGAGGATTTTCTTTTCAGCTGAACCTTTAGAGAACGCGGTTTTTAGAAGGTTAAAAAATACTAATGGAGAGAGGGTAAATTGGTTGAAAATATCTTGGATGCGATTTTTGAGAATTAAACTGTATAAAATGTTCGATGCACTGTTCAAAACTCTGGATTTACTACTAAGGGGGAGACCAAGAAACTTTAAATAATATGAGACCAATCGCAACACTAAAATACAATACGATATAATAGACTTATTACCACATGTACACTATAATTATTTTAAATCCTTCCCGCATACGCAAGTTGAGGAAGAACGATTTATAAATTACGAAATATTATTTGAATGTAACGTTTCTTTAATAGCAAATAAAAGTTGGATATTTTTTAATTTTGTAACACAAAATTGTATATACATTTTTTTTGTTTTAAGGGAATTTTATTTTTCTCAAGGGATTTATGCCTTCTTAAAAATTAAGAAAGTTATTTCGTTAATTTCGTTCGTAGCTTAAGTCCTTTTACAGCCATCAAAAACATGTTTATCATACTAATTGAGTTAGTAAGTAATACACCCTTAAAGACACAAGAATATTATACTACCGTATCATCAGTTACCAATATTTCTAAATTTATTAAAACGCAAACTATTAAATATTTTCATTCAAAGATAAATGGACTTGGCTCCACTTTCAAAATAAACGGCTCATATTTTCTTCGTGGCTCGAACTTCGGGACGTGATCGAGTTTGAAACTTTGTCACTTTGGCTCGCGCGTACCGATCGTTCTCGCGTCCTCGATTATTTTTCCAAAGGGCAATTAAGCGCTCTGAAACGCTCGCTTCGATCAAGAGACCTTTCAATTCGCACCTCGGGAGATCTTCTTTTTTTTCGCGAGATCGTGCAATGTGCGAGTTAGGAAAGTGACGAAAACAAAGGAGAGAGGAATAGAAAATCGAACGGCTGAATCAGTGCAAACACGCTCGAAAAGAAGAGTAACGAAGCAAATGGTGAGGTAGTTCTAGAAAAAAAACTGATCGCCGTTCTGTTCGATGTTCTGATCGCCGATCGCGTTGCTCGCGAGACGAAGCGTGCTCCGAGGGGAGGAAGGAAATTACGAACAGCGGAGAAGAGAAAAATGGCGTGGAGAAGAGTGACGAGAAGAAAAAGAAGAAGAAGAAAGATTCTTGATTCTCTAGGAGCAAGTGGAGAAAGACGAAAAAACATTCCGATTGCGTGGGGGGATGGGGAGAGGGGGGCAGAGAGCAATTGTGTGTAAAAAAAATGCGTGAGAATGGAAAAGACTGAAAACTAGCACAATTCAATTCTATCAAGCATTCAATTCAGTCGTTGGTTAGTTGAAAAACTTTAAACGAAAACTGAGAGTAAGCAATCAAAACGGAGCGAGAGGACTGAGAATAGGAGAAAGAGAGAGAGAAAAAGAGAGAGAGAGTGGAAGAAGGAAGAAAAAATTGGGAGGAGAGGGCTGAGTTACGAGGTACAGGTACGAGTAATCGAGTAGTTAAAAGTAGCTGAGAGTAAAAGAGTATCGGAGGAGAGTTAAAAAGTAGTTATGTGTTTTCGTTTTTGTTTGGCGGGCATTAACTAGAGTCTTAAGTGAAAGTGAGTACATCATACGTCATGTCACCATAGCCCACGGTCGTCATCGTGACAACGGCCCACCAGAACGCGTCCGGAATGGACTTGAAGAACGAATTCTCGGAGCCGGCCTCCGCGAAGTATACCGCCGATGAGAATAGCACCACACCTGCAATGCAAGGAAGAAAACACCGGTTCAGTGGGTTTAACGCCCCCGGTGGCTCTGTACCTCATGTCCCCGTAGCCCACGGTCGTCATCGTGACCACCGCCCACCAGAACGCGTCCGGTATCGATTTGAAGAAGCTGTCCTGCGTGCCCGCCTCCGCGAAGTATACCGCCGACGAGAACAGCACCACACCTGCAACGCACACAAGAGGAACAGACGCTTCACAAGACACGCCAGTTTGCCGGCCTTCTAGCTCTCTTTAGCTCAGCTTAGCAGAGTCCATCTCCATCCACGTCCACGTCCACTCCCCTGTGACCTCTTCCTCCACTCCTCTTCGACGTATACACGTCGTCTCCGCGGACCGATTCGTCGGTCGGTCGGTCGGTCGATCGATCGACCGATCGATCGATCGATCCCGTCTCACGCCACGCGTTCACTCTCTTCCGACTTTCCTTCTTTTTTTTCCGCTCGATCGAGCAAAATCCACGTCTTTACGGGCTTCCTTCCATTACGTTGATTGGATTTTCACACGATCTTCTTGCAGACGATCGGCCCCTCGATTTTCGTTACCTACAGAGATCTTTACGCAGTCCTCGAGACGCGCTTTCGAACGATTCTTATCCTCCACCTCGCGCGAATCTCTTCCCGGTTAAACAACGATTAACTCGTCGGTTAATTTCTCGTTTACGCGATTGTTTCGTTTGCATCCGAGGATTCAAGAACATATTTAACAGAATCGACAGACCCCAGAACTTGAATAATTAACGAAAAATTAGATAAATTAGACATCAGGGAAGCGCTATCGCGCCACATGGCACTATTCAACATGGTTTTTTAAATAGTTCCTGGCACTGAAACGGCGAAACCGCAAAATTTCTAGCTGCCGATCGTGATCGATGTCGTCGATCTCGATCCGTCGACTTAACGACGCGACGTAGGCGAGGCTTTCTTTCGCGGAAAGAGGAAGAATCGTTCGAAGAGAACACCGCGTGTGTGACACCCAAAGGATCGGCTCCTATAGAAGTCTGACATGAACGAAAACACATACACAGAGAGAGAGAGAAAGAGAGAGAGAGAAAGAGAAAGAAAGAGAAAGAGAGAGAAAAGAAAGAAAGAAAGAGAAAAGAAGAATGTAACTCACCGATGAAGAGGAAAAAGATGAGCAAGCCGAGCTCCCGCATGGAGGCCTTGAGCGTACGGCCGAGGATCTGAAGGCCTTTGCTGTGCCTGGACAGTTTGAATATCCGGAACACCCTGACGAGCCTGATGACCCTGAGTATCGCCAGGGACATCGCCTGATTGGTGCTCTTGTCCTGCGGGCTTACCGGCGCCTTTGGCTCATCGATCGCCTGCTGATCCTCGGCCATCACGGTGCCGAGCGTGATGAAGTAAGGAATGATCGCGATGATGTCGATGAAGTTCATTACGTCACGGAAGAAGTTCAGTTTGTTTGGACAGGCGAGGAAGCGCACTGATAACTCGAACGTGAACCAGATGATACAAATAGTCTCTATTAGGAAGAACGGGTCCGTAATGTCCGGCACTTCGTCCTCCTCGATCTTCGTGCCGTTCGTCGTCGTGTTGAACACCTTGTAGTGCTTGAACTCCGGCAGGGTCTCCAGGCAGAATATCACGATCGACAGGAGGATCACGATCACCGATATTATCGCGACTATCCGGGCGCCCTGCGAGCTCTCCGGGTACTCGAACAGCAGCCAGACCTTCCTCTGCAGCTCGTGCGACGGCAGCGGCTTCTCCTCCTCCTTGATGAACCCCTCGTCCTCCCTGCGCGTTTCATCATTTCATTTTCCATCGTTTTCATTCACGCCTCTCGCGCTTTCGTACCCGAAATCGCTCGGCTTCAACACGTTCGAGACGATGTCAGTCCTTGCGGACACTTTATCGAGTCTGATAAATATACTCGATTTTTATTAATATAAAAAAAGCTATAATTTATATAGCCATAAAAACTACACGTCCGTCTCGTACGTGTTTTAACCGGATCTTTTCGCACGGAGTCTGTCTTGTCTGTTTCCTCCGAGCAGACACGATCCAGAGGAAGAAACGGACCGAAAGGAAGAGAACGAAACGTTCAACCTCTTTTCCTTTCTCTCATTCCGGCGACTAGCGAAATACGAACGAAACGAGATCACCGCGAGTGTTCCCGCACGAGCGGGAGGATTGAATGTCTCTGGGCAAACGAGCTCGCTCGACTTCATTTCGGCAACCGAGATTGTCCATGACCATTTTCAAAGAGTCTATTACCGTCTCGTGAAACGCTCCCCGTACGTACGTGCTTAAATAAAGTGTCCAAATACCTCTCTTTGTCTATATACACGGTGTTCCGCGACTCGTAGTGATGAACGTGTCGGAAAGAAAGAATAGAATTTTCTCATCGAAGCCGTTGTTTTCCAGAAAATCCAGTTTGAAGGTTTATTAACTGTACTTGAATTTGGTCAATTCCATGACGGACAGGCGCGAAAATAAGTGAAAAATTATAAAGTTTTTTCACTCAGGGCGTTGTTCTCGAGAAAAATCAACTTTGAGTATGTTTCGTTAAAAATTATTTCAAGTACTGCGTAGTTGAATTTTCAAAGTCAATTCTATTGAAAACGAAAACGTCTTACGGGAAAATTTTGTTCCATATTTTTTACTTGTTTTCGTAGATAGAACAATCTCATGTCAATTATTATTTTCCATCACCAACATTTTCTAGAATTGGTCAAATTCGAGTGTTGATAGATTTTTAAATCTCGATTCTCTCGAAAATGAAGCTGTAACGAAAGAGCTTTATTCTTTCTTTTCAACACATTTTTACATGTCGAATCACAGTACGTCCTAGTTGGTTGACTACGAATTGTGGGACACTTTGTATATATAAAAAGGTGAATCCGGGATAGATAGACCACCGGGAGAGATCGGCCAATGTTAATATCTTAAAACTGAAACAACAGGAAGCCTCAGAGCCTCGTTGAAATAAAACAAACGAATCATTCTGGATTGTGGATCTCACATCTGATAATTGTCACGTGTTAAAGCGTTCGCTATTTACAAGAAATATTTTAGATATATTTTATTTAAAGAATATTTTATACAAGAAATACAAATATACATTTTCACGAATAGAACAAATAACTCAAAGTTTCTATTCAAAAATACATGATCTTGATAAAGGATAATAATCAGATTTTCCTTTCTTTTTTATCTTTACTTTTTAAAAAAGTTATATTGAAGGCAAAATGAATAATAAATTTGCCAACGAGTTCAAAAAGAAAGCGACGAATTATTGTATACGGTTTGGTCACTCGTTATGGTCCGCAATCAGTTGCCAACGCAAGAGGTTAATTTCTTCGGTTCGTTATACTTTTTGTAAATTACGTATCTTGTTGTTTCTCGGATCAATTGCAGCGTGAATTTATTGGTAATGAAAATGAACAATTTCAATTTGTCGGACGTTACGTAAATAGGTAAGTCCGGAATAAAAAGAAAATTTGAAGGAACAACGCGATCGCGCGATGCTCTTTTAAAAAGAGAATGAGAACCATCCCGGACTCACTTGAATAATTACTAGATAATTTTGGTAAAATCATTCGTTTAAACTAAATGATTTCATTTGCAAGGTCTTTGCTAAAGAAAAATTACCAAATAATTGTCGGACTTTGATTTCGTACCTGAACTTGTTGGTGGCCAGCTCGCCCAGCTCGTAGAACTTGATTTCCTCGGAGAAGACATCGAGAGGGACGTTGACCGGGCGACGGAGCCTGCCACCGCTCTGGTAGTAGTAAAGTATCGCGTCGAAGGAGGGCCGGTTCCGGTCGAAGAAGTACTCGTTGCGCAGCGGATCGAAGTATCGGATCCGCCGATGCGGATCGCCAAGCAGCGTGTCCGGAAATTGGTTCAGCGTACGCAGTTGCGTCTCAAACCGTAGCCCGCTCACCTGTCAAAATCGCCGGAATCTAATTATCGACCGAGCGCGCAGCACACAGCCGCGTTTATCCCTAACCTAACAGTAATCCCCCCCTCCCCGTTTGATCGTTCCTGCGTTCCTAATTACGACGTTCCTAAATGCGCCTTACCCCGAGCTTAACCGGGCTTACCAACCTGTCCACTGCAAATTGTTAATCATCCTCCTGCGCGTCTATACTCTGCTCTCCGCGTGATCGATCTCCCGCTGATTTCGCTTTAAACGTTCGTAATGAACTCTCTCTCTCTCTCCCTCTCTTTCTCTCTCACGTGAGTACGTATTATTTATAGTAACCGAGGAGAGTGATCGACTCTCGCGTGGGAGTCCATCGTCGAGGAACGTCAGGAGAAGTGGATACGACCGAGGGTCGGTGAACCCTCTCGGAATAGTTCGCTTGATTCTCTTCTCGGGACGCGTGGCTGTTTGAAATTGTACAACTCGGAAGTGATTCGAAGGGAACGATCTCAGCGCATTTCGCGTTCAACGACAGTGACGATCGTCAGTCGGTAAGTGTCCGAACGTAAATTTGTTCAATTACGAGAGATAAACGCGAGGGGACGCGGCTGATTTGTTTTGGCTGGAGAGGGAGGTGGGAAAAACGAGCGAGATTTTCTTTCGATCATCCTAAAGTTGCAGCGGAGAGCTAATAAACGAAACTAGGGTAATTGCGGCCCGCCATTAAGACGATTAAGAAGAAAAAGAACGAGCTGTCGCGGTGGAGGCAACTTCGTCGATAACGATGGTTGGAAGATCGCCCTTTGAGGACGCACGGAACAGTCTTTGGCCTCTTTGCGAAAATTATTCGTCGACAAGAGCATACAGAATGCGTACGATGCGTGATTTAGTTTCACATAAAAAAGTCATGTTCGAACTTGAATTTAAATTTAAAATTAATAAAATTAGTTTTTTCTTATGTTTTGATGTTTTATTAAGAGAAACTATAGGAAGAAACTTTTAGGCCACTCTGTACATATACGTTCTTGGCACATGACTACACACTTTTTCAACATATGTATATATATCTTTTTTTTTTCGGAGTAAAAGAGTTTTAATACAACACAATTGTAAACACAAATTATTTTCTCAGACGCACGTGGAAACTAGAAAAATATCTGGAAAATAGATTTACTTCTTTTCTATTTTCTCCTTTCAGGAATTTAATACAAGCGCGTCTTCTTGATATTTTAGCAATATTTCCTCTCTTTACAACCAGGACTTGAAAGAAGAAAGATCAAACTCGAGCAATTCGAAGCTATATCGAGAGTTTCTAATTATACACTCTGATCTCAAATTTCAGATTGAACACAAAAGCGTTCTCTTTCGCGAATGTGACACAATATTATTTCTTTTACATTTACACTCAATAATGGTGGCTCGTGGCTTGAAATCGTGACTTTCGAACTGTATTACACATACGCGCTATAATTTTCTACTATTATTTTTTTTTACACAATATAAGAGAATTGTACGAGAGCGTTGTTTGACAAAATTAAAACATAAAGAGAAAATTGCACGTTTCTCTTCAAATTAATGAAAATTCGTCGAGAGTAGACAAATACGCGCGTTAGAGACGTATAAAATATGGAATTCGGTAGCAAGCTGGCTAAAATCGCGAGCGAACGTCGATTCGAAGAGAGGAGAGGAGAGATATTTGGATCGCGACGTAGCGAATTTACGTGGCGACGAAAATCATCATTACATCGAAGAAGAGCGTTCGAATTCGATCGGAAGGACAGGACGAGAGAGTAGAAATTGGATTGCAGCCACGACGGCGCGCTCGACACACGCGTTCGATAATTTACTCTCTCGCTGTCGAACGTCCGCGAGTGGAAATCGACCGGTCGATCGGACGCGCGCGCGATTCGCGATTCGCAGTTCGATCTTTGAGGGAAACGGGAAAATTACGGGGTGGGGGGAGGTGGAGGGGGATGGATAAACGAAGGAAAGAACAATTTAAGAGCAATTTAAATGGCTCAGAAGATGGAAGAGGATAATTGTAATCGGTTTAGGTAATTCCCCCGGCGCGGTCCGAGCGATTGGCAACCGACGATGGCTGCGGAGAGAGACGGAGAGGAAGGAGGGGGGAGAGGTATCGATCGGCGCGCGGGTGTCCGATCGGCATCGCGAATTTTTCGAGGAACGATCGAACGGTTACTGTAATTGGCGCAATGCAGTCGTGTCATCCACGAGGACAGATAATTCCGTTCACACAATACGACCTTGGTACTATATTGCCCCTGATTCCAAGACGAACTTGGACGGCTGCCAAAATACGGTCTGTAGGTCACTTCGTGTCTTGAGATAATCTCGCCCTCCCCCCCTCCCTCCTCCGTGCAAGTTGGAAAGGAAAGAAGCGTGCCAGGCAACGCGCGGCGGACGAACATCGCTGCATTTCGAAGTGAAAAACGCGTGGGGATCGATCCGAATCCCGCAGCCCGAAGTCGAAACTAGCTATATGTCATGTTGGGAAAACTATCGTGCAGTGGGAGGTTGTTTACGCGACTCACTTCGTTTACTCCGATTTACTTCGTTTGTCCTTAGCGTTCTCTCAAACACGCGCGCGCTTTTATTTTCTCACAATCAGTTTTGTTCCTTTTCCTCTGGCACGTCGCCTCTGAACGGGAGCGCGACGAGCGTGCTTGATTATTCCGGGCAATTGCGATCAAATACGGGTCGGGACGTTTTTCCGCGAGCATGGCGGTTTACACCGCTGCGAATTTCGGGCTTCGACTACCCGCCGGCAGATGGGAGGCAAACGAGTTTGCCGAGTACACGCGCTGCGAAATTTATATTGGGTTGACCAAAAAGTAATTGCGTTTTCTTTTTGGTTTGTTTTTTTTTGCAACAGATGGTGTAACCAACTTCGGTTTTTCAGTAGTGTGTGTAACTAACTTCGTTTCAAACCGCGAATTCATCTTGTAATCCGACAGCTGATCGTTCGAGCTTGTTGGCAGAAAAAGAAGAGGCAGGATCGAGTTGACGATCGTTTGCTTGGCTCCTCGATTTTCAAAGTGGAAAATCAAAAATGTTTCGTTCATATTTTGCTGTACTACCGCTGCGCAAGGTCGTGAAAAATTGTCCGGCGTGTATGACGAAGAAGCCTGCAAACTAAAGCTGTATCAATGTCGGAATTGGTTTGCTAAATTTCACCACTGACGAAGACATGTCAAATCGTTCTTGAAACTTTCTTTTCTCAAACACGGAATCGTGGATTTGCCTCAAATGTGGCAAAAGATAATCGAACGAAATGGTCAAATCAATAAAGTTTCTGTTTCTCGCGAAAAAGTGGGCAATCTCCGTTTGCACATAGTACGCACAAAAAGAGACCGCAGTTACAGAAAAAAAGACACGATCTCGTTAACGATTATTGGCCTCGGTTTCAAAGTGGAAAGTTTCAAAAAGATCTCGTTATATTTACTCTACTATTCCCGAAAAGGAAACAAAAAAAGTTGTACAAGGTCGTAAAAAATTATCTGACATGTACGAAGAAGCCTTCAAACTAAAGCTGTATCAATGTCAGAATTGGTTTGCTAAATTTCACCGCTGACGAGGACATGTCAAATCGTTCTTGGAACTTTTTTTTCTCGAACGCGGGGAATCGTGAATTTGCCTCAAATATGGCACAAGATAACGGCCAAATTAATAAAGAAATGCAGTTACTTTTCGGTCAACCTGATCGTTTTGCTCGAATCTGCGGCACTCTGGATGGAGTTTGTCGAACAAGTGGCCGCGTACCTCGACCTTCTGGTACCTCGTTCCTCGACAAGTCGTTCCAGAGTGGCTTTAATAGTTAATTGCCCGAGATGGGATCGTCACTCGACGAGATCGTTTGCCGTCGTTTTCAGTCATCATTTTATTTTCTTTTCTTTTCGTACACTGTACAATTAGCCCGAGTCTCGCTCTTTGTACACGTAGACACGATCGGGAGATCTCGAACGCGAGTAGCGTAGAGCGTAAGAAAGAGTGGAAAATGCTCACGTTAATGACGACCCTCTCGCAAAAGTCATGATCGTGCGGTATGGGCTCGAACTGCGTGACGCCTGTGTATTGGGTGTGTGGGTTCGGCCCATCCTCGTCCTGGCTGCTGAGTTTCGGCAGCGATCTGAAAAAAAAAGAAAGACAGCCGCGTCGTTAAACTGTCCCGGCGGATCAGGGCGGCGCGTGTGTCGGGTAATACACACACGATACGTATGGTGCACACACGCGCGAAACACGCTGCTCGCAGTGTTGTACAAGAGAGTACGTACAAAAACGGAAAACTAGGTTGCGCTACCTCTGAACTAACAGCCCCTATACCGAGCTACTCTCTTAATGAGCTACTAGAGCTTGGTAAGCCACTAGGTCGACAGCCTGGTTGGCTGCGACAGTTTGATAGATCGGCAAAAGTGAACGTGGTGGAGTCGATCAAGAGTTAACGAGGTGGTGATCGAGCTACTCGATCGCTAGAACGAGGATCAAGGGGGGGATCAACACAGACACATAGGCAATGAGACGCGTGGACGTGAAACACCAGAGACAGGGTCTGAACTTCTCTCACTGAACGTGGAAATGTTTCGTTAATTAGCGGTCTACCGGGGGGTTTGGGAAGTCGCTACGCCGCTAGAGAATCGAGAGATCGCCGAGAGAAAACAGAGTCGGAGTGACTACCAGTCACGGAGTGGCTTACGCTTACGGATTCGCGCGACGTTCCGGGGGACATTGGCAGGACATTGGCGGGTATCTTTCTTCTCCGCAAGCCGAGGCCGGAATAAGTCGTGCTGCGCCGAGTTACCCCGTCGTACGTACGTACGCCATCTTTCCTCGAGGGTCGATGCTTCGCCGTCGCCGCCGATTGATTCACGAAGACGTCGAAGAAAGCCTGCGAGTCCATTTCGATCGAAAGTTCGCGGGCAGGCAACGCGCCAGCCAGCTAGGCAGATCTCAATTAACAACCGCCCATCGGCTGTCGAAATAACGAGCGCCAGGCCGCAGGCCAAGAGCTCGGACATCGTCTTTCTTTCGGTTTCGTCCACTCCAGAATATCCTTCGCCTCGAAGTCTCACTCCCTCCTTCAAACAGGCTCTTTGTTTTTGAACCTCTGATCTTAAATCTTCCAAAGGATTTCAATAGAAATCTCGGTGAAACTCGCTTTAGCTTTTTCATGCAACTGATCGCACGGAAAATAAAGGAAACGTCGGCTCGTCGTGATTAAACGATCGAACGTTCGAGGAAAGAATCCAGCGGGAAGAAGAGTCGCTTTCGCTGGGGATTTCGTGTGGGAAGAACGAGTCGAGAAGCGGCGTTGGAGGTGTTCCACGTTGGGCCAAAGTAGCAACGCGCGGAAGAAGAAGAGGGCGAAGGAAACGCGGGGAGGCTCGAGCGAGAGACGCCGCCAAAGAGCCATCTCCACGCTCCACTTCGTGGGGTCGCGATGGTCCTGGGTCGATTCCCGACGTTTCTCTCGCTGTTTCGTAAAAAAATTTCTCCTCGCTTCTTCGAGTCACACCTACCCAAAAATCCTCAATCAGCGTTACAATTGGCACTGTTACGCAGTGAAAAACAGTTGTCTTTTTCGACTGTTTCTCGGTGAACGTCATTATTACGTCGTGTCAGATGTGAAGCATCAAAAGAATTGTACAGGCCGTCCCAAGCAATTTAAAACAACGTCTCGCGTAATTATCTTCTAAGCTAAACCGCTGTAGAAGAAGTGTTTTTTTCTAGGAGTAAAAGTTACTTTGTAATTTGAGAGGGACATCTGTTGGTTGTGACAAATCTTGTTCACGTGGACGTACTTCTGAGATTTCGAGGTGATCTTTGTTTTTTTAAAAGAAACTGTACTTTTCTTTTCAGTCTGTTTTTTTAAGACGAATCGATCGAGCTTCGTATGGTGGTATTTCAAGATTGTTCACTGCCTGCGTTAAACGTACTGTGCGTATTGTCTCATCTTTCGTATTCGAATGCTCGATTCATCAATGTTCCAGGATGTTTCATATACGACGAGGTCGATAAAGAAAAATATATATAATAGTTTCATTTTGAAAGCACCCAGACAAGATTTGTGACCACCAAAAAATGTCGTCCCTCGAAACAAAGCAAGTTTCATTTGCAACATTTTGTTGTATGACGAATAGTTTAGAAGATAACTACGCGGCGAGACGTTCAAACAGGACACCCAATATATAGATCACGTCGGAATTACATGTACAAAAAAGAACAAAAAAAAATAAGAAAAATATACAGAACAAAATATATTTATTTAAGGTATCGTTCTCGAGAAAATCAATTTTAAAGTGTACTTGAATTTAGCTAATTCCAGACGTGACAAAAAATAATAATTAACAGGAGGATTAATAATAAACAAAAAACATGGAATAAAATCTTTCCGCTTGAAGCAGAAATCTTTGAATATAATTAAAAATTGCCTTGGTACTCGATACATATTCTCAAATTCGATTATGCTGAGGACGAAGAATCTTATTCCACGTTTTATCCCTTATTTTCGCACATTTATCATTTTCCATCCCGTCGCGCTTGGAATTAATTAACGTCTTAATTCTACTTGATAAAAAGTATTCTACATTTTTTTCTCATTCTATCGTAAGAAATTATCCCTCGTCAATCTTCAGTTCGAAGAGTTAAAGTTAAAAATTCGAATTTCCTTTCGAAATCGAGAGCGATCGTAGACTGTCGATATTGCAACTCGCCGTGAAGGATGTAAATCCATTATCTCGGCGTTTTTCCACTAGCGACTTGATAAAACAGCTAACGACCTTGTTTAATCGGTCCCGGTATCACGAATCAGCCGGATGTTTTCGAAGGCGGCGTTCTTATCGTTGGTCCCGACCGACCATTGTGCCGGAGACAAATGTTTCTCACTCCTCCTCTTCTCGCGCGATTCCGGCGCGAGATAAAGGACAGATTAGCTACGGAAACGCAACGATTCTCCGGCCAGTGAATCGTCCACGGATGTCGCGCGCCACGCGTTGAACAAAAGGGGTGGCTCGGCCAGACGAATTTCCCGGCTTGAAAGCGCTTTGTTCGCCGCTTTCGCGCCGGCGGTTGCTGCTCGATGCCGGATGCTGGCGCTCGCCAACGCCTTTCACGCTCGTTGCAAATTCCTCCTCCTCAAGAGCCGCTTTCCTCTAACCGCTCGACCTTTTCTATCTATCCTGCCGCCATTCTATCTCTCTCTCTCTCTCTCTCTCTCTCTCTCTCTGTCTTGTTCTTTATCGAGACCCGATATGGATATTGCCTCGACTCGAAGAGGAGACTCTCGACCAAGAAACTCATTTGCATGAATATTAAACGAGATAGTTTATGCGACTTTCTGACCTCACACCACGGCTACAATTATTCGATTACAATACGATTTTCCCCGACGACGCTCGCTGCATTACAACGTAATAGTACGCTCGATTGACGGATTAGTTGGTTGTGCTGCGCGATGTACGTGGCAAAAGATAGAGAGTATGTTCGTGGATATGTACTACTACTCTATTCGCGAGTAGATTGGTTCTGTTCGCGTCAGACACCCAAATCTAGCGCCGCTCTGATTACACGCGAGACACGAGTCTCCCTTGTACAAGATATTAAACACATTTAATCCTATCACGGAATATTAATATTTTATTCTCTTATGCGGGCAGCGTTTCGTTTTTAACTTTTAAGCGCGAGAGATCAGTCTACGCGTTAAAAAAGCTGGCGATAAACTTTGGGACGAGTAGTACTCGACAAAACGCGAACAGAAATATCCTAATGAACAAAAGTCACTAGTTTTAGAGTTACGAAAGGTTCACTAACATTGTAAGAATAAGGTATTACAGTTTTATAATGTAAAATTTTATTTCAGATGTAAGTAAGTTACGTGAATCACTCTGTATAATGGCGGCAGCAAACTTACTCATGTTAAATAATCAATGCTTCGAAAAATTTCGAAGACGACATTTAAGCTGTTATAACAAACAATGAATCTGAGATTCCACTTTCACAATTTCGGATTCATTTCCCTCAAAACATTGAAGAATCTTTTTCTTGGACTGAATTTACCATGAATTTGGAGATCGAAGCTTCCTCTTTACAACAATCCCCTGAAACTCGCTGTACGATTTCTTTTCGTCGCGTTATTGAACATAGCCAAAAACGACGAAATCTCGGAACAATTTTTTAAACTTTGTTGAACTTTGAACTCTAATATTCAAAGTTCAACAAAAATTTCACTCTTTTCTCGCCATTTTTTTGTATTGAACGAGCATTAAAGTTAATGACGAGCATAAAATTTAACTCTGACAATTTAACTTCGAGATTATAAAATAGCGAGGAAAAATTTTCAGACTTCAATTTCGAAGTTCAATTTCGTTTGAATTTTCTACAATTTTCAGAAACAAAAGTATCCTAGTCACGAAATGACGTAAAAACATTTTTTTTTTTTTTTTTTGGAAAAACGAAGCAGAGTCTCTGGTTTCACACTTTACAACGAGCACGACTGTACATAGTTGCACGATTTTGTCTCACAAAGTTACAACAGCTTAAAATATCGACAATTTTTCATCGAGTTATAGATTCGGTATCGTTACAGAAATTAGTTTAAAATAGAAAAAGACGTAATAACTCCAAACCCAATGATTCCAAGGTCGTTTCTGATGTTCTCACTCGTTTTAACAAATAATGCGCGCTCCTGCAGTTTGGCACTGTCTTTTTAAACAACCTGTACAAAAAGAAAGAGAATGAAAATCCGCTGCACGACGCGACACGTCTCGGTTTGACACGCCCGGGATGAAAATCGATATTTCAATTTCGTCGTTTTAATTGCGCCGCGAGAGTGGGACAATGGCCAACTATTTATCAAAGTCTGTCGATGATGTAAGCGTGAAAAACGCGGGGGGAGGGGACGAAGCGACCCCGCGGCGTTCGACAGAAGGCGCAAGAAAATATCGAACGTCTAACGTGCGCCGTTGAATTAGTTCATCGGTGATGGATGGTTTATTCCTAGATCGCCGATGACAACCGATGCACTCGGCGCAGCCGAAGCGTAACTGAGAATAGCCTGACGTATCGCGAAAATAGATCGTACGCCACCGCGATCCATCGGCGAGCACGTGTCTCCCTCTTCTTGTTCCTCGGCTACGAGAAAAACCGACCGAAAAAAGGTTTCAACCCGTCCACTCCAGCCCCGAATCCTCTGAAAAACGAAGACCAGACAGAACGTCAATGAACGATGCCCGCCGTCAACGATATAACGCGGTATCGACCACCTCCCTCCCCTGGATTTCTATTTGATTTCAATTTTATTAAGAAATTTAATAATGAATCGAATCGTAATTTCACCATTAACTGTAATTATCCAAAATATATTGTCAACGTTAGAAATTTGCCATTCATTTATTATTCAAGCATATGTATTTTCAATTTTGTTAACTCTGTATTTTGAATCAAATATAATACATATATATAATATATTATAATTATGTACATATTATTATACATAATACAATTATATATATATCATTTATAATAAATTTATAGTTTTACATTTAACTTATTTAATTTAACAAGTTTTAGTTTAACAAGTCGAATTTTTATTTGAATTTGCCGCCTTAGTTGAATAGCTAACCTCTTCGGAGACGAATTTTCCAGAGTGAAGAAAAAAAGAGTGATTTAGTTTCTTGTTTTTGATACAAGTTTTATTTCGTTTTATTTCATTTTATAGCGACAATGAGTGTTTTGTTTTCATCGTCGATTCTGTAGTGACAGGTTTTAAGTTTTCTTTCGTTTAGAATAATTTCAATTTGAAGAAGAAAAAACTAAACGTGTGCACATATGCCAGAAATCGTTTTCTTTCGGTTAGAATAATTTCAATTTAGAAAACAAACCAAACGTGCACGTATGTTAGAAATCCTGTGAAAAATTCGCGATCTTTTCAATTAGACGGCTCTTGGATAAGTTTTTTGTGATCAGATCCTCCTTTTAAAATCATAAAAATTAAACATTTTCTTAAACATTTCTTGGGATTTCCCAACTTTGTCGAGTTTATCGATCATAAACTATGGAAAGCAATCTCGAAATCGTATGTACCTGTGACGCTGAAGAGTCTCTAGAAGAGTTTCCCCTACGTAATTACGCGAGAAAACTCTCCCTAATCGACACATTTTTATTTGCGAATAAAACAAATAGATTTTTATTTGCGAGTCAATGTCGCTAGTTACCGTTAAGTGAGAAAAATAATAAATTCGCAAGTCAACCGTAGCCCCTTCGCATAGATAAAGCGCAAAGATAAATCGAAGAAAATTAAAAGTCTACGCTTCTCACAGATCTCGTTGGAAAAGTCGACTCGAATCGAACTCGCGTCCAACCAACGCGAACAGTTACTATTCTGTCGGCACAATGGCGCGACATTCCAGCGAGGGACGAAAATAAAAAAAGCGAAAATCGAGCACGACGTGTCATCGTTGTCCGCCATTGTTCCACGGAGAGGACGAGACGAGGTCGATGAAAGTCAATTAAGAAGCACTCGAAGGGGCCGCAATTAATGTCTTGAACTTTGATCGTCGTCGTAATTGGGAGGAGGACGCGGTAACAACCCGTGCTCAGATCGTGTCCATCCATTAAGATGCACAAGCAACGAGGAAGAGTGCAACGGGGGTTGAATGAAAACCCCGTTTCCATTGTTAGCGTCGCGGGGGAAACGGTTTATTTCCAGTCGTCAATGGAAATGAGAAGGACCCCCCCCCCCCCCCCCCCCGTTCCAGTGGCCACGTATCACCGAACGACAGAGCGACTGAAAATAGCGCGCGTCGCTTCGCGGAAATAACGAGCCACGACGACGACGTCTTGTACCGTGACCCAGAAAACACGTGCTCTGTCGTTGGCCAGCAAGCGGAATCACGCGCGATCGTCCAACGACACGGCTACGTCCCTACGAGAATAATAACAACGAATGGCGCACCACTGATTAACGGACACGCACGGTTCTCTGCCTTCGTCGCGTTGTTCCGACGAGACTCGAGACATTGCACCAGCGGAGCTGGACAAAAGCTGGACTCGCACGCTCGATGAAAAATGAACGATGATATTTTGAACTTCGTGAAAAGAAAGAAAAAATCGCGCAGCTATCGGCCTCGTTTTCTGAAGCGTGCAACGTTTCTGCCTTGTCAGTCACGAGCTCCTTTTTTCCAAAGACACTTCCAAGCGAGGATGCGACGAAACGACCAAAGAAACAAATTTCTTTCGCGACTGGATCTTATTTTGGAGAGGATCATCACCTTGGAGATCTTTGCTTCAGTACTCGATTTCTTCGCCACTTTATTAATAATGCCGAATTAATTAATACCAAAAATGTTACTACATAACAATTCCTTTTGTAAGAAAGTAATAAATCAATAAATATAATAAAAATATTCTGTTGTTACGTATTTTTTGAAAGACCAGTCTAATCTAATTTTTGACTAGTTTGGTAGAAATAGCTCCGTCCTAACCTCGTCGGTAGTTCTAGTGATAAACCTTGAACATTCGACGATAAAAATTGAATTTTGCATTCTGCATTTTCCTAATATTACATTTAAATAACAAAATATTATTTAAACGTAACAACAAAATGTTATTTAAATGTAACACTCAACGTTCGATAAGAAAAAAAAACCGTACTGCAAATTTCGAGAGATCGATCTTCAAGATCAAGATTTAATCATCGAAAAGAATTGTTTAATATTTTCAGAGGCATTCGGATTTTTACAATTTTCGAGAACAAAAATACGCTTGCTCTCCTCACTTGTGAAAACATTTTTCAAAAAAACTAACATTGGACTGTTAAAGTGGAGGCTTCGCACTTCAAAACGAGGCCAACTGAATTGCACGATTTTTTTTTCACGAATTTATAACAGTTTAAATAAAATATAGACAATTTTTCATCGAGTGTGCAAATACTTTTGTCCACAATGTGTTAAAAATTTAGCACAGCTGGTTCTCTTGCAATATATATCTCGTGAAGATGAACAATACGCATTATCCTAACCTGCTTTCATAAATATTTTATCACGTACGAAAGTGCAATTTCATAAATAACGAGTCGCACAACAATAATATTTATAGCGTTTCCACTGAGACTGAATATTATTTAATAAATGCTATATAAAAATCAATTAATTTTAATTTTTCAAATTTTTCAATTAAATGTTCTGAATATAAAAATTAATCAATTTTAATTTTTTAATTGAGTGTCCTGAAATGCCTGTTCCACGAGAACACTGTTCAAAAGTGTTCCTAAGTGTAGCAAAAATAAGTTAATTTCGATTCCCAGTTTACAAAAGAACAGAATATAAAATATCGTTTAAATCGTTTAAAAACAAAAAGCGTCCTCTTTTAACATCGGCGCGATATCGGTACTCACAAACGGATATTTCGTAATTTTTTTCAATAACATTCCATGCTGGAATCGCGGAGCCAGCGTGTCGATGCTTCTCTGACTCTCGAATTTTTTTATTTTTCCTATTATTCCTCGCGAAACTCATCGTTGGAAATTGCTACAACACGCGTTGCTTCTGCACTATTGCAAACAGCTAGAACTATTCACGGAAACGTATTTCGTTTTCACAAAGAGGTATCGTCAAAAAACAAACCGATATTTTTTTTCCGCCTTCGGCGCGTATCTCTGGAAAATCGATCGCGTATTTTTTCGCTTGCCAGACGCTGAAGGAAATTACAACACGCTATCAACGATTAATCGGGTTGCAAATTTCAGCCGAAATTCAGCGAGACTGCTCCTAATCGGGAGCCGATCGTTTAAAGCAGGAACGCGTAATACG
Source organism: Melipona bicolor (assembly GCA_030673865.1). Lineage (NCBI taxonomy): Eukaryota > Metazoa > Arthropoda > Insecta > Hymenoptera > Apidae > Melipona > Melipona bicolor. Next base: position 1,253,893 of record JAHYIQ010000042.1, on the reverse strand, counting down.
TCATCAGAAGAGGCGTCGGTAGCGGAACATCTGGCGAAACGTGTTGCAGGCATATTTCAAGTGGACAAGGGATCTCGGTTAATGCTAAAGGCCCCTACACACGAAACATGGCGATGCATCGACTTCTAGGCTTCAACGATACGTGTTGCAATGTATGTAGCTCGGCATCAGAGGCAACTGTCACTGATCTCGGATCGAAAATTTTTAGAAAACTCAACAAAAAAAAAAAAAAAAAAGAAAAAGAAAAAATATCGATATTATAAATTTGATCATTTCTATAATTACAGGGTTCACTTGTCTTTAACGGGATTGGAAAATCTATTTTTCCGGATTAACCATCTTTTTGTCTATCTCTTCTTAGTATCTAATTTCTTATTTTTCATAAGCAACGTTGCTAACAGTAACGTTGAAGCTGAAAGACGATCTGACATTTTAAAATATGCGTTTCAATACGAAAAACTGGAGAGTCGGTAGTGCGCAGGCAAACTGGTTCTGACGCAGGTTTGAGGAAACCTAGAAGTCGATGCATGTTTCAACGTGTGTGGGGGCCTTAATAGAAGCACACAGGCTGGTGGAAAATCCGAGGAACGCAGAACGGAGGGATCGTTCGTTTGTTTTATTTGGAGGAGCATTGTTGTGTTTCGAAATGCGATATGTTTCCACACGTCCTCATCATTCTCTCCCGGCGCGAAGAAAATCGTACGAAAAATCGACACCAAGCTGTTGAATTTAATTTTCGAAATAAAAGCGACTCGACAAGGCCGTTTTACGTTTTTAAACTCGGGAGAATTCGTCAGAGGAGTGACGATCCCGGCGCAAAAAATAGCATCGTTCGATCTTTAACGAGCGGCGGAGCTTTGCTCGATGTTTGTTGACGCGTCTCTTTTGTGCTCGAAACGCAGGATACGCGGCACAATCGCCGATGTGCCGTAAACGTTTCTAACTTCGGAGCCGAAAGGGAAAACATCGTTCGGCCGAGTGAAACGGCCGATAAAGAGTTACTTCTTCGGAACAATCCGAATCGCGTTATTAAACAAACAGATGATGGCAGTCGGCCATCTTGGAAACCGTAAGGCGTACCCTCACCGAAAATTACTTGCAGCATTTACGTCTGCAGAACGTAATTCTACCCGTGGACTTCGAAATTGACGCTTTGTGGAAAAATTTGGTTGTTAAATTAGCTCGTTTGATCGTGCTTCACTACCGAAATATTAATATTCGAACACTAAATGTTTTAAAGTCGTAGAAGAAAATGGTGGAATCCATTTGGGACACATTTTGAAGCTCCAAGTCTCTACTTTTGAAATTTATCGTTCATTTTGGGTCTAAAAATATTTTGTAAAAGTATCGAAACATTTTTTTCACGACTGAAACTGTGATGGATTTGAAGATTGAAGTCTCCTGAAGATTTTATAGGTTAGGTTTATAACAACTACCGAGAACTTGATTATCTGTCGCCATTTTATCGAATTTTGGATATTCAACTTAGATGACGAAAATACAAGAAATTCTCGTCGTTATGTTCAAAATTCAATAAATTCGCAGAAAAAAGACGTAGAGAAAATGTTGAAAAGTCGTTGCAAAGAGGAGGCTTCAGTCTTCAAACCCATAATGGTATCAATGATTTTATATACTACGACGATTTAGGGCATTTTCGAGAAGAAAAGTGTCTTCTGCTACGTAGTGTAAAAATGTCTTAAAATAAAATGAACGATGTATTTTAATAATAGAGGTTTGAAACGAGCTTTAAAAGTGAGCCAAGTTTATTATTACACTATTTCTCTTTTCACAAAATTGTAATAAAATTTCAATATTTAGTCCGAATAATGGGAGTTATATATATTGAAAAATAAATTTCTTTTTTCCGAGAAATGCGAAAACTTGACTTTTATAAAAAGGAGACTCTAATTTTCAAATTTATTGTAGTTTCTCAGCCACGAAGAAAATTTTCCAGTGATTTTACGTACTATGACAATTTATGGCATATTCAAGAAGAAAAGTCTTCCATTTTTCCATAGAAACATCTCAAAATGAACGACCCCTTTTCAGAGAGCTTTAAAACGTGCTCAAGTTTCTTATTGTACGATTTCTTTTCACAAAATTACAACAGTTTCAACAATTAGTGTCCGAATAACAGGAGCGTATTGAAAAATAAATTTTCATTTTCCGAGAAGCATCAAAACTCGACAAAGGGAGGCTTCAATCTTCGAATCCATAATGGCTTTAGTCGCGAAAACAAAATTTTTCAATAATTTGATACTACGACAGCTAATAACTCTTTCAAGAAGAAAATCATCTTCAAATGAAACGAACAATGCGTTTTGACAGTGAGAGGTCTGTACGATTTTTTTTCGCAAAATTACAACAGTTTCAATATTTAATGTCCGACCACTAGTAGAAGTCATTCTAAGTAGACGTTAATATCGTGTACGTTAGCGAGTAGAGCTGAATTTCCTGTTCACCGTTGATCTCGACGATAGTATCGGTAGCAGTATATTTCAAAATTACGAGCGGGGTAGTACGCGGGCTGTCGAGCTGAGTAACGATCCCGTTCGTTAGCCTGGTCGGGGAGGGAAAAGTTGCGCGGTGGAGGAATCGCAACGTCCGCTCCACTGGTCTCTCGCGTTCGTTTACAACCGCCATCTGTATTATCTTCGGCATCGTAGATCGTTGCGTATCATTTTTCGCCCGGAACTTTTGGACAGCGAAACTCCTGCTGCTTGCGATCGAAAGATTAGAGAACAACCTGGCTAACCCAAAAAGAATCCGTGCCAACCGTTTCACCGTGTTTGGCGCAGAGCTCGGGGAACTCAGCGAGTCGAGCGAGTGTTTCCTCTTTGTCGAGCGTGCAACGCTGCCGAAATATAAAAATGTGATGACACTTCGCGAAATGAGAAAAGACAGAGCCTCTTATTAGGAGAAGGATTCTTATTGGACGAGCATCCCGAGCTGAAAATTGGGAATAGTCGCGCGGCTACAAATACACTAACGTCCCTCGACTTACAACTTTCTTCTCAGTTTTCTTTGGTAAACATTAGTACACTGTAACGTGTTACATCGTGTCAGATGCAGAGCATCGAAAGCATTGTACAGGATGTTTCATTTGAAACGTTCAAACACGTTATTATACAGGATATTCAACATCAACTCGCTGTTTGCTCGGAATCGAGGTGATAAAAATCGAAGGGTGACTTTTTCCGACACGGAAGGGAAGCAACGGGAATTCCAGCGTTTCCCAGGATTTTGGTCGACGCGGAGGGAGGAACCGCAGCGCTGGAATTTGAACGCCGGTTCGATAACGATCGGCCTTTTCACCATTGCTGAATTTCCACAACGGAGGGTAGGGGAAGTCGATTACAAAAATTCGTCCAGCCAAAAAAGAAAAATATTCTCTTCGTTCCTCCACGCGATTCGCTGTAGCTTTCAAGAATGATCCCATTGCGAGGGACGCAATTAACCTGCGGCTGAAGCTCGTATTATCAATTACACGCCGACACCTCTCTCTCTCTCTTTCTCAAACGTCGCCATTATATATCTACGGCATACGAAGTGCCAGCTCCGGAATATTCCACCGAGTTGGTGTAAATTGGACGGTGATAAGTGAAATTGGCCGTGTTCGGGGCAATTCGTGCGCCTTGGACCCCACGCCGCAGGATATTTTCCCAGAGAGGTCTCTCGTCGCCGAGGACGAGGAGCGACGAGGATGATTAAAGACGAGAAACGTTTCGCTAAACGCATCTCTCGCGGATTCGTCGCTTCAACTTTGGAGACTTTAAGGGCTTTAAAGACATCCGTAGAATTAAAGGCGAGACTCGCAACGGCGAAAGTCACCTCGCCACGCTTCACTCTTGGATCGTTTTGGACTGTTCTCGCGCGTGAAAGTAGGCTGCGAGAGATACATGGGTTTCTTAGCTTTCTGAACCACGCTACGAATCGATACTGAAACGATCCGCGATTTGTGGATCTCGACTCACGGCTACGTTGAAGACGTAAAGCTCCGTCATCACACGGATGTTAAGGCTCTTTCACACACGTTGAAACACGCGGCGACTTTTAGGTTTGATGAAACCTTCGTTAGTCTTTTGAACCCTAGTGGTGAGTGTCACTCAACTAATTAACATTAATACGAAATTTAATTTCATTAATGTTACATTAACACGAAGAAATAGGATGTGAGGAATCAGCACTGTTTGAGAATTTGGTCGAGATCGTCAAGAATAAAACGTGTATTCAGGTTTAACCACTTGCGCTGGCAACTGATTGCGGACCATAACGAGTGACCAAACCGTATACAACAATTCGTCGCTTTCTTTTTGAACTCGTCGGTATGATATCACTGGATAGAAATTATTGAGAAGTAATAAATTTATTATTTGTTTTGCCTGGGTTATACTTAAATATACTTAAAACTGAGAAAATATTGCAATTTTGGAACAAACAATTCTCAACGTGCGTGGCACGTCATTCCAGCGCAAGAGGTTAAGAATAAAAGTTATTTTAGAATAATAGTGTTTTTCAATTGTGCAAAAATCTTGGAGTGAAGAGTTAGAGTCAGTTTGTTACAACGTGTGTGGGGGCCTTTAGAGAATCTCAGAAAATTCTTCGTGAAAGCGCGAGTTCAGCGTCCGGCACGTTCAGAGACGATAACACGCCTCTGTGAGAAAACGCAGCTTCCATGTACGGAAGCGATCTCCTTCGTTTACTCACTGCCTGGTAAACAGTCCAGCCCTGTCGTAGCGGGGCAAAAATAGAATACGAGCGTCCCTGGTGTTCGATCGTGTTCTCCTCTGAGGAGAAGACGTGGCGGGCCCTTTTTTCGGTGGAAGACGACGTTTTCGAACTCTTCAAATTTAGAATCGTCCACGAATCTATCTAGTGTCGTTCCCTCTTTCTCTCTCTCTCTTTCTCTCTCTATCGAGTTTTGGCGAGACCTCGTTTTGGAAATCGCGCGCGTGCATTCGTGCTCGAGCATAATCCAGTACGGAGTTGACCCACATTGAGAGAGAGAGATCAAGCGACGGAGGGACAAGAACGACGACGAGCTGAGGAAGAGCTGACGCTGCATGCATCCTCCACCTCCGGAGGGCTTCCAGCGTCCCCCGGTGGGCCAGATTCTAACGATTCTAACGTCTTCGTCCTCCTCGACCACCTCGAGATCGTGCGTTCCCATCGGAGGTGGCCATCGAGGCCAGACTCGACGACAGTGAACTCCGTTCGAGTCGTTAATTCGAAGAATCCGACTCGTGGATGGGGGAAGAGGCAAGAAGCTGCCTCTTCTCTGCGGTCACCTGATTTCCTCGAGCACTTTGAGGACATCGAGAGCATCGAGAGGGATGTTCGATGCTGCACATTTTTTGCACTGCCATCGACTCTCGTCCAACTCGCGGGTCGTTTTTCGTTCCTCCATCTGTGGGATGGAACTTCAGTTCCCGGCCGAAGAACGAGACAATTGTTATTTTCAGAGTGCCATCTGAGATGATTATAGCGAAGGGCTAAGCCTAGGAATATTTGTTTTAAGTCTAGGATTGAAAAATATTAAATTATACGAGTGTTGTGTGCATGTAAAAATCTAGAAAGAGAGAGAATCGAGTCGTCAGCAAGTAAGAACACAGTGAAATTTAATAAAGATTTAATAGAGTAATGAGAATTGAGAGAATACGGAATTCTAGAGATTGAATATAGAGACTTCAGAGAGCGAAAATCTTTTGATCTTTCATCACCGCATTATTGGGACTTTTATTCTATCAATCCCTATTTTTTTAATAAACTTCGTTTAATAAACGTCACGTAGATAACATATCCTTTTATTTTTACTTTTATTTTATATGCAATTATTTTATTTCATATACAAAATTAGAGTCTCAGCCTACATATCGGAACTCGAGCTTCTTCACTTTTATTTTTGTCTTCGAAAAGTTGTTTCTCTCGTTTTCGTAAATTTCGCCGAAGACGAGTTTTTCCAACAGACAGAGAGAACATGGTTGAAGCAAATTTGAAAGGATGAATTCGCGGAAGAACGCGAAGTAGTTGCTCTCTTGTTTCGAGAACGAAGAATAATTGCTAATCGTAACGAGATTTACGAGCCGACACAGCGACCGAACGTTCGCACGCGCGATTCAATTCTCCAATTCCCGTTCCATTTCGGATCGTTAGCCAGAACGAAGCGCCGTTTAACGTCGCGTGCGAGGACGCTCGTTCGTCAACTGTCGTCTTTGCGCTTTGATAAATCACCGCTCCGTCCAAGACTCGTCGCACGCGTTCGAAATACACTCAGCGTATCCCGTTAACTGAAAATACACGTACACCTGCCAGCTTCCAGAGAGACCAAGTGTAAAGGATTGAAAAATCGGAACGTCTAACATGACGTCGATCGAAGAAAATTCTTTTATACACGAAGAACCAAAAATAATTATATTAAAATAACACTCGCCTGTTTCGAAAGAGAGAGAGAGAGAAAGAGCCTATCGACCAAGCGTAGAAGATGAATGGTAATCTCGAAAAATCGGAACATCCAACGCAAAAATTTTTTTATACCCGAGAAACCAAAAATAATCATACTAATTATTATATTATATATCAATTATTATATACTAATACTGTAATATGTTTAAACATGATATACGTATAATTTAAACACGTAAAGATATACCTATTAATAATTTCCCATTGTACTTGTATAAATTTATATATATATATATAAATTTATATGAAAAATAAATATATGTATATATACCATTTAATATTTTTAGATACAATTATTTATTTGTATACTAATATTTTTCTTAATTTACATATAAAATAAAACCTGCCAGTTTCGAGAGAAAAAGAGAGAAAAAATGCACGACTTGTGCCCCAGTACGATTCGTCTCACTGAAAGGCCCAGAAGCAACTGTTCTGACTAGGAAATGAAGACGACTTTTTTGCCATAAAATTGTATTGATATGCAAACATTTGAATCGATAGAAAACAAATTACAGGCGCGATCGCTCAGTACCAGACAACGCCACTCCTATTCGGTTTACCACACGCCCCCTCATGAATCACGTGACCCAAAGCAACCAATCGCTAATTTTCGTTGCATTAGCGTTGCACCTGAAGAGACCCGATTTTCTGGGTTACCCCCGCTAAAATCACTTTCAGTGATAAAATCGAAATGTCTAACATCGATCGAAGAAAATTCTTTTACACGTAAAGTACGTTCAAAACACGCTTGACGTTGATTAAAAATAACGTAACCTGAGTTAGTTTCTTCAAGAGATCACGAAAAATCGAAACGCGTGACGCGACGTTCGATCGACGAAAATTCGTTTACACGAGCTAAAGTCACGATGGTAAAATCAGATCGCGACATGGTTCGCACGGTTCGCGGAAGCTGAAGGCTCGCATTAGCGAAATCGCGAGTTAGGCGAGAATTTTCCAAGAGGTTGGAGACGAGGTTGGCTAGACGAGTAGGTGCACGCATTATTGAAAGAGGACACGAGCGCACGTGAGCTCAAACACGTGAGAAACCAACCAACCAATCCAACGAGTCGCGGCGAGTAAAAAACTGTCACTCGAGCGGAGCCGCGCTCGCGAGAACAGCAGCCGCAGCGGCCACTTCCCGCACGTGTTTCACGACGATAGCCCACGCGAGACCTCTCCCTTTGGAAATACTCGCCGCTGCTTCAGCTTCTTTTTTTTCCTCTCTTTTTTTTCACCAACTTCTCGCGATCCTGGTAATTAGTTCGCCGCGCGCGAATTTTCCGTATCGTCGACGAAGGTTTAAGTTGGGAACGTGGATTCACGTCTCGCGTACGTGCGTCACGAGCAGAGGGTGGTTGATGCGTGCAACCCCGCTCGGAAAAGTCCTCGAACACTTTTATTTTTGATATTCGGCACTTGTCGTCGATCATCGTGTGCACATATTTAAACACTTTATTGTGTTTAATTATACTATATGTAACTGTACTTTAATTTGATTTTAAATTCAATGTAAATAAATGTATCCTGTATTTTATTCAATTTTTTATGTAATTTTTATGTACGGTAATGTAATAGCACAATATTTAATACAATACGATATACTTATGTACAGAGTTTTTATTCTAAATATTCTATTTTAAATTTTTCTTCTATTATAAAGATTCTAAAAATTCTTACATTAATATTTTTATTCTAAATTATATTCTATACTCGTTCTATTTAATTATATCGTATTTATTGTATTGTATATTATATATTGTATTTATTGTATATTATATAATGAATTTATCGTGTTTATTGTATATTGCATGTTCATGTCTTTACATTGTTACATAATTTATATCGCAAACGTTGTATTTATTGTAAAATTTATAACCTTTATCGTATAATTTACAACCTACATTTGTCGTGCTACTTTTACTACACGAATACGGCACTTGTCCCGAGATTTCCGAACGGGAGTGTATATCATTAACCCTATTGGGTTGTTTGTTAAATTTGGCAATCGGTCGCGGCCCGAATTTCTTTCACCGTCGGAAGGAACTTGGTCCGCTTGGCCCGGAGCCATTTCGAATAGAAAGTCGAATACACGCCATTCGTTATTCCGTCTCGTGCCTCCTGCAACCTTCGTTCCGTCACTCGTCCTTCGGATTCGGCTGTGAGAAGTTCTACGGCGTCGTCCCCTTTCGATCAACTTCGCGACGAGAAAGAAAAAAAAAAAAGGAAAAAGAAAAGAAAGAAGAAGGACGAGAACTTCTTTATTCCTGAAATTGCTTCGCGGATTAATTCGACCGATCCCGCTACTTACGAAAACCTCGACTGTCCGACTTTAATCGATTTCTTTAATCCCGTTAGCCCGGTCGATCGTAATTCTAGCAATTTTCTTGTTTCTTTCTCTTTCGGCTCCTCTCCGACTTTCCGGTTCCTTCGGACGGGAAACTTTCGCGAGGTTACTTCGTTGAAAAAGTAGTTCCGCGAGTTTTCCTAACCTGATTACCACGCGAACGCCTTCGTTCGTTCGTTCGCTGCTCGCTCGTTATTTCATTTCAGCGTAAAAGACTCGGACCAGCGGCAGTTTGGGGGCTCGCACGATCGCGATAAAAATGATCTAATACAGAAACGGTGAACTTCGTGAGCTGCTCACTCACGATCAGTCTACAGGTTCCTTCGCCGTGAATATTAGTTTCCACTTCTGTGGGCTGTACAAATTACTTTCCCTATCTTGTTTTAACTTTAGCAGAGAAGAGAGTAATTTATGTGTATACACGTGTATATACCTAACGCGAGTATTGTGGGCGTGACATGGCTCTCAAGGTAGTGGAGGGGATAGCGCTAGCGTAGAGGCAAGGGTCGCCAGTTAGCTACCTCTGATTTAGAATGCTTTGAGAAATTTTCAAATAACATTAGTTTAACTTTAAATTAGTTGTCATTTTTAAAGTTGTTTTAAAAATAATCTACTTGTAAAATAACGAAATTACGTTATTAAGTATTTCATGTAGGAATTAAATTAGTTCATTTCTAATTAAATGATTTATGATTGTTATTTCGTGAAATGAATTATTTACTATTTGCCAGGATCTATATTTGTTGTTTGAGTTTGATAGAAATAACTGAATTCTCAAGATATAATGTCCAATGTTCAATTATTACGCTTATCTACAGACACAAATTGAAATGGATACCGCTAGATTTTTTTGATGACGAAATGATGGAAGAAATTTAGATATGCTCCATATATTAATAAAACATATTTTGCTTAAAATATAATACTCCTTTCTCTCGTTTTCGTCATCAGTAGAAAACCTATTCTTTTTCATGTGCAAGTTTAACAGATGTCCTCAAATTTTAATTCATTAACCAAATGTTTGAAAGTTAGATAAATTTCTGCCGTGATAACTCACACTAATAAATTATTTTGATTTTCATTGATTATTTTTCTTTCATTTCAGTATTTTGGTTTCACTGATGTTTATTTTGAGCGTATTTATTTTAAAGACAAATGTTTAATTGTTAAATAAATTAGGTCTGCTTCTGATAACAGATAGTAATAAATTATCTTAATTTTCATTTTGATTATTATTACTGACTTTTTTTCATTTAGGCATTTTGGTGTCATTTATTTTGAATTTTATTTTAAACACAAATGTTTAATCATCAAATAAATGTTATTTTCTCAAATAATCAGTTCTTCAATTTATTATTTGCTTCAAACTCCTTCAACTGACCAAATGAGCTGCATGCCATCCATTATTTGCCAGATACTAGTAAAACACTGTTTCAGAAATTTATTAACAAATTATCATTCGAAATTAAATTGCGCTCAGATCGAGCGAAACGGCCACCGCCCCGATGTCCATCGAAACGCCGTTACGCGTACGCGATCACTGCTCGCCACACGTCCTTCATAAATATTTACGCTAGTAGTCGGTCGTAATGGACCGATCAGCCAAACGCGGGCCACGCGACTCTCGTTAACCTCGTGATATCGATTCCATCGGACGACCGACCGATCTCGTCGCGGTTCAACGCGGTTCAACGTGGCAACGCGAGACAGCGCGAGAAATCACCGCTCCGCGACGTAAATTCCAGTCGAGTTTCTGGAATGTCAACGCCTTTGTCTCGGCGAGGAGGCCGCGTTATCACGTACGCGCGACACGCCGAGATCCACGGCGGTCCACCGTAAGGAATGCTCGCGTATTTTTAGAGCCTAGACAGCTCGCAGAGATTCGACAATTCACGATCAGAGCTACTAGCCTATCGGTAATTGCTTCGTAGCGAAATGGCTGGATCCAAGCCGAATTTTAGGTTAGATTAAGTTTTCCTAACCTAAAAAACCTAATGTTTTCTCTCTCTCATTAACCTCTTGCGCTGGAATGACGTGCCACGCACGTCGAGAATTTTTTGTCCCAAATTGCAACATTTTCTCAGTATATTTAAATATAACCCAGGCAAAATAAATGATAAGTTTATTACTTCTTAATAATTTCTATGCAGTGATATCGTACCGACGAGTTCAAAAGAAAAAGAAAGCGACGAATTATTGTGTACAGTTTGGTCACTCGTTACGGTCCGCAAACCAGTTGCCAGTGCAAGGGGTTGAAGGAACCGAGTTGAGCTCAACGTCGACGAGAGAGCGCGATCTTGAGATACTCGAGAGAATTGCGAGTTTTACGGAGAAAAACGAGAAGCGATTCTTCCGATCGGAAAAGTGGAACGAACATCGAATCGTTGGAAGGTTCGTTGGAGGGGAATGTCGCGAGCGTCGAAATTTCTCGCGCAATTACGCGAGGTGAGGGAAGGAGAATGGGGGGTGTAAAAATCGGTAGCCGAGCGAAATAGAAAATCAAGGGAGCCCCCGTCGGCGCGACGTCGCACGGAAATGGAAAAGAGAAACGAGGCGACGACAGAAAGCAAATATCGAATGTCAATACGAATTGCCCGGTATAAAATTGTTCCACGTATTACGCTTCCGGATCGCTGATCATTTATTCGCCTCCCCTCGATCGTCCCCCTTCGTCACCCCACGGCATAGGCGGGGAGGAACGAGCATGCGACACGCGCGAATCGCGGTCTGATCGCGTGAATTTTATCGAAACGCGTATACAGCACGCAGATAAGATACGTTTCTTTCGTTTCAGCTTATTATTGCGTACTTTCTGTTGTAATTCCATTTAAGTTGTAAAGTTTTAGCGCCGAGACAAACTGGCGCTACTTGGATCTCGCTAGAAGAAATTAAGAGAACGCGTTTCGTATTCCGTGACGCGTTCAGAATTGTTCCCTCTCTCTCGCGAGAGAGAGCAGGCGTGCGCGCGTTCCTATTCTTGGATCGCTGCTCGCGAGCGGATACACAGAGAGAGAGAAAAAGAGAGAGAGAGAGAACAAGGTGTAAAGAAACCTAGAACCTAGTCTAAGCATTCGCAATCTACGTTGGAACGATCGGTAGTGTTTCTAAGATAGCAGCTGCGGACTAACGAACTATAGATCGCTAAGTAATAAGGCTACGCGAATGGCTAGTAACTGAAAGGAACAGCCGCACGACGTACAACATTGAACCTTATTTTTATCGGTCTAACTTCACTACGCTAATTGTTGTTAGTCAGCAGGTGGAGGCTAAAAAGTCCAGCGCGTCCACGGCGCCGGATCGGTTGCCTAAAAACCGACGGCAACTGACCACAGTGACAACCGATGACAAGTAAATGGCAACGTTGCAACAACAACAACAACAACAATAACAACAACAAGAACAACAACAACAAATAGAAAGAGAAAAATGGTTGACAGAGAAAAGTTTGAACAACTACTCGTCGGACAGAAGTTGCACGTAGATGGTAGAAAGGTATTGTCCGGCATGCAAAAAAAGGTAACCTCTTACGATCGACCGAGCGATCGATCGATCGCGAAAAGATAGAGAACGAGAGACGTGGATGGCTAGGTAGTAGTCGTACCTCGTGTCGCCGTGTTCCTCCGCACTATTCCGGTGGGGGCGTAGGTCCTGCCTCGGTTTGAGGACAGGGGTCAGCCCCCATTTCTCGATGAACTCGGTGCGGGAAATCTTGGCGCTTCGCGGCGGTTACGAGAGGGGGCGGATCCCCCTCCCGAGCCCCATGCCCCCGGAGAGCGGTGCACCCCCGCACAACACGCACCCGACGATGCTTCCACTCCACTCCACTCCTCTCCACTACGCTTCCCCTTCTTCACCTTCTCCTCTTGCTCCTGCTCCTCTCCTTATCCTTATCCTTATCCCTATCCTCCTCCTCCTCCTTCTCTTCGTGTACCACCACCGACTCCTTTACCTTCAACTTTAGCACACCGGCCGTGTCCTTCGCTCCTCTCGAGTTCTTTCTTCTTCACGCCTTTGCTCCTCTTTCTTCCTTCATCAGCCGCCCCCCAATTTCTCTCTCTCTCTCTCTCTTTCTCTCCCTCTTTTCTTTCTCTATTTGTATCTCTCCCGTTTTCGTTTTCCTCCTTTTCCTCTTCCTTTCTCTCTCTTTTTCTTTCTTTCTTTCGTTCTTTCGTTCTTTCGCTCTCTCTTTCTCTCTCTCCCTCGCCCTGTCCAATTTCGTTTGCTCCGTCGCACCAACACCAATCGGGCACCGACACGAGACCGATCCACCACGAGGAACCAACACGAGCACTACCAAAAACGATCACCGTGACGCGAACACCAATGATCAGCGACGCTAAGAGGCAGCACCAGCAGCGCAGTCAGTAGCGGCAGCAGCGCACAACACACAGCCACCTATCAAAATGGCTGCTCTCGCTCTCTCTCTCTCTCTCTCTTTTCCTTTTTTTTTTCAACCCTTCCGGAAATCTCTTTTCCGCGAAAGACCACCCGCTCTTACTCTCCGCTTTCCTTTCTTCTCGTCGATCGTTTCGCGTTTCTTTCTCTCTTTCCTCTTCGACTTTTCCTCTTCTTTTTTTCTCGCACTCTCTCTCTCTTTCTCTCTCTGTCTCTGCCCCCTCCCTCTTTCTCTCTCTCTCTCTCTCTCTCTCTTCTCGTTCGAATCGTTGTCGTTCCAGTCGTTTACATTTACATCTTCATTCGCACACAGTTCGTTTCTCCGCCTTTCGCTCTCTCGCTCGCTCTCTCGCACACACGCTCGCCTCTCCTCGCTCTAATAATAGTACCTGTCACCCTGCTTTCAACAGCGCACCACAGCACCGCTCGCACGCTCGCACACGCACCCTTCTCTCGCACTCGGAGCCTCCCTTTTTCTCCCCGTTTTCCCGACAACGGGTTCCCTTTTTTTTTTCTCTTTTTTCTATCGGTGCGCACCAGTTCGCGAGTCTCCTCGCTGCATCTCGATCCAAGGAGAACAGAGAAAGAGAGAGGGAGAGAGAGAGAGAGAGAAAGAGAGAAAGAAAGAGCAACGGCGTGAAAACCTCGAAGAGAAGAGAAGAGAAGAGAAGACGAGAGAAAAAAAAAAAGAAGAAGAAGAGACGTACAGGAAGCGTTAACTGACGCGGTGCGTTCCGTTACTCTGACGCATCGTTCACACGCGATCACTGTTGGTGGTGATGGTGTCGATCGGCGGCGGCTACGACGACGACGACGGCGAGGACGACGACGACGACGACGGAGACGGAGACGACGAACGAAGGTACGAGAGTGGAGAGGCGGGCCGAGCACAGTGGCAGCCACGGCGCACGAGCCATCGAGATTTCCGTTTTCGACGCGTAACCACGGCCAGGCGAACGGAGAGAGACCGAGAGTCTCGTCAAGGACGACAACGCCTTCGGTCACGGGGACGAGCACCAAGAGAAGACGGTCGCAAAGTGGACCGAGACGGGCAACGGTAGGACGCGAACGAAGGCGGTGACACGCGTCCCGTCGCCGCAGCAGCGCGGAATATCTCGATCAAGCGGATCGCGGCCGGCCGACTGAAGCGCCTCCACCGGGAGGCACCTATCATCTGAACGCACCGTTCGGTACACTGACACACTGAGTCCGATCTTTCCGCGAAGCTCCTTCCTTTTCGCTCCCCTACCCCTGCCAATGCTGCCGTCGCCGCCGCCGCCGCCGCCGCCGCTGCCGCCGCCGCCGCCGCTGCTGCTGCTGCTGCTGCTGCTGCTGTTACTCCTTCTCCTCCTCCTCCTCTTTTTCCTCCTTCTCTTTCTCCTGCTCCTCCTTCCTCCTTCCGTCCTTCCTTCCTTCCTTCCTTCCTTCCGTCCGTCCTTCCTGTTTTCCTTCTCGCTCGCCTCTCGTTTCGAATCGCAACGCGAGGAACCTACCACCCGTCCCTGTCCGGATCGGGCCTGTTCTCGCGCCTGCTCCCTTTCGCTCTCGGCCTCGCTCGCACGCGCGCCTCACACCCGACCACGAGGACCACCGACCGACCCGACTTGCCACCAGTAGTTTTCCGTTCCGTTCCACCTTTGCGCTACGCCGACGAGAACTCGTCTGAGATACTACCTACCGCCACCGTTTTACTTTCCTCGCTCCCTCTCTCTCTCTCCCTCCCTCTGTCTCTCTCACGTCCACGAGCGAGCGCCCGGTGGAGGATACGGCGGTGGAAGTTGGCGCCGATGGAGGAGGTGGGTCTCGCTCGTAACACGGTGGTGGTGGTGGTGGTGGCGGTGGTGGTGGTGGTGGTGGTGGTGGTAGCAGAGAAGAGATCGCAACGCGCTGTTGGCAACTACCCGACTAACAAATATCGCGAATAGAAGGCTCGGTGCCGTAACAAAAGCTCGGTACAGGCGCCAGCCACATCTGTTGTGCCTACTTTTCCATCCATCCGCTGTTTTTCCTTTTTTTCCCTCCCCTTCTGTGTCCGATTCTCTACGCGTTCTCCCCCTTTTTCCCCCTCCCCGCTTTAGCAAACATGCGCTCTTCCAGAAACACCCCTCTCGCTCTCTGACTCTCACTTTTTCACCTGCATCACTCTCCCTCTCCCTCTCCCCCTCTCTCTCTCTCTCTCGTTCGTTCCAATCATCGTACACCACCACCATGGTCGCTACCCAACGTTCCTCTCGCTCTCGACCACCCTTCTCTCTCATTTGCCTCCAGCTACCATCACCTTATTCTCTTCAGCTTTCTCTCTCTCTCTCTCTCTCTCTCTCTCTTTTTTCCAAAAACTCGTTACGTATTTGGAACGGAATTTGACAAGCGCGAGTGCGACGGGACGATCGGAGCGGAGGGGGGCAGGGAGACGCCGCTGAATCTGACATCGTGGTGAGCACGAGGTTTCGACTATCGGCACGAGGAGATCAATGGCTGTTGCGTAATCATGCTGGGCAACGAGGTGTACCCCGCCCTCGCCAATCCTCCCCGCAAGCTCGCGACTCTCCGCAACCCCGCTCTCCAAGCCCCAGTTCACGGTCCTCCTTCTCCCCCCTCTGCGGATAAGGCAGACGGTTGGTCGCGATCAAGCACACGAGGCGCGGTTAAACACGCTGCCTTCGAAACTCTTCTGAAACTATGCTCGACTACTAAATCGGCCGCGAAGCATCCGCCACTTTTTGACCAACGACGACGACGATAACGATAACGATAACGACGACGATGTTCGTCCCCGTTCGTCGAGACCATGCGCCATTTGTTCAACACGCGCGCGCTTCTCCTGTCCGCCACGCCACGCCACGTCGCGCCGTTCTCTTTCTTCTTCCCTGACGCCTGACTTTTTCCCCTTTGCACCACTTAATCTCGCGGCCGATCCTTTCTTTCCTCCTGGCGATCGGTCGCGATCGCTGCTCCTCCGGGTGGACTTTTGTCGGTCGGCGTTTGTTGATCGATACCAGCGGCGCGCTTCTCGGCCAATCAAACGCATCCGTGCTTTCGAATTTCCTCCATCCCGTACTTCTTCCAGAAATCTCCAATCTCTGACTTTGGTCGTGTCTCGACCAAGAATTTGGGAATCCCTCGTGTCTTCTGTTCCTAAAAAGTCACGTGCTCGATGACTCGAATCTTTCCTCTGGAAGGGAACGCCTGATCGATACTCTCGTTCGTTAAAAATACGAAATTCTATCCGTTTTTAGTTGGAGTTTCGTCAAAGTTTGACGATTATTATCTCGAGAGAAATGATCTAAGGAACAAGTGTGCCTTTCGACGACACGCGACCACGGGGAGAAGTTGATAATTTCGAAAAATGAAACTGCTGTAGGAGCTTCGCGTAGCTTATGTAACTCTCCACAGGAGAGGACAGTGGCGCATCGACTGCAAAGTCGTCGACGAATCGCGTGCCACGAATTCACAGGAATTTCCCAAGGAGAAAGATCAGCTCGCTCGCGCGCCAGCGTGTTAGACTACTCCTCGGTCCTCTGATTTCTTTCAGCAATCTGCGTTCAAACGACACGGTCGACGACCGAAAGCTAGCCCCCTCAAAGAGTCACAGAAGTGGAACGACTCAGCATCATCTGCGACTTGCAGATAGAACCGAAAGACGCCGAATCGTTTCGACTGATAAAGATTCAGATCTCGCATCCTTTCTTGCTCGTTCAAACTTTTTCTTTTTCCTTTTTTTTTTTTCCTCTTTTTCCGCCTGGCCTGCACCACCAGGTCTCCACGCTCGCATCGATTTACAAGATGGAGTACGCCGTAGTGACACCAGATAATGCTGGCCACATACTTCGCTGGGTTTAGGTACCATACAGCGCCATATTTCGCAGTTCGCAGTTACTCGCGTAACGAGCAAGGGGAGGTGTATCGGTGCTACATATTCATGTCGGATTATGAATGAGAGGGCCACACACGTGCGCTGCCGCTAAATTCTGCCTCGCGCTACCTGCCGCGCCATCTATATCTCCACGCCGCGACACGTCGCAATCGCGTCGGTTAAAAGTGGCTGGCCATGTATTAACGATATATCAATTAACACGTACTAATATACATCCGCTCGTTCCTACCTCCCTATTCCTACGTATCTTCGACTGTTTTGTCCTTCCTTTAACCCTTTGCGCTCCAACACCCCATTTATTGCAACAGATCCAGCGATCTGGATCACATTAATGTGACAAAATAGGACGTGAGGAGTCAGTGCTGCTCGAGATCGTCAAGAATAAAAAGTGTTTAAATTCAGGTTTAAGAATAAAAGTTATTTCAGAGCAATAGATAGCCCCGTAGGAAGAAATCTTGGAGCGCAAAAAGTTAACGCGTGAACGTTGAGACTGTTACTTTTTCTTCTCGACTCTCTAGAGAACAGACTCAGCTTGCTTCTCCGGCATTTTCAGAATATCCAGCTCGCTTTTTCCCAACTTTGTCAAGTTTTAAAATTTGCATCACTCGCTGTATCGCGAGCATAGTTGCAACTTGCAATTACCAATCACCGAGAATGAATCCCCGATAGTTGTCAAGGTGTGAGGGAGAGGTTCACCTCTAGGCGAGAGAAATCAACTGGAAAGCTCCGCCGTGAAAACAGATATTTCAGGAGCCGCGTCCCTGAGAATCATTTCCGGAAAATGCCTGCCCTCCGAAGGCATTTTCCAATCGATCGGGTAACAAAAACAACTTCGAACTCGGCCTAACGATCGGTGACGCTTAATTAATCTCCAAGCAACGGCGTTCCGCCTCGTATAACGAGGTTTTCTGGCCCGTGTTCGAGGTTCATTCATCGAATAAGAGGCAAAGAAAAAAAAAAAAAAAAGGTGCGCAGCTGGGTCGGTCAAATGGGTGGAAATCAATGTCGGCTGTTCCCCCATTGATCGAAGAGGCGGTTCGATCTCCGAGAGCGGCCGAGCTACACCTCGGTCATTGGAATTTGTCCGGTTCCCTCCTTCGTGACTTCCATGACACCATCGTGTGCCGACCTAGATCGCCGCATTCACGTAGACGCGAAACCCTCCTCGTGAAACTTCTCGTCGTGCGCTCGACCCGGCCGGAAGGAAGTGGAATAGCATGTGGCAGCATTGCAGTGTAACGGCATTGATCTCACTTTCTCCCGGTTTCTCTCTCTGTCCCTTTGTTCGTTTCGCTCGTTCCGCACGCTAAGGATCGTCGCGCGAACGACGAGATTACCATTCGGGCGATTGCCAGCTGCGTCCGCGAGCAACTTCTCGTCTCGTTCCCCTCGCCAGGAAAACGCGCAAAATGCCAGCAGATGCTTCGTCTAATAACGAAGAAAAACAGCCAGTCCAGTTCTAAGATTCGTCGCCCTACACAGCGACGAGTTCTTCCTTTACCTCTTTCAACTTCCAGAGCGCTATTCACCGGCAGTTGCCTAGTCTACTTTCTTTCCAATGTTTGCGTTTCCGATATTTTATCGGTCGCGTAATCGTCTCCCAGCTTTCGTGACATTCCCTACGTCTCTCTGTCTCTCCCTCTCTCTACCGTGTGACCTGGCCAACCGTTTTCTTTCGGCTTCTTCACCATGTTCCACCCTGGCAAACCGCCCGCGCGTCCCCCTTATCACCGCGTGTGTTTCTTCTGCTATAATTCAAGTCTCTTCGTACCCCTCTCTCGCACCTGTACGATGCTCTCTCTCTCTCTCTCTCTCGTGCGCGCGCTCGGTTTCCTTCCAACCCACCACGGACGCTCCTCGTCGCACTAACCGCACGCAATCAATACATCCCTCTCCGCCGACTCTCGCCCCTTCTACGAGGGACCAGCCACCCCCTCCCCCCCGGACAGCTACTCTTGATCCTGGCAACTCCCACTCTCTTCCATTTCTTCCTTTTCTCTTCACTTTCTTCCCCTCTCTTCTCTTCTCTTCTCTTCTCTTCTCTTCACTGTCCCGCCCGTTTTTTCCACGTTTCCGTCATAGGGGGAGAGGGCGCGCTGTAGCAGCCCTCCGTTTCTTCTCCTTCTTCACCGTTTTCCACCATGTTTCCCACCAGTCAGCTGATCCAGTCGCGCGCTCCAGACCACCATAGAGCCAAGGTCAGTGCGTCTTTCAGAGACGCGGAGCGTTACTACTTACACACGTCAGCGAGCCACCGACCGAGCTAAGCGCGCGCCTTTTCACTTTCCCTTCTCGTCTCGCTTCTTCGGAGAGTGCACAAGCCACGACAGATAATGAATCGCGAGAAAATGATAAACTACCTTTGGGAAGAAGCCACTTGAGCTTGTAGAGAGTTCCTTCGAGTCCGAGGATCCTCGATCGAGACGAGCCCGAGTTTCGGGTAAATTTGTAATTTTTCCTGGAGTATCGCGAGAGTTCTGAATGTCGGCGAAGAAACAGCCGAATTAAAGAGTTTATCGGCCCTTTACGCTCGCCGGCCCCCGGCTTGCAAATTGGCAAAGTTTCGTTGAAATTCAGGTCGGCCACTTCCGTCGATCGCCGCTCGCCTTTTCCCTATCGGGGTCGGGCCGTACACCACCTCGTGGACCTTACTACTTGCCCTGCGGCTTGTCGCGCCTTTTACACGTCTGTACTACTTCGATTCTCCCGGCGATCGATTCGACCGCCGGTGCGTGTGTTAACGTGTCCAACTGGACAAGCCGACCTTCGCGACGCTGAAGAGACAACGTGGACGAACGAAACGAGACGGCAAAATGGCGTTAACCCCTTGGCTACGGCCTGACGAAGACTCGAAATCGACGACCTACGCTGAAAACTCGGCGAAATCTTTCGTCAGAAAGCGCATTGAAATGATCTAAACGCTGCATTGAACCAATACTATTTAGTCATTCGTATTCTGTGTTGAATTCAGTCAGTGCACGTACTAAAAACTTGACAATAGCATTAAATTTTATTTTACAATAAGTGTAGCTAATAATCTGTAATAGTAAAGTGTGGTAAAATTCGAAACGTGGGTCAACACATAATCCTACGTCACATTTCCTGAATTAGAATTCATTTACTGAGGTTTGCTGCAATTATTCGTATTCTGTATTGAATTCAATCAATGCACTATACTAAAAATTTAACAGTAACTTCAAAGCAACTTTGTTTTACAATAAATATATTTATGTGGTACAATTCGAAACATGGATCAATAGATAATCCTACGTCACATTTCTTGCATTCGTAATGTATCTCCCTTCTTTCGTTATGTTTTCTACATACTATTATTATTTCTGTCTTTTTGTGATTAATTTATTACCACGTTTTCATTTTACGCCTATTAAATGAAATAACTGTGAAATAAATAAATAATGGAAGTTGTAATTGTTGAATTAGAATTCACTTGCGTCTGGGCGCTTATAGGCGTCTTTCATTCTTCAACAGTAGCCAAGGGGTTGAACTCCCATCTGCGATCGACTCGAACGCGTACATTAACGTTCAAAAATTAGATTAGAATCCGACCTTGCCAACAAGACTCCAAAGAGATCGCTAAAACAAATAAAACGGATAAAAACGAGCCGAGAAATATTTAGATTTAAGCTTCCATCGTTGCGATGGAATCATCCGAGATCGACTCGAACGCGTATATTAACGTTCAAAAATTAGATTAGAATCCGACCTTGCCAGCAAGACTCCAAAGAGATCGCTAAAATAAATAAAACGGATAAAAACGGGATAAGAGGAATTACGAGTCGAGAAATAGATTTAAGGTTGGCCATCGTTGTGATCGATTCGTCGGATGCATGTATTGAATTCAGAAATTAAATAATTCGACCTTGTCAACGTGTACCAGACTCTGAAGAGATTACTAAAATAAATAAAACGAATGAAAACGAGTCGGGAAGTAGCTTTGAACTTCCATCGTTGTGATAAAAATCATCCGCGACCGATTCTACGAGCGCAGAATTAGATAATTCGACCTTGCCAATGCGTCTATGTAACGGCGAAGAGATCGTGGATAATACCGATGAAAGTGACGAAATAAGACGAATTACAAGTCGAAAAATAAACTTGAACTTCCATCTGCGATTGATTCGTTGGACGCGTGTATTAATAATTCAAATTTGGCTAATTCAACCTTGCCATCAACGCGTAAAACGGGAGAAGAGAATTAGAATTACAAGCCCAAAATAAGTCTCTTCCGATACTTTGTTTCTGAAGATATCATAGACATTCGTGTTATTCGTATTAAACGAAGCGATGTGCAGTGTAATAACTGCAAATGGGAAGACAACAACTATGAATATTTTTATAAGTGTAATGTAAAATTGAATGTACAATAAACGATATTTGAAACGTTAAATTAAAAGAATCAATTGGTATCGCAGAAAGTAGTTGATTTGCGGTTGACGAACGACTTAATTTCGTTGAAATATTTACATTTATAATTAATACAATTGTAAATAAAACGAAAGTAAATATCTCAAGTCTGATACAAAATTGAAATAATGTACAATATTGAAAATATTAAAAGAATCATTTACATGCGATCGATGAATCTGTATTATTAACACAAAAAAACATATTCTTTGCGGATAATAATTAATAACGTATTAAACAAAAGAGGACGAGACTTTGTTACTTAATTTATTTGTAAAAAAGACAATTTGTTGATTTCGTCATTGATAATGCAAACGAATCTATATTACGCAACCTGACAGATCTAAACTTCCATCAGCAGTGTCGATTTGCTGCGTGCATAAACGATAAGAATTCGACCTGATATTGACCAATTTTAACCCTTTGCACTCCAAACTATTTTTCAAACTTGTTTTTCCTTTTTTTTTAAAAGATCGAAGGGTTAACCCTGCGTGCAAAACACAGAGAGGATCGTGCAACAAAGATGAAAAATAAATTCGAGCTCGCGTCGTTGCAAAACGATAAAACCATCCCCGGATCGCCAGAGTCTTTCGAGTAGCTCTCTAAGCTAGCCCTGCACTTTGCCGTGTTACTTCAACAGAGGCCGGCGTTCAACTTTCCGAAGAGCCTTCGAGGCGATCCCTCTCGACCCGGCGCGGCGTCTTCTCCGTGTCGTTAAACGTCCCCGTCGTCGATCGGCGTCGACTTTACGTTTGTTACGTTACGTCTTCTGCGGAAAGGAGCATCGCTAGAACACACACATACTGTTGCCCGGAAAAGGAAAAGTTTCGGCACGTCGGTTGGCTGGCTCGCGTGCGTCGAGGCAGTTAGCCCAAGATCGTCGGACAAGCCGGATCTGCTGATTCTCCCCGGTTCTCTCCTCGGAAACGAACGTTTTGCGTAACCCGCGAATAAATTAATTAGCGTCTCGCGTTACGGGAGAAATCACGGGAACAATTCGGCCGGCCGGAGCCGGTTTCCGAGTGGGTGTATCCGGTCGGTTTCGAGGGGCACTTTGTTCCTCGGTCGGACACGAGACCGCGTACGATAAAGGACACGACGAGGATTCGAGCTTGCCGCGATAGCAAGGAAGGAGGCCCCTTTCTCCCCTTCGAGGCTCCCTCGAGATCTCGTCGGCTTGCGCAAATGCTTCTGCTCTTCCAATTACTTCCGGCTAGGCTTCGTTTATTAGCTAGGATAATTAATAAATATAATAAACTTCAATCAGCTAATTGTAAGAAACAAGACGCGTGAGAAAGTCGCGTTCCGTGGGATTGAACGAACAATGTTTAACTAGTTTGACAACCACGATTTAGATCGTCCACGTGTCTACTATACGTGAACTATAATTTATCAAATCTCGATTCAAATATTTGCTATTCTCTATTTGCACTGACTGATGCAATGAAATATCAGAATGATACATATAATAATGAACAATAATTATAATACGAAGAGCTCGTGAAATCTAGTCAGTAGACTGCGAACCTTTGTTCAGAATCGTATTTTGCGAGAATATAATTGAAATATAATTGAAGAAATCGAAGAATAAAAAAACTGCACGACTTGTACGCCAGTACGATTCTCACTGAAAGGCCCAGAAGCAACTGTTCCGACTAGGAAGTTAAGACGACTTTTTTGCCATAAAATTTTATCGATATGCAAACATTTGAATCGATACAAAACAAATTACAGGCGCGATCGCTCAGTACCAGACAACGCCACTCTCACTTAAAGTCTACCCCATGCCCCCTCACGAATCACGTGACCTAAATCAACCAATCGCTAATTTTCGTTGCAAGAGGTCCGATTTTTTGGGTTACCCCCGCTAAAATCACTTTCAGTGATAAAATATAATTAAGAATATAATTTAAAAAATTGAACTTGGATAGAAAATTGTTTTTATAATATATCAAATATTATAAAAAACATTATAACTTTGAATATTTTATACATTTTTCCGTATTATACGCACCCTGTGCAATTTTATATCTTTAAATTTCGCATATATAAATACTAAAAAACCTGTCTAATTAGTGTAAGTTACTTTTTTTTAATTAAGAACAATTTGTGTCATGAAAATACCCTTTTTTTGATAAAATCTTCAATGAATAGAACTGTGACATAATTATTAAAATATAACAACTGAGGCTATTAAAAACATTATTGAAATAATTTTACTATGTAAATTATTAAAAATAATGACCAATAACGAAAGCATACTCGTACGATTCCGAGCCTTGCTCTCAATCGCTGCTCGCGAATTATTCCGCGTTTCCTTTAACGTTTGACGTTCGTCGAACAGATTGGCGAGAGGGAAAATTGATCATTTGCGTTTCCACGATCAGTGGACACGTGAAAAAATCGAGTGAAAGATCGACGAGTTAAAGTTAAGGACGAAAATGGGGAGAGAAGCAGGAGCACTTTGGTGAAAGTCGCAGCCGGGCGGATCGATGCCGAGTTTGCCTGCGCGATCCCGCGAAATTCCGCGAGTGGAAAGTTAAGACGCGCCAATAAATATCCGTGTATGTGGGCCACCCGAAACACAATCCGCAACGCGACTGTGGAGCTAAGCCAACGGCGCGGCTCGCATCCGCAGCCTGGCCGCCCTATTTCAAATTACGCCGCTGCCGGTTTCGCGTATCGGCACCGACAGAACGAAATTCGTTCTTTGTGTGTGACGCTCGGCCAATTGAACTGGCTGGCCGTTCAATTCCAAAACGACACCCCCGGTTGTCCCTATTGTCCCCGATACACCGACGACCGGAAGGATGATGGACCTGCGTCCACCTAAAAACTCGCTCATCCCAATCGTAGACCCAATTCCAGCATTGCACTTGTCTCTTAAAACAGCATAAGAAAAAAATAGAGAACTTAGTCTAGGTAAATGGAAAACACTTTGTCCTCAGAAAATAGGAGATCCTGTTTAACTGGTCCACCCTGTACGTTCGCAGAATTTTAACATCTTCATAACCCACAACCCACAATTCAGCCGATCCTTTCCAGAATCTCGACGATTAACTATTATTATTATATATTCTGACTTTAGCAATTATCATATACTCTTATATTTCATAAAAAAAAAAAAAATGTTTTTAACGTTTGTCACAAAAAGCGGGTGGGGCTCGGTGCAGGAGGAAGAAACAACAGAGTGAGTAGAGTAGACGCAAAGCTGAGACTCGAGAAAATCACGAGGTTGCATGGTTTACCTCTTGCGAGAATTTTTTATCCCAAATTGCAACATTTTCTCAGTTTCAAGTATATTTAAATGTAACTCAGATAAAACAAATGATAAGTTTATTATTTCTTAATAATTTCTATCCAGTGATATCATATCGACGAATTCGAAAGAGAAAGAAAGCGGCGAATTATTGTATACGGTTCGGTCACTCTTTACGGTCCGCAAACCAGTTGCCAGCGCAAGGGGTTAATAGCAGGATCGACAGGTCAATGACGTGTGCAATGTCGAATGGAAGAAACGCGACGACGACGACGACGACAAAGCCGAAAAGAGACAGGATTCGAAGCCTGCGGATAGACAGAAGGGAGAGAAAGAGTTTGTGCAACCCCCAGGCGACGACGACGGTGTACCGATTATACCACTCGAAAGCCTTGGCAGAAGGGTATTAAACTCATCGTGACAAAGCGTCAGCATCGAGGAGACCTCGCGTCAAAGAAGACAATGGAAGAAGGTGTACCAGAGGAGAGGTGGGCACCTCTCTCAATGATTGATCTTACCAAGTGCTTCACTCGCCGCGAGAACGTCCAGGAAGATCCACATTCGGAGCAACAAGAGATTAAACGAGCCGAGATAGCGTCGGATGCAACCTGTTAAAAGCTCCCCGTCGACTGGTCCGCTCTCGCTGGATTCCTTCTGTCGTTTATTGGTTTATTTTTAAACAGCCTTCGATTATTCCCGATAGTCGAGGAGTCTTTTGTAGGAAACATTGTTAGCACCAACCGTCACAATTCTCGGTTATCGCGAACTGCAGTTTGGTAATTGCGTTCCGCTTGAAAATAAAAGGGACACGTTTGACGAAAAACACGTGAATCTTTTAACCAAGCTTTACCACTGAGCGTTTCGCTTTTATCTGGCCAAAGTCGGTGTCGGCGTATTCTATGATTAAATATGAGAAAATAACACATGATATAACAAGAATATAATAAATATAACAAGAAAATAACATGTAATATATTGTAGAAATACAGGATCGTAATTGCATTATCAGAGCATTATAATAAAAGCATCGAAAATTGTAAATGCTTGGTTTCTCATTTCATTTCGGCGTTAGAGAGGTTATGTTCGTTATTAACGATCATTGCAAATACTCATGTTATTGCACGTTGCGGTACTACGTACGTCGTTACTATTAATACTGATCAGTTTAATACTGAAATAAATTTACAATTTTGGTATTTTCATTGTAACTAGACTACGGGTTTCTGTGCATTTGTAAGAAATTTGAAGACGCAGAAATGCTCTTGCAATACTCTACTGTATAATAATTAACGGAGAAAACAACTCCTCTCTTTCCTAAATTTGATTTATAAAAATATGAATTTGGCACAGGAATTCGGCCAAAGTCTACTTGTAACTTCTCACTAAACTATTTACAACCCTATATGTTCATTATATATATACACTGTATTATTTTTTATTATAAAACTGACACCGTTTGGCGGGATAAAAATGAAACACCCCGTGTATGCGAGTACTCTAAAAACAGAAAACGCGATTAAACAAGATTGATATTCACAGCAGTGTTCGCAAGGTTCAAACGAACGCGAGAAATTTGACGTTTCGACACTCACAGTGTTTTCCACTAAGGATCTCTCAATTTCCTCAAACTATTTTCCTTCCCCGCGGGAAAATCCTCCATGGCCAATGAAAATTCCTCAACCCCTAAATAGAGCCAAGAAACGATACATCGTTGTTGGCCGCATCAATTCTTCCTTCACGCTTTGTCACGCGAAAGCCTCCATGGTCAATTAAAATTTCTCATCCCCTACAGACACATCGTTGCCGCGAATGAATTCATTCTCCCTTTATTTCTCTTCGAATTTCGCGATTATCCGTGCTTCACGGAATCAATCAGTCAAAACTTGGCCCGGTATTTTTCTTGGCCTCGTTTCTCGCTCGACACCGAAAGGATTTCAATTCTCCGTTGAATTTCGCAAGATTCGGAAGGAAGAGCGAGCGTCAAAGAGACGCGGAACAATCGACCTACGTTACATCACGACTCGAAGTTTCTACTTTTGCCACATGTACGCGATCTACTTCCACCGCCATTTAGTTCCTCGAATTAACAGCCGGAACAACCCCACCCCTCCGGATGGCCCGTCTAATGAAAACCTTCTGGCGAGCGAATTGGAAATCTATTATTGGCCAGCACAAATTACGTTTGTCGATAATCATGCGTTAGCCCATGCGAATTCGCTTTGGCAGTACGATAGATTCGGCCGATATATTTCCTATTGCTTCTATTCGGGTTAACCGGCCGCGGTGCATGCATTCGTAATATCGCGGAAAGGGGAACATCCTAGTTATTGGGGTTAGCCCGAAAAATCGATGATCGAGATTCGAATCTATATCTCCGTCCGCTTTGGAAATTCTCGCGAAGCCTCGCGAAATCTCGGACTGCGGACTCGAGAGACGAATTTACGGACGAATGAAATGAAACTGCGAAACAAGCTCTTTTATTTGAAGATGTGACAGAAACAGAGGAGGGAATGAAACTTTCCTCGTTATCAGTGGCGCGAGCTCCGCTCGGGAAATCAATCGGTAAGGAAGTTTTCTAAATTCTTTTCGTCCATCTCGTCGTCCAGGATAATTGGGGGAGAGACGAACGCGAGCAAACGTTCGGATCGAAGAATATAGAATTCTTCGCCCTGACACACTTTGGTGTTTTCGTCGAGACAACCTCTTGTTCGAAACGTTTCGAAAAGCGAGCGAGCCTAATCGGCCGAGCGTCGTACAACATTCGCGGCGAATGTTGCAAGATCTGACTGCCGAGTCCAAAAATAAACTCACATTGTGGCTGTCGAGTGACGTTTGATCGCGGCGAGTGTTAGTCGAACCGTCGATTGTCGACGCCTCGATGTTTGCTCGATCCTCTATAATAACACGTAATATTCGAAATCACATTTATTGCGACTTTCTCAGAACGAACTCGTTATTCTTCACTTGAAATTGACATTTGGTGATTTTAAGTTACGTAAATTCTTGAAACTTTTGGAAATTATGAATTTGTTACTTTTTACCTTGAGATTGATATTTGGTGATTTTAAGTTACATAAATTCTTTTATACCCACAGAAAAAGGATTAAATATATATTTAAAGAATTAAGAATCAAAGATTTTTACCTTTTTAACCCCTTTCTTCTAAAGTTGAATCAAGAATGTTTTCTCAAAATGAAATTCTCGAAAATTATGAATTAACTGTTAGATTTTAATTTGAATTTACTATAAACTCTTTGCTTTGAGGTTGATTTCAAGTTATATAAATTCTTTTATACTTGCGAAAAAAAAGTCACTTTCATTCAACGACGATGAATCGATAATCGCTTCGAAGGTAAATTATTTTTTAACCCGTCTCCATTAAGAAGATTATTTATTGTCAACTTTCACCTCGTACGTCAGAGTAACGACGTTTTCTCAGAATGAAATTCACGAATTCGTTACTTTTCAGCTTGAGATCGACGTTTGGTGATTTTAAGTTACGTAAACTCCTTACGCAGAAAAAATTAAACGATTTTAATAATGACGACGAACCAATAATACTTGCACGATTTCAAAGGTGAAGTCTCTGTCTTCTAAAACTTCATCGAGAAGATTATTTCTCACGATCCTCAACTTTCACCTCGTGACGTAACAGAGTAACAATATTTTCACAAAATGACATTCTCGAAAATTATAGACTCATTATCAGGTACTTTTTGCCTTGAGATTCAAATTGCACAACATTCTTTCATACCCACAGAAAAAGGATCAAACAACGACAAACTTGGCTTCGAAGACAAATAATTTTTCAGCCCCTCGCTTTAGAAACTCCATCAAAAAGAACCATATATTTATTACAACGCACTAACAACGTTTCCTCAAGATGAAATTTTCGAAAATACTTCATTTGTATCCGCGGAGAGACGATAATCGCTAAATTATTTTTCAGACTCTCTCTTTCAAAGCTCGATCTCCGAAGGCGATCCAATCCACCCTCTCCTCCATTCTAAGCGCGCCCTAAACCTGCCCCTTGCACGTTAACCTGCCAAAGTCGTTCACGCGTAATTACCCCGGAGAGCGGCGTGCCATCGGACACAGCGGCGAATACCATAATAGGCGCGTGATTGGTGAAAATGGCGGAGGGAGATCGTGCAAGGGGTGATTCGCTCTCCGACGCGCTTACGTGAGTCCTGACCGTTACGTAAAGGAAATAAGGTTATGGATTGAGAGAACGAGAGAGAAAGAGAGAGAGGAAGGGAGAGAGCAGTATGGTGTGTGCGTCATGTCGGATCCATTCACCGGCTTCGGTGAAGATGGGGCAAATCGGGTCGTGGGCATAGTTATCTAGGTCAGCTTCCCTGCTTCTCTCGATGGCCTCGATGGGAGTGGTTAACTCTGGTTACCCCCCGTGAATGCAGCGCCAGGCATCAATGAAACGTCCAGAATGACCCTGATCCGGCGAATTGCCAGTAACAAGCCCTGCACTAGCGAGTCGATACGCCCGACGAGGGACGATCTCGTCTTGTCACCAAACCTAAATCTAAACCCAATCCAAACCGAACCAAACCCAAACGACAAATAAGAAATTCCTTCTTCGTGCCCTTTCCCTTTCCTTCCTTCGTCATTTTTCTAATCTCGCGCGAACGAATGACGAACGCGACCACCACCAAATTTCCTCGGCATCGGCGAAGGAAGGAAACGAACGAATCGGACAAGTCGGAACGTAGAGGAAAGGCGAGTCGAAGCTTTTCAGCGTGGGAAATAGTGGACGGAGGTTGGTGTAACGCTGTTACAAGCGAGAAATACGAGGAGACGTGCGTCGAATTACCGAGCTTTCCCACGGGGGGACGGTCCGCGTCCTCTGTCAGCTTTAACGAGCTTGTAAAGCAACCGTTCCAGTTCCCGCGGTCCATAAACGCGGGGCACGGTTAAACGGTCAGTCCCACCATTTCGCGTTTTCGCCGCACGAAATAACGAGAGAAGGAGAGAAAGACTCGACCGGGCGTTCCGCTGTTTTGGAAACGAGTCAGCTGTTCGGAAGTTGTAAGTCGATCCTCGATTCGAGAATCTCTCAGCCGATTACTCTATCCGAGGTAGGCGACACTAGCGGATCGAGCAGCTTGAGCTTCAACCCAGTGACCCAGCTGTTCGCCGCGAGAACGAAGTTAATCGTGAAAGTTGCCCGCGAAACTCCGAAGAGAGTTTCCGATAACGATCCGAGGAGGCGCGACGAGATCGAGAATCTGGTAGGGAAACGGCGATTTCACGATTTCACGAAGCGAGTATCAGCGAAAGCCGGGGAGAAGTTTCGAAGAAGAGAATCTTCGAAACGAAAGCGCGCGGGGTTCGACGAGGAACGAAAGAGTCACGGTGTGCATGCAAACTGGTTGGTTAGCGGCAACTGGCGAGAACGTGCTTACGGAAAAGTAGCTTCAAAAGGATCGGGCGAAGAAGCGAAAGCAGAGAGAGAGAGAGATCGCCAGTCGCCACGTCACGTCACGTCGTTTCCTCTTCGCGTAACACCACCCCGTAACACCAGCTTCTTCCGGTTTACTCTCGCCCCTTTTCTCTCACTCGTCCGGATCGTTTCGACGTTCCGTGAAAGCGGGCTCTCGCTGAAAGCCGCGTTATCGCGCGAGACGTTCGCACCGGTGTGCGTTTCTTCTATCTACTTCCTTTCTCTCACCCCATCGTACTCCGACCAGGCGACACCGCGTCCACATCCACATCCGTCAGCAAATCCGCATGGTCCCCTCTGACAGCATTTTAAATCGTCGGCGAGTGGACGCGTGGGTGCGCTCGCTGGCCGAGACGAGACGAGACGAGACGAGTCGAGTCGAGACGAGCCGAGACGAGCCGAGCCGAGTGGAGAACCGGTGTGTGCCAGAGAGGGTTTACAATTCACGGAGGCGTAAACAGAGCGCACAGTGCACTCTGCATAGCCCGGCGAGCTGGCAAACTATCGCCCCTCTGTGTGTGTGTGTGTGTGTGTGTGTGTGTGTGTGTGTGTTTTCCCTGCCGAGCCCTGCTCGAGGGGGATGATAATGCCAGCCAAGATTATTAGATGGCGCCAGCCACCGGGATCCTTATCGACTCCGCCACCCTTATCGACTCCATTGCGTCAAGCCACACCGCCAGCCACACCGACGCGCTTCGCTCGCACCCACACCACCGCCAGCCATATGCGGAGACCCGAAAATATTTCGGCATGTCGGCCTGCCAAACAGGTCGACCAAATCGTCCAGGTCGATTTCCGCCAAGCCGGAAACCGTTTCAGGGTCAAGTTAAAACGCAAGAAAGTACACTGCGGACAGAGAGAGAGAGAGGGAGAGAGAAAGAAGGCTGCATTCCATCGCATTCCGTCCGCTGAATCGATTCGTTTTTAACCGATCGAACCGAGCTCTCTCTTGCACCTTTTTTACGTACATGCGCCGCACTATTTCCCTTTTTAACAAACAAAGCAACGAAGTACATCGAAAATGCTGGTTTTAACTTTCCAGTTTTATATTTGCACGCAATTGTTTTGAAAAGGTAAACTCGAAACGTTCTCTGCCAAATGGATGAATAATATCCAAGATTGAACTGAAATTACTTACACTTTACAACGTCTAACGACAGACTGTCTGTCTGACAGAATCGCTTACTTGGGACTTATTGGCCAACCTAACCTAACTTTTCGGTGACCGTGCAAAAGTCCAAAGAGTCTGATTGAAAGAAAAGACGAAGAAAAGGCAGGCTCGTCCTTTGTAAATCGAGTCTCCGGATTTGAAACGCGTCGTTCGCGTCCCGATACTTTGACAATGAGTGCCCATTGTCGAAATGTGGCCAAGCGTTACCATCGAAACGCGATCGCAAGACGAGTAACGGAGGGTTGTTAACCCTTTGACTGATAGTGTCGAGTCGTGCTCGTGGTACAAGTTAAGGTCTCGATTTAAAGGGAAAGTAAATTGTAAACCTGCGAGATTTCAAATCAGATTTCAACCCTTTGCACTCGGGGGGTTATTTTCACATTTCATTCCACCAACTCGATCGCGATAAATACAACTTGTCACGAAAATAGGATGACTTTTTAACACATTGTTCAGTGGCAATTTTACGCAGAAGCCATCTTATTTGGTAATTGAGTACCAAAGTGAAACAATCTAAATAAACTGCAATATACTTTATTTATACAGAATGAATTTAAATGAAACTTTGTACATCTCTTGTGTATATTATATACATATAATATATTTCAGTAATTTTTTTTTTTTGGTGTGACAAACTATATAGCAATCGCCTACGTGCAATGGTACACAACAGGTTTTGCAAATTTGCCGTTTCGGAGGTCTAATATCCGATTCATAACTCTCTTCCGATGAACCATCAATTTCCACATCGCTGCAATATATTTCAAAATCACTCGGACAATCGGACAAAGCGTCTGCGTGTAATTCATTGAAAAGTTCTTCACCGTCACGATCCGTCACGATTGACACTTTTGTAACACTAAAATTGCGATGAAAATCTAAATATCAATAAAAGCAATTTTTTTTATAGTAAAGCGAATACGACAAAGATAGATTCCACCATATTCTGCGTTGCCCCGAGTGACAAAAATTAAAATAGCTGATGCAAATGCAAACACGAGTTAACTCGTGACTGGTCAACAATGTGTTAACATTAGATCGAACGATTGAAGCATAAAATTTCCACCAGAGACATTGAAGTTAGAAAGAAAAAAAATAGAAAAACATTACAATACACCGTACAAACCTACATTCTACGAAAAATTATTGAAATTTTTAAAGATACGCTGTTTTACATCTATAAAACATCGAAAATAAATAAAAATTTGTCATTCTGATTACTTTTGGTAGTTCTAGCATTAATCACGCTTACGTTACATTTTCTCAACGAAACGTGTTTCATAAGTAGAAGGTAGATTCGATCAGACATAAGGCTGACGAATGGCTTGGCACGTAATGCATCCAGTTCTGAATTTATGCCAATAGAAACTCCTTTCCAAACTCTCTCGTCTTCAAAAAAAAAATCAAGGAATCTGAACTCCGCCAACGTCGGTCGAAAGAATCGTGGCAAGGGAGAAACGAAAATTGCAGAGGACGAGAGGAGAAGAGTTTGACTGACGTCCGGCGTCGTTTATTCGACTCCCTCCAGAGTACGACTCCAAAGGGGTGGGTATGGCTCGTCTTTTCCCCGCTCCTCTTTCGTTTCTTTTCTCGAAAAATTATCCTCTCAACCAGAATCACAAATAATCCTTCGACTGAACACACCCGGATTGCCGAGATCCGATCAGGCCCGATTTGAATTCGCTGCGCCGAATTCGAGCGACGAGGAGCGTGTTTGCCAGGTTTTCTCGCGAGTGTCTCAAACGCACGAGCGTTTGGCCCGAGTGGGGGGGAAAAAGCATTTTGAACGGCGTGTTTCGGGTGAAAGAAGAAAATTTGGCGAAAGCGCAGTGAAACGAGAGGGGAGCAAACAGCAGTTCGATAAACGAACAAACAGGCGGACGTGATCTCGATGAACGGAAACGGCCGCGTTTCCAAATCGGCGAATCGACCGAAACATCGGTTGAAACATCGGCTATCTCCAGGCTTTCCCGCTTATTCCGCCTTAAAGTGAAATTTGTGGATCGTGGGATTCGACCAGCGCTATATTTTACGACCCGATCACCATCGAAATGGGAATGGAGGTTTCGATCCGAAGCGGAAATTCGAGAGTAGCGGCAAGCTGTTCCTTTTTCTCTCTCTCTCTCTCTCTCTCGTTTCGTGAAATTTGCATCGTTGGGGACGACGTTGGGCCTCGGTCGGTTTTACGAGGCGACGTTAAATTAATATCGCTCCGCGTCTTTCGGCTTTTAGAGCCCGCTATTACACTCGCGGGTGAAATAAGTCCGTCCGCGAATAATAACTCTGCGAAATTCTGGGAAAACTCGTCCTCGTTCCGTGGAACGGAAGGCTAACGATCATTCTAAATTTCTCAAATTTTTCGCCCTCCCCCTTCCTCTGTTCTAAGCAACGATGTTCGTAAGTAACGAGGTAAGAGTAAGAAGCGATGAGAAATAGTGCAACGATATAGTAATAATCAGACTGTAACTATTGCAACCAAAATGAAAAAATGTCACAGAATAACGATTGATAATTCAAATAGAATAATAAATCAAGAATAATAATTAATAACTGAAGGTCATCTAATATATGTAGAAGTATAGTAATATTAGTTATATTTAGTTATATAGTGACAAGTATAGTAATAATAAAATAATAATCAGAGACCATAACTGTTATAACAAAAATG
Source organism: Melipona bicolor (assembly GCA_030673865.1). NCBI lineage: Eukaryota > Metazoa > Arthropoda > Insecta > Hymenoptera > Apidae > Melipona > Melipona bicolor. The sequence continues at coordinate 1,219,837 of JAHYIQ010000042.1, read as the reverse complement.
AAAAGAATCATAAAATAACAATTAATGATTTGAATAAGGTAATAAGTCAGGAATAAGTCGTAGAATAATAACTAATAATTAAGGATTACTTAATACAGAAATATAGTAATATTTAGTTAAAAGTCATTTAATATAGAAATATAGTAATATTTAGTTAGAAGTCATTTAATATAGAAATATAGTAATATTTAGTTAGAAGTCATTTAATATAGAAATATAGTCATATTTAGTTAGAAGTCATTTAATATAGAAATATAGTAATATTTAGTTAGAAGTCATTTAATATAGAAATATAGTAATATTTAGTCAGAAGTCATTTAATATAGAAATATAGTAATACTTAGTTATATAGTGACAAGTATAGTAATAATAAAATAATAATCAGAGACCACAACTGTTATAACAAAACTGAGAAGAATCATAAAATAACAATTAATAATTTAATAAATAAAGTAACAAGTCAGGAATAAGTCGTAGAATAATAACTAATAATTAAGGGTTGTTCAACATAGAAATATAGTAATATTAAAAGTCATTTAATATAGAAATATAGTAATATTTGCTTAAATACATAGTAACAATAAAAATAGCGTGACAAGTCGGGAATAAGTCACAGAATAATAATTAACAATCAAAGGCCATTTAATTAATATTTAATTAAAATGTTTCTGGTTGCTGCGAGTAACAATCGAAAGTGCTCGAGGAATCTTTTTCGTTAGCGGTGATCGATATTCGTGAGAGAAATTCATTTCGATTGCTCGTAGCAGCTATCAGCGAGGGGAATTCATTTCGGTTCCCTTTGTTCGTTAATTGCCGCGAGATTTACATCAGAAAGTAGACTCGGTGGTTTTTTTAAAATGTTCCAACGCGGTCGCGGCGAGTGTTTTCAGTCGAATGCGAAACTGTACATTACGTTTTGCATTGCGAGCGACCGAAATAGAGGTTTCCTCATTTATAATTGTTACGAGCGACCGAAATAGTATTCCTCTCATCAACAATTATTATCTCGGCAAATACAATTGCTACTCGTTTAATTTCTTAATTCAACGCGGTTTTTCCGCGGAAAATTTCCTCTGTACTTTCAGATTAATATCCTCAACTTGCAAATAACAGTTTCAGTTGTTTCAGTGATATTTCTTTTTTTCATAAAAATTTTCCAAACTGTTACTTTTCCCTGGCATACAGGATAAATACAGTATTTCGAGTATAAATGAATGCAGGATGAGTCACCTAATTTTAGATTTTAGGACGCGTATCCTTGCCCCGTTTTAGCGAACTGCTTACGTTTACAGATGTCATTTGTATTGAGAGAAAAGAAAGCGTCGCCGAAGGAAATTAAAAGATAAATTGCAAAGAGAAAAATTGTTTAAGAAAAGGAGAAGATGGAAGTCTGTTTGGAGTACAACGTTAGAAAATTTAATTTACAATTAGCGAATAATTAAAAGTGGCGAATTAATGTGATTAAAGTTTCAAACTAATTTTGATAATAAGAAGAAGCTTGCGTTCTCCGTAGAAGCTTGGAAATAACAAACGATGATAAATTTATCCACGTGCAAATTGATCTTGAATTAATTCAAGAGGAGGTACTTAAATTGCTTGATAATCGCTCTTAAATAATCAGGTCAAGAGATGATAAAAGTTTTAAATCATCTACTAATTATTACACTCTTTTCCGTGCACTTTTACGTAATAAACATCCATTTGTTTGAAAACCTAGCTTAATTTCTAGTTGATTTACGGTACGACCACAAATTTGGTTTTTTCGGAACTCGGATAATCGACGTTTTGCTATAGTAATGATAAATAACAAATACAATAATGTAACAACAAATAATAATAGATAATAAATAAAACATAAAAGAGAATGGGGAAAAATAGATGAGAACAGTATTATTAATATAATAATAAACAAGTAACAAGAAAATGGGACAAACTGGAAGAAAAACGAGGAGAAACAGTAATGATATAATAATGACGAACAACCGACAAGAAAACAATAGAAAACAGAAGAGAAATAGGGAGGAAGAGTAATAATGTAACAACAAATAAGTAACAAAAAAATAGGAGGGAAACGAGGAGAAATAATAATGATACAATGATGACGAACAAGCGACAAGAAAATGCGGGAAAACGGTAGAGAAACGGGGAATTTCTCTTTTAGCGAAAGAGGGATGGCGAGTCTCGCGGCGTGTTTTCTCGTCGTGGTGGAACGGTGGTGCACGGTTCCATCGGCAGGAAGATCCGCCTCGGGGATCGTTAACCAGCGTGCACCGCTGGAACATTGTTCCCTCTTAGGGACAGAGGGAGTCGCGAGGGAAAACGATACGCCCGGAGGATCGATGAGTTTATTAGCCGAACAGTTCCTCCCCTTTGTTCGTATTTTTGCGCGAGGCTGCGCTTCGCGTATGCACGTGTGTACGTAGCGCCTCGGTTAACGATGCAGCACGCACGCATCGCCCGTACGTGCCGCGTGTATTCACGACACGCTCTCTCACTCTCTCTCTCTCTCTCTCTCTCGTGTGAGCAAGACCAGCAAGACAGGAGGAAGCCCCGTGGGAAAAGGCGCGGAAGCGGCAGGCTGCACACGCACACGGAAAATGTGTCGTGAATTGTCACGCGGATCGATCCACCATCCGAGCTCTGCCTTCCCCCTCGTTTGCCAGCGCGAATCGCGCGATCTCCTCCGTGCCGGCCATCTCCATAACACAACCCCATTATCGTTCGTTTGTTTTCGTTCTCTCGACCGATCGAATTTAACAAACGTGAACTATCGACCGATCGAAACGTAAAATTTCCATTAGAGATGTTAAAATAAAAAAGAAAAAAAAAAGATATAGAAAAACTTTATGATACATTTGCTAAAGCTTTGTATACATTTTAAAGATTTTACGAAAAATCTGATTTGAATCTTTAAAAAAATTCATCGTTCTACGCATGTATAATTAATACTAGAACGATTTTTTAGTGTTATTATTCTGGCTGCATAGACGAATCACTTGGATTATCATTAGCAACGATTAGTGTTTTATTTGCACAAAAGATAACCGACTTTCCCACTTTTCCCAATAATTTTGAACAAACATTATTAGCACGATTTTCACCAAAAATACCAGAATACACTGTACACCAATATCGAAATATTTTACATACTGACTTATTCTGGCCTTGTTAATCGTAAATATCAAATTTTTATACTTTTCTCTTTTTTTTCAAACACACATCAGTCACATTGGCTTTTCGGAATTTTCCGCTCAACCACGATTTTTTTGGACATTAAGAACATTGAATTAAACATAGGCTCCAGAGATATTTTTAACGTTACGCTTCTCGTATTGTCGTGGCAACTCGATCCTGCGCCGGGTTACGTAACCAGTCTCTGGGAATAGGAGGCACCCGGAGAGATCTCCGATAATCGAATTTAATTAAAGAAAATCGTCTCTCAGCCGCCTTTCCACCTTCCCGGCTTTCCGAGAGAGACCAGCCGATTGAAATTCAGATCAAAGACGATCGCGTCGGCGAGGGGGAGCGAATCTCTCGCCATCTTTCGCCATCTTACGAACGCATTTCTCCCAACGAACCTGCTGCTCTCTATCCGGATGAATATTTATCGTTTCGAATTATCGTTCGCGCGAACACTCTGTTATTTTATTCTCTGCCCGGAAGAAAGAAAACTCGCGCCGGATCACCCGCTTTTAATGGACTCTCCCGAAAGCTGCTCGCAGCAAACAAATGTACACTCGCAGCCCGGTTGCATCCCAATTACCCCTCGCTAATAGAAAGGAACTTCTCGTGTTGCCTTATCGTCGTGAATTGTTGTTATCGTTGTTCAATCAAAGCGAGACTTCGATCGTTGTTATTAAATTGTTATTAAATTAAACTCCAACAACAATTAGAAAGTGCATTTCGTTTGTCGGAGCAAATGAAAAAGCGCGGCCACGTATTTTCAGGTTTCTTCGAGGAATTGGGTTTATCCAGGTCTGTGGTGTGCGCGTGTGTGTGTATTAAGGTTCCATAAAAGATGCTTTTCGAAATATCGAGCTCCGCGGCGGAGGATACTACCGATAGAAAAAAAGGAGAGCGGGGAAGAAGGAGAGAAAGAAGCAGGGAAAATGGAAAAAGACGATAACGCGGAGAGAATGGTAGTCGCGCAATATTTTAAGCCGACTGAAAATCCTCACGGTATAGGTCACTCGCCTATTTCCGAGCCGGATCGATGAACGCCCAGTCACATGGGAATCACCATGAATCGGGCGTCCACGTTGCCAGGCTGTCTACAACCGTTCCGTCCTGTTTTACCATTTACGCGTTTCTCTACGTTTCCACGCTCGTGTGAACTTCCTCGTCCAACAACGAAACGTAATAACTGGAGAAAAGTTTGGAAAAAAGATTTTCAGTATTTAGACGGACAGACATCGATTCCACGTGTAGTGGAGAGTATAATTGTATGATGACATTGAAAAATTTAAACTAATTGTATAACTTCGTAGGAAAAAGATAATCCTATTTCGGTCTTATTTTAAGCCTAATGAAGCCTATTTTGACAGCAGTGAAGATGATTTTACATGCAGAGAGTAGGAAAGTGAGACTATTCTAAAAAGAATGCAAACATTTGTGTACAAAAACATTAAAAAATCTTTCCTGTGACATAAATCTACCAACAATATGAAGATTGAAGTCTTCTCTTTACAACGATCCCTTGAAACTCGTACGATTATTTTTGTATGTCATTTTATTGAACGCTGAATGACAAAAATCCAAGAAATTAAATTAAATCTGATATTCCTAACCTCAATGTTCCAAGTTTAATAAAATACTAGTACAACCGAAATTTCAGTCTCCAAGGGGCTATGGTGCATCTAGGCTATGAAAGAAATTCTTTTCACGTTTTCACGTACGTTTGAACTTTTATAATTTAAAAAAAAAAGTATTCTCAAATTCCCGACTGCTGCTTTAGAAATTGAAATAAAATCAGTTTCGAAAAGAACGAATTCACGACTATCAATGTAAGAGCTTCACATTTTAAAGTGAGACCAAAATGGTTGTGTGATCCTTTTTTTTACGAAATTGTATCAGTCGCTTTCGTTGTACGAATACCCATACTATTCCACACATGAATTTTATTACCATACGGGCATGGACATTAAGTCACAGCATATAGATATTTATTCAGTCGTTTCATACACGTACTCGTTTCGGTCCGCGTCGTTTGAATTTTATGGACAATTTTCATCGTTAAAATTATGCGCTTCGTATAGATCAACCATCTTTTAACATACACGTTAATGACTTGATTCAATGCGGGAGATATATATCTCGTCCCTGTCTTTCCGCGAGAATTCATCGAAATTAAACGAAAATCCGTAAAGCGTCAAACGAAAAGAGCCAGGGAGGAAAAGAGAAGACAAAGCGCGCTCTCGTTGATTTCACGTCGAACGCGAGTCAATTACAGTTAACGTGCGACCTGGTTGCGTAATTTGAATCGATATCGCGGCGACAGGGGAAAATAGGGAAAAAAACGCTTCGTGCGCTCGTGCGTTCTCCGAACGCATTTCCGGTTCATGGTTCGGCTGCTGGGACGAAATTACGCTGGCCACGAGTCTACTCCAACTCCCTCTGCCGTCTTTCAAGTAGACAAGTGGCTACGTTACCGGACGAGAGGAGAGAAGAACCTTCTTCGAAAAGTGGCTGCCAAAGGAAGAAAAAGGAAGCCACTTCTGTTCGAGACGAGTCAAGGGGGTGCCAACTGATAACAACAAGGTCGTGCTTTAATTGGCGTCCCCTTTGAAAATAATGCTAATTGCCAATTTAAATCGCCGACTGATCACCATCGACAAAAAGGACGAACTGCTTCGTTCGAGAAATCTCGACGAAATCCCCGGGTGTCCTCGAGGGAGAGCTGGATTGGAAATATATCGTCGAGACTTTACAGAGGAAGACTCGCGCTGGAATGACGTGCCACGCACATCGAGAATATTTGACCCAAAATTGCAATATTTTCTCGGTTTTAAGTATATTGAAATATAACCCAGGCAAAACAAATAATAAATTTATTACTTCTTAATAATTTCTATCCAGTGATACGCCGTTGAATTCAAAAAAGAAGACGAAATATTGTATACGGTTTGGTCTCTCGTTATGGTCCGCGAGCCAGTTACTAGTGCAAGAGGTTAAAGTACAAACGATATTTATTAAATATTGTTACATTTATTAAATGTTAGTGATAAAGCAACAGATAAAGAACATTAACAACTCTTTTTTAACACGCAACTAACTCTTTTTAAACAGCATAATCGACTCTTTTTTAACAACCTTTTCACAACGCTTTTTCACGACTCCAAAAGCAAAACGCTCCACGCTCCCAAGAGTTGTACCTCCCACATCACATTCGTACTTTTTCCCTTTCGCGCGTTTGTTCACGCTACAGGCCATCTGTTACGATTAAATGCAACTAAAAATATAACAACCACGATACTACACTCGGCCATCCGGAAAAAGACCTTCTCGGAAGGAGAACAACGACGTTCGATCGAACGAGAGTGTCCGACGAGTAGCGTGGGTTTTGATCGTTCGTCCGGCATCGGTGTATCAAAGGCGGATATTCAGGCGGTCGGTAAAGTCGAACCCTTCTTCCGTTTTCGCCACGCTGCTCTCTGTCGTATTCAGAGATGCCGCTCCAACGACCCAACGCTTCGTTCGTGCCATTTTCTACCATTTTACATGGAAAAAAGCCATTCTCCATTAAATTAACCGAAACTGTTTTTTCAACTTCGCTGTGCTCCAGGCGCTCTCGATCAAAAGACCTTTCGATTCATAGAGAATTCGATAACCGAACGACGTGACTGTAACAATCGAAAAGGGGGACAGACGATCGAATTTCGACACCGAGAGACGACAGTTGTTCGAAAATTAGGGCCGAGAGATCGATGGTCGTTAACGGGCGTGCAATCGTCATAACGACGCTCGAAACCACTGCATACGATTAATTAGCCATTCGAGGCATGTGTGGCGGCGGCAGTTGCCATTTTCGCGACCTCTCGTCCCTCGTGCCTCGTTATCGCTTATCAATCTTCCCCCGATTGGCGGCGATCGCCGGCGCGATCAATTAACGAATTGGTGACAAAAACGGGCCCCCGATTTTTGTCATCCCCCCTCAGCCCCGTTTGACGAGCGGGACTGGGTAGACGATAACAAACGAGTCCGAGCTGGAAGTCAGCCTGATAATTAATACGTCAGAATGAAACCGGCGGACAAACGAGCAACCGTTGCATGCAGAACGCGCGCCTAACTGATATCGATTTGCGCGCGCGTTACACGCGCGTGTTCGGGGTGGCCATTACACTTGCAGCAGCCTGACAAATTTCAACGGTGGATACGGCGGTGGCACGTGCGACTGGCAGCTCGCAGTCGTTTCGACATTTTTTAATCGATCCCCGCGTTTACCGTGCTCGCTATATCCGATCGCATTTTCCATCTCGGCCGAATCGAAAACTGGAGGAAAAGCGACGGAGGCGGCGCCACTACCAGCTGACTTTCTAGATTACGCGGCGAAATTTACGCGACACGTCAGGTTCCTCGTGCATGTACAACGTTCAAGTTCGTATATACATGTTTCAGGAGATAGCACCGCCGCTATCGTGCTATCGGCGAATAAACGATTACCGCAGGAAAAAAAAAAGAAGAAAGTTTCTTTTAAAAATACCCTTTCTTCCTTGAGCGTTCTTGAACGTTTCGTCTGTCAAAGTGTGCAAGGTCTGTGCATATACGTGGGTTGAAACGTACGACACGTCGTTTCCTTGACACTGATATAGTTACAAGAGTAAAATTGCACGGTCGTTCGCGTACACCGTTTACGAGCGTGGCAACGTGCAAGTAAAATCGAATCGACCCGGGGATACTCTTGCTTTTTTCTCCTCCCCCCGCGCACGCTTTCGCTGCGGGATTTCGCGAGATCACGGTGAATTGCGCAGCTGGTTCTCTTCGCAATATCTTTGCGAGAGGATGTGGTGCATTAACGAAATCTGTTGGAAGAAAAAAAAATGAAACGATAATACGAGGTAATGTAAAAGTTCAAGAATCGAAAAGGTATCGATACGCAGAGATAAAATTTAAATAAAAATAGTACGTATTCGAGAGGAATATAAAATATTTTTCCCAAATATTGGCACGGTATCTTTCTGAAAACAAATGATAATAAAATTTGTTGTGTAATGATAATATAAGTACTATAAAAATTCAAGAATCGGAAAGGTATTGGAAATTTCTTTTTGCAGGGAAATACCATGTATTTGAGAAAGGACTATAAATATTTTCAATACCTTAAAGACAAATGTTAATAAAATCTGTTTCTAGAGTATGTTTAAAGAGTACTACGTACAAAAGTAACGTGGACAGTAGCAATTTCCAATAATGAGTTGTATAATAATAATATAATATGAGTAACATAAAAATTCGAGAATCAGAAAGATATTGACACACACACGAGGATTTCTTTTTACAACTGCGTCATGTGTTTGAACCAGAGATCAAAAAAGTTAAAGAACTGTTAAATAAGTTCTATTTGAAACTTTTTCGAAAAATGTTCTTAGGTTACAAGTACCTAAATGTTCTTAAAAATGAAAGTTTCAGACACAATAGAACTTGTGTAAAACACACTATTCAATGAACTGTACTCGAACATAAAAATAGATTTTTAATTGAATGTTCTAAAAATAACTTGTTTCCGTGGAACATTTATCACATGGATTCTAAAATATCTGTCCATTGAGAACGCCATTCAAAAATCCAATTCCCAAGTCTAATACTTTTTCTATTAAAAAAAATCCATAAAAACAGATATTTTATTCCACGAAATATATAACATATATGGAACAAAATTTTTTTAAATTCTGTTAATTTCGATATCCGATTTGAACAGAATGTAAAACATTTTTAATAATTTAAAAACAAGCGTCCTTTCACAACGTTGACGTAACATCATTCTATAACATCACAAAACATTTTGGACATTTTTTCAACAATATTTTTCAAAGTTTACCATTAAATGCAGATCAAGCAAGTACGTCGATACTTCTTCGACTATCGAATTTTTATATCTCCTGCATTATTATCGCGCGACTCATTATTGGAAATTACTACCGTGCACGTTGCGTTCGTACACAGTGAATTATTTATGGAAACATATTTCGCTAGTACGGCGAATCCCATTAATGCTCGGATTAATATTTAAATATTCGGATACTAAATATCGAAACTGTTAGAGTTTTGCAAAAAAGAAATCGTACAATGATAAACTTGACCCCGTTTTAATGCTTCGAGTCTCTGCTTCCGAAATGCATTATTCATTTTATTTTCCAATGTTTCTCCTCGAAAATGTTACAAAATTGCAGTAGGTAAGAACATTGAAAAATTTTTCTCACGGCTGAATCCACGATGAATTTGAAGATTGAAACCTTCTCTTTTCAAAGATTCCCCCCAAAATTTGATATATGGTCTTTTCTCGTCGTTTTATTGAATTTTATTAATATTAGGCTTGACGAAAATTCAAAGAATTTTGGTTATTATATTCAAAGTTCAATAATCTTTAGGGAATAGAGATCGTTACAGCAAATTTTGAGAGATCTTTTTTACAAATCCAATCCTTCGACACTTTTACATGCAATTTGTAACATTTCCGAAAAGAAAGGCTTCACTTTGTCATAGCGTAAAAAGAACGCAGCATTTCGAAAATACAGGCTTCGATCTTTAAAACGAATCTATTACTGCACGAGTTTCTTCTACAAAATTAGAATCTTCAATATTTAATATCCGAGTATCAATAAAAGTCACTATGTATCATTCGTTTTAAAAATTACTTCAATATTTTCACGTGCGACGAATAAGAATAGGAAAGGAAGTTTTCAGGAAAATTTTTGCACACGATGAATAAGAAAACCAAGCGTGCCCAATACTTTTTCCACCCGCTGTGAAATTCGATTTGCCCCGTTGGCAAATTTCAGATTTCAGAAGACAGACTGCCTTATTGATGGCCACGGAAGAGAGAGAGAGAGAGAAGGAAATTCCGCTAGACAAGCAGGAGAGACGGAAAGATCGGGAAGATCGGGAGGCACGCGGTGGCGTTCGAGATCCAATTAACTCGCGCCACTCGAGCCGGAGATACGGACCTATGAATTCTCGATCGTCGTTTAATGTACAATGTGTCCCGCAGTTAGCATATCGGTGGTTCATTGTGTGGGGACACGGTTACGCTTCTACGCGGCTCTCCGAAGGCCGGTCGGCCAGCTATTGGAAATCAATTAACCCACGACCGTGGCGCGTCTCGACCCTACTCCTCTGCATCCTCGTACGTACGGTACGTGCGGAACAACCCCTCCCCCCCACGTGTGCATCGCCAAGATTATCGATACGCGAGTAACCGAGCAGCTCCGAGAAGGAAGCTCTGCTCGTCGAGATCGGCGGGACTAATCTCGCCATTTTGCCATCTCGTCGATTCTTCGAGCTTAAACCTGCGAGACTGGGCTGAGTAGATTGTTCGTTCGCCGATCGAGGCGACGGGGATAATTGACGGCCTCTCTTTTCATAAATTAATTTAATCGCCGTCCAATTGTTCGCGAGCGCCTTTGTGAACGAACGGTTTCGCGTACGATTTGTCGGATAAGACACGACGAGAGAGCTGACGTAGGGTTAGTTGCGTGCAGATGCAGAGCGCGAGAGAAATTTCGTGGAGCGTTCTTCTTTTTGAAAAAGGAAAGAGTCAGGCGGGTTGGAAGCAAAGAGTGAAGGTTGTTACAAAAGAGTCGATTGTGTTGTTTAGAAAGAATTAATTGTGCTGTTAAAAATGGTTTATTTGAGTCGTTAATCTGTATCATTTGTCTTGTCTAATTATTCGTTATTAATTATTGTTATTTAATAAATATCATTTATATTTTATCTCTACATTTGTATCGAACGACGAGTAACCCTAATCATCAACAAATAATCGTTTCGTGCTAAGAAACGTGAAAGGAAGATAAATTCGAAAGCCGAAGGGGTATCGGGGATGCAGCTTGACCCGGGTTCGATTAATCCGCGGATCAAGATACAGAAGTAGGGACGAGCCTTCCACGAGGAGGGAAACTTCCACCTATTTCGACGTATCGCGAGAACGCGGTATGCTCTTTCTGTAAAGTCGCAGTCCGAGGATCGATCGGGCGTGTGTCTGGTTCGTGGAACGCGGCGGAGTGATTGACAAAGGATCGGGCGTAACCGAGTGACTGGGACCACGTGTCCCATTGCTCATCTGCATTATTCAATTACCAAGTTGCCAAGCGAGCCTTACAGGAAGGGAGCTCGGCTGGAAAATGCGAGTTACGCCGGGGTGCATCCACCGACGCCGGAGAACTCCTCTCTCCCTTTGTAATTCTCCGTTCAACTCGAACGCATTCTACCAGCCGGGCTCTTCTTTTTCAAACGGCGCGCCGAGAGCCGAGGCGGTTTTTCAGCCGAGCTATTCCCGCGAAATGCCGCGTGTACCGCGTGGGAATGGTATCACGATGTGTGCAGAGCTTGGCAAACACGCCGAATTATACATCTTTTGGCATTTATTTATTTACAAACGTTTATTTATTTATAAACGTTGAAATCGGAAAATATATTGTGTAACTAAGAAAAATATAAATTTTTTATTAAACGCTCCTACTCGAGGTCTACCCCACGAATCACGTGACCCAAATCAACCAATCGCTAATTTTCGCTGCATTAGCGTTGCAACTGAAGAGGCCCGATTTTCTGGGTTACCCCCGCTAAAATCACTTTCAATGATAAAATGACGAATATTGTAGTAAGTGTTAAAACCAGAAAATACTATATTTGTCGTTATATTCATATGAAAAATATACGAAGAAGTTAAAACACAAAGCTTTGTATAAATTTCGTTTGTGCAACTGAATATTTCACCATTTACCAAATTTTGTACACTTTTGGCATTCAAGGTGTGCTGATCTGTCATTACAATAAATGTTGAAACCAAAAAATACATTATACTTGTATTTATATGAAAGATACACAAAAGAAGTTGAAGCACAAAGCTTTAAAGTATAAACTTCATTAGGACAACCTAATAATCCAGCGTGTACCAAGTTTAGTGCACGTGGCACTCGAAAGTTACACGTGTTAATCCCATCACCAGAATTGCTTCTTCCATCGCCTTTAAAACCCCACGATTCGAAATAAAATTGTCAAATTTCTATCAGCCGCTCCCTTCAGCGTGGTTGAAACGCTCACGCGCTCTGCGTTCTCTAGTTTCCCCCTTTTAATAAAATTCCTTTCGTCCATGGTAACAAGTTTCGCTGGAACGTCCACCACGATCGACCTTTCAACTTCCGTTCCAACTTTCGTCCCAACTTTCCGCACGAAATATTTCTCACCGCTAAATTTACCTTCGAGTTTTTAAGACTGGCGAGTCGTTGTCCCCTACCTCGATGAAAAATACTTCAAGTACATAGCGAAGCAGTACGTTTGCAAAGTCGAGAAGGAATGAACCAAGAACTTGATAGATTCGGACGGATAGTGCATGCAATGTAACCTGCTAAATTCGGGTGATCCGCAGCCGCAGGAAGTACGCACGTACGTACAGAAGCGAGAGAAAATCCTGCGCGACGTCTCCGAAAGGAGGCCCGCTCTTCTCGTCAGCTCTTCATCACCGGTCTTTCGGGTAGAAATCAACAACGATCCACCTCGTTAGAAATCTCGAAGACAAATGTAAATCCAAGGATTCTGTTTTTCTTTTTCCCCGCCCGAAAGACACGAGGTGAAAAGAAAGACGAGCGCGAGGGAACGAGAGAAATAATGGTGCCGCGTGGTCGTAACGTAAGCGTTTCAAGCAAAAGTAGTCTAGTATATCGCCGGCTATCGATTCGCCGTCGTCTTTCACGTGAAACTCACGGATGCTGCCGATGCTCGGAATATCTGGCGTGTCGTTCCTCTGAGAAGCCATAGATGCCGGCTACCGCGGCCATACCTCAATCTCCACGGGCAACAGGGAACTCGATGGCCATTCCAGGTTCATAATACCTCGGCGAAGCTACGAGCGTGGAAGATCCTCCGTGTCCGGTGTCATCTCGTCGCCGTATCTCCCGTAGAGCCTGGCCGTCTCTATTTTCAGCCCTGCTTCCCCGATCGACCGTCTGCCCGTTTCGTTCTCAGCCGCAGTAGGAACCGCTCGGCGTCCCGCTCCATAAGTGGCCTTGTCCCTCTTTTAAAATAACCCTCGAGACCAGCGCCGGCCAACCTCCTGCCGGTCCCCTTCCCCTATCGTCGTCGCCTGGACTTTCACACCTTCGTCCTTCGAGCAAAACTTCCTTTCCTCCCCCTACCTCTCCGTAAGTCTTTCTTTCTTTTCAGCTACACCGCGCACGAATTCACTGTTCAAGAGAAACCGCCAACTGCTCTCAAACGTCTCTCAACGTATCGTAGGCGAATCGTAGGCGAGACGTCTATCCTCAACTCGTTTCGTTGAGGGAAAACCGGTTCCTATCAACGCGTCGAGTCACAAAGAAGCTTTCTGCAAGAAGGGTCGTTCTTTTTTTTTTTATTCTCTTTTTTGCCAAGCGAGTATAGTCGAACTCGACAGGGAGTTATTTAACGAGTTTTCCTTCGAGGAGGGTAAAATCGCTGCCGTGTTTTGGGGGACAAAGATCTCCCGCAGATCGCGAAATCTGAAAGAATCGCGGCTGTTCTCGATAAAAGACCCGACGAAACGCGTGTTTCACGGCTGGACGAAGAAACAATTTCTAGCACAAGCTTCTGTCCTTCCGTATAAACTTACTTAACCCTCTGAACCCGTATGACGAAATATTTCGTCGTGTCTCGTTGCTTTTAAGCTTTTAACTGGGGATGACGAGTTAATTCCTCGATGAAACGCGCGTTGGATGAACGATATCTCTATCTTTCCACCGCATAAACTTACTTAACCCCTTAAACGCATACGACGAAATATTTCGTCGTGCTTTTAATCTTTCAACTGGGGATGACGAGTTAACTCCTCGATGAAACGTTGGCTAAATAAAAAAACGTAGGAGAAGCTTCTATTTTTTTTTTTTTTTTTCGTAAACTTACTTAACCTCTTAAACACTCATGACGAGATATTTCGTCGTGCCAAGGAAAACCACAGCGTTGCGTTTAACTTTTTAAGCGGTAATAACGACTCGATAAAACGATTCGTATTTTTCGATACGAAACACACATTTCTGTCTTTACATGTAAATTTACATAACCTCGTGAACGTATATGACGAAATATTTTGTCGTCCCACGTTGCTTTTAACCTGCTTTTAACCTTCAATTGATGATAACGATGAAACAGCGTTGGATAGCGTTGGATGAACAAAGAAACGGTATCTCTATCCTTCCACGTAGGAGAAGCTTCTATTTTTTCCTTTTTTTTTTCGTAAATCCCTCGAACACGTATGACGAAATATTTCATCGTATCAAGAAAATCACCTCGTTGCTTTTAACCTTTTAACTAGCGATAACGACTTAACTCCTCGATAAAAAGCGCGTTGGCTGAACAAAGAAACGATACCTCTATCTTTCCACGTAGCTTCTATTCTTCCTCGTAACTTACTTAACCTCTTAAACGCGTACGACGAAATATTTCGTCGTAGAAAAAAAAAAACCACCTCGTTGCTTTTAACCTTTTAACTTTTTTAACTAACCTGTCAAGAACCTTCGAAGACGACGCGTATGAAGCTTAAGCTTGATCCTTTTCTTTTTGCTGTCACGTCAACACGGTAACACTCCGATGTTTTTAGAAAGAGCTAAACTTCCTAGTGGAATGCGTTGTGCAAATCACTGCGCGATACGTGCCTGTGCAATTCACGAACACCATCGTCTAACCGACGATCAATTACTTCGGTTCACTGAGATGCATTTCCCGAATTACGTACCAAACGCGGAATCCAAGAGCAGCGTAAACTCGAAAGTGAAAATTACATTTGGCGAAGTGGGAACCGCGATTGTTGATGTCTCACTTGTAAAGTCATTAAGTCAAACTGTATCATACGGTTGAATGAAATCGATCTTTGCTTGAAATGCTTTTTCATTTGGGAAAGAACGTATACTTTGACATCTCTATTATTTATCCACTGGAAATATCAAAGTGGCAAGAAGTGACATCAGCTTAGAATTTGGAAATTTTATATATTTACAACAGCGTGTTTTCAAAGACTCGAATGATATGCGAACAGAAGCTTGTGCTTTTTATTGTATTATAAACTTTTTCCTGTTCCTTTCAATCTCATTTCTCTGCTACAAATTTTACAGTTCGATCGTCGATAAACCTAGCGTTGACAATCGCGTAACATGCAGATTCTATCTTTTCGTATTTACCGCGAGCACGAGTCAACTCGTCGTAATGCATTCGTCGCGACATGCGCAAAATGCGCTTTTTAGTAAGTTAATCTCCCCAGTTAAAACATTAAGTATTATCGTCACGATACACTATGTTAGATATTATCGTCAAAACACGGCACAACTACGATATACTCGTCAATACGAACTGCATTACGGACATGACGACCTATCGAAACAATTATCGAATGCAAACGTACCTATTTGGTTAGCCAAAAAGTAATTGCGCCTTTCCTTAATAGATGGACACACGTGTCTACCTTAAAATGTAACCAACTTCACTCTGAACCGCAAATTCGTTCCGATTGATGTTCGTAAGTGTTTTCAAGCTTGCTTTAGAAAAAGAAAATACGCGATCTCGTTAAAAATTGTTCGTTCGACGTCAATTTCGAGGTGAAAAATCAAAAAAGAGACATTTTCGTAGAAATGTGTCTGACGTGTACAGCGAAGGAGCCTTCAAACTGTATCGAAATTCATTTGCTAAAGTTTACCTCTTGGAGCTGTTTTTCGTCGATGAAGGTAAGAACTTTTTTGAACAAATTTTTGATAATATATTGAAGCCTTTGTTCATTCGCAATTACTTTTTTGCCAATCTAATAGTATTCCGACATACTATACGGAAAAATCAAATGTTAATTAAAAAAGCTACTTTCGATTCGCGAAACTGTTAGAAAAATAATTATTTTTTGAAATTCTGAAATGTAAACTGAAGTTTTCTATGGTTTTTCTATTTACCAAAAATAAAATGAAATGAAATGAAATTTCTAAAACTGAAGTTAAAAATTCGTCCTTTGAGAGGCTAATAGTAGCGATTTTGCGATCGACCGAAACAACTACTGGGTGGCCATTGAAAAACTGAAGGGTTCGAAATTGTGAGCAGGAAAATGGTGGTCATTTAAGGAATGTTGTTTTTCACACACAATATTAAAAAAAATCCATTAATTATATTTCCAATTAAAATAATAAAAAAATTTTGAAAACACGTGTTTGTAAAAGTTATTTATATCATTCGGTCTTTCAGTGACCACCCTGTGCTTGGGTTGAAAATTCGTCACTTTGAACGGACGATTCGAAGCAGATGGACGCCGCGAATTCGCGGAATTCGGGTTTAGTCGCGCATTGCGGCGTTGCAGCTACAGCCTCGATTGCCCAGCAAATTCGCGATTCGTGATGAACGCGACTTTTTGCCCATCGATTTCAGTCACGCGACCCACCCGGGTTCGACGAAGCGAACGGTCAGTCCACGTTTCACATCGCGAGTCGACCTTCGGCGATTGCCTATTCGCTAAATTCGCCCCTTTCTCCTACGATATTCTTTTCGTTTTTCTTCTTTTTTCCCGTCGTGCGATCAAACAGGAAACGAGGAGACAAAGTGCCTATTGGAAAACAACGGCCATTGTCTCTCTCTCTGCTATCGGTTGTTATTACAGTGATGAGCAGAACTGGCCACACGTATCGAATTTTAACATTGATAACGTTTGCATGCGAAAAACGTTGTGTTTCGGCTTTGCAAAAAAAATAAAAAAAAAAGAATTTTACAACCTCGTTAACATCGCTATTCTGGCGAATGTAAATTGTTCTCGCACAGTCAGTTTTGCGCCAGAATTAATTCAAATGAAAAATTGTCGATACTCTGAACTGTTGTGGTCTAAAAAAAAATCACGTAATCTACTTAGTCTCATTTTAAAATGTAAAGCTGTTCTGTTTCCATTTCTCTTGATTTTTTTTTATTTTTTTATTTTTTTTAACGCCACGTTCCAACAAATGGAAAAGCGTTCTTTTCTTTGAAAAAAACTGTAGAAATTTATGATACGTAAAAAAAAACATTGAAAACTTTTATTTACGACCGTGATCCATCACGGTCTTGAAGATTAGAGTCTGCCATTTACAACAATCCCTCGAAATCTGTACGATTATTTTTCATCATTTCGAACATTAGAATAAAACGATAAAATTCAGCTCCGAATATTAGGATAAAACGACGAAAATTCAAAAGATTCTAAAATTTACTTGACATTCAATAAAATTGGAAAAAATCGTGCAGCAAGTTTCAAGAGAATCGTTGCGAAAAGAAAATTTCAATTTTCTCGATTTTTATCGATGTTCTTTACAATGAATCTTTACAATTTTTAGTATAAAAAAAAACTACTCTTGCTATTTCATCCGATGTAAAAATATCCTTAAAAAAAACACACACAGACTCTTTTACAGTAAAAGTAAAAGCTTCAAGTAAAAGAGCAGATAGCAGGTTTTTGTATGATTTCCTTTCACCGAGTTCAAATTATCGACAATCTTTTATCAGTATCCCTTCAGTCGCGTTGCGTTCTCTGTTGTACATGTATCTAGACTCGCGTGGACGAGTCGAGAAATAAAAGTTCCACAATTTCGGTGAGAAAATCACAAGAGGCTGATCCTCGTTAACGAAACGGGATCCGCGATCTTTCGAAGCTTAACGAACGCGATATCTCTTCAATTGCTTCTATGTGGGCACGCTGGTGGCCGAAACTCTGGTTGACAAGAGGTTGACGCAGTTGTGGAACGTGCCTGATCGCGCGGATCGTCGCGGTGAAACGGAAATATCGGCGAGGGGGGGGTTTGACTTTCCGTCGAGGAAAAGAGACCACTTGGTCGCTGCGACCTCGTTACCGCGACCAAGAACGTAATTAACGGGCCGACGATTTTGTCGGAAACACCAGTCACCTGCGCCTAACAATCGCCCCCGGGGCCAGGGGGGCTGAAGGGGGTGAAACTCCGCACGACCTCGCGCGATATAATTCAAAGTCAATCCGTTCTCACCGACGAAACAATCGACCGTGACCGAGCCACAATTTGGTAAAAAAGAGACACTCCACTTCTTTCACTCTGGGCGCGAGCGTTCGTTCGATCTCGACTCGCGAGTCGCTCGACGGAAATTTTCGAAAATTCACGGCGGGGAAGCGTCACTGGACCGTGGACGACGGGGACCGTGATCGCGAGAAACGTGGCGGGCCGCAACGAGTTCGAGTAATATTTATGCCCCTATTATCGTTCCAGCTAGTCCAGATATGGTAATCGATACTCCGTGCGGCACTCGAGCGCACGGTTTCGCCGTGTCGTCGCTGACTGGCGAGCAATAGTCGTTCCGTAGAAAACTCGTAACCGATTTGTCTCTTTCGCGAAAAACGACCTTTGTTTTTGCCTTCGTTTCTACGGGCACTTGCACGGAAAACGCGCACGGCGGGACGAGCGGATCTCGCTAAAGTGCGGGCGAACCGGCCGTGATATCGCTGCCCTCAAGGCCACTGAATCGAAACCAGCCCGACCGAACCTTCGCGTTCACTCGAACACCCAACGATTCCCCTCCCGTTTCTGTCGCATTTTTCCGCCGCGTAGACGCACTCCGATGATCAGTCATCGTCGCCCGATCTCTCCCACGAAACTTCATTTATTCACTCCGCGCCGAACTCGTGGATACTCGTTGCGACGAAACCACACACCAATTTCGACATTTTTCAAAGAAGAAGAAGAAGGAAAAAAAAAAAACCACCGCGAACGCGAGTCTCGTTCTCGATCGAAACTTGGACGCGCGGAGAAAAGAAAAGAGAGAAGAGAAGAGAAGAGGGGGAGGAGGAGCACAGAGAGAACTTTGTCACTTTGTCTCGACGCGAGGGACGCGGCGAAAGAATTTTCTCGCGGCCGAGAGGGAAGCGAGCCGAGGTGGCGCGTGCGACGCGCGGCTACGTCTATTGTTGACAGGTCGAAAGGTAACTGCGGCACGCCGAGTTCCTCGAGGCAGCGTACCACGCGCGCCACGTGCTCTCCTCGCTTGGCTCCGCCTCCCGGCAGCCGCTTCCTTCGCCGAAGAAACTTCCTTCGCCTCCGCGTGAATCCATAACCAACTCGGCTCGAGTCTATCCTTTCATCCTTCGACGTTACGCGCCTAATTGCGTGTGTGTCCCGTGATCTCTCCCTCGTCGAGCGAATTTTTGAACGAAGCAAAAGGGAGCTGAAAGGCAGCGAGACGCGTAGAACCCGCCTGGTAAATCCATACTGAGAGTACCCTTCGTGAGAGGAAACGAGGTTCCCCACTCGCGGAAAGTGCGCCATGTGGTATCAAGGCCTCAATTAGTCGCGCGATCGCGCACGCCAGGCTCTCGAAACGTAGGCACGGCGACGCGCGACGAATCATGACCGGCAATTTGACCGACACGGTTTGACGCGGTGACACGAACGATAACTCGCGATAGAGTTAAAAGGAAGGTTAGAAATTTCCTCGAGTGTGAGGTTAGTTGTGTTTTTGCTTCGTTGGCGAGAGCAACGAATTGCTGAAAAATCGAACAGATTCTGTTTTTTTTTTTCAACGAGCTTCGCGTCGAGCCGCGTACCACGCGAGAAACTGTGGCGGCCTTACACGCCACGTTTATCGACGAGGTTTCCTTAGCGTGTCGCGGAAAAATAGGAACGTTCCCGGGCGTACCGTGTAACCGCCCGCGGTTGATTAAGAATCTGAGCGTGGTATCGACTCCTCTCATTTCTTTTGCTCCGCTGTTGCACAGGGTGGGAAGAAAAATTTGTCCTGAATTCTACACTTTCGATTTGATGGAAAAAACTGGCCGCGAAATTGATCTTAACCTTGAATTTTAAGGTAAAAATGTTTTTTTTGTACGATATTCTACTCGTTACGAAAATAAAACTTCCTTAAGGAACCATAGGTTGCAGCCTATTAGTTTTTCTGAAAAATGGCAAAAAGGTGCTAACAGCGACTTTATGATTCTGGGCGCGTGGATATCTATATCACGTAATTTTCGTATTAGGTTTGATTTAACATTTGATTTATCATAGTTGTAGCAGTCCAAATAATCAAATCATGAAACTAACTGTTGACAGTATTCGAAATATAAACGTTATATAGCATTTTAATATAGGTATCATTAAGTCGCTGTTAGCACCTTTTCGCCATTTTTCAGAAAAACTAATAGGTTGCAATCTATGGTTCCTTAAGGAAGTTTTACCTTCGTAATAAGTAGAATACCAAAAAAAAACTTTTTTACCTTAAAATTCAAGGTCAAGATCAATTGTGCTTACATGTATTTCCATCAGATCGAAGAATTCATCTATGATAGCCACGGACAAACTTTTCTTCCCATCCTGTACACAATATAAGAGAATACAGAGTCTGCTATCCTTTTGTCGCAAAGATCACGCTTACGCTTTCAAAACAAGCTCAATTGTTGCGCCGCCGTGAAATCTCGTTCCAGCTCGAAAGAGCCGACGATCTCCTCAGCTTAGTGGAGGTCGAAGCTGCCTCGAGCCGGCACATAAAATTTACTTATCTCCTGATAACTTCTTTTCTCGCGAGTAACTGTTTTCGCGAGGAAAAAGAGCGTAGAAACAGAGTCTCCCGTCTGTTGAGGGAAAAGGACGTGGGTAATTAATGGCCTTCGTCGACGACGAATTTTTCTGTCTCGAGCGAGCGAGCTTCGTCGACGCAATAAATCAAAACTGCCGGGGTGTTTCTTTGTCCCAATTTCACGCGTAAGACGTGTTCCCTCTGTCAACGAAATTGCGAAATCCAACGAGATCCAACGAGATCGGGGACGACTTTAAAATGCACATACGTCGAGAGTTCCGTATAATCGTTCGTTTCGGTATTATACGGGTCTAGGAATAAAAACGTAGTAATCGACCGAAACTAAGTTGGCAATCTCCCGTTTTGGCAAGATCCGGCTGTGTAAATAACGCTGAAACGATCGAGGATCCCGCTATTATCGCGGTCGTATCAATATCAGAGAAACGTCTCGTGTCCAAAAACTGCGAACTCCGTCGCCGCGTAAACGCGCGCCCGGAAGAAATTGGGCTAAGTGCGAAGTGGCAGGGGAACGAATTCGTCGCTGGTTTTAACACGCGAAATTTAACATGAAAAATGTCATGGGGTGACGATTACTCTTTTGTTTTGGAGCCAAAATGTCCTCGATTGCAGTTTGAAACGAATCTTCCCATTGTTGATTGCCATGATCGATGAGAGAAATTTATTCGAGACGAGAGAGACTCATCATTTGGAAGTCTTCTACTGTCAAAATGTACGATTTATTTTACTCTTTATAATTTAATATGAAATTATAAATAACTGAATTGTAAAGAAATTATTAATAAACTTATATAATTCATAAAGGTGTTTTTACACCATGTAAATGCAGATGGCAAAATGAAAGCTCGGTTCTTTTCGGAAACGCGGAATATGAATCGTCACAGTATGTCAAAATATTGACAAGATTTTTCGACGACCGAGTCAACAACTTTACAAGGATCCCACAAAACCTGCTGTATATGATATTTTTTCGCCATTTTATCGAACTTTGAATACAACGATGAAAAAGATCAGAATTTCTCATCTGAAATTTTGTATCGTGCAAAGTTGATAAAATAGCGAAGAATGACCATGCACCAAGTTTTCGAGTGGAGACATCAATCTTCAAACTCGTCGTTACAGTCGTGTTATGACAATTCGAGAAGAAAAGTATCTTCACTTATCTACTTAATGTGAAAACATTTCGGAATAGGTGCATTTTGAGAGTAAAGGCCCCCTAGTATTAAAATGAATTTGTTGCTGTTCTTTCAATTTCTCTTTAAATTTCAACATTGCAACAATTTAATGCACGAATTTGCAACAATTTTTAACAAACGTGTTCACGTTAGAATTTCACATTTCGTGTACTTAATATCAACGGGAGTAACTGGAAAATTCGGATCGCCTCGCAAGACTCGAAATGGGTCTCGCGATCGATGCGTTCCTCGTTATCGCGTACGAGTATTCTTCGACAACGACGCTTTCCTTCTTTCCCTCGTCGTCGAAAGCTGCTCGACGCAATCGTTTGTCCCGACGCTTTTGCATCGCCTTACGCTTTCATTATCCAGCTGCTAGGAAGTTTCGTTTTCGAAAACTCGTAATCCAGCGGGGCGGAGGAGGGGGGAGGCAGTGAAACTGTGCCAAAGTCGTATCCACCGATGGAAAGTAGAAAGTTGCGTAAACAAATAAAACGGGGCGAGAGTATCGGCTGCAGTATTTTCGGGGACAAACGACACCCCGATGAATTTCGCGAATTAACGCCCTCCTTCTCCCGCCCCCTCTGCCGCCCCCCGGATAGAACAGAAGGCAAAGCGTGCACGCGTGGCCGGTTCCATTGACGGGCGCGCGTGCGCGAATTAATGCACGGGCGCACATTTCGGCTGCACTCGCTCGTAAGATGTAATTATCTTCCGGCTCGTTGACCCCGCGATTTCACCTAACCAAATACGACGACTCGCCGACACCCTAGTTAGAACGATAAAGCCTGTGAAACAGAGGTTCCCGAAGTCATATTGGCCTACCACCTCCTCCCCCCCCCACTCCTTTGTCAATTAAAAAACTGTTCGGCGCCTGCTCTCATGAAAATCTATCTTCATTAAGCGAACGAATGAGATGACAAATTTGCGTTATTTCTATCCACGTCCTCCGATAGAAAGGTTAAAATATTGTACAGGCTTTTCACTACAAATTAACCCTTTTGCGAATTATATTCACCTCCTTTCACTGTGAATTAACCCTTTTGCGGATCATATTCACCTTCTTTTACTATAAATTAACCCTTTGCAAATCAAATTCACCCTCCCGAAAATCAAGTTTTTCTACAAATCTGTTCTCTTAAGTCATCAAAAAAAGAACAAAAAAGGTATTATCTTGAAATGAAAATTTTATATACGTGACAATTACATACTTGAACAAAAATATTAACACAAAATGCTCATTTAATACTGAAGATATTTACACGTACACACACACATGCAAATTCATTTATAACTGCTCGCCTGCCGCTGAGCTTAGTTTTTTACACACATTCATATAATAATTATGACAATCTGTAGGAGCGATAATTGCAACTGAAATTATTAATAACTGGATTTTTAATAACTGCGGATATTTATGCGTTTATGAGAAATTCAAGGATACAAAATCGCACAGAATGCATGTAATACGAAAAAGCGTATAAAATTCGAAGCATGCTACTGTACTTTTTATAATACTAATATTCCACCCAGGCTAGATTTTTTTTAATTATACAATTGCAATATTCCAAAAGTATGATCTTGCATAAAAATCCGCAGTCTATTAGTAACTATTAAGTCCAGTGAATGTTCACGGTTTGAATCAGCCAAAATATATTTCTTGCACAGAGTTTAATTTTTGGAGAAATTCCTTCAACCGAGTTCGTCATCGGTGGTAGAAATAATAAAGTGCGTCGCTCCACTTTTGAATCATTCATAGTCACGAGATGAATTTGATCTGCAAAAGGGTTAATCTACAGTGCAAAAAGGTGAATATAGTAATACAATATGCAAAAGCATAAATTTGAAGTAAAATTTGTCACCTGTTATCACGGTGACAACTTGCACTTTGCTTGTCAATTTGAAAAATGAAATACCTGATCACTATTCATTCCTACATTACACGATAGATGAAACACGTACGAACGGTTCATTCAAATGAACTTTTCTTATCTCCTCCTCCTGTTCCTATTCTTTCGATTGCACTTGAGGCAACTGTCGGCCCTCTGAATCGTTCCAGCGCCTACCAGAGGGGCGCTTTAAAATAAGAAACAGTTAAATAGATCTCTACAGTCGCGATTAACTACCGCTTTGGCTACTTTCGATCAGTTGACCTCTAACTCAATTGCCGGCGACAGCTAAGAACGTTTAACAGGACCGTGCCGAAACTCTTGCCCGGCCGAGATAGCCAAGAGAGGGACAGAGAGACAGATAGTAAATCCATCATCCGGTACAACGAGGTCCGTTCGGAACCTGGTTGACACGAAGCACATTCGAGGAGCGGACAGATACGGAGGGAAAGAGAGAGGACGGCGAGAACGAGGGAGAGAGAAGACCTTTAGCCAGAGCTAAAAGTCCTCCGCGAGCAGCGATAATCTATGTGGTCGCACGTCCTCTAATTCGCCGCGGAAAGATCGCATTAATGCGCCGCCACGTATCTCGCTCCGTTGCGCTGAGGACGCAATTAAATCTCAACCGGAGAAATCGCTGGAAATCACGTTGCCCGACGATCGACTCCTGGTTGCCTCGACGATCGGGGAGGGACAGTCGCCAATTCGACAAACGAATCATTCACCGACGGGAGCGTGAAATTCGAAACTCCATCGCGGACGCGAGAAACAAAGAGGAAGAGTTGAACCGAAACGCGAGATTGCCAGGGCATGAATATTCATAATCGCGACTTTTTCGTTAGATATCTCATTACTCGGCCGCAATAAAAAGTTGCTCGCTCTCTGTTTGCTCGATTTCGAGTATCATTCTTCAACAGCGGGTTTTTTTTTTTATTTCAGCAGCTCTTCACAGCGCGGAGAAAGCGGCGAAAAGTGAACTCTCTCTATTCTCTCGTATGCATATATATATATATATATACACACTGCTCACAAAAATTAGAAAATATTTCAAAATGAATAAAAAGCGACAAAAAAAAAGAAGCATTTGATTTTTTTTATTACACAAGAACAGCAGAAAAGCAAACGACAAGTCAAAGAAAGTTGTTCTTTCTTGACAGAATAAAAGACGCGTTATTTTTTCATCCCCCTCGTGAAAAAGTGTTTCGATTTGCTTGGTCTCTAGCGTCGAAGATCGAGCGTGTGCGATGTGAAAGAAAGAAAAAAAAAAGCTTCGTAATCGTCGACGGGAAACCTCGTTTTCTTTCCTTTTCTTCTCTTCCCTCCACCTTTAATAATAGTTAGCCAGAGGTAGTACGCGGCCGGAATATTTAAGAAGCGGCTTCGGGGATATTTCAAGGGATCCTCCGGAGGAGCAGTTGGCAGTCGCTCCGGATCGATTCAAGTCGCCAAGTTTTATTCAATCGGAGAGCGAGAAAATATCCGCTCGGGATTATCGGTCGTCGTGATCTTATCGGCCCTTATCGGTTTCTCGTTTCTTTCTTTTTTTTTTTGGCGATCGCTCACACTCGACCGGCCACACAGATCGCGCTACCACCGCGCGCACTACGCGACTAATTCGATCAACTCGTCGAAACTTCACGGACTTCGAGCTTCGTTCGATCAAACGCCACCAACTGTGGCTGAGAAAAAAAAAGGATGCACGCGATTCACACTGGTCCCGGCGCTGTCGGAACTGCCACCGGGAGCGAGGCGGAACGAGTCACACTGTTGTCACCAGGCTGAAGACCACGACACTGGTTCTCTCGCACGCGGAACGCGGAGAGCGAGAGAGAGAATCGCGGTCGCGAGCAAGGCGACGGAAAAGAGGCGACGATCGGCGACGATGAGAAACGAAACGAAAGACGCGGTAGAAAGGAAGAGAGAACGCGAACGAGGAGCGCGTACCGTGGCTGCCGCTTGCTGCTCTCTCGGTCCGCTGCTGCGGATATATCATCCTGCACCAAGGTCCGCCCCCGAACTGAAGCACCATCCTCGTTCTCGTGCACGTCGCGCTACACCGCCACACACCACTAACGATTGTTCCTTCGAGGAACGATTCTGCCGAAAATGGGGCGTAAATGTTACCCTGCCTCCCCCCGCGAACGCCAGCTCTTCCCGCCACCGCCAATCAACCCTCTCATCCCTCTTTTTCTAATCTCCCCCTCCCCCCTCCTCACCCTCTTCAGGCTCGTCACGTCTCGTACTTCCAATTAGCAAATGAATTCGAATTATTCGGAAACTTGACGAGAGAACATTTTTGAGAGAGAACGGATCGAGGCCTCGGTTCAAGGGCAGGACGCGTTGCATTACAGTTGCGCGCCGAGATTTCTACTCGAACGAAACGGGACGAGCTGCATCGCGTGCCGCATTGTTTCCTCGCTGTGATGTTTCCACCGTGGCCGGTGGAAGTATCGCCTCTCCGCGCTCGGAAGCAGCGAAGCCTCGGCTCGGCTTGATTCTCCGATCGATGCGAGAGAGCCTTCGTTCTCGAAATAAATTCTCGTCTAGAGAGAGAGAATCCAGTTACCTACTTTCGGGGGGATGTACTTTCACGGGGGAAAGGGGAGAGCGAATTAATCGGGGGAGATCCTCGATCGGAGGATCCTGTATCTGCCAATTCTCGATAATGCCCGACGCGTAGAAGAAATCGTTCCGCGTCGGGAGAATCGGGAGAGCTGTTTCAGTGCCGCGTGGACCGTATATACGGTGAACATTCTGTTCGAGTCATTTGGAATTTTCATTGTGGAACGAAGAATTTTTTAAGAATTTCTTATAAAGTCAGGTATTGATATCTTGAACGTGTGATGTGACTATTCTTTCCAACTGTCTGTTAAGATGGACCAAATTCGGTAAAAAGACACTGTAAAATTTGTTGTCAAGATAACGTTGGAAAATTAAAATAACTTTATTAATATTTAGTATTAATATAACGTTAGAAAATTAAAGTAACTTTATTAATATTTAGTATTATTGTATAATTTATATAACAAGTATTTTAAGTATAGTATTATATAAATATATAAATTATATATATATATATTAATTAATATAATATAATTTATATAATAAATTATTAATATTTAATATTACTTAGCATTTACAATAACACCAAAATATTTAGAACAAAATGTTTCACTTTAAATTAATTTTGACATCGCTAAAAAATTGCTTGTTAAAGTAATGCCTTAAAATTAAATTTATTGCTCTGTTCTGTAATGCATCTTACAACTCTGGACACTTTTCTTGTTAATTATCCTTTCTGCACTATTGTAAGAATTGTAAGATATACTTCAGAAGCAAACCTATCAACCCTTTGCACTTCAAATTATTTTTTTTTTCTTTTTTTTGCAATTTAAAAATATCGAGCGTGACTCAACATAAGAGTTCGTGAGTCACACTCGACAAAGGAGTGCAAAACTATTAATCGTAATAGCGTGGGACCTGAACGGGAAGTAACCAAAAATCGATCTTGCGCGAAACGTGTTAACTATCTCGAGACACGAGGTCGTAACGCACTGGATCGTAAATAACGGACTGGGCGACTCTTTTCTGAACTGTGCAACGCACAGAGACGGCGTTATGTTTGGGTCGCCTCGTTACGACCAGCGGGAGACGATAAACGCGATCGTCGAAGCAAGGATCACGACCGTGACGCGGGATTGTATATTCATCGTGGAAATTTATACAGCGAATTCTGGTAACGAAGTGGCGAGAAGATCGAAGAGCGGAAAACAAAGCTACTTGCGAGCATGAATCCTCGAAGGACACCGGGAAACTGACGCCCAACGTCTCGGCTGTACATAAATAAAGCAAAGGTGGTTTTCGGTGGTATAATACCAGCCACAGACCAAATACAAGTTTCGTTGACTCCGAATCGTGACCCATTTGCTGAGGTTGTACTCACTTTTGTAAATTAGATTCGTCGTATTGCAAATCAAATTAGTTCTTTCACAAATGAACAAACTCACCTTGTAGATGACTCAAAAATGAAGCAGTACACTTTATTACTTTTACTACTAGTACTACTATGAAATGATGAAGAAGTTTTTTTCAAAAATTAAATTCTGTGCAACAAATATTTTGGGTGATCAATTCAAACCATGAACATTTAATGGATTTTATTAATCATTCTGCTGCAACTATCTTACAGATTGTCATAATTATGAATATATATATATATATATACTTTTAATATTAACACTGTTAGAGCTACCGATTAAAATATAAAACTAAAATATAGAGGAACTTTATAGAAAAGCTTTTTATTTGTTTATTTTAGGAGAAATTATTTAAATTTTTAAAAACACGCTGTTTTACGTCTATAAAACATTTAATAAAAATTATAAATTGATCACTTTGGTAGTTCTAGTGTTAAAAAAAACCGTGTTGCCACAGTGCCATTTATCTTTCTCCAATTTTTTTTCCTTTTTTTTGGTAAGTTATAACAATTTAAGACTGCGCGTTTCAAAACAATTTTTCATCTAGTATTTCGTCACGAGGATAACTCGCGTTATTCTCCGTAAGGACTAAAAAGTCACGACGAAAAAACTTCGACCTGAACAAAAGGCGGCGATCGCTCCGTTTCGACGAGTCGCTTCAGACAAGATGAATGAAGTTCACTTAGAAAACGTGTGATAAACGTGTCGAGGTTAATCGAGCGGAGCATTCGGTGCCGGGGGTTTCCGGGCACCGAAAGAACAATGTTTGAAATTGATATATTATATATTTATATGTTATATATTATCACTGAAAGTGATTTTAACGGGGATAACCCAGAAAATTGGGCCTCTTCAGGTGCAACGCTAATGCAACGAAAATTAGCGATTGGTTGATTTGGGTCACGTGATTCGTGAGGGGGCGTGGGCTAGACTGAGCGATCGCGCCTATAATTTGTTTTGTATCGATTCCAATGTTTGCGTAT
Organism: Melipona bicolor; assembly: GCA_030673865.1. Classification (NCBI taxonomy): domain Eukaryota; kingdom Metazoa; phylum Arthropoda; class Insecta; order Hymenoptera; family Apidae; genus Melipona; species Melipona bicolor. Next base: position 1,191,083 of record JAHYIQ010000042.1, on the reverse strand, counting down.
CAATAAAATTTTATGGCAAAAAAGTCGTCTTCATTTCCTAGTCGGAACAGTTGCTTCTGGACCTTTCAGTGAGACGAATCATACTGAGGTACAAGTCGTGCAATTTTTTATATATCCGTAGTTCCTGAAATGCTTTTGTGCTCCACCTAAGCTCGAATTGCCCCCCCCCCCCCCTAGAAAATTAAATTGTCCCACGTTGGGAATCACGTTGAATCATTTATACGAATGTAGCGAGCGTTTAAATTTCATGGAGAAAGAAACGCGAAGCCAATTTTCCTCGCGGAGAAACGCCTGTTTCAGCGTCGAACGTTCGAACGTTTTGTGCGAGGAGCGCGAGACGAGAGACGGAGGAATACAAAGCTGGATATCAATGTTATCTCTTAACAGAAGGCACGACGAGGAAAAACAATATCGCGGAGAATTGCATCCGGCTGCCTTCCGTTCGCCTTCAAACGAGGCACGAACGGTCAATAACGATCTCATTTTCCTTTCTCTCGCAGCCCTCGCCGCGTCGCGCCACGATCTCATTCTCCTTTCCGCCTCCCGACGGCGGAGGATCGAATTAATCGAGAGAGGCAAGCTGGAGTGCAGGCCAACAAGGTCTATACGCTCCGCGGAATTTCGCGCGCAATCGAGAAAACGACTTGGCTTCCGGCATCGTTGCGATTGTTCCCCGAGATCAATTGTTCCCCGTTAAAGAGCACGCGACACACTTAACAGCCACGTGACGTCATGCCGTTACTCCGAGATCCGCGGTCATACTTTTCCCCGAAAGACCACTTGATATCCCGAGTGGAAACTCCTCGAGTCGCCTCGAATTGTTCGAAAAAATACGCGAGCAGATCCTCGGCGATAAATTACTATCGGGGATAGTGATCTTTAATTAATTCTAATTTCACCTCTTGGCCGTGAGTCACGAAGAAATGGCAATTTTTTGCGTAGCGACAAGTGCAACGTTCGAGGAAAGTAATTACAATTTGTTACTCAAATCAAATTTTTTGTAGAAACGTACAGTTGCAAATTTTAGATATTTTGGAATATTTTGAGACTAGGTTCGACTAGTTCATTTTACATCATTTTTAAATATTCTCTTGCCTTATTAATGTCAATTGTTATTTATTGATTATTGGCAACTATTATTTATTATTCGAGATTGTTCATTATCACTCGAGAAAAGTAATTACAATTCGTTGCTCAAATCAAATTTTTTGTGAAAAAGTATAATTTTAGACATTTTAATACTTTGAGACTAGGCTTGACTAATTTATTTTACATCATTTCTCAATATCTTCTTGTCTATTAATGTCAACTATTATTAATTAATTATTATCAACTATCATTAATTACTAACAAGAAAATATTTTGGAATGATATATGTTAAAAAAAACTAATCGAGTCTAGTTTCAAAATATTCAAACTATCCAAAAATTACATGTTTTTTATTAATCAGTATTAATTAAATTAAACGATTAAAATCATTGATTTAAAAAAAAACTATTTCTTTATAATTTAATTCAATTTGCAACACGCCTGTGTTTGACGAGTATAATCGAGTTTGACGATGCAGACACAAGACTCGCGAAAGCCTAACAGATTAACCTAAGAGGTTAAAACCCACTCGAAGGCTATTGACAAAAACAAGGCGAATTTCGATCGTCATCGGCCAGCCACCCGCGTCATCGTCTTAGATAAAGGCTAGAAGGCAGAGGAGGCGGACTCGTCGAGGTCCAAAAAAACACGGACCATCCCTACGTCAGCGCGACGTAAAATTATCTCGCTCGATAAAAATTCGTCCTACGCGAGCACCTTCGACTTCGAGTCACTCGGTCGTCCCAGCTGTCGTCGAGCTGTTATTTTTAAGCAGCGGACGTCTTCGTAGGGATTCTGGCAGTCCCAAGTTGATACCTGGCGAACGCCAACAGTTAGGGCGCGCGTTGCGTCGCGTCGTACCTGACCGTGAAATGGAAACTCGTCAAAGGGGAAAGCTCGTGAGTGAGAGCGCGAGTGGGGAAGGGAGTCGTTCGAGGACGTTGTACAGTGCTGCTTGTTGTCGCACAGCCGCGACAATGGGGGATGGCTTGAAATATTTATGATTCGTTCGAGTACGGAAATAATGTATCGCGTGCAAGCTTTTGCAAACTTTCGCGTCCTCTCTCGACCCGTGACTCGCTGGTTTATCAAATAAAGTAAGAATTGCAGATGAATCCTCCCCGGTTCCATCTGTGATTATTCAAAATCCGCTCAATCTCGGAAACGAAGACGAAACACTCCGAGCGTTTTGTTTCATTTCGAGAATTTTCACTTGCATGCTCGATTGTTTTTAAGCTGACGAGTATACTGCGAGCAGAGCAACTGCAAGATTAAAGTAAATTGTGACAAAACGATAAAATTTTCTGGTTGCTTCTTTTCGAAATCGCGATCTGTTGTAAATATTTTATCGTAATATAAAATCGTATCGTTTCGTAAGAAATTACAATTGATAACAATTTTGCTTCTTTTTTTCTTCCAAAGTGTTTTAAAACGTTCATTGTCATCAATTATACATAATTTCTTATGAAATAACACTGTCTTAAAATAAGTATTTACAGTAAAATATGATTTTTGAAAAACAATTAGAAAATTTTATTACAATTTACTTCAATTTCATAGCAAACGCGGTTGCTCTGCTTGTAGTGCATACTCGTCGCAGCTTCGTTTTATCTAAATTTTACCCTAACAGCAAGTACAAATTTTTTTTACTACACGATTATATTATACTCATCAAACAAAAGAAAAGAAGCCATCTTTTCATGACAAGTGTACCCGAAACAAACGTCGAAAAGGTCAATTATTAATCTGACAATTTCGCAGATACCGATTGCTCGACGATCACGTTTTAATTTAATTTCAACGACCAGCGACATACTCAAATCCAGGCAGATCAATTTTAAACACTTCTCGAGAAGATGCTCGCTTGACGCGAGCGTTTCGCGCCATTTCTTGCCAAGGGAGGGGGAGAAAGTTCGAGCGAGAACAGTCCCCTCCCGAGAAAAAATGTCGCAACGAAATAAAATGATTAATTATTAACCATCAAGACGGTACTAAGACCGCGATTACGATCGATCTGACGAAGGTCTGGCCTCGAGGCATCGGTTACAGATACTGACACGATGTTATCGGCGCGATGTATCGCTTCGACATCGGTGATTGCCAGGTGACAGAACCGGGATACCCAATAACGTGTAACGAATTCAAGCCACCATTGAACTCGACGTTGACAAAGCCACCGCGAGACGTACTGGAGACACGCTACATACTACATCGAAGTCTCCATCACGTCAGTCTTCTCTGTGAGCCAAGACTGATCGTGAACAGAGATTTTCGCAGCAGTGGTATCTGATAACGTTGGTACGAAAAACCAACCAGTAATCGACTCTCAACTTCCTCTACGCCCAGTAAAGATATTTTCATCATTTTATTGAGTTTCGAAGATTTAAATTAGGATTTCTTAAATATTTGTCATTTAACCCTAACATTCAACGTTCAATAAAATAATAAAAAAAAAAAATTCGTGCAACAAGTTTTAAGGGAAAGACAAAATGATGATGGATCCTAGTTTCGAAAGAAATTTTTTAATGTTTTTACGCACGTCTGACAATTACTGAAAAGAATGAACTCACGACTGTAAAAAATCGTGATATTTTAAAAAAACTGCACGACTTGTACCCCAGTACGATTCGTCTCACTGAAAGGTCCAGAAGCAACTGTTCCAACTAGGAAATGAAGACGACAACGCCACTCCTACTCGAGGTCTACCTTACGCCCCCTCGCGAATCACGTGACCCAAATCAACCAATCGCTAATTTTCGTTGCATCAGCGTTGCACCTGAAGAAGCCCGATTTTCTGGGTTACCCCCGCTAAAATCACTTTTAGTAACTATAAGACCAAGATTTAATGATTTGTTTTTAAAAAGTTATATCACAATTGTATGATAACACTTTTAACCAGTCCCTGCTGTCGTAAAATTCATCCAACAACAATCGCTTAGTATTTCTTCAACGCCTCTTTTAAGAACCAAAAGTACAATTAGTCTCACTTTGTGTAATTATTAACATATTATATAATTAAATATATTGCAATGTGTTACAATTCGGATTATTTTTTTTTCCTCCGGATAAAGGCTGCGAAGAAATTATCGAGAACGCGATATAGAAGCCGGAAGTACGTTAGCTTCCACTGGCATCGATCAAACATACCTCCTCGGCATAAAAGCCGAGTAATTTTTCGCGTGAGGTATGCCGCTCTTACCGATAAACGATCGCACTGTCCTCGGTATTCTATCAATGAGCAACGCGATATTAACTTGACGTTTCGACGAGTGTCTCCTCCAGCGACCCGACATTGCAAAATTTACACGTGCTCCTCGTCGAGAAAGTACGGTTGTTCCGTGTGGTTGACACGCGAGACTCGGTCGGTTACAATGACGAGCAAAATCAACTGAACACACACACGTGGAAAATTTTAACACAAATAATATTTCATCGAATATTTGCACGTGTAGAGTAAAATAGATTTTAATCTCTTCGTAAATTAAAATTAAATAATATGTCACACGTGTTTGCTTTCAGCCTTTATCGTCGAGATAATGATTTTTCCGAAAATAATGGCCGAAAATTCTTCATAAATTGAAACTAAATTATATACCACACGTAATTTCTTCTCTTTTTTTTCATTTTTGTGAAGAATTTTATTTACGACTAAGTCTACGGTGGTCTTGAAGATTGAAGTTTTCCCTTTACAACGATCCTTTAAAACTTGTTGTACGACTTTTTTTCGTCACTCTGAACGTTAGAATTAAACGACAAAAATTCAAGAAATCTTCACATTTCGTCATTTAACTCTAATGAAGTCACAAAAAAAACCACAGCAAGGTTTAAAGAGAAACCTTGACCATGAAAAGAAACTTTTTTAAGAGTTTCCAGAGAGTTTGAATTTTTACAATTTTCGAGAATAAAAGCGCTACATGGTGTAGAAAAAAAAAGAAGCGAACTCGGGATGGTCAAAGCCACGCGCTTTGAAACGAGACCAAGTATAATTGTTATAGACTTTCTTTTACGAGGATTTCGACAATTTTTCAATTTATTATTATTATGTGTTCAGTTATGTCCAAGCCATTCTATTTCATGAAAAGTGCACTCTCTTGATTAGAGTCTAACTGATGCCTACTTTCCTGAGCTAGCGCTACCCCCTCCACTGCATCGATCCCCCCACTACATTGAAATTTCCACGCCGTGCGTGAGAGAGTGGGGCGAACTGGCGGCTCGCGAAGGGCTCGTAGGCTTGTCCCTACTTTCCTGGTGGCGCTAGCGCTACCCCCTCCACTGCATCAATCTCCCCACTACATTGCAATTTCCTCGCCAGAGTGGGGCGATGAGGGAAATAGGGACAAGAGCTCGCGGGCCGCCAGTCAGCCAACTCTGCTCTCGATAATTCCGACTGTGCGAACGTCCACGTTCTCGTTTGAATTCGTTCTTCTCGAGATACGTCGAAAGCCAGTCGAGAAGCTTCTCTCTTCTTCGGACGAGTAGCCGAGAAGAGACACGTCAACGTGGACGCGCATCATTCCCAGAGCCGCGTCGTATAACGGTTGTGCGGATAGCTGATCAGGCACGAAATATCCTTTATAGACGATCAAACCTACAAAGGGTTGACCTTTCCCCGGGCTTATTTAGATAAGTTATCGAAAAAATTATCCGTATCGAGGGGCTCGTTCTCACGGATCAAGGGCTAATCCTCCGCCAACAGTGGCGGGGGGGGTTTTCGCGTGCGCGGGCGCATCAACGCGCGAAACGCTCGAGGGAAAGAACGCTTGCCGCGTCGCGCCGGATCGAAACGTTCGTTCGTTCGCAGCTGATGAAGCAAGGGGGAGCCTGATGTCGATAAAATTTCACAGAGGACACTGTAACGATTGTGTGTTTATTGCGAGTATTATTATTACGTCATGGGCGCAAGTAGCGTGCATCGACTATTATTTCGCGGCGAGGAAACAAAAGGAAAGTATCGCGATCGTTTAATGAATTGGACTCAAAGGAGCGGAAGCGCAACCCCAGTGACTTGTCTCCCCCTCTTCCGGGAAAGAACCAAAGAGTGCCTTATCAGGGCGAGTTTTTTTCGAGTCGCGCCAACACCGTGACGGCAAAAAGGCCGGAGCCGCGGCGTTTCACGCGATCCTCGCCGCGATAAACGGGCAAACGGGGCGAGGATCGGAGCCGACGTCGTGAATTAATTAACGTTTCGCGTGCCGTTCGTTTGGCGACGGCGCTCGTTAGACCGGCCATCCGCTCCGTGTGTGTAATAATAATGATTACGCGTCGCGGCGGGGTTTCTAACCATTTCCAACAGAATGAACGCCGCCTGTTAATGACTCGCATGATCGAAACAAAGAATCGACGCGAGAACGACGAAGAATTTATAGGGAGATTGATGACGAGGTGCTTGAAAGACGATTAACTCGCGGATAACGCTATTATTATCGTTCTTCCCCTCCCTTTTTTCCTTTTTTTTTTTTTTATTGTACCTCGTTTCTTGCGTCCTTGATGTTCTTCCATTGAGCAAGCAAACATCGAAGTATATCGGGGAGAACATTTTCTAATTTCAACTATGCCGTCGTGTAATAATATAATATACATTATTTTATGTAGTGAAAATTGCAGCATGAATCATTTGTTACACCTGTTGGTTAGTGGAAAACTTTTATTTCTTCATTCGCAATTTTCTTCAAAATGGAGCAAACACGAGCTCCTAAAGGATTTTTTTCTTAGTTTATCGTCAATGTTTAAATTCGGGACACCCAGTATATATTATTACAATCTCAACTGGAATAAGTTGGATAAGGTGTAACAGAGTAAATCAATGCATTTGCCTTCAATGATTATCATTTCGAAAGTCGAAGAAAGATAATTATTGTACTAATTATTGTAATAATTATATTGTACAATATTATGATATATTTTATATGTTGTATAAGCATTATTATTGCAGAATAAAAATGACAAAATAAATCGTAGACCGAGATTCCCTCGGTGCCCGATCGCTATACGCGCTAAACTTGATGATATTAGGAGTTGTAAGAGCAACAGGAAAGTGGAAATCGATGGCTTCCCGTCCTACCGGCAATTTCGGCCAATAAATTCATTCGGCTCGTTCTTATTTTCCCCGAAATTATAGTCGATAGGGAATTTGGCGTCGATTCTGGTGAGAGTCCAGCCAGAAAGAGAGAGAGAGAGAAAGAGGAATCTCGGAATGAAAGATAGCGCAAGTTTCACGCGTAAATCAAATCTTTTTCGTGCTTACGGTTATCTGTTCTGCACACACGCCAACATACACCCATACCTAACCCACGGTGGCCATCGATCCGCGCGGACAACTTTAATAATTCGTTGGAATTCGAAACTGCGGGCGAAGCGATCGCCGAAAGGCGGCCAATCTTCGGTGACAAAGAGCCGCTTGCGAGTTAAAGTTTCGCAAGTTTCGCGAGCTGTTCGCGCGACAACGTGGGATTTTATCGGTTGCTCGGCGTTGCACCAAAATGTAAAAGCGCGGAAGTGTCGCGTAACGTAAGTGAAATATCGCTGGATCGCTGGATCGCTGGATCCCTCAGTCGTGTGGTTTCAAATGGAACGTTGAGCTGGTTTGCGGAAACGGAAATCGCATCTGCAAGAAAATTGTTCGTTGCGATTTCTCTCGATCACGACCAGAATTTTCGGGTTTCGAAAAGGGCTGATCAGTACGTACCGAATTCACTAATCCTGTACAGGCTGTCTCAAAGTTTAACGTTTAAAGTTTAACTTCGCCAAATGCTCCACGAGAGAAATTAAAAACTGAAACGTCACGTACTATAGCAAACGCTTCGTTCGAAACAATAAAGCGCAACGATCAATACGAACAATTTCAACGACAGTCGAGAACTAATTTCTTCCTGATCTTTCGTGTCATCTTTTCATCTTGCATCTTTAAATTTCTGCTTGCGAAAAGACATTCATTGTATTCGAAAAAAATATAATTCTTCCTTATATAATTATTATATAATTTATTTATATTATTTTATATTATATAACATAATAATTATATAATTTATTAATCATTTAATTACGATTTTTGAAATCTACGATACTATTATTTGCGCGAAACGAACTAACTTCAAGACCGTGTGCGAAGAATTTCGACAAAGTTGATATTAAATCTGGTCCACGGTAAATTCGATGATACTCCGATATCGGTTCTGCATCGGTAAAGTGACACACACAAGCGTGAATGGTTTCACGTTTCATATTTTTGTCACGACTTTTGAACAAAGTTTCTGCCACGTGATATTTTAACCTTATTTTTAAAACACGCTGGCAAAGTTCGAACGCTGTGAACTTCGAAACACCCTGTGTGTATATGTGTTTGACTTTTTCGTCAAGTTTAGTGAAAATTCTGGCCATCGCACGTTTTTTCGGTTCTACAGTAAGAAGAAACATTGAAACGAAGAGATCGGTGACATTTTCGTCAAATTTTTGCGTTTCAGAAGGTTGCACCGATAGAAAATTCAAAATTTCTGTCCAGTTTCGCTGGAATAAAGAAGGTATGTTAAGATTAACATACCTTCGTTCTTCTTTTTTTTCTCTGAATAAAAATACGGTCCAGCGCACAGTGATCTGAAAACCGCGTTTTTTAAGGCCAAAGGTCAATTTTTCAAATCTAACATTTCGAAGAAATTTTTTGTCTACGAAACGAGGATCCTCTAGAACTCCGAAATCCATAATATCACTCGTTCCAGATGATCTCATGAACGAGTGCAACGCGCCAAAGTCAAAATTCTGAAAATCAAAGCTCGTTCAATTATTAATTACAGAACGGCAAACAAAGGATTATTTGAATTATTGTTTGATGCGTGCCAATAAGCTCGTTTCGACTGTTCAATTGTATTTCAATCCACGTGCAAACAGAACACTGTTTTATAGCAATTAAAACTTGGAGAATGGTTTTGAAAACATGATACTTTTATTATGTGAAAATTCAAGCAATCGTTGAGAAGAGCATTTTAAACGAAACTTTCAAATTTTGAGAAACAGAAACCCGTGATACTTTGCCACGTTTGAATATTGAACCATTACTATTTTGAATCGTCACAATTTTTCAGTTATTTCAATAATTTGGCACGCTTGATTTGTCTCTTAACGTGTAGGTGATACGAATATTTTTTTCAAGTATAAGTGTGATTTATGTAACTCAAACAGAAAAAACTTCGTTTTCACAAAAATTCAAAATTACCTTCAATTTTTTAAACTTGGTATATATTTTTTGACTCGATAAAACAAATTCGACGTCAGAACAAATTCAACGACCTACCACACTGTGATCTGAAATCATGAAACAACGCTGAAATAATCTGTCCAGACCACTACGACACATTGAAAATCTCAACCGAATCTCGACAAAGTGTCTGAATAAAAATCTGCGATGCAAACTTCAAATTCGAAATACAAGCATTGGATCGTGGTCGAAATCTCATCTGCGCGGCGCGGAGAGAGCTGTTAAACAGGTTGAACGTTGGTGTATTGGCGCGATCGACTCGACCGAACTAGCCGAATATCATCGCCTCCCTCCGGGCAGTATCGGTAAATTCATCTATCCGGGAGATTCGTCGGTGCGGCTGCACGGTGCGGCTGCACGGTGGGGCTGTCGGCTCTCGGTTTGCCGTTATTACCATTATCCGCTCGCAATAAGCATTATCCGGGGGCCAGGCCGCGGCTCGTAAGTAGAATGCGAGCGTACGAGAACCGGCGCGCAGCCTCGAGGCCTTCCACTGTCGGGATCTTCTTTCGGTGATCGTTGATAATGCAGTTACCGCTAATGCAGCCACTGGATCCGCTATCGATCGGACTACTCGTCTCGCTGACCTACATATCTATTCCGATCCGGCCGAAGAAAGCTTTGGCGAACGGATCGGTCGTCGTGACGCGACGCGACGCGACGCGACACGACACGACGTGACGCAATATCGACCACTCTTGTCCCGTTGCTCGATCATTACGTTTGAAGTTGGCTTCATACTCGAGCGTAGTCAAGGACAACGCAGCCACCGAACGGGTGGCGAATCAATCTGTCCGAGCCACTTTTCATCGTTTCGCCCCATCGTGGAGCCTCTGTCCTCGGGAAATCCTGTTTATTCCCGGAGCGGAATCGATCGACCGAATTTCCTGGCGACGTACGCGCGTACGTCAAGGCGATGCCGGAGAATCGGGACACGGACGGACGCGGTGATTCTCTGGTGGCGCTCGCATCGATTCACGAAACAGAGGAGGGCCACCAATCCGTCGAAGAGCCCCTGGTCGGCCGCGCGCACACGAATTTCCCAGCGATTCGACTTTGAATTCGAACTCGGCCTGTTCGGGAAAGTTTCTATGCGAGAATGCCACGTGGTCTGATCACATGTTCGTTACAGAGAACTTATTGTCTTCGAGTGACATGAGTTTTAAGACACCAAGCAAACCTTTGACCATAGATCTTTGTTTAACCCGATCTTTGTTCAAAAAAAACCTAGCATAGTCCGTGAGATATAAAAGACCTAATCTCGACCGTAGCAAGACCGTAAATCAAGGCACTCACTTTTGCCCGAGTGCAAGCAAAATGTTGAAACAAAAAGTCGCATCCAAAGCTAAGGTTAGGTTAGTATTTGTGCCATGTGCCCCACCTTAGAGCCAAGAAGTTTCTCGAAGCCGATGGAAAACAAGGGAAACAAGGGAGCTTTATACTATCGGCTCGCAAGTTAGAGTTCATCTCTCGAGATTCATTTTATCACCGAAGGGACAAAGCCTTGATATTTCAAGCGCGCGAGAAACATAGAGTCCACTAACAATCAACTTTCATAGACTTCGTTCCGCTTAACTCTTTGGGGGTTAGGTGGGTTTAAAATTGTCCCACATTTTTTCTCACAGTTAATGCATGGTAGGATATTTTTTAACCCACATAGAGATGTGTTTCAATGAATTTCATTTAAAACGTTAGTTGCATGGCCCCGCTCTATAATAAAGAATTTGTTTAAATATTACTTTTTTTCATTTTAAAAAATATTTTATGTTTAATAATTGAAATAAACGTTCTTTTTTTCTTTTTTTATATTAAAAAAATTCCGTGCAGGTAGAGTTTTTTTTTTCTTTAAAAATTGCATGCCCCTAAGGTTTAAATCGTGTGCGAATTTTGGCGAATTAAGCACGATCGTTCGAGTGTCAATCTCGTCCTAGTAACGAGATCATCCGGTGATCTGGCGAACTCTCGATATTCCTTCGTTTCGCATTTGCATCGTTAGTTGGTTCGTTATCGCGAAATCTTCGTACCACTTTGGTTTTTTTGCCCCTTTAGCTGTTGCGTAGTAGGCACGCGTCGACAAATAAATAGTCCGGCTGCTGGTCGGAATTACGGTGAACAGGTGGACGCGCGGGCAAACGGAAGTTTCGCGTTCGCAGTGAAAATAAATCGAGGACCGCCTCCGAATGGGGAAAGTCACGCGGCCCGAGGCTAAAAATACCACCTGCCGAAAGTATGTGCCTGACCTAACCTGAACCTAACCCAACCTAACCTAAAAGGCTTCATCCAACCGCCACCAAACCATCGACCTTTCGTCTTCTTTTTTTTCAAGTCCGATCCTTGACTGTGAAAGAGTCCAAACGAGTCGATAAGAGTAACTAAAAATCGACCACAGGCACGATGTTGTCCGATCAGACGTTGAGTTGCATTCTGCTAACCTAAACCTAATCTAATCTTTTTGCATTTGATTTTTCTTTTTTTTTTAATTAAACAAGAACAACTTCCTTTGACTTATCGTTTGCTTTTCTGATGTTTTTACCTAATAAAAAAAATGCCTCTTTTTTTTATCGCTTCATATTCATTTTGAAAGATCCCCTAATTTTTGTGAGCAGTATAAATTGCGTTACAAAAATAAATGTGCAATCTTTAAATTCTTAAATTCGCTGACCAGAAAATAAATCCCAATTGTCATAGCAGAAAATAAAATGAAATGAGATTAAATTCCTTTGTTACAACTCGTCCTTGAAAATGTGTTAATGTAATATAGCGTTAAAACGGATAGAGAACACGTAGTTTAGTTGAATTTGGTCAGGCTAAATCCACAGAGTGATTGACTCTCAGAAGAAGTGAGTAATAAGTAAGTGTTTTTTATAGGAAAACTTTCACACCAATCGGACTCGATGTGTTTCCTGATTACCTAAGACTACTGTTGTTATATGCGCTATCTAAACGTTACTCTACAGACTCTACAGATGATTTACACAGAACAGCAGGATGATAGGCTCGGAGATCAGTAAGACTTCAACTTCAAAGCCATGTGAAAAATTGAATTCCTTCTGGAATGTCGTCCCATCGAAGACCAAGGAAAAATCGGTCAATCCGGAAGCTTTCACACAACTTTCGAATCCTCCTCCGATCGAATGAATTCCTCGAGCTTCTCGATCCTCGTCTCGTTTCCGAAACTGAAACGATCGAAAGAAGAACTCGAGGAGGAGGAGAAAATCGCGGACAAACGTTCCAGTGCAAAGAGGAACTTCTTCCTCCTTGCGGAATTTGCTTGGCCACCTTGGCGACCTTGGCAGAAGGGGGAAGACGCAAGGCGTAATCGAGGCTGCAGCTCCCTCGAGGAGACGCCGCGCGTAAATCACGCTAAACGGCCGGGAGAAATTGCCAAAGTTTCGGGCAGTTTCTCAGTTTCTCAGAGCCTCGAGAAACGAGAAGTCCGGAAGCTCGTTCTGAGGTTCCGGCTGTTTTTCCACGAGACAGCGACAGCCAGGAATATTATCGTTCAATTTGACGCTAAATAAACTTCAATTACGCCTGCGTTCCCGAGCGCATGATGATCGTCGATATTCAGATAACAAGGAGTGCGATCGCAAGACGCGGCTGCTCGCTGCGACGAAACGTATTAGAATACACGGAGGCAACGCGACAGAGTCGCTGCGACAACAAAAATATTTTCAATGACGCGGCCGATAATTGATTCGTCCACTCGAGACGAGGAGCTTATGTCAGCGGACGATTTTCAGTTCTCATTCGCGAATCTTATTTCCTCGTAATTGACGTTCAAGTCCGCGTGATAATCTGCATCTAGAGCAGATGTTTGAAAGAAATGCGTCAATTTTTACATTTAATTTTAGGCTTCAATTTCAACAGACAAATAGATATATCTCATGAAAATTTACATAATACCAGAAACTACAAACGAACGTCTCGTGACACGAGATTTCTCAGCAGATCTCGCACTCGGAGCATTTCGCTTTCCTGCGAACCAAACACCGTGCAACAAATGTTCTCTCGGCAAAGAGCCCGACCTTAAAATCAACGAAACAACCTCGTCTCCGGTGCATTTGCCGAATTACTCTCGTTCTTCTGCGTTCGTCTCCCGACTGTTTTCCACGGAGACGATTCGCTTCAATCATCGAGAGGATACCATCTTCTTCCATGTCGCGAGAATTTTCGCCATTGTGTGAATTTTATCAATCGGCGGGAGAACACGCGCAAACATGCACAGAGTGCAGAGTATAGAGTTTAGACCAGGAGTGGAAAGAAGCGAGAGAGGAAGAGACGACGGTGAGTTCTCTCGAGTATTTGCAGCGCGTTTCGTCGCTCAAGCTGCCGCTCGACCGACCGAAAGGGACCACCGCCCATTGTCTCGAAGTGGCGGTCCGCGAGAGAAAAAGAGAGGGACACAATCGAGTCCGAGGGAGGAAAGTACTTTCGCCCGGCTGCTTTCAAAACAATGGCGCGCGCTCGCGGTAGGATACGAACGAGAACCACGCGCCAAACCCGCGAAAGCACACACCTTCCAACCTTCCAACCCGGCGTTTCAGAGAAACGTTTGACCTTATTTCTCGCGGCGAGGGTAACTCTCTCTCCGAGTCCGTGGGATTTTCATGGAGAACGAGCGTTTATTTTGCTCGATCGAAAGGTTTACGGCGGTTTGCGCAAACTTGCCGGAGGATAAAATCCAGTTTTCGCAGTCGCGGTTAAAATCCTCATGTTTGATGTCCTTTCGACTTACGATGAAAAAAATGTGTGGTCCAATTGAAAGAAAATAAGGATGACCTTGAAAATTTCGAAACCCCTCAACATACACGAAAAATTGACACGCCATATATTGTCTGTATAATAATACATTGCCATATATACTATGACCTTGAAGCCATACAACTTTGTATTAAACAACTTTTCATCAGACCCGCGATTTAGAAGTTATTTCAGGTGTGCGAGTTACGTGAATCACCCTGTACAATAATAACTGCACAAACGATGAGAGATCGGTTCACGCGTTCTTTTCATTTTCCGAACCGCGAAAATCTGACCGAGCTTGGCGGCCATTCCAGTAATCAATTTTCCGCGGCACTGAAAGACCACGGAGGACGCGATATGTTATGCAAGAAGCGTGGTTATGTAATCCCGAGTCTCCTCGCAACCGGAGTTGATCCCTCCTTACGTAAGCGTGCTCGCCCGTTTTGGACGTTTCCGGTTCGAAAATGACTCTCACTGCCGCGCTCCACCCCTCGTACGACTTTGACTCGACTTTTCACCCCGTCCTTGTTCGACGCAACGTTCAAGGACGATTCGACTCCGAGCGTAGATGAAATAACCGCGTCCGCGTCTTTATCTTCGCTTTATCTCCGCGCGCTTGATCTTGTTTCAATCTCGCGGTTTCTCTCCCCGAGTTCTCGCCTTCGCCGACACGTCGTACGTTCCTTTCACCGTCGAAATCCCCCGTCATTTGTTCATTTGACCGTGGGATTATCCCGGCTCTCCGCCCGGGTGTCGTGTTTAGCGCGGGGAATCGATCCTCCCGCACCCGTTGATTCATGGCAGTGATTTCGCTTCTTCGAAATACCCCGGGATTTCTGTCGCGAGGAGGAGGATCTCTGTTATCGTTTTCCCCGCCGAACGCGAGAGATACAGCTCGTTGGAGGATAAAGAGAATACGGGTTTGGAAGTTGAAGTTTCAGTTTGGAGGGAGTTGAAGTTCGAGAGCGTGCGATGGGAAACGAAATTAACGATCCTGCCCTCCCCTCCCCCGTGAAATCTCTTTCTTTGGAAGAGAGATGCTGGGTTTCCACTTGAAATTAACCCCTTTTGTCGAGTGAAATTTATCTGACTGAAAATCAAGTTTATCCTATCGAAAGTCATCTCACTGCAAATCAAATTCACCTTGTGGATGACAGCTTCATTATTTCTACCGCTATACTCACCAATGACGAACTCCGCCGAGGAAGTTCCTTTTATACGATTTGTAAAGTATTATTATAAGGTATATAAAGTAATTATAAAATATTATACATATGAAGTGCAAAATACTTCTGCGCGATCCTTCGCGAAACGAATTCACAATTAACCACTCGGAAACGGCATTGCGATCGGGATCGTGCAGAAAAGTGACGTGGAGTCGCAGTGAGGGGACGCGGATCGCAAACAACGACGCGGAAAAAGCGACTTACTCGCGACGGCGATTGTAAGAACGCTCGATTAATTGCCGATTCGAGGAAAATCGTCGGGGCGAAAGAAACTGCCACGAAGAGGAGGTAGAGAGATAGCCGCGGGGAGATGCGGCGATAATTGGAGGCAACGGCGCGGCAAAAACGAAACTGCAACGGTAAGCTGGAAACTGCAAAGTAACTGTGATTAACGAGGATCGAACAATCGTTTTTATTCGGGGATGACCTCGCGGCGGAAACCCTCTCCTTCCCCCCCACCGAAAAAAAGAAAGAAAGAAAGGTATCGAGCAATCGGACAATTGTGAACGTTGTCACTTGTTTGCAGGAGTTTGCAGGAGTTTGCAGGAGTTGATTCCAATCATCCTAATAACTCGAGGCCTGTCGGCAAGTTTTGAGGATAATTATAACTACGTCAGGGCCGAGACGTCGCGTCGCATCATCTGGGACCGGAAATCCCCGTGAGACGCGAATTTATCGGCTGCGTAACTCGCCGACCGAGCGAACCGAGTCAATTGCTTCGGTGCACCATCAGCGAAAGCTCGGGAATACGCCGCGTCCGCCGATCAACTCGCCTCCAACCCCTCTCCCCCCCCCCCTAACGGACTGATTCAAACGCGAATCAATCCAACTCCCCGGACTACCAGGAGCTTTCCCAAAAACGGACGACCATTCGTTTCGTTATCCCAATTTTCCTTTCCGATGTTCCGAACTCGTTTCGTCGAATCTGCGCGCGTAACGTGCGTCTCGCAGTTCCATTTGCGCGTGAAAATATTTCTTTCACTTTTTTTTTTTTTTTTTTTTTTTTATTACAAGGACTCAAAAGTATGATGTAGTTTGAATGATGTTTGCTGAGTGGCCAATATTCTGCTGATGTTTTTTTCACAGATTTTTTAAGTTTCTTTTTTTTTAAACTACGTTTTTTTTAAACTACGTGCTTTTTTTGTTGCATTGCGTAGTTCATGAAAAAATCACCTCCTACTAAAATGAATCCGTTATGTTTTTGTGCAACATTCGAAAGAAATAATTTTTAAAACACACTAAAATATCATGTTTCAGCTTAAATTTTATTTGAAATTAGTAAAAGTAATTTTTTTCTTATGTTTTGATGTTTCACGTTGAAAAAGAAATAGATGGGAAGAAATTTTTGGCCTTTGTCCTGTACGATCTTGCGCTGTGAAACTTAAAATCCATAGTTGAGAAGAAAATGTTTCTTAGCGCAAGGCATACATCGCTTACTTTTATTTAATATTCCACGTTAGGAATATATTCACGTTACTCGCAAAGCTCGCGAGTAACTTCATCCTCGCGGCTTAGGGTTATTTGAAGGTCATAGTCACAGCATACAGAGCATCTGAATATATTTTTTTTCATAAGGTACGTAATATAACGCTGTAAAAGAATATTATATTCCTCGGTGATTTTAAAAAGAACGCTACACAAATGTATAAAAATTTTGATGTGTTTCATCATCAAACATTAAAAATATAGTGGTTTCTACAATATTTTGTAGATAAAACAAATGTTCATCCCCAAATGTTCTATCTCTTTCGTATCATATTCTCAAAAGTCTAAATTCGCAAATACGTAAAAAGTAGCAAATAGCGTGCCCCTTTTCGGTGCAAGGTTCTCCGGTTTCTGGCATGGCAGAAAGTGGAGGATCGCCGGCACGGTCCGGCGATCAAAGGGGAGAGGAGAAAACACGGGGACACGCGAGCTGCCATGTTCGAGCTGGCAGAACACCCCCAACCTCTGCTCGCGATTTAGTTTGGTCGATCGTTTCCAACGATCGATCCCAACTTCACGGCGAGTTTCGAGACTCTCGAACCGCAACCGAGGCTCGAGAGGATCGACCTGGAGTTTCACTTCGGGTATCACTTCGAGAACGATCCCTGGCGGATCCTCTCAGAGTGTGGAGGGGGCGGGGGGAGTCCTGTAATTACGTCGACGCTTGCTGAACTGGAGGAACTAAAGGAAACGTCAAGAAGGTGTCTATCGATCTCGAGGCGTTGAAATTCCCAGTCAGACCATCAGCTAACTGTTCTCCATACTCACGTTTCGGTTGCTATTGTGCCTCTGAGCTCGCATCGCGTTCCGTGTGAGAGGCCATGCGTGGTTCACAAGCCACGCTTGTGCGCAGAAACGAAATACGAGCCTCGTGCCTCGAGCAAACAACTCTCGAGCGAAACGCAAGACTCGATATTTCGAGCCTCTAACCTTTCCCCCCCGTTTCTTTTCGCTTCTAAACGCGAGCCCATTGTCGGCCATCGAGCCGACCTCCTCTAAAATCGCATGCTTCCACTTGTGCAACAAGAACGTACGTACACAGACAGGTATATTATCATAGAATCAATATAAACCTCTCACCTGACTGGCGACGCTCAGGCGGCGCTAGCACGTCTGTCCGTTCGGTACCTAAACAAGAGCCAACTCGCTGGTGCACTCGCTGAGAGAAAAGACAGAGAAGGAAGCGTGTGCACCGTTCAGATTCAGCTTTCGGACGTAGCGTGTGCTCGGATGCAGCGACTTGAAGCGCGCGCGCGCTGCGACTTCAAGCGAAGAAACGACGATTAAGCCTCTCTTGGCGCGCCGCAGCGAGAGTTCGAATTTTTTGGCGGCGTGAGGAGACGCGAAGAGAGAAAGGCGAGGCGAGTGAGTACGTGAGCAGCCGCCGGGCGGGAAAGAAAGCTCGCGTAAACACGCCGCTGGATAGAAATGGGAAGCGTGCGCGGATGTTGGGCGGAAGTTGTGCGGAAGTACAGCTGCACCGCTCTGCGGCAGCGAGGGCCTATCTAGGCATGCGAAACGCGAAAACAAGCCAGAGGCAGCTGCACGCGATCGATGCACGGGATATTTGAGACGCCTGCCTGAGGAATAAAGAGCCCTTCGCGCTCCTTCCCCTCCCTCCGTCTTCCTGCGGTTCCTTCGGCGATCTATATTTCTATATTTTCGAAATGCCAGACCTATATTTCCCAGAATACTCGCGTACAATCGAATCGCAAGAATCGACGTGATAGATCGATCGATCGCGCGTGTCCGTTCTCCGAATATCCAGGGTGTTCCATTTTAACATTTAGAACTATCAAAATGGTCGAAATGGCCAATTTATAATTATGTTGTATTGTAATATTTATGTATTATATTGTAATTTATAATTATATTATATTGACATTTAGATTAAAACGAGACACCCTGTATAACAACGTTTAAAAAGCAGAAGTAACTTCAAGTTTTCGCGAAAACAAGATTCTTTCATTTTGAAAAAAATTTGTAGAAGACAGATCAATTGTTGATTAATTTTCATTCCAAGCATTTCTTCTTGTTGTTCAGATTTCGTCGGAAATAATTGAAAAATTGTGACAACGGTGATAGTTTCAAGATTCAAAAGTAACCATTATTATTTACATTAACCACTTGCGCTGGCAACTGATTGCGGACCATAACGAGTGACCAAACCGTATACAATAATTCGTCGCTTTCTTTTTGAACTCGTTGGTATGATAGCACTGGATAGAAATTATTGAAAAGTAATTTTATTATTTGTTTTGCCTGGGTTATATTTAAATATATTTAAAACTGAGAAAATATTGCAATTTTGAGACAAAAAGTTCTCGACGTGCGTGGCACGTCGTTCCAGCACAAGAGGTTAATACATACGAGTTAAGAAACGACGAGAAACGACTACCGTCCACTCGTTCGATCGCACCTACTCACGGGCCATTAACCACACCTCGTACGATGTGATTACCAGGGATTACAGTCTCTCTCTCGGAAAGAAGCAGAGACGATGCTTAAATCGGCGCGAGCTAACAAGCTTCGCTTCCGTGTAAACAATCGCAAGTTTGCCAAGTTTGCGGTTACCAGCCGCCGATAAGATAAATCGCCACCTGATCGAACAACATTCTGCTTGTCGATTACCAAAACGACACTCGTTGGATATTGTTTCGTGAAAATTGAGGATCAATCTCACGTATTTGAGCAAAGAGTAAAGGTGAAGGGCGAGATCGATCGATTTCACCGGAAAAGACAAAGAAACGAATTCTCTTTTTGTCGGATCGCGACAGTACCGAATCTGCCAAATAAACGACGCTGGTTTTTCGTTGTCATCGATGCCATCGAAGATATACACGGGAAGGAAAATCTCACTGGCAAGACACGGACGCAGCCGCACACGCGGCGATCGATGCACCGAGCGCGATTTTTCCGAGTGGCCGGAAACCGGGAGCGGACGTGAACAAACGCGTTTTCTTTTTTTTTTTCGGCTCTGCCGAGAGCCGAGCCGAGTTCGTGATTGCTCTTGAAATACCGCGTGTCTGACGAGCGACTGTAGAAAATCAGCGGTACAAAGCTGGGTGATCGAAATCGACGGGTTCTTTTCGCTTTTGAAAAAAATTCCGCTCAAACTTGGATGTGTACTTTGTACAAAAAGGTATATGTTTTTTTAGGAGGGTGGGAGTGGGGGCATTTTTGTAAAAAGAAGCATTATTTTTATAAATTTCAACTCATTCTATTCGAATGAAATTTTATGTGCTTTCAGAGTGATCCGAAATGTGGAGCGTGCCTAATCGCCTTCTAAGGGTGCAAAAACTGATACTTCCACTTTCTCGCTCGTGATTCTTAAACTAGGAAAGATAGACAAGAATGTTTCAAATAGATCTGGGAAATCGAGGTTAACGAAATTTCAATAAATGAGCTTTTTGTGAAAAAAAAAAAAAATTTTCTCTCTGTTGTTTTTTTTGCGAATCTTAAAATTTTTGAAGCAGTTTGGTTCTGTTGTGTGTTTTCGAGCACTTCTCGCCGAAAAACTTCACGATGCTGTCGTCTGAAAGTATCGAGAGAACGAGAAGAACACCTGGCAGTTTATCAGAAACAGATGTAATAGATAATAGTTGAATCTCGTTGAACAGCAACACGCAAACTGATGGAATTTGATGATTACGTAACGCCCGGTAGATAAGCAAAGTCGAAAGCATTTTCAGATTCGAAGGTCCAGAAGAGAGCGCAATTATCACGTTCAACATTCTTACCGACCTTTATTACTTTTATCAAGATCGAATTAGTTTCCCGACAGAGGGCAAATATAATTCGCTGTGATACTGGTTTTTGCACTTCGAGTTAACCCTTTTGCAGATCATGGTTACTCTTTTGTGTCTACAAATCCCCTCTTGGGGATCGTATTCACCCTTTTGCGAATCGAATTCACCTCGGGTAGATGACTCGAAAGTGAAGTGATGAACTCCATTGAACAAGTTTTTTCGAAAATTAAATTCTACGTGCGAGAATTTACTTTGGGTGATCGTTCGAACCACGAACATTCGGTGGATGTTATTAGTCATTCTGTTGCAACTTTATTATTGCTACAGATTGCCATAATTATTATGGTCAAAAATAACTGCATTTTTGCGTGTGCGAACGAAAGGCGAATTTCTCACGAGAAACAAAAACTTTAGAAATTTCGTTCGATTATCCTTTTTATCTTTTTCGACAAAAAAAAGTGTTTCGACAAAAATACTTGTTTAAGTATTATTATGTCTAAGTTTAAATCATATCATTAAATATATAAGTCATCGTATCACAAATGATATATAAATACTAAAAGTATTAAATAATGTGATATATAAATTAGTATTAAATAATGTACTCAATATATAAATACTTTTATTGTTAAATAATTATTTTATGTCGTTTCATCTTATTTTTTGTTTAAGTATTGTTACATTCAGTGCGATAAAATTTTCACTTCGGAATAACAGCTTCACTACAGTTTGGCTTGAGAAAACAAATTTGTAGAAAAACTCGATTCTTTCGAAAGGCAAATTGAATTTGAAGAGTGAATTTAATTTGCCAGAAAGCGAACACGATCCACAAAAGACTTAATCCACAGTGCAAAAAAAAAAATGAATACGATCTACAAAAGGAGGTTAACGTAAAGTGAAAAACTCGTGCACACCGTGCCGATTTACCACGTGTCGGGGGTTGAAAAATCTCTTGCGCGCGGTGTCACCGGAAACGCGCGCAAGAACGCCCGCGCTATTTAAAGGGCCGCAACGCACACACGTCCTGGATATAAAGATCATTCGTCGGAGTGAAAGAATTCTTTCTGTGCGCGGAATATAAGGCAGAGAGAGGGGGGGGGGGTAGGGAAACGGGCAAGGTAGGCTGATGAACGAGCTGCCGTCCTCGCCTCCCGCCTCCGTTTCCACAGTCACGATATACACACCATCAGAGCCCTAATTGCACTCTAGTTCGAGCCATCCATACCGGATGATTGTACCAACCCATTCACCATACCAGAATAATTCTATGAATTCCCCTTAGACACGTTTGTCACGCGATCCCGCCGCGTTAACGCGCGTCGTTCCGCCTTTGGATCAGCACCGCGAGTTACACGCCTTCCAGCCTGTTTTCCAACCTATTTTTACAGCCTATCAGGCCAGCGGAGAGATCGAGCCGGCCGATTTCAAGCTTCGAGCGTTTCGAGCTTCGCCCTCGGAAATGATTATGCAACTTCATATTCATTCCGTGGATCAATTGTAAATTTCACCATGTATACGCTTAACAAACTGTTCAACAAAGACAGGAATGTAAATTCAAATTTATTTTTATTTTATTCTCTAAAATGTGATGCATTTTTTAAATAAATTATCTACATTGTATACGTGAGCAATAGATTTTCTAAAATATTCTTATTAACACTTACTTGCGCAGTTTTCATCCTCCAGACAAATTATCGTAAAATATTTCTTTAACCTTTAACCTTTTTTTACTTGGAATTTGATATTCCGTCTATGATGAAAAAAATATATGGTCCAATTAATCAAACTTTTTTTTTATATAGTAGTTTTATTAGTAATATAAAGGCAAATGACATTTCTATTACTTCTTATTGAAATTTGGAGTTTTTACAGTAAATTTAAAATAATTTTATATTTTACACGACGAATATAGACGTCAACCGCACCGAAATAAAGTTTTGG
This sequence comes from Melipona bicolor, assembly GCA_030673865.1. Classification (NCBI taxonomy): domain Eukaryota; kingdom Metazoa; phylum Arthropoda; class Insecta; order Hymenoptera; family Apidae; genus Melipona; species Melipona bicolor. The sequence goes on along the minus strand of JAHYIQ010000042.1, from coordinate 1,168,599 downwards.
ATTGTCCCGGTTGCTTTGCAACGAAACGAAACGAAACGAAACAAAGAGGGGGGAGTGAACGAACGTTCGTCGGGAGATAAGCACGGGGCGATTAGCGAAGACCGTTTATCCGGTCGAACTCGAGGAGGAAGTTCGCTCGGGCGAGTGGAACGTTGCCTATCGCTGTGTCTATCCGCGTGGATAAAACGGGTGTTCGCGGCGGGGAAAAAACAGCGTTGCCTAAAAGCGTTTACTCGCCGGCTAATTGCGAGCACGCAATCGATGTTCCGAACTGGAGCTACGAAAATAGAATCGGCCGTAGAGCGCCGGGATATCGCAGGTCGTTGTACCCGCCTTAATTTCAGCGGCACGATTCACAGAACGTCGACAACCTTGAACGCCCGCGAACGCAGCGAGATAATAATTTCTCTCGTGGAAATCGTTTCGCCGATGCCGATACTCGATACGATTCCACGCCGAACGAAGCCGCCTTTGTCGAGTGCCACGGCGAAACAATGAACGAGACTTCGAGCTGAGGGATGAACGAGTCGCGTTTTGTCTCCGGAAAAATCGTGAAATCCCTTCTCAAAGAGAAGGTTGGTTGAGAACTGACAAAGGAGTCGAAACGAGCATTGACCGCATCTATTGGCGTCGCCTCTCAGCCACGAGGGAAGGGGGGAGACGTCGCATCGACTATCGAAATTAGGCACGACATTCCCACGCGTAATTCGCATCGGATAGCGATAATTGAAGCACCGCTTAGTCATCCGATCGTTCGCGCTTTTAGCTTGCACCTGTTTTAAATTACACCGTTCTCTAATTTTTTGCGCGAGAATTTCGTCATTGGGAAATCGACGCCCTTTCGTCGCTGCGACAACGGCCGATAAACGACGACAGTTTACGCGTATAAACTTGTACTTGCGAGCAAATGTGTATATGATTACTATCATCAAGTATAAAGTGAGACTAACACAAATATAATTATTTAATTAAATCGAGATTAAAAATGCGAGTCAATCATAAGTACATACTACTTAAAAAACTGCACGATTGTACTTAAAAACTTGTACGATTCGTCTCACTGAAAGGCCCAGAAGCAACTATTCTAACTAAGAAATGAAGACGACTCTTTTGCCATAAAATTTTATTGACATGCAAACATTTGAATCGATACAAAACAAATTACAGGCGCGATTGCTGAGTACCAGATACAATGCCACTCCTACTCGAAGTCTACCCCACGCCCCCTCACGAATCACGTAACCCAAATCAACCAATCGCTAATTTTCGTTGCATTAGCGTTGCACGCTAAGAAGAGGCCCGATTTTCTGGGTTACTCCCGCTAAAATCACTTTCAGTGATAAAAACTAAAATTTTGGTTCTTAATGTTTGGCAATCGACGTAAAATTATACATAGAACACAAAACACAGATTCCGATGAGACTGGAGTCAGAATTGGAATCGATTTACAAGAAGCTTCTAAAAATTTCGTTGCTTCCTTTGATTAGAAAAAACGCGGCCTTTGAGGCGTTCAATCTACTAATTGAATGCATATTATAGTATTTTAAGTGTACTTTTGATCCACACAAAATTTTTTACAAAAGGAACATTTTTTTCAGAAAAATGGCATCCACGTTCTTGTTAAACACACTATATAGAAACGTTCCTGTCGAATCGATTGTTTGAATTCACGAATTTGATCGCTGTTGTGAAATAGGTTAGGTTTACTTTACCGACGATTATTGTGTGACAGGTTAATTTTACCTTACTAATGCCTAGTCACTGCGATAGCAATCCTGCTCAGTACGCTTGACACACTCATTAAGTGCATGATAGTATTTTAGGTGTACTTTCGATCCGTGGAAAATTTTTTTCACAGAAATGGCGCCCACGTTCTTGTTCGAACACATTGTAGAAAATTCGCCCGAAGGTTGGCCAAGCAATCGTGACGGCCAAACAGCACTGACGGGAACAATTGATAGTTCGGTTAGCCAGGTCCCGTCGTACTGTTGTCCGCGACACGTACAGCTGTACGAGACAAATTCCCGCACGCGTTGCCCCTTGCTGCGCGAGGTGATATTTCAGCGAGCGACTGATCGCACGCCAACGACAGGCCTTTCCACGCCGGTGAAACGATGCTTCCCGGAGAAAACCATACGTCGATTTCACGACACTGGTCTCAACGGCCGATAAACGACGACAGTTTACCCGTGTAAACTCGTACTTACAAACAAATGTATATATCAGGAGTGGACAAATGTGACTCTCATTGAAAATTCGTTTTTTTTTATTATTTCAGAACTTTTTCACGGAATCTTATTAAACTGACTAAAACTAACTACTATTAGTAACATTTTTACTAATAATAGTAGGATATGTAATCATATTAATTTAATTAAATTTGAATTTGTGTATTTAATACTATGTAACTATGGCTCTTTATAATACATGAAAAACCAGAATGCGGCTCTCATTGACCTCACGCGTGCCCACCCCTGATGTATATCATTAAGTAAGATAATAATGTCTAATAATTACTGTCATCGAGTATAAAGTGAAGCCAACGTAAATATAAGGATTCGAGGTTAGAAACGCGACCAAATTGTAAGTACATACTACTTGAAGAACGATTTAATTTTTGATGTACAGTTGCATTTACAGCAGTTTCTGATGAATAAAATTACTTTCCCATCTCGTTTTTTAGTAGATATAGACTTTATAGTAGATATTCGAGTTTTAGTAGATATAGACTTTACAGTAGATATTCGAGTTTTAGTAGATATAGACTTTACAGTAGATATTCGAGTTTTAGTAGATATAGACTTTATAGTAGATATTCGAGTTTTAGTAGATATAGACTTTACAGTAGATATTCGAGTTTTAGTAGATATAGACTTTACAGTAGATATTCGAGTTTTAGTAGATATAGAGTTTATAGCAGATATTCGAGTTTTAGTAGATATAGATTTTATAGTAGATATTCGAGTAGATACGTTGCATTTATAGGAATAAAATTACTCCATTTTCTCGTTAAACACGTATAAATGATTTTATAGTAAATAAAGATATTATAGATTTTGTTGTGATAGATAGATTGCGTTTATAGCAGTTTGTGATAAATAAAATCATTCCACTTTTTCGCTAATTACGTACAAACGATTCTACAGTAGACACAGATATTCCAGATTTTCTAGTAGATATAGAGCTAGAGAACATATAGTTTTTTGTCTGAATCGAGAGCAAATGGCTCGAATCGGCGACGCGCTAGAACACGAAGAACCACGCGAATAATTTCGGGAACTATTCGGAACGATTCTTCGGCGTTGGGATCGGAAAGGGACGAGCGTTTCTCGCGCGTCGAACTCTACTCTACGTCGATCCACGGCACTCGAGAACTTGGAGGGAGGCCTTAGTTAGCCTTAGCTTCGGAGTACATACGATCGCTGCGCGATAATTGCACGAATTTGAACGTGAATCAAACGTGAATTGTACAAAGTTCTGTTTGCACGCGGTGGTGATTCGCAAACGAATTAGCGGTGCCTCCCTGGCGAGGATCGAAACTCGCGTAGGTTGCAAACTGCAGCCCCCCTCCCTCCTCCTCCCACGGTTTGGAGAAGGAGACGGCGGCGCGGGCAAGTTTGAAGGTCGTTTGGAAATCGCACGAGCGCGTTTAAAAATCCGAAACCCGAGAACGGAGAGAGACGGAGAGAAAGAGGAGCAAGATGAATAATTCGGGTATCACTCGATTACACCGTGTTCTACTTTTATCCTCAATCCCCGAGTCCCGATACCCGACGAAATGTACGTACGTACGATATCGATCTTGCCGAGCGCGGCGTTGATCCGTTTTTCGAAAATAGCTCGGCAGTCGGGGAAAATGAAAACTGAAGCGTTGAGACTTATCGACGACACTGAACAGGAATTTGAATTTTATGCGAAATTCTTTACGTTGAAACTTTTGCCAAAAGTTGCGTTTCGCTGGTGACGACAATTTTCTTTTTTCGTCGTAACTCATTAACGTAGAAAAGTGTTCGTTTTTTTTTTTTAATTCTTGGCACGTCTAAATGTAAAAATTGAATTAAAAGAGATATTGCAAACATTAGTCAACGTTATACGCCAAAGGAAATTCTGAAAATTCTATTAAATGATTATACAAGGTGTTCCCGGGTTAAATCGCTCAACTTTGGATATCAATTTAGGATCGTAAAACGAACAAATTTCTCCTGTATAAGTAAATACTTTCTTCAAGAAATACACAGTCGCAATACACAGAGAGTATATATTTATGTATGTAATTATAAATAAAGATATTTACAGTAAAGAGCGCAACTGTGTAGCAATGAGAATTGTAGAAAAATTGTCGATAATTTAAATTTAATATTTATTATTTTCCATTGTCACTTACTGCCCTCTACAAATTACAGAGATCTCCAAGATTCACTACCATTGCTCTATACTCTAATTTTTACACCTGCTAGAAGAAAAAAAAATGGAGATATTTCGCAAACATTCGCAAACATTCGCAAAGGAGAATAAAGAAGATAAAGGAAAAGCTCTTATTATATTTTTTTCACAACATTCAACGTGGACCAGCAATTAGCTGGTTTCGAATCGGAGATTCGACTTTGAGATTTGTCAAATCGCGACAATATGTGGTTTAAGTAACCGCGAGTGGAAATCGAGAATGGAAAAGATTCGAGTGGTTCAACGAGCGACACCGGCGGCGCATTTGAAATTCAAATGAGGAGAGTTAAGGGACAGCGTGCCGCGGGACACGCGGGAAACAATTTTCCGAGACGTTACGCAACGTTTAATGGCGACGGCGGGAGGGGGTCTCGCAAACGCGGCTCAACCTCCTAAATTTTCGAACGAACTGGCGCTGGATTCGCAGCGATCCGTCCTCCTAGGGACACGTATCCTCCGGCAGTTACGTAAGCGCAGACCGCCTTCATCGATTTCAAACAAAAAGAAATCACCACCGCGCTCCGGTGGACTCTGATTTTTCACCATCCCAGGCTTCACCTTGTCACCCTTTCTATCTCCGGAGCTTTCTGGCACCCCGCTCCCTCGGAGAAATCCCGCCAAAATTTTCATCGACTCAAACACGCAAATGGAGACCGACAGAATTCGCCTGGCGAGCTTCGTCGCAAGTGAAATTCCGCGAATTCTACCTAATTAAGCCCTGTTCGACTTTTAAAATCTGACATGATTTGAGTTATTATAACCGACGTAAGTGAGACTGGTAGAAATATTTAAATTATTTGTACGAAAAGACAATAATTTATGAATGATTTATCAAACAGTTAATAAATATATATAAATTATTGTACATTATTTTTAAACTGAGTTATAGCAAGTTGTAATAAATTATAATTATAATATATTCAGTGTGTTCAAATCAACGTAAGTCAGAATATTTAAATTATTTTATACGAAAGGACTGTGATTTATAAATTATTCGTTTGCAATTAATAAATATTTTGTGTAAAATTATTAAGTTGAATTATGTAAAATATAATGAATAATAATTTCAATTTTTTATTTCATTTTATTAACATTAACGACAATATTGATAGTTGCTTTTTCAACTTTATTTGAACGAAAGATTTCAAGAAAATCTGATCCAAATAAATTAACGTTTAAAGGCTAAATAGAGTGCGTAGACTCTGGTTTTTCATCTTCGCGGGGCAATTCTCAGAAATCCCGCCAATTTGGGACCGCTGCGACGAATTTTGATCGAACGGCTACTGACAGGATTCACCTTCGTGAATGGTGACCTCCGTCACAAAATTTCGCGAAATTCCATGATATCCGAGGTGAGTCTCTGGAGAAGGTAACAAAGCTTCGTGCCTTCGAAGCCTCAAGTGACAGTGTCGATCGAACTGTCCGTTGACAATTTTTCAAAAAAGGAGCCGAAAGAACACCGAACGAACATACAAACGCACGATCCAACAGACAGACAGACAGACAGACAGACAGACAGAGACAGACATGTACGACACACAAACACAGAAAGATTGAAGCCTGGCAGATTGGCGATTCTCGAGTAAACGAGCGACAGTTAAGCACCGTTTGCAGCGTTTGGCGATCCAAAGAAAAGAAAAAAAAAAACAAACAAACAAACAAACGAGGGAGGGGGGGAACAAAGACAGAGGCGGGAGCACACATAGATAGAGGGGGGCTTGTTGTGCGTGACAGTGCGTTCTTTCTGGGAGACTATGGTGGACTCACCCGCCAGCAACCAGGATCATCTGCATGTTGCATGGAGGCGGCCTCTTTGTCGCTTTTTCGCAGAGGGGGCAGTCCGGAGCGGTGAGTCCTCTAGTTTCGCATGCGGTGACAGAACATAGCTATAGAGTGGTAACTAGAGACAAACAGACGGACGGAAAAGAAGAAAAGAGAGAAAGAGAAAGAGAAAGAGAGAGAGAGAGCCCTGCTTAAAGTATCACCCGGTCTCTCACTGGTTGGGTTTGGGAGAGAGAGCGCGTCGCATGAAAAATTCACGAGTCTCGGGCACCCTCCCCCGAGGAGGGAGGGACAACGTTTACGAAAAACGTTTTCCAGTCACCATCCGGGTTACTCGCGCTCTATTTGGCCATTTCTCGCGGCGATCGAGCTTCTTCCCTCCTTCGCAACTTCATACTCGGAACCGTTTTCGTATACTTTAAGCAGGATGGAAGAGAAAGAGAGAAGGAGAGAAAAGAAAAGAGAGATATGTATAGAGACAAACCAGGGAGAAAAACGTTGAGAGATACTCGCTAGAGAAAATATAAACGGATGTACACGTATCGTACGTGCGCGGTGCACCTTCGCCGCGTGCGTGCCTCTTAAGGTGTCACGTGCGAAGGTGCACGACGCACGTTCGTACTTATGTAAATAGTTATACGTTAATAGTTAGTCTAAGGTGGTGAGAGATGGCGAGAGAAAGAGATCGAGAGAGAGAAAGTCGAAGTGGAAAGTCGAGGTGAAAGAGTAGAAAGAGAAACTGTCTACGTGGTGGTGTAGCGATCGGTGGTGTGACGTATCGGTTGTTTGATGTTTGTTGGTCGTTTCGTGAGATTTTGCGGAACAAACTTGCCTCGCGACCGGGGCAAACACCGGGCGAGAAACTTTTGCCATTTTTCGTGCAAACGAAAGCTCGTTCCGCGAACTGTAACGACTCGAGAGAAAGAACGCTGGTTTCGACCAACGACGCGATACACGACGGACAACGTATTGGTCCGCGTATTAATCGTCCATCGTTGAGACGACGTCGATTTTCCCGATGGTTGTCGATTTCGTTTCACGTTCGACGATTTGCCGCGTTGTTTGCTTCAGTCGCGGGGCAAACTGAAATTCGGCTAGCTGCGCGAGTGGACGCGATTATTTTCGTCGCGTTGTTGAATCGATGAAGTTTGAACGAAAGTTTGGAGGAAAGATGGAGTTTGAATTTCAAAGTGAAAAAGAGGATTCGAAACGTAAGGAAAAAAACGTTGGAGCTGCCGCGCTGTGTACTAAAATTCGGTTAGCTGCGCTAGGCGGACGCCGAATTATTTTCGTCGCGCTGTGTGATAATCGGTGGGCGAAATTCAAGTCCCTCGGAAAGGATGAGAAATAGAGTAAAACGGAGGAACAGAGGATTCGAGCTGGACTCTACCACCGTGGTAAGTGGTGGTAAGAACCGGAAGAAGGAAACCGTCCGAGTAAAAAACCGTGGCGAGCGGTGGCGTGAAAGAGGAGGCCCGAGGGGGAATGGGAAAAGTGGGACCTCGAGATCTTACGTAAAAGCCGCGTAACTTCTCGTTGCAATCGCGAGGGGCGAGCAACGACCACCAGCCTCGCGATTTCACGCGAAACGACCTTTCTGCGTGTGTGTACATGTACGTGTTTGCGTCTGTGCGTGTCCAAGTGCGTGTGAGTGTGAGTGTGAGTGTGTGTGTGTGTGTGTATGTACGAGTGTGTATGTGAACGCGTAGCAGCGTAAAGAAGATAGAATAGAGAAGAGAAAAGTACAGTGGCTAACTGGCGATGGCCCAGCAGATGGCCGTGGCGGCCCGCACTATTGTACCTTCCCGCATGTTGCGTTTACTACCACGAACCCCCGTGTGTGTCCCACGCACGTCCTAGGACAGCCGAAGGTGGTGTGTGTGTTATGTGTGTTACCACTTACGAAGTATTCTTCACCCGGTTCACACTACGTCACACGACGACGGTACACTGGCGCACAACGGCAGTCACGAGCGTCGCGACAACGACGACGATGCACGGTAACGCGCGGACCATCGCTCGGCTTCGGTTGCTCGTCGTTGTCATCCTCATCATCGTCATCATCATCATCATCATCATCATCGTCGTCGTTGTCATCGTCATCGTCATCGTCATCATCGTCGGCGACGACGACGACGCGGCGGCGGCAGAGCAGCAGCAACGTCGTTCATCGTCGCGCCGCGGCAGGCGAGTCCACACAGATCACCGGACGGATCACCTCCTTGACAGAGAGCAGCCCCGCAACTTGCGAATTAATTGCGACACGTCGACTCGCTTGGTGTACTCGCGTGGTGGCTCGGACTCGCGCGTTCTTCTTCTCGCGACACTCCACGACGCGACGAGTCGGCTCGATCTCGCGGATCGCGCCCCGAGACGAAGGAGCAGGAGAAAGAGGGGTAAAGAGGAGACAGAAGACAGAAGACAGACACAGAGGCAGAGTCACCGGGAGAACAGTGACCGTGAGACTGGGGTGGTCGGCGATGTTCACTGGCACTGGCGCGTCTCGTCGTCGCTCGTGGTCACGCAGTCGCGAAACGGCGGCGATCTCCTCTCCGTGTTTCCGCGACGAAAGTCCGACAACGGAAGGCGAAAACTCGGAAGGCCGCGGCTACTCTCCCCTCCCTCCCAGCCTCCACTTGTGCGCGCGTGTGCGTGTCGAGAAGCTCGCGGCGCAATCACACACCGCGTCAGCTGATCGGCCGATCCGGCCCCACTTCCGGGGCGCGTTTGCTCGCGTTTGTTCGAAACGAGCGTGTTCGCACGCCACGTTGCTCTCGCGCGGGACTCGCACCAGGCGTGTCGACGAAAGTGGGAGAGAAACGGTTTCAGTGGATATCGAACCGCGGCGGCCGGTAGTCGTCGGCTGGTTTCATCGCGCTAGGCGAGTCCACCTCGAACGAGGACGAGGTTCCGCGACGAAGGGGAATTTCGAGGGGAAATGGCGCGCGAACGGTGCGAGGCCATTCTCAAGGACGCTCGAAAGGATTTCGAGAGCAGCGGATCGGCGGAAGGATGGCATGGGGCGGCGGAGGGGTTGGGGGGGGGGAAGGTTGAGGGGGGAGAGGGAACACACCACCGATAAAGCCCACCGTCACGCAATCGTTTCGTTTCAATCGCCGGGACACGAGTTCGCCTCGTGCGACCGCCGCTCGTCCTCGTCCTCGTCCTCGTCCTCGTCCTCGTCCTCGTTCTCGTCCTCGATTCTCTCCTCGATCTCAGAGGAGCATGTTGCAAACGCTCGAAACGCGAAATCGTCCTCTCTGTTTTTTACTGATTGAGAAATGAGAAACGTGAGCAGAAACGGGAGAGGGGAAACGAAAAACGTTCGTCACACTTTCCGAGGAAGCCGAGAGAGGTGCACTGCCGCGCGCGTCCCGTCGATTCGATTAGCGGCGGTAACCACCCCCGTGGCGGAACCGTGTTTTCCTCGTTGCGAGCTGCTCTCTCCTGCCTGTTTCCCCGCTCCCCCCTGTTCCACCCCTTGCCTGCCTCGCTTCCGCCCCTTGCTCGTTGGTTTTTCACCCAGTCGTACGAGGCACGTTCACGCGGATGGTCGAGGGAGAAACGAACGAGACACTCGGAATTCCTTCGAATATCGCCGCGCGAGAACGGCCAAATAGACGGGTCCACTTTGGCGAGTCGTGGCGTGAATTCGAGCGGGAGGAGGATCGCTATCGGACGGTCAGGAAAAGTCGCGGACGCGAGAACACTGACGAAGGCTCGTCGGCGTGCGGCGCGGTTGAAAACAAAGGGTGGGAAGCAGGGTGGAAGCGTAGATACGCGAGACGAAAGGGAGGACACGCAAGGAAACGCAATGAGGGAAGAAAGTGAAAGAAAGGAAGGAGAACAAGAAGGAAAAGGAGAAGAAAAAGGAGAAGAAGAAGAAGAAAAGACACGGGAGAGCGGAAGGAAACGGAGAGCATTCGAGCACCGCACTGTCGCACACAGCAGAGAGACGGTTGATAATGACGACGATAACGAGGGTGACGATGACGTCGCGCGACCACCGGTAGGCAAATTCACCTCCGACAACCACGTTTCCCCGTGTTTCGTGGGTCTCTGAATCGTCGGGAGACGGACGTGCGTGTTGCAAGACTCTCGTAGATACCAGAAAAGGACGAAACGACCGACTAGGGTAGGGGGACGAGGAGGCGCGCGGGTAGGGGCAGAAGGGCGGACGGCAGGATGGCGGAGGGAGGCAGAGCGAGAGAGCGGCGGAAAGATGGTAAAAGCCGAGGAGTACGAAAGGAACAACCACGGAGCGACGATGAAATAACGAGTGTGTGTCCTTCTCTCTCTCTCTCTCTATATGTGTGCATGTATGGGAGAGACAAAGAGGGAAAGCAGGGTAAAGAAAGTGGCGAAAAGATGACGAGGTAGGATGACCGCGAGTCATTTAAGCGGCAACGAGACAAGAGAGAGAGAGAGAGAGAGAGAGAGAGAGAGAGAGAGAGAGAGTCAGTCCCGCGCCTTCGTTCGAGTTAAAACGGTGAGGTGTTTGTGCGTTTACGGGTAGGTAGGTAGGTTGGACCTGGTGGCAAAGGATGGCAGAGGTGCTAGGCTTGATACTTGGAACCGCCGCGGCGTTGCAAGGCGGCGCCACCGTCGCTGCAAAATCTCTCTCCCACTGCCTCCTCTGTCCTTCCTCTCCTAGCTTTCTCCATTTCTCTTCACCCCCCTGTTCGCTGTTCGTTCCTAGTTTTGGAGTGGCGTCTCTGTCACGACGATAATCGCGCCTCGCTCGGTTAGCCTCCTCCGGGAGGAGGAAGGGCACGAGAAGAACGAAGGGGTGCGGAGGGTGGAGTTTAGTTGGGCGGGCAACGCGTGCCTGTTGGAGGCGACCACGGCACACGCTCGCTCTCGTAGTCGTCCATTTGTGTGCTGTGTGTTCAAAACCGGGTTTCACCGCGTTTGTATATGCCGAAAACGGGTTTGTGCGCACCGGCGGGTGCGCGTGGATGTATGAACGGCAGGGTGGAATCCACCGTCCCACCCCCGACCGACCACCCACTCGCCCATCCATCCATCCGCCCCCAATCCCCGCCACACCGTACCGTTCCCGCTGCTGCTCGTGCGTCGGGTTCCAAAGTCGATATCTAGCCACGCCGGCGACTCCTGTATTATCCTCCGACACCTTCGAACCTCCCTTTTCTTCTTCCACAGTTTCTCAGTCTCTCGCCGCGATTTCTTCCGTGCCACGCTCCGCCGAATCCACCCGATCGAGAGATTTAGAAACGTGCTGCTTCCAACGCTACCACTCTGCCCTTTCCTCCAAAATCCTGTCCCTCCAATAGGTCTAATAAATCGCTAGGATCCTCTCCCAGCCTCGATGGAAAGCCTCGACGATTTCCGAAAGAAAGGCGAAAAACGAGGCCGGAAGCTGTCGTTTGACGCGACAAATAGCGAACGATCGGATACAGCTTGCCAACAGAGTTGTTGCTTGTTTTGTTTGCTTTCGACCAGACCAAGGTCAAAGTTCCAAGAAGCTCTCGTGAATTTATCGCGGGTACCAAGCGAGCTTGCCAAGTACTAAACAAGGTGTTGAACGTCCTCGAGTTTCGAGGCGGAAGTTTCTCTCTCGATCGAGTTTCGCAACGTCTTCTCGATCACCGTGTACGGTCGATGGCCAAATAAATTTGTCGGACTGAATACGCGCTGGAAACTTTCGTGGCAACGAATATAACGGGCGATGTACGGTCTCTCTGCCTCGGGAGGGGGGGGGAGCACGCGTCGCGAGTGAAACGACCGTACGATATTACTTTCCCCCCGATATCGAACCTCCCGAACCGAGGATACTTTGCGCGAGCGCTGAAGGACGCGATCGTTCGATACGTACGGGCGTAGCAATTTCCCTCCCTCGAACGAAACGTTCAATTAAAAAAGCGTAACTCAAAGGTGTCCTAAAATACCAAAAGATTATTCTCGCAGTTCCCGCTTTCGATCCTCGACGAACGTTCGAGATCGACTCTCGCACTGCTCCCGCGCCGAAAAGGTTTCTTTGAAGACTGCCCCTATCGTATCGGTATCGAAGATAACAGATTCGAAAGCAACGGCGGCCACGAACGAATCTGGGACACGTGGAAATCTTTTATCTGCACTGACCCAGACCTAATTCGAGATTCTCGGGTAATCAAACCCCCCGCACGACGCCGAGCTGGTTCGATAGCGTTGGTTTAACGCTAACGGTCCTCTCTGGTTGCAGGCAACGATCGATATCCCGCCAACTAATCGATCTAGCTACCAGAATCGTTCGCATCGTCCTGACCAACGGTGAACCAACGACAATTTTCCATCCCGCTGGCAGTTTCATCCTTAACTAGGCTAACGGGGGTGTGATATTGTTTCACCTAACCTCGACGATCTCGCGTCGGAATTCGACACGATTATCGAGTCGTATTTCTTCTCCGTTCTTCTTCCTCGAGCAAAGTATTTTCTTGTCTGAACCAACGCAAGACAGATTGAGTCAATTTTTCTGCGAATGTTTCTAGGTCGGAGCCATCTCCTTTGATTAACCTTGGGACGAGGGAAAGGGGATCGAACAGAGCGATCGACGAGTCTCGCAATGGCCAAACGTCGGAAAATGCCCGAGACGCCGCCTGGCGAGAAGCTGCTCAACTTTCGCGAGCTCAGCTGCTCAACTTTGCTCGCAAGCAAAGTTCCGGATGAGAGAGAGCTTTCGACGGTACCTGCCTTACCGACGCGCCGTACTGCTGGATAATTCGAGGAGCTTCTGCAGAAACAATTCGACGCGCCTTCGTTCTCTGGTCTCTCAGATACACTACGTGCGCGTATTTCCTTTCGTATACACGTATCGCATCGTTGAAGCGACGATCACGCTCGTCTTACTTTGGCAAAAGCAAACGCATCTACGCGTTACGATTTCTCAAATCTACGAATCGATACACACTCATTATCGAATTATGTCGAACGCAATTACACAACTGGCGCGATTACCACCTACGTTACTCGGGAAAAAATGAAGGAGAGCGCTTCGCCCCAGCTACGATCAACGACAATCATCTAACGAAATTTGCAATTCGAAATCACTTACGAGAGAGGTAAGCGGTAAGCTGAGCGCAAAAGGGCACTTGTGCGATCAGCGCGGATCTTCCAACTGAGGGACTACTTTAATCAAGTCGACGTTTGATCGTCGACGTACAAGAGCTACTGGTCAAAGTTACGATCAGTTTGCAATCGCGGGAGAAGGAATTTTCATCGATATTCTCTCGATTTCTGCTTCTTTCCGCAAGAAAAAAAGAGAAACACAAATTCACTCGAAACGTTCTCTCGCGTTCGCTCTTTTTCAAAACTGCGTTTCAAGCTTGCGTGTTTGCACACACAACGATCCCTCGTTAGGTTTCTTCCTCAGAGGGAGAAAGTGATCGAACGTTAAATACGAGTTTGTTCACGGGCGTGGTTAAAATAAAATCGAATAAATTTTGTAAAATAAAACTCCTATTAACCCCTTAAGTGTTTTGTTTTACTTCGAGAATGTGGTGTGCTTAATTGTTTCTAGGAGACGAAAATACAGTAAATGCACTTGCTATAAGATTGAGTTAAATCGTAACAAACTGATAAATTTTCTTTAAGAAATTTTTAATTTTATTTTATTTTTTTTTTTTTGTTTTGTCCCCTTGAAATATTCTAAAACGTGCTAAAATTACGAATATGTATAATTTTTTTCACCTAAATTTTACAATAAATAACAAAATAGCGATTGTTTTTTCTACATGACGGGTATACTCGACACTATAACCATTCGACTACTCTTGACGCCTAAAAGCGCTTAATAAATTTCCGCTTGTACACTGTAAGCGCCTAGAGGCGCTTAGTAAATTTGCGCTTCATAGTGTAGACGCCAAAAGGCGCTTAAAAAGATTGCTCTTGTGACAGTGTAGGCGCCTATAGGCGTCCGGAAAATTTTATTCAACAATTGCACATTCCATGAGTCATACATTATTTAAATATGTTTATTTGTTTTTATATCCTTAAAATGGAAAATTGGGATAATAAAATGGTCAGAAAAAGTACAAGCAAACATGACACAACAGATGATTCACGTTGCGTATATTCATATTACGATGTAATTGTTTGATAACTTGGTACATTTACCGTACTACAAAGAAAAAGAGTAACCACGTACTTTATTTTTAGAACGTATATTAAATAAGATGTATGCGACAAAATATATATTCTTATACAATGTAAATTATGTCAAACTCTCTTTTTCGATTACTTGACAACAACTGTGTATTTATCTCCTTAGTTACTGTTACATATATCCCTAACGATTATTTATAAATCTCCTTGACGACTGTTACAAAAAGCTTAATGTTAATGTTAAATTTTTAGTACGTGCACTAACAATTCAATGCAGAATACGAATAAATAAATAATATTGGTTTAATGCAATGGAATTCAGTGTTTTAATATACTTTCTCAGAAATGCACGCCTAGCGAAAAATCTCGACGTTCTCGATGTATGTTAGGTCGCGACTGAATTCCTACGTCTCAAAGTCAAAGGATTCGACAGAACGCTCAAGGGATTAAATAAATAAATTCTACGTAAATTTCGCGTAAATCGACAACGGGAAGAGTAGAAAAGCGTCGACTAGTGAAGCTGCTACAGACTCGATGTAAGAAGAGCGACAAGGGGGGGGAGGGCAGCATTAAGGTTACTGGTCACCGCTTCTTGCGCCGCAACTGACTACGATGGTCGCCCTGTCCGCCCGGAAGTATCACCAACGAGAGCAACAATCTCTCGATCCACATCGTCATCTCGTCGCCGGCTCGTTCGAAATAAATCCCAAGCCGGGGGAGGCTGGCTGTACTCGCGGCTTACGTCGCGTTAAAATTTCGTTCGTGCAAGCGGCATCTTGCTTCCGAGCCTAGATTAAGAGAGGTAAGAATCCTTAGAAAGTCCGAACCGGACCGACGGCGTGCCTACGTGTTCCGTGCGTCCCGGAACAAGCACGACTCGCTCGCTACTCGATTTACACTCGGCAATGTGTTGGCGCGAGTTTGGAGGCCCGCAACTCGCGCCACTGCTGTCCGAGGAAACTACTAATTCGCTCTCGCGCTACTTTCCGCTTCCGCGTTAATGCTAATATCGATAACAGGGGCAGCCGCGTGACACGGGTCTTCCATTGTTCGCCGGGCGCACAATACCGTATTGTCCTTCCCTGGACTGATAAGCCGGCCATTACGGAGAAAGTAGTTACGGTGGTTCATTGTCAGACGCGAGGCCAATAACGCAACAGCGCGCACAATGTGTCTAGAGATCGTCGCATTTTCGTGGCCAAGATTCGTTTCAGCGTTGAAATTACTCTCTGAAAGATTTCAGATCATCGAATTGTTGATTGTAGGTCGTTCGAATTCATCTTAATTAATTAACATCAAGAGTCAAAAATTTATAAATTGGCAATTATTCCCGAAATTGTCTCCCGTTTTGAGGGGACAGTGGTTTGATATATTTAGTTTGCGAAAGTCATTATTATCACTTCAAATGTAATTATGCAATTTTTTTGGCATCAATCGATGCAGCAGGTCGTTCTCTACAAAAAAAGGTTTAATCTATGTACGTCTAAAACTGATTAATTTAGGAGATATTTCTTATAAAATCTAGAGAACGGTATGCCTGTCTCGTCTTTCATACGATAAATTTTATAAAACTAAAGTATCTCTTTAAAACTAATAGCTTTTCCAGATGTAGATTTAGGTTAGGTTTAGGTTAGGTTATGCGTCATTTCAAGATTTCAAATCAAAGTACAAGTTGAATTTGTCTTGACGCCAGCTTCAAATTTAAAAAATTGATGATAACCTTGAATTTTTGTCAATTCTTTCAGTTTGAAATTTGTAGAACACTGAATGCTGATTAATTTTCATTCTAAGCATTTTTTTTTTTTTCTTGATCATCGGAAATGACTGAAAAATTGTGGCGATAGTGATGATGCAAGACTCAAGCACGACTAACAAGTATCACGGGCTTCTAAAAATTTATGTCTATTTAAAGGTCACTCAAAATTTATATGCTCTTCTTAACAATTGTTTAAACTTTCATGTAATACAAGTTTTTTTTTAAACCGTTCTCAAATTTCGAGTTGCTACAAACAGTATGTATTCTACTTGTACGTGGATTAAAATGGATTAAAACAAATTCAAACCCTTTGTTCTGTAGTTAGCAACTGAAAGAATTCACTTTGATTTTCAGAATTTTTACTCTAGCACATTGCACTCGTCCACTCAACTGTCTGAAACGAGCAACACTTTGAATTCCAGAGTCTCGAAGGGTCCTTACTTCACAAAAGAGGAAAGGAAGAAGTTGAAAAATTGACTCTTGGCCGTAAAAACGCGATTCTCAGACCACTGTGGCGGCGATGGCTCGGAAGTAGTTTCGGTCGATTATGATCGGGCGATACGCGCGCGGCAACCGGCCAAACGAGAGGCGGACTTTTTACAGCGTCGTCCATCTCTCCCGGACTTCTCGGGCGAATCAACAGATGCGAGAGCTGATAATTCATTCACGAGAAACACCGATGAGTTACGAGATTCCAAAGAGATGAAAAACCACTACGGGACAAAAAGATAGCACGCTCTGTACTTTCTTGTATTACGTTTCGCGAATTACGTGTAAGAAGAGTCGTATCTCGTCATACCGATGAAAAGAGGTTCAATTTAGACGAATCTGATGCCCTCCGCTACTATAAGGTTTGAGAAAGTCATAACTTGTTCATTTTCAATCTTTTCTATTTTCTTTTTCGTAGGTTGATTGTATTAATTGTATTTTTCAAATAAAATAATAAATAAAAGAAAATTAAAAAAACACGTGTCTGTAAAAGTTATTTTTGTTTCATTATCGTTCGGTCTTCCAGTGACCACCAGATGTATTATCAAGATTTATGAATGGAGTAACAAGTTTTATTTTGTATTCATGTTATACACGTTGACGAAGATGCAAAGAGTTTAATTTCTGTGACTTTTACACGTTGACAAAAGCATCATTGAAATTCGTTCGGTGAAAAGAAATTTAATCATTTTTGGAGAGAGCGTGCTGTCTTTCAGTCCCGTGGCGTCGTCGCGAATTTCGTCGATCTGGTGGAATAAACGAGACGCGCTCCGAGCACGTCGTTTCGCGACTAACTAAGTTTATTTGCCGAATCACGCGGATCGTAATTCGACGACGGCCGCGTCGGCTTACGCTCTCCGGTTGTTTCTTTACGCGGGCGATATTCGAACGTTCGGCCATCAGTTCTCAGCTTAATCAAGAGTGTCAGGCTCTAACGTTTCGATTTCGATCGTCGTTGCCATCGGCGAGAGAATCAATCTAAAGCGCGCTTTAAACAGAAAAGAAATTTTCTCCCTTCTCCCTCAAGGTCCTGGACAGAGTTTCGCTGCAAAGGACGATCGAACGAGTGAACGAGACTCTTCTGGAGGCGAGACAGATCGCGAAAATTACAATTTCAATCATAAATTGCGGCAATTAGCTGGTGCTGGTACGGTGTGCGGTACTTACAAGTACAATGTGCTCGCGACGAAAACAGCTAGGACCAGCGAGTACGGTAAACAGACGGTGCAAAAGCCGACAGATCGTAGAACGATGTTGCTAACGACCAGCAAGACCACTGACTGCAGCACCACCAGCCCGACACCCATATCACACCACCGGGAACATCGTAGCTGGTCCCACACAGAAATCCACCGTCACAAAAATCCGCAGTTGATCCTCGGAGCTCGCGTGATCTGTCAAACGTGATCTGCCTGTTCGTTCGTCTTTCTTTTTTCTTTTTTCTTTTTTTCTTGGCAATTTTCAGTCGATCGCGAATTACAAAACAGAGTTTACGCAGTCACGTGGAGACGAAAGCGATTTTCAATTCGAACGAGGTATCTGGATTACGCGATACTCTCCGGGAGAAACTCGAGTCGAAAAGGAAATTATCCGATCGCTCGATTCGATTTAACGGCTCGGCGAGTTGAAATTTAACACCGAGTCGAGCGCGAATATCGTTCTCGTCGATCTTTCACACGTTTTCCTCCCGTTATGCCATTTTTTGTTTCTCTTTTTTATTATTATCGCACGACGAAAGCTCGCTGCGATTCGAGCAAACGCGCAGATATGCAGATGTCCCGTGTGTTTTTGGAACTTTTCTGGCAACTCGATCGCAGTCGGATACGCGAAACTAAGAAACGCGGGTCGTTTTATAATTAACAAACGCGCGATCGAGTGAATTTTTTGGGGGGGAACGCGGCGAGCTCCGCAAAACTCGGGGGTGGCTCATCGTACGCGCGAAACCGCAGATGCAGATTTTCACCAATGGCAGAACTGAAGCCGTGCATACGACTAACCGCTAACTATCGTGTCCGCACTGGCCCGAGGAGATAGCCCGCTAGCCCGTTCAATGCTACGTCGCGGTCTCCTCAGTGACGTACCAATGCTACTGACGATCGCCGATTCCTCGCGCGTCGATTACGAACGTCGATGGAAAAAGAAATATTTCTCAAATACAAGGATCGTCGATAAAGAAATTTTCAGCATTTACGAATTTCTGCTAGACGATGAAAATTTGTTCGACCAAAAAAAAACAGTTTCTTAAATACAACAGGATCGTCAACGATAATTTTTGTCACATTTACAAATTTCTACTAGACTCGATTCGAAGAATGACTGAAGATCGACGCGTTCAGCGCGACTATGAAAATTTGTTCGACCAAAAAAAAACAGGATCGTTAATTAAATAATTTTTGTCGCTAACAACAATTTACATGTTTCTGCTAGAATTCGAAGAATGATTGAAGATCGTTAGGTTCGATGCGACGATGAAAATTTGTCCAACGAAGAGAAGTGTATTGAGAATTAAATTGAATTCAACTGAAATTGAAATTGTCGATTTGGGACAATGAAAGATGGAAGGAAAGAAAAGAAGGGGGGAAGGGAAGAAGGAAGGGGGGCTGGAGCGAGGAGCGACGAGCCTGGTCCGAAGGCAATGGTTTACAACACAAACGGTTAAAAGGCTTCAGAAAGCTTGTAACCACTGAGAAGAAATACCACGACTGAATGAAGGATCGCGTTGAAAAGGGAGAAAAAGAGACGGGCTTGTGGAACGTGTTAGGTAACGGTAAATTAGGCCTCGCCTTGACTCGAAATTATCACCGGCCCGGCTGCCAATTACGATCGGCGACGCCGCGAACGTGGAAATGCAGAAAGAAACGACCGAGTGAGCAACGAATGTACCGCTTGCGCTGATCTTCTCGAATATTTGCTCGCCACTCGTTCGAGTTCGAGTTCGACGGGGGAAGCTTCAACGAGAGGAATTGAAACGACGCTGTTTTTGAGAAATCACGTAAACGGGATCGAGCTGCATTCACGACGCGATAAAATTATTACGAATGTACATGGTGAAAAAGCCCTCAAACTGTGGCATTGTCAGAATTGGTTTGCTAGATTTCACTGTTGGCGAGGATATCGTATCATTCCTGGAACTTCTGTTTGTTCCGTTTGAAAATATGAGAAATGGTGAAATTCTCTGGAAGATGATGGCGAAAGATAATGTTTATTAATGGAATTTTTGTTTCTCGTGAGAAATTCGCGTTTCGTTTGCGCACGCAGTTGTCTTTTGGCCAACCTAATACATATCTTTCCGCTCTATCATTACAGGGCAGAAGTGAATCGCGAATCGTTGACAATATGCCCGGCTATAGCCTATGGCTGTTCCATTAGCTGTTCCATTTCACGCGACATGTATTATTAATCCCGACAACGTTTAAGTCGTCATCTGTCGCTCACGCGATTAAGCGCGCTCCTTCGTGTTGCTCGCCACTTGGAAAAAAAAGAAGAAAAGAAGATGAACGAAAACGAACGAAACTCGTTCGAGACTCGTGCGATTCTGTGTCGTTGAACGTTACATTGGAATGTACAAAGTTTAATAAAACATAAAAAAATTAATTTTGTTAATTTCAAATTAAATTCGAGTCCGAAATAAAAAAACACAAGAAGACAATAAAATAGTTAATAACACAAATTACATTACGACAAAATAAATTACACAAAATTAAATACATAATCAAATTACATAGAAATAAAAATATAAATTACGAATTTATTTTATTAGAAACCAAAATACAAGGAAAAAATTAATTTTATTAATTTCAAATTAAATTCGAGTTCAAAATAAAGACACAAAAAAGGTAAAAAAATTAATAACACAAATTACATAAAATTAAATACATAATTGAATTGCATATATTACAGAGAAATAAAAATAGAAATGTAGTAAGATGATTACGAATTTATTTTGGTAGAATTATTAAATACTCTTGGCCCACCCTGTACAATATCAGATCCGTTCCCCCTTCGCATCAAAACGATTTGCTCGCGATTTCGCCCAAGCCAGCGAAACTCTCCAACCGAAATAATAATAAAATAGCGGCTCGTTCGTATTTATCGATCGACAAGGCTGCCCTTTCGATCACCAAACTCTGTAACTGACTGAGAACGCTCGATCGATCGGTCTCGATCCGAGACTCTTCATCGCGAGTGCCGTCACCCTATTCTTGTCTGTACGCCACCGACGAGCTCAAACAAAGAGGCAAGAGGGAGCGGTACTACACTCGACATGCGATATTTAATCCCGTTTTCCAGCGATCCGGTTTCATCAGAGGAAAAAAAAAAAAGAAAAATTGTTCGCAATTTTATAACGAACCTCGCGATATAGCGAACAACTTTCAATCGAAAAAAAAAAAAAAAACGAAGAGGGAAAAATGCAGAGGCGGAAATTTTTGTTGGAACATTTATTTTCAAGAACGTCGCGCGATTTCTCGACGCGAAACCATCGACGCGAGCTCGTTGAAAATTCGAAACCGATTGCCCCTCGTCGAGAGCACGCTCGAGTCGCTGATTAAAAGTTCGCCATCAACGCGAACAACGGACGAGCTTACGCAACGGAAAGCATTAATTGTCCCTGGGCAGATTAAACAAAGGTGGCTCGTGGAAAATCCCTAATTCGTACACGAGACGAGAATTCGTTGCGATTCGACACTTGAGTTTCGCACCTTCCATACCTTTGCAACCTACACCCCTCTATTCCCATCCCCGTCTCCGAGTTCGGGCATCTTCGGAGAGTTATCGCGCGTGAATTGCACGCTCGTTCCGTCCATCGAGCTTGAAAGTCGTCCATCTCGAAAAAAACACACGTGCACGCGCGATATTAAAAACAACGCATGCAACGGTCGGACACGCGCACGTTGTTCCTTGGAGCAACGAACCAACAGCAGAGATAAAAACAATAACGGGGAAATAACAGAGGGTGACGCGTCGATTTTTGCGACGCTCGTTTGAACGATTTAAACGCAAGGTGAGACGTTCCATCGAGCGCACTGAGACAGAAACTTTGTCTTTTATTTTTTTTTTTTTTTTTTTACCTTGGTAGTAAATAACTTACTTCTCTTTCATCTCGTGCGAGGCGACGCACCAGCGGTCTGGAGACTGCGTTTTCGTGGCCAAAATTATTTTAGCGTTACTTCACGATTTTAGATCGTAGTGTGATAAGTTGAATTCGCGTTGACGCGAGATTCAACATTACCGAGTCAAAAATACACGACGACGTTTGAGAAATTGATGGTGACATTGAGTTTTTGTGAAAACGAAATTTTCTTTTATTTACGCAAATTATAATTATAGTTGAAAAAATAGTGATGACCTTTGTATTTCCAAAGTGTACCAAATTACTGTCCTCTCAAAAAATGCATTTGAGATATCTTTTAAACGACGAATAGTTTCGGAGATAATTGCATTTATAGATTAAAATGGAACACCCTGTATAAGAACGCTTAAAAATAAAGGTAACCCTTTTGTAAAAAGGAAATTTTTCTTTGAGATTCTTTCAGTTTGAAATTTGTAGAACATTGAATGCTGATTAATTCCAAGCATTTATTTTTTTATCGGATCGGAAATGACTGAAAAATGATTCAAGATTCAAGCATAACTATGTATCCAGACGTCCAAGTATCACGGGCTTCTTTTTAAAAATCTGTGTCTATTTAAATGTTGCAGAAGGTTGCATTTAAAATTTGTATGCTCTTCTTAAACAATTGTTTCAATTTTCGTCTTGATCATTCTTTTAAAACCACTCTCAAAATTCAAATTATGCCACAAGCAGTATTCTGCTCCATACGTAGATCAAAATACGCTCAAACGATACATCTGAAGAGTCGAAACACGCTTATGTATAATTGAATTAAAATAATTCAAACTCTTCATTTACCTATAATTCTATAGTTTATAATTAAAAGAATTAGCTTCGTACTCGTTCACGTGATTATACAAAATGAATAACATTTTAAATTCCAAAGCATCTTTATTTCGTGTAAAAAAAAAATAACATTTTTCTCGTCCTATAGAAGAAAAAATTTCATCCGAACTTGAAAAATTACGATCTTTTGGCCGATTTTCGTACCACTGTGCGAAAGTTAGGAGGAAACGCGTGCGTTAAAAAGAGAAAAGGAATGGCGATTACGCGGATTCATTCGGCACAATCGAGAGAGAATGGTGAATTAGAGGTTAGGTTCGGATGGTAGCGCGATGGTTTCTCTCATTGTCAGTACACTGGGACAGAAAGGAGGACGATTGCGATTTCCTGCATTTCCTCGCACATTTCTCCGAGCGGAAGTCAATTTCTTTGGGGGTCACATCGAACAAAGCGTTTCAGATATATTCTCGTCAGCGAGATCAGAGAGAAGAGGACAGACACGGGAGAGAGGGAGAGAGCCGCGTGCTCGTCCCTTCCCCGGTCCATGCCGGATAATTGAGTAGTGCGTGAAAGCTTTATCGTCCAGGGTGCAAGACTCTTCATTCCGTGTCATTCCATTCCATTGCATCGCATTCCAAGCTCCGATCGAAAGCGTCGGGATAACGACGAGACCCGATATATATTACACATACTATATGCTTTCATTCTCTTTTCTTTCTCACTTTTTTGTTTTCTTTTTACATTTTTTTATCGTTACTTTCTCGATCGTTTGTCTCTCTCTCTTTCACTTTCATGAATGTTTTTTTTTTTCGCACAAATATCTACGTACTGTGCTGAGGACGCACGCAGCCACTTCGATCGTCACAAATCGCATCTCATTCACGTTTCTCGACTTCGATTCCGATACATTTCGCAGCGCATTCGTTTTTTTTTTTTTTTCTTTTTTTTCGTGACAGGAGGTACAACCAGTTAAGCGGCCCAACATCGAACATCGCAAGCTTGTGTGTGTTTTAATGCCTCGTGCTGACAGATACATGTCGCAGGGAGAGATGTCGCAGGGGAGGTCTGTGTCCAAGGCGCCCAAGGTCACGGTGTGGAACATACAAAGCCTCTGTGAACATTGTGCATTCGCTGTCAGTGGAAGCTGCGTGAAAGTCTCGGAACGCCGCGTTCCGGACGGACGATATCGGGAATATCGGTGGGGATCATGCTTCGTCCAAGTTTCCTCGCGTTCTCCGCCTTTCAACCGTTGATTTCACCGGTTTCAAACGTTGTCAGTTCGTTTGTTAACGAATCGATAACGAGTCGCGAGGAGATTCAATCGCGAATCACTGGGCGATGCGTTAATCGTTCGAAATCTCTCGAACGATGGACGCTCGCCTTTAAATTATTCGACACGAGCTAACTATAGACGATCATAGACGATCACGAATGGGTCACGTATGGATCACTCGAAAACATTGACTCTGCTGGCGGATACACGAGGACTCGAGGATGTTTGCAGCACCGGGGTAGTTAGGCAAAACATGAAAATAAGGTATAGGCGTTGGTCAGAGTCGGCTACGGAACGAGTTACGATCTCTCGATCGAGTTAAAAATTCTCTTTAACGACGACTCGAATCGAATTATGGCTGTTCCATAAAAGAGAAGAGTCGTCTCTCGTTCCGTAGACAGAGACAAGGGTATTATACATAAACGGCAAGGTGAAACACGTATGTAACTCCGTTCGTAACGGAGAAGACAAAAGAAGAAAAAGAAGAAGAAGAAGAAAGGCATGATGGGATAGAAACTCACCGTCTCGTCGTTTTAACGCGACGATAACGGCGATAGTCGGTGGCGTTTACGTCGTTGGGGTCGAAGCCCCTTCGATGCTTGGGCGGCGAGGACATGGTGGCAGCAGCCTTGGTACCGTTCGAGATCGCGTCTGGCTTGGCGGTGGTGGTGTTGCTGTTGTTGCCGATGCAGTTGTTGTCGACGGCGAGATGCAGCGAGGTGAGCGGCGGCGGCGAGGGTGGCAGCTGGGCGGGGACCAGGTGGTGGCCGGAAGTCGTCGAGTTCGAGGTCGACGTGGTGATCGAAGTCGGAGGATGACACCGACAGGCCGGTGCCGGTGCTGTTGGCTCGCCGATTACGAGGGTTCGATCCCCGTGACCGACGTCGCTCTTTGGCACCGCGTTCAGCTCGTGCCTGCTAACCCTACCGGCTCCCGGCCCACCCATTCAAATCCTCGATTATCGCCCCTCGTTCACTCCGCCTCTCTCGCTCTGCCTCCGTGGCTGCTGCTCCTGCCGCGAGCTCGCCTCCTCTCGCACGCACGGCCACGCTTTTTCCCTCCGACGCTCTCTCTTCTCTTCTATCTCCTTCTTCTCGTTCGTTCTTCACGCTTCTCCAGCTGGGCTCGTCCTCCTTTCTCTCCAACGCTTTTCTGCTTCCTTGCAATCTCTCGTTCGGACGATACGCTCCCAATCGTCGTCCGATGTCCTGCGGACGCGGCACATTCGATGAGGAGGAACGGGCCGTAACCCGATCCTCTCTCAGCTCCTCTCGACCTGCATACGCACGCGACCGATCCCTCGAGAAGGCTAGCCTTCCATCCAACGACACATCTCCGACACGCCATTCACCGCGGACTCACGCACGTGCAACCAACCCCATTCACGCACCAACTGGTATTTACAACAACAACGACCGATAACCGACAACCGCGTTCGCGCCGACAGAGCGTCCGAGTAACGTACCAGGCGACGAAAGGTTAGAAACGAGACGGCGAAGAAAGACGGTGAAAAAGGGGGAGAAACGGTGGGCGGGAAGAGGCGAAGAGCGAGGCCGCAGAGTAGACAACGTGTCTACGACAGCGTCCACGGCAACGTCCAAACACCCGACGTTCCTTCGATTACGCGATCACGCCGACTCACTTGGCGCACCACACTCTCTCTCTCACCCCAAACTCTCTCACCCCGAGAGAGCACGGACTCGTGCGCGACTCCGCTGGATACCACCTGGAGGCAGCACCGGCGCGCACGACGCCAGACCCACCATTCGACGAGAAATTGGGAGACGACGAATCACAGGAGGAAGGAAGGTCGCGCGAGCGAGGCAAGGCCACCAAACGTTTCTGCTGCTGTTTCCGATACCGATCGGATCGCGCGAACCGATAAGCGACACCGGGCTGCAACGACACTTTGCCGCCGCCCCTATCGATCGCCCCGTCCGATCCAGCGATCCTTTCCACACGACGCGAACGCGACCTACTCCCTCTCCTCCCTCCCCCCTTTAACCGAACCAATGACGTGCCACGAGGCTTATCTTCCATAACGCCAACTAAATTTTAACCTCTTCCGTTGGAACGACGTGCCAGGCACGTCAACAATTTTTTGTCCCAAAAATGCAATATTTTCTCAGTTTTAAGTATATTTAAGTATAACCCAGGCAAAGCAAACGATAAATTTATTACTTCTCAACAATTTCTTCTATCCAGTGATATTATCGACGAGAATTCGAAAAGAATGCTAAAAATTATCGTGCACGGTTGCGCCACTCGTTATGGTCCGCAATCAGTTGCCAGCGCAAGTGGTTAACGAGAACTTCTTGAGGAATGTCATGAATCCGTGCCAATCTTTTCCCTTCCCTCTCTCCCCTAGATTAGTCCTAGTTTAGACGACCTTTGAGTCCTAATGAAAAGTGGAGCCTTGAAACCGAGAATTTCGCGATCGTTGGGAATATTTGGCACCCGAATTGCATTCTCTCCAACCCAATCTCACGCAGTGCCACGCGATTAACCATCCACGCCCTCCTCCAACGCCGGACCAAAATAGACACGCTTCCGGGAAACGCCGCGCGGCGGCAGCACGGGAAACGACGCGACACGAGACCGCCGGGAGAAAACAACACGCGTGCCGCGTCTGATTGCCCTCGAAAGAGGATAAATAAGCGGCCGAGTCTCAAACGACGAGGAATATTTCGCATCGTTCGACGATCAACGTTAGTTTTCTCAACCCAGCTTTCCTAACACGTGCTCATACGAGGCCTACACTGTGTTGATCGAGCTGGCAGCCGCGAGACCGATCTCCCCTAATCGTCATTCGACTCGCGTACGCGAGACACTTTGCCTCGACATTTTCTCACGCGTTAAATTTCCCTTGGGCACTTGCCGTACGGTAAAGTAAAGTAAACCGAGTTCAATCACACGGTAGAAAGAGAGAGAGAGAGAGAGAGAAACGCACGGTCGTCGATCGTCAATCACTCCCTTTCCTCTTCCTGCCCGCCCAAATACTCGTTTCTCCCTTGTGGGTGAACCATCCCTCCGAAAGATGGCAGTGGCATCAAGCGCGCCACGAGCGCCCACCCGGTCAATACCAGTAAACGATGAAACGGTCCAGCGTCGGCGGCACGCTAACCTCGATTCGGTTTCGAACGACTGCTGCTGCCGCAACGCTCTCGATCGAGGGAACCGGCCCGGTGGCCTTGAACGCGCGAAACTTTTCGAAGAGCTTCACTCACCCTCCGCGATCTCGCTCGAAATTCGTCCGAGAGATGGACCAATTACGCGGCAGATTTTGTAACTTTCTTCGATTTCAAATCCGTCGTACTGGATCGTTGAATTATTTTTGAACGTCGAACGAGGGAAAGGGACTGTGGGTACGTTCGAATCTCGCGCGGCACGGGTCAACGGTTCCCAACGACGGACGAGCTGTGATCCGATCACCAATTAATCTCGCTCGCGCGTGCACCGAGGAAGGGAAAGGTTCGGGCATTCGAGGGAAAAAAAAAATAGAAAGAGGGAAATCGAGCGGGGCGTTAACGCCGCGTTTAATTGCACGGCGGCGAAACGCGCCGCGGAGGAAGCCACGGGTATCGATCCGCGATCGCGTTCCGCACTTCTCTGCTACTTTCTTGTCTGCAACCTACTTTGCGCAACCAACTACGCACTCGCGACTTTTCCAACTCGTCCTTCGCGATTTTCGAAATTTTCCAACACTGAATCTAAACACTCGCTTTGTGAGCTTCGAACGCAAACGATTTAACGAAGATCGATCGATAACACTAGAACCTACGACTAAAGCGTAGAATTTCCATCGGAGATATTCAAGAAACTGTGAAATTCAATTTTATAGAGTACACGAGCTTTTATTTGTACATTTTATGAAAAATCACTCGAATCTTTAAAGTTATAAAATAAATCTTTGTAAGTGAAACTACACTGTTTTGTATGTACAATGTGTCTATAACAAAGTTATGAATTAATTATTTCGACCGCTTCGGTGTTTCTAGTGTTAACGATGTCGCGGAAAATCAATGTTTCAAATATTCGAAAATTCAAGAATAGCAGAATCGAGATCCCTACACTCTGACGAAGATTCATAGAAACTTGCACGAAGAATTGATCTCGACGCAATTTTCTCAGACCGAGCCGAAACGAAAGAGTCAAAGTTGCATGCAATCTCACGCTCTCTTCAAACCGATATCCTCCGTTGGAAACGATCGTCACATATTCTCAGACGAGAGCCAAAACGAAAGAGACAAAGTTACGGTCCACTCTCACACTCTCTCCAAGTACCCTTTGGAAACGATCGTCTACCCACCCGTCGTTCCGCGAAGAGAGAAGAAATCGGCGTCAAGGACGGCGACTCGCGACTGTCATCCACGAGAGCGAGGACCAGGCCGAGAGGAGTTGCCAAGAGAACGGAAACGAGCCGGTAGATCGGTAGTCGCGTGGCGTATCTTCGAGAGGAGGCTGTTCGACGAGATGTTCGACCAATGAGTGACGCGAATGGTAGCACGGCGTCGGTATGACTGACTCTCTCTCCTCGTGACCTGGCGTACACGACCTGGCTTGTGCCGTGGCAGGCAAGCAGGCAAGCAAGCAAGCAAGAGAGCGAACAAGCAGTAGGCGTATCCCGTGGTTGGTCAGCCGGTCGGTCGACTAGTTTGCTAAGCGATGGACTTGATCCGATTCCCGACTTTTCCCCGTCGCGATCGATTCAGTCGCCAGTCGACTTGAACCGAGCCACATCCCCATTTCCTCACGTTCAAACGCGCCTCAATGCGTTACACTGCATTCGTTTCTCCGTATTCATCCCTCGACCTTTCCCTTTCTCTTTCTTTCACTCGATTTCACCATTGTAGGGATTTTTCGCGATCCATCGTCGGATCATCGTCGGATTTATATTAGCGAAAAGTATCCTCCTTCCTGCAACGGCTACTCGTATATTTCTTCTTTTCTTACTTACTGTATAACACAAGGTGGCCACTGAAAATCATAACTTGTTCATTTTCAATTTTTTTTAATTGTGAGCAGAAAAATGGTGGTTGTTTTTCACACGTAATACTGAAAAAAATCCATTGATTATATTTCCAAATAAAATAATGAAAAATTTTAAAAACATGTGTTTGTAAAAGTTCTTTCAGTGACCACACTGTATTATAATAATAATCGCTCTCGTTTCCTTTTTCGCTGTTTGATTTTACAAACTTACAATCATCACGTTCAAAATGTACGTTTTTATCGCTACTAATAACCAACGATTACTCGTGAAAGTGAGATCGTCTGTTTAGTTATTCGCGTTTGCACTCTGTCGCGCACGTTTTGCAGCGAGGTTTTTAAATGAATTCCTTTGCAATGCAAAAACAATAATCAAGATTCCAATTTATCCGTAATTTGTACTTGATACAAACAAATATTCAATACGTAAAATGTATTAACATTTACTCGGAGAAACTATCGAAAAATTATTTAAAAAAAACACGCTTTTTCTAATATATAATATTCTAATATTTAAATAAATGATTCTTTCGCAAAACGATCCACCAAATATCCATTAAATTCATCATTTCGTTAATTTATACGATAATTTCCGAGTTATTTGACAAAATATATCCCAGAGCTTCAACTTTGAGGTTAGTTTTTCACTCCTTCAACATGGACGATTGTCGATAAAAGAAAAGAAAGATACGTGTCAAATATTTTTCCGAAAGCCACCAGATTTCATCCTAAATCGGTGATTGACACGTTCCCTCGTTGGAATTTCGTTTCCCTTTTTTTTTATTTTTATCTCATTCCACTTCAACTACTTTCCCTCGCGTTACTGCGTATTTCACGCACGAATGCCAAATATGGAGGCGCCGGAAAATCCGACCGTAGCGTGATTTCGGATGAAATTTACGTAATTAAAAGAATCATTGTGACGTAAGGCGAATAATTGAATTGATCGTGCTATGCCTTGAGCTAAAATTCGCTTTGCCTTGATTGCATTGACGATAGATTACTCCCTGGGGAATACGTCGTTGCCTCTCGTTCGAGATCGGCTCGATCTAGAATCGTTCGTCTTTTCGTCGCCTTCGCTCCTCATTCAGAATTCGTTCTCGTCGACGTCGCGTGCTGCACCTCGTGTTCGCGAAATTGGGTCGGTTGTTCCAAACAAGGACAACATCGATTCCCAAAGAAGGTCGCCAAAGGAACTCGCTTTGGACCGTGTCGTTTCGAAAAAATTTCCATCGAAATTCGGCGATGCTTAGTTCAAGCTGATTCTTCCGCGGTGAAATTGAAACTGTCGAAATTCACCATGCTGCGCGATCGCACTGTTTAGATTTCGTCTGTCGAATAGTGTCACTATAGCGCCATATCGAAGCTTCCTCTCCTAATTACTTTCCTTTCAATTGAACTTAAACCACATACAAAGATCCTACTTTATCTATTTCAATTACTTTATCCATTTTTGTTTATAGATAAACACTGATTCTACCTACAGGGTGGCTACTAAAAAACTGAAGGGTTTGAAAAAGTCATAACTTGTTCATTTACTGTTTATATTTATATTTATTGTTTTTCACGCATAATATTGAAAAAAATCCGTTAATTATGTTTCCATATAAAATGATAAGAAATTAAAAAAACATGCGTTTGTAAAAGTTATTTTTGTTTTATATCATTCAGTCTTTCAGTGAGCACCCTGTAGTTACATCAAGAAAGCACTATTGCGCTGCAACACGATTTTTCAACACTAAAACTACCAAAGTGATCAAAATGACCAATTTACAATTTTTGTTAGACATTTTACAGACGTAAAACGTGTCTATTTTCAAGGATTTAAATAACTTTTCGTAAAATATATGAATAAAAGCTAAAAGTTTCTCTATTTTCTCATCTTCAGTGTCTCTGATAGAAACTTTACGCTTTAATCGTTGGTAGTTCCAGTGTTAATACACGCAAAATGTATTTATACACAAGGTATAGATTCATCAATAATAGTTCATCTGCCGCTGCACGGGGTAGTTTTATATACATACATATTCATATAATATGTAACAATACTTGAACAAAAATAACGTAAAATTAACATCAGATATTTATTTAACATATATCAAAAGTATTTATACACGCATACAGGATGTAGATTCATCTATAACAATTCGCCTCTCGTTGCACATACATATTCATACAACAATTATGACAATTTGCAGAAATAACAGCTGCAACAGAGTGATTAATAACATCACCAAATGTTCATAATTTGAAGAATTAGAAGAAATCAAACGATTTAATTTCTTTCAGAAATTTCTTCAATGGAGTGCGTAATAGAAATAATACCGTATACTGTAAAAATAATTATAAGAGTCGCTGTAGCAACAGAGTGCTGCGTGATGAAACGATCGAGGAGAAAAGAGACAATCTGCCTTTCCCTGAAATCGCGACTCTTTTGAAAAGGACAGTCTTTCGAGCAAGATTTGCTTCTCGATATTTTTTTATTAAAATATCTGGGCCACGCGCTGATATACGACAAAGTATCGTTGAATTCGAAGGTAAACCAGAGGTTCGCGCGACGAAAGGGGCGGCGAGCAACACGCCGCAGGCCATCGTGCAGGCACGTAACGTAACGGAAAGTTTACGCCGGGGGCGGCGCGGCGCGGCGGTTTGTGGAACGGTCGCCTGCAGGGCGTCGTGACTATCCGTAACCGTGCACCGCGTGTCGCCGACCCCACGCTTGTTCACCTGTTTAGCGCTCCGTGTCCCAGTATTCGAGTTTCGTCGGACATGCACGACACACGCCACGCGTCGATGCTGATTCAGCCCCCGAGAGATATCGCGCCGATTAAAAAAAGAACCTCGCCAACCCGTATCTCTCAGTTAACCCATTCGAGACGAAGAATTATTTCAAAGACGACCGCCAGCAACGGGAGATTTTTTTTTAAGCTTCACGATCTTATCTTCAGTTATCACTAATAACTCAAGATCATTACCTGTAGCTCGTCCTTTTGGCTAAGAAACGCATTACACACGGTGTGTAATCCAACGAACCGTAATCGTTCCGTCCCATTTATGCGTCGTATTTTTTTCGCCGAGCAGCGATCCATCCAGATTTGACACGATCCAGATAGATTTCTCTGTCGATCGCGAGAAAAAGCAGAGTCGACCTCGTGTCATGTGGAACGCGCGTTAACAAGGCATGGCACGAAAGCGTTGACAGGTTGTACACAGTTTCGCGTACGTCGACCTATTGCACGACGTGTTCCTCGTGGTTACCAGTTCGAGTTCGAATTCTATAGCTCGATCGCGTTCCTGGTCTACGAACGTGCCCATTAGGCATTCAAGATCATCTATCGAAACGTGCTGCAGAGGAACATGTTCTCTCTGTGTACATATAGGACGTTGCATTTAACGCCCTGGAACTACCGAAATGCTCGAAATCCGACCAATTTATAATTTTTCTGTAAATATAAATTTTACACATATTTATAACAATGTGTTTTTAGATACTTGAGTGATTTTTAATGAAATATATTGATAGAAGCTCGTGTGCGCTTTAATTTCATTGTTACAAATATTCTTTACTTCAGTCGTATTTCTAGCTATTTACAACGAGTACGTGATGAAAATGCACCCGGTGTTCCAAATGAATGGCCAAACTGCGAGGACTTACGAGAGCTACATTTAGAAAGAAGAAAATGTTGTATGAAGTTTGTTAGGAAACGTCTTGTTACAGACTTGTGAACAAATATTGTACGTGTGAAATAGGCAGCGTGGTTTCACCATTTTACGATTTCTACTAACTTTACCATTTTTACTTGGAAAGAAAAGGTTCATTTCAAAAATAACTTCAGACGGAGAATGTGCAGAGAATTCTATTGTTGTCAAAATTAAAAACTCATTTTATTGAGTGTTATTAATTCTATCATATCAACCTTATATAGTGTTGTTGTTAATTAATATCAGGTTTGGTGAAGTCAAAAATTATTTTTTATGTTATTTATATTGTATGTGATTAACAATACGAAATTCTTAGCACATGAAAAAAGACGTACATTTAACGCCATCTGTATAATGTAATGAAAAATACGTTGCTATTTACATATTTACATTGCAATTGTACAAGTTTTTGGCGTCGAATTTTACATAACATTTTTTTCTTCCTTTTACGTGTTAACCTTCGCAATTTCACCGTTTAAATTCAGGACACCTTGTATATTTAGCTCAATTATTCAGATTTCGTAAGGCTGTCACTATAAAATGGCGTGAAATAATTATTTTCAAAGGAAGAAGCAAAAGTCAACGTCGTCTGAAACATTAAAGAGCCCTCACACATCAAGTGAGAAAGACTATCACGATATAGGATATTTTTGTAGCGGTGGTTAATATAACAAGTAGCAATAGTGTACGTGGCACGTGTACGGGAAATAAATGCGCGAGTACGTTGGTTCTAGCAGGGGCACGAGAGGGGGAATATCGCGATTACCTGCAGGCGATTCTCGACCTGGGTCAATAGTGCACGGTTCAGTCGCCCCTTTCTTTCCTTAAACGGCATTCATTAAATTCCCGCCTGCGACTTGGCTCGAGCCGGCGCGCAACGCGACTCTAAGATAATAGGGCAACGAGAGGAAAGAACGATCGACCAATCGGAAAAATACCTTCCGAGTAAGCATTCCGCCTCATTCTTGGAACAAATTCTAAATTTTCGAATTTTTCGAAGAGCGCTCGTTCGCGAGCCCATTCGTAAATTTTTTTTAATATAGGTTATGTTATGTTAGGAAATAGGTTAGGTTAGGTTCCGATTTTTGCTAACCTTTTTTACTTGAAAAAAAAAGTTTCATTGGACAGAAATAACTTCATAAGGCGAACTAGTGCGAGGAATTAATCCCTTTTAGCTGCGAATGACGAATATATTCATGAAGAAATAGATATAGGTTTAGGTTAGGTTAAGTTTGTTACTTAAATTAAATTTTCTGTGGAAAATAAAACGTTTTGGAAATTTTGAGACTAGATTCCGCCACGCGTTTAACGAGAGGACGATCAAGCAGGAAACCATCCTATAGATCATAGATCGAACGAATCGTGAAGAACAGACGAAAAGGCAGAAAACTGCGTAATGACGATTTACAATAGACGTTGATAGTCGCGGGGACGCCGAGAATGTCCGACAGATGCGGGTAATACCGCGAAACGATCAGGTCGAGAGCAACCGTACGGGGTGTACTCGAGCTTGTCCAGGACAGCTGCCAGAACGCGAAAACGTCGTTCTGCCAAATTCTCTCGGCAAAGCGGATAGAAACTCTCGACTAGTTGGCGTTCCATTCGAACACGCCTTGTTCATCTCGGAGTGGCAACCTCTCCGCCAACTGCTTCGCTCTCGCCCCCTCGTCCACACAGCTTGAATTGACCGCAAACTATCCAATCAATTTCAACCTGTATACCAGTTGAACAACCTGTACATCGCTTGCCACCGTTTATCTCGCATACTTGGAGCTCACCACCTCGACCGCGCTCCATCGATTTCCAAAAAAAAAGCAACGCGACCAGATCGAAACGGCACGAAACGT
Source organism: Melipona bicolor (assembly GCA_030673865.1). NCBI lineage: Eukaryota > Metazoa > Arthropoda > Insecta > Hymenoptera > Apidae > Melipona > Melipona bicolor. Next base: position 1,134,322 of record JAHYIQ010000042.1, on the reverse strand, counting down.
TCGCGCTTGTTTGTCGCCGCGTTTTTGTTTATTGGATCCTCGCAATGTCTGCCCATCCCCTCTCCAACAAAAAAAAGACTAGCCAGTTCAAGCTTTTTTTACTCTTCTTTCTTTTTTTCTTTTCTTTTTATTTCACTCTACGCTCGATTACGTTTGGCTTGATTACCGAACGTGTTAGATTATTAACGAGAGTCGATCGATTGTAAACAGTCTGTCTCGCAAGAGCGTACGCGATCATTTCTGAAACAAAAGGATTAACCGGCCTGCGACTCGTGGTCAATCGACCGGGAAGTGTCGAAAAGAAGAAATAAAATTGTTTTGTTAAAGCATTCGTTTTCGAGAGAATCGAATTTGATAATTTATCGAGTATTTATTGAACTTATTAGTTAATTAGTATTAGTTAATTTAAGATGTGACAGGAGCATCATGAAGCTTGCGCTGTATAACCAAAATTGGAATAATTAAATGAGAATTTTATTATTTGAATGATTTTAACCATGAATAATTATAACTTTTTTTTTAATTTAGTTACGAATAATTTCCAAGAGCTAATGAAATATTTTTTATCTTAAATGATTAGCATACTTGGTACTCCATTCTCAGTTGATATTAATATGTTACAACTTAAGAAAATTGAAATTTATACAAGTGTCTTTATTAGACTTTTATAAAGTCTACACCTGCCTAAAGAGAAATATTCAACACTTCACGGACATGCTCTCCCTTTTGAGGGAGTACTTATATTTGCGAATAGATTTTTTCCCATATGTGAAACACACAGAAAATAAAAAAACTGCACGACTTGTAGCCCAGTACGATTCGTCTCACTGAAAGGCCCAGAAGGAACTGTTCTGACTAGGAAATGAAGACGCCATAAAATTTTATTGATATGCAAACATTCGAATCGATACAAAACAAATTACAGGCGTGATCGCTTAGTACCACGCCCCCTCGCGAATCACGTGACCCAAATCAACCAATCGCTAATTTTCGTTGCATTAGCGTTGCACCTGAATCACTTTTAGTGATAATAAGAACGAAAAATTTCAGACGAGATATTGATGGAACTGGTATTTAAAAAGAACAAAGCGTTCTCGTTAAAAATTTTCATACCTTTTTGATTAATATAAACATATTTCTTTAACAAATGTATTGTTTCTCTATAAAGATTGTTTTAACAGCCTCGTAAATAATACAGGGTACATTGAACTCATAAAAACTACCCATAACCATAAAAATCTATAGATATGTACTATAAAATCTATATATCAACTACAAAAATCATCCATAGATCTCTCCCTCGCTAACAGTCATCCAGATTTCGTAGATATCATCAGTAAAAGACTCTCTCGTTCCGACAGATTGTATTTTTGTTTCTTCTTTTAATTACACTGAGAAATGAAACGACACGATTGGCGAAGGCTGGAGGCACGTTGCGATTATCTGGACAGGTGCACGCGGCGTCGACAAGATCGGGCGCGTGCTTTGTCGGTTTCCGAGAGCTCGCGTCAGATGGCAGAAGCTTGCCGTGCTTCAAACGGTCGCGTCGCACGGTCCCCCTAACTTCCCTAACGATCTATATTTACCCGAACCTCGAGGCTCGAATAGCTGAAAAATTCGAAAAGCATCGAAGTAACGTCCTTGGATCTACGGTCTATCTCCAAAGATATATTCACCTGTCGGTATTCATCAAACGACGCTGTATAACCCTGAAGATCGGACCTCCCTGAAATTTCCCTCGTTCTTGGAACGTAAAGGGGCGTCGATGCCTGGCGTTCGATAAATCTCTCGTAAATTCACGCGGGATTATACGCAAACTTGCCAGGGGAGCAGGAAGAAAGCGTTATCTCGCACGTTGTGGCGTGCACTTTGCGGAAGGAAGCAAAAAACCTCGATCGTTACCTTCTCTTGCGCTCCGGGGACCTCCGTCGACGCCGCGGCAACGTCCTCGTGCCGATGAAAGCGCCCCTCATGCCAGCGTGCATCGCGATTAATCATTTGGCTTTGGACGCGCCACGCCGGAAATTCAACCAAAACTCGCGCCACACCGAGACGGGCAAGGGCCGAGACGAGAGAAGAAACCCTCGAGGGTCAAAGCTTGTGACGACAAAACGCCATGAAAAATTCTCGAACAGACTTTTTCGAAGGGACAGAAATACGTCTTCACGTAGATTCGCTGCCTTACCGAGCAAATACTTCGGAAGGCAAGCAGTTTCTCGCGATTTTCGAAGATTAAAACACGATCCAGCGACACAGCCGTCCCCGTTGACGATTCGTTCACTCTTTGATTTTTCGTTCGCGTGCCAAATTCCTCGAGTTTGCGAATTTTAGAACAGTATAATATGCTTCCAGAGACCGGTCACTCTGTCTTTGAGACTCGTGATCGACGCATCGACTACGTGGTCGCAACTGCGACGCAACGCCGGATCTTCCCTCTTTTACGGAGCGGAGGCTCCGAGCCCAGAGCGGATTTAGAGTCCAAACACAAAGAAATCATTCGACACTGGACGAAAGTTTGAATGACACGTCGTCCAAAGTCCCCCCGCTGCCGTTCGACTGCAAGAATGGGCAAAAAGAGGGGGAGGGGGAAGAGCAACAAGGTCTCTCGTTGAAAATATCACGTGCCCCGACGCGGGATATCGCGCGGCTCAAAGTGGATATCGTTCGAGAACGTGGCTTTCCGCGAGTGGCATGCTTTCTCCAGCCGTCAAAACGTGGAATGCCTTCGCCAGGAAGTTTGAAGCGTGAAAAAAGCGACCGCACGTCGAAAAATTGATAACTGTCTGACAATCGACGTGGCACTGGACAAATATTTTGCATTCCTTTCGACAAGGCAATTAAATTGTCTTTAAATCAAACGAATACTGATATATAATACAGTAAATTATTCAATTATTTTGAAAAAGTCACAACTATTTCGTTCGTATAAAATATATAACACTGTGATAGTTATTTGCGATATATTGAGAAACATTTTAAACAATACTAACTGAGATTCAGGAGCCTCGTTGTAAATTCTCTAAATGATCTACGCAAAAGCTTCCAACTTAACTGGCCCGTGTCATAAATTTAACAAAAAGAATGAAAAACAAACGACACAGATCTGCGTCAGAGACACGCGCGAAATTGAAAATTTAACATTTTGCACTTTTTTCGATCGTTTCTCGACTGCAAGCTTTATTCGTGTATACCCGCATTAGTCGCAACTAACGCAGGCGGTGAACTCGTATCGAAAACAATAATCGCTTTATTAATGTTAATCAATAGAGCAATCGACGAGCGATTTAATGGAACGTCATTTCCAAACGAACGAACTGTGCAGAAATATTTGTCAAACAAACAAACATTGGATCGAACAGGTCGTTTGCTCTCAACGAACCGCGCTCGTTTTGAAATGAACAGCGTTAATATAAAATTTACGCTGTTCAAATGGCGCCTGTATTTGGCTGCGTTATATTTAATTTATGGTTGATAAAACGATTAAGATTTTAACAAACTAGACAACGATCTTAATGGACTCTGCTGATCTTCCGCTCCGGGGAACAGAGAAATTTAACGTCTCTCCTCCCGATGTCGAAGATCGAGACGACCTATAAATTACTATAGCTCCTGCGAACTACGTACGTATATATACACGTTCATGAAACGATTGGAAAACGTCCGATGGTGGGAGAGTGCTTTCTTGAAAATGAACGAATCGGTGATTCTTCGGCTCCGTTCTCCGCTCCGACATCGATAACGATAATTAAAACTTCTCTCCTCTATATAAAACATCCCGTTGCAGACGGTACTTTTCCAATTTGTTCCGATTTCTATATCTGCTTGCTCGTCGAATCAGAAAACATTCGGTTGGGTTTCTTAAAACGACACGCATTGCAGAATCACGTGCGTCAGGTTGGCCAACTGAGTAACTTAAAAGTTTCTGTCGCGTGCGAACCACTCGCGAAAAGGAGCGAATGAGAAACATGAAAGTTAATTCGACTACCTTTCGCCAATTTTCAGGCAACTTTGTTGAAAAAAATTCTCATTTTCAGTGAACTTGTTATCTTTCTCGACAAAAAAAAGTTCCAAGAACGATTCGATATCCTCGTCAGTAGTGAAATTTAGCAAACAATTGCTCTCGATGGTGACCTTCCATTTCGAAGATCAAACAACAGTTGTTTGTCAACAAACAAACAGTTGTTAATTGTTCTCTTCCATTTTGAACAAACAAACAATTGCTAACGAGATTCGTGCATGTTCTTCTTTTCTAAATCAAGCTTAAACTTTAAAACTTCAACTTCAACAGGAAGTTAGTTAGGTTAGAAATATAAATATAAATTTAAAATATAGATATACATTATAAATATACATATTATATATATATACATACATTATACATAGATATATTAATTATTTAAGATATACATCTACGTCCATCTATTAGGAAAAAAACGCAATTGCTTTTTGGTAAACCAAGAACCCAACATAGATTATTAATTAATCAGTAATTAACAAGTATGTAAATTAATCAGGAGTTAACAAATATATAATTATCAATAAGAATATATGCACATTATATATTTACATAATTATTAATAAGTATATATGCATGGTATACATTTATATACACATTTGATAATTAACAAGTGTGTAAATTAAACAGAGACAAAGGACGAATAAACGAGCTTATTTCGAGCGAGTCCCGTTCTCTGTTTCCAGAGGAGGAAGCAGGCACAGAAACAACAAGCACGGAGGTCAACACGGAGGGGCAGAGAGATTTACGTACGACAGACGCTAATTCGCCGCGAGCGGAGTCCCACAGTTTCGCAAACCGTGAAGCAAGCTCGGGCTCGCGAGGTTCGCACAAAGAGTGAAACGCGTATGTATGTACGCCCCTGAAACGTTTGAATACGCGACGGGGCGTGGGCGGCCGAGTGAGAGAGCCGGAGTGGTATATTTTGGAAACGAAGGCAAACGCTTCGCAAGGCCTGGGGACGAACGTGGCCACGGGCGAAACGCCAGAAACTACATTTCCTCCCGTGAGGTAAATAGGGTAGACGCGGCGTGGCCACGGCCGCCATTGATAAACGGACGCGACTCGGCCCGGTTTCAAGGTTTCCCGATTCATGAAGATCCGTCTGGTGAATGGTTTAGATTCTTGGCCTGTTAAACTCCCGCCACCTCACGAGTCCAAGTCGCCCGGGCGACTCTCTTGATTCATGCTTCTCGTTTTCTCTGTGGCCGATTAAGGCGCCTTCTTACTACGCGACACCGATACCAATCTAAGTTCCCGGCAAGTACGGACACGTCACGCCAGCACGGGGAGAAAGCAGCCTCTTCGGCATGCAGCGCGTCTCTGTTCAACCCTTTCGGGCCTCCAGTTTGAAAAATACATCACACCTGACGTTTAATTGGGATCCATCGCGTTCCCACATTCGTTTCGTTTGCATTCGAAATTCAAACAATTTGGTAATAATATGTAAAGAAAGTTGACAGTACAATAAAATTCATATTAAAGAAAAACATGAAACAAACAGAAAGAATCTTCGGACTTTTCTAAGATTTCTAGGACCTACGAAATCCCTAGAAATAAGAGTGCTACCTGAAGACTATAAATGACACTCGGAAGTAAAAACGGAGGTTAAAACGTATATAAAAGATGCAGGTTTTTTGAAACTTTTCCGACAAACCCTCTACATGGACAACAAAACAGATGACAAAAAACTAAACTACTTTTCATTAACGTAGGTAATAGATAAGTTAGGTAAGCCCATTAACGTGAGGCTAGGTAAGGACTTAACCTCTTGCCTTACGATTTTCTTTTCAATTTTAAGAAGTAACCATTACTTATATTGAAACTGTAAAATTAATTTAGAATACTCAAAGTATCGAAACATACGTTATAATTTTCATTTATCAGCGTTCAGTTTAATGATATTAAATATAAAATCTGACTTGAAATTTCATAGATTCTCAATTTACTTTTTCTTTCAAATCGAAACCTTAAACTTGTACCATGAGTACGACTCGATGTTATAAGTCAAAGGGTTAACAACAAGACACGGGAAAACATCAAAAAGAAAACAAAAGACAGAAGTCAATTGGATTCTATGCGAGCTATCGAAAGAGTCGGACGAGCCACACCGCTTTTGAATGAACTGTCGATTTGTACAGGTGTATACATGATTCTTTACGAATGAAAGAAGGAAACCAGGCGAAGTGAGTTTTAAAAGAAAGAAGGGACGAATATTCGCGAAGTTTATCACTTTACGTGCCCAGAGCGTTGCTGCCGCTTCAAATTTATAGAAATTGAGCTCCGTACAACGACCCGCGGCGTAAAATAATAGCAAAGAGCTATCGGAGAGCGACGACGCTCGCGATTAAGCATACGCAAACATACGATTTTACCTGGGATAAGAAGGGAAGGTTCGCTGTAAAAACAACCCGGCTCGCGTACCGAGAGTTTACGGTTAAGAAAATATCGCAGCATGGAAAACACAGCAGCGCTCTCTTCCCCGTGCGGGGCTTACGTTTCAGCGGGAACGAGATAGAAGGACGTTCGAGAGAAAAAAAAAGAAGAAGAACATTTCGCTAGAAATAGAGACGAGAGAAGACGAAGAGTGAAAAAAGTAAATTCTCCAACGACGAGTGACAATCGCTCGACAATTGGAAAGTTTGTCGTGGGTGAAGAAAGCGGTTGTGCATGGAAGTCCAATTGTTCAGAATTTCTTCCATCTTCCTTCTTCGTGGCTTAAGAGCGATTCCGACGAAAAAACCAGATTTGGGACTGTTTCTCTAATCGTCCTAATTTTAAGACGAAGCATATGAATAGACTTTGCAAAAGAATGTATTTTTTCGGCCACGATTTTGAGGTTATCGTAACCACGTTACCATTTTTGTGTCACATCCTGTCGTACCGATTCAGGCGGATTTTGCACCGCAGCACTACTAGCGACGAGAATTAAAATCACAAAATATAGACGGTGTTGCCAAATCTGTTTTGAGAATTATTTATTGAAACTAAGCACAACCTAAACCTATGAAGAGGTTTTGAGGGTATAAATTTTGGAACAGAGAGTATTAAATCGTGACAGTATCATGCGTTTTATGACCAAGAGCAATAAAGTCTCATTATTCGTCCCCAAATTTCCCCGAAAACTGCGACACTGACCTATATAAATGTGACCCAAAAAATAAAGAGGCAGTCAGTTTTCAAACTCCAAACCTGTGTCTTCATTCTATTCGATCTAGAGTTAAGCCTAGTTAGCCGATACGTCACAATACTCATTGTCAGGAAAAACTACTCCTTTGGTTGTAACACGTCGATAATTTCCTACAAATCGTTCGTAACATTTTTATATTATTTTTTTTTTTGTAGGGGGGGAGGGTTCAACAACGAGACTCTTATCGTGACAACAGCGTGCAGATTTTGAAAGAATTTAATATTTCTTTGTCATCGCCGTATTCAGACTTGTTCAGTTTTTCCAATTACTTAAATATCAATAAACTTTGCCATTTTCAGTTACAAAGAGTATCGAGTTGTGAGAGCGTGCAGATCCAGAGAGAATTTAACATCTCTGTTCAGTTTTTCTATAACAATTACTTAAATACCAATAAACTCTACCATTTTAAACCACTCGAATAAACTTCAATTTCGTTCAGTTTCGTCCTACGTCCACAGTTGGACGCGATAATCGCGAACAACGGCAGCGTAATTAGCTCCGCGGCGAAGAGACACGCGAACCGGAGACCGAATCTCTGGCGGGCGTGCAGCATTCTGCGCATTCTCGGCGCGGCCGTGCCAAATTCCAAGGGAATTGCCATTCCCCGACAACGCGGGAACGCGTTGCTGGGCTGCGTGTTGCCGCACGGTTCCGAAACGGCGCGCGATTCCTCGCGGCGACGCGACGCCACGCGATCGCGCACGATCTCCCTTGCGATCCATCGAATCGGTTAGATGGAAACCTGCGTTCGAGAGCAGGCCCGCGTACCCACCAGGAATATTTCGCCAGGTACGCGCAATGACGTTAACTGGATGCAGTCGTTGCCCGATCGATCACGCGGCCAGGCCGCACTGCGAAAACCGGCGCCGCTGCCCCGAGACTTTCCGTTTGTTCGAAGAACATCCGCAGCACGAGCAACGTCTATTGTCCAAGAATCGCGCGTGGCGCGGAATTCCAATTTTATTTTCCGCCACTGTTGACACGGCGCGACACATCGCGCTCGTTCGACGCGTCGTCCGCACCTGAGTGACAGTTTTGGCTGAATTTTTCCTCGATTGGGATGGCGATGTTATTTTTAAATTTTTTAAACGAAGAAACAACGTGATGTTATTTAGTAGAGAAACGAGCATTTGACGGAGAATTATCTTTGCATCGTACTTTGAATTTAATTATCAAATAACACGGCAAATTGTTCAATTATTTTGAAGAAGCTACAACTGCATAGAAATATACGAGAAATATACAATAAATTTTTAATTTTGTTTAAGTTAAATTTTTAAGGCAAGAAAGAATGTAATGTTATCTATTATAATAAAAAATGAATATTTAATAATTACCTTTAAATTAAACAAATCATTACGAATTATCAAATAATGATATGATGCGGTAAATTAGTCAATTATTTTGAAAAAATTTATAGTAGAATATTATAGCAATTGTTAACGATTTACTGAGAAACAATAATTAAACAATATCGACAGAGTTTTGAAAGTCTTTTAAATTCTCTAAAATGGTGTACAATTGAAATAAATAAATAAAAAAAAAATGTAAACTTGTAATTTAACAAACTAATACTGAAGACCACGTCCATGTCGTAAACTCGACAAAAAGAAGAAAAAAGCATGAAAAGCTATGAAAAGAAGCATGAAAAAAAGCATAAAAACAACGGAACGTCAAAGGATTCATGACCGTGAAAGAAACTTACTCGATTTGCGATCAACCTGTCAATTCGATACTTCCTGTTCGGCGCGAAGAATCGCGTAGAGAGGACCGTTAACGACGACGGACCGAGAAAATCTCGGTCCGTGCAGCTGCAGCGTTCGCCGTTATAAAGTATTCATTAGGCAATTTGCCCGACAGCGGTGATGTAAAACGAAGCGGCGCCATTTCGAATCTGACGAAACGCTCGCGTTACGTAATCGGACGTACAACGAATGCAAGCCGATTTATATCGTTTCAGCATTCACCGTCGACTCGCGAATCCTGCTCGTTCTGCCAATTTTTCTCAATTTTCTTCGAGAACGACGTAACGATTGCCTTTTACTCTGCATTGTTGTCACGATCTGCGTTTAACGTTCGAATCTGACTACTCGCTTTCTCAATTTTCTCGAGATCGGTATTATCGAACGATGCAACGATTGATTTCTACTCTGCGTTCTTATCTCGACTGCTTATTTGCTTTTGCCAATCTTTCAAACGACTATTTATATTCTGCACTCTTAAGATTCGTATCAAGAACGAATCTGGCTACTCATTTTGCCAATTTTTCTCGAGATCGGTATTATCGAACGATGCAACGATTGATTTCTACTCTGCGGTTTTATCTCGATCTGCGTTTAACGTTCGAATCTGACTGTTTGTTTTTGCCAATCTTTCAAACGACTATTTATATTCTGCACTCTTAAGATTCGTATCAAGAACGAATCTGGCTACTCGTTTTGCCAATCTTTCTCGAGATCGGTATTATATCGAGCAGTGAGTGGTCTTTACTCCGCATTGTCGTCGCGATCTGCGTTTAACGTTCGAATTTAACTGCTTGTTTTGCCAATCTTTCAAACGATTGATTTTTACTCTACATTATTGTCTGGATCTGAGTTTAAAGCTCGTATTAAGAGTTCTCTGTCATACGTTGTTATTGTAGAAATTAGTCACATACCAGTCGTCCTGAAGTACTTTGACCTGGAGTCGAAGTACGAATGGAGAAGGATATACAAGCTAGAATGTAATCTGCTGTGAGAACATTGCAGCAAGCATAAGCTTACCAGTGTTGTAACATTTCTACATCCATAAGTTAGTAGAAGTTTTGTTTTGTTCAAATATACTGCTCACAAAAGATGAATATGAAACGATAAAAAAAAGAAGTTAAACAAAAACTAAAATTTTCTTTGACTTGTCGTTTGCTTTTTCGATGTTCTTGTTTAATAAAAAAAAATCAAATGTTTCTTTTTTTCATCGCTTCATATTCATTTTGAAATATCCCCCAAGTTTTGCGAGCAGTGTATATAGTTCTGTAGAACTGTAAGGTACAACTTTTAATTATACCCGACGTAACAACGTTGGAATTGAAGAACCACAGCGACGACCGTTCTTCGTTATTTCTTCGTCGTTAAAAAAATCGTGGAATCAAGTGACCTCAAGCTGAAATTCTCTCGGACAGTGGAAAGGGATGCGCTAAGACACGATTCGGTCGGTGCAGGTGCACTCGCGTCGGCCACGCTCTGCCTCGCGCCAAAGGGAAGGGAGAATTAAAGCGAGGATACAATCGGGGGAGGCAAGCCCGTAATGCCGGCAAGTGGAAACGTCAGAGCAGAAAAGCTCGCTCGTTCGTCGAGCGTGTCCGTTCGTGAAAAAGCGGCTTCTGCCCAGACGTCACCTACTTTCTCTCTCTCTCTCTCTTCTTCGATGCTTTGCCTCCAAGAATGGAACCATCGGGGTTCGAACCTTGCTTAGAAATCTCGTCTGATTGTGAGTCCAACAGTCAATACTCCTACATTTTTCGACGTTCCACCGCAATACCGACCTACTCCTTTCCAAATCAATCAAAGCATCGAGCGTTTTTTCCCTGCCCCGAAGCACGAAGGAACGTTGCGATCCTTGAACCGAGGTTTGAGCAAGTTTGAGGATCGATCGGACAAGACTCGGTGCTCGACCACTCGAAAGGAAAGGAAAAAAAAAAAGAAGAAAAAAGAAGAGTGTCAATTGTTTATCGGGGGGGGTTGGAGTAGGTTACGCGCGAGAAGCAAAGCGAGCGGCGAGGCGAGTGCGAGGCGAGTGCTGGCGAAAGCAGGAAAGCGGGGCAGAGGGATATGTCGCAATGCGTCTTGACGTCACCGGTGGGACGTCGTCGGGATTCGCTGGTGGATCGGCCAGCGAAGGGGTGGTACAGGACGAAAGAGGGAGGGAAACGGATGCACGTGCACCGCCCGATGCATCCACGACGCGCCACGCCGCTACGAACTCTGCCATCTGTCGAGAACCCTCGTCAACCGAGCCGCCGTCGTTGCGTTCGCTGATAAGACCGATTCTTCTCTCATCGATCCGATGCCACCCCCGCCATGCCACCCCGTACCTTTACCTTTTATCCGTCGTGTCACCTGAACAAGTGCACCGGTCTCTTTGCTAATTTCTCCTCCGTTTCCATGTTATTGGAACGCCAATTTCAGATTGAAAAGAGGAAAAGATTTACGGAGTTACAGTGTATTTAAAATAAGAACGTGGACGCGTGTTTCTCCGAAAAGAATATTCCTTTTGTAAAAAAATTTCGCACGCTAAAATACTATCACGCTCTTAATTAATAGTGTGTTTAATCTCCACCAGTAGCGATTATTGCTTGAACGCGACGAGACACGATTTTCACCTCTCAACTTCTCAGCAGGTAGAGACCTCCATATCTCTCGAATTCAACTTACAATTAGGCGTTGTCAAGATACGTGTCCCTCACAATATATGCTTCATGATTAACCAAACATTGGTCCATTTCAATTGGACTGGAATCGAAGGACTGAGGTGACCAATTCATCCTCAGCTGATACTGTTTTCCATTGCGTGCAAACTTCGATACTGGGGATCGTTATCTTCTCAAAGTACCCAAGACTGGTTTCCTTCATTATAGTTTCACAGACTATCAAGAATGTCTTAGCAACCTTAATAAACATGCACTTTTATTGGATGTTTGATAGTTCTTTGGACAATTGGATTTCCCAGGCTCGTTTGATAATGTTTGAAAGTGTTTGATCAATCGTAGAACAGTTATAGATTGCGAGTGTCTTAACAACGGAAAGCCCAAGTCATCGAATTCAACAAATATAAGGTTTTTATCTCTCTCGTATGCTGAAAAAACATGTCTCTCGGTAGAAAGAAGAAAATGTTTCGTTGCATCCAAGCAATAATCTAGTGGAGACTGAACACATTAATTATTAATCGAGTGCGTATTATTTTAGATGTATTGATCCGTGCAAAACTTTTTGCAAAAAGAATACCTTTTACAGAGAAATGTTCTTATTAAACAACCTGTATATGTATAAACGTATAGAAACGTTTCTGTCGATTATTCGAATTTGCGAATGTACACTGTCGTGTACATTGACAGGTTAGATTTACTTTACAGATGGCGTGAGAGAGGTTAGTTTCACTTTACTGATAATTGTTCGTTGCAATAATTCTAAGATTCTATTCAATACGATTGACACACTGTTGACTGAATACATAAAGTATATTAGGTGTATTTTCGATCTGTGCCAAATTGTTTACAACAAAACAATATTCTTTTTCAGAAAAATGGCGGCCATGTTCTTATTAAACACACAGTATATATACGAACGTATAGAAACATAGAAACGACTTTCTGTCGAGCCGGTTGTTCGAATTCGCGAATTTGACCACTGTCGCGAGACAGGTTAATTTTACTTTACTAATAACTGTCGCAAGTGAGGTTAGTTTTACTTCGCTGATGACTAGCCGTTGCGATAGTAATTCTACTACGTTGGTTATTATTGATATGATATTATATATATGATTTACGATTGACACACTATTAATAGTATTTTAAGTGTATTGTCGATTAGTGCAAAATTTTTTACAAAAAAAATATCGTTCCCAAAGAAACGAACATTCGCGCGTTCTTATTAAACGCGCCGTACTTTGAACGAACGTTCGAGAGGCAGGAAATGGCGCGACGATGGCAGGACACAGTGGCTCCTCTGGTTGGTATCAATGGCGTCCCTCGAAATTGACGTTCAATTGAAAATCACGTACCATGCTATCGAATACGGCACTCGGTTACTTTGCCCCTTCGCACACGTACGCGAGCCGGCGAGTCGAATCCAAAGCGATCGAAACGAGCGGAGCGTGTGAACGACAAAACGGATAAATATAAATTTCATAGGCGAGGCCAGCGTCAGAGTGTGGCTCGCCCCTTGAACCAACCTCCAGCCGACGATTTCGAATTTTCAAACTCTATATTTAGTTCAGCCTTTGACACACAGGCGCGTCCGGCGTTAATTCACCGGGGCGTTCTTCGCCTCGGATGTGTTCACCTCTCTAGTATGAAATCTAGTATGAAATTCCTCCAACCTTCGCGAAGGCTCTGCCCGTAACCTCGTAAGATCCCAACCACGAGGAATGCAATCGAGGCTGCAACGTAACGAGCGATAGATACGAGCAATTCTCTCGGAGTAAGGCTTGCTGACGGATTTCCTTGGACTACCTCGCGAGCTTGCGATTCCGTTGATCTCGTTTTGGGGCCTAACATCCTGCACGCGGCGACCTTCCACGCGCCGAAAAACCGATCCCGGTGAGTTATTGTCATCTCATATGAGCGGGGGAGCTCGAGCTCCTCCGTGAAATTACTTGCTCTCTCGAACCGCTCCAACGCTAATGTCTGACGTATTTTCTCCGTCTCTCTCCCACTCTCACGGGGAAGATCGATGATCTCGTCGGTTTCTCCTCCGCTTAGAAACTTCCGGCGAAGGGAATTTAAGCCGGTGAGGTCGTTCATCGCGACCTTAAAAGACGAGGCTATTTCTGTCCCGTCCTTTCTAGCCGGCATAAACGTCCAAGATGAGAAGTTTGCGAACTTTCCGCGGCGACCTTCTTTCCTCCGCGAATCCGGGTTACGCGCGCCGTGTGCGCACCCTCGTGTGACGCGGTTTATCGAACGTCATCGAAAAATCGTTTGACAAAATCTTCGGGTCGGCGATCCAAAGGGCAGAGACGAAAGCCGCCAGCCTCCTTTGACGGGCTCTTTTTCGTTACACGTTTCCAAGTTGCACCGCCTCGAAAAGAAAAAAACCTGTTAATTAGTCGCCCCCCTCTGCTCCCCCTCGTTTCGTCGCCCGAGTCGAAGACGAGGATTTCTCTCTGGCGTCGCGTCGGTAATTAAAGGGCTCCCACTGGCGAAACCCGAACAGGTTGCAGTTTAAACAACGGAGAGAGAGAGAGAGAGAGAGAGAAAGAGAGAGAGAAGGGAGACTCGTTAGCGAAGTGCCTGCCGGGACGATCGACTTAAGAAGAAACGATACAACTCCCTCGAATATTGCTCGCTCGCTAATGGCTCGGTCGATAGTGACCGGTGAGGAGACGAGATTCGCGCGGAATCTCGATTGATCGTGAGACTGATCAAAGAACGTAGAAAAAGGCGGAGGAGCGGGGAAAATGTAACCCGTTTCCGGCGCAAATTGTCCATGTTCTCTTTAAAGACCTTTACGTCATTGTCCGAGCCGGTAATTGGGCTCTCTCTCGTATGACAATTGCCACTCGCATCCCGGTCTAATTTTAAGAAAGAAAAGCACACGTGTGTGTATGTGTGTGTGTGTGTCTGTGTGTGTGCGCCGGTGCCAATTAAAGGCAACGAAATCACACTCCTGATCGGCTGTAACGCGTCACTCTTGTAAAAGATCGCGGACGATCTTTCGTTACCGCGTAATTTTTGAACAAACATCGAGAAGAATCAGTTCAAAGTTCCCAAAATTATTTGTTTCCCCGATTGTTAATCTAGAGAGAGAGAAAAAAGCGTGCGTCGTTGTGTAACGCGACTTCAAAATAAACGTTAGGTTGGCCAAAGTTGACTGCATTTTTTTTCTGATAAATGGACATGTTATGTTTATCTTAAAATGTAACTAACTTCGTTCTCAAACCGCAAATTCATCGCCAAACCTGATGTCCAATTGTTCAAGCTTGTTTGAGAGAAAGAAAATGTACGATCTCGTTGACGATTGTTTGCTCAAAATGATGGATCAAATGAGCTTTTCGATGTACCACCTCGGGAGAAAAGAGAAAACGCTGTGCAAATTCGTGAAAAATTACATATAAATTATATAATATTATATATTACATGTATATATTTATATATATAAATTATATTTATTACAAATTACAGTGTTTGAATTGGTTTGCTAAACGTCACTACTCCAACTACCAAGCTAACGAAAAGTAAACGATAATTATTAGCAAGTTCATGCAACTGTTTTTCATCGAAAAAAATAAGAATTCTTTTGAACAGAGAATCATAAGTTGCCTGAAACACGGCAAAAGATAATCAAATGGAATGATCGATACATTAAACGGTGAATATATTAATAAATTATTTTTGTTTCTCACGACAAATTCGCGTACGAAAAAACACAGTTACTTTTCGACCAACCAAACAGAATTGGTCACGTTTCCTCGTACAATCGTAAAGAACGTTCCCAAAAGTAATTTCTTCGCCGTTGATCGTTGATCTGAAATAAAAAACGCGCGTAACTACGCAAACCGATTCGTCCGATACGCGGCGAACGCGAGGCAGCAGATTTATCTGGTTATCGGGGAAATTTATTTCGTTTCAATTATCGGGGATGTCCTCCATTTTTCTGCCCTCTCTTTTCTCGCCATTTCCTCCCTCCCTTCTGCCACCCTTTCCACGTTTCGCCGGCAATATTTTCCAGTTTGAAAAGCGGGAAGGATAGATTCCGGCCTGGTGTACGTGTCGATATCGACGAGCGGCCGCTTTCAAGACAGGAGGATGGAAAACGAGGAGCCTTTGGATCGCGTAGCAATGACCGATCGCGTTTCACGCGGCTTTAAAAAGCATTTCCCGTTTTCGTGCCAGCGGATATACGCCACACGGTGCGACTCGCCGCTGTCGCACGTACGCGCGTCGTCAACGAAAATAGCCCGGCGTCGTCGATACGTGGAATTTGAAAAAAAAAATTGAAGAAAAACGATCGCTCTCCGGTCTCGGGAGATGCTTGAAAATTCATAAATAAATAATCGGTTTATCGATCCGGGTCGTAATGTTGCCGCTAGAAAACACGGGGACCGATCGACCAATCGGACGTGCTACGTACAGCGTGACACGATTCATCGCGTCACCGTGTCCAAAAAAGGGGAGAAGGGGGGCAGGAAGCAAAGCAGGTGGAACTTAAAGGGGTGGTTACGCTCCCATACGCGGATAATACAGAATCATAGTCGGCGATCATAGTTTACCGAATGCATCCCGAGCCAAATATCCCGCTCGTTTCGTATTCGGGCCAGTAGATGGCTCCACTCGCGCGAGTCACGTCGACCCGATACACGTGCATCCCGAAAGCGCGACGCGACCCCGCCGCCGTGCTTCAAACCGACTCATACTACTGCGGCTGCTTAATACGACGCTCGCCTCCCCTCGACGCTTTTTATTCAGGATACATTATACCTCTTGAGTTAAACGACTGCCTGCGTCCACCGATCGTCACCGATAGCAAACCGTGTTTTCACCGTCGTGTCGCGTCGTTATCGGGGAAATCACGGCGCGAATAACACGGATAATTATCATCGCCGATATTCTTTTCACAATATTTACTTTTGCAAATTACTATTTCTCCAATTGTTCTCAATTACTCCTCTACGGTATAATTATCGAGATATCGTTATTTTCCTTCGGAATTTTTAAGAGTCTGTTTAATTCAATAATTTTGAATTTTCTCTCGAAATTTTTAACAGCCCATTCGATAGTTTTAAATTCGACTTCTACCCCATTTTACACTATTCAACTTTTCATTTTAATGAAAACTATTATCATTTCTCCAACTATGAATTGTTCCCGAGCATTATCGGTGTGAATTACTGCATTTTCTTTCGGAATTTTTAACAACCTGAGCAATTCGATGGTTTTAAATTGAAAAAAAAGAACAGCGATGAAATTATGGATAATCATTCCTGATCAAAGAGTCGTCGTTGTCACATCCGTGAACGAAACGCTGGTCAGACAAAGCTGGCTAATTTTCGGGAGAAATTCTGGCACGGCCTGACCCAGGTCCGCATAGACAGACGAGCGTGCGCGCGAGCGCTTTCATTTCCCTACACTTGAACCCTAGCATCTGGAGCGCACGTTCCATCGATTCATCGCGAAAATCATGAATGAACGTAATCTCTTCGATGCCGGGGCATTCAGGTTGGTTTCTCGCCCGGCGACAGTGTCAGAATTTCGGGAACAGAGAATCACGCGAAACAATTTTTCAACCTTCCTCGAAATTTCGAAGCGTTGCAAAGCGTTGCCAAATCCTTCCACCGCTATCTCATCCAATAGAAGTACTTAAATTAGGGTTAGGTTAGGTTTAGGTTTGAGTTTTAAGTTAAGTTAGGTTAGGTTTAAATTGAATTAATTTTAGTTAAATTAAGTTTAGGTTAGATTTGGATTAAGTTTAAGTTAAATTCAGATAAGGTTTAGGTTAGGTGTAAATTAAATTGGATTCAGGTTAGATTTAGATTAGGTATTTAAATTCAAAAAAACGAAACGATAAAAAGTTTACTTATGTTACGTTTAGGTTAGGTTTAGATTAAATTTAAGTTTAAATTAGATTCAGGTTAGGTTTAGATCAGGTTTAGATTAGGTATTTAAATTCAAACGAAATGATAAAAAGTTTAGTCAGGTTAAGTTTAAGGTTCAGACTAAATTTAAGTTTAAGGTTCAGGTTAGGTTTAGGTTTAAATTAAATTTAGGTTAGGTTTAGATTAGATATTTAAATTCAAACGGAACGAGAATTAACGACAATTTTTCCGTAAAGAACGGAATCCACGCGCAGAAAAACCTAAGCTCGAAAGATCGAGCCGACGTACGAAATCGGACGATGCGATCACGATGAAAAATCATGCCGCCGCATGGTGGAGAAGGTCAGGAGCGTGGCGATGTTTCTGGGACACGGCGAGCTTAATCTATTCAGCCCTGATTTAAATGACCTTCGATTGTGGACGGCAATGAGTTTAAATTTAGGTAGCCCTTTGGAGCTCCAGCTCACACTCGCGCACCTCTCGTCCCCGTCAGCTGGCTTTATTCTTTGCATTTCTTTGCCGGCGTTAGGTTTACCAAGCCGAAACAGTTCACTGCCCAATAAATTGTGCTTCTCTAATGTACAAAAGAGCGCGCTATAAATTGACTCCTCGGTAACTTTCATCAACCTGAGAACGTTTCTGCCACTTTGACTCCTCGCTTGATGTTCGCCGATAATTCGCGGAATAAACGGAATAAATGTCGTCGTCGTCGAGCATCCGACACCTACGTAGAAGACACGTGAACTGTAAACTCGAACTGTATCCCTTGTAGATGAAAACTCGCAAGCTCGTAATGTGTAGCGAATAAATGTTATGCGCACAAGAATAAAGATCGACTGGTCAATTAACGATCCCTTCATTCAGCGTCGGATGCTGAATGAAAGTATCGCGTCTGCAATGTCTACGCTCGTGTTTCTAGATCTGTTTCGAGAATTATTTATTGGATTGAACGTGATGGTACTTTATCAATAAAGGAGTATAACGATGTAAAACAGAGAGTGATGAAAATTGGGATGAAAACTTTATATATATTTGACCATTAACACCTATTTGGAAATATTAGAAAAAATTGGTTGAAATATAATATTTTTATGAATAATACAATTAGATGTCAGAAAAAATATTTCTACAAATGTTGTTTGGAATAAAGAAGATCATATACCTTGTCTGTGTCCTAATTTTAAGACGTAAAATACGATCTGAAAATCTAACCTAAACCTAACCTAGTCTTAAGATGTAAAATACGAGCGTACGATTTTGTGTGTATGTGTGTGAAATGCGTATGAAGAGCTTTTGAAGGTATAAATTTTGGAACAGAAAGTATCGAGTCGTAACAGTGTCTGATACGCTTTATGACCAAGAGCAATAAAATCCCATTCCTTTCCAAAATTTCCCGAAAACTACGGCAGTGACCTACATAAATGTGACCCAAAAAATAAAGAGGCAGTCAGTTTTCAAACTTCAAACCTGTGTCTTCATTCTGTTCGACCTAGAGTTAAGTCTAGTTAGACGATACATCGCTGCACTCATTGTCAGAAAAAAATCACTCTTTTTGTTGTAACACGTCGATAATTTCCTACGACTCAACAACAAGACAACAGCGTGCAAATTTTGAGAGAGTTATAGAGATTAGCAAGTCGTGCAGATCTTAAGAGAGTTAATATTTCTTTATCATCGCCGTATTCAGTTTTTCTTAATTACTTAATTAATTAATAAATTTTTACTATAAATCACGTGATAGAAGTGCGACCAAGCCACGTCGATGCCTGCAGGCGTCGGAAGTATATATTCATCGAATTATCGGGCCTGACAAGCCCGATACCAATTTCCGTAACGACGTTTCGAAGATTAAGTACCCTCGGATCAGCGATGTCGTCGACTCTGTATCTATAAATCGTGTACGACCACGTTGAACCGTGCATTACGACCGCTCGACTTTCGCCTCGACCGACGAACCCGCCCTCGAACGACGGCAGTCCGTGTCGACGACGCGAACTTAAAACACGAAACGGTGAAACTCGGTGAACGGAACGGCGAGGGAGAGAAGAAGTCGGAAGAAGTTGCGAGTTCGATCGAATTAACTTTATTCCGTGCACGGAGTCTCAAGCCTAAGCGATGTTCTTAATCGCGGACGCTACGAGTCGCTAGAATGCTGTAAAAATAAAAAAAATGAGAGAGAAAGAGAGAGAGGGAGGAAAAATGATCCCGCAATGCGCTGTTATAAATTACGTAGTGAGTTATTTATATGAGACGACGCGACCACGGAGGCCGTTACCACGGAAGCTATCTTAAGGGGAAGCGTGACTACCGACACTGCCAAGATACATCTTATTTTAGATGTTCAATTGCGATCTTGAAAATATCTCCAAGCTAGAGAGGATCAAAGCAGCGACTGAAAAATCCTCGCAGGATATACGGCGGATGTTGGCCGAAAGGGAAAAAGGACGAATCGGCGAGAAACTAGCTTTCTTGAGCTTCGAACTCAAGATGAAATTATTTTTCTTAAATCTAGTTGTCAAATAGAAATAAAAACTGCACGACTTGTACCCCAGTACGATTCGTCTCACTGAAAGGCCCAGAAGCAACTGTTCTGACTAGGAAATGAAGACGACTTTTTTGCCATAAAATTTTATCGATGTGCAAACATTTGAGTCGATACAAAACAAATTACAGGCGCGATCGCTCAGTTCCTACTTGAGGTCTACCCCACGCCACCTCGCGAATCACGTGACCAAAATCAACCAATCGCTAATTTTCGTTGCATTAGCGTTGCACCTGAAGAGGCCCGATTTTCTGGGTTACCCCCCGCTAAAATCACTTTCAGTGATAATATATTAGTAAAGATGATTCATCTATTCAAGCTTGATCATATTCTTGATCCCTACTTCAAATCAAATTTGACCAATCCTGACGACGAAACGATGATTTGTAATCAAGCTTATACAATTATTTCTCCTACGTCTGTTTTACTTTAATAAAATTACTTTTTCTATGTGCATTTTTTTCAAATGAAAAATAATAGATCAGTGAAAATGATTCGTTGATTCGAACATTCGTTATTTCTGATTTATATACCCTGACGACGAAACGATCTGTTAGCTGCGTTGCCCTATTTAAGACCTAAATCTAACCTAACCTAAATTGTGTTGCAAAAATTGCACCATCTCGAATGTTATTGTGAGGATGACAAGTGTACTCGTCGTAACGCAAAAAATTGCTATTTCCTCGTGACTAGGTATAGCTAGGTAGCGCATAGCTAACAGGGTGAAACGTATTAAAAAGAGGCGAAGTGATATAAATGGGAAAGGTTCTCGCTGCGGGCTGCGGACAGTCTCAGCCGGTGCTGCGTCACGGTGCATCGCGCGGCGCATCTGCATGTCGCATGCAGTCTGCAAAGGCGAAATCCATTTAAGAAGCGAACTGAGGTAAACCTCCCCTGGGTATTTCGTACTATGACGTCGCGTTCCTAACGAGGAAACAATAAAACGACGATGTATTTGCGGTTCGTTGTGCCGATGATCGCGCCATCGTCGAATTTTTCCAACTTCCTTTACGAAAAGAATATCAGTGAAAAATTCAACGATATTATCCATTGAATTGATATATTCGAGATTATTCAGAGTATTCCAGAACTCGTAATCAACTAACTCAAATATGATTCTACGTGTAAAAATGCGTCAAAAAAGGAGAATAAAATTTTTTCACTGAAGCCTTCGTTTTTAAGAAAGTAAAGTTTGAAAATTTTTCAGCTATGCTTGATTTTGGCTGATTTTATACTGAGCCATAAATAATCGACACGAGAGAGTATTCTATGCGTAGAATAAAATTTTTTCGTTCGACGCGTCGTTTTTAAAAAAATAAACTTCGAATAAATTACCTTAAATACATAGCGAATTTTCAAGCTTGAAAAATTGTAATTTTATTTTACTAAATTTTATTCCACGTTTTTTAAATTATTTTCGCACGTAGAATAGTCTTCCGTCGATTATCTTTTGCTACATCTAGAATTAGCTAAATTCAAGCGGACTTGATAAATCTCCAAACGAAGGCTTTAAATATACAATTTTATTCTTTCTTTTTAACCTGTCAGTTGGTTGACTGCAAGTTACGAGACACACTGTATATACATGGACGCCATTTTACTAAAAAAAAGAATCTTATAAAACATTTTACACAAATCGAAAATACACTTAAAATACTATTAATAGCGTGTCAATCGTACTGAGTAGAATTACTGTCGCAACGACTAATCATCAGTTAAGTAAAACTAACCTCTCTCGCGACAGTCATTAGTAAAGTAAACATAACCTATATCATAATCGACAGTGGTCAAATTTGAAAATTCGAAAAACTGACTCGACAGAAACATTTCTATACGTTCGTATACATGTAGAATATACAAAAAATATCCCTTTTGTAAAAAATTTTGCAAAATCGTAAAAATACTATCCAAGCAATAATCGCTAGTGGTGAAAATTGGACACACAATTAACCGAGCGTGTAATAATATTTTAGATGTAATATTTCGATCTGTGCAAAATTGTTTACAAAAGCAATATTTTTTTCAGAGAAATGGCGCCCACGTTGTCATTAAACACACTGTACATGCCAGAGCACCGACTGGTAATCATCGCCAAATAAGGAAGCAAAGTGAACGAGGTGCGAAAGGCCGCGGCGATTAGCATAATCGTCACATTATTGCTTCGCGAACGTCGACACGGTCCATGGGACGGGATTAAACAGGGATTTAAAGAGGGATTTAAACTTCACGACGCTCGAGCGTCGAGCCTATCTAGAGTAGATATGGAGGGAATTACTATAATTCACAAGCATTCACGATCCTGTTATGCGTCTCACGGATGCGCGGGACGTGTTGATTGCGCGCGTCCCGTGTGTCCATCAGCCTGATCCGATCTGGCTCTTTGAACTCTCAATTTCCGCCACACGTCCCGGACACACGATGTCACTGTCCAACGAATCAAAACGTATAGTTTCGACTGACTCTGGAAGGGAAAATCGATAGGATCGAAATTCTCTCCCTTGGGGATTGTTCAAAGACGCGAGGCGAATTGAGAATTTCAAAAAGGAACGCGATCGACACAGTCGCGGATCGAGTCGAGCGAAACGAAGAGAAAGAGGAGAAGTTTCATCCTCTTTCGGGAGGCGAACTTCCAAAGTTTGTACGATCGTCGATCGACCATGGAGAAGGGAGAATAAAAGTCGCGTGCGACGTAGGATTAGAGTCTCCCATTCGGCGACAAAGCAGCGAGAGAAATTGGTTTTCGATCTCCTTGGGAGCCATCCTACCATAGTTCGCGAAAGTCTGCATCGGTCCCCAGGGACAAAACGACTCGAACCTCGAAAACGAGAGCAGATCGCACGAAGGAAACGCCTCCTTCCCCCGACGACGGACTTTCTGTCGCGAGAGGCGAAACAGAGGAACGTTTAGACCCTCGATCGGCCGATTTGCAGGGACCGATGTGTGCGTCGCGGTCGAATTTGGCAGGAATGTCACTCGGAACCCGATTGTTCGCCCGCCGGCGAATTCAATTTGGCGAGGTTTCAGGCGCGCGTCTGATTTGTTGAGAATTCAGAGACACACAGATCGGTCAAAGGAACCGCCGCACGCGTCTACGTAAACGGAAATCTCGTTGCTCCTGCAGCAGTGGGGTCTCGTGCACTCCCATGTCGCCGTCGTCTTATCGGTCCGCCTATCGGTTTTATCGATCTCTGAAGGATCTTTTCGCTGGCGAGACGCGTTGGGTTTGTCTTCATCCCCCGATTATACGGCGTACTGGTACTACGGGATCTCGTCTTTCTATCCATGCGTTTAAACAGCCACGATAATCCGACGATTTTCCTTCCGATCTCGAAGTCTACTGGCACGTACCAGTTGGGAATCGAAAAGATGTTCGAGAGAATGTCTCGCGGAAAGGCAAGGAGGCTAGTTCTTTCCCACAACGAGCATAGGGTTTCTGTAACCTACATACACGTACGCGCGATTTACGATAGTAAATGCAGTGGATTTTTATCACTTTTTTATTATTTACCAGATAAGAGAATTGTGTGTTAATGTATAAATAAAATATAAATTGAATACGTTTATGAGCAAAAATAACGAAAGAATGTTCGTCACTCGTAATCAAAAATATTTTACTCGAAAAGACAATTGTTGCTCCATGACTTTTTCTCTTTTTATTCTTTTATATTCTGGTTATAATATTTGTGGTCCCTGCGCAGGAATTTGAAAAACGACAAGCCGAAGCATATTTGGTGGCTGAGAACTTTGCACTACGACGAAAGATTGGAGAGGGCGTAATTTACGCGATGATCGTTCGCTTTATCACGCTTGGTCCCCCTCTCTCTTTCTTTCGCGAAAGTGCTTTTAATATAAGCGACAATGGCATTTAATTTGCATTTTCGTTTGACCAGAAACGGCCAGTTCCGCGTTGCTATTTTGGAAGACGTCCAAAAACGTAAATTGAAACGACCCGGGACGGTCCAGCTACGAGCAATCAACACGAACGAGTGCTTTATATTCTCCACCCCCGGGTTCCCCCCCTCCCCCGACAACAAGAATATTTTCACGCGGTCATTTTCGGGTTAGGAAGTCACCACCGATGCTCCAGTCGATACCGGTGCCCTCGAGCTATATATAGAAAATGATGACCGAATTTAATCCTTCATCTCCCTCTATCACGCGACCGATCATTCGCCCGAAAGTCCCGCGATTTGACAAAGTTTGTTCAACCTTGTCCGGCGATTCTGATCTCCGCGTGTGATGATGTTTTAAAGAGGAAAAGTAATGTGTTGAAGCTGCGTATACAGTGTTTAATCCTTTCATTATATATATATATATAGCATCTTTTGGCATATTGGAATAATCACATATTAAAAATGCACAATAGATCATTTAGCCATCAAGAAGAGCTTTTTCTAGTTTTTCTATTCGACAGTGGAATATTTGTATGTGATAAAAAAAATCTTTCTTAATTTATTGCAATTCGGAAAAGACTACAGGTAGAACTGTTGGTCTCTTGAAAATTTGAGGTTATGTTTGAAAAATTAAAGTTTGTATAAAAAAATATTCTAGGCCCTTGTCAAAGCGTTATCAGGAAATTCGAAAAAAGATTCTACTTCAAAAATCTCAAGTTTTACAGACTCAAACAATAATTCAATCAATGTTGGTCCCATTTTACCACTGTTATGAGAGGTTAGGTTTACTTTACTAATGACTAGTCGTTTTGATAGTAATTCTACTCAGTGTGATTGACACACTATTAATAGTATTTTAAGCGTATTTCCGATTTATGCAAAAAGAATATTCTTTTTCAGACAAATAGCTACTACTACCGTTTTTGTTAAACACACGTAAATAAATCATCGCGGCGTGAAAATAACAAATTCGCTCGATCAATTGCAAGAACGAGAACGCAGGAAAGAGACGCGAGTTCGTGTCGAGGACCGATTAGAAATCGAGTGAGTCGAACGCAAGAAATCAAGTCGTTCCTTTTAGCAGCGGCGCTAATCGCCGAGTGAAAAACCCGATAATAATAAGATACGCGTGAGAGCGAGGGCGACGGAGGGGGAGGGTGTGCACACGCGAACACGGCCAACTCGGGCAGCAACACGTGGCAGATTATAACGTCTAGGAGAAGGGCCGAGAGTTTGGGTGGAGCAGTGATTTGGCAAGCTCCTTCGACGTCTGGGAACGCCGGCGACGCTCGTAGCGGACGACTAACCTAAACACACCGCAGGGGGTTAAGGCCGAAGAATAGACGAAAGGGGGTAGTCGGTAATTGGATCAACCTGCCAAGGCTGCAGTTACGCCGCTCTCCACGGCTCACCCTAAACTCGAGACTTTGCCAACTAACTAACCGCCGTCCGCGAGCCCGCTACGCTTTCTACAAAACGCGCGTACTTCGGTGTGCTTTTTCTCTGCCTCCGAGAGAGGCTCGATACAAGCTCGCTTCATTTCATATCGAGTCGAATTTAATTTCTTCCTGATCGAACGTGCAAAAAGTGAACGTGCAGAAATGTATTTCTCGTTATCTTGGCTCGTTGCCGATTGATCGGACGGATCGCGTCAATTAAGTCGGTTAATTATCGAAAACTTTGTTCCCCCTTTGCGCGTCGTCGCACACCGCAAACAAAGAAAGTTGACGTGCAACTCGTTGCTCGTTACTTCGAGCTCGATTCGAGCTCTCTCAACGACAGTTGCCAGGCTAGACATTAATTCCACACTGCTGAATTATCGAACACGGTTGGATAATTCAACAGCCGCCTCTTTCCCCCCCGTTTGTAATTCCAGCGATTCTAAAAGTAGCGGATGCTCGTACTTTACACGTACGTGTAATTCGTTCGATTTCGGTGATCGGAATCGACGTACATCGTGTACATCGTTCGCTCGGTGAACGTGAACAGATAATCTTTAATTCGAGTTCTTAAAAATTAGCACGTTATGCATATACAACATATAATACAATAAAGTATACGATTATGTCATATATATGATATACGTTGTATATCGTATTATAAGTTGTGTGTGTATATATATATTATATATATAACGTGTATACCATGTGCTCGAATAATTTTGAAATTTAAAAATTTAAATTTAAAATTTAATACAAAGTCACATTTTATCACAAGCATGTCAGAGTGAAAGGGTTAAGTCCATACCAAGGGTTAACTTCGAGGATCCGGTGCAATCCGATCGAAGCAATGCTGAACCTCTTAGCTACTGAATAGCATTATAGTAGCTTATACGTATCTTTTTGAATATGCTATAGTGACTATAGTGACTCAACTAGTTTCTCAATCGAAAAGAACTGTTACATTGTTACGTTGATTCTTTAAACTCTTCATGAAACAAACTTTAATTCATTCATTTCTTTCTGATTTCAAAATTTGAATGTACTCAAAGTTTATGCACCCAATTTTTGAAATTTTTCACGAAACAAAATTTGACTCATTCGTGTCTTCAACATTCGAAATTTTAATTTGTTCAAAGTTTATTCTAACGTAATTAGCGTTACGATTCTTCAAATTCTCTGTAAAATAAACTTCAACTCGTTCATTTCTTCAAATCCGAAACTTTAATTTATTCACAGTTTAATCTAACGTGATTACGTAATTAGCGTAAAGCACCGCCGGATATAAATTCCAACGTCGCACCGTTTCGCACGAGTTTGCCTCGTAAGGCCTCGCCGCAACAGAAATTATAGCTTCTCGCGGTGGAGAAATCTCGCCGTGGCGTAAGAGGTTAAAATCGATCGATCAGAGCTCGTTAAATCGGCTAGAATAAGAGGGTGCTCGTACGGGTCAGGTTGTTGTAGCCAGCAAAAAGAAATCGTCGTTTCAACCGAGTGAAACCTAACCCGATTTGCTTGCGAGCGTCGCCGGTGTTTGTCAAACCCATCCACGCGTCCGACAGCTTCGACCGATCTCTGCATTCAAATCCATTTAAGAGTACTTCGTCGTCTCTTCCGCGACGGCCAACACTGTCTGTTCCCATCAGGGAAGAACTTAAGTCTTAATACAGACTCGTCGTATTTCATCGCCTGAAATTTCTTCCCTCGAGTGTACACACGTCTGTTCAATGAGAACGTGAATGCTATTTCTCTGACAAAAAAATATTCCTTTTGTAAAATATTTGCAAAATGTTGTAGAAAAAGAATTTTTTTTCTTCGACGTCTCAAGCTTCCCTTTAATTCCTCGAGACGAGCAACTTTCGTACTTTCTACGACCGACAACTCCAGCTGTGCTGGAACACAGCGCATCGAGCAATATTTCCCAAGCGAGACACGTGACGTGGTGTATTATAGCCGACGCGGCTTAAAAATTCTCGGGATTATAGCATGGCGGGCGTCTAGGACCGATCGATGCGCGGCGAGAGCGTATCGGCTAGAGGCCGAAAGATGGAATTTCGCACGCAACGAGTGACGAGTGTAAGTAAGCATACACGATCGTCCTAGTGGGCTCTAGCCTAATCCATATCATTGATACTCGATAATACTTTTCACGCTCCTTCCCTTGGGACCACACGTAGTCAGCTCGAAACCGAGTACGCGATGGGTCTCTTCTATTCGATAAATACTCGCGCATTGCCGCCTGTCGTCTGGTTGCTCGATATCAGCTGCTTAAACACGCTCGAGCGCTTTGGAATCTCGTTCTGCGCCCGCGATAATCCATCACCGATGGCAGCAGCGCGTAAGTCGGAGGATTGCGTCGGGGACGCGGCATATCGAACACGCCGGAGGAAAATGGCTCGCTCGACCGTGAACGTTATTACGTACGCTCGTTATTGCACCGTGTTCACCGTTTCTACTCAAAGACGCCGGGCAACTCCCACCTCTGCTTCTCGAACCCCTCGCCATTTTATTACCGATCGAGTAAATCTCCTCGCGAAGTCATGATCACACACGCGCAAACGTTCTTTAATACTAAACGTACCAATTCAGCCTAGTCAAACGACCAGTTTAGAAATTTTGATTCAAAATTCTGCACTCATTTAACGTTCGTAAAAAATAAAAAAAAGATAAAAAACCTAATTTCTCTCCTTATTATCCGAAATTTAATCTAAAATTCGGCACTCTTTCGTTCGTTCAACTCTCGTTCCAAAAATCTTTTCTTATTATCCGAAAATTATATCGCGCATTGCTTCTCGCGTATTAAATTTCTTTTCTGTATTCTTTTCGTAAAAAGAGTTGACCGATTACAGTAGGAATATATAAAGTGTCGGTACGTTTGGTGTTAAAAAATGCACAAAACACGCCGAGAAGGAGATCGGAGGCACGTGACGTAAGACGAAAAGTCGGTGAGAAGTTGGTTGAATTCGATCGGTTAAAAGCTTTCCTCGCCGCTTCTACCGTAAGAAGACAGTTTGTTGGGACGCGAACGAGAGCTGGCATGAACGCCAGAATTGCCTCGCCGAGAAGAAGTTACACACGTTGGAGCGTCTACTAGCAAGGAAGCGAGAAAGTATTCGCCGCGCGCGTTCTCTCCTCTGACCCGAAATATTCACCGGCCGATATTTCTCGTGACCGATAATCGAACGCGCGTCTAGCCGCGGAACTCAGGCCGACGCCTCGATGGATTTTTATTCGAGCGAAAATTGCTTTGGCATTCAACGACCGTGCCGCATTTGCACGCGCCCGCGAATCCTATCCCGCCCACGATCTCTAGTTCCCACAAACGCGAATTGGCAGAAGCTAGGCGTTACCTATCTAGTTTCTTGGTTCGACGATTCTCAGGCTTGCTTCACCTCGTTGTCATATTTTTTTTTTATCAATCGCTGCTTGGTTCTTCACCTAACCTAAACCTGACCTAAACCCAACCCAACTAAACTTAACCTTTTGTGCTGGAATGACGTCGAGAATATTTTGCCCAAAATTGCACTATTTTCTCAGTTTTAAGTATATTGAAATATAACCCAGGCAAAACAAATAATAAATTTATTACTTAGTAATTTCTATCCAATGATATGCCGATGAATTCAAAAAGAAGACGAATTATTGTATACGGTTTGGTCACTCGTTATGGTCCGCGAACCAGTTGTTAGCGCAAGAGGTTAACTTAATCTGAACCTAACCTAAACCATCCTCCAATTCGTGCCCGCCAATTTCGAATTTCTCGACATTTTGTACACTGCTCGATCATCTAGATCGTGCAGAACGAACGACGAATTATTTAACGAAACGTTTGCAGCTATGCAACGCTCGTGTAAGAATCGTGTTTTCCTAGCGTAACTGCGCGCACGACCGGCCAGAACGTCGCTGGAACTTCAAAATATATATATATATATATCCCCGTTCCACCTGAGCCACGAACCTTGCGAAACTTGCCGATGCTACACGCGAACGAGTACTTTAGGAAACGGACAAAAGCAAAGGGAAGATGGAAGGAGGAAATGGAGCTCGTTTCGTTGCATCTACCATGCGGACGGAAGTTCCTTTCGAAAGTCGCAGTATTTTAGTATTCGTGAAGACGAGTACTTTTGTCATCCCTCAGTCCTATTGGACCAGTCCCCCCATCTTTGTCAAACCTTCGAGTTTGCCTCAAATCTGACATTGACGAATTAATCGAATAACCGCAAGCGTCTGACATTCGCTGATCTGTACTACTTGCGAGACTTGGTCGCGTAGCTGCGCGGAAACGCGAGACTGTAAGAGCCACGGTGAGAAATGTCTATAAAGATGCAAGCACGACCTGGAAACAGCTACCAGCGCCACTGCAAACAGATCGTCGCCTGGTAAACAGATTACCAACGCTCTTAAATATTTGCGAGCAAATATTCGCAGGCTCGAATCTTACAAATTGCGTGCGTTATTCTCCTTCTCTTACGGCGCGACCGTAATTCACGCGAGAGGATATTACGAAAATAACGAGTCGGACGAGAATAACGGTCGATGAAGTATTAATAAGACGAGTGTGCCGAGAGGGATCGATTGTCTGAGAAAATTGGGATGCGAGCGCGGCCAGGTAACGTTCTTACGAGCTGGATCCTTAGAAAAAGGACAGGCTACAAGGGGGTGGAGGGAGGGGAGGGGAGAGAGAGGGAGCGCGTCGGAACGACCGACAACGTGCTGCTACCGCCGCCTATGCAGTCTATTAAACATAGATAGGAGTACCGCATTGCCGTGAATCGGCGTGGGGAAGTGTTAGGGGTTTGCTGCGCCGTCCTCTCTCTCTCTCTTTCTCTCTCTCTCTCTTTCTCTCTCGGGGCTTCTCCCTCTTTCTCTGTCTTTTCCTCCCTCCGTCCCTCGCTCTATCTCTCTCTCTCTCCCTCTACGCGTGCTAACCTACGAACACCGCCACATCAGATACTACAGAACCTGTACTGAACCTGTGCGGACTATACCAGGGATGAACAAACTGCGGCCCCAGGTCAGACGCGCAAGCTTCTCGCAGCTATATTTACTTGTACCTGTTCGCTTACCCTCTGCGACACACGGAGGACACGGACGTCGCGATGTTTTATTACGCAACCCCTCCCCCCCCCGTCGTTTGTGCAATTTATGCGAATTACTCACACAAGTTGTTTTAATCTCAATCGTCAAACAAACTGAGATTCGCGAAATACCGAAGGAAATCGTCGTGCTTTGATTTTACAATAACGGTACATTCACAATAACATCCCCCTCTCCCACGAGACGAAAGCCATTTCTCCCCCTCAATGCGCGAGAGAAATTTTCCACGAATCATGAGCATGGTTTGAAACAACCAGGAAGCTCGACTAATTACGAAGGGTACGTTTATGAAATAAATATCAGCCGACGAGAGGAACTGTGCACGCATCTGTTCGTACGCGGGAAGGGAAATATTTGAAAGGCAAATGAAACGCACCGAGCATGGAGGACACGCGGGTCACCGTGTGTTTGCCCATCTTTACCCGGCAAACTTTCCGAAAAATCGGCGATTTTTCAAGCCTCGCCGTGACTCACATTTCTATAATTGTTCATCCGTGCTACGTTTTCATTGTCAGTGTTTCATTGTCCCGTGTATTTTTATCGTATTTCGCCCAATTTTTTTCTATCGAGGTGAGAAGAAATCTGTCACTCCACTCGCGGTGGTTCCTCGTTTAACGGGGACCAATCTGTCTAACGATCTTCCCAAGCGACCTGACGATTAACTTGACAACGCCCCCCTTCGTCCACGTTTCACTGCACGCGATAATAATCGCTGTCGAACTAACGGGAGGGGACTACGTGCAATTATATTTCTATCTTTCAATTACACGCAAGCAATCGAACATGAAAATTCGTTTTTGTGTCAGTGATGGAATTTATGGATCAATATCTTTTTTCATCAACGTGCCGAGTTTCACGGTATTCGCGTAATAATTTCATTTGTTCGAATAAATAAATTACACTTCACAACTACTCGTCGTATTAATTTTGAATTATCCATTCGATATTGGCACTATTTTTATATGTGCAATATCAATTTCCAGTGAAAAAAATTTGTAACGATAATTCTTTTTGTATTCAATATCTATTTTGTTAATTTTTATTATCGTTTCTGTTATCTTTGAATTAAACAAATTCATTTCAATGATAAAAATGGTAAATTTAGAAGAAGAAATCCCATTTTTGATTCAAATTCAAAATTTATATTTATATTCTCGATACCATTTCTTTTTCCTTTATTAGATCATTATTTTGACATTGAAACTTTTGTGTTTAAAATATATAAATTTATTTCATATAATCGTATTAATTTTGTTATTTTTGTAACATTATCAACTATATTTATATTGACTATAAGAATTTATATATTTAATCAATAAATAAGAATCGCAATGATTTACTTTCAAGTCGAAATTAAATGTAAAAAAATTAACACGTACTTCATATTAAATTAGAGCCAAAAAAAAAATGGGCATTGTCAATAAATTGTACGAAATTCGAATTTAACCATATCGAAATAAAGTATCAACTTCGGATTACGAATATATTCCATCCAGCGTAAACTCCTCTCGGTGGAAATTTCGCAAAATAAAAGAGGGGATGGGGAAGGGGTGAACCTTGCGAGACGGTAGACGCGAGAGGGAAACTAAACTGCGGACACCGCCGCACCCGAGGGAAAGAAAAAGGAGGAAAAATTCGAGGATGATCCGAGAGTCAATCTCTCGGGCGGAGAAGTTTCGAGAAAGCGGAAAAATAATATCCCACGCTGCGCGCGGGAAAGTTTGACAAAGTTGAGGGCCGCGTACTGGCGCTCTCGCCGCCGAGGAGTGGGGGAAGCTCGGCTGGCTCGGTGTCACGTGATCTTCGCTCTCTGCCGTTGAAAAAGCGCGGCGGAAAATTGAAAACAGGGAGAGACGATAATAAACCGGGGATATGCCGCCACGCTTTTGCCCTCGTTCTCGTTCGTTATTCTTGAAACGAAACGCGGACTGTACCAGTCCAATCTGTGCTCGTCACTTGCTCGCGGAACATTCGCCTCTTTCCAACGAAATAAAACTTCACCTATCTCGCGACTTTGCGTTCTCTCCGGTTTTGCGTCTTTCCTCGGAAGGAGGCTTCCGCTTCCGCTCTCAGCGACGAGTTCTTTCAAACTTGGCAATTCCTTCGCGACCACGCGCAGACTCCGCGTATCGCTAAACTGCCCTGATCGCTGGGTTGCTACTGTCTCTGCGATCTTTTTCGAAATATCGTTTCTTGGCAATTTTCTATCGCAACCTCTGTAGAAGAAGATATTAATGCTAGAACTACTGACGACTAAAGCATCGGAAACGTTAAAGTAAAAAAATGGAAGAACTTGTTGTAATACAATAAATTGTATACAAACTTTTATTTTTCAAATCATTTAAATTTTTGAAAATCCATTATTTTATTGTTTTATGTAGAATTTCTAACAAAAATTATCGATTGGTCATTTTGACCACTTTGGTAGTTCTAATTTGGTAGTTGAGGAGTTAATAAAATTACATCTCATGAAAAACATCGTACGTTGTTCGATAAAAATTTAAAGTAATATATACGAAGGTAGCGAGACACGGCAGTCCGTGTTTCATCGAAATACTTTTATCCAAAGCAAATATTTTTCATTCTACGTTAAATTGGAGAAGAGAAGCCAATATTTGTCGAAACGTTTAAAGTATAAATCTTTAAAAAAACGACAGCTATCTGAACTTGCACGCGTAATTTTCATCTCGTTTGTTCATAATAAGAAGAAATTTCGTTACTAACTGGTCTATTACTGGACTAATAGCCTCGAGAATATTACCACCAATTTTTATCCAAATTGATTCGCTATTTTTTAATGAAAGGAACAGACAACGGGAACAATCAGACGGGAATGTTCCTCAGGTTTAAATTATATTAGGCAGGTTTAGGTTATCTACTCCTTTCATTTAAAAATTGTAACTTCTCCATAAATGGCACAAAAATACATCTCGAACAATATTTCACTCAGCAAACCTCCAAAGTTTTGGAAACGTGACATTATGAAGCTTCTGGAGAGAGGGAAGAAAGTAATAAATCAGAGAGGATCGTACATAATTCAATAACATGATGTGAAACATAAAATATTGCGCCAATACATTACCCACTATTTAAAATAAAAAAAAACTTTTGGATTCAATCTAATGTAATATAATACATTAATATATTAACTTTATTATAATTTAGATAAATGTATTTTCTATTTAATTTAATTTTATTGTATGCATGAATTGTAACATAATATACATACATACATGATTGCAATAAAATATATAAACAGATTCTGTTTTATAAAGTATGTTTTATATTCATTGTATTTAATTTGTATACGTTGCATTGTAATTTAATTTTGTTGCTTGTATGTATTGTAATAAAATATTGCAATACATATATTAACAAAATCTTTATCCCATAAAGTATGTTTTATATATATTGTATTTAATGTATATGTGTATTTTATATGTATCATATTTGTTATGCATACAACAATTCCCATTATATGTTACCTATTGCGTATATAACGTGTATTTCATATTGTGTAATTTATACTGTAAATATCGTATTTATTGTAACACAATTTAATTTATATTTATCAAACAAACATAACGTTTGCCGCAAGATCTCTAAACTGGGATATGTATATCAGCGCCGGGACGGCAGACATTCTTATTTTTGGCGCGCGCAGTTAGCATGCTGATGTATTTAAATGAAAGAATTTTGCATTTCCCCGGCGAAACGGCGGAGAAATGCAAAATCCTCGCGTGGAAATTTGCAGAAGCACGGCGATGTTACGCTCGCTTCAGACATTCATCGTGTAAACGGTGACAAGGTTGTAAATCATCGGGCGTTACGATTGCTCGGCCGACGTTTACGCGAGCTAATTTCACCGCGAATAATTGCACGCCCGACGTTTGGAAAAAGGCACTACGGAACGGAAATATGAATCTCCGTTAGGAGAAAAGTGGACACGCGAGTAACGAGTAATTAATGACCGATGGCAGAAAGTGTGAGAAGCAAGTTGTTTCACACGTTTTCGAGTCGGGTAAGGACACCGCAGGAAGCGGACAAAGTGGCCGAAACAAGTGGACGCCTCGTTCCCCATTACGGCAACGGTGTTTCTTTCGGGCGCGAGATTCTAACCAGGCGCCGTTTGCAACAGGTGCTTAGACACAAAGGACAGTGTCTAACCTCCGAGTATCTTTCCTACGCCCTTTCTTTTCCTCTCGGTTGATGGACGGAACGAGAAATCGGAAGCTTCGGCTTATCGAGCCACGCGACAGACAGAAACTCCTCCGTTCGCGTTCAACTACAGGGTGATTCACGCAACATGCACGCCTGAAATAACTTTTAAACCTAATGATTAAGGAGATATTTTACGATGATTTGATTTGCAAATGGTCCTAATGTTTTATGCATTAAGTGTTTTAAATTATCTCCTTAATCAGTAGGGTTAGGTTTGACACTGTTGGCTTGATACCTGATACTTTTTTATTTGGAACATAATATTCTTTCGACTTGTGATGCGATCCAATTAAAAAACATAAAGATGACCTTGGGAGTTTCGAAACTCACGAAAAATTGATACGCCACATTTTGCGTTTCTTAAAACCACACAACTTCCGTAGCAACCAATTTTTCATTGAACGCATAAATTTAGAGGTTATTTCAGGCGTGCAAGTCACGTGAATCACCCTGTACATGTAATACGTGATATATATTATATATTATATAAATTGATTCTTTTTCTCTTTGTGTATAAAATATACTATACCCAAAATTGATTCTTCTGATCTTTTGCAAGTTGCATCCTCTGGCATTATCTTTTCTAAAAATATCTCGAAACATTCGAGTAACCCTGTTACACTCGGCGCCATTTTATCTCAACGAGCTTTACGAAAAATCGTCGAAAATATTGTATTCGTTTTCGAAATGTATATCGTATTTTACGAAAAATCGTTAAAAATACGATTTGTTAAACTTTTATTAACTGAAAAAGATATTTTCAAAATTTCTCTCGTTTGATCGAGAAGAAATGCAACGTGAGTGGAGGCCTACGATGTTTAGGGTCGCGAGTGTCCCTCGAATCTCGGCGTCTAGCCGATGGAGAAGGTTAAGTACTCGAGTCGAGGGAACACGAAAGGGCCTGGCGTGCACGTTGGGTGTACGCACGCGTGCAAAGCCGGCCACACACGCCGTTCTCCAGAATTAAACGTTAAGTGGGACGCTCGATTGATGCCCGATTAATAATAGCACGAAACGGACAGGAGCCGCAGTTGCGTGGGCAACTATTAATCGCTCTATTGTTGCGATCGATACGTCACGTGGTGCACGGGACGCGATAAATACCAGGATGCTCCGGGCAAGCATATCGTCGCGATTCTCTCGCAATTGTTCGTTTCGAAAACGGAATCTGTCAACAGTTTCCCTCAAACAGAGAAGATCGACCCTCTGTAGACAAACTTTCACTTGCTCGCAGGAGAAGAAGGTTATTTATTATATAAATTATTATACTAATATTAATAATTAATAATACTACATTAATATCATGCTGTTTATAAGTAATTCCACGCTTAAATATAAAATCTGACTAGGTTTTCGGTCGTTCGGCATTTTTGTAATAGTGTATTCGCTACTTAAAATTTATTGGATGAATTTATGGGAACAGTTCCCCTCAAATAGGGAAGATCAATGCCTTTATAGACAGAGTTTCTATATTTCAATAATTTATTTATTGTACTCTTAAATTTAAAATCTGACTGATGACAAACTGTTCGGGATAGGTTTCACCTTCTACGGTGAAAGTGAATCAAAGATTCGAGGCGACAGCGCGAGCATAGGGTGAATCTTCCAAAGGATGAACACGACAAGAGGGTGTTTAAAGCGAGAGAGCGACTCCGAAGCACGGAGTCTTGAAAGAGTATCAACGAGGAGAGCTAAGTAGTCAAGAGAGGGAAATCGTCACTCGCGTGTGTAACTGTTTAGAGGAAGGAAGACCAACACGAAACGCTGTTCCCTCGAAAGACGTGTACTCTCGAAACACAAGAGTGCATAATGTTCTCGGCAACAGCAATAACCGGCGGTGTATTTCCAATAATTAGATCATCTTCGTTACCAACGCTAACTAGCATAATCGATTACCGCTTGTTGTTACTGTTATTTTCATTTGTCCCGAAATCTAAATGACAAAACTATCAGAAACGTTTGGAAAATATTGCAAATATGTTTGAAATGCACGCAACAGTGATCGAAACCAGAGAAGAGAAAAAGCTCGAGAGATTATTTAACTTTTTAGATGTCTCAGCACTTTGCAATTGTTCTCTGTATCGTTTAGAATTATAAAACATTGCCGTTGAAACAAAACGTGCAGAAATCTCAAATGATGGAATATACCGGGTGAGTTACCTAACCTAAAATTAGGTTAAGCCTAACCTAAAATTAGAGGTTGAAATATTTTCAAAACGATTAAGATTGAGAAATGAAGAAACGTTTTAGACAAAGGTTGGATGGTTTCGAAAGGAGCATAATTGATGCGACTGATATTTTTTAATTCAATTAATTAGGTTGATGCATAGAATATAATAGAATAGAATAATCAAAAATACATCGGTTAATACTCCTCTCCATTCAACCATTCGAATTTTCACTAAAACATTTCCGAATTAATAATTAATCGTTTCGAAAATATCTCGGCTTCCAGTCTTGGGAAACACTTTGTAAAAAAAAAAATAAGAAAAGCCAAAATGTTCAAAAGAACGTGTCGGAGGTAAGACAAAAAATCGCGGAGCCGATATATCGGCTCTCTGGGTTGGCTGAAAGGATCGTTTTATTAAGCAAACGATACGAAAGCGATTGGAAACTAATATCCGAAAGAAATTCAAGCGGCGGGAGACCCCGGTTGCATAAAGCGTCGCCTTCGGGGTCTTTAACTTCGCCTCAAGATTATCAATCGATTATGAAACGAGCCGGCGCTCGATACCCACTTTCCCAGCCGAGACGTAATTGGCTCGTCGGTGATTTACGAAACCAACATTTCCCATCTCTCCGTCGAGATTAATTCGCCACTGCCGCGGTGGTCCAGCTGTCGTCGCTGAGTGAGATAAAAATCAACGAGACGGGAGATCGCGCGCAGAATCACGCTCGGGGTCGCACGATTTACGGTGTCGTAGCCGCGAAATATGCGAGCAATCCGCTCGACACGGACAAAAATTCACCTATATGTACATCGTGAAAATCACAAATCATACAGGGTGGGAAGAAAAGTTTGTCCGTGGCTATCATAGATGAATTCTAATTCTATTTTCGATTTGATAGAAATACATGTAAAAAACCTGCCGCAAAATTGATCTTGACTTTGAATTTCAAGGTCAAAAAAAATTTCTTTTTTCTTTACATTGTAAGTCTATTCATCGCAAAGAAACTATAGATCGCAACCTAATAGTTCTGTTAAAAAATGGCAAAAAAGGGGAAGAAACATTCTTACTTTCCTCATTCGCTATGCCATGCAAAGTCATCTTCGAAAAAAGAACGAATTTACGACTACCGAAGGAGGTTACGACTATCGTAGTAACCTAACCTAAACTTTCCCCGAAATCCGCCAAGATATCTTTTTTTCCTCCAATTCGTACCGTTTCTAAATTTTGCCGACAAATTCGGAACACGTCATTTCCGAAATTCGGTAAAACGTAAGTTGCGAGAATTTTCTCTTCGAAAAAAAAACGAATTTACGACTATCGAATTAACCTAACCTAAAATTTCCCTGAAATTCACTAGTGTTGTATCTGTAAGATATCTTTTTTTTCTCCAATTCATAACGTTTCTAAATTTTCTCGACAAATTCGATGAAACGTAAGTTGCGAATTTTATCTTCTAAAAAAAAACGAATTTACGACTATCAAAATAAAGGTTACGAGTAGTAACCTAACCTAAACTTTCCCCGAAATTCGCCAGTGTCATATCTGTAAAATATCTCTTTTTTCTCCAATTCCTACCGCTTCTAAATTTTCCCGACAAATTTGATAAACGTGATTCGTTGAAATTCTCGAAATTCGGTGAAACGTAAGTTGCACACGTGAGTTACGAGAATTTTCCCTTCGAAATTTCACGTCGCGCCGCGGCAAATCGCAACTACTGGCCGCAAGGCACGTGCTGCTGAAACTCCCCCCGCATCGTACACGCTACAGTCACGCGATTGAAATATAACTGTGCAAATTTTCGCTACTTTCTAATATCGACCGAGCCCCTTTCTTCTCCGAAAAGGTAGGTTCGCGGGAAAAAATACACCGTGGCAGACTCCATAAATCACCCCGACTTTCAGCCATCAGACGGTCGTTCGCGGTTGATACGTGCCACCATGCCATGTTGTTCGCGTGTTTTATAAATATGTACGTTGCATATGAGATGCGAACGAAAGGAGAAAAAAAAACTGGAATTTTCACGTCGATCGCGTACTACGTCTTCGTCCATCTGTTGGATGACCAATCAGACCTGACGATATTGGCTCACAATCACGATATTGGCTGACACTCGTATGTCTTTTTATCGGCAATCGTCGATATTGATATTGAAAGGGTGAAAACTACTAGTCTAGCGAGAAAGACTTAAAATAATGAATTTCCTAATGAGCAAAAATCAAAATACTACTTACTTACTTTTAGAGACTAGAGACATTGTAACATAATCCTTGACCACAGTTGCAACCGGAATAATAGAATAAAACTCCGTAAAAATTATAAGTGTCATTCCTTTGCGCAAAGGTACACGATCGACGACAGTGAGCGTTCTTAACAGGCTGTTCAAAGGGAAACAAAACCACCGGTTATGCACGTGTCACAGGTTGTTTCTTGGAACGCGGCCGACAGCCGCTTATCTCGCAGCCATCGAACCTGGCTCGGATACTTTCAAATTTGCCTCGAGTGAATGAAGCTGAATGAAGGAAAAAACACTATCAATCTCAGTTGGACGAGATATTCGATCCAACTCCGAAAATTAAGAGATGTTTGAGATTTGTTTGAAGTCGCGATTTCTAAATGTAAGAAAAGTGGAAGAAGCTTGAAGCTTGAAGAACAGTGCGGCTGGATGACCAACCAGACCTAACGATATTGTGACTACAGTGCCAACACTGGCTGAATGAGTGTTAAAGTGAATACTTGTTCATAATACTTATTCATTTCGATTTGCCAAAAAACATAAATACAAAAATACGTGGTAATAATCCATGAACACCTTATCCAAAACACGCAGAAGTTCTGACTTCCCAAAATCACTTGCAGAAAACACTCCAATTCTTACTAGACATAAATCTATACCACAAAATATGAATAAGAACATATAAGTACCTAGTCGTTAATGATCTCGATGTCGATGCAACTTTAAACCTACACTAGAAAAAAGAAGACGTGCTGGAAAGAGGAAACAACACTTTTTTCCATTAAGCAAATTTGAGACCTTGATGCAACCACGGTTGTGACGTAGAATAAAACTACAAGTGTCATTTCTTTACGCGGAATCCAGCATTCAGCACGCGAAAAGGGGAAAACAATATTTTCTCCATCATCAATTATTTCCCTTAATGCTTCCATACACCGGACGTGCGCGAACCATCGATTCCTGCTCCCTCCAGTGTCCACCTACGTCGATCGAAAGTTTTCGTTGAGAACGCAGCGAGACTAACAACGAGAGTAAGCCACGACTAGATAATTAAGGCAGATCGGTAGCAGATAGATACGCAAATCGTCGTCACGAGCGGTGAAGAAAAGACCAACAGCGGAGAAGAGATATCGCATCCGGTTCAGACAAGCTGCCGCTTTTTCAAACCTCAAGAGGTGAGACAAAGCCGAGGAGACCGTTCTCGAGATCATCTTCGCTCGCCAAGCCATCTTTCAGACGAACAAAAGCTGGCGATCGCCGATTTCACCTCGCTACCCCCCTCCTCCCTCTCTCTGGTCGTTTTTTTCTTAACGAGAAAAGAGAGAGCCTTTCGCTTCTCCTTGAACACAATGCAGGGCCGATTTAGCGAACAACGAGACGATGAATCTCTCGAAAACGATCGCGTTTCCACCACCCTGTTACGCTCGTAAACATTCGGCGTTTCGTTGCCAAGATTCGAGCGGGACCCAGCGTCCGTGTGTTTTTCTTCCTCGCGTGGATTTCGCGGTCACGGAATGGTCTCTTCCGTTTTATCGAGTCACGAATAGCGTATTTTGCGTTTTACTGTGTCGTATTATTGAATCCATTCTGATTTGTTGTTTCTCTCTGTCTCTCCGGAGATAATGCCATTTCCAAATATAATGCTCACAAAAATTAGGGAATATTCCAAATGAACATGAAACGATAAAAAGAGAAGCATTTGATTCTTTTTTTATTAAACAAGAACATAAGAAAAACAAACAAGTCAAAGAAAGTTGTTCTTGTTTAATAAAAAGAAATCAAATGCTTCTTTTTTTTATTGCTTGATATTCATTTTGAAATGTCCCTTAATTTTTCCGAGCAGTGTATTTCTAGAGGAATAGATAGTGATCAAAGAGGGTAATATCCTGTCTGATTTTTATCTGTTCCTTTCATTTAAAAAATTCCCTCCGTGGCTCAATAAATGATATACAAGCGTATTTTCAATAATATTTCGTTAGCAAATCATAGAAATTTTGGTAAAAGCTTCTGAAGGTTTCTGCAATAAAAAACTTGGCTCAATATTTCAAATACACGATATTTCCTAAATAAAATGTCAGAAAATTTTGGAAAAATGGCATTACTATCCCACGCCCCCTCACAAATCACGTGACCCAAATCAACCAATCGGTAATTTTCGTTGCAGTAGCGTTGCACCTGAAGAGG
Organism: Melipona bicolor; assembly: GCA_030673865.1. Lineage (NCBI taxonomy): Eukaryota > Metazoa > Arthropoda > Insecta > Hymenoptera > Apidae > Melipona > Melipona bicolor. Next base: position 1,093,050 of record JAHYIQ010000042.1, on the reverse strand, counting down.
CCCGATCACTTTCAGTGATAAAATGTACTTATGCGCGCAAAGAGGATTGTTCAGCAAATAATTATTAATAATAATGAATACTAAATACTCCATGATTAATAATAACGAATAATTATTAATCTTAACCATGATTAGTAATAATGAATAATAATAAGTAACATAATAATAATAATAATAATAATATTATTATTATTATTGTTGTTATTATCATTAATGATTGAGTTATTAATTATTGTTATTGTTATTATTATTATTATTGTTGTTGTTGTTGTTGTTGTTATTATTATTATAACAACAACATATAGTACTAATAGCACTAGTAGCTAATAATAAAATTCATGTAAAACACAAAATATCGCGCGCATATACGTTGTTCATTAACAAAACAAAAGAAACTGTTGGGACAACCTAACATCTTGCGCAGAGGTACGCAAAGATTTCGTATTTACGTCCGAGGCGAGGACGTACTCTGCCGCGTTCTACATCTACGTATTTATCATCCCCATCCAGTTAGAGAGAGGGGATAGAAGAAGGTCGAGGATAAAAAGAGGAGGAGGAGGAACTTGGCAGGGGAAGCCAGCCAAGAGTTTGTTCTATTATTTAAATCGCCGTAAACTAGCGTACGAGGATCCTCGGAACGAGGAAACGGACCCCGTCCTTCCAATTCTCTCGTCAACGTATAAATTCCTGCGGGAAGCTTTCCTCGCTCTTTTTCCCCCCCGAAAATTCCAGAGTAACCAACCAACGCGAGCGTGTCGTTTTATATTTACCACTTTGGTTTCTTAATTTTCCAAAATCGCTGAAAAATTCATCGTTATCGGAAAACCGTTCGTTTGTTAAGAAATTCGTTATAATACTGGCACGAAGATCCAATATAAAGAGGATCAAGCATCTTCGTTGAAGAGGCAATTAGAGCAGGCATTCTGATTCTTCGTCGAATCGAGATCTTCAAATTTTTCTCCGGAAGAAAATTAACACTCGAAAACTTTCCTAAAAGGATCGGTCGGTTCTTAACTTATTCTCGAGCGGTGATTAACTTGTCGCCGAGGTCGAAAATCGAATCCCAATCACGCGAATCGGATTTATGATCGACGGCGGCCTTCGATTTCGCGCACGGGAAATTATCTCGAAAATCGTTTCTTAATAACTGTGCTGACTAATTGCAAGTGTTATTTCAAAATCAGCGAGCAAGATTTCTTCTCTCAGTTTCACGACTCGACTGGAATAACAGTCGCCTTGTTTCTCCACAGAAACAGTCAAGAATTACCCGGAAATATTGGATCCGTAAACTCGAAGAATTAGTTGTATCAGTCGCATAGAACAGCGAATTACAGGCATTTGCGCGAGGGTGGATGGGAGGGGGCAATTCGCGATGGAGAAATAAACGTGCTGCTCGGTATAATCACAAGTCACCAGTTAATTCGGTTAATGTAGGAAAGATTTATGGAAACCAGGCTGCACGCATGGGAGTACAAGGTCGACGTCCGCTGCCAACGAACGGTCGACTCACTAAATCGAATTTCTTTTTTTTTTTATACAGACACGAATTGTTAACTTGATAGATCAAAGCAGTGCCAACTGAGATTGGAAAATTCTTTATCCACTGTAACATAGGTATAGCATTTTGCGAAAGAACCTTTTGTTTAAACAATATATCAAAGAAATCGTATTTTTTGTAAGTTTTTCCAAGTAAATGTTAATAAATTTTCTTGAATACTTGTCTGTGAAAACACAAATTACGGACAAAATAGAATCTCGATGACGAAAATTCAAGAAATTGTAGCGTTTCTGTCGTTCAATAATTTGACGGGGGGAAAATCGTACGTCGAGTTTTGAGAGGCGAGTTTATCACTGAAAGTGATTTTAGCGGGGGTAACCCAGAAAATCGGGCCTTCAGGTGCAACGCTAATGCAACGAAAATTAGTGATTGGTTGATTTGGGTCACGTGATTCGCGAGGGGGCGTGGTACTGAGCGATCGCGCCTGTAATTTGTTTTGTATAAAAAGTCGTCTTCATTTCCTAGTCAGAACAGTTGCTTCTGAGCCTTTCAGTGAGACGAATCGTACTGGGGTACAAGTCGTGCAGTTTTTTTTCTTTTCCTACAAAATTATGACAGTTTCAATATTTAGTGTGTCCGAATATTAATATAGTAGTCACTACATGTACGTTTCAGTCAATATTAATACAGTGTCCATCGATTCTCTTCGTTTTTGGAATTTTCTGGACTAGCTGACTTCCAGATAACGAGAGGAAAAGAGAATCGCTTGGCACGTGGACTTGATTCGTCGCCGGACAAATCATTTCAAAGGTCGAGGAATTAATCCAACCGGGACAAATAATAACCCGGGTTCGTTTTTACCGGAGAGAAGCTTGGCCAACAGCCGTCAAAAACGCAACATAAACAAGAATTATTAGACGAGATACGAGTGGACGGCGAGCGAATTTAAGGTAGAGGTGGAAAGGAACGTGACGGTAACAGAACCAGAGGTAATAAAAGAATTTTTTGGCACAGGGAGACGCGGCAAATCCCGATCGAGTTGCCTGGAAACAGATTTAGTTGGCACGCGTAACTCCATGCAGAATGCTAGGGTGGAAGCGCTCGAGGAGCGAAAGAAAGGTCAGGCCAACAAAGTTTGGCCGTTCGTCAGGCTTTGCAGGGGGGCACTGTGTCGCCGTTGAAGACTCAAAGTCTAACGAGAAAGCACAAAGCCGTGGCAGATGCTGCGCGATTCGTTCGTTAACTCTTTTTCTCTCGCAAAAATTTTCCGTATCAACTACCTTGAATTTATTTATGAAATAACGAGCAAAGTATCGCTTTAAATAAAATTATACAGCATCGGAACTCTTTGTGACTCGACATCAGTTTTTATCACAGAATGTCGAGTCACACTCGACATTTTTAAATAATCAGAAAAGAAAAATAATTGAAAAATAATTTGGAGCGCAAAGGGTTAAATGATATTTATCGTGAAATTTTGTTTGTTGATTATATTTCTCTAGTATGTCTGACTTCGTTTAAAGCAATCGCCAAGTACAGTATATAGAAATCAATGATATATAATTTCAATCTTTCGAAAAATTTCCTTCGCCATTTTATAAACTTTCGTAAGAAGCAATGAGAAATTTATGTGAGTTAGTTTAGTGTGAGTTACTAATTCGATACAACACTATACCTACGTTCATTATAATTATAGCAATTATAATATATTACAATAAAATACTTTTCACGATATTGTCTATTATTTATGTACTTATAAAGTGCGTTTTGCAATATTATCTATTATTTTGTGTTATTGAAAATTTTTTGTTAATTCATCTCATTTCAAATTTCTCGTTGTAAATTCTTTAATCGTTTTAATCGTTCCGAAATATTTATAGAAATATAAAACGACGGTCATGATAAAAGTATTATAAAACGAAAGCTTTTATTTTTCGTTTATAATACCATTTAACTATTTAAGTTGTTTAAAATCCCTCGTCAATGATATTCATCTCGTTTTAATCGTTCCAAAATATTTATAGAAACAGAAAAATAGACGATCGTGATAAAACTATTTACAACGAAGCGCGCGCTTTTCATTTTGCGATACCATCCAATTATTTATATTGTTAGCGATATTCATCTTCGTTCTAAAATATTTATAGAAATAGAGATGGCGGTAAATAGCTGGCTCGTTTCTACGCCTAACTAAGCGAGGACGAAACGAAATTTATGATCCCCGTGACTGTCGGCGATGCGACTCCCAGATATCTGCATTCCACGTCGAACAATTACTTTGTATCAGCGTGTCCGCGGCCATTCACAGCTCATTCACGTTAATCCCTTTACGGGCAACACGATGTCACGCTCATCACGTGCCCCCTTCCGGCTCATCCTGCGGATTTTTCACTTCGTTCGGCCGTTTTTCATTTGAAATCGCCATTTACTTCGCCTAATAACACTTTATTTCAATCGTTGTAACCATAATGTGTTTCGTAAAAATAATCGTCAAAGCGTTCAGAGGCGATGCTCGTTAACTGACGTAGGGGCGCATTTTCTTTTTCTACATCAACTATATTTATATTTCTATATATTTTTACATGTCAGCTACATTTATTGCATTTATTATAACAAATTTGCAATTTAAAATAAAGTTAGTCACATTTTAAGACACAGGTGCATGTCAGTCTATTTGAAACAAAAAGAAACGCAATTTTTGGGCAAACCAATATCCTCAAAGCTGGATGAAAGCTACGAAAACGAGTGGTATTGTCGAGATATACCTATCTGGTTATCTATCTGGTCGTTGATTTCAATTCACAGGTATTAAACAGCCTAGGTTACGAGTCGCTCGGCGATATAAAACACTGTAATTTGCGTGCATACACCGCGGCGTGCCGCGATGAAAAGATACTTAAACTTTCGCGTCTCGCGGCGACTTGAGAGACCCTTAAAGACGATGTTCCCGGCGCGTGAACTCGGTCGCGATCGACCTAACAAGCGGATAGAAATTTTTCTTTTTCTTCTTTTTTTCGTGTGGCGCTCGTTCGTACACCTCGTTCGCGTGACGCACGTTTTCTTCTCCTCCTGCGTCTCTCCTGCGTCACTTGAATGCTACTCTACGGCGCCCAGCTCCAATGATGTCATTAAAACAGCCGATTCATGGTCGTCTGAATCGGCGCGCATCAATACGCGCGTAATTAGTAACCGCAGGCATAGCGCGTAATTAACAGGCAGGCGAAACGAAAGATCTTTCGCCGCGTTTCTATGTCACGAACTCTCTCTCTCTCTCTCTCTCTCTCTCTCTCTCTCTCTCTCTCTCTCTCTCTCTCTCTCTCTCTCTCTCTCTCTCTCTCTCTCTCTCTCTTCGCCTCGCGTAAGTCGAAACTGCAGCAGCACCTCGTTTGTCACCGACGAGTATCACGCAGCCGTTCCGCGAGATTCTCGTTCGCCGCGACGCGAATTTCGACTTGAGTAGATTGCGTCGACCGCCCGATTACAATTACCGAGAGAATTCAACTTTCGAAGCGATCTTGCCGCGTCTGGCATCGAGATAGTTCGTAAGGTTTAAAGCGTTTGACTCTTTGCTGTCTGCATTAATACTATCTCCTACATGGATTTTGGAATAGCATAAAGTACAGATTTTATACTGTTATTCCAAAAAATAAGCGCAAACTCTTTATTTCTTATTCTTAATTATGCCCACTTGATGTCTAACAAGAATAATATTATCACTGAGTGATTTTAGTGGGGGTAACTCAGAAAATCGGGCCTCTTCAAGTGCAACGCTAATGCAACGAAAATTAGCGATTGGTTGATTTGGGTCACGTGATTCGTGAGCGGGCGTGAGGTAGACCTCGAGTAGGAGTGGGGTTGTCTGGTACTGAGCGATCGCGCCTGTAATTTGTTTTGTATCGATTCAAATGTAAACAGTAAAAATTACTTGGTAGATCATAATGTTTTACAAGAAGGTGTGCCAAGCATTATTATTAACGAAATCTGTAAAACTTAATGATGAATTACCAGAAAAAATACAAAAGCTAAGTACTGATATTCATGTTATTGAATTCATTTTTTTTTCATGTTATTAAATTCTGAATGTTAAGCTTAAATGTCGAAAATGAAGAAATTACAGCATTTTCGAGGTTATGTTCAAATTTAAAGCACGTTAAAGCGCGAGCCCTTGATTTCATCTCGACATAAAGCAAAATGACCTATATTGCTTTCAAAATAAACGTTCCATTATTAACGTGAATATTAATATTAATGCGAATCACCGTACGAACATACACCATCGTTACGAGATGAAATCTCTCTATTCGAAGGCTGTATCGTTCGTATCAAATACTTTCGTAAACAAAATTCGCCGATAGCCAATATCGAGTTCCAATAAGGAGCAGCATCGCGTCGCGTTTGTAATTAATAGATCAAAATAACATCGTGCGGGAAGCTATCCCTGTTTTTCCCTTCCGTTGGTCAAATTCATTAATCAAGCGAATCACTTGACCGCGATGAATCGTGCATCGAATATCTTGTCCGAGCGTTATTAATCGGCTCATTAATCCGAGCGTTAACGGTTCCGTTATAAATTCACGAAATCACCGTGTCGGCGAGTCTTCGATTGCGATCACGTTGGAGAAAGGAAGGGAAGATCGAGGAACCGCAATTGATCGAAGGAAGCGCAATTTTCGTGCTGCTGCGAATTCACGAAGGGTATCGGCTATAGTGAATTGGAGTTGGCTAACGATACGGGTGGTAAAGCGAAAGAGGAAAATCGTACGCCAATGGGAGAGAGCCACGATGGCGGCAATTCGACGCGGAACTCCCGAAAGGATGCTCCTTTTAAGGTTTCCCCTTTTAAATGGATATTATTGACCCGCGTCTCTCGAAAGGTCGTGCTAATCGCAAGTAAAATTCAATTAAATTATTGTTCCTGATATCGAGTGATTATTTGATCGAAATCAATTTGATGAACATCTAATCTTGATATGAATAATAAAAGAGATAATTCTACGTGTCACGTTAACATTATTATAAATTCACGAGCAAATTGATATTAAGAGTGTATTAATGTACTAATGACATTGTAGAATATTTTAATGAAATATTAATTTTAATATATCACCAAAACGATCCTTTTAATCTTAATTTATTAGGATCTTCATGATATCGTACATAACCTAAAATTTTTCATTCAAATAAAATTAAAAAGGCTACTCTTAATAAAGTTATCGATATTAATTACAATTTTGCTTGTTATTGTTATTTTTTAAGGAAGTTAATTGTAAATCAAATTATAATTATTCATTTTTAAACAAAAAATAACTTTATGTGTATATATATATAAAAATTAAACTCGAAGAATATACGAGTAAATTTTGTTTAAGCTTGTCAGTGAAATTTCATCAGTTATAAATCAAATTATAATTATTATAAATTGAACTCGAAGAGTTATAAATTAAAAAAAATGTATATTTTAATATAAATTAAAAAATAAATAATAAATTATACTCGAAGAATATACGAGAATAAATTTTGCTTGAGCTTGTCATTATTTTTTGACGAAGCATTTAATTATGAATCAAATTATAATTATTTGTTTTAACGAAAAACAACTTTATGTATATACAAAAATTAAACTCGAAGAATATGCTAGTAATACTGGCTTAAAGAGAGGAGTAGTCGCGACGCGACGAGAAGAAACTCGCGTGGAAATAATGGGTTGCCATAGCCCTCGCGAACGCCGTCCAAGATGGAGAACGATCCAACGCAGGACGTGAGCGAAATTTCTGGCTAAGAAGGGCCAGGATAGGCTATCGAACCGCAAAACCGCCCACAGTCGAGAGGACTGCGGTCCGAACGTAACAACAGACTTGAAATTCAAAGAGAAAGTATTTATCAGAAGGCACAAGTAGGTCTAGCGGACGAAGCTGAATGGAAAAAGAGGGGGGAGAAGCATCATCGTCAATGGCGGAGGAGCGATGCCCGCGTTCCACTGCCACCCACGCGTCCCTTGGTTCTTGTTTGCTCTGGTGGCAACCTAAACCCTTGGAGAACGGCGAAAGGGCTTTTAATCGCGGCAATGCCCGCGGACGTGTCGAGAGAAATTTCTTAAAGTTATATAAAACATCAGAAAAAATGGATTTACCAAAAAAAAGAAAAAAATTGATGAAGATTTTGTTTCACACGATTTATTTGAAGACAATATTATTTATTAGAAGACAGAGAACAGATCCAGTTTGAAAGACAAATATCATGGAAATAGAATGCAAATTCGGGGAGATTGAGCAGATTTGTACCTTATTTTGAGGGTAATCGCATCCAATTTCATGCTCGAAATCTCATGCTGTCTGCATTACAATAAGAAAGACAGAGATAGCGGGATTCGTGTTTGTTTCTCAAGATGCTAAAATTTATCAGTGTCAAGCTGATGATGGAAGTATTAGCATTTTTCATACATGAAAAGGAACATTTTGAAATTAATATACACAACAATAAAGAAAAAGACCTTATTATTCAGGATAATAAGCTCGGCAATAATACAAATAGCAAATCATTAGAAGTTGAAGAGCACTGAAGATATCTGTCAGATCGATCTTCGAACGTCGAGTCTTAAATGGCCGACAAGTAACGGGGCATTGGATAGAAAAATAAAACGTTGCGTGTACAATTATGTACAACGTGCAACAGGTTACTGCACACTTGCGATTTTACGGTTAAAAAAAGAAATCGAAGAGCAGAAATTAGGATCGAAGATCTGTTAAACGCAAAACGAAATTTCCCTGCATAAATGAACGTGAATGTGACAAGCTGCTTTTACACAGTTGTTGGAAGACGATCTGATAAAAATCTCAACCTAAGTATGAGAATATGATTTTTCTACAGCGTCAGATATGCTATCGAAAATGCACAAGTCCATGAACGCATAATTTTCAAGAGCGTAATCAATATCTAGCGTGGACTTTAACAGCAGAATGTAATAAATGGTAAAAGAAAAAATGATTCTTTGTAGTTATGAAATACAATCATACAAACCTAATAACTGTAAAGTTGCTACTTCAATTATTAGCAGCGTTTAGACTTTTTACAAAAAGGTGTGATACAATTTGTTCAAATAACTAACAGTAAGTGCAGTTCAGATGAAATTCAGAAATAGAGAAAGTGATTCTTTAGGTCCAACTGTAGGAGTTATACAGAGTGATCGGAAATTCATGGTAAAAATTCTCATGGCTCGAAATAAGAATAACGAAATTTCGAATTCGGCAATTAGAGTCGACAGTCCCCTCGTCGTTCCTCAGAGCGCAGACATGATTTTTGTACCGGGCACAGCAAACTGTTCCACATTCAACGAAACAGAATTTATTTTACCATATACGGGTCCGTTTTATTTCAATAAAAGTACGAGAAAATTTAATTCGCAGAATGCAACTTTGCACACGGCAGAACGATCAACCTTTACAATACCTTTGACTTGATAAATGGTTATTTCGTTATGCAATTACCGCGAAATTATTTTCAACTTCATTTCTCTCGCAAACGAACCCCTCCCGCAACTTTGCTATTCTTGATTTTGAACCGCAGAAATTTCTCCGGTTGACCCGAATTTCCACCGCGTACGTTTTATTTCCGCCCCGTACGTTCAAACCCACGTCAGGTTTGCCAAATGTGCCGTTATTTGGCAAACGCGTACATGTTTGGACAAGAAGGTCCACACAAGAGGAGCGCAGAATTTTCTGTCAAAATGCTCGATATTTTTGAGCTGCGCCACGGAGAGAGGGAGCGAGCCACGTTCTACACGTTTGCACACGGGACAGTGGAACTGCTGTGGAAAGTGGTGGAACCACGCTGGCAAGCCGCGTGGCATTGTTAGCGCCGCGCCAGGGAAAACACTCGACGAGCTCGTCGACTCCGCGCGATCGTTGAAAACGAGACGAAAGCGAAACGAGAGGAGCTTTCAGAATCGGCAGAGGGATGGAATACATGTTTCGCGGAGAGGAGGGACGAGCAGGAGGAAGCTGGAAGAAGTTCGAAACATCATCCACCACGGAAGGACGTTCTATTTCGCAGAAATTTCTTGGCAAATTAAAGCCAAAGCGATTGCTATCAAGCGCGATTGTTCGAGACGCTTTCCGATATCGGCGATAGCCTTCGTCTGCGCCTCTCTTTTCCGATTTCCACCTTTAATCTATTGGCACGAGACGCCGAGGGGGAGGGGAAATATTTCCGCGCAATCGACGCGGCCAGCTATCACCGATAAGCCGGCCACACACACGCGAACGACTCCTCCACGTCAACGCGAAAACAGTGCTTTACCCTCGAGTGCTCTTTTTCACTCGACCGTTTTATAACACCGCTGGACCTCTTTGACCAGATTACGAGTAGCCGTCGAGCAAACGAGCAATCGATATCACGCGCGTTCAAACAGAGAGAGAGAGAGAGAGAGAGCGACGCGATTCCCTGGCGCAAAAGCGAAAACGTAAGACGCCCGCCGCGGTTCGCGTTTGTCCCCTCCTCTTCCTGCGGGAAACGTTGCATCGACGAAAGAGAGAGAAAACTCTATCTCGTTTCGCTTCCTCGCACATCGCGATTCGCAAGACTATGTAATTCGTTAAATTGGAAACAAGCAAGCCCCGTGAGGAAAGACAGGAAAGAACGAACGAATAAGACTCGATTTTTCTCCTTTACGATTGATACAGTACTGCCGAGTTAAACGGGAAAGTATATTCTACGAATTGGCACCGAAGGAAAGTGAGAGAACGAGCGTCAGCTGTTTCACCGATACCAGTCCCCAATATTGGTACCATGTACGTTACATCGCTTATGTCACGTGTGCAAATGTCATGTTTCACGCGATCGCATGAGGTAAGGTCGAATAGAGATAGTCCCAATTCCAAGAATTGGTGGGGATAGCGACAGACGCTTAACTGAGTAGAAAAGTGCGAACACTCAACTGAGAAGAACTTAACCATAGTAAGAAATCGCGATTTTTTACGCGAGATTGTTGAGAGAAGTTGCTTGCTTTGCAAGAACCACCAGAGAGTGATTTTTAAAAATCAAGCACTAATTCAGAAGAAACCGCGTGTTCTCTTCTCCCGCGAAAGTTTCAATTGTCCCGCATGCCCCATATCGGATTCCGGATTACCGGAAACCGCTGTCGAATTCTCAAAGTGGTAGTAGAATTGTAAAATTGTAAGAGCGGGTCGAATGAACGAGTCAAGCGTACTCGATCAACGTTCTCCACTCCGGAAAAATATCTTGTCATTTTCGGTTCTCCGGGTTCTGGGGACTAGTCGTGACCAGCCTCTCAGGGGTGGCAAACCTAACCTAAACCAGAGGTGGATCTAGAGACGGAGCGCGTTGATTGATCGCGCGCGCTAAAAACGTCGTTGTCTCTACGGAAAACACAAGTCGACTAAACCGAAAAGGAAAGAAAAAAAAACAGAGAGAAGAAGAAAGAAGGAAAAGCGTAAAAAAGTGGGACGTGACTCACTGATTGAGGGTCCGGTCGTTGCTGCCGGTGGTCGCAGAACCCTGAACACCGGAAGCGGCGGCAGCGGCAGAGCCCGAATCGTGATGCCTTCTCTCCTTGTGGACAATGCCCATTAATTTCATCCATGGATTGTTGGCCGCATGGGCGCCCATGCCGCCGCTTTGCCACATTGCGCTCGCCAGTCTCGCTCCTTGCTAAGGAGCCCTTCCTGGGCTCCGCACGACGCTCCACTAGTTTCGCCGAAACCACTTCTCTCCAGCACCACTTATCTTGCCCCCTCGTCACCTCGTTCTCCTTGTTCTTCTCGCAACAGCAGCAGCAACAGCAGCAGCAACAGCGACAAACTTTCTCGATCCGAGCCGATTCGCCACCGCCGCGGTTCCGCGCAAAGTTCCAGCGTTCCGCGTGCTCGTTCCCGCCACCGACGACGACGACGACAACGACGACGACGGCACTCGCGTTGGCCCCGCGCGCCGACACCTCGATCCCCAGGGGCCTCCTGCTCTCCGAAGAGCCAAAGAGCTTCTCGTCGATGGCCGGTAACTCGTCGGTAGAGGGCTGATGGCCCGCCGCCAGCCGCAGCGAGTAACTATCAGCGTGCAGCCTTCCAGAGATCAACGCGTGGCCATCCCCCGCGAGAACGCAGAAAACGTGAAAGTGACAGAGACGGGGCCGCTGGTGAGACGATCGCGATTGCAGTCGCGAGGCGAGGACGCGGTTCGCTGGCCTGCCTGGCCCTGGGTAGGTGCGAGGTGCCTCGATCGGCCCCGTAGGCTCCCTAGCCCGCCTCTCCGGCACCTCCACCATCTAATCCTTAGTTTCTTCACAAGGCTCTTTCCGCCCCGCACCGCCTTTCCTCCATTCGCGTACCACCGAAACTTCCTCGCACTTCCCTCGCGACACCTCGCCAATTCTTCCCTTCTTCCTCTCCTCCACCGATCCCGCTCTCTTCTGCTCCTCTTCTTACTCTTCTGCTCTTCCCACCTTCTTCCCACCGACGATCCCTTCCCACCTTTTCTCCTCTTTTTCCACTTGCTGGCCCTCCGCTTCGGCTCGTACCCCCTTCCGTGCCGCCTCCCTTCCTTTTGCAAGCCTGCGTCTCCTCGTGACTCCGTGACGCCACGCGTTTCTTTCGCCTCGTGCTCCTGGTTGTCTCTCCTGCCAACAGAAAGTTAGTGCTCTTTAGTCTTAGTTTTTTCTTTTTTTTTTATCACTGAAAGTGATCTTAGCGGAGGTAACCCAGAAAATCGGGCCTCTTTAGGTGCAACGCTAATGCAACGAAAATTAGCGATTGTTTGATTTGGGTCACGTGATTCGTGAGGGGGCGTGGGAATTTGTTTTCTATCGATTCGAATGTTTGCATATCAATAAAATTTTATGACAAAGGAGTCGTCTTCATTTCCTAGTCAGAACAGTTGCTTCTGGGTCTTTCAGTGAGACGAATCGTACTGGAGTACAAATCGTTTTTCCTTTTTTGTTTTCTTTCTTGTTTTTTAGTAGTAGCTACGCTCGGAGGGAACGAAGTTTCGACTTGTGGCCTGGTGCAACTGGACACCGGTCGACACACCACGATGCAATGCGGGTCATTCAAACTTGACTCGGTTCTCAATTGGATTCGAGGTTCGTCAAATTTCGCAACGATTAAACTCCATCGTTTTCGGACGCCGCTTCCGAATCAAAAGTCGACGAATTACCGTCCGATAAACACAGAAGACAAACGAAAAATAAAGACAAGGAGGACAAGAACTTTTTTTTTTATGTAAGCTTTGGAATCCTCATTTCTGTAGAACCAACTAAAATAACAGACGTTACGGAGAATGCAAATTTTATGCCATTAAAATTTCTCTGTCTTTGCAAAGTGTAGACCCGTGGGGGGCAATTCGAAAGTGAGTTTCTGCATTTCTTTAAATGAAAATTTAACTTTCACGATTGTCGTGTTCTTTGGAAGTTTGTTTAGACCAAGTCAGTGACCTTTTGGGCTTCCTCTGTAAAAGTTAAAAATTCACTTTTCGAATAATAAGAATTATGCGTCATACAGGGGTGGGGGATCAGGATTTTAGAGATGCTTAGATGATTGAGAAGGGTCGGTTTAACAATTATTACGTCGACTTTTAGGGCCAAGAATAATTTGGGTTTGAGGTTCTTGATAAGTTTAATCCTTTGGGGAAGTTATAAAGGCCACTGCATTGCCACATGCAGTACATGATCGAGGTCTTCGAGCTTGTGGCCACATCTGCCTCCAGGGTCGCAAACAATTACAACCGATACGAAACAGAGACGTTTCCAAGTTATAATAATTAGCTCTGGCACGATTTACTGCAGATATAAATTCCCTATTTTTATTTTATTAGGGAATAAAATTGTAGTAATAAAGTATAAACGTAGTTAACGTAAAAACTATAGCTTTTTACAACTGAACCAAGGAATTGAGAGTTTTCGGTATAGAATTGACCGAAATAGTTACTCTGGCCTTATGTAGACCTTGATTTGTTAAAAAATTTGATTCAAAGAGCGAGAACAAATCAGAAAGGAACTTGTCCCACGTTTTCAAAGATAGAAACAGACCTGGCTAATTTATCGACGTCCTCGATATCTGCCAGATATCGAAGGACAATTGAACTAATTGCAAGACGCTCGCTGGAAAAATCGAGCATCAGATATTATGATAAACAACAGAAGTGACGAACTCGAGTTGAAATTACTTATTTACCCAGTCTCGCTTGTTATTCAAATAGACACTCTGGATACAAAGAAGAGGAGTGTGACACTCTCAAATTGGTGTGTGTGTCTATGTGTATGTATGTGTGGTCATAAAGTTTCTTCGCCGAGCGAGCGAGCCTCTCTCTCTCTCTCTCTCTCCGAATGAAATTTTCTCGTTCAGCTCGTGGACCGACGCTAATTATATTCGCTACACTCTCAACAGTTTCCACTTGCCAAATTTTCACCTTTTCAAGGATGGGCTGATTCTAGAAAAAAAAAAAAGAAAAAAGAAAAATCTGTTTCGATGCGACGACAGACGCTAATTAGCGGACGCTGGGGGGCGTTAAATCGTCGCGTGCAATTCATCGATCGCCGAGCACGATTAATTTGTACTTTCCTTGTTTTAATCAAAAGCCTCTCGGAACGAAAGCTGCATACGAAATCGAGCGCGTACGCGCGAGGAAATATTTGGAGATCCAATTTTGGCGAGTTGAATTGTCTCGGTCGAATCGTTTCTTCGGAACAATAACGGAAATTGCGAAACGTCGAAACGCGAAACGGCGGGCAGGAAAAAGAAATTTAGCTCGAGGAAATTGCTTCACCTGCATAATTTGCAACAGTGGCCGGTGCACTTGTCGCGTCGGATTAACCGAGAAATATTCGACGTTTTCTTTTCTTTCTAACGATCAACGGGCAATTACCACCGGCGTCTTGCGCTCGATGAAATCTACAGGCATAGTCTTAATTAGCGAGTTCAACCGGCTAGATTAAACGCAGCAAAATCTGAACGCGCGGCGGTGAAAAACGGGCAATTGTCCCGCGACACGAACGCAAACCGAGTTTCGGCGAAATGAATTTGCTTCCCTCGTGGTATTAACGAGCCAATGCCGCGATATGGCACTCTTGCTCGTTGGATCGACCGTCGAATTAAATCGTTTAATTTTTTTCATCGTTGTATATTTTTTGATCACCTTAACCCTTTGCACTCGAACATCCCTTCTGAGGGAACATCGTACTTAAATCAAGCCAACAGCTCGGATTTCCTCTTTTTATAATTTGCTAATAATTATAATGTACGTATGCATACATTTGGTGTTGTGTGATAATGTTTGAACGTGATGAAAGCTACAATAACGACGCAAGAAGAACAAAAGAATTTCAGAGGAAGAAATATCTGAAGACAGTCAATGGAAACTCAATAATTAATATAATTCGGAATAATTCATGTAAACTAGACTTCTCCTTAGGAAATTTAAAAAAATGACGGAGGATATTATTTTTCTAGAAATTTAAATTATTTAGGTATTATTAACTCTTGTATATTATACTCATTTTAGCAAATCCGCAATGCACGTTGATGATTGCTTCAAATTTAAACGATATCACACGTTAGAAAGATATTTCGTGTCAAATTTCAATGATTATTTCCAATGCTATATCATTTTATTTGAAGTTATGCTTCGTAAATACAAATTGCTGGCAGATGATACAAAAAAAGGTGGGGAGGGCAAAGAGTCAATACTATTGCTGAACTACCAAAATGGTCAAAACGATCAACTTGTAATTTCTGTTGGATATTTCACAGATATGAAACAGTGTATTTTCAGAGAATTAAATGATTTTTCGTAAAATGTATAAATGAAAGCTCGTGTTGGCTGTATCGTAAATTTTACTTTGACATTTCTGAAATTTCGGAAATTTTCAATCGCCGGCAGTTTTAGCGTTGATAATAATTTTATTGATACCTAATGAGATAATAATAATAATGTCTCATTACTCCCCGAAAAAAAGATTTTCACTAAAAATGAACATTTTCTTCTTTACGTCCGATATGGGAACCCTTCCCATAGAAAAAATATCGATAAGCGAATTGAAATAGGTATTTCTGGACTCTGTTAACTTCCCGCGGTCATAATTCAGAGATGGGACAACGCGGAAGGAATTGACGAACTATCAAGCGATCTCAGTTCCGCCAACGAAACGAGAAAAATCTAATCTAAGCGCGAGGTCGCTCGTTTAGATCTCTCATTGCGCAAGAAAGGAACAACGACCGTGCCTTGATTCGTCGCCGGTCTGAAACCACGGTGGGCACGGTCGAGCTGCGAACCGAATCGACCGAACCGTGACGAATTCGTATTCGAATCGCCGCTATTGATCGAACGGGCAAGAGGTAAAGCGAGGCTCAACGACAATCTCAAAGTCGAGGCTGGGGCAATCTCAATTATAATTTGAAGGAGTTTCAAGTGTCGGATAGTGCCACGCGTCGCAATGTGACCGCGAAAAATGCAAAAACAATCGCAATAAGAGCAACAAAGCAATAAACAGCACGTGGTGTTTAGGTTTAATTGAAAAGAAAGTAATTAAGAGAGGATGGCGCTGTGCTCGAAATATTTTTTAATTTAACAACACAAAATTGTACATATTATCACTGAAAGTGATTTTAGTGGGGGTAACACAGAAAATCGGGCCTCTTCAGGTGCAACGCTAATGCAACGAAAATTAGCGATTGGTTGATTTGGGTCACGTGATTCGTGAGGGGACGTGGGATAGACCTCTAGTAGGAGTGGCGTTGTCTGGTACTGAGCGATCGCGCCTGTAATTTGTTTCGTATCGATTCAAATGTTTGTATATCGATAAAATTTTATGGCAAAAAAGTCGTCTTCATTTCAGAACAGTTGCTTCTGGGCCTTTTAGTGAGACGAATCGTACTGGGGTACAAATCATGCAGTTTCTTTTGTTTTAATTATTTTTTCAAGCAATTTATGCCTTTTTTAAAAATTAAATAGTACCAATATTTTTAAATTTGTTAAAACGCAAACATCTTGATTTAAAAATGAATGGATCACTTTCAAAATAAACGGCTCAATTAAGCATCGCAACCGGAAACGCCGTGGCATCGTCCGACAGCGAAATCCGAAATTCGAACAGCGCGATCGCGCCGCGTGGCACTGAAACGCGGAACTTTGCGTTCAGCCAAGAGTTTGACATCGACACTCGCGAGAGTTAAAAATGTTAACTCTGCAACGACGATTCAGTCCCGCGAAACTTTCGTTTCGCTTTGGCCGCCAGACGCCAAGGAGTTTCTCTCCTGCCAGAACAACTCGAAAGACGATACATTTTTCCAGGACAACGCGAAACACACGCGACCCTCCCCCGTTTATCTCGAATATATTCGAAACTTCTTCGTGCTCGTGCTTCTGCGGCAACTGCACGCTATATCGAAGAGCTATTTCTAGAACGGGCGAGTCAGAGAGACTCTCAGATCAAAGAGAGACGACTATAGTAATGAAAGTTATTATCAAACGAGCGTGTACTTGTTGTTTCGCGGTTGTTTCTCACCTGTTTGACGCGGCGAGTCGGTGAAGCGAAGGAGAAGATAAGCGGCGAAGCGAGCGAGAGTGCTCCTCGGGGAACGAAACGAAAAGAAGAGAAGAAGAGTCGGCAAGAAGGTGAGATCGAGGGCTGTACGAGCCACTCGGCTTCCTCGTCCCTCAACCGCCGTCACGGCGCCGCGAGTGCATCTTGCAACACCGAGAGTGTAATCGAAACCACACGAGTATTTCACTAATACGAAACGGAAAGTCTTCGTCACTCGCGAGTCTTCGTTTCTGCCTTTCTTCCTTCTCCTCTCAGTCCACCACCCCCACTTCCACCTGGCTTCCGCGTTTCTCACCCTTCAACCAGATTTGTATTGGCCCGGGGCCAGCCACACGGTCGTTGTTCTCCACGTAGCCACGCACGGATCCGATCGAGAATTCATTTCCGCGCGAGTTCAACCCCGATCCTTGCTCGAACCGCTGCCATCTGCGGGATCGTCAAACAAGTTAAAACGCTCCCCAATTTTTTCTTCCAACAACGGCACACGCGATACCGGTTTCGTCTACAAAGGTCATCGAATATACGCAACGCGTGCTAGGTAATTAACAGGGGTTCCTTGCAAATCAAATCGCAAAGTTTGACGAGAGTGATCGTCGCTTTCGCGAAGTAACAGCGGCGGAGAGAGTTGTTGGCGTCGAGAGAAACGCTACAGGTTCAGAGGGAGAGACAGAGAGAGAAATATATATATAGAGAGAGAGAAGAGGAAGATGAGAGGCTGCCAAATGAAAAAAAAAAGCACCACCACCCGGTGCCAGAAGGAAGATGAATCGTGTGACTCGTTTCGGGATTTCAACGACCGCCACGGGTGAAACCACGGAACCTTGCCTCGTTCTCCTCTAATCGGTCGAACCGCGAGGAATCCGGCGAGCACCCTTCGCCAAACCGCGATGAAAATCCTTTCGCTGCGTCTTCGATCGGCGAATTAACGAATTAAGGTCGATTGACCGCGCGACACCGCATTCGAATACCCTGTCACTCGCGTTGATACGGCTTTGCTTTTTGAGCAAAACTGCTAAATAGGCACGATCGTTGAAAGATACTCTGCACCTGCTGTGTCACGCACGATACAGATTTCTACGTTCGAAACTCCAAGTGTGAAGTACTTGGAGTCTCGCTGTAATATTTCGAACAATCGACGTAGTTTCTTCGTCCGAAGAAGCAACATGATCGAGGCAATTTCCAGGAAACGCGTGCCACTAGAATTCTCGATTATTCGAGATCGAAAAACGATTACGGCGAGTACAAAGCTGACCAAGCGCTCGCGATCATCGTGATCCGAGCTCGAATCGAGTATAAAAAGAAGAGGGTGAAGAGAGCGCAGAGAGTAAGTAAATAAGCGATAAAGTAGAGACATGTAGAGAGTAGAGTGGAATATATATATATATGTATATAGTTCGAGCCCAAGGTTATTGGCCGTGGTGTAGTAAAAATTACATGAGAATTTCATTCTTGTCGTTTAAACTGGTCTCGTGACCGCGTAACAGTCCATCTCGTTCGTGACACGAGTTACTAGCTACCCGAAGAACAACCAACAAAAAAAGAAAAGAAAGAAAGGCAGGTGAACGAGAAACGAAAGGAAGACGCGTCGACGTTAACCTAACTACGCTCGGTACAATAAATGGTCATCACTGTGTGTATCGATTGCGCAAGCAGGGATATACACACTACACGTGTACGAACGTACGAATCACGTAGGAATCGCGTGCGGAAATCGTCAAACGAAAAAGCATCGCGTGGCACGAAAAAAACCGATTGTCGAAACGAAATCAAATCGGCTCGCGTGAAGTAAAGCTGAAATCAACGACCTTGATTGCGCCTTCCCCTCCATTTTACTTCGCTCGCATCGTCGAGATAACCCGCCACCGCGTATTACACGCGTTTAAGTTCACTGTTCGACGACAGAGACAACGCTTGGCAACAGAGACAACGAAACAACAACAGAATCGAACTTTTCACTCGCGAGGATGCGAGGTGAAGTTTCTTGATTATTCAGGGAGGACGAGGTCAAGTTTTCACTACCAAGTTGAAGAAAACGACGCGGATCGTGTATCGGTGTTTTGAATGGTCGCGTGAGAGGCGACAGTCAAGCTTGATAGCTTTCAGGGGACTGCCCCGGTACCCGATTCGTTGCCGATGAGTTGAAACCTTCCGAGTTGCTTTTGCGAGTCGCGCACTATCTCTCCTGACGACACTTTTCATACGGAGAAATTATTTCGATTCGCGGAATCGTGCGACAGATGGGACACACACGCAGTGAAAGTCGACGCAACGTCAACAACGCGACGCGAGAGGCAAGAACTGTCGCTCGGTGACAAATGGTGATGGCGTGTTGTTGCGAGTAAAAAATTCGACGAAGTTGGATCCTCGCGATACATCCTATCCTAGACTAGCGAGAAACAGCCGGCAAAGTGTCGAGGCGAGAGACGAGGGAACGTTTACCGTTCGTGAAGAGAAACGGAGAAGGAAACGCGAGGAAACGGGAGGAGTAAGCGTGGCACGGAGAAAACGCACGCGTACCCCTCGGTCAAACACGAGCATCGAACTTGGACGTACCCATCGCCGACACCACGGCACGATTGCAGCCAATGAGATCGCGCGATCTCAGCCGCATTGGCGGTGCGTGAGAGAGGTCGCGGGCAAGAAAAGCCCACACGCGGCGTTTCTCCGTTTCTCATCTCTCGAGAGATCGAGAGAAGCCTTCGTTTCGACCTCTCGATCCTCCTCGATTCGCCTTCCTCGTTCTTCGATCGCGTGCGTCTTCGTCCTCGCCGTGCCCGACGACACACAGCCCTAACCCTAAATCTCCCTGCTGATCTCCGCCCTTTCGTGCTATGCACCTATGCACCTACGCTCGTTGCTCCTTGTTTTCTTTGCTTTTTACCTCTCTCACTCTCTGTCTCCAGCCGAGCGATCCATTGCAGCCGTTGCCGTTCTCGTTGCCGTTGCAGTTACCATTGCCGTTTCCGTTTCCGTTTCTGTTTCCGTTCTTGCCGTTCTTGCGCCAGTTCCCATTCACGTCGCCGTTGCCGTTGTCGTTGTCGTCGTTGTCGTTGCCGTTGCCGAGCCAAGTGGAGCACATGGACGAGCGAATGTGTTACACGTACGAGTGAGTGTTACGCGTGCCAGCGATATCACCGTGACCGTCTTCCAACCACTGTTAACATTGACATTGGCAAACGTCGTCGCCCGTTATCTAACCACGTTGCACCTCTTGCTTCCTCCACGTCCACTTGGAACGAAACGAAACATTCAAACAGCCACTGAACGAAGAACGCGGAAACGAAACGTGGTTGCTTCGGCTCGCCGCCGAAAGGCCTCGCCGAAAGAGATCGCCGCGACCAGCGACACCGACACCTACACCTACACCTACACCTACACCTACACCGACACCGTCGTCACCGACACCCCGACACCGACCGACCGATACCACCAACGCGTCGCAACGATCACCAAGAGAACGCACGATATCCTCTTCTCGTTGAAAGAACCGTAACGAGATTGTGCACGCGAGATCGAACACCGTGTCATGTGGCTAGAGCCGGAGGTCACGCACCACCGCCGGTCTTCCTGCGGTAGATCCTCTCCGGTACCGCAGCCAACTCGCGTCCACGGTGTGTGTGTCTCCGCACCGTCCCGTCTCGAGAATCCCCGTCTCTCTATCCCCTTCTCTCTCCGTTTCTTTCTCTCTCTCTCTCTCCTCTTTTTTCCCTCTAGTTTTTTTTTTTCCTCCCCTTCCGTGCGAATCTGCGATCCGATCCTTTATCCACTCGGCGAATCGCGCGTTTTCATTCCCAGCGGCTAACCTCTCGCGGTCTGGAAACCGCGACCGACGCGACGACCAAGGCGAAGATGAAATCGGAAGGAAAGAAACGGAACCAGAAGAACGATCCGCGTTGACGATGATCGTCGTGTACGTACGTTACGCGGAACGATCACGGCGACGAGTCGCGGCGAGCCTTTCTGCTCGCGTGCCTTGAAAAGAGAGCGACGATCGGTCCGTAGAGCCGCGAGGGCGACGGAAAAAGGGGCGGGGGGTGGGTGTAAGGAAAAAGGCACCCCGACTTAAAAGAAAAGGCGGGCGGCCACGAGACTCCCGCGCGGAGCCCAACGTTTCGCCTCACTGCCGGGCTCACTGCAGGCTCTGACGCACCACCAGCCTGCCGCCCCCTGTACGCCGCCACCTCCGGCATCCCCTTCCGAACACCCCCGACTCCCCTTACTATCCGTTACTACCCCTTCGACCGCCCACCTTGCTTCCTACCCTCGCCATCTGGCTTGCTGCCTGCATCGCTGCCTGCATGCCTACCTGCCTGCTTGCCTACCTGCCTACCTCTACACGTACTCGCTGCCTGCCGAACTGCCCGTTCCCTGTCTACCCAATCTACTTGTCTAACTACTTGCCTACCACAATTCAATCTCTACTTTCTACCTTTTCCCCATCTCGATCACTTACGTTGGGCCCACACTACGGCCCAAACTACACTTTTCCCTCCCCCATGTAGCTAATTTCCCTGACACTCTCTTTCTCTTGCTCCTTGTTTTTCTTTCCCCAAGCCCTGACCCCTGGTACCAACCCTCTCCTTTTTCAATGTACCCGTACTAGCGTTCTCTCGTCGCTCTTTCGCGATCAAACTGGAAGATTTCGTGCCTGTGTACCGCACAGGCGCACCTATACACGTTTCGAACTTTACACTATCGTTCTTTCGGCGCACACGCGCACCTAAGGCGTGCGGAGTACCATGCCAGCGACCGGGCTACCGGCGCACACCTGCGCCGTGCCGTGCCGTGCACTGCTCTCTCCCCTCTCTCCCACCGAAAACCCGCTGACCATCATACGCGTTTTCGCTTCCTTTCCTCTCTCTATCCCTCCATCTCTCGCCCCTTTTTCATCTCTCGTGCTACTACACTTTCTTTCTAGAGTTTTTCTTAGCTATTCTTCCCCATTTCGTTCCGTACACCGATTTCTTCCTCACCTTTTGTCTTTTTCTCTCTCCGTTTCATCCACAAGTGTTTGCCGCTTCCTCCTTGATTTCATCTCTCTCTCTCTCTCTCTCTCTCTTTCTTTCGTCTTTTGCTCTTCCTCCTTCTTTTCATCGTTATCTTAACGAACGCGTTACGTCCTCGGTACTTCTGGAACAATTACTCTCGATGGAAAGCTCCCTGTACATTCATTCTGCTGTACGACTGTCCCGGATAATACGAATTCGCGCAATTAAGAAATTGCTTTTAATTACCCCTAAAACGTTCATAGTGCTCGTCTCTCGTCCTATATTGTCGTCCTGATGACACCGTTGCTTCTCCCTCTGCTAAGCCTTTTGCGAAAAATTTTTTCCATTTCAGTTTTCATCCCTCCTCGCGCCCTGGTATATACTCGCTGCTGCTACAACCAAACAAACGATCGCATTGATCGTAAACGCGAATGATTAATCTTCGTTCGTACAAACGCTGATAAAAGATTCACGAACGGCCGCGCCGCGTTCTATCGGGGCATTGATTCGGATCTCCGTGGCCAATAATTCCCGTGTGAAGTTTGCTCGCGATGCATGTAATTCGGTTCAAGGCGAATCCACCTTCTCTCCATTTTATAAACAAAGTAAACCTCGCTCTGCGTTCCAACGTAAACCGATTGAATGTTTGGAGTCAGCGGTCCCTGAAAAGAAATTTTCTGCGTTTGATCAAACAGCAGAAGCCGGACGGCGTAATATTATGCAGCGTTGAATCAAAAGAGTGGAGAGAGAGAGAGAGAGAGAGCACGCTCAAAGCAAGTACCTTCCACGAGAGGGTACTTTATCATTCCCTAAGTAATATCCTTTAGCAAGATTAATCGGCGAGCAACTTTTATCCGAAAAGCCCGATACGAGCAATAAGTAATAATCGAGCTCGCCGGAGTCGAATCGTCGTTAAAATTGTACGAAATGGAATTACCGTGGGAGCTTCGAATCGCGTTCGGTTTGCGACGCCGACTCACGAGCGTCACGGATACGAGCGATAAATTTCCGCTTCCCGTTCTCAAAGGAATCGAAAAGATTAATGAAACTTAATGGTAACCGGAGAACTAACGACTTTCTACTGGACTCGATTCATTAAACAATTTGAGATTCAAGTGCCAGCAGAGTCAATTCAGACATTCCGACGTTTCAATTCAGATATTCCGATTTGAACGTTTAGATTCCAAAGTTAATCTCTAACGGGACTATAGGTTAAACTATAAATAACTTCATTTATTCAGTACGACGTAAAAGCAAAATGGAATATCAAAAGTCTGTTGACCGAGTAAATCAGATTTTTCTACGTGAAATTATTAGAAGTGGAAAAAGTGGTATTTTACCGGGGTGACGTATTTTACCGCCAACGACGAGAAACCGATCCGAATCTAGAACCGCTAATAATTAAGCACTCTGCGACGAAGGGTAAGAGGCACCGAGTTAGAAAACGAGGCCGTTCGAGTTACTTACGTCTGCGGTTTTTCAATTTATTTATTGCGCCAATTATTTCTGATTAAACACTTTCTGTACTCTAACTCGATTACTTCATCGCGATGATCTTCTTTTCGTTCAAAGAAAACGACGTGGGCTAAAATTACGCGTAGCACAATTCAACTGCAAAAGAAAAGTAACTTAAATTTCATTCGTCGAAAATTTGTACGAAAGTATTTGTGCAAAAATTTCAAAAGAATTATAATAAAAAAAAAAAAATAATGTACCGATAACATCTGCAAAATTTTTCCGCGTTAAACCAAAAACGGTGATTTCCTTCAAGCTTCCATAGAATACCGAATTATAGGCGTATTTAGAGAAAATCGAGAAAGGCGAGGGCAGCTGTTCGAACAGAATAGCAGAATCGCAATGTC
Organism: Melipona bicolor; assembly: GCA_030673865.1. NCBI lineage: Eukaryota > Metazoa > Arthropoda > Insecta > Hymenoptera > Apidae > Melipona > Melipona bicolor. The sequence goes on along the minus strand of JAHYIQ010000042.1, from coordinate 1,069,152 downwards.
GACGCAATTTGCCAGTGATTTTTCGACCGATGAACGATAGGCCAGGCGACGATAGTCGAATCAGAAGCAATTCCAAGTTATTGCTGGGGAATTGCAATTTCCGGGGAACGAGCGTTTAATATGGCGGTGCCGGTTGACATCGGACAACGACATCGCGCAAATAGAATAAGGAACTTGCACTCGCTATAACCCGCTGCTATCATCTATCATTGCTTGCTTCTACTCGATCTCTATTTCATCCGATTACACCTTTAACTTTTTGCTTCTTTCTATCTTTGTGTCATCAACTGATCAACGCATATTCTGTAACACTATTTCTGTAATATATATATATATGTATGTATGTATGTATGTATTTGTAAAATACATTTTTGTTAAATTTTATTTACTTACACACATTCTGTAACTACGACTATTTCTGTAATGTTTATATATCTGTAAAATGCGCTTTTGTTTACTTTTTGTTCAGTTTTATTTACGTCGAGAAAGATTCGATAAACGTAAAATTCAATTATTTGAACAAACTCACGTGATATTGTTTTCAAAGTCTCCGTTGGATTCAAAAATGATTCTGAAAAGTTTCAAAGTTAATAAAGAAACACTAGGTTCGCACAACTTGTAGGAATGAAATTTTTGTAACAATGACAGTTTGTTTACCCATATTTCTCCAAAATGCTGAAAGAGAATGCAAAACGGTTCTTTCAAAAATGCAAGAAACGTTACAAGAAACGTTACACAACTACCGTGGCGCCACACGTCAAAGTTCGACAACTTTTGGCGCCACATTTAAATGCTAGTTAATTTCATATATGTACATACTGTAACGTTTGACTTGATATTTGATAACTTGTAATAATTTTTCTAACAAAAATGGAAAATAACAATAACAACGAAGAAAAAATGAGAGAAACAAAAGGATATACATGGTACATGTTTCTTTTACGATTTGAATTTTTCCGCTTGACATGAAATTTAGGAATGATACGACGTTCATAGAAAAATGAAAATAATTTCTGGTAATGGAATACCTACGATACGATTATTCTAGACTTTAAATTTATTTAAAGTACAATAATTTTATCGCTGTGATTGATTTTCTTGGAAGTTTTTACTATTTTTAATCCCGCTATCGACATCATGTACACAAGTAAGAGACCGGAATGATCTGATCCAGTTAATACGCGATGAACTGGTCACTTACGGTAGATGTAACAAAAAATAACTCTCGTTCGATACCGCAACACGTATGTATTGAAGTATGTACACAGGCACGTTACACAAACATCGTCATTTCATCTTTCATAAACCTTTGTAAACTTTGTTCTTTCCGAGGAACTTCGAACTTCGCTAAAATCGTGTTACTCCTTGCTATTGCAAATTATAGAAATCAGAGACAAATAGCAGGGTAACTGACAAACGTAAGTGTTTAATTTACTTTATTTATACATATATAAATATACATGTAGCAGTCGTGAAAGAACTAACTTTATGCCTCGTATGTATTTATGTATGTACACATTTAAATTGAAATATATTGAAATTATAATAGGCGCAGAAAGTTCAAATATTTATTAACCTACCAGTTTTATATTGCGAGGTTTCACACACACACACAAACTGCTACAGTAATTGAAATTCATTGAACGCGCCTAGATTGACTCGTTGTTTACCACCGTGTCAATCACAAATATATAAAATTTCGGAACAATCAAGTTAAAAATAACTTCATATAAATCATTAATTCAAATCTGCTTACCTTGCAATATCCTTATTGAGCATCTGGTCGCTGCAGATTCTACAGAAACTACATACTCAATGTAGATAATTCATTACACTAACAACAATAGGAAATACAATACATTATTGGCAATTGCGTTAAGTTATCGTGCATGGGGGGAACGAAAAAGAACGATGCGAGAGATATCATCGAGATCAATAGTCTTGTACGGAATCATAGTTGTTGTAGGGAGGGGGATCTGGACGACCTTCTGGAATTCTGTATTTCTCTTCTACTTCTTGATCGTTATCGTCTTCATATTTCACAGCGGTAAAGTATGATCCAGACGTTGAGAACGTGTTACTATAATCGGGGTAATCTGAAAAATGTTCAACAATACAGTTAGCATTCCAACCAGTATTGGAACGATATGATTCACCGATTACGGTGAACCGAAGAGGAAACGTACCATCCAAAGGCTCCTCCTTGATCCGGATTTCTTTCGTGTCCTCGTCTTGACGATCACCCCGATCTTTTCTATCTCTACGTTCGCGATCACGATCGCGCTTGTCTCTCTTACGGTCCCTGTCGCGATCACGATCGTTACTTCTAGAACGTCTTCTCTTACGGTCCCGATCGCGATCACGATCGCGATCGCGATCCCTTCTGTCGCGCGGCCGTTCGTCTCTCTGAATCTCCTCAATGTCGGGATCGGGTAAACGATCACGGCTTCGTCTACGTTTTCGATCGCGCGATCTGCTTCTTGTTCTTCTTTTACGATCACGGGACCTCCTGCGCTCTCTATCCAAGCGATCGCGATCTCTGCACAGAAATACACACACGATGAAGTGTGAGAAAGTTTGGAATATTGAGAAACAAATTTATTTACGAAGAGTATTTATACCTGTCTCTATCAAGGCGTCCAGAATTCTCCCTCTCTCGTTCCAAACGATACCGTTCTCGTTCTCTTTCATTATCTTCCCGACCAGAGTGTTTAATGTTCACGTCGGGACCGCCTCTTCGCGTTCCACCGAGACCGCCGCCGAGCCTTCGCGGAAGCCATCCCTTCACAGTTCTAGCTCGTTCAACGTCCACCAACACTCTGCGACCATCTATTTTCTTACCATCCGCATGCTTATAAGCAGCTAGAAGTACCGATTGAAAATTACCAATTGCCCGCGATCCCACGTTCGCTATTTAGTAAACTATGGGACACCTACGTCCCGAGGAAATAAATCTCAGGTGGCAGAAAAAAATTTCTTTTTTTTTTTTTTTTTTGCTTTTTCTGAAAAGACTTCAATCTTTAAAATACTTGAAAATACGAATATCGCGTTTAAGAAAATAATCCTCTTCGAAAGGCTTTCTTTTTTTTCCACGAACGTTCTCGAGAATTTTCGCTTACGTACAAATGAAAAATATACAGACAGACACGAATGCAAGAACAATCTGAGAATGCGATACGAAAAACAGAAAAAAAAGAGATAATAAATCGAGTATCGAACGATGCTGTATTACCTACATCTGATTCTTTTTTTTTTTTTTCTCTCTCTTTTCGCGATCTTTTATTTTTATTTCCCGGTCAGATTTTAGTTTGTTATCGTCTCGGCGATATTATCCAAGCTAATAATCGTTACCATTTTCTTTTTTTTCCTAGAAATGATTGAGGTCGTAAGGTATCGGCACATATTATTCCTGATTATACGCGTACCGATTATAACGTGCGCTCTTTTATAAAGTAAAATGTACGTATCATCGCGACACGAGAGTTCTCGACTCTGGTTAATTTCTCTGCGTTACACGATACATACATACACGCACACTGAATGATGAGGATTTCCTTGCGTTTTTTCTAAAGCGTTACAAAGCGTCGGATATGCCGAGATTGCGTGTTCTCACACTACTGAGTTTTTTGAAAGAAGAAGAAGAAGGTCCGATGCCGCAGCGTAATGATCATTTTACCGTATAAAATCACGAGTCTACGTTATATTCGCGGGGCATGAATCAGTAATAAAATGTACGGATTTTTCGGTACCTTAAATCTACGGTTGTAAAGTTCAAAAAAGATATAGCAGATACAAAAATACCTACCGCGGCTACTTACGTACGGAAGTTAACACAAATCTTAGAAGTACGTTTAATCGTGAAATGAACTTGTAAGAGACTCGCGAGCATAGAGTAGGCCAGCGCGTATGCTATTCATTGGGAAGGTGCCCAGTCTTCACATGTTCGTTCAATCTCCGAAGAAGTTTACTTTGTATTTACCTGGTGCGCTTTTTCTTTTTTTTACTTACGACCAAACCGTGCGCAAGTATCGTATGCTTTATACTTTGATATGTGTATATGATACTGTGTTCTAGTTGTACATTAAATTTAACGTAACGTTAAGAAACGAGCTTTTTCCTTTGACAATTTAACTCTTTCTCTTTTTCGTTATTATTATTATTATTATTATTATTATTGTTATTATTATTATTATTTTGTTCTCGTTCAACAAGGGCAACTCTTTATTTTCACGGAAAATGTTTTTTGATCTTTTTAACATACCCGTATTTTTCTTTTTTTTTTTTTTTCTCAATGCACGCTTTCCAAAAGGAATACACTGATTCGTGATGAAAGTCCGAGGTCAGATTCATTAAACAAATTAGTATTCTATATCGAAATTGATATGTTCAAGGACTTAAATGTAAATAATTGGTTGAGAAAGAATGATTAGATGACCTTCCAAATAATGATGATAAACTAAGTAATTTAAGACTTTAGTAAAATGAAAACAGCGACGAAATAAGATGCTTGAAAGACAACAATCATTTTAGTGTTTGGAACATGCATTTTGGTACTAGACCTAACGAGAAAATGTCGTTTTGTTTATAGAGTCCATACACGGTGCCCGACTTGGTACACGTTTGTACTTAGATCTTACATGAGTAAAGTTTGTCCTACAAGTACTTACAATAATATATACCCAAGAATAAAAAAAAAAGTAGGTGCTACAACCAAGGCACGATGAAGTGTATCATTATTACCCAATGATGCATGATTGTTAATGTAGCATTGAGAGAAAATGCGGTTAAATTTTGCTCGAGGAAATTCAAACGTTACCTGTTCATAGGTATATGTATATGTATATATGTACATATTATATATATTATATATATATAAAATTTTGATATAATATATATAAATAGTCTGATTATGACGTTTGTAATCTACCTTTATGTACAGACGCAAAATCTAACTGCTTGCAGAGCGTGTCCCTGAACCTTTTTCCTAAAAGCCCACCAATCAATTTCAATGTAGAATGCTAACTTTTGCAAACCGTGTAGCTAAAAATAAAAAAGAATATCAGCCCAAAATATGCACGGAACAGAGTCCTGATTCCCAAAGTTTTAAAAGTATGTCTATCAGCAACCCCCGGCAAGGGGTAACACTCGAACCGCAAATACAACAAAATCAGACAAGATAAATAGGGTAAGCATAGACGCTAACAAACGTTGTTGTATGTTGGATCTTACCACACATACAAACCTATCATATCAGGCAGGTTCAGGGATTTTGCATGGAATAGTGAACGGCACTAGTTGCCGGCAGCGGCCACCACGCTGTACCAAGAACAAGATAAAAACTGCATTAATCAAGACAGCCAATATTTTTCTTTTCAGTTGATCGTTTACCATATATGCATTTACAGAATGGTAATCCTGCATGGATGTATGGCGGGACCCCCCATACCGTCTGGTTTAGTACCAATGAAAATGGGTAGCCTAACTATAGCCCTGCCCCACTATAACTAGCTGGAAGTGACGCTAAGTAACGGTGAAATTCCAGACTATGGACTCACTGAGGTTCTCAAGAAGGGGTTTACTTTTCGTGCGTTTTACTTACAGTGCATGTCTCGTTCGTGCTCATACTCAATGAAAGCATATCCCCTAGGTTTGCCATTTATTGTATTATGAATTACCACTATCTGAAAGAGCAAATGCAGATCTTGAACGTCTCTCTCAAACACAGAGGGCTACTGTACCTTACCTTTTTTACTGGGCCGTATACCTCGAATTCCCTTCTAAGTTTCGATTCAGACGTATCGTAATTCTGAAAAGAACATAACAAGAACATAGAGGGGAAGCAAAAAGGTTTCATTAACGTGATAACGTGGAAACTGATATATTTACTAATAAGAAATCAACTTACTATTCGAGCTACAAAAAGGGTTTTAAAGGGATCTGCTGTTACATTTGGGATACCAGCTGGATCCCATACTGCAATCTCTTGCTCTAATTTATACGCCACTTGCTCGGCGCGTTCTCTTCTTCTGCGTTCAAGACGTTCCTCCCTCGTCTCCACGCGTACTGGTGGCGGTGTGTCTTTCGGTTCCTACAAAATATATAACGCACACTGTCTCGTGCAACGTTCAATATCGGTAACACCGGATAGGTTAAACGCTCGAGAAAAGGCGTTTCATTTCCGGTGATGCACGTACGGCATGAAACCACTCGGCGAAATGTTCGTTACCTCAAAATATTTAAGAAAAATTCCAACACCGATGTAGCCTCCATTTTTCTTCTCGTGCGGGAGCTTGCTAACCGGTGGTAAATACGGTATAGGATCACGCGGTGCGAACAGAGCCAACAAATTTGGCGGTAGAAATTGCGTCATTTTCTCAGGTTCACGAAGACTGCGGTAAAAGTCTTCAGTTCTCACAAAATACCGAAACAAACAACATCTTCGTGCTCGCAAACACCACCACAAAATGGCGTCGACGTTACCGTAGCTTCGGAAGCCCTTACCGAGTCGGTAAGGATTTGCCAGGCAGAAAGATGTCTCTGATACAATATGCTGCGCGCATGCGCAGATCAGCGCCATCTAACGACAACGTGCAGTAACTTTTTCGTTTAGCACATATATACGTACTCTGTGCAATTAGCTAATTAATCAAATGAGTACATTACTCGTAAAAAATTAATTAGCATCGCAGACGTATAAAATTCATGCGAGACAATGTAACATCAACGTACACTGGTTGAAATACTCAACGGGCCATTAAATTATCATACTCGGGTAAATTTCTGGTTAACTTTACCGAGGAATTAAAGCTAATTCTAATCAGTATCGTTGTTTCGCCACCGGATGGCAATAGTGTTCAATGTATCCATCGATCGATCAAATTTTCAAAAGACGAAAGGTCTCGTTTAAATAAAGGATTGATCTGTAAACTTTTTTGACTTTCTAGTTAAATACCAAACCAACTTTTCTCCCGTTCTTCATAGAACAAATGTTTGCTGGCGATCAGCGTATGTCCAACAACGAAGCATTTAAAACAGGCCACAAGTGGGCGCCACTTACACATCAAACTTGATTGTAACACGACACCAAGCGGTGAAACGGCGCACTGTTATTAAAACATTTACGTTTCCGTGGACTAATTATTAGCAGTTTTGCAAGTTTCACTCAAAATATCATTCGTCTCTCGATAACAGAGCGTCCGATAAAAAAAACGCTATAGAATAATACGCAAAAACAACTTTTAACAAGCGTGAGTGTAAATTCTGGGATTTAATTAGTCGTATCGCGTGTCGTACAACACGTTAGGGGTACGAAATAAGTTCGATCGTATGGCTGCTGTGACGTCATATCCGTTTGTTTACGATTAGCGCACATACACATTACGATTAACTCGAACTAGCCGACGAGAAACACGCTTCTGTTTCCCTTTCGTTTTAGAACCTAAGCGTCTTTAGTTAACACGTTTATTTTTAATCATTGTATTTACTCGCTATCGTGTAATTATGTTTCAGAAAAGAGGAAAGCTGTCAATACGTTCATCGCGCAGTTATTTAACGTGTTTACTACCCACGCCTCGATACTGTCCCTGCAATATCTACCGCAATTGATGAACGTAGCTTTTTAAATTAAGCAATATCTTCTAGATAAAATTTACTCGGAACTGAAGGTGTGCGAGGAATCAACGCATAACGAAATCTAAAAGGGAAATGCGAAGTGAAGCCGAACGTCGAAGCAAACAGTTTCTTTTATGAATTTCCCGATAAGATACGCGCGTTACATCACCGTCATAATTGCATCGCGCTTCTACGCCTAGTGGCACACTCGTAACACGAGCTAGACTTTGTACTTTCCGCGGAACAATTGCCAGATTTTATCGTCCAAAGGATTTTCAATCTTTTCTACTCCTGCAACAATTCTCGTAAGAACGTTAACGTAGCTACATCGTTTAAGAAACAAAGATACTTTATAATTCTCCGTCGAAATTTTCCAGGCATCGCCAGATAATGCAACAACGGCATGTACATGCACGTACGGAGCTACGTATTCTACATTTGCTGCGTCGAAAATTCAATCAAGCAATGACGTCGAAAAGAAACGAACCAGTTGCCCGGAGGAAAACTTGACACGTACGCCCGATGTACGCTTACATCATGGCAATTAAAATGCAGGCAGAAATGGCAGCATCGCTCGCTCGCACGCACGCACGCACGCACGCACGCATGCACGCAAGCCACGGCCAAGCGCTGTATTTCTGCAATACGTCGGACGCTAAAATAATATAAGATGCATTTGACTTTCGTCCAATATATTCAACGGTGTCGTATACCTGCTCACGTTGACGCGCTCGCACGTTCCGAATAAAGAACACGACCCCGCGGGGCCGCATCGATGCACGACGCACACGCACGAACACGCAACGCGACTCCACGCAATGCATACGGGACGCAGACGCGGACGTGGTTGGCGCGCAATGCCTCCGATATTCCCGAGTCCCGTGTTATCTATCTGTCCGAGCGTTTTTCACCGTTTACTCTCGCGATTATTCGTATACGGCACATCAACGCTCTTGTTTGCTTCGCCGATTCCGTCCTACGACAATCCTCCCGTAATGACACCCAACCGAGTAATTGCGCCGCTTGTTTTTTTTTTTTTTCTCTCTTCCTTTTTTCTCTCTCGAGATCGTTACTGGCTCTGTGTCGTATCGCACGATGCGGTACGACATTTAGCGGAGTGGATATAGGGCGAACCGAAGAAGCCAGGCGGCTTTGATGAAAAGCAATCGGGAAATTTCCAGCGTGTCGAGAGACACGTTCGCGAGTTGAAAGGCGCTGATGCAACTCGGGTTGGCAGCCGCATCGAAATTACGCGTTCCGATATTCACGGCGAGCATGGTTCGGCACGCATGGAATCGCAACGGTTGAAACGCGACGAGAGGAGAAGACCGATGGAGAGAGAGAGAGAGAGAGAGTATCGGGGGAAGAAGAAGGAAGAACGAGGTCGTGGTGGTGAGAGAGACGACGTTGAATATCGGAACGCACCCTCGCACCGGCGATTGCACGGGCGTCGGCACGTCTCCGCACGACTTGCGTCGCGTCGACGTTCGCAGGCTGAGCATACTTGGGAGAATGTGCTCGTTTCCCGACTGCCATCTTGCTTTTGCGTGATGTCACGGCGTGGCCTACATCCAAGCACTCCACGTGTAAGGGTCGTCGACCCTGTTCTCCTCTAGTTCCCTTTTGCCTAGCCGCTACCGCTCAGAACCACACGGATACCAAATGTGCTCTAGCAGCACAGGCTCCTCTCCCTTGCCAACCCAGCCATCATCGTCAGCCAGAATTCTCGCCTACTCGGCTCTCTCTACTCTTTCTCTACTCCCATCTTTTCCTTTTTCTCCTCCTCTTCTTCTTCTTCCCCTTCCTTTTGTTTTTCTTCTCCTTCCTCCACCTTCGTCCTTTCCCCCTGTTTTTGCTACGTTGCCCCCGTTCCGTTTGACTTTCCTCCTCCGTAGTCTAGCTTTCTCCAGTTGACTTTCCTCGTTGTTCTCGTTCGTCGTCGATTCACCCTCGATCGCGAACGTCCTCACATGGCAGAACTGGTTTCACATGGTACTCTACTGGTGAAATTTCGTCTTTTCCAATTCCCTTTGTGCGAATTTTTCTTTTTTTTTTTTTCGTTAGAAAGCAATTTGAGCGTTCTCGATTTAACAAAGTAATACATATATGCCTGTCTCGTCTTGTCTGAACGGGAACAAGCTCTACTTTCGTCTCGCGAAATTACCATCGGGTCGTCTTCCCGTTACCTCATTCTGTTCGATGCTACTATCCACGCAGTTCTAATTAGGACACCGATATATATATACGTACGTGTAAGCTGATATACATATACGTATGTAGGATACGCAGCACAGGTACGTATCTATTTACATAGCTGCTCTCATCCTCGCGAACTGTGAAGCTTAACGATCGACGTTTCTTTCCAGAGGAAGCCGAAGGAATCGAGTTTCCCGATACAGCGAATCAGACAAAACGGAACGTCGAAACGTTGGAAGATCAAGAGTCGATTACTTAGTGTAAGTTTTGTCACACAGAGAATTTTTCGAGTAGCTCGCACGTGGGTGGACAGGGGCCAGGGGACCATTGTCCGCACGCACCTGCCCAATCTTCGCATCTACTAGAACTACTCCTTGCACGACAAAAGCATTGTCCTAGAGAGCATACGGCAGATCACAGCCATTGTTCGTTCTCTCAGATCGTCTCTTTCTCGCTCTTGTCAGCGGGTTTAGGAAAAGACGATCTCACGAACGAACCGTCCCCTTTTCATTATGGAATCACTCGACTCGAGGATGACAATTTTCAACGTGTCCAACTTTCCAAACGTAAATCTGAATCACCAAAGGTTTCGTACGCTCTTTGCTCCGCTTTTCTTTTTATAGCTACAAAACGCGTCAGGCGTTAAAATATCCTTACCTTTCGACTAAATTTACTAGACCAGGCTAAAAATTACTTGCAGTTCACCACGACGGTTGGTTCTATATAAAGTTGACGGACTGACGGTGCAGTTTAAATAAAAAAAAGAAGAGAGGAGGAGAGACGCTGCGCTAGGAGGAGATTCACGAAGACGTGTCCCGTTGGTGTGCCAGAAACGCGGCTCGGGTCAACGGAGTTGGGAAACTCGGGATACACGACACACCGTGCCGTACCTTGCAATTACGTGTACCGCTGCGCACACGCACCGGCGTGCACGTGTACACACGCGCGCACGCCTCGGCGTTTCCGAGCGGAGCACGCCGCAGCAGTCGTACACGCTCGCGACTCGCTCGTCCGTCCACTTTTCCCGGTGAGCGGAAGAATTCCAAAAAAGGTCAATGCTCGATTTACGACGCTACTTTCAATCTTACTCTCGACTCGTCTCTCCTCTCCGCGGCCGGTGCGTTTCTTAATCATCTCGCCTTTGTTCGACCTCCTCCGCGTGTATATGTACGTACTTCGTATGTGCCTCGACGTTCGAGTGCGTGGAACCCTTTCGTTCGTTCGTCGAAGGAAGAAGAAAGAAAGGACGCGCGTACGCACCTGTAGCGGTTCGAGCAACTAGGCTTAAAACATGAGATGAGAACTTTGTTCGATCGGTCGAAGATTGGAAAATGTCAGTCGAAATATCGACGTGAGAGAACGCCAGGTGACGAACGTGTCTGTCTCGCACGCGAACAGATTCGCTAAAAATAAATTCCCGATGAATCACTTTCTTGATGTGATGTGGCTCGCTGTCGCGAGAGCAACTGTTAATTCGTCAAAGTTATCGAACGTAATTTCGTCGTACAATGAGAAGAAACACGTTCCGCTTATGTCCTGTCGACGTCATAAATATTTATATCCCCGAATATATCGAGCGATAAATCAAACGCGACCGCCGAAATAGACGCACCGCATCAACCTCTGCCTTTAAAGAGGTTTTCGCGCAGAGAGCTGTCAAGTATCAATGCCACGTTACTAAAAATTGCGGGAAATCTAATACAGGATGTCCCAAATTTAAATGTTAATATAGTTCGAGGGGGGGCTGATAAACTGAGAAAAAATTTCTTTTAAAGATTTGCTCCGTTTTTACTCCGTTTTGGAGAAAATCGTGAAAAAACGATCGTTTGTTCGCATTTATTGACGTTATCACTCATTTTATCATCGCGTGATCTAATCTGTTTAACGAAGATGTGAAAAAACCTAACCTAACCTAAACCTAACCTACCCTAACCGACTGATCATTTGCAGCAACGCAGGCGTTACATCGAATCACCGCTCTGACTGCAACTGGAAATTGTTCTGGCGCACTGCAGCTACGATCTGGCATCTCGGTTTTGCGTTTCTTTCTTTTCTCTTGCGAGAATTTCCTCTAAAGACTCCAACTTTCCTCGATTCGAACTGAAGTTTCGGAACGCTGAAAAAGAAATTGATTCTCGAACCGAAGAGGTGGAAAAGGTGGGAAAATTAGAAAGTCTCGCGCGCGCGTTTAAAATTGAAAAGGCAAAGTGTGTCGCGTGTGTTGGCGGCAACCTTCGGCGAACGTTTCGTGGGAGAGAGAAACGCAAATAGCCGGCCAAATTTGCAGCCGTGGCGGCCGGTACGAAAATATCGGCGGCCCTCCGCCGAGGGTGGACTTCGCCGCGATGGGGCGGCTCGTAAATAATTAGTATCGGCCGCGGGTAAATGCAGAAGAAGAAAGAAGAGACGGCGCGCGCGGTGGGTGCGCGACGACGCGGAGGCATCCGGCCGCGGCCGAATATAGGATGAAGAGGAAAGTCCAGAGTTTCAGCGGCGAGGACGATGGGCATACCCGTGAAGCAAACTGAATTTTCAGTGGTGGGGCTGGATCGATGGAAAGGTTGACCCAGTAACCTGGAACCTGGTGCGCCGGTTAGTTTACGAACTGCAACCTCGATCGATCTGGATGTGCTGGATATCCAATCGCAATTACATTTCCACCACCTTCCACCACCAGCAACCACAACCAGCCAGCAGCATTTTTTCTTTTTCTTCCTCCATTTGTTGCGCCCTACTTCTAATTAGCAGCCATCAATAAGATTCACTCTGTTGATACGAACAATTTTCGTAAATAATCTTTTCAAGGGACCAGAGAGAGAGAGAGAGAGGGAGAATGTATCGTGAAACGCACTCGATACACACGGTACACGGTACACGGTGCTTGAAGAAAAAACGAAAAGGTCGACTGCTGCTTTTATTCGTTCTTGATGGCAGGCAAGTTAACGACACATTACATATATTTGCCAATGACTTGATGTTCGTGTAATTTTCATCGCGTATCGCGTGGTAAAATATACCATGACATGAAATGTCAAATCGAAGTACAAGTCCGTGAACAACGATTCGCACTGTTGTTTGAATTTGCAGAACTTGCTGACTACTTCACTTAACGGTTCGTCGCGCTTCGCATAAACACCGGAACTTGAAGCTTCGCGATAATCTCCGAAATGTCAGGTTACGATAACCTACGAGATGTCGCGAGGAAGTAAAAGTATCGATACGACAAGCTCGAGGGGAATCATTTACATAGTACTGGGAAATTATTCTTGACGTTTACTTAAATATAGTCGAATTCCACGGATACTTGCTCTAGATCGTTGACCAGGTATATTAAATTCCAGATACTTGGTACAATGTATACTATATAATTAGTATATATTATATTAGTATATTATACAATACAATTAGTATGTTATATATTACATAGTATACTGTACCATAGTAATTGTACCAGACAACGCCACTCCTACTCGAGGTCTACCCCATGCTCCCTCACGAATCACGTGACTCAAATCAACCAATCGCTAATTTTCGTTGCATCAGCGTTGCACCTGAAGAGGCCCGATTTTCTGACTTACCCCCGCTAAAATCACTTTCAGTGAAATAAAGGCGTAAACAGCCTCTGCATTGACTCGCAGGTTAGAAACGCGGTCTGTAAGGAGAACAAAGAAGGGAGGCACCGTTAGAAGAATACAGGGAGAGAACACTACGCGGCATAGCGCGAAAAGAATTTCGCTCGGAAGCATGCGCGTCTCGCGCGTCGGGGTGAATCCGGGACTCGATTCCCTTTGCCCCATTGAAATGTTGCTCCCTTTACTTCTTCATCTCTCTCTATTGAGCTTCCACCCTGCGCTATTTACCCCTTTCCAGGAGGCAGGTGGCAGGTGGCATCGAGCGAGAAGATAGAGCGTGCCAAGGGATACGCGACGACACCTAAAACAGAGGGGAACGAATGACACATCGTACGAATAAATCGTCGTTTTTCGCGAACGGAGCGATCGATCGATGAAACACGAATTTGGAAGTAATCGACTAATCGTGTGTTTCGCGAGAGTTTAAAAAAACGAGTCGGATAAGACGAAAACGTCTCTCGTCACGCGATCATAGGTAGAACTACCGATGTGAATGTAGATTAAAGCATGAACTTTTCATCGAAGATGAAAAAAAAAGAATGGAGAAACTTTATAGTAGTATAATGAAGACCCAAGATTCCGTTTGTACATTTCACGAAAAATCATTTAAATCTTTAAAAACACACTGTTATTACGTCATCTGTAAAATATCTAAGAAAAACTACAAATTTTATAATTATATAATTATAAATTGTGAATAATTATAATTATAAATTTGTCATTTTGATCACATTTTTTAATGATTTTATCATTATAAATTGGTCATTTTCCAACAAAAATTGTAAATTACATAATTATCAATTGTTCACTTGGACCACTTTTTTAATGATTTTGTAATCACAAATTGGTCATTTCCTAACAAAAATTATAAACTTTATAATTATGTAATTATAAATTGGTCATTTTGACTTACTTTTTTTAATGATTTTCCAATTACAAATTGCTCATTTGACTACATCTTTTATAATTTTGTAATTACAAACTAGTCGCTTCGACCACTTCGGTAATTCCGCTCGTAGCGACGAAGAGAGGGAAAGGGCTGGAAAAGGGAGAATCGTTGGTAATTCACCAGCCGTTGATAACGTCGCCCTGGCGACAGCAGTCGGCAATTAAAAAAGACGGGAGACTTGTATCCCGGGGAAGAGAAAAGCTCCGACGAAATGTTCTATAACAAGCTTTTACAATAGGGATTGCAAGGAGCTCCGGCTCCGGGTGGGGGTATAAGAGAGCGGGACGGGGGGAGAAGGACGTACGGACGCGGAGGATCGTGGATAAGGGTGAGAGAGGAGTGGGGGAGCAAGAAGAGGAGAAACCAGGGCGCAAGTATTGATCCCACACCGGGTGGTTGACACATTTACCAAAAACTTCGCGTGGTCTAGTTTCGGTCCTGAGGTCACGAAAGAAACGCTAAAGAAAATATAACTCGCACGCCTTCCTTCCTTCTCTCCTTTTCCCCTTTCCACGGAATTGGAATGTATCTCTGCCGGAGCACGGGCCGACATTTCGATCAATCGAAGCTCGAAGCTTGCGATTGATCGCCCGCGACAATGGAACAAGAGTCGCTTCCATGTTCCAGATCCATCCGCAAATGCTCTCCGTTAAAAGAGGACGCGAGAGTGATAGCAGGCGAACCGCTAGAACGTTTGATTGACATAATTTGGCAGAAAATAAAGGTTCCAAAATAATTCCAAAGTGTCTTTTGAACACGGGTACCAATTTGTAACACGGGTCTGCAATATACAACGCATTTGCATGATGCTCCTTGCCTCGTGTCAGGCTAATTGGAAATCGACGCGTGCCAAAAACCGCCATCAGCGCTCGCGAGTATATTATAAAACTGGCAATGATAATGAACGCGCAAATTTCGAAATTTATCGAATCGTTCTCCCTCTCGTGCACAGCTTAAACTCCACGGAATAACAATACGCACGAAGATCGTTTTCCCACGAAGCTTCGCCGTGCATGAATTATGGGAAAGTTGGCGCGAGGCGGGGCGCGGCCAGGGGAGTAAAAAAAAAAACGGAAAAATTAAATCGGTGATCTGCCCCTCTCCCACCGGGGAGGGAAATCCCGTGGCCCGAACTCGGGAACATTGCCAAATGGGTCAGAGCTGGTATCGAGCTGGTACAGCGGCTACAGCGTTGTACTGCTGACCTCAGCCCTCCTTGCTCTCCCTCTGCCCCCGTCACCCTAGATGGCGATCTAGAGCGATTCTAGAGCGAGGCCACAGCCGAGCAGAGATCAACTACGTACATATTTCGTTCGAGCCCGCCTCGTCTTATGTCACTTGGTGCTTCTCTCCTCTATTGTCTCGCGACCGATCGCGGCCATTTCCTCATCGATCTCGCCTTGAGTCCATGGAACGAACTCGATGGGAAATCAGCTCGCACCAGGGAACATTGTTCTTTCCTCTTTCAAATCGTCGAATATCACGACGGAGAACTTGGTCAGACTCGCGTTAAATACGCGCGATCATATCGGTCGATCGGACGACGACGTGATTTGATCAACCTTTTTCTGAATTGCTTTTTGCTGAAATGCAAATATAGATCGCTCGAGGATAAATTCTTACACTTGGCTCTTTTTCTTCGTGTTAACGAAGCGATGGCCTAATTGCACGTGTACGTTACCTGCACACAGCGCAAAACATCCTCGTTCATTATGTCGTGATATTAATTATTTGCGATGAATATTAATTATTTATCGGAAACGGGCGACGCGTTGCATAAACTCTCGCCGAGTCTCCGTTTTTTCCAACGACTCTCTTTATCACTGAAAGTGATTCTAGCGAAGGTAACCCAGAAAATCGGGCCTCTTCAGGTGCAACGCTAATGCAACGAAAATTAGCGATTGGTTGATTTGGGTCACGTGATTCGTAAGGGGGCGTGGGGTAGACCTCGAGTAGGAATGGCGTTGTCTGATAGATCTACTGAGCGATTGCGCCTGTAATTTGTTTTGTATCGATTCGAATGTTTGCATATCGATAAAATTTTATGGCAAAAAAGCCGTCTTCATTTCCTAGTCAGAACAATTGCTTCTGGGCCTTTCAGTGAGATGAATCATACCGGGGTACAAGTCGTGCAGTTTTTTCTCCCTCTTTTTTTTTCTTTTCCGTGTCGTTGAGAAGAAGTTGGCAACGTTTCTCTTCTGTGACAAGAGAAGATAGAAAACACCGTCGAAACATTGATTTTTGATCCCCTTTCGATCGATTTTCGACGATAATCGGATAATTGTTTTGCACGATTTCCATCGCAATTCGCAACGTCGTTTCCACGCAGTAACGAGTGTCTTTCCTTGTGCGCGTAATTCTACACGCGATTTGAATTTTAAATGACATACGGGTCGTTTCAACGTTCAAGGATTTTCGTCGCCTTTATTTATTTTACCACGCGTTACATAAACACCAATGGCTTGAAAGTAGAGGTTCGTTCACGTTTTTCCACTGTAGAATTAGCAACTATGCAATGTTAATTGTTTGTGTCCTCCGCGGTATCGCGGAAAAATAAAACTATTATCTTCCATCGCGCAACGCCCCCGCGTAATCTATGAGCAAACGAAGATAACGAAGATACGAAACTTAGAAACTAATCATACTTACACGTTTACGTTAATTAAAACATACGACGTAGTGTAAAATACGATACACTCTTCTGATTTTCAACCCGACGATCGTCGCGCGCACCGTTGTTCTTCAATGCGTGTTTCATTGAACGAGCAAGCCGTAAGACAATAAAATAAAAAAATAAAAGAAAAGTAAAGAGATATTGTAAACTACGCCGTAAAAATCGCGATTGAATAACTCGCGACCATTAACTCTACTGTCTCGTAACGTAGCCTAATGATCCACTTAATTTCTTGTATTACATACATACATATATAGTGTGAAGAGAGAGAGAGAGACCAGAAACGTTGATAAGCCACCATTATTTATCTTCCAACACCAATAAATATTAATTATACATGAAATTTCAGATCAATATTAGGAATTCTTTTAATAATTCAAATTATTTCAGGTTCATTCTATTAGTCTATACATTATTGTCCAAATATTGATTAAAAGAATTTCTCATATCACAAGAGATATTAATTCAGGATGATTAATTCGTTTAATTCATATAAATGGAGCATCATTTTATTTTCTTTTAATTTATATTCATATCAGACGAAACTTATTTTATTATTCATTTAAATTAATTCATGTATGAATAATTGGAAGAATAATTTTATTTTTATCTATAGCTACAACATTTTTAGGATACGTATTACCATGAGATCAAATATCATTTTGAGGAGCTGTAGTTATTACTAATTACTTATTATCAGCATAACCTTATATTGGTCAAATAACTGTAGAATGAATTTGAGGAGGACCGTAAACGAGCTTCGTGTTTACTCGAGCCATCCACTCCAAACCATCTTACGATTGCGTATTTGATTATAAATGCACGGATCACCTCCATCTTGTATCGTGAAGGAAATTTTTCCGCTACTTTCCTCAACTCCTTGCCATAAAACGACATTCGGGAGACGTCACGCGTTTCTCAACGAGTATTGAATTATTATGTAATTTGTTCTTCCATCGCATCATTAATTTTTAAGTTTTAATAGTGTTAATTTTATTTACAAGTAAGTATTGTGTTTATAACATTTTACAGTATAAATGTAAGAGTATAAAAATTATCTCTGTCTACACAAAATGAAAAGTTTTTAATGGTATTTATTTCAGTTTTAATATTATTAATTTTTAATGGTATTAGTTTTATTTACAAGCCAGTGATATTTCGCATGATCACTTTTTTGTAAAAGCAGTGTAGAATAAGGATAGAAATTAAAACAACTTTACATCATTATTTGGAAGAGGTTCTGAAGATTTATATACTAAAGAAAATCAATTTCTAAACATTATGTACATTTAATAATTTTCTTTCACATGGTAAAACTCAAAACATAAAGGTATCTTACAAAATTTCTCGCCCGGAAAAATAAAGTACTTGTGCATCAGAAGAGATACTTGGTGATGGTCGTAAATAAATACCAAACACGTTTTTCTTTTGTTCATGTTGCAATAAACATCCACTCCTCTTATGGTGCCAAACAGGTCTATAGGAGGTAAAGTTTCAGGCGGTGCATAGTACAAAGGATTATTATTTCACGTACAAACTAAAGTGCAAAAATTCTGCTACTTTTTTAATGAAAAAAACCTTCGTTAGAACATGTGCAAAATTTTTTTTTTCAATATCTGCTTCCCTTATATCGTAAAACTGACTAACATAAAAATAATTGCAAGATTAGAAGACCAAAGGAGAATAAGACTGACTAGGACCAACCAGTTTCGTTGATATCGGGACGCCTGTTCCGCGTCGACGGAAGGAAATCGCGACACGGAACCGAGACGTCCCTCGAAAATTTCCGCGAGGCAATAGGTGAAAAACAAAAAGAAGCGGGCTTTCGAGATAAAAAGAGAGAAAAGGCAGTCGGGTCGACAGTTTGTCGAATGCAGCACGTGTCCTGTGCCACGTGTCTAAAGATCGTTGTCCGCCTATGCCTATACCGGATTTTGCTTGATCTCCGGCCTCTCCACCTCCGCATTGCCCCCCTCTATTTTTGCCTAGCTCTAGCTTAACTAGTACAACACGTATGAATCTACATACGCATATGCACGTACGTACGTACATACGTGTCGATCGATGATTTATCAGAAAACACGCAACCGTGTTTTTTGTCACGGTTTGTACTCATTTCTTCCTTCGTTCATACGTACGTTTCTCAGACAACTTTCCCACGCCGTTCTATCGAAATTTAAATCTACGGGACGTTCGACTCGGAAAACAGGTGCTTAGGGATCCTGAGTCTTGGAATTCTCGGCGAGTTTAGCCGAGGGAGCCCCTCAGGGGTTGCTACGTAGTTACACCTGAATTTCGTTTCGCAACCCGCGACATTTGGACGATTTTCGCAATTTTCCCTCGGTGCATCACGGTTTTAGGGAAAAAGAGGCTACGCAGAAACGGGGCCCGATTTTCGCTTCGATCAACTCGGTGATCATTACGTAACTACGTGTAATTTACAACGCGAAACGATTCTCGATGCAACGCGGACCGCTGGCAAGTTACACCGAGCTGGTACACTGCAATCGCCGCGTAAACCATCCGCTATTAATAGGAACCAGCCGCACCTATTTATCTTGCATAGGAGAGTCAAGTGCAGCTGGCCAACCCGCCGCTATCCACGACCAGCGACCAACCAACCACTCGATTAACAATCGAGTATGCCTGTGTATGTATACGTGTGCGTGTGTATACTCTGCGATTCTATCTACTTTGATGTTCTTTTCCTTCTTTTCCTTTTCTTTTTAATATTTTACTCTTATCAATTATATAATGGTCATTGAAAGACTGAATGATATAAAACAAAAATAACTTTTACAAACGCATGTTTTTTTAATTTTTTATTGTTTTATTTGGAAATACAATTAATGGATTTTTTCAGTATTACGTATTTTTTAATCTCTAACGGATACTCTATAACTTACAAAAAAAGAAAATAAAAAAGATCGAAAATGAACAAGTTGTGACTTTTTCAAATCCTTCAGTTTTTCAGTGGCCACTCTATATTGTACCACATCAATTATTAATTATATTATACATACTTACATGGATGAACCAATATTTCTATTGTTTTCGAAGATGTAGCTTTGTTAACGAAAACTGCCTAGCATAATAATTTTTCCGAAAAGGAAAAATTATTCTCTTCCTCCTGGCGAAGTTTCAGAGATTCCAAGGTCACCCTCTTTCTTTTTAAATCAGGAACCCTATATTTTCTTTTATAATGCACCAATCGATACAGCTTTTTATCCGCTGTAAGAATGTACTGACCCACTTGTGTCGAAAAATTAACCATCTAGGAGATAGTTTCGCTTCAATTTTTCTTTTTGTAAAATCCATTCATGAAAGACAAGGACAAAGTATGAGCGCAAGAATAGATTCTACAGACATTAAATTAAGATGGAAATATGTCTTAAACTAATTATTTTTATTAAAATTAATCTCCTAAACTAATCAGACGAAATAAATCAAGCTGTATCGATTAATGGAGAAAAAAAATATATCGTTCCGCTTGAAAGAGTAAAGGTGAGTTCGAAATGACCTTGAACCCCTCAACTTACAACTGAACAATTTTCCCGTATCTTCGAAAACACGTATAATAAAAAAAAGGCGATTCATCCTCACATAAATTAATCAATTTTCTCGGATCGTTTTAAAATCCCGCAGGCAGATACCTTCTTGTCACGTCCCTAGGCAGAAATAAATAACATCGGGAGGCTCGAATCAATGGTCGCGAAGCAGGAAACGATGAGGATGATAACCGTGGAGCGGTTCTCCTCGTAGCTGACGCACGTGTAAACCAATCGCATGCACGAATAAAAATACAGCGTTCGCTTTTACACTCGTACACATGTTCCGCGCGATAAGATAAAAAGGTGACATATTTCACGATCCGTTTCGCGAAAGATTTATCCGCTAAAATCCGGGGAAATCTAAGGATTTAAAATCGAAGGATTGATTTTAAAAAATCGTCGTGGTATATTATTTTGAAAGTAAAAAAAATTCGTGCATAAGTGCTAAACTCCAACCTTGAGCTTGCCACGCACGTCGAGAATTTTTTATTCCAAAATTGCAATATTTTCTCAGTTTGAAGTATATTTAAGTATAACCCAGGCAAAACAAATAACAAATTTATTACTTCTCAATAATTTCTATCCAATGATATCATACCGACGAGTTCAAAAAAAAAAGCGACGAATTTATTGTGTACGGTTTGGTCACTCGTTATGGTCCGCAATCAGTTGCCAGCGCAAGTGGTCAAGAGGCAACAGCAGCAGCTAGTACATTACCATGATCTCTCTCCGTTCCTTTTTTTCGCAATGCGACATCCAACGGTTCGAAGAGGTTCGAGGACTGCCTCAACGCGTTACGGCTGCGTCAACTTGCGCGTAAAATGGAAACTGGGCACGACGTGGGACGCGGCCGAGAGAAAACACGTTTCCACGCCTATGCATCCGAATGGACATACGTACGTACGTACGTACGTATCTACGTACCACGTGTCCTATCCTCGCGTGACTAGGTACAACCAGGTGCACGTGGCCCCCTACTACACGTCTCTCCAGTCCGTCGATGGTCCACGAAAAAGAAAGAAAGAAAAACAGACGTAAATCGCCGCGAGGGGGCAGAAAAACCAAAACCAGAACGAGGGGTTGGAGGAGAGGTGGATGAAGAAAATTCGGGAAGAATATGATGGTAACTTGACCAAGAAACCCCAGTGAGGGAGAAACTCAAGACGGAAAGAGAGAGAGAAACAGGTAGCCAAGGGTAGGGAGATGCGGAAGATGCTGACGATTGGAAAAGGAGGAGCTGAAATGGCTCGCGGAAAAGATGGAATTCTTCAAGGCAAACGAGGGGGGAATCCTGCGTCTTTTGTAAAATATTGCAGTATCGTAGGTTGTTATAACCTGTAGTTATTATATTCTAGTTGCGTCTAATTATAACAGATGGTCTGTAGCGTGAAAAACACGCTTTTCTTTTTCGAAAAAAAGTCGATTCAGTCGTGATAAAGCGAAGAAAGCAAAGAGAGAGTTGTTTAAAAAAGAGTCGATTGTGTTGTTTTAAAAAAAATTAATTGTGTTGTTGAAAAGAGTTTATTCGAGTCAATCAACAAAGTGTTATCTGTCTTGTCTAATTATTCGTTGTTTAATCACTACTATCGTTATTTAACAAGCATCATTTATATTTTATCTCTATAATATTTGGGTAGTCTTTTTCGAGCAAAATTTCATCAACGTTTCCTTTTGTCGACATTAATGGAAATTGGAATTCCGAGTGGATAAATCGATAGATATATCGCTGCTATTATACGCGCCAATTATAAATCACGTTATTTCATCGCTAATACAGGAAGATAAATGAATGCCCATCCTTACGTTCGGAATCTTCCACTTATCATCGTAATGGCGCAACGAGACACAAAAATGTCGTATTTCACGTGACTGTCCAACCACACAACAAATACGCGCCAACCGAGATAACGAGTATATTCAAATCATTTAATATAATCGGACGAGCCTACGTACGATCTTGGCCATTTCTGCTCGATTGCAACAAAATGAATCCACAAGTTTCACGCGCCACACCATAAAAATGTAAGAAAAATAAAAAATTTCGCGATCTCGTAATTTTAACTTTTCTTCGATCGCCAAACGTCCGAGAAGTTGTAAGGTCGTGCAAAATCATTTGCAACAAGTCAAAACGATCTTGATCGGTACCTTATACTCGCTAACACGGTTTGAAAGAAACGAACGAACACGATCTCCTACGTTTCGCGAATTACGAAACGAGGTTACGTGCCATGAAAATTCTCCCAACAGCAGATATGTATATCCAGCATAAAATGGAAGCTTTTATTACGATAATTGTTCGCGTCGCGAGCTTCTTTCAATAACGCTCAACTCCTGACAGCGAGTAGTAGATGACACAGGGGAATAGGCTCTCGGAGAGAAAGGGCAGAAAGAACGGAGGACGGAGGAGGTTGTCAAAAAAGAAAGGAAGGAGCGGAGAGATGGGGTTGGAATAAAAGAGACTGAGGGGAGCACGGGAGAAATGAGAGGGAGCTGTACAGCGAAACGCGAGAGGAAGAGAGAGAAAGAGAGAGAGAAACTGAGACAGAGCGCTAGAAGACGGAAGAAAAGGGGAGAGCAGAACGAGAACAAAGTTGGTGGGGTCGATAGTTGGTCGAGTTGGCGAGAGAGCCGGTTGTGTAACAAAGGAACGAAGCAAATAACAAGAATCCCAAGGTGCATTCGTCGATTTACTCCGGCTTCCTCGAACGCACACCGCGGCGTTCCGCTGATAAATCAGCGAACGTCGCTTCCTGGCTCGCAACTACCACCTACGTACGTACGCACTTGTGCTTGTGTTGGTACTTTGCTTCCAATCCGCCGATGACACCATGATCTGCCCTTCTGTCTCTCCACCTGACCACCATTTTGCGCGTAAGAATATTTTTCGCGCAGTTGGAACGGATCTCGATCGATGAAACTGCATTCAGTTCCTCGTGCAACGTTCAAGCGACCCGAGGTCGAAAACGTTTTTCTGCAATCGACAGACGATTTTATATCGTTTCGATGTTTCGAAAGCGAAGGTAACTTTAATCGCGACCAATTGACGCGTTGAAGATGGAACGTGTGTCTACGATGCAATTGTGCAAGGTGCAGTTTCCATTCCATTTCACGCCTTGCGTCTGTGTATCTTCTGGCTGTCCTCTGCACGCGTCGAGTCCACGTGACTACTATTTTCATCCGCGACGCACCCGGCGACTCTTAGCTTCCTCAAACCGATTCGTCAAAGTCAGAGCAACCTCGCGCGAATCTCATTGCGTGAGAGACGGAGAAAAAATTGCGGCGAAAGCTGCTGAAGTGAAATTCCGGGAGTGGGGTGTATATACGAGAGAGAGAGAGAGATCCAAGGACAATCCAAAAGGAATTTAGAGAAGATAGAAAACAGGAAAAGACGAATAAAACAAAACGAAACGAAGTTGCAAATGCCCCAGTGGAGAGAGGACGGAAGAAAGAAAAAGGGGCGCGAAGCCAAGCAAAGGCTTGACACGAGCCGTTGCTTACGTAAGTTCGTACGCAGATAAGAATGTGCTTATCTGAGGAACGTTAGCGTGCGAGGCTACCTCGACAACAGAAAAGTATGCGCGTCAAATCGGAACGGTGCACCGCGACGCGGCGACTTCCCCGAACTTTATTGAGCAACCGTTCCGCATATATCTCGCTCGATCGAAAGTCATTTTTACTCGCATGACGTTATATCGTCGATTCGCGTCCAACGATGCGAGAAAGTTGATTTGCAAATTTCTTCAAAGAGTGACAAACTTTGGCCTCCTCGCAGAAATTTCAACGAGACTTTCAAACACGAGGCGTGGTATTTTTTGAAGTATGAACAGGTGACAAAGATTTGTTCGTAACACTCGTAAATCCTCCGTGTATAGATCCACGGTACAGCATACAAACACAACGTACCTATTTATCAAACGTGGATAATCTCTAATTTTCGTTTTCCTCGTCACGGTTACTTCAGACGGTGAATATTATCGTTATTAAAGTATTTCGCGTTACGTAACGGACGACACAGCGTGTCCAACGTTCGTCGAGCGGAGATACGTATCTTGCATCTCTCGCGCCCAGTTATACATACATGTTTCCATAACGCGGCAAGGAGTACGAACGATTTCTTGAAACATTTGGGTCACTGCTATTTCCTCGATGGGATAAACGAACGGCCAAGGTTCTCGCGAAGTGACGCACTGAAATGCCCGGTTTGTTACCATGTGAAACGTGTACGGAAAAAAATACAAATGCGACAAAAGAGTGTTAATTCGCGATACGATGGGACAGTAGCAAACGAGCACTCGCGATAATATTCACACGTAGGAGACGAATTAAAATATAAGCGTTTTCGGTTGACACAGGCCGTGATGATTTCCCCCTTCTGTTCCCTGCCACGAGGTAGGTCGATCCAATTGGGGTTCGAATAGCCTAACGTGGTGGCCTCCCCTTTGAGTTCCCCCGTTGCGATCAATACCCACGATGCCAAAGCCAACGCAGACTACCGACTTCTCGTATACAGGTCTCTCTCGTCGTGAAGCATCGCTGTCCTTGGCTGTACAGTCTATACAGCGAGTCCACAAAGTCTGCGTCGGTCGCCCCGGTATCCACCGGAGAGTGTCCTAGAGAATTCTTCTACTTGCGAAATCGCCGCGATCGGTTGTGAAAAAGAGAAAGACAAAAAAATGGCCGTCGATCGATCAACGCGCGTTAATTACGCGCAGGTTACACGCTCCTCTCGAATGAATCGAGTTTCATTGAAACTTCGTACCGAATGGCACGCGAATACGTACTTTATAACGCCTTTTATGTTCTCGAAGTAGCGATTTACTTTTCAAACTAATCGCCTATAACGCGATATTTCGAACAAACGAGAGGCAACTGCCGCGCGAGTTCTTACTCGGTCGCATGAGAAACATGGCACGTTGCACGTCGTGCAATACCGTGCTTCCGCCGGCGTATCCAATACTTTAATCTGGTATATATGTACGAAACTCGCGCGCGCGCGCGCCACGCAGCATACGCACATACACAACCACGTGAATTTATACATACAGCTACGCGTTGCGTCACTCTCCGCAATTTCGGATACCCGTTTACCTACTCGTAATCGCAACGAGGAAGAGGAAGCGAAACTCCCGTTCCTCCCCCGATGACCTTTCTCTTTCTGTCGATTATCATCGGGCGTGCGCAAATGCGACCACGGACACGCAGAGAAACGCACGATACGCGTGTATCTCGCTCGTTCTCCTTGAGAGTTGCACAACGCGCAACCTTACCCATTGTCTCGACCTCCTCTCCGCGTGGTATCCACTGCCCGTCCATCCACGAAAATCTTTCACGTGCTCGATCGAAACGCAAGATTATCAGAACGTATGTACGTATGTACGGTGGGTATAAAATTTCCTCGTCGTGATTGGCTTTTCGTTTTCTAGTACCGAGACACGAGTCGCCTCGTTACGTAAGAGGAAACAAATAAATCTTTTTACACGTGTCCGTTTCCGTCGTTGAAAACAAAATAAATGATACTCGACGAATACCTTGTTACAATCACGCCACTTCCACGTGTAACATGCTGTTTCTTCGAACGAGTTGACATAATAAAAACAGTAGAACAAGATTTTGGAAACGACGATATTCGAGACAAACGTATATGGCAGAAATTATGGAGTCGTAAAGAACATTGGACGCGATAAATACGTACACGTATACAGATAAGGTTAGGCCGCTAGCTCATTTCGCGGAGTACATAGAGAGGTGCGTGCGAGTAACAGTCTCACGCACACACAGCGCATTCGCGCGCGCGTGTGCAGTGTTGAACGTGGTGTGCGAACACACGCGCGCCCGACGGAACAAAGAAAAAGCCCTAGCGACCAGCAATGCGGCAACGGTGAGCGCCTGCGCGCCACGCTATGTGAGTCAAGGACGACACGTGCGCTTGAAACGACCTACTTATATCCCCGTTGCTTCGTGCGCGATCGGCCCGCCGCACGAACCTTGCCGAGCGTAGAAATAGGACGACCGAGTCGAGGTTCCAATGTTCTCTGCCGAGCCACCACCACCCCCTTCTCCGCCGCACTGTGCGCGCGAGCTTCGTTTAATCGACTAACCGCTATTCGTGTAGCATCATTCTTTCGCGTTTAATGTTTCGATCGTAACGATCGGCTCGGCTTCCAGCACTTCTCTCAAACTTCCTCTTCTCCACGCCGCGAATCGATCGAACGATTTCTCGTTTTCTTCGTGTTCCGAAAGTCTGTGTTCCGAAATCATCGATTTTTTTCTGCTCGTGCGACGATAGATCGATCGTCACGGTTCTTATTGTCTATCTTTGCGTTTCGAGCGAAGGGAGATAATTACTCGTACGTACGCTACGTAATTCGTATCGCTTTGGAGAACGTTGCGCGTTACGTAACGTTAACGATCGTACGCGTGTCCGATAATTACGTAGATCCTCAGAACTCGAGTTACACGGTCGACGATTTTACTTGTCCTCAAAAGAAGGCAGAGAGGCGTTCTTTTCAGTTGAAACGTGTACGTACGGTGATCAGTACACAGAAAAGTTGAAATATCTGGAGAAACGAATCTTGAACGATCGTGGTGACCATTACTACAGTGTGTCTGTGTGTATGTGTATGTGTGTCCTATATGCGAAACGTGGAAAATCGATAGAAAAATGGGTCAAAGGTCTCGACGGCGTTCTTGGCGTGAGTATTACATTAACGGAAATGGTAACCTGATTACTTTTGTCAGAGGAGAAAAAAAGTGGTCGAGTGGAGGCGCTGCTTCGACGAATTCGCGTCGACGACGCTGTTACGTTCGCCAGACATTTGTCACGATTTTGCGCGTCGGGACAAGAGGGATTGGCTGGCATCCATCCCCGCAGTTCGCACGTTTCGGGAAACGTACCTGGACCCAGCGGGCACACACTGTCCAAAAGGCGGTGGCTGCAAAGACCGCCTTGATTCGTCGATTTTCTTCCCATCGGCGGCATACATAAGTAGCGCGTTTCCGCGCGACTTGCGGCCAGTTCCTGTTCGACCATCGTCATGCGACTGTAGCGGCAGAGCGCGGGCGTATGTGGAATCTTCCAACACACATGTACGCGCGAAGGTATATGTACGTACGTCGACGATGGCGTTTACACGCGCGGGTACGCGAAAGCCGTGCATGTGTCCGTACACCTCTCTCTGTATCGTGTGGCATGTACGTACACGGTGTCCTCGCCAAGTATCGGTCGCGTAGATCGAGAATGGCCTCCTCCGTGTTTCTGTGTCTGTATGCGTGTGCGCACTTCCTACGCGCGTGTGGTTGTGTATCCCGTGGACAGTGAACGCCGCGGGAATTCGTGGTGTGCAATCGGCCAATGACAGGCCAAATAGCAACGGCTGTGCGCCAATCAGCGAGCAGAAATGTTCGCGAATGCGCGCCACAGTTGCCACCGGATGTCGATCATAGCCAGTAGTGGGGATAAACTGAGAGTGCGGCACGGGCTACGCGCTCGAGCGCATCCTCGTTCGTCGCTGCTCGCCGTCGGAGTCGGTCGCGTTTAACGCTCGAGTCTTTTCTCTTTCTCTCTCTCTCTCTCTTTCTCTCTGGCATTTTCCGAATCCGAAGATAAAGGAGAAGAAAACCACTCTCTCCGTTGTTCGCTTCGACCACGTTCTCCACAACGACGACGATGGTCCTCCGTCACTTTGGAGCTCCAAAGTCGTCACGGTCGTCTCTGTGCCTGTTACCTCGCCGCTCTTGGACCTCTGCGATTTTTTCATGCATCACCGTCGTGCCGCGCATCGTCCGATTCGTTTGATTTTCACGCTGTGCCGTGCTCTGCGAAACTCCGTTCTCCGTGCAAAACCAAGGCCGTACCTGTAATTAGCAACCAAATGATCGACAGTGGAGCCTCGGACCGTCACTGTGCACCGTTTTTTCATACCGCTTTTTGCCATTTTTCCGCAAAAGTGTTCCGCGAATGTCAGTTACCGGGACGAAATGTGCGTTCGACACGAATCGACTGTTATAATCGACTCCAAGTATATTCAATCGTTCTGTCTCTCTTTTTTTCTTTTCACGTGGCGCGCGATTAGAACGAACTGAAGTTTCTCCGCTTTGACATTTCGTAGATATTCATACCGAGTAAGTTTCACGCAAAACCGATAGTTCGATATAGTAATACGTCTACTAGCGCGGCACATGGAAGATCCGACAGATTTCTCTCTCTCTCTCTCTTTCTCTAGCTAGCTATCATCTATGTATCTATTTTGAATCGGTTAATTGTGCGAGTTCCCGAGAGAAGAGAAAATATGGAACGATAGAAGATTCGATCGATTTGGTGAACATCGACTTGACGATACAAAAGCTGACTTGCTTACTTTTTGTGCGTATAAAGAAAGAAGGAAAGGAAAGGAAAAAAAAAGAAAGGAAACGTTGTTCGCGTACGTCAGCAGTGCTCGTGTCCGTGTTCCCTTTGGTCTATCAGTGGGTAAAGATGGCGGCCTCGTCGTTCGGTTGGTTCGTCAGTTGAGTGGTGAGAGGGGCAACTGTGACGCAACCTAACGTCACGTGATCAAACCGTGGCTCTGCTCTCGCTGGGCCAGTGTGTGATCTAACGTTTGTTACGGCGGTTGGTGGAAGATAACGTCTTCTTGGAGAGTGTTGGATAGACAAGAAGAAGAAGAAGAAGAAAAAGAAGAAAAAGAAGAAAAAGGAGTACTTCTTTCGACGTTACATCCCGTTGCTCCGGAACGCAACGCACACCACCTTGATCTTTTTCTCGGTCGCTAGGTCAGTGGGGGTGAGAAACTGGCTTGGCTCTCTGTGCTACGATAGTCAGTCTTTTTCTCTCTCCTATCGGCCTCGCGACACATCTCTTTCAACGATATATCGAACTGCTCCAAGTACTTTTTCTTTTTTTTTTTTTTTAACGAAAAAGATACCACGTTTCTTTCTTCTTCTCCTGTTTTTTTCTTTTTCTTTTTTTTTTTTAAGATTTTGAAAACGGTACAGTTTGGACGGAGGAGACCAAGTGTACATAAGATGATCATATTATTCGCGGGCTCAGCAGTGAAAACCGTTTGTTCCCCCAGCTGTAATGTACCCCGTTGAAAAGGCTCTGGGATCACGGAAAACACTGCGCGAGTACTGACCATTCTTCGAGCGTGTTTGTCATCGTCACTCTTTTACCCATCATCCATCGTTCCGTCTTTCTCCAGTCGCGCGCACAATCGACGAACCATACACAGCCGCCGGCATACGCAAATTATTTCACCATCGCTTGTTCCAAGCGTGTAGAGTACAGTGCGTACGTCGGTTGACCGGAAAATGTCGTTCCTGAAATAAATTGCATTCGAGTGAGGCGAGTTTAAAGTCACTCTTTTTTTTTTCTTTTTTTTTTGTTCGAGTCGTTTATTTAGCTTTTTCTGTGTTCGATAAACTTCTTTTTCAATATTTCAGCAGTTGAGATATCGTGCACACATTCCTGGACGACGGTAGAATTTCGCCGAATATGTCGTAAATCGGATACACCTGTTTCGTCGAATATAGTCTTACGTAGCAGCTGAACGACACGTAGGTCCCGATCGTCGTTGCAAAGCTACTTTGTAATTGCTGTGCAAGATCCCAGCCGTTAGAGCGCCGTTCACCTCGAGCCTTCTTGTACTTTCTAAAACCGCTTACTTTCGTAACTTGGCAAATACCGCCGGCCTCGTGCCACGTACATACTGGCTCGCTGCTGTTCGTGATTACGGACCTACGTTTTCTTTTTCTTTTTCTTTTTTTCTTCTCTCTAGTAAACCGCTCCGTTATCATTCTCCGTGTAAAACAAGTGTACAAACGTATCGGTTTTATAAGCGTTGTTTCACAGATCGCATCTACATTTATCTTTCTTTTTTTTTTTTTTTAATTTTTGAAGAAACTCTTTAAATACACATTTTTTGTGATTTCAGATTTCACACGTTTTTGATACAGTCCGTGCATCAAAAATCATGAAACGTAGCTCGAATGTTTGGTGATTGCCCCACGCAGAGAAACAAATTTTTTTATTTTTTTTTTTTTTTTTGTTTCGTTGGACTCCAAGTAAGGAAAGGACTTGCACAATTCTCTTCACGTGCAATGAAAAAAAAAAAACTGTACACGGGTTGTTTCCAATCGTTTAAGTTCGTTTGAAAAGGATAGTACTCGTACTATGATTTTGTTGTACCGACACATTTCACGGTACAGATAGAAAAGTCGATGGATAAAAACGAGAAGTTTGGAAAGTTACCACTCCTTAGGAAGAATGGACAGGTAGAAGACGATGATGGAATTGAGATATGCCGTGCGCGCACGTACATGCAAGGAGGAAAGGGAAGTGGGACTGGCTTGCCTTGTGCCACTTTGTACGTACGTACCGCTATCGAGATCGTAGTCTCGATATTCTGTACCGATTTTGTAATATTACCAGATTCGTTTCTCCCCTCGGTATCGCTGACATTGGTTTCGCTTGTCGTTGTCGAACCAAGTGTGCCCCCATTGCAAATCTCCAGATTATCGAATTTTTTTCTATTTTACGAAAAAGAAACTTTTTGCTGCTATTGTCATTTTTGTACGCAGAATGTTTTTGGCGTGATCGGTTCGCTCTGAATCGCGACGAAACGAGATAATTTTACGAGTGAACACAACAACCGCCATTTTATAGAAACCATCGCATTGCGGCCATCTTTTGTATAGTAACTGAAGCGTTTCCATTTCCATTTGGGATTGCTTGATTGGCTCGAATTCCGTTCCACGCGCTGTCTAATTTTACACGGTGTCCTCGAATCCGCCTCGCCATGGCTCATCGCGTGCTGCCGCTACCTGAGTCCGAGAAAACGCGTTTCATATCAAAATCGCTGGCAACCCTTTCGCTGGCTTTGTCAATTCCCGGAATCTCCAACTCGGAAATGCCAAACTCGCAACCACGAACGACGGTCGCCAACTATCGAATTTGTATGATTGCACCATGTGCGTGTGTGTACATATATGTGTAATTGCTTGTTTACACGTTATACGTGTGCGTAAATTTGTAACAAATTGTAAGCAATAAAAATTTACGATGCGTGAAGCGAAATGTGCTACGCGTGTGCATGCGAGAAGGAATAAACAACCGTTTTATTGTAACAAAGTTAAAATTGAAAATAAAAGTACAATCACGAAAGTTTAATTATTTGAAAATCATTACCATACCATTCTGCGCAATGTGGTTCAATCTGCAGCTAATATCTTATCTTTTTAGGTACTTGGTAATTAAAATTTAATCCCAGATGATTTTGGATAGTTGCACGACTTCTTGGCAGGCTGCTCCGAAAAAGGATGAAAAGTCTTTCACGCGCGTCGAATAATCTGAAACCGCAAGTCTGGCGACTCGACGACTCCTCTTAATTCCGCTAAACGCGAGTTCCGTTCTCGCCGCGTCATTCACATCGCTAGCCGCGACGAGAATTCCACCGCCGTCAAATTGTCTTCGAGTATCTTCGTGTTTTTTATTTTTCAAGAAAAACGTTGTCGCGCCAACCGAGTTTGCATCCGAATAAAAAGTTACGAGATCGCTTCGGGGCGTGTGGACTTCGTTCCCTGCCCCGTTTGAAGAAAATTCCCCCCCGTTGCCTGCGCCAATGTTGCGGATGACATCATTGCGAAACGCTTGGCCAGCAGGGGGAGAGGGGGGGCATCTGTAAAGATCGCGGGTAGAGGCGAGGAGCGCGGTGGTTGCGCGTCGGGGGAGGGAAGGGGGAGAGCCGAGAATGAAAAGGAAGACGCAGCTAGCGATGGCCTCATCAACGCGTTTCGCCTTTTCTTTTTCTTCCCTTTGCGGACCCGCGTGGCAAAACAAGTCGCTAGTTTACGGCATTTCGACTTGTTTCGCGAAAAGTCGAACAACAAACTTGACGGCAAAAAAATGACGAATCTCTCGGATAACAGAAATTACGTAACGTGTTTCGGCCGTTGCTATATTCGTGTTCATAGATACGCGTTGCTATTCGCACGCAGTTACGTATGCATTTGTACACGCGGGAAGAAAAACGTTCTCGATCGATCTCCGTGGGCAGATGCAAGAAGTTGCGTGTTCGAGAACTTACGAGGCGGAATCGAATGGCCATCGCTAAGCACAGAAGTCTCTGAGGAGCAACTGAGACGGACTGAGAACGAAAGAACAGCGAAGAGAGAACGAGCAGTCTCTCTCGCGCTCTCTCTCTCTCTCTCTCTCTGTGTAGAAAACTCGCGGAGAGGGAAGAGGAGAATGAAACCGTGATGTGATATAAGTATGAGAATGGCAGCGGTGGGGTAGACCAGGCAACCAGGCCTTGAACGAGCGAAAAAGAACAAAAAATCTTCTCGGGGGTCCTCCGCTATACACTAAACCGCTTCGTAAAGTTGCAAAGAAAGAAAAAAAGTCGTAAAAAGTACCCACATCGTCTACCTTCCCGTTACTAAATTATTGCTTTCGATCTATTTCTACGATTCGCGGCGATATTTTTGGCAATGTTTCGAATCGGACAGACCAAAGACATGCCCAGAAATAGAAAAGTTACGTGTCCGACATGAGCTCTTTTTCGCTCGCGACTATAATTTTCAAGCTGTTGCACGTCGAGAGCGCTGCGGTTTCGAAGCAACGCCACCTTGAAGCTCTGTACATACGTTGCCACGACAGGCTTACTCGGAAAGTCAGAGAGGAGGGATTGAAATTTCTATCTAACAGAAAAATTAGAAAAATAATAGTAAAATCGGCATCGCGATCGTTTCCGAGGAAAAGAATCTGCGTTTTTGCTGGAATTGCACAAGAAAGTTACGAGATAAGCACGAGAGTGTTGCCTCTCCAGAATTTTTCGCCGTCGCTTATCGTCCCGATCTCTTCCACTTTGATAACGACTCTATCGAAGAGATTTGCCTCCTTCACTTGTCGAGAATCCGCGCGTTGATTTCCACATGCGTGCTTCCTGCATGCAACAACGTCCCCGATGTGTCGAGCTCCGCTCGGCGATATGACACATCGGAATTTACGTGGCAGCAACTTTTCCGGAAATGCGTCAGTGGAATACTGACAATGAGCGGAACGACAATGCGCCACCGCGCGAGAAAGAAGGAGCGAACAAGGAGAGAGACGAATAGGATACCGGCTATCGCTCGGAAGCTCGATAATGCAATTGTGTAACCGCAACAACATCAAAGAGTCAACACCTTCGGCTCTTCGCGTCCCGTATTTTTAAAATGGCCTGACGATTTCAAACCTGTCGTTTCGTGTTTATTTTCATTTACGCACGTACAGGGTGGTCAAGAAATCACATGGAAAGACTGAATGATATAAAACAAAAATAACTTTTACAAACACATTATTTTACTTGGAAATATAATTAATGGATTTTTTTTCAACATTACGTTGTGTGAAACCTACAGAAAAAAAAGATGGAAAACGAGCAAGTTGTGACTTTTTCAAATCCTTCAGTTCTTCAGTCACCCTGTACATATATATCTGTCTGTGGTCTTGAAGTTTTTTACATCTGGCGAAGAGAAGGTAGGTGACGAACGTGGATCGAGTCGCAAGTTAACAAGGTATCGCGAGATCCATAAAACGGAAATAGCGTATCGAACACGGCTAAAGAGCACTGCGACGTTTCGTTCCAACGACGGAAGATTTATCCTGGCGACTCTGCGTCGATTGCAACTTTCTCGTCGGTTAAATTTTAAATATCGTCTCTTCAACTTCAAAAATAAAGTCCTTTGTTGAATCTATTTTCTCCGAAGATTTAAGCTCAGCTGAATGCGCGATCTTATCTTTCAGAGGGTTCGCTATGATGAACGATTTACGGAAGCGACGAGTGGTATCGAAGTATCACGACACTCGGTACGTATCTCTCTAAAAGTTCGGGAACTACAAAGTTTGCGAGTTTCCAGTCGGGGAAAAGCGACAAACTGCATCGTGCGATAGTTGATCCCTCGGAAGGTTAAAAGCCTAATCGTTGCTCGGGGTGACTCGTAGCGAAAGCTCGCGACAGGCCTGTTGCAAAGGCAAAATTAAAAGCAAAAGCGTTCGAGGAGATGAGTGGTGCGAGTCGCGCGAAACGAAGGAACGAAGGAGGGGAGGGGGAGGGCAGAGGAAAAGGAGGAGGGAAACGAAAGCGAAGACTTCCGGTGAGAAGCGAGAAG
Source organism: Melipona bicolor (assembly GCA_030673865.1). Taxonomy (NCBI): domain Eukaryota; kingdom Metazoa; phylum Arthropoda; class Insecta; order Hymenoptera; family Apidae; genus Melipona; species Melipona bicolor. The sequence continues at coordinate 1,034,394 of JAHYIQ010000042.1, read as the reverse complement.
GGAGAAGCAAACGGGTAGGAAAGGGAAGAGAGGAGAGAGAAAAGGAAGTGTTGCGAGGCGTGGGAGAGGGCGTCTCCTTTGACAGAGCGAGGCCATGCGGAGAGAGAGAGAGAGAGATGTTACGAAGCGACCTGTTCGTCGGTTCCATCCTCACCGAAAACCCACCCCAACTTTCACCCTCGCAGCACGCCCGGACGACTCGATGCTCAAAGATGGCCGCCTAGCTGGCTAGGAGGTCACCGGGTGCCACGCTAGACCACGCCCTACACATTCGCCAAACCCGACCAGCCAGCTTTCCATCGGCCGATTTAGCTTGCACAGCCAGTATCAAGGGCGCTCCAAGGACGAATGCCGGCACCACGCCGCTCCTTCAAGAACGATCGCAGGCTCCCTTGCTGCGATCGCTTCTTCCCGGAAATTACGCAATCACGACCGCTCGTTACTCGTTACCTCTCAGTCTGTCGTCCCTCTCTCTCTCTCTCTCTGTCGCAGTCTCGCTCTTGCTCTCCGTTATTCTCTCTCTTTTCTCAAAATCCTATGCCTTTTTTCAAAACGCTCGCGCATCTCTATTCGAAGCTTCGTCTCCCTCAATGTTTCATCCACTCGCCTCGATGTGGTTTTATCAGAGATACGTGCTTTTATCCCATGGCCTTTTATTTCTTATGTGGCAGTAATTTCTGATTTTCTTGCAGCAAATCTTGTAGTTAACTCTTCCCCGGTGGGATGTTTGTGAAATGACAGTTGCGTGTGTTGTAGGAGTTTTCATAAGTAATTGTACAATTTCATTATTTGAACGCTGTAACATTTCAAATGATTTTCACTTTCGTTTTCTACAAGTGCTTCAAAGCGTCATAAGGATATTCTTGTCCAAATTGATATTGATCCCAGACAGTTTGGACAGATACGTAATTATACAAATCTATTCGTTTTAATTATCATATAAATATTTTAATTGCTTTGTATGATTTATACGTAGAATTTTATTTTGATACGATTGTTCCAATGTTGATAGATACTTTCCAACCAATCAAAGTCAAGTATATTTATATGTATTACGTCCTAAATGAATAAATTAAAATCTATTGATTTAAATTGTTTTATATGATTTATAGGATATATGTAGAATATTTTGATACGATTGTTCCAGTGTTAGTAGATTTTTCTCAACCAAACCAAAGTTGGATTAACCAAAGTCAAGTATATCTATTATGTATTACATCCTAAATGAATAAATTAAAATCTCTTCACTTAAATTGTTTTATATGATTTATACGATACACGTAGAAAATTTTAATATGGATGTTCCAGTGTTAATAGATGCTTTCATCTCTTCATTTATATTAATATTTTCATTGACCTAACCTATATCTGTCATATTCACGTCCGCCGTGAAAGTATACATAATTGTATAAATATACGTGCATATGAATGTATTACGTCCTAAATGAACAGATTAATATCTATTTTAAGTGTTTTGTACAATTTATACAATGTACGATCATACGAATATAATTTATATGAATTATATGATTCGTACGTAGAATATCTTTGATACGGTTGTTCCAGATACTGTCATCACTTCATTTAGCATGGATTTGTTCGCGATGAAGCTGCTGCAGGCATACGAGGACAGATGGATGACGAGTAAAGTAAGTCTACGTACATACGTACCACGACCAACGAACGAGTGGTTACGCGTGATGAATGATTATGGAATTCAAAGGCACACGCACGGAATAAGGCTATCGGGAAGAATACAAAGAGGCGAAGCTGAGTCACACCTCGGTGCCCTCTCTGTGTCTCTCTGCGTCTAGAACGAAATAGGTTTTTGGAACGCGGGCTTTTTCGGGACACAAAATCGATCGACCCGTTCCACTGGCCTAATTACTGGCCCGACGGTTCTATCGCGGCCGCGTCACGCCGCGTCGCGCCGCAGTTCTCGCCCGTGTAAACTCGCCTCTCTCCGTGCCTCTCCGCGCTCGGCGATACGCTCTGCAAGCTCTCTGCCACTGGCAAACGAGGCGAACCGGGGCAGGATCTTTGATACGCCCAAGAGATAAGCAAATAATTGACGAAATATATATGTGTCACTCACGAGTATCGAAATAACGACGTTAAATGCAAGAGAAGACGCAACACTCACGTGCAAGATATGAAGTGTAAAATGCTTGGTTACGAGCAATGTACAGTCGGTGAAATAGTTGAGCAATGTACAGTCGATGGAATAGCTCATCTCCAGTCTTTCTTTCGACGCCAATTCCTAGAACACACCACTCCTCTTAACCGACCAGCTTCGTTGGACAGTTACGAGAGCACTACTGTAGTTGCAAGATCGCATCGAAATGTCCATCGATTTTGACGAAATTTCGCTTAACACACTGTCGCGTACGCTGTCACTTCGCGTGATTTCTTCTCTTGTCGCGAAAATGTACGGAAATGATTTCAGGCCTTGAATTCAATATCCGTCTAATACACACATTTGGAAACCACGTCTCGCTTGCGTGACACTGACGTTGGTTGGTTTATGACATGGCGATCATTTTTTAGAAGAAAAAATCCTCACGCTCGAAATTAATTGAGATTCTTCTGCTTGTAAATTCTCTAAATTGTCTACACGTGAGGGATGATAGAAAAATTAAGATCTCTAATTTGACGAGCTAACTTTAGTCAATAAGTATCGTGTAATTACTAACCATGGTACGAACATATTGCGTAAATATCGGCAGTAAAACTTTAGGCGGCAACCTAAAGGCTAACGATGAGAGAAACGTGCAACCGTCAAAGTATTAAGGTGAGTCTTCAAAGAAAACGTTTGATTTTTTTTATTTTGTTTCATCGCCAACCATGTGCATGTAAATTATCCTCAAAGTTGGGACTGCGGAAACTACTTTGACAAATTACTAGAGAATTACATAATTACTGTGTTGATTGATGAAATTAGTACCTTTCAATGACGAATGTAATCGTTTGTACCAGCAAGTGTTACAGAGTGATACTTTATCAAGAAAAAAGAAAGAAGAGTACAATTAATCAATTATCTCTTAATAAATTCGTAAAGAAAACGCCAGATATTAATCAACCAAGTGTTATTTATTTATTTGTATGCTGATACACCTCGTTAAAAAATAAATATTTTAAAAACAATATTTTATATTTTAATATTTTAAAACACTTTTTGGCGTTTTTCTTTTCTTACATTTCTCTGTTTTCGTACATTTCAACGCGTCTCGACACATTTCAGGAACCAATTAGATACGAAAGCCGAGGACTGTCCGCACTTAAATCGTTCCTTGCTCGTAAATGTGTAATAGTTTTCTGAAAAAAGCTGAATTTATCGTCCGATTTTACTGCTCGCTACTGTTTTTTAAACAAACGCCGAAGACACGATCGATCACTCAATGTAATCTTGTAGAATTTCACGGCGGCTATCTTTGTAAACATTATACAGAGGGGGGGGGGGGGATTACTCGGCAGACTCGCGTTTAGACAACGTTATTCGCTGAAGCGAGATATACTCGTTTCACGAAGACGCCAATAAATGTCGGGGAAGTTGATTTTGTGGAACAGCCGGGACAATTCACTCGACCATCGCCGCTAAAAAGTTTCCCGTTGCGCGACAAACGGCTCGTCTGTCGTACCGTCGCCGTGTTATTAACTTAATTTGCAACAGTATCGCAGCAACTACTCGCCCATAGTGGCGCGAAAGGCCTTGTTTAACCCTTTGACGTACGAATTGAATTAAACGAAATTCGATACGACCGAAAAAAACGATGTTTATTTTTCATCTTAACATTTACACTCTGTTTATTTTTCGTTTTAACGCTTCAAAGGTAATTTTTGTACTCTTGTATTTGTACCGCAAAATGTCACAACTTACTGACAAAATTAATGAAAAATGATCAAAGGACAAATTAATGATTCAAAATTAGTGAGGAATGATGACAGGACAAATTAATGATTCAATAGTCCTTGGGAAACGTATGTCAAGGTGTTAACTGCAAATGCATTTTTGTGCAGTTTCACACAGATGACAAATACTTTTCTCCCTCCTCTGTTTTCACTTTCGTTTACATCGTTCGATTTTTCTTCTTTTTTTTTTTTTTTAATATCGCTGAAACGTTCTCGTTAGCATCCCCTACGTTCACTTACGTTACTCGTTATTCTCGAAAACGCGAGGCAGGTTACGCAACGCGACTCGGTTTTTCAAGGACCGAGTGATTAGCCGTAACAGCAGAACCAGAAAGCAGCAGGTAGAAAAGAATGGCGGCGAGGGGAAATTTCAAGATGTCAAATCTCAACGGGATCTCTCGCTCCTTCCTTCTGGGATTTCCCTGAAAAGGAGGGGCAAAGTAGCCGGTTCGATTGATTCAACGAAATGTGATCATCGACGAACGCGAACACGTTTGTGCAAGCACGTGCACTGGCGAGTAAACGTGGAGGAAACGATGGAAGAAGATACACAGGCGTTAAAGAAAGAGAAAGAAAGAGAAAGAGAGAGGAAAGAGAGTACATATTTCCGTTGTTGCAGGGTCCCATCCGTTCGGCAGGTTTGCGCAGGAGGGTGTGCGCAGGCGCACGCGCGTTTACATATAGGCCCACCTACCTATTTACTTACCTACCTGCATCCTCTCTGTTTGAGAGCCTGCTCCTCGCCAGCCTCCTCCTAGCTGCTCTCTGGTTGCCTGCGTCTCTTGGCCTGCCTGCCTGCCTACCGGTTTGCCTTGATCCCTTGAACAGTCGGGGAGGTGGGCTGGTAGGTAGGTATGGCTTTCTTACGTAAGCGTTCCACTAAGTAAGAGAGCGAGAGAGTTATATAGCGGCAGGGTCGATCGCTAGAGACCCATCGGTCCATCGATTCCTTTTCAAACGGAAGTTCTTCCAACACTTTCAAAAATCGCAAAGATCATCGTTCCACCCTCCGTGAAAGTCAATAAAAGTTTCAAAAAAAAAAAAAAAAAAAAATGCGGCTCAATCGATCTCCGATCGCCTCGTCTAACTTTCCTAGAAGACGGGGGGGGAGAGTTGGAATTCGGGTCATATAGCCACTGCGTGACGATCGATCGGCCACACAGCTCTCGACGACGAAACGTAACGATGCAGGGAGGTTATTTATTGATCTAGTGTGCGGCGTACGACGATGAGACGCGAGGCTCGCGCGAACACACGATTCATCGCCGTACTGTCAAGGCCGCGAACTTCCTCGCTTCCTCGTTCTTCGTGCTCCACTCGATTCGAAACTCCTGCCTTGCTCGAGCTTCCTGGCTGGCGGCAACTCGCCTGCACGAACCCGCGAGAGGTGGGAGAAGAGAGCAGAGGGACGCGGAGAGATCGAACGACAGCTATGCATGTATGCACGTTCGCTGTGTATAAAGGATAAAGGAGAGTTCCACCACGGTGGACGGTGGCGCGGTCCTCGACAAGCGGGCCAAGAACACCACTATGAATCGCGCGCGGTCGCAGCCACGGCGCTTGTGCCGTGACACAGATATGTACATCACGCCCTCTCTCCAGCCCCCTCCCCTCGTTTCGCGGTACCCCTTCGCTTTCATAGCCCGTCGCAAACTGGGCCAGCGCTCTTCTATGAAACGGACGCGCAAATTTACTGGATCAATTTTAGCGTTCATCTCCCCAGAGCTGAATATTAGGGTCGCGTTCCTCGCTCCTGGCTCTAGCGGCATTCTCTCCGCTTCTTCTCCCTCTTTCCACATTTTCCAAACTCTCTGTATCTATCCGAATACATATTCCTTCATCCATCGACCGTTTGGTCGTGATTTAACATTTTATTGTCGACTGCCATGCCAGATGCTCGCAGGGGAACGCAAGAGAATTACCCGCTTAATTTTCGTAATGCAACGTGTAACGTTTTAATGAAAATCATTAATCGTGTCTCGTAGTATCTTTTACATTTTTTATTTCGTGATATATTTTATTTTTGTTTCGTAATATCTGTATTTTATTTTATTTCGTTTTGTATGTTTTATTTTTATTTCGTAATATCTATTTATTTTATTTCATAATATTCTAGTTAGTTTATTTATTATTTTTTTATTTCGTAATATCTACATTTTATTTCATAGTGTTCTAATTAATTGTGATATTCGAAACTTTTTAGTCGACCATGTTCACTTTATTTTACTCGTTCGAGGCACTTTGGTCACTCGATGACCACCGTGGCCCCATCGAGGAAACAATCTCCGGTCACAGGTGACTAACACAGTGGCAGTCAACTTGTTAACCTTTCAGCTATGAATGACAAGTATACTCGAGTGTACTCACAAAGAAATGGCAATTTTTTGGTGTAACGACGAGTGTACTCGCGCGAGAAAAGTAATTACTTCATATTTGTAAATTTCAGACATTTTAGAATACTTCAGAACTAGACTTGACTCTATATATATATATATGATTTTTTTTAATACAGTCTAGCAAGAAATTTACTCGCTAATTTTTCATTATTTTTATTATATAACAAAACTGGACTCGAATCAAACATCATTCTAACAAAATAAATTAAATTCCAAATTTCTTCTCATCTTTCCCAAATATTTGATTCAACAATTTTGTTTAATAAGAAAAATTATGAATGTTCAAGTTTTGCAAGTAATTAAATTAAACAATAAAATTACTAATTTTTCAAAACAAAAAAAAAGCTAGTGTCATTTTCTTAAATTTGATTCAATTTTTGCAGCAGCTGCACGTACTCTGTCTCTGACGAGTATAATCGTCGCGACGCAATCTAGACACACTTTAACACATTAATCGTCGAGCGCAAATCGAGTAGGTTTTTTGCAGGGTTATGAATCCTTAGGCATTCCATTGTTGTCATGCTTTTTTTATGTTTTTGTTTTTTATTCTTTTTTTTGTGCTTTTTGTTAAGTTTATGACACGTAGTTAACTTATTAAATTAGGAGCTTTTTACATATCTTTAGCATTTCTCAAGTGTAGATTAGAAATTTAGAGAATTTGCAACGAAACCTTTAAATTCCATAACTATTACAATATTATGTATTACAATATTAATCTACTTAATTTAAAAATGACTACTAAAAGCTCATGTTTCCACTAAATGTTTCTTCTATAATCTACTAAATATTTCTCGCTTTAAGATTTAGAAACAGAAAATCGTCGCCCAATGGAAACTCGACTGTCACCCAGATATGGCGATCAACGTGTTAAAAGTGGCTGAGAGGTTAAAGAAATTCGTTGGAGTGAGATTCAATGCGACCGAGAGAAAAACGAGAGGTGGTTTCAGTGTCAAAGAGCAAAGATTGTCAAGAGACGTTTTCGCTTTTTTCTCCGGCAACGAAAGAACGAACGATGATCGCATCTCGTCGCGTCAGAAGGCGCAATTGCAGAGGTTAGAATCACGCGTGCGCAGCCGCTCGCGTTCTCTCGCGTATCCATAATTGCGCCGCTTCCTGCGCGTGAATACCGTTGTCCTACATTTCGGGTAAGTACGCTTACCGTCGGCGTTATTTTGCAAACTAGGTCGAACGGCTCGGCCCGTCATACCGCGCGCCGTCTAATCGTCGCGAGTCTGCCGGCCTACTGCTCCGCTCCTTTCTTTTCACCGATCGACCCGCTCGCTATTTCGTCGCGCCCTTATCACGCGGTGCCTCGCCAACCGTACGTGGCGGTGCCAATCTTGCTCGACCGCGTCGCGAGATATCGCACTTGTTACCGAAATTCTTCCTTCTACTTTCTCCAGTTATATTTCTCTTTCAACCTCTTGCGCCAGTAACTGGTTCACGGACCATAACGAGTGACCAAACCGTATACAATAATTCGTCTTCTTTTTGAATTTATCGGTATGTCACTGGATAGAAATTACTAAGAAGTAATAAATTTATTATTTGTTTCACCTGGGTTATATCTCAATATACTTAAAACTGAGAAAATACTACAATTTTGGGCCAAATATTCTTGACGTGCGTAGCACGTGATTCCAGCGCAAGAGCTTAAATTTCGTTTCAGAGTATGTCTTCGTTCTGAGATAATACGTGTTTTGTAGATGTTCGTTGATGCAACAATGATGATGTTCAACATCAATAATAAAGAAATTATATTTTGTAGATAAAAATTGATATCTGGACTAGCGTCCACGTCTGCAGAGAAATTAAAATATTCGTGAGATTGAACGGTATTTGTCAACAATGGAAAAATGACATCTCGTGCGTAGGAAGATATATTCATAAACCTTTTTCATCGTCATACCAATTTTGTACACAATTACTCCCACTCTCTTTGATGATGTAATGATGTAATGTTGGTGTGCAGTGTAGCATTTATTTCAAATTATTCGAATCTAAAAAATAAAGTTTCTTAAAATTGAATAACTCTTAAACTTGTAAAATATTTCTTAAAAATTATAAAAAATTAGACTAATTGCAAAATTAAACTTCGATCGAAAATCAACTGTTTTCAGTTGCAGTATTTTAGTTAGCATAATATTTATTTAATTAGTTAAATTTATTTAATTTAGTTAGTATATTATTTATTTAGTAAAAATAAATATTATAAATGAAAAAAATGAAATGCAAATCTCTAGAGAAATCTGTATAAAAAATAAAATGAATTTTGTTTGAAGTTTCATTACTCGATTAACTATCGAGCTATCCTACCATAGTTTGAAGAAATGGTTTTGAGAAAAACGCGTTCGAAGTTTCAAAAGTAGGTGCTTATGGCACAGGTTTGTATTTTTGGACAGTTGGATTTCATCAACTCTCGAAATAGTACCGAGATTTCTGCATTTGCTAATCGTCAAAGACCATTATGGTCTCACAGTAGATAATGAATTATAAAATAATGATCTCAAGTTGCACCATGGACAGACGAGATGCTGTGGCTGCTCGCTTGTCACAGGCCTTCGACTTAACCTAAACCCTATCTCGCCAAACCATTTTTAATTTCATTATTTCCGCGATTTTGACTGCAAAACTTTGACTGCAAAGCTCGTGTTTGATTTGATGTAAAAAAAATATATATATATATATCGATCTTTCTCGACCTGTTACACGAGAATCCCCCCTCCTCCCCTTCTCTTAATCGACCTTTCGCTACGTCGAGAACGCTGCTACTCTAATACATATACGTACGTAGGTACTTCCCCTTGACACGGGGGACTTGATAGCATAAAAGACCTCCCAACTATCATTACGGCGATCCAGCGTAATTACAGCCTATCAACTTCTTCGCAGAAACTGCTGGAAACACTCATTTTCCTCATCCTCGGTTGTTCTCTCCGTGTTCCGTCGTTAGAAACCCTTTCGTTTCGAAACAAGGAAGAAAAATGAAGAGGCGTCGCAACAATTTTGTGTTACAATTTTCCAACGTGGCTCTTGCAAAAGAAAAAGAAAAAAAGCAACAGAAGATTTTACGAGATTGAAAAAGACAACGCAGCGTTGCATCATTGATTGCGGAAGCGTTCGCGCGCGTTCGCCCGAAAGAACAGTAGCTGTAAGGACAGGCGATCGTAACGATGCGAATCGAGCGCAACGCGGAAGCGCGTAGGTACCTACATACATCGCGCGGTCCCTTGCAGAGGAAGCGGACTTTCGCCCTGGCAAATCCGCACGATGGATCGTCGTTTAATTTCAGAGCAGACTTCTGGCCGAAATTTATTTCGAATAATAATTTACAGATAAATTTTTGAAACAACGTTTTTTAGTATTTCGCAAATGATGGTATGTAGCTCCATCTTTGCTCGATTAAAGGAATTTGAAACTGTGCAAGTAAAATTTGGGAAAATAATAAATCGAATAACTGATTATTTGAGAAAATAATATTTACTTGATAACTGGAAATTTGTCTTTGCAAATAATATTCAAAATAAATAGCAATGAATCCAAAATACTCAAATGAAAAGAAATGAAAATGATCAATGAAAGTCGAAATAATAGGCGGTGCCCATAAGTAATGTCGTTTTTTTCAAATTTAATAAACATTGTCATCTAGTGACAATAATTTAAATAAAATAAAATTTTGTACAGTATCAAAAAATGACATTACTTACGGGTATTCTTAATAATATATTAGTGTGCGTTATCACGGCAGAAATTTGTCTTATGTTAGCTTTTAATAGGACTCGTTTCCTCAAACATTTGGTCCGTTGATGAACAAAATTTGAGAACATCTATTGAAGTTGCAAATGAGAATAGTCTCTCTACTAACAACGAAGACGGTAGGGGAGTATTATATTTTACAAATACTTGTTCCATTAATATATGTTCACGGAGCACATCTAAATTTCTTTTATCGTCATCAAAAAATCGAGCGATATCCATTTCAACTTGTGTCTGTAGATAAGCGTGATAGCAGCATTGGACGTTGTATCTTAAGAGACCAATTGTTTCTATCAAAATCAAATAACGAATAATTCAAATATTTCACGAAATGACAAATAAATCATCTAATTGTAATTTTTATATAAAGTGCTTAATAACATAATTTCGTTATTTTACAAATAGACCATCTCTGAAAGAAACATTACAAAGTAATTTAAAAAATAATGTTATTTGACAATTTTTCAAAACACCCAGCTCTGTTTCAGAGGGCACCAGCTCGCGCTCTCTTAACGAGCACCGATCACGACGGATTACTCTCGCTGTCTACTCCTCGTAATTATTCCACTTTTCGGTTTTCCATCCTTCGTCCTTTCCGCTTCCACTTCCCAGCCCGATGTTAAACGCCGGCTTCGTTAACGCCGCCTCCCTATTACCGCGACAATTCCGCTGAAAATGCTTATTTCTTACAGACGCACCAGTTTCAGGCAGATCTCAACGCCACGCTCGATCGTCCGCCCTTTTGATTTCGCTCCGACCGAGAGCGAATCTTCATCGAGGACTCGCTTTCGAGATTCCTCCTCGCTGGAAATTCGTCGAGCCATTATTCTCCAAAATTAGACGATCTTTCTGTAGACGAAACTCGCGAATCTTTTTGTTTTTTGCTAGCGAGACTATCTCGAAAGCATGATCCTCCATATCGTGGATTTTTAACCTTTTGTCGAGTGTGACTCAACATTAGTTTTTATCACAGGAATTCTTATGTTGAGTCACACTCGATATTTTTAAATCGCCAAAGAAAAATAATTGAAAAATAGAAGTCAAAAATAACCTAATTTCGAGTTGTAACATCGTGGTAGGAATCACGGTTCCGACTTGAGAGAAAAAGTAAATCGTCGTCTCACGAAATACGAATTCAAATTTTCAATTTTAATTCTTTCAAATTGACAGAATAACCTCTTGCGCTGGCAACTGGTTTGCGGACCATAACGAGTGACCGAACCACAATATATTATACAATAATCCGGCGCTTTCATTTTCTTTTGAAATCTCGTCGATATGATATCACTGGATAGAAATTATTAAGAAGTAATAAACTTATCACTTGTTTTGCCTGCGTTACATTTAAATATACTTAAATAAACTGAGAAAATATTGCAATTTGGGACAAAAAATTCTCGATGTGCGTGGCATGTCATTCCAGCGCAAGAGGTTAACAGATATAAATTATCCGACACAGTGCAATAATTGATGTTTACCGAAGACTAAGCAAAAAAGACAAAAGATTAAAGGCAGGACTCGCAATGGAGTGACGACGATTAACGAGTCTACGATGATCGCGCGAAAAAAATACTTCAGTGACAGAGAGAAAGAGCGAAATTTTTGTTGAGATGCGATGATCATATATTTTGCACAGTCGAAAACTAAATATTTTCCGACGAAACTGTTCGACGAGATTATACGCACCTATACTCACTCGAGTAGGTATGCACAAGCGATTACGTAAGTAATCGCGAGATTACTCGGCGATATGTGTTTTGCTTTTTAACGCAGCTCGAGTTATCTCTTTGCGTTCACGATCGAAGACAGCACGCGCGAATTTCCTACGTTCGCCAGTCAAAAATAACGGATTGTCGTCGAAAGATGCATTTCAATTGCCAGTTTTTATTTTTAAATTTTTCATTCGAATCAACTCGCTTTAAACTCAAGCAAAAATGATCCCTGTCACACGAATAACAAAAGATCAAGGTCATCATTGATTTCTACTGTTTCTTAAGAAATTCTTACTTCCTGCGTATGTGTGTGCCTATTGCCCTAACTGTTCCTAACCTAATTTCCTAAACTGGGAAAAAACACATAACGAAAGGAAAAACATGTTTGTAATTGCCCTGTAATATCGTATATATGAAATAGGCAGCACTCTTCGTTAATAAATATTCTTGGCATTTTGATATAAGATGCTATTATGAATGATGGGTAATTAAAAGTACTAGAATACACATAACTAAGGATTAAAGATAGATAAACGCACAGTCGACCTTCCATCTTTGCTGGAAAATGCGTAGCTAACCTATTTCATAGATAAATATTTGCTTGTAATTCCATAACAAGGCGTTTCCTAACAAACTTTACATAACATTTTTCTCCTCTTCTCGCGTGTAGATTGACCATTAAAGTTTGGAACATCCTGAATATATATATATATATATAGGATATACGGTTCAGAAAAAAAAATGCACAATCTCGTTAACAATTTCAAAACGGAATTTTCCGCTATACTTTGAAAAGGAAAAAAATGCTGTACAAGCTCGTACAAAATCATCCAATATGGCATGGTAAAGAAACTGTACAGCGATGTTAAAATTCGTTTGCTAAATTCCATTCCCGATGAGGCAATACCAAATCAAATTTTCTTGGAGCTGTCTTTCTGTCCTTGAAGTTGATCGAAAAATGGCGAAAAAATCATCGAACAAAGCACAGTATGGTATGGTATAGTCCAACCGAAAGTTTTTGCTTCTCGCGGAAAATTCGCCTTTCATTTGCGTGCAGAAAAACCTAAAATGCCTGAAGCAACGACAGAACACGTCATGGACAGAATGGAGGTAATATGCCCGCGTGATTAGAAGAAAAAACGGGTGACCATGGGAAGGCAAGTTAATCGGATTGCTCGTAGGAAGGCGCCCCGGCGTGACGCAACCTACGTGCATATCACGAGCGCGAACGTACGTTAGAACCGCGATTCCACACTTGCTATTACGTTCACCGATTTGTGGCCATAAATTAATACACAACGATTCCAAATAGACGGACACGCGTACCGTGGCATCGTGTGAATAAATGCATGCATGTGTATATCGAATTTACACGTATACACGCCCGTGCACGCCTGTGAAGGTGATCGTGGCCCAGTGGTGCTCACCAGGAATAATAATAATTATCGACAATCGTTCAGATACGATTTTACGCGCCGTGGAAATGGCGCGCGAATCGGATTTTCGTGTAAAATAAACAATCGAATTTTAGTAGAAGTAGAATACTTATAATACTGCTTAGTAGTATTCTACTAAAGAGTAGAATACTTATAGATCCTTCCAAATACTTAGAATTGAGGCAATTTTCGTTTCGTAGGTGGAAACACCGAGGTATCCAGCGAGAAGAAAGGCGCGCGTGACACCGATTTCCAAACGAAAGGAACATCGTTATCAATTATAGTCGACGCTGTGTGCGCATTTCGCGATTCGAAGCTTCCACTCTGACACGGGGGAGTTGTGGCACAGGCAAAGAGTTGGAAAGAGCTCGGAGAAGAAACGTGTGTGTAACCTCGGTGAGTACCACTGTCGCAGAGCGATCATGCGCGCTCTTCCAGCTCCTCGACAGCCTGCTCCCGCGGCCTGCGCCGCTCACCTAGCCTTCTGTTCGTTGCGTAACGCTGCAGAGTCATGCGATAGGATAGCACCGCCGCCGTGGCGCGATCGACGAACACGTACGAACACGAACGAACGAACGAACGAACGAACGAGGGAACGAGGAGGAAAACGAACCGAGCGAGACGAGAACAGAAAGAAAGAAAAAGAAGAACAAAGAGAGTGAGAGAGAACTCGGGTAGGAGGGAAGAGAAGATGTCTTTTTTGGAGGGGGACGAGGAGAGCGTGGAGAGCTTAGAGCGTAGAGAAGAGGCGGTTCAGCCTTGAAACGCGCCGCGAGCGGGTTCGTCGCGAGTTCCGTGCACGAACGCCGGCTCGCGGATCGTGTCCAGTCCGTTTCTTTTTTTTCAACCTTTTTTTGCCACATTGTTCGCGCCACCCGGTACCGTTACTACTCTCGCCCGTCCTATCGGATTTTAGCGTCTTCTCCGATCGACACCTTCACGTCGAACGTGAATCGATTTTTTCAACTCGCTTCTCCCTCCCTTTTTAATTCGACTCGTTCACCCTCGGTTTTCGACGCGAGGGAGAACCCGCGATCCTTGGTCAAGCGAGAACACGCCGATGATCGCGAATTACTAACGTATCCGAAAGTAATTTATCAACGTAATTTATTGATGTCCAAACGGTAGTTTTATCTGGCTCGTGGTATCGGGAATTAATAGCCGGCCGGTTAATTTATCGAGGAAACCGTATATCGGCTGGATGCGTATATCCATCGATACGAGGAACGGAGGAAATGTTAGATATCGCTCCGGGGGAGGGGGGCTCTCTTTCTCTCTTTTCAAGTTTCGCCGCGATCTCCCAACTCGGAAGATATTCGCAATATACCTTTTCCCCGTAGAGCATCGGACGCCGAGATTCCCAGAAGCGGCGCGATAGATAAAAATAGATAAAAGCGACGGCGGCATCGCGCCGGCCGTGCTGGCTTTCTGGGAACGCTTTCGTCAATCAGGGTCACACCGAGTGCACCACCGGTGGTGCCTCGTTACGTCTAAAAGCAGTTTCGTGTAACACCGAGGAAACGGTGCTCTCGCGTTTAACGAGTCCGACGAGTCGATTCCTCGGGCTCATCCGAACTCGTTTATACGTAGATGACAATGCTTTGTCGGAGCATTTCGTATTCCTCCTCGCAGCGGTATTACCAATATCTTTCTCTCTCTCTCTCGCTCACTGATATTCACGAGCTCGATTATCCTTCGAAACGGTGAGACACGAGAAGAAAGGACAAAGGACGATCGTGTCGCTGAAACTCGGTGAAAAGGTAAGCGCAAGCGTGAAAAAAGAAACGAAGACACTTTTCGCGATGTCGCGACCTCCTGCGGAAGTAAAAAGCGAAAACTAAGCGGTTTTTTTCAACAGCTTCAGTAACAGCTCTCTTCCGAAAACGCACGCGATTTATTTCTCAATCTGCCGTTGCAAGAACCGAACGTTGAATACAGCGTTTGTTAAGAGCGTGCTCTATATTCTTCATTCTGCTAGATAACAGAAATTTTATACAATTTCACGCGAGTAAGATCGACAACACATTCTTCTTGTTTCTTTATAAAAAAAAAGTCGTACTTAAAAAGCAGAAGAAGACGTAACGAACACTCGTCGAATAAGACGAGAGTGTACGAGAGTAAAGGAGGTTAGGTCGGCGAAGTCTGGAAAACTAGAACACAGGGAAATTGAAGAAAACGCAGCCAGAGGGAAATAATGGGGAAGAGAGAGAGAGGGAGAGAGAGAGAGAGAGAGAGAGAGAGAGAAATTGAGAGCAGAGAGAGGGTGGAACAACGAACAAAGTGGATCGAAACCGAGCGCGACGGTGGAAATCGCGACGATCGGAGGGAAGGAAGAAAGAAAGAGGGAAAAGGGAGAAACGCGGGCGTGGAGGAAAGGAAAGGAAACGAAGGGAAATAGAAAGAAACGCGTGGTACGAGGAGGGTAGTTGGTTTCGACTTTGTAGTAGGCCTCGATCGATGCTGTTACCATGGCTACAGGTACAGTACCGCGGTGCTCTACTACTGATTATTTATGTCAAGGATCCTTCCCTGCTTCGAGGCTCGGCAACACAAACTCAAACGCAAGCGAATCACCCCAACGACTGCGTTCGAATCTCCCTCTCGCAAGATTTCCCACAATTTTCTCGCCAACCGAGACGTTCGGACGTCGCGAACATTATATACTCGATCTCGGCCCTGGAAACCCGGTTTCGCTTGGTCAAACTGACCTAATTTCCAATTTTGTTTCAACAAAATTTCTTGTCGCCCCCCATTGGACGAACGATGAAGTTTCAAGCGTGACATTCGATCGTTCATTTCGATCACGATACGATGATTAGATCGAACATTTATTTACAATTATTTACAAAACTGATTAATAATATCTCGAAATCTATGTGAAGGAAGTAACGTCTCGCGAAATAGAACCGACACCTACAACAAATTAATAAAAATTAATGGCTCAATTCAAGTGGTTATTCAGAACGGTTTTTACCACTACAGCTATTAAATTTGCAACTATTAAATTTTATACGGTTTCCGAGATCGATGCTCTCCAGTCATCAAGCAATTCGCTCCTTTCATGAAATTACACTACGCTTTCCAAACGTCTGAAATCGAATTTAATCGTATAGATAAATATTTGTACATTTATACGATTTTTAATCATACGCTGATAGGTTATGTTCGTTCGGAAGAACTTGAACACGTTAGAAAAAAAGGCGAGAAAAAACAACCGCGAATGAAGTTTCCGCGAGAACCGAGATAATAAAGTTATCGTATTGGGGTGGTCGTGAGTCGTCGGTAAATTTTTAAATGAATCATCGTGAATGCGTTGAAACGGCGATTAGTTGGCATTTAAACGATTGCTATTACTAGTGACAGGTGGCGGCTGAAGATGGAGCTTCGGTGCCGTTTTTAGAGCAAGCAGGACGGAAGAGAACACAGAGGGAAGTTACTCCCGTTGGGAAGGATGCTTTCGACCCAGTTTCACCCTTCCGTGGTGGTGGTACCAGCGCGAGCAATCGATACTACGTCTTAGAGCTACCGATATCGTGCTCTATCATTGTAAAAACTGTCGCTCTAGCGACAACTACTGCAATTACACGTGAATAAAAATGACCTCATCTTTCTTTCCCAACTTGTCTGTTTCTCTCTCTTCTTACCGTAACTAGTTCTCTTTCTTTTTCTTGTCAATACTATTCATTCATCATATTTCGTCATAACTAAGGGATCAAACGATTTGTAACTTTCTCATATTAACAGAAAAATAAGAGTAAAAAATTTGTTACTTTTATTTCGAATGCTATGCGCTATTATTTTACATAAAAACAATTATTCGTTACATTACTTCTTAGGCAGAAATAGCCTAAGGCCATCATGTAGGTCGTCACGAGTAATCAGTAGGATAGGTATAACTAAAATAATCGCAATTTTACGAATCGTAGCGTAGTATTACCTGGCAAATAAATCGCGACGTAAAAACATAAATCAGAAGACGGTTTGTTGAGAAGTTATTGACACTGGCAAATTTATTTCAAAGTTCTTTAGATGTTGAATTACCGTAAATCTACACAAATGTACTATTATCATTTATAAAAGGTCATGGTTTAGTATCTGAATTCATTCTACTGTCACTGATACTTTTTATACGGCATACTTGCTCTTCAAATTGCACCCGAAATAAAAATTAAGAAACACTGATCTCCGATATAAATTGTGCGTAACAGGAGCAATTATTCATCATGGAGAATGTGCAAAGTTGATAATACACACAGCAAGTGGACGAGATCATACATACAATTCAACGAAACGTTGCAAGTCATTTGTTTAAATTTCTCTCTGAAGTAGAACTCGTTGAAAATTATAACCGCGCTGAATAATGATTACTTTGAATAAATGTAAGAAATTCAAGCAAGTTATTCGTTCAAGCATTACCTGTATTTTTCTATGCGAAACTGATATCAAAAGATTGAGTAAGAATTTCACAAAAGAAATCGATCTTACGAATCGCATATCCATCCAACATTCTCACAATATAACATCCACTTTCTTTGAATTATATTCTTTAATTATTTCTTTTTTTTCCATTTTTCTCTCTTTTTTTTTATTCTATATACGTACATCGGAATTTACTACAGTCGACGTTTTTCTCTACCTCACACATTTCTTTCTTCAATCTTAAACGTACACGCTATCGTAACTAAAGCAATAACAATTTTAATATTTACATGTCTATCTCATTAATTAATTATATATATAATACAACTTGCAACTCTTTGCTACCAGCAATTTCTAGCAATAACATCTTGGTGCGAATAATCTGCCTCCCAACTCTTCTCTCTCTCTGTATCTCAATCCTCATTTACGTGCCAAATGTTTCCGATCCGAACGACAATATCGTTATAAATTCGGAAAATATGACCATAAGAACATCCTTTCAGCATTTATTCGTTATTATTCGTTATTATTCGTTATGTAATGAGTCACACGTCAGAGACTTTCGAAATCAAGCTGCATATTTCGCATTAATAATACGAATCTTCGTCAGCATACATACTATATCTGTGTATTTTGTACAATGAAGAAGAAACTAATCTTGTACACAATCCCATTCCAATTCAGGTAATATAAGCATATTACCAAAAAATATACACATCTGACTACGAGAATCATAATATATTATACGTATAAATAAGGTGAAAGATGTGATAGTATAACGCAGGAAATGAATGTAATTATTTCTTGTAACTCGCACAGTATAACAATCCACAATTTTCTTTGTTGCGACATCAAATATGTAATTGAACGTACATGTATGATGATTATCCTACGTTATCCGACGTATCATAGAAAATGGTGAATACCAAAACATGGAATTTTGTATGAAAATTCTATTTTCATGAAATAGATTACCGATTTGTTTTAAATGCTACGTTCTTATATATATAAAAAAAACAGAAAAAGAAAAAAGAAAAGAGGGAAAAATGAAAGAAAAGCCAGATGTGAAATTAAAGCTGTATAAATAAAAATACTTCAGTTATGTTTAAGATGAAGCTGTTAGTAATTTTTCCCTTTCGGTTTTATCTACTGCTGACACATGATCAGGCTTTTCGCCTCGTGCGTAACGTTCCCACATTTTGTTGTACAGCATTTCCATGCCCGCTGCGTATAACTTGCAATTGAATAACGGACTTTCCGATCTTGCTTTCCACACTTTGGCTCGCGTGGCTTTCAAGCTTAAAAAAAAACAGTTGGTTAACTCATGTTAACGCTGTCAATATAAAGCTGTAGGGATAGAAAAAAATAATTTACTTACTATTCTCTGTCAGTGCCTAAACGAATAGCAATGTCCTGATATTCCTGACGTGTTCGTGCAATCAATTCAGGACATCCCAAAGTATTCAACTGACTAGCAGCAACGCGAGACGCCAGTGTTTCACCTGGCAGTGTAACTACTGGAGTTCCAGTCCATAAAACATCCATGCTAGTAGTGTGACCGTTACAAAGCGGTGTATCTAAGCATACGTCAGCCAACTGTCCCCGTCGAACGTGTTCTTCTTTTGCAGCAACATTGCTGAACAAGATCCTACCGGGAGCTAAACCTAGTTGCTGAGCTGTCGCTTGTAGGTTTGGCTCACCAACGGCCGGGAAGCGTAGTAACCATAATACAGAGTTTGGCACGTGTTTTAGAATCTGAAATTTGGTGTCAACGTCCATGTACAAAATACGCAACAATTTTGGCAATGTAAATTTGTCACGAAAATATGAATAAACTTACATGTGCCCACATGTGAAGTGTGAGCGGATCGATCTTGTACAATTGATTAAAATTACAGTACACAACTGCGTCTTCTGGCAGACCATACTGTTGTCTCGTTGTGATCATGATATTTTGAGGCACTTCTTCACCTGTAGCTGTTTTGTTATTCACTTGCGTGGTGGCCATGCCGTTTTGAACTACAACGCCGTTCACAGACATTTGACATTGTCCAGAAGCAATCATTGTCTCGATAGGAGTAGTGGTTGGCAGTTCCGCAACTTTCAAGGAAATCTCTACTGGCTTATTTTTGGCATCCGGTACGACAACTTCGCGGATTTCTTTGACGCACGTATTTTCAATCATGGGAGAGAGATCGGTGGCATTTATCACAGCTACATTATCTGCTACTTTGCCTTTCATATTCAACTTGTCCGTCAAAATAAGACGTTCTTTTAAATGCGGGAACATTTGCCTTCAAAAATAAATATGTCTTAGAAAAAAAGACAGTACCGATAAATTTCACATGTAGTACCATAATCGTATATAATCTCGCAGACTTACTTGTGATCTCCAATGAAGTACGTGTGTGGCATGTAAGCAAGTTTCTCGCTGTATTGACTAGCAAGTTCCACCGGCGATGTGACTTCGTCTGTAATTAAATAATCCATGAAACTAGCACCAGATGTTCCGGGATATCCAAGCCACATCACTTGAACCGGCGCCGGTCTCAGGGCGAATATTTCGTTTCTTGCTCCCTTTGTGTAGCCATTCATGTTCACCAAAATGTGAATTCCATCCGCGTTAATACGATCAGCTGCTTTCCCATTGCACGGAATCTGCGATAGATCGACAAAGTGTTCGGTTTCTCTGGCGATCTTTGCACGAAAAGTGGTTCCATCATCGGCACTGAGAGCGTAACAAAAGATTTCAACGTTTTGTCTGTCGTGTAACCCCGGGATCGACTGCATCAGATGGCTAGTAGGATGGTTCCCAAAATCGGACGAAACGTATCCAATCTTTAAGCGAGTGCCAATTTCACGTGGGTATTTGTACGGTTGTTTATGTAGAACGTGTATCTGTGTAACAATTTGTAAAACAGTTTTATCGTTTGACGCAAACCATGATGATATTTTTAAAAAATATTATTTACCTTTTCGATGCAAAGATTTGCATGTCTAGCAGCAATGGCCTTTCTGAATTCATGAGACAGCGGGTAGAGCATGGAGTGGTGCGGATGCACGCTTGGCAACCTGTTCTTGTCTAATTGTTCGGCAACGATCGAGACTAATTTCTTCATTCGAGCCTCATAATCGGTCCAGTCGCAAACGATCTGAAGGCAATGCGCCAAGTTACAATACGCGTCGGGGAAGTCGGGCTTCAACTTCAGCGCAGTTTTATACGATTGAATAGCCTCGGGAATATTCCCGGAATCCTTGTGAATCGAAGCTAAATTGGAATGAGCGTCGGCGAAAGCAGGATTAATTTGTATAGCTCTTGTGTAGCATTGAAGCGCCCCTTGTATATCTTGCATTTCTTTCAACGTATTACCCATGTTCGAGTACGCATCCGCGAAAGTTGGCTGAATACGGATAGCTTCCTTGTAATGCATCAATGCTTCGTTTAATTTCCCTTGTTGCTGTAATACGGAAGCCAAGTTGCTATGAGCTGCAGCAAAATCAGGAAATACTTCAAGCGCTTTCAGATACAATCGAGTTGCTTCTTCGATGTACCCTTGTTCGCGTTTTATGTTGGCCTAGAGTGAAAATACATCGTCATAGTGGCAAAAAGAAGAAACAAAGACAGTTTATTTCCGCACATAATAATTTCAACACAAATATAAATACCAGATTATTAAGAGAATCGGCGTGCGAAGGGCAAAGGCGGAGAGCCGTATTATAGCAATCCTCAGCCTCAGCCACTTGCCCCTTTTCCTTGAGCGCGTTCGCCAAGTTACAATAAGCATCTGGGAAATTCGGTTGTAGTTCGATAGCACGGCGATACGTATCGATTGCCAAATCGATAAGTCTAAAAAAAGGAAAAGAAACAGATTAACGAGCGATCAAAAATAACTAAATATACTCTCCGATGGATACTTACCCTTGTTCGTAATAAACACACGCCAGATTTCCATGCACGACTGCATTGTTAGGACTGAGATTCAAAGCACGCAGATAAGCAGCTACGGATCTGTCGTAAACAGAAAATTCGCACGTCGTTAAAATTCATTGCACAAACAGAGAAGAGAACATTTAGGTCGTTCTCCGAACGAACGGACAGAGAATCACAATTTCATCGATTCCGAATTCGGACTCGGGTGAAAATGCACGTAGAGTCGCGTGGAAAAAGCTGCTCGTTGGTTTCGATTCGGTAGCAATGGCGATGTCACACCCGATTCACACGTACACGATGATCTTGAGTAAAATTCGCACACGTGTATCATCGCGCCGATATAACGGAATACAGAAAAACAAAAATAATCAGAAATTAACCTTTTCACGCTATATTTAATCCACGAGATACATCCACGGGCCGAGGATCGTGAGAGAGCTCGTTCTAACTGCACGCGTAACAAGGGCGCGATCGTAGTCGAGGGCGAGATCACCGTGTACACGACAACGCACTGGCAGTCCATTCCTTCTCCATTTCGATGCCTCGAATGAATGTGTGTGTATTCTCTTTAAATAATTAATAAACAAAACTTGCCACTCCCTCGGACCGACACCGCGAGAGTCTCTCTCCACCGCGAACAACTTACGCGTTTTTGGCAAACCCGCGAAGAACTTACACCCTCCCTTGAAGAGTAAAAGGGGTTCTTTCTCTTTCTTTCTCTCTCTCTCTCTCTCACTCGCGCGCGTAGGGGCGGAGCGATCCTTGGAATCGATAGTTGCCCTCCAGTTTCTCCCGCTATTATGCGTAACGTTCCGAGATTCCAACGGTTCCGAATACGCGTAAATAAAAAAAAAGAAATTCAGCTCGCATTCGCGGAGGTAATTTCCTATCTGTTGCCAAGTCAGCCTCCATTACGTAGCTATGTATATATGTACAATACACATATCAGGCAAGATCGAGGTTCTTGGATGACGGACAAGACGTACAACACGTTGACATTGATCGTTATTATTACGATCCATTTCTGATAATTTTCAAGTAAATATTTTTTTCTGGCAAAAATTCTAAAAATCCTTTAATGTTCCAGTAAATTTCCAATAAATAAGCATTGTATTCGGAATAAATAGATCATTTTCAAATTTATGCATTCGAAATAATGTTAGCAAAATAATTCATAGCGAGACATAGCGAGAATTGCGAAGGACATCCAAGAAGTTGGAAATTTACGTACTGCGCGGAAGGTTGTCAGCGGACATCGCTCTGAAGAAACAAAGGACGATGAACTTCAAAGGACGCTGTATGAATATCGATCTGGTGTTTACGCGTCGACTCATGCGCTTTGCTAGCGATTTCTCGGTAAACGTGTTTTGCAAACGCGAAAAATATTTTCGACTTTGAAAGACAGAAAATAGAACACATTTCTCATTATTACATGAAAATGGAACGTAATAACAACGTTCCGGTGCCATTCTTTCAAAAATACACGTATTTGTCTGACTCTTTGACTCCAATTAATGTGACTAACTGAACATTAAAAGAATAACTTAGAGAAGTCAATTTTTTTTAGCACAGACTTTATAAACCGACGTCCATATGAAATTCGAGACGACGATCGATCAAACTGTGCACTTTGTCCCAGAAGATGAGAAAAAATGATGTATTTTATTGAGAATCGAACTCGCGACCTTCTGGCTGGGAAGTTAAAACCATATACCTATCGCCAAAGATATTTCTCAAGGTGCTTGTTACTATTACTCATACATAAAAGCTTCATGATATTGCATTATAAAATTTCACATAATAATAATAACATGAATAAATTTTCATTTTTTACTATTATAATAAAAAAAAAGACAAAATGTGTATAAATAGAGTTTGTCTGAATAGACTATACTTAAACATATCATATGATTTTTATTTTCTTGATAATTATTTATTTTCTACACATGACTAGCAATAATTTGAATAAACTTTTTTTTCTTAAACAAGTAACACGAGCAAATATTTTCAATCAGAAACGTTTCAACAGCAAAGTTTGAAAATGCTGTATCTAATATTGCAAATCAACGTCACAAAATTACAAAGCTACAAGCGATTTGATATTTTTAGCACCACCTGATAGAAATCACTGATCCGATTATTTTCTTACCTATCAAAAATCCTAGCTTCCTTGAGCACGTTGCCAAGATTGATGTAAGCGTCCAAGAAATTTGGGTCCAAAGCCACGGCCTTCTCGAAATGATGGATCGCCAGCCAGATCTCCCCCTGAGCGTTGAACACGCAGCCAAGATTGCTCCACGCGACTGCGAAATCTGGACGCGTTTCAATCGCCTTTAGATAGCAAGCCTAAAGACAAACAAGGGGTCAGAGAGGATGCTCGCGGTACTGTGAGAGACGCGCCGCGCACTTTGCCCGGCCTCTCCTCGCCGCGCCGCAGGCTTTCACACATATTTCACTATTTTCAATAAACCTCAGAGAACAATAATATATCTTTTTTCATATCTTCGTCCTCTCTGTCCTGCCTCGTTTCCTTTCTCTTTCCCCGTTCTACGTCCCTTTTCTTTTCCATGAATTTCCAACACATAGATAAAGTATCTTTTAGTAAAGATGCAAATAAATGCTTTCAGGAATCAATTACTTGTTATCACTTATTATTCGTTTATTGCTTCTTCGTTACGTTTTCAAAATTTATCAATACTCGAAGAAAGAATGAATGTTCCATTACCGTCTGAGAAAGGTTTGACATTCGGTTTCGCATTTCTGTTAGATTTTCGTGCAAATGGAACACGTAAGTCGACGCCAATGTGACAAGCGATCAATCACTGTGAAAGCTAATTAAAGGCAATCTTCTTAAGGAGGCTTTTGCTCTTGCAAGGTTTGGTTTATACACTCGAATTCTCCCACGTTCCAGGAAGAACGGGAACGAATCAGAAACAGAGAGAACGAAATCCATTTTGCAAGTCATACAGTATGTAACAATGGATCGGAGTCTAGTATGAAAACAGGGAAAGAAGGATTTAGGTGCGCGCTAGAAACGTCATCTCGTAGAAAACACAAGCGATACGGGCGTCCCGTGTCTCGTGTCCATCGAATCTCCGGAATGCGTCCGGTGGACTCGATCGGCACGCAGCACGCCCATCGCCGTCAGTTAGTTTCTGCTCAATTCACGTGGCCAATTCATCTCCAACATTGTCCGTTCTCAGTCGACGAGCTTAAACAAACATTGGTTTTTCATTATTCACATGTGTCTCTCTCTGTTCAACGATCTTTAGACCATCGTGTCTCGATTGAATTTGCATTATCGTTAATACCCTAATGCAGTAAAGAAACAAAATTGTCCCAAAATCTTCTATACATGACGACGCTCCTAAGGGTCAAGCAGGGATAATGCATCGCGCGTGCCGAGAGGCGGGCTGCATTGTTATAAAAAATAGAGTAAATCCGTACCTAAACAGTAAGTTTTAAAAGGGCATTTACAGTTGGCCGATCTCTATCGGGAACGGTAATGAGAGACTGGATAAATAAACAGGCGTCGTAGCGTCGGGATAACTGTGGATAACGAATAGAAACGAAGTTGGATGAAGCTTCAACTGAGAATTCCTTTGTTTCAACGTGCGACGAAGCGAAAACGATTCGGTTCATCTGCTGTGTGCTCGCGCACAAACATGCCTTTTCGGTCCTCGATTGAAACGATCCAACTTTCAGTCCCTTTCGGAAACAACGGAGTCAATTGGCCTGTGACGGATTGTTCAGAGATCGGCCTTGGGAATTACTTTACCTGCAGTGTACCCTTTGGTAGGTTGACGGTAGGTACGGCTCGCAAGTTCTCATAATAAACTTAGACCGAGAGACAGTGTGTTACTGAATAACCAGATTCAGATTCACCCTTTGACGAAGGAACCCATGGTAACAGACCAATCACATTGCTCCGACTTCCCCTCCTAGAGTTGATCATCCCATCCACAACAACAAGACAGCTGCGTTAATGTCTCTTCACTGATACTGTTCGCCTCAACTTTGTCTTTTTTTTTTTAATTATCTTTTATGTTCTTTTTTTTATCTTTTCTTTTCTTTTTTTAAATACGTATACAGAAGTACCTAGTTATGCGTGCCGCTGAAAGACACGCTTCGCTGAGGTCGTCAGCCACCATATCACAATCGTGTAAGTTTTACACCCCCACCCTAATTACCAATTGCATTGAAAATAAATCCCCTGGTTAAGAAGGAAAAAATAAGATCAAATTAAAGCGTACAAAGAAAACGTGCTAATTTTGACCCCTGTAGCTAACGATGCTTTGAAAAAAAAAAAAATTATAAATAACGCGAATCTATATTGCTCTTTAGAGAAGAAGATAAATTTGGAAAACCATTTCCCCCCCTTTTTTTTGTGATCCCATCGATAACCAGTAGTTCCAGCCGATATCTTTCTGTGAATGCAACATTATTGGTGGCAAAACGTACTAAGCGAAAAACAAACGAGTGAACTAGAAAGCGCTCAAGAACGGCAGGAAATTCAACGGAAAGCCTTTCTCTTTGCTGCATTGAGTATCACCGGCGAGTTTGATTGCAAAAAGTATGAAATATCAAACAAAGTCACCAATATGAAATTCAACATGAATTGAGCAAAATTATCAACAGTTTACATATACTGTCTGCAATCAGTTTCTACTCGTCGACTATTGCCGCGCCGCGCTGCTGTTATGAAGTAGACCACTTGACTCGTTTGCTTCACTACGTATAATTGAAACAAATGAAACTCTTAGGAGCCGAGAAAGTCCCACGAGTTTCCAACATAATTAAAAAAATATTTTGACGCAGATTCGTCAAAAAAAGTTAACAATTTTTCATAGTAAACGTCACGATGAATGTGGAACTGGTCAAGTGATCTCGCGCAATTGTCATCGTCATACACAATTTATTTACTTTTAAAATTGGAAAGAGTAGTTGGAAAAGAAAGGTTGCATTTGTCCACGTATATGTAACGGATCAGAGTATACCTAAAGTAAATACACATTCAGAATGAGCTGAATCAAATGAGATGAGCTTAAATGCTACATTCGCGCACTGCTGATCCTATTGTAGCTCGTTGAAAAAGAAAAGAATCGACACTGTTTGCTTAATCAACGATAAACAAAAGACATGCTGTAATAGGACCAGCAAGTTAAACTTTGCAATAACACTAAATAAAGAAATTTCGTTGTTGCTCTCATCAGTGTTATTCCAAAACGCGCAATGCGAAGAGGGGTTTCATATAGTTTTTAGCTAATTTTAAACTTAAACCCTCGTTCTGCGTTTGATGTCTTGTAAGAAACTTATTTTGCTCTGGGCACCTTCGTCGGTTCTCGATAAACAGACAAACAAAAAAGTAAAAAAACACCAAACGCAGTGATTACGTTAATTAAGAGAAAAAACACGCACGATGGATAATCTACTATCAAAATCTGAATTTTCTGTTCGTGTCTTCTTTCACAGTGACACGCAATTTCTTTCGATAGCAGGCCATCGTGCGTCGCGCATACATTTCATCGCAAAGAGAAAGAGTTTTTCGCCTCTAGTACATGAATACCAGTTGTTCCTGGCTATTCTGTGGAGCTGCCAGCTAGCACTCGTGCACATTTTACGAAATGCATCCATATCTAGTCAAAAACAAAATTGATGAAACAACACAGCAATGCTCAACATCCTAGTATTTGACTGTGGTACTGATGCATTCAATCATGTGCGTGACACGTCAAATTAATTTACAGCAATGTATAACAGATGAAGAAAGCCTACCTTGGCTTCGTCAAGTCTTGCTAATGCTTTCAAAAGATTACCAAGATCGCTTCTCACACAGTAAAGATCCTGTAACACATGAATGCATAAAATATATATATATTCGATAATCTCAAAGAACCATTCTTCAAGAATACTTTTCACAGAATGTAGTAGCATTTATTTAGATAAATTAAACGTATGCAAGTGTGATAATATACAAAGGATTACAAAGGAAATATTAATAACAGAATGGATTTCTCACAGGGTTATATTGTAGAGCAGTCACATATGCTTGAACCGCTTGTTCCATATCTCCAGCAGCTACCAATGCAGCTGCTAGATTGATGTAACCGTCAATGAAATCTGGTTTCAATCTAACGGCGTGCCGGTAGTTTTCCAAAGCTTCCTGCAGTTGACCACGCTCCTTGAAAACATTCCCAAGGTTGCTGTAAGCTTCCGCCAACAAGGGATTCTGCTTTATCGCTAAACTACTATAATGCGCGGATCTGAAATGCAAGAATAATAATTGATCAACATTTTATTTTTTATTTTATTTTATATTGGTCAAAAGTTGCACACAAATGGGAAGAAGATGCTCACTTTTCTAGCCTTCTGCACTGGAAGTGGATAGAAGACAACAACAGAAGAACTCCTGTGTTATACGTTTCTTGTCGCCACAGTTGCATACAATGCCTTTCAGCGTTTTCATAATCTCCTGCCTGATATTCCCTGTGAGCAAGTTCCAGTAACCCTGAAAAAAGTAAATTCAAACGCATTTCTTATAAAACTTGTCAGATTTTAGAAATCTCGTGTGTGATTTTTAATGACATTTAACAAATTCGCTTCTCCTACTTTCAAATTTAAAGAACATCTATTAATTTAAACATTCTTATAATATGACAATACAATATACAATAATTTTGATTTTAACGAGCCTGTTTCAAAATATTGCACATCGTATCGAAAATTTTAAGGACGTTTATATAAAAACAATATGTCTACTGTAGAATAAAACATGTATATCGATTTTGTTAACCGGCTCGTTGGGAACTCGAAATCGGATTAAGAAACGAAAATGAGGCGAAAGGTACGAACAATAGGAGTCAACAGCAACGTTAATCGTCTGATTGTCGGCGATCGCAATTAGCTCTTTGCCTTGCGTGTCCTGCGTAACAACCAGAAGATTCTGTCCATTTTGCCACTCGACGGTCCCATTACAAACGTCATCCGAACTATTGACCACGTTCCCGATTCCACCGGCCGAACCTTTTATCACGTTCTCCTTCTTCTCTGCCAGTCTTATGCTCATCTTGTCAAACTTTTCCAAATGTTCTCCTCTGTCCGATATTACACGCCGCGGACCTCCTTTTCACACGATCACCTCTAATTAACTTCGAGACCCTTCCACGCTCCAGTGTCGGCAACTCAAACTTTCTCTCTCACTTCGAAAAATTCCTGCTGTTCGATTCCGAGCTCTCCGGAGTCACTTATTTCTCCTGCACTATCCGAATTTACGCTTCTTCGTTACTTCAAACCGTGCAAAGATAATTCATAGCTTCCCGTTTCCGTACACAATATGTACTCTGTATTCCTATCCTGTACAAGTTACGCTCTACCAGGTTATCCCCACCAGATCAGAACGAGCAATCTGATTGGTCAATTCGGCAACTATGACGGACTCCTGCAACGCTGTGCCGGGTAAAAGCATCTGGCAACATGGAAGACACCCGGCTCAACGCCGCGAATATCACGTCCGGTACCCTGTGCCTTTCGTTTTTCCTATTTTGTATCTTCGGCGTTCGACAATTTTGCTATTTTTATTATTCTCAGTATAACTGACAGACGTTTGATCATAGAATCATTGTCAAATTATTTTTAGAAATTCTGAACAAAAATTGTCTAAACTAGCTAATAAATTCTTTTTTCCGTTGCTTTGCTTATTCTACCCTTCAAACAATTTTTATATTAATCAATGAACGTAAAGAATGTATGAAAATGTAGATAAATATAATGAAGTATAACAACAACTGATATATTTACAGCTTATCGATAGCAACGATATAAAATCTAATAAAAAGTAGAAAATTTTTGTTTTCAGCTAACGGAGTCATACTTTTCTCGTCGATGAGTCTTTTAGTAAGAATCAATTTCAAAGGCGAAATTATTCTCACGAATACGTTGCAATGTAAAAAATAGTATAAAAAATTTATATTATTTTAGGATGCTTATTGTACATGCAGATGTGATGGTACGCGACTGGGAGCACACAAAGAAATCACAACAGTGGTTCTCAATTCGTATGAACAAAATTGGCTGTTAAAATCATTTGGTTATTTTTAGTACCAAAATATATGTATGTACATCTTAGAGGACGAACTAATACTACTGCGATGCTATAATATCGATTTTTAGAACTGTAACTTCATTAAAATTCATTGAAAAGAATAATATACGTTTATTAGGGTTGAAGTATATGTATTTACATCTAATTTAAGATTCAAAAATATCGATTGTAGGAAGAAAAAGAAAATACAAATACCAGAAAATTTTAAAATACGGAATTATAAGGGAATTTTGATTACAAAATTACTGTATTTTCTGTCAGGAACGTACCACTGACGTTATACAAAAGACCATCCCCACTCTCGCACGGAAAGCAGATGGCATAGGTATCGAATGGAATATTCCATCGCCACTTTGACGAAGCGGAAACAACCAAAGAGCAAGAAGGGTAGATAGACAGCTAACAAGGAAAACAAGCTTGAAAAAGGAGAAACTAGTAGTACTCATACTAGTATTCATCAAATACTAATACTATATACTAGTATTCATCAAAAAAAAAAAATTCTAAAGTTATCGAGTAATTTTGACGACAATAATACACACATGTGTACATGTATATCATTCTATAGGTTTATAAAAAAAATACACGTGCGATAAATATATTAAAGGTATTCCCTCTTACATCACATGCTAGTATTTTTTATTACATATATAAATGTGTATATATAAATGTACGCAGTATGTACATTACGATGTATCATTACGATATATCATTATGATAAATGAAAGATATACAAGACGTTTCACATACGTAAGCTGTATGCCAACTAAATTGTTACCCAATTCACGTGACGCTTTATTTGACAAGTTTTCTTTTTTCAAGTAACAGCCACGATTTAATATCGACAAAACTGTTAAGAATAATCAAATCGTAACTATGTATAAATGGAGAAAAAATGAGTTAGAACATCTCGAGATTAATATCTGCAAACTAACTCTATCCATTTGACTGGACACTGTTAATGAAGAATTCGGCTGTTAAAGTAGAATGGGACGTGATTGAAATCGTCTTGCTACGTACCAATTGTTGAAACCTGTGGTATCTCGTTCATCTTGAGAATGACACTGCTGCATGCGATTTGTTGATGATTCTGCTGCTGCGGCTGCTGTGGCTGCTGCTGTTGTTGCTGTGGCTGCTGCTGTGCTTGCATGATGACGACCACCATAAAAATATGATGCGTGAACGATGCGAGACGATGATCACGTGTCGATGCTCGTGTAGGATTCCAATATCAAAATCGAGGATATCGCGGTGAACCGGGTCCAGAGAGAATTTCTTACTTTCCGAAAAATCGAAACAAAAAACAGGTACGCGCGGCACTTACATCGATATGCACTAGCGCGATCTTTCAACGTGCGCCATCATGGATTTCCAAGCAATTTACTTAGCCAAAGATTTATGTACAACATGCAAATCACATAAACGTAAATGATACAATTGTCAGTTACTTTGTCGTTAAAAGATGGTTTTCTTTCTTTTTTCTAACAGGTTTTTATCGCGACAGTTGAATTCTTCACGAACGACGGCCTGTCGTGCTGTGAAAAGCCCAATATAATACACACGTAATACGGTCCGACGCGAAAAACCAATCGATGTACGTACTCCGGGTTAGGGAAACTGATGCCATTCGACGCGCGGGAAATACGTTATGTTCATACAAGTAATAACTTTAATACCCACGATTATTGTAGTTACTTTTGATTGGTAGTACTATTGGTAGTACTATTAGATGTTATAAAAAAAGATCCAGACATTAGTAAATATCAATTAATCTACACAAAGATTTTTGGAAAGTAACGTGTAATTTAAGGTTACATTAAGAAAGTAATTAATTTAAAAGTATAATTAAAAAGATAAAATATTAGACAGGTTTCTTGAATTTAGCTACATATTTTTTTTTATCTTTATATAACTATTGCAATATTTAGTTATATTATCGTTTTAAATTGCATGCTATTTCACAGATTATGATGTAGTTTGCAATAAAGTTACAAGTAATATGTTTATTTCACAGAAGAATTAAAACAAAAATTACGGGAGAATAAAGTATTGGGTAAAGATTAATGTTACTGTTCCTGATCGATCATGCACGAGCGCCACGTGGTAAGAGTTCGAGAATGATTTCCCCACCACGTTGAAAGAATTCGAATAACCGAAGACCCAATCAGCTCTTTCGTTCTTGTTCTTACTCTTTCGGCATCGAAGCCGGTGATGCATGGTTTTGTGTTCTGTATTAGTTTTACTTCGTTTATTTTGTAAATTAATAATGGCAGAAAATAAGGAACGCACCTTCATTATGATTAAACCTGATGGCGTCCAACGTGGACTTGTTGGGAAAATAATTCAACGTTTCGAAAACAAAGGTTTCAAACTTGTAGCAATGAAAATGTTGTGGGTAAGTATTTTTACATATGTTTATGTGTCTAATCCAGAAAAATTTTAATTCTTAAGAATCTCGTAACTCGGCGTATATTGTCCTCGGCGTGTATTGTAACATTTTCATCTCGAAAGCACTTGTCGTATTTTATCGATCGTGGAATACATAATAATTGCTGTGACCTTCGTTATTAAGCTCTGTGACATTATATTATCTTGTATCAAGATAATTAATAGAAATACTAATTTATGACTCTTGAACTTGCTTGATATGCCATTAAGATGTGCGCAGTAGTTTTCGTTATTGAGTGTAGAAATTATATTATTGTTATTAAAGTTATTTTTTTTCTTTTTATAGCCAAATGAAGATTTATTAAAGAAACATTATTCTGATTTGGCATCCAGACCGTTTTTCCCAGGTCTAATTAAATACATGAGTTCGGGACCAGTTGTACCAATGGTAATTGCCTTTTATATAATACAATTAAAAAATTTGACTTGTGTAATTGTATTAATTACATCTTATAATTGTATTAATTACATCTTATAATTGTTTTAATTACATCTTATAATTGTTTTTCAGGTATGGGAAGGTTTAAATGCAGTGAAAACTGGCCGTGTTATGTTGGGAGAAACAAATCCAAAGGATTCAGCACCTGGAACAATTCGTGGTGATTTTTGTATTCAAGTTGGACGCAATATTATTCATGGCTCTGACTCTGTTGAATCTGCCAACAAGGAAATCAAACTGTGGTTTGGAGAAGAGAAGGAAGTTATTGACTGGGCATCTTGGGCAGAGAAGTGGATATATGAGTAAAATACATGAAATTTTCAATAAGAATATTGTAATATCTATTCTTTTATATATTTTAGTCTGGATATAACATCGAAAATTTCTTGTACATAAGTTTGCTTGATAAGCAATAAACCAGATTCATACATACATCTATTTGATTGAATAATAAAAATTTCCAGTACATTAATAGAAAAAATGATAAAGAAATTTCCAGTACATTAAAAGAAAAAATGATAATAATAATAATACAAACAATTTAAATCTTACTCTTTAATTTTCATAAAAATTTTAATAAAATGTATACATATACTTTTATACTTATACTTTTTAGTAAACAGCATTATTGTGTTTGAACTTCATTCAGATTTAAAATTATAAGTTCGTTAATTGATTAATATATAAAATAATACATTTTATAGAAAATCACAATAATATGTATTATGATATATATATATATATTAAATATTATATAAAGAAATAGCTTTGATAATAGTTTCAATACATCATTTACTTTCTCCTAAATACACTTTGCAAGTACTGCAATAATGTTTCTTTGCCATGCAACTGTCCATGCAATAAGGACAGGGAACACAACACCAAAGTCTAGAAATAATTGTAAATATAATTAAATTTTATTCTTCTTCAAAATCAACAATGAATCACAAATTATAATTACCCAATAATACACAGTAGTAATGCGAAAAGATGAGTCATTGCATTTGGTCCTGGTTCAACTGTCGTGAGACCATGTGTCCGACAATGAGGACATACTACATACTGCGGTTCTGAACCAAATTGCGTAGGAGTTAACACAACAGTACCTGCAAAAGTATATTCTTAGGTAAGCTTTTTAAATGATATAAAAGCAATAATAATCATTAATGTATATATCAAAATTTATAACAATGTAAAATATAGAAAATATTAATTAATGTTGGAAAAGTTTTCAGAAGTCATACAACTGTCTTTAATGTTGAATATTGAACAACTATTTATTCACAGATCATGAGAATTGTATAAAAGTTGATGAATTAATGAATTGCAATTTTAGACGGAATAAAGTGATAATATTTAGAAGCAATTATCGTATTAAAGAATATATTTTAGTACTATTTATGAAATGCTTCAAATAGCATTATAGCATACGTATATGTTATCAGTGATTGATGGAACTTTTACTGTAGATAGGCTTCGCTTTTGAACATTTTATTCTCTAGAATCATTTTCAGGAAATATGTTATAAATAGAATACAGAACATGAAAAAAACTTTATCCTGATTTTGTGAGTCATTCAACAAATTGGATCTACCCATTTGGGAAACAGTTTGCTTGGCTGACTCTCCAAGTTGTGAAGCAACATGGAGTGTCGTTATCAGAGGCTGCTACATGAAGCTGAAGCTGCCAGCTACCAGTACCATTATTCCCATTTTAGACTAGTAAATGCAGCAATGATACCTAACTCTAAATTTTAATCGTTAAATCACTTTATGCGTATTTGCACTTTCTTGGCTTCCAGACTACCTACAGCTACTATCTAACATTTAAGGTCATTGCAAGATTACGATTATTTTAGTAAGTTACATTACTTAATAAAGTTTTTTTATGTAACTTACTTGGTTCTCCAGATGGCTGATACGGCGGAGGTGGATGGACACCAGGTGGTGGTGCTGGAACAAAACCAGGTGGTGGCGGTGGTGGTGGTGGTCCCATTTTTTCCATTATAATATCTCAATCCTTATCTGAAACACATTTTATCGATCATATAAACCCAAACCTTGGCTGAAACTGATTCTTTAATAGAATACATTATATTTAATTTTAGTAACTGTACGAAACAATCAACTATCCCTGTGGTAGGTATAACAATGCTTATATAAAATCAGATATGTTTGACAATATTCGATATATATATAAAGTATGTATATCTGATAAAGTAGGTATATCTGATCGTATTGAAGTCTGAGATAAAGGAACTTGATACAGTATAACGTGTCCGACAAATAAAAAATATACTTTATGATACGTTTCCATTTTCTTATTAAAGAAAGAACTTCTAAGGCTCTCGTTTAATGTTCTAATGTTCTCTGCACGATAATTTCATCGTACGAGTTTTACGGCATGTACATAGAAGGTTTCGCAACTATAATCTAACGTGACGTTCCATAAATTAAGTTCCACTTGAACGCAAGTATACAATATGTTGTCATTTTATTACGTGTATGTTGTATCAGAAAAAAAAGTTTGGATAAATTTCTATCTAAAATCGATTATATTTGTACGATTTGATTATACTTGTTACGTATGATTTTCGGAAATTGCTTTATATAACTATTATACAAATAACAATATAGTAGCGATAAAACAATTGACCTTGAAGTCTCTATATATGTATTCTCAATCGATGCTATGATGTCTGTCAAATTCAAATGATTAATACTGTTGAATATTCTCCTTCAAATTTCATTAACATATCATATTATTTGGCGTCGAAATACATTTTTGTTTGTGGTTTTAAGTAATCTAACAAAACAAAAACAAAATGGTTTTAAGTAATCTAACAGTATGCTGTATTAATCTATTTTTGTTTGTGACAAAATGGTTTTAAGTAATCTAACAGTATGCTGTATTAATCTGTATTAATCCGATATAAATAAATACGCAGGTATTTACCTGTTGCAATTATGGAGATATATAATTTGTCGACAATCGATACAGTGTTGAGATCTAACTAGCGACTTCGGTTGAGGTTTGCATTCATATATCCATTAAATTGTATATATACATATATGTGCGTATCAGGCAACCAAAGTGGGAGGTTCTGCGAAAAATATTAAGAAATATCTAATAATCTATCCTTTTATCAGCATTCGTATATACAATCTAGATAATAGATAGTAATCTTTATGAAATAAATTTAAATTCGGAAAATTATTTATTTTTCAAAAAATTTTATAACTTTAGTTATGTTAGATAAAATAAAGAAAAAGTTTAGAGGCTTTCTAAATTTACTAGAAACTTAGAAGCTAAAATATTAATTATTTATTTAAAATCGAAAAGAGAAAATAATAAGAGGACTTTATACTGAAAAAAAAAATGTACAAGATGGCATATTTTTCTGGTTAATTCAGTAAACAAGCGTATTTAAATTTTTTTCCATTTTTGTTTCTTATTTATTTAATATATAATCGTTTTTGGTTAACAAATAACTTTGTTCAAAATTTAAACATGATTTAAACCAATTAGAATCATTCATTTGTTAGTTGATGCAAAAATTTTAAGAATTTCAAACAAACTGGTTGTGAGTATCATTATCAAGATTGTTGTTGACTCATCTAATTCGATTGAATCTTGAATCATTCTCAGTGAATTTATATAATTATCTATCGATTCTATCGATTGATTCAGCGTAAAACTTTTACGATTTTTGCATTAACGTAGCAATGTATCAAATACTCTTACTTATTTTGTGAAATCATAAAAAACCTATTACTTGAAATTCATAAATAGAGTATAAAAAATATATACAAAATATGTGTTAACTTCTAACAAGCAAAATTTATAAAGGAACCCAGTAATCATTGCGATTGAATTATTCGTGTAATAATTAAACGAAGTTTTTAAAGGAATTTATTACCCTGAATACGACGAGTTGTCACGATAATCGATTATTAATAATACATTATCAAATGCATTCGTAGATTATCGATTTTAATTTAATTCATTCAAATATATCTATCACATATACGTTACGTTAGACGATATCCCTGTAAAACAAACTCGTTAATTCGAGTTAACATTGTTGGTTTGGTTTAAATGTATACGTACACTATTGTATACAAAAAAACATATTTAATTTCACAAGTAGTACTTCAAAATTGGCATTGAATGCTAAAACGAGTTGAAGATTTTTAACATTTGTAATTCTACGAACTAACAAATCAAATACGACCGATCGATTCGGATATTCGCATATATATATGTATGTGTGTGTATATATATATATATATATATATGTATATGTATATGTTCTTTGACTAGCAGAACAACAATCACCCCAACAATAACAAAGAAGATAAAACGCGATATAAATAATAACAATATTTCACTTAGAATCCAAACTGGAAAACAGGACATTTCTACAAAATTTCACATCGAACTCCAATAATCGTTTAACAGAGCTTTTCTCTTCTTAAATATCGTGCGTAATTCAGTTTAATTCGATCGATCGTTCGCAATAATAACCGTTGAAATTTCAATTCCTACGTAGTATCGCGAGTATTAAGAACTGACACTTTAGCCAAGATACATTAGATACGAGAAAGTAAGTGAACTACTAAGTGAAACGATCGTAACGATCACTTGCGAGGATAAGTTTTCTACACCGACGTCATTGGAAATCTATAGTCCTTAATTCGATGTTATTACTAAGAAGAAATCCAGGATTGCATCGCATCGTATCAATCATGTTGGCAGTATCGAGTTGTTTCTTCGACCGTGAACGGACTCGTTTTGGAATGTTTTACCGATCAAGCGAGTAATCTCGACGGATCAACGACGCGGCAGCAGAAAAAGGGCGGGAGCACTAAAATTTCACGGCGCGTTTCGAGCGTGAAACAACGCAGTTTCTCTCATGATTCTCAAGTCTTGGGCTTTTCACGAGGAGCGGTCAGGCGTGGACTTGGTCTTTGGCTTCCGTCCAAGTAACTTGCGAAAAGAAGAGGTCCATCTTGACCGACTGAACCCTGTGGTACTTTGCTCGTCCGGCTCGCTGCAGCTAAGCGACTCGCTGATCTTCCTGCTTTTGCCGCTGCTGCTGCTGGTGCTACTACCCCCATTTTCGTAACATCGTGATCGTCGATCTCCGATTTCCGAAGAAAACCTGAACGACGTGAAAATCAATTAGGAAATTGTTATCGTGCTGTTACATTTGAATTAGAATTGCCAAAACGAACCCTGAATCGGATGAAAAGGCTCTCGCGGTAGCTGGTGCGCTCGAGTTGGCCGATGAAAGCGATATTTCCGCAACAGGAGTACTCGGATATGCCTCGTCGTCGGACGCACTGTTACTACTGGTGGTGCTGCTGTTGCTGCCGTTGCTTCCACCGGCACTGCTGTCCACGCTGGAGTCGTCGATGAAACTTATTTCTTGATCGGCCAACGGTGAGCTGGTCCTCTGTCTGCGCGATGTCGGTGTCGTAGACGTTGCGCTAGGTCGCAACCAGGTACGCAGATCCTGCAGCGGCGCTTGAAGGCACTTGAAAAGATTTCCACTGAAACATTTGTGACAACGGTGAGTAGAGCCTTTTCTTTTTTCTCTCGAAGATCCATCAATATATACGTTCTCCAAATTTCTTTTTACTATAATATAGATATACTCTGTTAGCGAACTGACCTAACTACGTTGGGGCTTGGTCAGACTCTTAAGTGGATACCAATGTAAAGAACGTGACCGTGGATTTATGTGTTGATCCGTGCTTTAGAATACATCATTCGCCAGTTGATTATTAAAGTTTTATCATTATTTCTATTATTATTATGTCAAACTTATTTAACTGAATTTAATTCTCACTAACAACGTCAAATCTTCTCTATTCAATTGATAATGATTTATACACATTTTGTTAATGAGAACGAAATTTACATTTTTGAATATATGTGTTTTGCGCAATCGAGCCGCATATATTGATGGTTTCGTGCGAAAGTGTGCCGCAGTCGAAGGATCCAACCATTCGGCCGCTGGGCCCACACTCTTACACAGGTGTGACGCGCGTTTCTTTCACGTTCGACTCGTGCTGTGTCGACTTACTCGTCGCGATAATCATCAATCTCGGCAAACGTGCGTTTCGCGTACAAACACACGGAACACCGTCGTCGACGGCGGCAAGATGTAGCGTGTAGAGTCGCTGCACGAAGGTGTCTAGCCGCGTGTCTCAACGTAATCGTTTCTCGAGTCAGTGCAGCAACACCCTCCTCTCGTCTACGTCTCTCCTCCCCCAATTCTCCCTGTTCTATACGCAGCTTCTCTTTTAAAACTTCATTCTAGGGAACGGTAGAGAGAATACGGACAACAGTGAGATATTTTAATTACTATAGGATCGTAACGTCCTCGTCGAGACAGAACACGAGCTTGATTTACGTCATATAATTATCATTATCACCTCTCTTTCAAGAGCATCGCGTTCGGCACGGATAACAGTGGCCTGCCTGACAACGTCCTGACGTGCTCGTTCGAGAGTCTGCCTGGTGATCTCGTTTTGCGCCAGTTGCATCTGCAGACGGCGCAACGCTACCTCGCGTTGCCTCTCCAGCCGATCCCTCGCAGCTAGGCAACTGTCGCGCTCCGTTTTCGCTCTCTCCATCTCTTCCTCCAAGCGAAGGCTTCGCTCCAGCTGCAGGAACAGCTCATCCTCCTTGCCACGCAGTTCTGCCTCGCAACCCTCCAGCCGCTTTTCCAACGACCGCCGGGTCTCCTCCAGCTTGTCCCTTTCAGCCTGGAACAATCGGACCAATTTTTACTATTTTTACTATTTTTAATATTTTTATTCTTTTTTTGTTTATATTTTAATTTTATTTTATTTATATTTTTATTATTTTTACAACCCTGTTTCTCTTTTCCTCCTCTTTTGCAGGTTCTATAAGCGATATTAACACTAGAACTATCAAAGTGATCAAAATGACTAATTCATAATTTTTGTTATACTATTTTCTAAATATTATTAATATTTGTCACGTTAATTTTTACATTATAGATTATTATTATTAGTCGATAGTATCTTTAGAGATTTAAATAATTCTTCTACGAAAGAAAATAATAAATAAAAGCTTGTGTATCCTATTTTATTTTTTTTTTTTTCACTTTAATAAAAACTCTCTCTGATGAAAATTCCACGCTTTAGTCCTTGGTAGTTCCAGTGTTAAAATCAATTTGCTTTTGATCGGTGAGATCACATCGTATCCTTTTATCCTTCATTTTCAACTTTTAGATTTTAAAACTGTCGTGCGACACCAGGCATTACCGAACCAGAATAATTCGAACGGAAGTATTGTCAACTGATAACCCGAGAACGAGTCCACAGGGATCGTTAACGAAGATAATAGGCCCAATTAAAAAAGAGAATGGAACAGAATGCTTTGAGCACTGCATCTGATTTCATGGTCATCG
This sequence comes from Melipona bicolor, assembly GCA_030673865.1. Classification (NCBI taxonomy): domain Eukaryota; kingdom Metazoa; phylum Arthropoda; class Insecta; order Hymenoptera; family Apidae; genus Melipona; species Melipona bicolor. The sequence continues at coordinate 994,400 of JAHYIQ010000042.1, read as the reverse complement.
CTTCCCGATGCATTGGCTGCGTCTGCGGACCGCATGCAAACGAATCAATTATTTATACTTATAGTCGGCGAAACACATTCGGAAGAATGTTCGTATTTCAAAAGCATTTATACAGGCAATTATCTCCTAAATTATTCGTTTCAATTTACTTCGTCTCGAGGAGGACATCTTGCGGTGAGCCACAAATCTTCGCTCGTGGTGACGTGCTTCCGAGGTTTCAAGGTGACCTCTGTTTTTTTTTAACTCCTTGCCCTCGAAAACATTTTTTGCATCATCTACCAGCGATTTATTTACGAAACAGTGAGCGAAGTATCACTTCGAATAAAACGATATAGGATTGGAAATAATCATCCTGTTTAAACGTTTCAGATTTAGCATTCTGAAATTTTGTTGATTGTGTTTTTATAATACGCGGCTTCGTTTTAAGTAATCGAGTCATCAAGTATAGTTAATGATATAGAATTTTAATCTCTTGAAAAATTTCCTTCCCTATTTTATAAACTTTCGTTAAGAAGCAATGAGAAGTTTAATTTATGTGAGTTATCCCGAGTTATTCGACTAATAATAATAATTCGATGACAACGAGTGTCAACTGACTCACCACTGCCTCTATCCTTGAGAATTTCTTCTTTCAAAATTTTATTATTTTAAAAAATTTTATTGTTCTCTTATGTCGTTATATTATATCATAGAACATCGTACCTACGTTCATTATAATTATCAGTAATTATAAAAAATTTTATAATTCTAGCTGTATAAGTATGTCCCCTCATTGGAGTCGAGTGCAAAGAGATAAATAAAACTTTTCTTCAAATAGATGTGTAACACATTTCATGACGAATCTATCGATTTATCATACGTTGGTATTTCAAGATTATTCGAAGTCGTCCACTTTTAAAAGTTACCTGCGTACTAAGAAATTATTGTCTTATTTTTCATATTCGAAATGGCGAATAATAATAATTTACCTCTGAAAGATAGTTGCACCTTCTCCAATGTTTCAGAGTATTTTATATACAATAGGTCGATGAATTCGTCACAATACGGGCTACAAGAAAAATACGTAGGGTCACCTTGAATTCTCGAAAGCATCTAGACCACGATTTGCAACTACCCTCGAAAAATATCCTCGAAACAAAGTAAGTTTCACTTGAAACATTTTGTTCTACAACGAATAGAAACAATTGCATGGAAAGTTTCAAATGGGACACCCTTTATATAAAAGACAAGAGGTAAAAGGTCAAAGATTAAAGGTCAAAGGTGAAAAAGACTGGTAAAATGAGAAAACTCTTAGCATTGCGTTGTGGCGTAACGTTGGCAAATCTGTACATAATACGAGCTGTTTGTTTTGAAAGTCACGTTTCAAAAAGATCAATTTAGCGATTAGATTAATCACGATTCCACGTGACTGTTTCATTTTAAAGCAAATTGAATAGCCAATATTAAAGTTGAAAACCACTGATTGTCAGATTTTCTTGTTATATTCATACGTTAAGTAATCCTCAACAATTTCTTGGCGGGATATTTGAAACGAGTGTTGCGTGTAAGAAATATTTGTTAGAAACTTTACAAATAATTGTACTAACAATTTTATTATTTTAATACTGTAACAATCGAAACCTGTCAATATGACAATATCAGACATTCAGTTTTTTACAACTGCTTTAAAGACTATATATTCTTATCAAAATTAATATTAATTTTCATTTGGATAGAAACATAATTGTATAATTCATTTCGATCATATGAGTTACAATGATTTACATGCAGGATATTTTAATACAATTGTTCTAGTATTAATAGATATTTTCATTTATTAATATTTCATTATCATCTACATTGATATTAATATTTCATTATTATTTATATTAATATCTCGGGCAACCGAAGTCAAGGACATGTACAGGGTGAATAGAAAAAAGGATTCATAACTTCTAAGGTAGATAGTACTCGCCGAAACATGAAAGAAAGTCTTTGGGTCGAAAAATTAATAGTTTCAAAGTTACAAAGTGAGATCTTTTATTTATAATACGTGAAAGTGATCTCGATTTAAAAGCAAAGCGACTTCGAACGTCACTTTCAAAAACGTTTATTTTCTTTTTTTGTAGGTTATAGAAAAAAAATATTGAAGAAATACATTAATTATATTTCCAAATAAAATAATAAAAAAATTAAAAAAATTGTAAAAGTTATTTTTGTTTTATATCATTCAGTCTTTCAGTGACCACCCTATATATATGTTCGATTCGCCGACAAATCGTTCAGTCGATTGCGTAAGACCGATTATTGATCGCAAATCGTTTCGTACAGGAACGAACAGTCCCCGGTCATTGAAGAAATCCGACATTGAGCGAGAGGATTGGTGGCCGCTCCTCCCTTCAACTAGAATCGCGTCTGACGTCGGATTGTAGGTCAGCTGTGGGCGAGCGCACTCGACTCTCGATGGTTAGATATACGAGGTTGATGAACGTGTTGCGAATCAGAACAGCTCGGAGAGCACACGCCTGTTTCTCCGCCGTCCCGGAGAAACTAGACGCCAGATAATAATGGAGAGACGCAGAGGCTGCCGAGAAAACCGAAAGAAAGACAAAAACGAAGGTACAAGAGAGGGCGGGACGATCGAGGTCCGATCGAGGTGAATCGGAGAAATAAGACCGCAGAAGAAAAAGCGGAGAAACGAAACGTAACCGTTTCTTCTCCGAGAGGGGAGAGAGCTCGGGCGTTGCCTTTGCGGTTTGGCCACCGCTGTAAATCCACGTACGACAACCGCGGTAAATCCTGCGGCAACAAATGGATGAGCAGACGTACAAGTGGTCGCGCGTCCCACTGGGAAGGCCAAGGGGAAACCAATGCTCACGAGCGAGAAAAATCCTCGACGCGACACACCGACACACGCTCTTTGCTGGATCTCTTTCCCTGCAAAGGCTTCGGCGAAAAATGCTCCCCTCTAGCGCCCTTCAACTTTTTGTTCGTGCCTCGGCTTCTCGATTCGATCTAATCCGCGAAACCAAATATCCAAAGTAATCCAAGTGACTGATGAAACGGTCGAGTTATACAGGCTGGAACACTGAAAAGCTGAAGGGTTTGAAAAAGTCATAACTTGTTCGTTTTCATGACTTGGTCGTTTGAGGGATGTGGTTTCTCACACATAATACTGAAAAAGATCCATTAATTATATTTCCAAATAAAATAAAAATAATAAAAAAACTGCACGACTTGTACGATTCGTCTCACTGAAAGGCCCAGAAGCAACTGTTCTGACTAGGAAATGAAGACGACTTTTTTGCCATAAAATTTTATTGATATGCAAATATTTGAATTGATACAAAAACAAATTATTTTAATTACAGGCGCGATCGCTTAGTACTAGACAACGCCACTCCTACTCGAGGTCTACCCCACATCCCTTCACGAATCACGTGACCCAAATCAACCAATCGTTAATTTTCGTTGCATTAGCGTTGCACCTGAAGAAGCCCGATTTTCTGGGTTACCCCCCGCTAAAATCACTTTCAGTGATAAAAAGTTTTTGTTTTATATCATTCGGTCTTTCAGTGACCACCCTGTATTGTCGTTTCTTGGCAAAGCTCTTCCAAAAACGATCCAATCACAGCCTATTTAGCTTATATTCTGCTCGTTTTCTTTCATCGGGGTCGAATCTCCGAAAGAGAGAAAGAGAGAATTGAACCTTGTCGCACTAATTAAGTACTCACTTGGCTCGTCATAGGTAACGGTTAATTGCACGCCGATATTTCGAGGAACGAAACCGGGGCACGAAACTGGTGAGAACGCGAAGATGGAACGTTTCCCGTTTTCCCCGCCTGAAACTGATTGTCCCTCGCGAGAAAGCATCGAGCTTCGTCCAGGAGCCACCTGTCGTCAAGTGTCTCTGTCACGAGCGAAGAGCGTGCGAAAACCCTAAACAAATGCCAAACGGATTCTCCCATTCGACGTGGGAAATCTTGTCTGTCGAAGGTGTACGGTTACGGCGACTGGAATAGCATCGGCTTCAACGAAGAATAGAACGCGTCCACGAAGACTGTGTCACTCGTGTTCTTCAAATCGTTGTGGATATTCAAACGTTTCACAGAGAAGGAAAAAAAAGAAAAAACAAGAAAAATTATCTTTCGAATGAGACAGTTGACACACGTTAGATCTGTATGAGCTCTCGAGAGACTATAAAAGAATTTTCATTGTTCTAAGCATAATAAACAAGATAATAAGAAATAAAAATAATAAGATAAGATATTAAGAAAAATATAACAGATTATATAAAATCACAAGATCATTATCCATAATGCGTTTATGTTGTTGATGATCATATATAATATAAGAATAAAGAATATTGAATATGATAATATATATAAGAATATTGAATACAAGAATAAAAGTGAATGACGAAATCGATGATGAAAATTTGAAAATACCAGCTCCATCAAATACAAAGTATATTAAATATATGATGACTGCATTTCCTCAGCGAGGAAAAATCATATTTTTGATCACAGATGACCAATGTATTACATATTTCAATAGCCTTCACGTTTAATACATTTCTATTTGAAGGTTGAATTTCAACGAAATGGTGAGAGAAATAAGAAACGTGTCTTTTCATGTTGAAAAAGTTTCATCAACCGACAACCGATGGTAGTAGCATCTCATCGGTACATTTCTTTCAAATGATAAATAACCCATGGTGTAAGATGTCAGTTTTCTCTCGCGTATTTACGCGGAGGATATTGCAACAGACCGAGAGCAGTTGATTTCACTCGCGGCATAAGCTCCTTGGAATCCCAAGGATCCCACCACATACCGAGGAGACTAATAAGATCGCGGAAACACTCGGATCTTTGTTGCAACCGTCTCGAGAATTAATTGCCCCGTTACGTAGTGGCTTATACAAATTTATGTATGCGTTACTTGCACCGCAAGTTCTCAAAGCCTAGTTTACGCTGGCCCTGGTAACTATAGGGTGGGCCAAAAGTTTCTTCCCACCTATTTTTTTGATAAAATATCGAAATATAAGAAGAAATATTAATATAAAAAATTCTTAATATAAGAAATATAATATAATATAAAACATAAGAAAATAAGAAAAAACTAATTTTATTAATTTTAAATTAAATTTGAGTTCAAACGTTATGTATTTAAAAATTATTTCTTTCAAATGTTGACCATTAGAGCGTTCGCAAATTAACAAAAAATTACTTTTTGATTTATTTTAGTAGGAAGTGATTTTTGACCCATCCCGTACTTTAACGCGTTACCGCGTTAAATCGTTCTTACTTCAATACGAAAGCACGAGTTTCAGCTTTCTACAGGTTAGGTTTAGGTTAGGTTTTAAACACAATTAAAACGCCATTGCCGTCGTGCAAATGAAAAATCATCGATACCTCTGCAACGTACCTTCACCTCGTGATAACGTTCCTCCAAGTAGTAGGCAATGCCTTTGGCTTCCTCGTATTTGGCCGCCAGGGCAACGTACTTATCGTAGTGACGTTTGAACAACACGAACCTGCAAACGAAAAACGCATTAAATACATTAAGCAGTTATCTCGTCGTCTCGGGAACAATAATGCGAATGGAAACATTTAAACAGGTGGAAGAATACGAAGAGGAAAAGAAAATATGGTACGATCTGAGACGAATTTCTACGAGCAAACCCGATTTTATCTCCCGAGAGAGAGATTCAAGGGGAGACGCAAAAATCGACAGGTGGCGCAACGATTGCTGAAACAGCGAGAAACTTTCGTCACCGGTTGGTCTATGAAAAACCAATTCGTGAGCGACTCGACGCGATCTCTCAGATCTTAGAGATCTGCCGTTTGGAAACCGGAAATCTGTTCGGGTCCCACGCGAACTCGCTCAAGCGAGTAACGAACGAGATCACATCGAAAAGGTGACAGGCAGCGAAACGACCTTTCCGTCATGGTGTGGCCTGTTGCAGCCTTTCTTCTCTCCCCTAGCTCTGCCGTTCAATTTCTCTCTCTTTCTCTGTCTCCCTTTTTCTTTTTTTTCTTGTGGATCCCTGCCTTCCAGCGAAACTTCCTCCTCTCTCCGGCTCTTTTTCTCTTCGACCGATTCACTCGCTTCACTACTGACACTCGCACTCGAGCAACCGCTACTCGTCCATTCTTCACCGACGAGAGACGACGAGAACTTTCCCTTTCACGATTCACCAAGAAGCGCGCGATGCGACCGCTCCGGGATTCGACAAGCGTCTTCGCCTTTTTTCCGGGTTCCCCGGCTAGCTAACCAGCTAGTCTTCTCTACTCTTCTCTTCTCTTCTCTTCGCTTCTCTTCCAATGTCCGCCCGTCACGCCTGTCCGCACCGAATCTCCTTCTCGTCGCGTCCTTTCGTGAAACTTATCTCGAACGTACGTGCAAAACTCGTAGGTAACTCTATAGCCAGGCCTCGAACGCACCGATCGCGATACGATCCATCGAGTCCGCGCGCTTCGCAACCACTATCGTCGCTCTCTCTTCGATCCAGCCTTTCAGAAGTTACAGAGAGCTTAAACCCGATTCGGTCGAAAGCCGACTCTGATTCTACTCTGTAAATCGATATTCCGGGAAGACCGAGATTTGATCGTCGCGTATTGGAAAAAGTTATTTCAGAAATAATCTGTTTGTAAAATAACGAAGTTATGTTATCGAGTATCTCGTATAAAAATTTAATTTATTTCCAATTAGATGATTTGTTTGTTTCGTGAAATTATTTACTAAATTATTTACTATTTTGTCAGGATCTGTTATTACTATTATTTACTATTTTTGTCAGGATCTTTATTTGCTATTTTGATTTTGATAGAAATAACTGACTTTACGAGGTGTAATGTCCAATGTTTGTATTTATACTACAGTAGTCCACACTTTTCCCTATTTAACTCTTTGGGGTTAGGTAGATTCAAAATTGTCCCACATTATTTATAGCCCATTCTATAATAAAGAATTTATTTAAATATTATTTTTCATTTTAAGAAATATTTTATGTTTAATAATTGAAATAAACGTTTTTTTTCTTTTTTTATATTAAAAAAATTCCGTGCAAGTAGCATTTCTTTTTCTTGCGTGCCCCTAAGGGTTAAGCTATCCCAGCAATTTTTGAAATTGGGACCATCTCACTCTGCACTACATTACCGTGGCGACCTGCCGAAGACCGTGTGATGCTTGTACAATACAAAGCAAATGATACTTGAAACCGATATTTCGACACAATACATCTCCCCACTTAAGCATCCGCTTTCGGTCCCGACTGTTGAACGCTTAAATGATAACTACCGTGTTTCTTATTCCACGACCACGATATAGTCGCTATGTTTGTCTACGGACACAAGTTGAAATGGATATCGCCGAAAAGAAATTTAGATATACTCCGTGAGTATATATTAACACATTATGGACGGATCACGAGTTTTTCTACACGTCTAGCCCTTTGCGGACGAGTGTTGGCCAATAGCCGCCCAAGTCTGTTCACCGTTGCGTACTCGAATTATACAGCGTCTCGCTTACGTTTATGTCTCTGATTAAATACGCTACCGTATAATAAACTAAACAGTTTATACAAAATGCAGCATATATATTACTTTTCCTTTGAGAGGATATTGGGGATTGTAAGCGGTGAAGTCTTATCTTCTCTTGATGTAAATTCACGATATGGGACATTGGCCGTGACAGAACGAATTCCAGTCTTTCGAATCAGTCTCTTATCAGGAATTATCAAACAAACCAGGAAGCCTTTTATTTATTTAACCTGCTCGGCTAAACCGGACATATAGGCGATTGCTTCGAAAGATATCATACCATGCAAGAGTATAAAACTAGTAATGCATAAGTATAGTAAATTACACATGTTATCTTGTATTTTGACCAAAAAATTTTGTTGAATTTATTGTAAAGTTTTAGTTTTTATAACTAAACGTTCAACGTGCATATTTCTGCGTATTCGACTCTAGTCTTGTTTCTTAATGTGAAATAATGTTTTATATTCAAACACTGAAAGTTTAAAATAAATATTATAAAAAGTTGATGAGATGTAAACTCATTTGTAGTTGACTGCAAAAAAAAAACAGCCTGCCGGGAAAATATGCGGCCACTGGGGTAAGTTGGAAAACAAAATATCCGGTTTTTAATGTGTTAATAAAACTTATATTAATAAAACACTGGGTTTTAGTATTTTATTAAGTTATTAGTAAAAAATTAAAACTAAAATTAATAAAACTTATATTAATAAAATGCGAACGTGCGATTGGTAGAACTGTGTACACGACATTTTATCTCTTCCTTGCTGATCTAGGGAATGAACGACATTGGCGGATGTGGCTAGAACCAGAGGTGTAAGAGGATCCTGAAAAATGTCGCACGGTAGCCGGATAGTTGGCAGAAACGATTTTAGAGAAAGTGACTGCTGGACCTTTCCCTGACGACCGCGTAGCAGGATGCAGTCGTAGAGGCCAAGGGACAGCTCCGACAGTGCAAGTTGAGACACGCGCGTGAAATTGAAACGAAATGAAATGAAACTCGGTTGGATGGCGAAAAGATCCGAGAAAGCTCGGATGTGCGAGTATTCGCGGTCTTGTTATTCGCCGCACACCGAAAAGGGGAATTATACGTATTGTTGGCGAATATGTATGTACAGGGTGTCCCAATAACTCTGTCTACCTTGAATATCTCCGTTGTTTCTAAAATATGAAGAAACTTTATGTTTTTATAAGTAAAGGGATAGTAATGATTTTTTTTCTTTTTTCTTTTGTAAATGAGTGGATTTTAAGGTCACCTCCATTTTTCCTTCAAACGAGACGTGTATGTTTTTTCATTTATTAATGCAGCTCGACGTTCTCATTAAAAAAAAAATTATTAACCTATGTACGTTGGGAAATTATTAGTTAGAGATATTTTAAGAAATTATAAGAGAGATATTTTAATTTTAGTTCTCTACATTTTTTTCAATTATTCAACATGCTCTATAAAAGAAACTTAACTATTTAACTATGTACTACTTAAACTCTACTTAAATTATTAATCTATGTACATCTAAAAATTATTATTACAATAGTTTAGAAGATAAGATAAGGGACTGTATGCTCATGTCTTTCGTGCGTACATTTTAACCTCTTGCGCTGGCAACTGGTTCGCCGCGGACCATAACGAGTGACCGAACCGTATACAATAATTCGTCGCTTTCTTTTTCGTTTGAAATCGCCGATATATCACTGGATAGAAATTATTACGAAGTAATAAACTTATCACTTGTTTTGCCTGGGTTACATTTAAATATATTTAAAACTCAGAAAATGTTTGACAAGAGGTTAAAGAATGTTAAAATTGAAATATTTCCTAAAGTAAAATAATTTTTCTACACAACAGGTTAATATTCCTTTTACAGAAACTGTCGAGTTGCATTGATTAACAAATGGAGAAACACGTCACTCTTTAAAGTTTAAAAAATTCTGGAAATCTCGGAAATCTCTTCACCTTTTCACAAAAGAATCATTAGTCGCTGTACAACTTTTGATATTCAAAATGCACAATGTTGGGACACCCTGTATAATGAGTGAGTAAAGCGACGTCGCACAGAGGGACAATAAATATTTTCGACGCGAGCCGCTCGTAAATCGAATCGTTCGTCAGCGGAGAAATTGGCATAACGAATTATCACGGGCAGCGGTTCGTACGGTTTGCACAATAACGATTTTCAAGTGACTTTCTAAGCCAAGTATTCCAGTGAAAGGGTTAACGACGATGAACACCGTAGCGACCAAAAATGGAGCAACCGCAAAAGGGTGTGTTACACTTTTCCATTTTTCCACTTCGAGAAGTCTGTATGCCTGTTTTTTCCCCTTTCGAGAGATCGAACGCGCTGTTTACCGACGCGTATTCGCAGAAAAAAGACTTACTAGACTGGTGCTTCTCGAAACTCGGGTGAAATTTGTTTATTGAAGCAAAAAACTGCGAGCAACGATCATAACTTCGAAACGTAATGTAGTTTACAGTTAACACCACGATTGTGAGAGAACGGTGCAATCGTTTTTCTGCGAGGTGAACGCGAGGTTATATAGCTGACCGATTTTACCGAGTTAGTTCGATTTTAAGTCGATAGACTTAAATCACTGCTTCCTCCTTACCGACAGAGGTTAGCTGATTTATTAAGCGACTTATTAATGCATCAATTAATGCACCAATTCACGTTCAATCTCTAATCGGCCAACTGTTTAATATAGTATAGAAATCTCTATGAGAGTCATTATACGATTATAATATTTATGTATTTTCAGCGAAGGGAGACACTTGTGTACAGCGAAAAATTGTCGATAAGTTTGTAAAAAAATGATCGTATGGTCTCGTTTCAAAGCCTCTATTCGTTTTTTTCGAAGATGATTTTGTGAATACTCTTTTCTCAGAAAATTGTCAAAATTCAAACGTTAAAAAATTCTGCTTGTGACTAAATTCATTTAGTTCTCCAAAATTAAAGTTAATGTTTTTTTTCAATTATTCGACATTCTCTATAAAAGAAACTTAATCTATATAGATCTAAAAATTATTATTACAATAGTTTAGAAGATATTTTATTATATAAAAATTGAAATTTTCTGAACTCGCCGTACGATTCTTTTCCACCATTTTTCATCGAATTTGGAACATTGGGGTTGTTAGGAATTGGATTGCACCTTGCAACAACTTAAATAACTATACTTTTGCAATAGCTGACATACATTATCAAATATTTACATCTTTCTTACAATTAATCGCTTTATCTCAAAAAGTGGAGGAAAATGAGATTGAAAAAATCGAATTTATTATAGAAATCGTTACGATAAAATAGAAATTTCAGTTATATGAATAGAAAAAATTATAAAATAAGAGATGAATGATATAAGTAGAATGATAATGGTGGATCTAATATTATTTATTCGTGAAAATGCGATATCTGAGATCTTAATATTAATGGAATTGAAAAGGATTGCAAGGAAACTCTCAAATGGAATTATAAGTCCATTTGAGAAGCGAACGCTTTTATTTTATTCCCGAGATGTGTCTTGGTTGATGCACAATGGGGTGGATGACGAAGAATGGCTGAACGAGCCGAGAGAGAAAGAGAGAGAGAGACGAGGAAGCTGCTCTCAAATATATCGCTATCTTTAGCTCTGTTCTTTTCCGCGGGATAGCCGGAGAGCCGATGATGCTCGACACCGATGCGATGCGATGCGATGCGATGGGGCACGAGTCAACGGTCACGCATCAGAGAACGCGTTGATAGTCGATTCCGATTCGGCGAGCCGACTACCGAGCGACGGCGACACCACGTTCCGCCGGATGATACCTATTTAGCTGGTCGAAATAATACCGGCAGAATTGGAGCACCGCCACTTTCCACCAATGTTCCCAACTCCGTGCCTGATAAACACGTTTGCCAATTTCGCACCGAAATTAGACATCTTGGCGACAAGCTTCTAGAATCGTCGATTCATCGTCATCATAAAACTCCTATATTCCGGGGGAGATGTTTCCTGCCATATACGAATCAAGCTGAATTAAGTTGATTTTTGAAGCTTTTATTTTGACGTTCCTCGTTTTATAAAGATATTCTTTTTCAAGATATAAACGTACTTTAGTATTTTAATATTTTTTATTTATTTCGAAACATAGACTAACGTAAGTGAAAGCATTTTTCTTCTCGACGATGTTATAAATTGTGTAAAAACGTTGAAAAATTTTCGTTGTGAAGATTGAAGTCCCCCCTTTGCAACGACCCTTCAAAATTTCTGCCATTTTTTTTATTACTTCATCGAAGATTGAGATTAAACGACAAAAATCTAAGAAATAATATTTCGTCTAACCTCAACGTTTCAAATCCAATAAAATGATGGAAAAGAATCGTACGGCGAGTTTTAAGGGGTCATCAACAGAAAATCTCAATCTCTAAGGTCTAACGTTTTCACACGCGTTTGAATTTTGATAATTTATATTAGCAAGAATTAAAAATATAATCACTAAGTATACTTAGATACACACTTAATATTATTACATCGCGTAGCGTATAAATGACGGGTATGATCGAAGGTTAGCCAAAAATGAAAGTTATTTTTAACCCATCCCCGTCATTGAAACTGCATCGCGCGTGAAACGTTCCAGGCATTTTTCCTTTCCGAGTGATAAAAAAAGAAAAAACAAAATTCCTAACGGAAATGAAAAAAAAAAAAAAAAAAGATACCGTCGTGCTCGCGCTTAACAGATTAATCGCCTCGGTTTGTCGTTTAAGGAACGAGGGTAAAAGAAACACTGGTTATCTCTAATTACCGAAGCAAAATTGCTAAAGTTGCTGAAACCGAGACGAGCTGATTAATTGCATTGATTAAATGGCGTTTCAAGTGGACGCCCGCTGGCTTCGCTCCGGAGAGTCGCCGAATAATTTCCTACGGAGCTGTTTTCATTCAGAGAGCCTACGCGCTCCTTCTCCACGGAAGCCGCTCCTTCTCCATTAAAAATGAAACGCTCCTCGCTTTCCGTTTTTAAACGCGACCGCGTACACCTTTCGGAGTTGCGTGTCCATCTGTGGCTGCGTGTGCGTGCGCAGTCTACGATTAGGTTAGCTCGAATAGTTCGCCAATGATTCAACGTTACCGACTCAATCCGAAACCGGAAACGATTTTTTTCTTCTTCCATGCGCTTCTTTCATCGCGACAATACATACTTTCGTGCAAACCGGTTCAATTAAACGGGATCGGTAATCCTGTACACAAAAGTACAATGGATTTGGAGATTGAAGCTCTTCTTTTACAACGGTGTAGGGTAGGTTTAGTTGGTTGATGCACGATTTTTTTTTTCATCGTTTTATCGAACTTTGAATATTAGACCTACGTGAGGAGAATTCGAGAAATTGTATCATTTTGTGTCGTTTACAAGCGTTTCAATAAATTGAAAAAAAAAGAAAGGAAAGGAATCGTACAGTAAGTTTTAAGGTGGCGTTATTTAAAATCCATTGTAGATTTAGTCGCGAAGAAAATTTTTCAACAACTTTACGAAAATCTTCTGCCATCTGTGACACAGTCTAAACACATGTTAAAGTAAAAAGGAAGTTTAAAGTGATGCATTTTAAAATTAAAAGATTTAACAGAGTTATAACATTTTGATTATGTTATAGCATGGAATATGTGATGTCAATTTTTTATATTCTCTTATTGCATCGTAGGTTGCTATCTATTTAATTTTTGATCCAATTACATTAGAATTTTTAGTATTTTAAATATATACATATAAATTATAACTTTATAGTTAGTTAATTGTATAACAAATTAGAAGCAAATAAGTATTAATCCCGTTATTGAAAAAATGTCGAATAGATCCTTTTTTGAATCCTGAGAACCGAGAGAGAGAGAGAGAGAGATTGCTTTTTGATATGAACTTTTAACCTCATTTTAGTATATTACACGTAAACAAGATAACACGTACTGAATTTGCGTTCATTTATATGTATCTTGAAAGTAGAATTGTATCGTAAATTGTATCGTATCCTGGTATACTTACAGGACAGGTTAAATCTGAGTCTGATTCGTCCGACGTTACGCATGAATGACAAAGTGATACATTTGCAGAGTGTTCTCCGCATACGTGGTTTTTACCTTTTAAAATAAGTTTGCTCGGGTTTTGGCTGTTATATTTGGTTTTAACTAGTTCATGAGCTAACTCTTGTTACAAAAAATTCCATTTGTCTTCTATTTGTCTCTGAGTTGTTCCCCTCTGTGCGCAGTGTATCTCACGTAGGAATAGAGGGATCTAATATTAATTATGAACGTGTACACGTATACAATAAATAATATTTTTGCAAATTTTCTGCACAAAGGAAATAGTATCGATTCAACGTTATCTGACAAAGAAGTTCCAGGATCGATCTTTAAAATCTCTTGTTATAAGTAAATTTCTAGAAACAATTTCGCACCTCTTGTTATAAGTAAATTTCTAGAGACAATTTTTTTACATCTCAAAGTGCAGGAAATCTCGTATAGTCGCTCGAAAGACTCGATGACGTTTACGGTTACACACAAGCAGATACGATAGTACGTGCATAGATGTACGTATGTGATTCTCCAGTGGCAGACCTCGCGTCCTTGCCACTACTTGCAAATTTAGCAATATCAGATCTTGAATCGTAAATTATCGATTCTGATTAACCGCACTGACACACTTGCACGAGTATTCGCCTCTATCTTTCGAGCGAATAAAGTAAGAATCGAAGTTTCTTTGGAAAAAAAGAAAAAAGATAACAAGCTAAAAAACACGACTGATATCGATAACAGACAATACAAGTTTTGGTTCAAACTGATAAACGTTGAGATAAAAATCGATATGAATAATAAGAACCGAGAGAATACATAAAACGCAATAACACGCTAGTGCATGACTCAACTGATAGAAAAAATACCAACATTCTCACACTGGTGAGAAAAGAGCCAGAAGAAAAAGTACACGCCTGACAATAAGAGCCTGAACCTGAATGAAAAGAGACTTGCGATCGATCGATCGAATTTGCTCTTCGATTCGCTCTTCTCAAACGACGAGAGCAAGAGGAAGAAAAACGGATACGAACCTGTAGAGGTCATTTTCGGTGACGATGTCTCGGATGGAGTCTTCGGGATCGATGCGATCCGCCAGAAAACCCGGCGGTCCAGCAACCCTCGAGGACAACAAGGGGCACGCTGGCTTTACGACAGAGTCAGTGGCCTCGTGGAGGGCGCTGGCCGCGATAAGGTCGTCCTCGGAGGCGGTGCTGGGCAGAGGCACGTTAGGGCTCGGGGACCGCGAGCTGGAGATCACGCCGAGTAGATCCTCGCTCCTCGAATGTCTCATTTCCATAGCGCCGTACCTTCCGGTAGTGGTCGTCATCCTTCTTTCACCGAATCACCGTAACGCGCCCGATTCTTCCGCGACCCGATTAGACGACGACAGCTGCCTTCGTTCCCGTTGCCACAACGACCACGACAGCCCGTAGGAACCGACCACCGTCTAATCGTCGCTACTCCCATTCGGACTAGCCTCCTCTTACTACCTTTTAGCAAGCAGCCGACTCGCCAGAGTACCGCGGTACACCGATTTTCATCTCCGAGATGATACTCTCTTTCTCTCTCGTTCTCACGTTTCGCTACTTCGTCGCTACTCCTTCTTCCACTTGCCGCGATTCACTCCTCTACCACTTCCAGCGATTCAGCGCACCGATCCTCCGCTGCCGATTCCTTCTTCGTTTCGCGGCCACCAACCAGAATTTTCTATCGCCTGCTACCTCCGCCTTTCGTTCTAGTTCACTGGTTCTCCTTATTTTCGATTTCTCTCCGCTTCGTTTCTTCTTTTTTTGCAAACGTTTTTCTGTAGAACAGATCGTCGCGTAGCGTAATCGTCGGAACGAACAACGACGGGACGCTCGGCCGACGAAAACTTTCTTGATCTCCGGCGCGGACACGCGCGCACGCATCGACCAAGCGAGCACCGAATACCACCGAGGGTAACGGGGACCTATCACGCATCAACTGTACGTTACGCAGTATATTCGCACGTTGCTACCTATTGTCGACGGCATCGCCGTTTTCCCCGTTTCTTCTCTTCCTTCGATCCACTTCCATTCAGAGACGTCGTTCCCACGAGTTGTCCACGAGATGTCACGGTCCGGGATTGCACCATTTGCAGGATCAACAGGACCTTTCTTTCACCTGCTTCGTCACGGGCGAATTCACGGGTTCTCACACGAACGCGCCACAAATCACGGAATCTAATTCGCCCAGTGCGATTCGAGGTCCGCCATTTTCGTTAGATTCTGTCAATGTTGCGTTGCACCGTGGTGCCTCTCGAGGAACACCGAAACACCAAGGCAGAACGGCGAGCAGCCTGCTTTTCGTAATTAAAGTAATTAGAAAAACGTGGGTGGCTCTCCTACTCGGCGGATCATGCGCGGTGAACACGCGACGCACGTCAGTGTGTGCCCTGGGAGCGTTCACTTCGGCACTCGAACGCGACGTATACGCGGGGATTGATCGCCTTTTCTTTCGAGACTTTTGTGTTTCACGCGAATTCTCCTCCGCACACGCTGGGTACTCTCCACGGCCCCCCCGCCCGATTCGTTGATTTTCCCGACGTTCCGCCTTTCTTTCGCCGGCCACGACCCAAGTGCTGCCGTAACGGGAACCGACGAAGCCGCTTTGTCCTTCCGCGAGGAAGGGGCACACGGGAAAGGATACACACGTATGCTACCTGTGCTCTTGCGCGCTCGCCGCAGGTACATGCTGACATTGGTTAACGAACACGGTCGTCCTATCGTTGGGAACGGGTCACATGACAATGACACGGCTACAATCATTCTTCAGCCTTCCCCCCTTCGATTTTCGTCCAATTAGACAGTCCGCGGTTTTGCAGCCACTCTTTTCGAAAGTACCGCGTCTTGCCATCGGCGCCATCGAGACGAACACGTCACCGCATGACGTCCGATCTGTCCAATCGCTTTGCACGTCGCATCCCTTCGAAATCTCGCGACTTTCTCCGCAATGTGTTTCTGAAAGAAATGAGAAAAGGAAGGTTAGTCTCTGCTGACTAAGTTTAAGTACTCCGACAGCTTGGCGCGATCCAGCGATAATAATTGTAATTAGCATGGTACACCGTGACGAAACGTCGAATCGATTGTCAACCGTATCGTGACACCGAATATCGAGCCTATCAACAGCGTGCACATTAGTCAACGTCCAAAATTTTCATCTTCATTTACCGACCTTACCACGGCAAGCAAAATGATACGTATAATTCCCCTACGTATTCCCTAGAATGGCTATTTCTGTATTTACTACTTGTACGGGCGAAAAAGTCCTCTGTGGAGTTATTGGCTGTTTGATTAACGTAGAAACTGAAGAGACTGCTAAAAAATGAAGTCAAAGTAAATTCGTCAAAGTTGACATTAATAGGTCGAAATCTTTGAGAATTCGGCGAGCGAAAAATTTATATTTTTCAGCTGTCTGAATTTTTTTTCGTAACAAATACTTGACCTTGCTAATTAATAAATTTCAATTTCGTGTTCACATTGTTACTATTTTCTAACTACGACGAGAAAATAATAAAATATACGAAAATATGAACGAAATATTTTATTTGTATAACAAATATAAATAGTAAATAATATATAATAGTAAAATAATATAATAAAATAATAAAATTCAAAACGTTGATTGTTGGTTATCTCTGTAGATAACCAACGTAGAGGGCACACCGGTAGAGTTTTCAAGTATCGTTTGTACCGTGTCGCAGAGCGGTAGTTTTATTCCCGCTATTTCTCAATGGAATAGGGACAACGTTGCGCTATTATTTTTATTTTTTAATTATCTCGCATCTCGCCAACACTCTAGCATTATGACGAGTTCTGTTAGTACAAATCCATCAACGTTATTGCCTCTAGGTACGACGAGCCATTTTGTTTACTGTTTATTCCTAACCTTGTTCCTTCTAACGCGAGCTGTCACATTACTGTGGTTAATTTTCAGAATTAGTTGACAAATGCATCGGTTCTCGAATACACATCATTATGAAGAACGATAAAGAGATTGTCGGCACCTTGTTGGGTTTCGATGATTTCGTGAACATGTTGCTGGAGGATGTGACAGAAAGCGAAGCAACCCCGGAAGGACGGAGAGTCACTAAGCTTGATCAAATATTACTCAATGGAAGCAATATCACAATGGTAATAGCGTTTTCTCTTTCTCTTCTGCTTTGAAGAAAATTATTTATTAACTTACTATATTTGTATAAGAAATTGTGTTTTGTTTCAGCTTGTGCCTGGTGGAGAAATGCCCGACACGTAAAAAAGTAATTATCTTTGTTATATTTTGTACAATAAAAGTTTCAACGTGTAATTTATGCGTATCTGCTACGAAATATTAAAAACATCTGCCAAGTACTACAATAACAATTAAAATAAATGTTAAGGACAAATTAGTACATCGATTGTAGTTATTACTTTGTTGATCGTTGGTCTAGCAGTAGCATTCTGCGACCACATCTGTTTATACAATGCTTTATAAACACCTTGAGATTCATCATCTGTATCATCGTCCGCGGGACGATACCCTTTTGCAGAAAGATAAATAATCGCGTGACTGTGCAATCCAGCAAATGGCAATTTTCTGGATAACATTTGCCAAGCCACGATTCCTAAAGAATAAATGTCTGCGGCAGGGGTTAATTTATTTTCCTTTATTACCTCTGGAGCGGCATACCCTGGCGTCCCCTAAGAAAAAAATTTTCATTCTCAAAATGATAAGGATGATTAGACAGTGGTGGTAGAAACATACGTGAAATTTATCAATTTCATTTGATTCTTGTATCAAAACAGAACAACCAAAGTCGGTGAGCTTCGATTGGCCATTCGCAGACATTAGTATATTTTTAGGTTTCACATCTGCGTGAACAATACCGGCATTATGACAAAATTGCAAAGCACAAGCTACATCCTTTAATATGCAAATTCGTTTGGCCTTGATCAAAATCGTTTTGTCTAGATAATCTTGTAAAGTGGTACCACATAATTCCATTGTTATTAAAGACAGAGAAGCACCTTGTTCTATCATTAGCACTTTTACTATATTCGAATGCCTTAGCAAAGAAGCACGTTTTTCACGTATCAATGTGCTGGAACATTTTTCTGTTTGCATCACTTTAGCTGCCACTTGATCACCTATCAAATACATGGCACGGTCAAATATATCGAGTTGTAATAATTTGTTCTAGCAAACCATGAAAAATAGATTTTACCTTTATACGAAACTTTGTACACAGTACCAAATCCGCCACATCCTAGAAACGTACCAATTTTAGTGGGTAGACCATTTTTTAATATTTTTTGCCTGTTGGGAGTGTCGATGTTAAAAGGAGATAGTTGATTTTTGCTTTCAACAACTTTTCTATACGACTCTCTTGTAGGAGTTGTTGCAGTTAGGAAAGTTCTACGATGATACAATATTAAATTGACTTCTTTAAAAAGTTTAACGTTACATTGCTTCAGCGTTGCATTACCTTCTTTCCACGTTTCTTAATATCCTGGGTGATATGCTATACAATTTTGTTGCGAATTTCTGTGGTGAAGCCATTTTGTACATAAGACTAACATACTTGCTTAATTTATTGGTATTTCAAAATATCATAACGAAAGTAAATTTTTTTTTCTTTCATGTGTCATGAACTTGAAGTAAATATTGAGAAGGTAAACGTCGGAGGATAATGAATAAATACGTAAGTAACAGTAGCTACAAATATTTGAATTGTAAGGATGTAATTTTTGAAAAAAACTATAAAACAGAAGGGAAATAAGATATTTTATTTATTTTTTCTCTAATATAAGGCATAAATCATCTGCTAGGAGTCTGTTGCTAATTATTACTTTTTAATACTGTGTGATAACTAGATTATTTACAATTCTTTTATGAACTCATAACAATTCATACTGATTTTGATAATTTTTTAATATATAAGTAATATCAGTAGTATGTAATAACATATTAATGTACTAGACAGTGTTTAATGAAACCCCGTGTTAAAAATTTCATGCTAATAGTACATGCTTGTAAGTACTGCTGATGTTTGTTCTTACAATTCTGGACCTCTATCACAATTATACAGCACAATGTGTTGTTGATTCATACTTTTGTATAAATAAGTAATAATAAGTAATGAGAGTATATATACATACATCTATATATATATAGATATATAGATATAGATACATATATGTGTGTGTGTGTGTGTGTGTGTGTGCATGTATGTATGTATATATGTATGTATGTATGTATATTTTCATCTTTATGGAAATATTAAAGATTAGGATTGAATGTTATGTAATCAAGTATTTCAGCAGATTAGCAAAATATTTTAACCAATTAAAATAGAATGTCTTTCTTTTATAATAACATCTAAAATATTTTAGAGATTTTCATTTTTATTGCACGTATTTAACATACGATGACTTTATTATCATTATCATTATCATTATCGTTATCATTATCATTATCATTATTATTATAGCTTGGTCTTGTTTAAAGTGTAGAAATTCGACATTTGGAACATTAACTATTATTGTAAAAATAACAATTACCAAAAAAGTAGTTATCAATACTGATCATTTCTTATATTGGAAATAAAAGTATAAGTAAAGGTGAACGTTTAAAATGAGTTTGCCACTCGTTTAGTCTCGCTAACGATAATTTTGCTTATATATATTATCTTCAAATAAATAGACGACGATAAATTTAAATAAACACTGTTTGAAGTAAATATGGTTTAAAGTTAATCTAAACTTTGTTTTGCTTGTACCTTTCGATAGCTCTTACATACTCTTATACTCGCATCAAAATATTTTTTTTTTCTCTGGATCTAACAATGATATCAGGTACTTTCTCTATAGATGTGTATTTAGAGTACCTCTTCTTTAAATATATTTATACTATTTTTATAATCAGATGTGTTTCGCAAATGAGGAGAACACGTGAAACAATTTCCGACGTCATATAACGTTATGACTCTCAAAAGATACTGGTAAATATTCATGTACAAGACAAACGAGCTGTTGCATTTTAAATCTTATTTATAACACGAAGAATCGACCCTACAGCGTTGCCAATGACGTTACGAATATAACGTTTCTATTATCTAAAAAGCTCTATACTCGTGGAAAGCTTTTCATAAAAGAAAACTCTCATCGAGAAAAGAATTGACTTTCAACTGATGGAATAAGAAAATTTCACAAGTCGAAATAAGTACGTGTATAGTTGAAATATAGTGAAATCTGTTTGTAACATTCAAGTTTGTTTTCAAGATATTTATAAAATACTACTATTTCCATCTGTAGGAATAGTGATTAACGTTAGAGCACGTATATCAACGGATATTGCTAAATGATTGTAATTCATCGCAGCACGCCGTCGTGTTACTGAGTTACGGTCCTAAAAAAAAATTATAATGTAAGATTTGTAATATCGATTCGATGAGGACAACTAGTGACAGCTATTCGAACATTTTCTCCTTACAAAAGATTCAGTTTTCATTCGCCTACGTTACTTCTGCATAGACGGATCAGCACCATTTTGTGATTTACGACCTTTTTGATTTGGCACTTTAGCATCTCGTGCCTTTACGCCTAAATTTTCCTGAGCAACGTGTCGTTCATCGCCGTTCGTTCATCGTCGAGGCATTCAGAGGCACCTTTTTCACCCACCAAATCGAGAAGAAGAGACGACCCTCAAGTTTCGCTTACGAATATATCGGATAGGTGTATAGGTACCGAATATCATTTGCCTTTTATTTGTTTACATTTCTCTCCGAAAAAAAATTACATTGACTCTAATTCATCTGTATTGAAACTTAAGGAAATGTAATTTGATAAGATTTCGCTGTTCGAGTACCTGCTACACGTATCCAACCGTAACGCGCAACAACATGTCTTCTCGTGTCATCTCGCTGATATCGTTATCGATTATTTACAAATTCTGCAGTACAAAATAATTTTTTGGAATTTAACGAGTTAACACCACCGTCGGAGATCAGAACCCTTCTTACTTATCCCTTATCTACGTCTTCTCTTAATTCATTGGTATACATACATATTTTCTCTTTTTTTTCTCACGAAAATAGATTTTTTTTTTCTCTCGCACTAGTACATATTCAGAATCGCTCTGAAACGTGATACATAGGACTTGTAGTTACCAGAAAGCACGAACGAAATCTTTGGAGAGATGGAGGGCGGGGGAGGAGGAAAGAGGAGAGGGAAAGAAAGGAAGGTGCGCTGGAGGAGAGTGGTATTCATCGGACAAGTCGAATAAGGCACTACCTAACCAGGTAACGGAGCTTCCTCGTAGAAGTCTGGCTCGTCCTCGGTACTCTCGTGTTCCGATCCTTTGCTGTCGAGTGCCCGTAGCTCCGCGGCGGTAAAAAAGTGGGTCATCTGAGCTCGTAGAGGTATCATGAGAATCAGGAAGAACGGAAGCGCCAGGGCGGCCCTGGTACTCTTCACGATCCACAGTGTGGCCAGGCACAGGATTTGTATGAGGGTGAATATGTGCATCTTGTAGGTCTGCACCCGTCGAACGTAATTGGCCGTGCCGTGGTGTTTCACTGGCATGAAGAACAGCTTCACACGGTCGAACAGCTGGACACCGTTCGTCGAGGAGATGCCCATGTAGAGAAACACACCAAGGAGGACGGACATTGGCACGCGTCGCAACAGCGGCGCCATCAACACGCTGACGCCGATCAGCACGGCGACCAACAGGGCGCTCACCCTTTGCTCCTTCACCTCGACGATATGCGGCTTGTCACCGGGTGCGTGCGTGCGTGACATGACCGTCACCGCCGAGACGTGCGTCAGCGATCGGACCGAGGCGGCGCAGCACCACGGGGCGCCCATTAAACCACAGCCGACGTTCATTAGGCACACTACCACTATATCCATGTGGTAGCCGTTACCTTTCCGTAATTTTCGTTCTTTTTTATCGATGATTAGTCTAGCAAAAGAAAACAAGAGAAAGAAAAAAAAAAAGGAAAAAAAAGAACGAGAGGGAGGGGGGAGGGGCAGATATTTTTTTTCTTTAATGAACAAAAAGAAAGGCTCGCCGCGAGAGAGGAGGAGAAATGGTACTTACTCGGAGATCTGCGTTTCCATGAAAACGAGAATGTAAACCAGCAACGCCGGCACGATGCAAGCCATGGCCATCCACAGGGGTATAGGGTTTCGTATTCCAGCGGGTGACACGATCCAGTTTCTACCGGGCACGGTCGGTGACAAGCCTTCCGGGACCAATAGCTTCTCCGTCTTCACCTTGGCCAGATAATCGATCAGCACGAACACGACGATGCTGATCGGCACGCCGAAGTCACCGAACGCCCTTCTGGCGCTTCGTCCGAGGTAGTGGCTGTTGCGGAAGATGCGCAGGTAGTAAGCGCCGAGGAACGTACCCAGGCAGAGGATGGTGCACATCAAGGCGGTGTTCGGTTGGTTGATCAACAACCCGGCCAAGTTGAACGCCGGTATGAGGGTGTAAGGTTTGTTCAATGGAAGGGCGATCGTCTCGTTGGTTTCCGGGGAAATGACCTTGATCTCCGTCACGTTCAATGGCACTTGATAGAACGTGTCGTTCGTCTCCGGGATGAAGTTGTACTCGTCGAGCAGCGGATTCTTCGCGAAGTAGTTGTACAGTTTGACGAACGTCTCGACGATGTACAGGATAGAGATCAAGCCAGTGAAGATCTCCTCGGTGAAACGGGTGAAGAGACGGACCAGCACGGACCCTTCCACGCAGGCGATCGCCAGAGCTATGATACCCATCCACGCTCCTACGTAGACTCTCACGGTGAGGAACTCCAGCTCGTTCGCCAGGCAAAAGTTGTACAAGCTCTCGTCGAAGAGCAACAGCGGGCCGGTCGTGCCGATGATGACCAGCGGCTGAGTGGAGAACAAGGCCATCACCACCCCCGTCCAAGAGCCAGAGACCAGCGTCTCGGAGATGCCGATGACGTTGTGCGTCTTGTCGCTCATCAAGCCGCCGAACGTGATGGCCGTGCACAGCGCCGCGAAATACATGAAGATGGCCGCCGCGAGGCACGACGAGTTCAAACCGTCGGTGAAGTCGGACAGGTAAAAGGGATAGCGTCTCTTGATGTCGTTGATGAGACAACCGAACGGTCGCTTGGTTCTTCGAAGCGGATCGTCGTCGCCCGGAGGTTTCTTCTCCTCCTCGCCAGCAAGCAGAGCTACGCGCAAACAGCGTGCAAATTCATCTCGTAAATAAATCGACGTACGCGCGTATAGAGTCACCAAACGACATAGTTTTTCAGATCATTCTAGATTTAGATCGTCGACTTACCTTTCTTGACGGCGGCCTCGCTCTGAATTGGCTTGCTCTTCTCCTCGAGCGCTTTCGCTTTCCGATTCCTGATGGCCTCGCTCTTGGCCCTTAGCTCGCTGAACGGCAACAACGCCTGCCTCTCCCAGTCACCAGGAGGCAGGACGATCGAGTCGTCGAGGAACTCGTTGATCGCTGACAGTAGCTCGCGCCTCTCGTTCGCTTTGTACGCGACTTTATGGAACGACGTATTGGCCATCAGCGTGGCGATCGATCTACCGATTTCGTGATAATCTAGGTCAGCGTTCCTCGGGCCCAGCAACGTGAACATGAATCTTACTGGTATGGTGACTTCGGTGATCGACGGAATGAACACACCCTCGGCTAGTCGGACGAACGCGATGGTCGGCTGGTCGAGGAACTCAACCGCGCCGACCAGCACGATCGTCGCCTCGGCGCCGGCCGGGATCCTTTTCAAGATATAGTCATTGTGACTCTTCTTCAAGTCCTCGTTGCTGCTCGTGTACGTCAGTTCCTCCTTCATGTCCACCACCGTGTGGTTGCTGTCTAGGGCTAGGTTCGACGACAGGATCTTTGGTTTCGCGTCGTTCAGGTTCTACAACGGGGGATGCAACAACAACAACAATGCCGGTTAGAATCGCTCCGCTTTAAACGTTACGAGAGAGAACGTATGCATGGATGATGCGTTGCATCAGGCAGAGCTTTTCAAAAGAAAAAGAAAAAAAAAGGAAATACTTTTGTCCCTAATCGGACAAGCGAGAGAGAGAGAGAATTTTCCTCGCGCAGAGGCGGATTCGTTTTCCTTTCTGCTTTTCACAGATCGACTTGATCGACATCGGCTTGCATCGGCTTCGGCTCGAGGAAAAATCACAGACACCCTGACATCTGAGATACATATACACGCCGTGGGATGAGATGTTCTACTTTCGAGTTCGAAAAAACAAGAGTATGTGATTGCTAATTGTAACAAGCGCAAAGTCCGTAAAGAAACGAACAGAATGGTGGAACGGACCATCGAAACGAAGTTCTACGTAATGCAGTAACGACACAAAAAAGGGAACGTCACATACGAACGAAGAAGATGGCGTGAGTGTCGAAGGGGAGAAACTGAGAGTTCAAAAAATAAAAGGAAGAAAGAGGGAGAATTTGAAAAGTGAGTCATCAACGGATGATAAAAGTGCAAGTCTGGACGTAACGCCCAAGCAATGATTACGATGGTGTCAACAGTGTATCCACGTTGGTATATGAAGTACCACCAAAAATAGATATAATAAAAAGCTCGTCGTAAATGCCGAAATAAAGTATTACAAATGTAAAAAGAGAAGAGGAAAAAGACAAAAAAATGACAAGCCAAAAAAGGGACAACATATAATATATATATATATATACCCATGGACTTACAGGTATCGCGGTAAATACAAATTCACACGGGACAAGCTACAGTTCTACCAGCTAGACGGCGAGATGTCATTCTCCTACATCAGATACATATCGTCCCTAACTAGCGCTACTGTTACACGCGCGAACGATACGAGGACGTTGCGACGTTGTCGCGATTCCATCTACGAGAGAATGGACACGCGATTACCCCCTTCCTTCGACACAGACATAGTCAAACTATGAGAGAAGATAAAGAAGCGATGGGAAAAAGTTTGGAAGACACACTCATTTCCCCCTGTAAGTTCATGCTGAAAGATGTTAATGCGTAAAATATCGGTATGTACATATACAGGTGTGTGTGTGTATGTTTGTGTGTGTGTATGTGTGTGAGTATATATACACAGGATGTCCGGTTTGAAAAACGGTCTCGTAATTATCAATTATCTCGTAGAACTATTCGTTGTAAAAAAAAAGCACAACTTACTTTGTTTCGACTTTGCTTTTTTTAATAAAACTTCACACAGGATAAATGCAACAAACATTGGGGAGGATGCAACTTGTCCTTTAGAGATGGAGTAAAATCAGTGCATGGTGATCATCATTCCGAATAGATAAGACAATTATTTTATGTTAAAGATAAGACAGAAACCTAACCTAAACCTTGAAATATCAACATATGATAAGAATCATTTTATGAATTCATCATTTCCCGAAAAAAACAAAGGTCACCTCGAGATTTCGGATTAGCAGGTTCGTTTAAACCAAGATTGTGATCACCATAAAAAATATCCCCCCTTCCTTCGAAACAAAGTTAATTTTTCCCTGCAACAAATAGTTTAGGAGTAATAATAATTACGCGAAACCTTCAAATGGGACACCCTCTATGTATATATACGTATATATGTGATCAAATATCACATATATATCACATATATATGCGATCGATGGTGGGCAAGCCGTAAACTAGCGGTAAAGGTTGAATATTCTGCATTTTTTTTTTTTGTTCTTAAATCGGGAAACGAGAGATTTACATGTTGGGTTACATGGTTCTCAGAGGCTTCCCGCGCAGCGTCTTCTTCCTCCAGACAGACGGACTGTGGAAACAACATTAGGGTACACGGTCAGTCAGCTCTCCCGTCTTTACGGATTTCTATTGATTATTTCTCAATCAATCGCATTGGTAACAAACTCTCAAACGGAAACATTTTGCAATTTGCAAAGCGCTTGAACTTGGTCACCTTCGTGCGACTTTTCATTAAGCTAACGTTAATCGCGTTGATCTATCGATTCGACTACTTTTTCCTAATTACACTGTTACGTTTACTGGACTCTCAGGGAACCCCCGCGCGCAGAGACACAAAGACATTCCCCCTATACGTATTCACGTTGACAGCACGAGTATCGTGTTCACAACAAACAAGTAGATGTAACAACAGAAGCTAGGACTCGCCGTGGCAAGGACAGTTACCTGGAGGCTGGTGTAGCTGGAATAATTGCGCTTGCCGCCGAATCGGAAACCACGATCGTGATCGTGAACGTGCCTGTGCCTGAGAAGCAGGGCTCTCATCACCACCGGCCTATCCTCCGGCAGGATCAACTCCTCCACCACCATTTGCTCGACAACTCTGTACGCCAGACCAGGGAGATCCTTCTCCTCGAGATCGAGCAGAACCACGCCGGTCTCCAGGCATCTACGCAAATTCAGCAACGAGTGGAAGCTCAACGAGGCCACGTGGGGCCTGCCCCATCTGTCCGCCCCTTCTTCCACGTCCTCCTCGTATTTGATCCACCGGGCCGTCTCTCTCCATTCGTGCTCCTCGCCGATCCCGTACAACTCGTCCAGCTGGACGAACACCTCGTGCGGCGAGTGATCGTACATTTTCTTGAATGTGTCGTGCGGTATCCCGCCCTCCTTTCTACGGCCGATCTGCACCATCGCCTTGTGCCGCCTCATTCCCCGCGGGTCGTCGCTCCTGTGCGACTCCAGGTCGTCGATGTCCAACTCCTGCAGGGTGCTCGCCTCCTCCGGTTGCACGCTCACCCTCCGCGCGAGCACCGCCGGCCCGTCCGGCAGGCCAGCTCCCGAACGTTTCCTCCATTGCGGGTCCTCTTGCAACGAGTACTTCCGCGACTTGTGATGGTGTCTTCTGCAATTTTTAACCACTTCGTTTTAATCACTCTCACCTACCATACCTCTGCTTCGTCACTGAACCGGGACTCCCGCGCCAAAAGTGTACACGTTGATCGAATCATCTTCAGAGCATGTTAATCAGAAATAGAATAAAAGAAAGAAAATTTTGACCTTGAAATTCAAGGTCATGATCAATTTCCTTACACGTATCGAACATGTAGAATTCATTTTTGATAGGACAAACTTTTCTTTTCACCCTGTACA
Source organism: Melipona bicolor (assembly GCA_030673865.1). Lineage (NCBI taxonomy): Eukaryota > Metazoa > Arthropoda > Insecta > Hymenoptera > Apidae > Melipona > Melipona bicolor. Next base: position 966,749 of record JAHYIQ010000042.1, on the reverse strand, counting down.
TCGCATCGTACAACACCAAATACATGCGTTCGTTATCGATTATCAGGAAATTAAAAAGGAAAATAAAAAGAGGAAGTCCGAGCTAGATTGTTGGCTAGATTCGAGTACGATGTCATTCGTACGAAACATTTTGACAAGGGCCTAGAATGTTTTTTTTAAAAAACAAACTTTAATTTCTCAAACGGAAATCTAACCTCAAATCTTTAAGTGATCGACAGTTATACCTAGTAGCCGGTCTTTTCCGAATGGCAATAGATCAAAAAAGATCTTTCGTTACAATAATTCCTCATCGTATATAAATATTACTGTCGAATATTGGCAGAAGTAGAAAAAAATCTCGTCTCGATGGCTAAAGCGTATCGCGTATTTTTAATGCATAATTAAATCCCAAATACGTCAATAGATGCCGTGTATATTCGGCGCTCGTGAAAGGATTAACTTGGTTGGCTTGTCAGCGCCCAAGAACAATGTACGTCGCAATTACGTTGCACCGGGCTTACATAGCTCAAGTAATTTATATTTCGTTTTAGACATCGGTTTAGACACTAGCTGCCGCGAATAATAGCTATTTCGTTAACTTCAACGTACGCGTGCCAGAATTGTTTTCTCGGTATTCCCGCGCTGGCAGTTGGTCTAGACGCGACTCAACACCGAGTTTCGTCAGCTTGTATTTGACAATCGAAACTACCAAAGTGGTCAAGAACGACCAATGTCTATAATTTTTCATAGCAATTTTTTCAAACACGAGACTGCGCATTTTTATTTAGAGATTTAAACGATTTTTTGCAAAAAAAAAATGTACGAATGAAAAGAGTTTGTCCATAAACCAAATTGCTACCGTAAAGCTTTGCTATTTTTCTTTTTTCACTTTAATGTCTCTGAATGATGGAAATTTTACGCTTCAGTCGTCGATAGTTCTAGCGTTAAAAAGTGATATGGTATAGATGCGTGATTGTGATGAAATATGCGTGTTGCGTGGTTCTAGCTCTTTCAGATAACGTTGCTCTCTTTCTTTCCGCTTGAGATCAACGTCTATGAAAACTCGACGAGATTGACACACGCGTGTACGTACGTCTCTTCGGGTCAACCGAGCGAGGAACATACTTTTTCAGCTGTCCGATGCGACCGATGTGCAAGGCGTAGCGGTCCGGCCGATAGTCGAAATCGGACATGGCCCAAGGAGGAAGAAACACTCTGCACGATCTAGTTCCGCGAGAGACGAGAGCGCGCGTGGTCGAATTAATTAGACGATCGCGACGACACTGGCCTCGAGCGGACTGTCGGTACGCTTCGGCAAAGTCAGCGCAGATCTCTGGCCGAAGGCCATCATATTAGACGGTAATTGTAAACTGGTTCGCTAAATTCCTTCCGCTAAATATCGTGCAATTATCTAACGCCGCGACCGAGAACGCGATCGAAATTTCTCCACCGTCGCTCGCTTCTTCTCCATCCGCCGATTTTTTTCATTTTTCAACCCTTAACCCTTTAGTCGCTGCGACGAGCAACTATAGTCGTTCATTGTTTTGCACGCTCTTGCCGCGTCGATACTCGTGAAACTGTGTCGTTTCACTTGGTATCTTGGTCTCGTTGTTTCTTACGAACGAAATTCTAACTAGAATAACCGACGACCGAAGCGTGAAATTTCCATCAGAGACGTTGAAAATACAATAAAAGAAACAGAGAATCTTTATGACACAATGGGTTGTCCGGAAAGTTCGTGCCGATTTTGAAAGAAAATTGAAATGTAGAAGATTTAAATTTTAGTATACATTTATTAGATATTAAATTTAATTTATATTAAATCGGCACGAACTTTTGTACTTTTCTATTCATTTTGACGATTTCGTGTCAGTCTCGAACGATGCATTTCGGCTCGTAGCGAAAGAGTCAAAGGACACGAGTCTCTTAGACCTAGACCGGCGTCGAATAATACGGGAAATAGGATGCCATCGAAATGTTCATTCGATCGGTTGACAAGTCGACAGCGGTAATCCGAGCTCAATCCGATATATGAAAATCGTCGCTGGATTTCTTCGCGGCGGCGCAGCACGCTTTATATGTACTTTCGTGGTTGATAATTCACGGATTGTGGCATGTCGTATGAGCATTATCTGGTACTCGTAATTTGACTCTTTCGTCGTAGGTGCTTGCATCTCGCGCGACTTACTTGTGCTCGTGTTTCTGGTGTCGTCGACATTTGCGATCCTCGTCGTGGCTGCTGGCGGGCTCCCCGATGCTCGTCGGCGCCTCGTCCTTCTTGAGAGCGGGAACAACCTCTTCCTCCTTGATCTTCTCGAACTGCACCCGGGGGCTGCCAATAGTGGGGCTCTCGCTGAACCCGCCAACGGAGGCAGCCCTCTCTGAGATCGGCGCCTCGCTCTCGCTGCTGACCACGTTCTCCGTGTCCTCGGTCGTCTCCTCGTCGACGTTCTGCACGCTGCTCGGCGACTGCAGGCCGCCATCGGCGTCCATCGCGTCCGCCTCTTGCCCATTCCCGCCGTTTCCCCTCAGAACCTGCCCGTTCTCCTCTTCCGGGCCAACCTCCGTCGTGGATCCCTCCCTGTGCACCGCCAATTTTCATTTTTCACGTTTCCTTTTTTAACCCCTCAACTAGGAGCGCGAATAACGAGCACAAAAAATGGCCTTTGAGCACACTCGATAGGTAATTACAATTGAACTAAATTTTCTGTGGAGAAGAGAACATGTTCGTAAATTTTGGACATTTCGAGACTAGACTTGACTACTTCTTTTCACATCATTTTCAAATGATCACTCGCGCGTATTGACCTGTATTGCGCGAAAGTCAATCTGGATATACAGGGTGATTCACATAACTTGCACACCTGACATATATAATTTCTGGAAAACTCATTCAGACAGTATTTGTTTGAATCTATTTTTGTTGTGTGAAAAAAAATAATGAAAAATTAACGAACGTAAACTTTCTTCTAGAGCGCATTAAAAAAACCACTGAATTATGTCCAATTGAAGATATAAATTCAACGCATACAACATCAGTTAGTCTACACGTTTCATCGGAAGATGACTTACGGTGAGAGATGTCGTCGCATAGATCTGCAATGAAGACTCTTCAGGGGCATGTGCGGATGGGGGTAGCTCCTTTTCCGATGCTCTGCAACAGAACCGATCGAACAAGTGCGAAAAGGTGGAGGAGGAATTCGTGGCCGCTTCCCCGAGTGGTTCGTTCTGTTGCGCAACAGCCGTAAAAATCGAATACGTGACATCGAATAAATCAACGCCGAGGGAAATAAAGTGAAAAATAATAGATATTATATAAAGTACGAATATAGTGTCGCGTCGCGGCGCGGTGCGATCGGGGAAGCGGTATTTCCTTAACCTTGGCTCGCCAAGAAGAATATATCGAATTTACGTAACTGTTTCCCGTTCGTAGGATCGGAAACGATGAATTATTACCGCTGTTGAAGTTACGCGGAGAAGCTACGTACCAGGGAGCTACGTGCGCTCGTAAAAGTCGTCGCTTTCGCAAGACAAATTATTTAAATCTAACACGTTGATCGTCGAAGTCGAGAAGTAGATTCCCTGTGGCGAGGCCACTTGACAAAGCTCAATCTTGCCCCTTAGGCATCCTCTTGCTTTTTTACTCTCTTGTTTTTTTAGCCTTTTCTTTTGTTACGTTTACGACAGGAATCAGTTTGTCAAATTAGAAATTTTTACACACTTTTTGCATCCCTGTGTGATAATAGGCCATTCAGAGAATTTACAACCCCCCAAAATTTTAGTCAGTTTTATTCCAAACGTGTTCTCCGATGCATCGCTATATATTGGAGAACATAGAGTTCTATAATACAATATAATAATAACTATTGTATAATACAATATTATGTTCTATATAATACAATAATAACTATTATGTATGAGAAGTTGTGACTTCAAAATAATTTAATAATTTACTATGTTATTAGTACATTGCTATTTTGATAATTTGATTCGTTTAATTTCATTAAACAAATTTCACTACTATTTTACTAGTACTAATTTAAGTAGCAAATAGTACTAATTTAAGTAGTAATTTACTACTAATTTACTTTAATTTAATTTAAGTAATTTATTACTAAGAAGTCGAGTATAGACTATTCAGAGAATTTACAACAGAGGTCCCTAAATTTCAGTTAGTTTTGCTTAAAATATTCTCTAGGAGAACTTATAGTTTTATATAATACAATAATATAATAATACCTATTATATTATATTATATATAATGATAATTATTATGCAATTTTATGTAAATAAAATATAAGAAGTTATGACTTCTTCAAAATCATTTAATAATTTACTATGTTGTTACATTGCTATTTTGATAATTTGATCTGTTTAATTTAAAAGTAATTTACAGAGAATATACAATACAGATCTCTAAATCTCAGTTTGTTTAAGATATTCTCTAATATAGCAGCACATATACTTCTACATAATAATAACTATTATGTATTTTTAAATACAATACACAACTACATTTTTATTTACTACTTGTATTTAAAAATACAATATGAGAAGTTATGACTTCTTCAAAATCATTTAATAATTACATTGCTATTTAGGCGATTTGGTTTGTTTATTTTTACTAAGAACTCATTTCTTGCCTTGCTAAATGTTATTACATTCATTCTTGCCTCGAAATTTAAAAGTAAATGTCGAAGCTCGACTGTCACACAGATATGGCGATCAACGTGTTAAACGCGGGACGAAAAGTACACGTACGGTTGAAATCGCGTTCTCCATATCGCGACGGTGGTGCTCGTTCTCGGTCCCGATCGGATCCAGCCGATTCGGATGGCGAACCGAGCCGGGCTACGTCGAACTTCTCCCCGGTGTCCATCGCGAAGACCTTCTCCATCTCCTCGTCGAGCTCCGGTCCCGTTTCCGCGCCATGACCGTCGACCTGATGTGCAAACAGAAAGAAAAGAAAGAACGTTACATCGAGGTTCTTCAAATCTTTGTACCGACCACTGTGAAAAATCGTCGATGATTAAAATTTGCATGAAACGATCGTGCATTTGGTCCCGTCTCGAAGCTCGAGAGCTTCTGCTTTCACGGTCAGTGAGAGTTGGTTACTTACTTGTTTCTCCAAAAAATTGTCACGATTCAAACGCTGTGAAATTATTTAATTCCAACTTTTAAATCCAATTCGAAATTTTGCCAATTAATTCCAATCTTCGATCGGGATTTCGAAGGAACTGAAACTTTTTAATTCCAATTCTTTTAAAACATTCAACTCCAATTTTATTAATTAATCAATCCCAATTTCAATCGTAGTTTTGAAGATTGAGATTTTCTGTTTGCAACATCTTCACACTCGCTGTACAATTTTTTTTTACCATCTCACTGAACCTCGAAACGTTAGGGTTATTTGAATTTTTTAAATTCAATAAAACAGTGGGAAAAAATCGCACAAGTTTCAATCTTTGAAACATTCTACACGCAGGTTGGATTTTCACAATTTTCGAGGCAAAACTAGCTGCGCGATGTAAAGTTATCCTTGAGAAAGAAAAAGCTCAACCAAACGCTTTAAAAGGAGACTCAATGGTCCTCTTTTTTTGCAAAGTTACATCGACAATTTTTCACTATCGTTGGTACAATTATAAACCTTCGCTGCAAACTCGGTTTTTCGTTCATTCTTTCACCAGGAATGCCTCTCTCGTGCAAAATAGCGGTCGAACAATGACTAGTTCCGTTTTACCAATTTGATTCCACATCGAAGCTAACTTGCACAGAAGGAGAATTTTCTCTATCGATCGTAGCTCAAGTGCCCCGTCAAATTTCAATTAGTTCGTCGTCGAGGATGTTTTTTTTAACCGCTGTTAGCGTTATTATGGGAATAGTTGGATAATATCGATCTAGATATTCGCGAGACCCTCGACACTTTCGAGCTCTCAATCAGCAGACACCATAATTTCCTCTTACTCGAGTTCGAAATCCGATTCGGACGAAACTCTCGCGAAATCGAGCTTCGACTCAAATTTCATCCCTCGAACGACGTTTATTCGAGGTTTACAAGGACTTGCGTGCCAAAAGCCTGGGGATTGAAAAATTTCGATCGTTCCTCGTAGTGTACGCGCGTCTAAAGAAAGAACTCCACTTCGTCCGTTTTCGGTTGAAGAAAAGAATCGCCCTTTTATTTTCGAATAAAAGAGGAGGAACCTCGCGACCGAGATAAAATGTCTATTTGCGATTCGGAGTCGGACAGAGAAACTGGCTGAGAGCGACTTAGCTTCAAGACAGAACCTTTCTCGATCTACCTGCTTCTAACACTGCGCGAGACGGAATCCTCTCGCGATAATGGTGACCGAAAAGTGCGAGGAGGGATGGGAAATTAATTCGTTAACGATCGTTAACACCAGCCTAACGCGCGACCAAGGACCGCACACGGAAGATTGGCACGTTCGCACTGCGTAAGTCGCGACAGTCGCGGCCGTTCGAATTACGTCACACCGTGAATGTCAGATCGCGATCTCGGAACTCCAAAATCGGACGATCCAGCGCAGAGAGGGGGGGACGCAAACTGTTACTCGAATCACTAAAAATACGCTGTTTCACATCTGTCAGAGACGTTAAAGTAAAAGAAATGGAATAACTAAATAAAGTAATTGCGCAACGCACGAAAAGTCAGTCGAATCACTAAGAATACGCCGTTACTCGAGGATCGTGCGCGATTGGATCGCGAATGCAACACTCGCGTATGCGACGAAGAGAACGAGAGCGGAAGTCGATCAGATCGAAGAAAATCGGAGAGACGAGACACGTCACAGACGATTCGTCGCTCGGATTCAGGCGGGAAAGGGAGGGAAAATCGGCGAGATGGGCGAGCCAGGCCATCACCGTTGGAGAGGAAGACCGACCGCGTGACAGACGCGCACACACAGGGTTGTCACCTGGTGGCTGGTCCGCAGGGAGCGGCGTAACCAGCGGAGAACCTTGCCCGACGCCCGTTGAAGGAACGACTTTCCGGAGGAATTAGCGGCGGCCTCGGGCATGGCATCCCGGGCCGAAGTGACACTTGTGCGTTCAGCTCGCTCGACTCGGTTCGGCTCGTGCTCGCAGCTGGTGAATCCAAACTGTGACGGAGAGGGCAGAGGAGAGCGCAGGCACCGGCCGCCAGACAGAGAGCCGCAGATGCCAGATGGAGGGGATGGCCGCGCTGTGTTAGGGGTGGTGGGCTACCGCGCCGAGCACCTCCGCCGGTCGATATCAACCCCATACGCTACACCCCGTTGTTGCGACCGGACCGATCCTCCCGAAGGTTACCCTCTCTCCTACTCCCTCAAGCGCTGGACCGGGCCTGTTAACCGGTAGCTGGCATCCCGTCACTGCATCGATCTTCCCGATCTCGCGATCCCACGTTTTTTCCTTGAAGAAACTACGACAGCTACTGCCTTCTTTGCCGACTCCAGCTTCCGCTGGTCGCCAGAGAAAGAGAGAAAATTTGAATTTTGTTTCCTTTCTCATCTTTGCCGTTTAAAGTCGAATCTTGCGTGGATTATTGGCGACTCGAAACTAAATATTACAATTTATTTATTACGTATATAGGTTGAACTGTGTTGGTTCCAAAACTGATCTTTTTATCGTTTAGATTATCATTCATCTTACAAAGGGTTACTAGAGATTTACCTAACCTATATAAATTTAGCGACTTTACTTCTAACTTATATAAATTTATTATATAGGTTAGAAGACTATTTCAGAAAACTTCTTTTTTCATTTTCTTGGGTAGATTATTAGCGACTTGAAACATTATAATTGTAATAAATTATAATTTATTACGTATATACGTTGGACTGTTTCAGAAGAGTCCTTTTTTTTTCATTTTCATTATTTAAAGTCGCATTATATAAAACATTGTTTTATTTAATTTATATAAATTTAATTTAATTTAATTTATATAATTTATATAATAATTACATTAATTTATCATGTAGGTTGGATTGTCTCAGAAAGTGTATTAGTTCTAGGATTGATTCTTTATCCCTTAAGTTGTCCTTCAGCGAGAGACTTATGTGGCCAGTTGATGTATTTTCTGCACTATATATAATAACATGTTCCACTGTCAATTTTGCACAAATCACAAATTGGGGGATCTTTATTGAAAAGATACTGGTGAGTTTGCATTTTTCTAGCCCATTATGATCCTCATAAGATTACAACTCGGTCGTCTCTCGGTAGAACATAGAGAATTGTCTTCCTAAAAGACCATTTTAATCGTTTTAATCATTGTTCTACGATTTACGATGTCACGAAGATTTCCATTCGTTGTTCCAGCTCCCTTCGATTTTTTCGTCTTAAACTAAAAAGTATAGAGTTGCTGAAAGCAAGCTGTTGGTGTAATGATCGAGGACAGGGATGAGTTGAATTTTTCTATTTTCCTTTTTCTCGGAAGGGAAACCGAGGGAAATTCGAATTCCCCTACAAATCAGGTGCGTGACGCGACGAAACACTCCGTGGAACGCGAAATCTTCGAAAACGAGCGTGCCGAAAAATAGCTGGCCATTGGTCGACGCAACAAGTGTCGGTCGACCGTGAAATCAACCCTCTGAAGCTGCTCTCTCTTTCACGAACCGATGACGGAAGTAGATGGGAAGAAGGAGGAAACCCTGAGAGGAAGAGGGAATCAACCAGTCGGAGAAAGAAAAAAAAACCGCGAGCGAGAGTCAGAGAGAGAGAGAGAGACTGTCAGCTGGAGATGCAGCTGGCAGACAAGCGAACCGGACCAGCGCAACTTGGTCGAGACCTAGATGGGAAGCTTTTATCGATCAGCACAGGGGATGTTGGCTCGTGATTCGAGCGCCTCGAACGGCGGTTCAATTCGAATAGGGACGATTCGAGCAGTGGAAGAAAGTGAAATACATTTGACCCTCTCATGATACGATTAACTCCTTATAACCGCGTTAAGTGAAACTCAGAGGTATGTAATATATTATATTTAAATATACAATATAAATATATAATAATTTAGAAATTATTCATATTTTTATATTTATTATATTTATTAATAGTACGAATATATAATTTACAATTAATTTATTTGTAATTCAACCCTTAAATTCATTCTTTACCCATATTTCAACCGTGAAAGTGTAATAAAAAGAATTCACGCCATAAGAAGGCTGTTTAAGCTAATTAAGTTGAAGTAATTAATTTTCAATGAAACAAAGTTCTAACCCAAATCTAGCCAGCTCCTCGCATCGCTTAAATCCAAGTTTTCAACCCTTTCAATCGTAAAAGTGTAGTGGAAAAATTCATGCAACGTATAAAAAAACTGTTTAAGCTGATTAAGTTAAATATCACATGGAAACCGTGTTGTGAGAGTATCGCGTTCCAGGAGTTTTACCGTAAATTGTGAAGAGATGGGGGAGCGCAGTTGAGGGCGAGGTTGAACGTCAACCGTCCGTCACGTTAACCACCGGCGACGAACACGTCGCTGGTTTCCGTGAACGCGAATCAAAGTCAACCGACTGCATTATTAATCGAACGCATCGGCCGCACAGCTGCGGCTTAATAAATTTATCGAGCCGACAGACATCCCGACGCGAGGTACGACCGATCAAGGAGTCCGTCAAAGGCGATTTGCCCAAAAGGTTACCGCTATTTCCGGAAGGAATCGATTCGCTGCTGCAAAGCGATTTTCGGAGGATCGAGCAACGACTTTGAGCGACAGTCGAACCGCTGAATAATTCGTACTCGAGCAGCATAAATCTGAGACCAATCTGTAATATTTAATCATTTAAAGACTTAAACATACTCGCACTTTGTGTACGGGGTGGTCCATTTGATGCTAGAACTACCAAAATGGTCAAAATGGCTGTTTAAATGTTTTTGTTAAGTGCTTTATACTATAGTATAGTACAGCATAGTCTAGTATAAAGACAAGTATACTGACAGACTATACTATAAGACAGTGTATTTTTGGAGACTTGAATGATTCTTCGTAAAACAAGTACGTAAATAAAAGCTTGTGAACCCGAAAGCGCGTGTCTTGTAATCGCGTTGCTACTGCCGAAGCAACGAAAAGCCATGAAGCCGTAGCAAAAGCGGAAGAATCGAGCATGAGTGCTCTCGCTGGTCGTCGAGTGGCCGTTTAAATGGGCGATTAATTTTTTTTAACACGTTCGAGACGATGTCAGTCCCCGCGGACCGACGCTCCATTATTCGTTTAGTCAACGTCGGCCCCGCAGGACCGACACCTACAATATTCGTCTAGCCGGTGCCGGACACTTTAGTCTGATAAATACACTTGATTTTTATAATATAATACTATAACATAATAAACATACTGTAACGTATTATTATAATATATAATAATATAAAAAACTGTAATATATAGAACATAAAGAATACACGTTCGGCTCCGTCTCGAACGTGTTAAAAAAAACAACCAAAAAAAAACGTTGGAGAGACTGGCAAAAGAGGGGTGGCTGGCGGAGAACCAGAGATGGCGCTGCACCGTGGCCGGAAAAGTGGAAGGAAAGAGGTCTTTTCCCAGCATCGACCGGGCCGGGGCTTTCTCTCTCCTTCCTCTTTCTGTCGAGGCTGCACGCGCTCGCGCGTTCACACGCACACGTATCTCGCTTCCTGCTGCCGTGACCTTGAACCTGAACCCACGAACTCGCGTCGCTTTGTCTCTTCCCTCTCTGCCTACCCTTCTCTCCTCTCTCGCTCTCTCTCTCTCTCGAGCGCGGAGAAAATCGATTCGACGCGGCATTTGTTGTTATATTACACACTCGCGGTTCGTGGCTTCGGCGAATGTGCCCGTTTTTCTTCCTATTTCAGATACAGAGAGATATTATACAGAGAGCTGTGAAAATTCTCTCGCTGTCGTTTTTTGCGAGAGAAGGGAAGTTTCATTTACTTGGATGCTAATCGAAGCGCCGTCGAGGCGAATTCAATTTTGTCGACGTTGGACGTCGATGCTCGATAGAGCGACTGTTATCGTGTTTCGATAGGTCAGCCCGATGTCGGTTGACGTCGATCGTCGACGAGATGAACCGAACACTTCGACTCTCAACCGTTTTAACCCCGTGCACGACGTGCAAGAATGAGCTAAAATGAACAAACAAAGGAATGTAAACGGTTGCTCGAAGAAACTGCACGCAACAAGGAAGGAAGATTAAAAAAATATTGCATAAAAGTTTAAAAATTGTTCCTTCGCCACTCAAATGTTGTTTGTTTAAATTCCTTATGAGAAGAAAAATGAAAAATGTGGAAATTTCTTACTGGAATTCATTGAAACATATCCGACTGAAGATGTAAAGTTAATACATGCATCGTCAGTTAGTCGCGAAGCTAAAACGAAGGCTACACGTCTAATCGAAAAAATTTTTAAGGATTATATATCAAGCACGTCATCAAAAAGTAATCCTGCACGAAGATGTTACTCGGAAAAAATCAAGATATCGGTGCTTGACTCGTGAAGTGTCATCGTACCTAACTTCACTCAATATTACTCCGTGACAGCAGACTATTAATTTCTGATTTGGCAGCGTTTTCAAGAATTTGATTTCTCTTGTTCTTCTTTTTAATATGCAAACTATGCATAGTTTAAATTTAGTAAAAAACGAATGCGACTAATAAAATTAAAATTTTAGATTTCACAAAAAAAAAAGAAAAAGAGGAAGAAGAAAATAAAATAGCCATTTCAGCTTGACAAATACACCCGTCATTTCTTCGTTCTTTTTTGTGGCACAATTTAGATACTGGTAACATCCTTTTCAATCCTTTGAACTCGCATGTCACGCTGAAAGTGACAAAATTTGCTATATAACTCGCAGAGATAGCAATAGAAATTTGCCATGAAATTCTATGTTAGACCTTCGATTAAATAGTGGCGTAATTAAATGGCGTTCTTTTCTTTTTGTTTAGATGCATATTCCATAAATTCATACAAAAATTTCGCGTAATAACAATGGAATGAAATCAACAACTCAAATTTGTAGTTTAGTGGAAGATTTAGTTTAGTGGAAGGAACAGAACAGTACATTAATTTAAAATAATCTACCTTAAAATAATTTACTTTGGATGCAACTGAACGAGCAAAAATATCGAAAACAAATCGAGTTCAAAGGGTTGAAATAGGGCACGGCATAATGAAGCTAACACATTAACAGGCATTGGTGCCTGAAGTATTGGTTTCGCGTGTTGGAAGACGTCGACATTTTGTTTACACTTGCCCCACGGAGGTGTTAGGTTCCCTTTAGGGTCGAGCCGAAAGGTCGAGCGACGTAAATACATGCTCAGTCCGACAGATTGACGTCGCAAAAATAAAACCACCGATGTTTCTCGATTCGCTCGGCAGCTCGTTGACCTCTGTCATCGACCACTTTCGCGTTTCCAAACATTTCCGCGTTATTTTCGCGGTCGATCGGCCGACGAAAACTCATGGTCAGCGTAATTTTACGCTTTTGTCCTTACAAACGCTATTTAACAATTTTCCAACAGTTGCTGTTATTATCGCGGAAACGTAGTCTACGTCATTTCAAAATTGGCGCCACTCTTAGCTATGTTAAACTGCTATTGTTAAACTTGTTAAATTGTTATTATGTTTTCATTTATAATATATATTATATTATTATTGTATTATTATGTTATATTATATATTATATTTCAAGTTGTTAAGAAATACCACACAAATTGTCACGTAAAGTAAATATGTAAAAATGTTACTGCAAGTTAATTAATAAATTTTATGCACCTGTAAATTCATCACATTCTTTTTGTTAAAGAGAAATATTTTTTCTATACGCATGTAACGTGTAACTTTTTAAAACAACAAGTGACTATAAATATCATATTGAGATGTGATACTTCTTATATCCATATATCTATAAATAGCAGAACCTTAGCTACAGACTTTTGGACATTATATGCCGTATTCAGTTAAACGTTTTGCCCGTTGCAAAAGTGTTATCAGCTCTTGTTTCCTTTCCGGTGCGTTTCCTATCCGACGGACGCTCGCAGAGGACCTCGCTCGGCCAGCCGTTAAAAATAACGTCCCTCCGATGATCCGTGTTCTTATATATCGACCTGACCTTCTTAACAATCTCCTACTCTGCCGCTGCACCTTTATCGCACGTGTTTTACCCGATCATCGCTCGTCGTTTGCAGCCAGCTTCTCGTTTTAATCCCCTCCCGCGTAGACACGCGTGTCACAACCTTTTTTATTTTATCTTTTTTGCAACGATCAACTTTTTTTTAAAACTTCGAATACTTCGAATACTTCGAATAGAAACATGGGTTGGTTGATATTGAATCTCGTCAGCGAATTGATGGTGAGAGAGGGGTGCGGGAACGAGAATCGTTCAGAAGTAAAATTTTAATTAACATTAATAATATAAATTTATAGATAATAATGTAGCAAAATTAAACTAGGTAAACTAGGATTGGATACCCTATTATATTAATATAAGAGGTTTATTATTAAACGTATAACTATTAAAATAAAATAATATGGCGGCCTTTTAATCTTTTTAGAAAAATTTGTTGTTTAATTTATTTATGTATTGTTAGTTATCCGGGACGAGAATCGTTCGGAGGTTAAAGCCGTAATTTCAATAGGCAAGAGGCTATCGAGCTAACCCTTTAAACTGCCGCGAACTCGGCTGGCCGGAGGCGATTGCGAGGCGTTGTGCTTGGGACGAGGCTTTCGCAAATGGAATTCGGTCCACGGGTCTAAATTTACGTTAGCCCCTTCAGACCTTGAACTTTACCAAGGTCTTTGCCGTGACGATAATAGAAGACCCGCGGTGACACCAGGAAACCACTAGGAATCACGAAAAAAATAAAAAAAGAAGCCGGTATTCAAGAAAGATAATGACGAGGAAAAAGATAACGTGCATCGGAAAGATAAAAAGGTATATTTTTTTCTATGTGGAAAATATAGAGAGAAGGATGGAATAGGCGCGAGTGTACGTTTGACACGTGGTTGGAACAGTCTCGCGTATAAAGGGGAAGGAACGAAGAATAAAGGGGAGAGAGTAAGTCGGTAGTCACCTTGACGGCTGCAGGGGCTGTTACCATCGAGCGAATCTTCCTCCGGTAGAACGACACGCAGCAGCATACTCCCATAAAAGCTGGCCGCCAGCAGCTCCCGCGGAACGTTGTCGCGTAATCGACCTTTGTGACACTGCGGCTACGATTCACTAGCCGGTCTTGTAATCGAATTTACGGCTTCCGGCCTTGCGTAAGTGCACCCCGATGCACCCGGATCTACCTCCCATCGAGCAACATATCGCCAGCGATTTAAGAAGCAACGGTTATCCCCCGACGCGTTTAACCTCTTGCGCTTGTAACTGGTTCACGGACCATAACGAGTGACCAAACTGTAATACAGTAATTCGTCTTCTTTTTGAATTCATCGGTATATCACTGGGTAGAAATTTTACTAAGAAGTAATAGATTTATTATTTGTTTTGCCTAGGTTATATTTCATACTTAAAACTAGCAAAATGGTGATTCCAGCGCAAGTTAACGCGCCAAAACGGTTCTCCCTCCCTCGGACCGCGGCCATTTTGCCGAATCTTTCGAATTTCATTCGCTCGTGCGACCAATTGAATTTAAATTTTATTCGATGATTTTTAGTGTACAGGATGATTCGCGTGATGAACTTGCACACCTGAAATAACTTTTAAATTATGCTTTTACTGGGAAATTGTTTGATACGATAAATTTATATTAAATGGTTTTAAGTGAAGTAAAATATGGCGTATCAATTTTGTGTGTTAAAGGGCTTCGAAATTTCTGAAATTTCATCATCAAAGTGAGTTATCTATGACAGAGTTTCTCAAAGTGTGAGGAAGGAGGTCGCAGAAATTTTAGCAAAACTAAAAAATTCCTGGACGATGGAAAATTTCAATTAAAAACGAGTTTATCATCAAAGCTTAACCTTCAAAGGCAAACTTAATCTTCAACATAATTCTATATATCAACTGAATCGAAAAATATCAATTGCAACAATCAATTGATTCTAAATCATTCAACAATTTTTTCCATACGATTAATTAATTGTTTTGAAAATATTTCAGCTTCCAGTCTTAAGTGACACCCGGTATATGTTTCATCGAGATTTTTACGATCTTATTATTTTTTTCTCTTTCGATCGCCTTGAAAAATACACGGTAACAATTATCGAACGACTTCCTCGACGTAAGACGATTTCCTGACGAATTTGTCAAATCAGTTGACAGGTAATTGGCTAGGAAACATGTCAAATCGCTTTTCATCGTGTATTAACGCAAGCCGGCACGACTCGCCCGTGATTATCGATTTCCGTTGATGGAATTCGAATGCCAGAAATTCCAAAGGCGCAGAGCGTGACAGAGACGACAATCGATTTCCTTTTCACTCTTCTTCGAATCGACTTTGATTCGCAATCAGCCCCGTCAGGAACGGGGTTAGGAAAGCGTGGAATTTTAACGCGGCTGTTTATCGCTGCACGTTTCTCGAAAACATTTCTCGGTAACGTCTGACTCACTCAGAATTTACCAGTTGGTAAAGAGAATCGAAACCATCGACGCGCGAATGTAATCAACGCGCATCTGGATTTAATTCCACGAATTTATGCAAGCAACGCGCCGAGTAAATATCCTCCCCTTTTTTGTCACTCGAACTCGAACTCGAATCCGAGCTCGTTTTTGTAAAGTCTCGGAGATGCAGTGACTCTCATTGACGATAGAGTTATCAAAGTTATAATTGGTCGAAGTGACTAATGAATTTGTAACTTTTGTTAGAAATTTTGTAGACACAAAACAGATCTGGACGTTTGAATGATTCTTCGTAAAATTATACAAATAGGAGCTTGTATTCTTTATTGTATCATAAAGATTTTCTATTTTTTTTTCTTTTTAACATATGTCTCTGATAGAAATTTTCCAGTATTAATATTAGAATATTGAAATTGTTAGAATTTTGTAAAAAAAAAAATCGTGCAAGTTCATTTTATTCCAGTAATAAGATGTTTGTGTGATGGTAAAGTGAAGACACTTTTCTTCTCGAAAATGTTCCAAATATGTAAAATTGTAATTATGTAAATATCACATAGTAGATACGTAAAATCATAATTGCTTTTTCTCTACCAAGATCAAGTTGTAGTCTGAAGGATCATAACGAGCCACAAAAATATACAAAATTTACCCACCAGTATCTCCTCGACAAAGAAAATCCCTCAACTTGTGTTTTGTGCAAAGTTCAATTGATAGTGGATCATATTACTGTCCAATGCAGAAAATAGACATAAGAGACTAAACATAAGCCCTTTCTTGAAGAATAACCTAGAGAATAAAGAATCAATCCTACAACTAATACACCTAACCTATATATAATATAATAAATTGTAATATTATCACTGAAAGTGATTTTAGCGGGGGTAACTCAGAAAATCGGGCCTCTTTAGGTCCCGAATGTCACGAATGTCCAAAGTCAGCTAATCAGTTAAATTCGAAGTATCGTGGAATATCTGGCTGGAAGCGAAGGGCAAAGTTCAAAGGCTATCGAGGTGATTTTCATCCGCGCGGAACGGCGGAACATTTTGAAATTACTCGAAAATACCGGCTCCAATTGCGCCAATTACGCGCAAACGAGTCGAAATCGGTTGGATCCGAAAAATCCGAAGAGATACGTACGATACGCACGCGAACGTGCCGCGGATTATCATTTCACCGCGGCTTCGCGTTGAACTCCGCGGCATGGATTGGAAAAGCGGGACAAGCTCGTGCCGGTTGATTGGCCCGATTGCCGGCGGTCGTGGGTCAACAACCATTTAACACGAGGAGACGCGGAGCAGTCTATTAAATCGCGCGTGAGACGCTTGCCAGAGAGGCTCGTTCGCCTCGCATCGATCGAGAAAACGAAAGTTTCTTGGAACGCGGTTCCCTGCGAATCCATTCCACCCCCATCCGTGTGATGTAAATTCGCGTGATTGCACTTTTCTGTCTATTCTTTTTTTTTTTTTTTTCTTCCTGACCTTGGAAATCTTGGAAGATGGTCAACCAACTCGCAACTTGTCTCTCTGTGATTCGTGCTAGAAATACACGAAGGCTTCTTCGTGA
This sequence comes from Melipona bicolor, assembly GCA_030673865.1. Taxonomy (NCBI): domain Eukaryota; kingdom Metazoa; phylum Arthropoda; class Insecta; order Hymenoptera; family Apidae; genus Melipona; species Melipona bicolor. The sequence goes on along the minus strand of JAHYIQ010000042.1, from coordinate 949,677 downwards.
CATCGAAGGCTTTGCTCGTCGAAGTACCGCGCGACGTTTCAAGGGCGTAGCTTATTGGCCGCGGAAGACGCGCGCGTCTATTTCTGACACAAGACAGTCACTAGATGTCCACTTTGTTCTTCCAATTTGATTCGTTTGCTTTTCGTGAGACCCCGCGAGGCTCGCTCGGGGGAGATGAAACTGGTAAAATGTAAATGTTGGATTTGGCGCGTGAATGAACAAGTGTGCGCTGGTGTGAGACGGTGAAAGACGTAACAGGCAGATACACAGGGTGTCCCGTAACTAGTGATGCAACGAGAGTAGAAGGTGAGAAAACGAGTCGAGCAGGGAGAATAAAATTTTTTTCACTGAAGCCTCTCGGTTCTCGAGAAAATCGAGTTTGAAAATTTATCGATATTATACTTGGATTTAGTTAATTTTAGACGTAAGGGAAAAAAAATATTTAGTAGATCATTCTATGTGAGAAAATAAGTAAATAAGATAGAATAAAATTTTTCTGTAAGATGCTTGGTCTTCGAGAGAATCGAGCTTGAAAATTTATCGATATTCTGTTTGAATTTAGCTAACTCTAGACACGATATAAAGAAAAATTCGCAGTTTGTGAACAGTTTTGGACTCGGCCTAACGAAGAGGAAACGAACCAACAGCTCTGTTGGATTTCTCAACCGTTTATCCAAAAGAAATTTCCCTCTGAAATGAAAGCTTTTGAATTTTAAGAACATATTAGATCAGAGGTGACGAACTGGCTACCCGCGAGCCTATTCCCCCACCTTTTTGGTCCCCTCCAATGCACCCATTTCTCCATTTTAGCTCTGACTTAGCTAAGTTATGATCTTAATTTTAAATTTTTGAAGCAAGAAAAGATGTAATAGTGTTTAGAAAAATGAGTTTTTGATAGTAAATTTGTTTTAAGTTATACGAATTAAATTGTCAAACAACGATGTAATAATAATATAGTAAATTGTTAAATTATTCTGAAGAAGTTTGCTCCCTCAGATCATCACCATATTTTGATCGTTAAACATAACACTTTTTATGTTGGCGAAAAATATTGGCACCTTTAAAAAAGACCTCGAAAAACCGAAGAAATTTTACAGCGGGGACATTATATGTTCGCTAAAAAGATGAGAAGGATTTTTAAAACGAGCGGGTGATTACATATCTTCATTGCACTTGCAGGTATATTTCAAATTTTACCATAAACAACTGCCATAAAAAATGATGAACTTACAGGATGATCTAACAATTAATTTGTACTTTATACGTTCCGCTTTGCAGTTCTAGATATATAGAAAAATTGTGAGGTAAATTGTGAGAAATTAATTGTTAGTTACAAATATAAGTACCAAAATAAAAATTAAATATTTTCAACAAAGGATCCTCTAAAATGTAGCAGCAGTCAGTCATTTTGTGTCACAGAAATGCGACATCGCAAGAACTAATTTTATTTCGAGCGACATTAAAGCACATGACGCCAACCTTTGAAATTCACGTAATGGCGAAATGTCGAGACTGACGGGAGAACATAAAGTCTAAAAAAAATGTACAAAATGTCGAACACATGTGTCGAGTTGGGTCCGACGATACGCGCAATATTTGCGGTTGGATAACGATCAGTTTAACGACACCGTAAGCTTCCGCGCTGATGGGATTCACCGGTGGAACGTGCGAGCGATCACGCGTGACGTATTAATTAATTCTCTGGCGCACGTGGCCGGTTCAGTCGCGAGTAACGAGCCTGTAATGTAATTACAGGCGCGATCGCTGGGTACCAGACAACGCCATTCCTACTCGAGGTCTACCCCACGCCCTCTCACGAATCACGTGACTCAAATCAACCAATCGTTAATTTTCGTTGCATTAGCGTTGCATCTGAAGAGGCCCGATTTTCTGGGTTCCCTCGCTAAAATCACTTTCAGTGATAAAAAAAAAAATATAAATCCTAGAACAATCCAGTGGTTTCATTTTGAAACGTAAAGCCTTTGACCTCGGATTTTCTCCAAAGCTGCTCTTGCATCGTGCAGCAAGCGGATGTTTTTGTCAAAATTCAAATGCCTCCGGGAACATTAAAAAATATTTTTCGCGAACTAAATATCTGTATCATGATCTTGAAGATTGAAATTCTCTCCTCACAACGATCCCCTTCGAAAACTGGCTATACGATCTTTCTTTTTCGCCATTTTAAACAAAATAACTCAACTAAATTACACTAAATCCTTTTTTCTTGTGTAGAAGTGATTTTCTCGCGTATTCGACTAAATTAAATTAAACTAATAATCGAAATTGAATTAAAATCAAATTAAACTAAATAATAAAACTGAATTCTTTTTTCTTGTATAAAATCGATTTTCCTGCGTGTTTGATTGAATTAAATTAAACGAAATCAAATTAACAATGAAACTAAATTGCACTAAATAATTAAATTAAATTCTTGTTTCTTGTATAGAAGTAATTTTCCCGCGTATTTGACTAAGTTAGACTAATGATCAAAATTGAATTAAATTAAAATCAAATTAATAATTAAATTAAACTAAACTAAATTCCTTTTTCTCGTATAAAAGTGATTTTCCCGCGTGTTTGACCGAATTAAATTAAACGAAATCAAATTACTAGTTAAGTAAATTAAACTAAATAATCATACCAAATTGGACAATTTTCAACGCGAATATATCGACGCCGCCGGTTCAACCGTTCGTGAAGGAGGAATCGAAAGCCGCCGCGATGATAAAAACGAGCGATTCGGGCGATTACGCAAAGTCAAGTCCAAGGCGTGCCGACGGGTTGACGTCAGTGAATTCGTGGGTTCGTTGGGGCCCGATGTTGGGGCAACGTCGCCGACGATGACGCTGGGACAACCGTGATACGTACACATCTTCTCACGGGATTTTCAATATTTCTCTATAATCCGGATCACGGTCTCGTCAGAGGGGGATCGTCGTTTCGATAGATCGACGTCAACCATCAACGGTGGCCGTCAATCGATTAATTTCAATTCCAATAAACTGTCGCGTAACTCGTGCCTTGGCGTGTACACATACACGCACATACGTGCACTTGTGCATTGTTAGTCCGAACGAACAAACAAAAAGAAAACACACACACATGCAGACTTCTTCTTTTGTCCAACGAGGAAGAATTAAATATAGGAGATGGAAACAGCTAATAAACCGACGAGAAATTACGACGTGTCGGAAGGCTCTTTGAAGCAATAGAAAAAGTTCCATGTTTGTCCGAGAGGGCAACAAACAATTGGATAAAAGTGGCAACCGCGTTTCGCAGAACAGCAAAAAATGTACTCGTCAAGGGCGACGAACAATCACTGGATCGGCAGTATACATATATAGCGCCCAGTATCAATGAAGATTCCTCGGGAGAAATCTCGAGACGATCGCTCACGATTTCGTCACGATGACACCATCACGTTCTTACGCGAGACAGGAAACACTCTAACATAGAGGAGATAGCAAGAATCTCGTCCGTTATCGTTTGTTGTTATGTACACTGACAAGCCGCGCGACCACCGCGGAAAAAATCCTAATCGCCGATTTTTCCGATCTCTCAAACAGATAATCGACTTCTTCGAGTCGACAAGGGTAGATGTCCCGTTAAAGTGAAAAATGCGGTGAATCAGTGGATTCGTATCGTTCGACACATATCTACTTTATCACGATTCTTGAACGATCGCCCTTTTTTTTTTATTTTCCTTTGCGAGTGTGTCTACTTTGTACGAAACAATGCAAAATATTTACGTTTCTTTTTGTAAAGGTGTAAATGTCAGAGTGGTCAATCTTGGGGACCTCGGTACTACAGAGTGGGCCAAAACTTTCTTCCCGCCTAATTTTTTCTTTCTTTTTTTAATAAAACATCAAAATGAGAAAAAACTAATTTTATTAATTTTTTGTAGGAATCCTACATTTTGACGTTTTGCAAAAAAAAAAAAAAATGCAAATGAACGAACGAAAAAAAAAAAGAAAAAAACAAAAGGGAGACTCACCGATACCCTCTTGCCAAAACCAAGGAAAGACAGCTTCCTCCTAGTGTTGTCCATCGTTCACCGGTCGCGGTAGCTGCTGCGGCAGCTATCGGCTTAAGGCGTCGTCTTTTTCCTGGGTGCTCGGCCGATCCTGAGTCGGGACGGCGATGTCCACATGTGGAGCAGTCGCTGAGATGGCAGCTCCGTTCTGCTGGCTGTGCGAAATATCAAAATGCAGTCGTCACTTTTTTGTTTTTTACTTAATTTTCCTTTTTCTCCCTTTCGTTTGTTATTATTTTAATTAATAAGTAATAATAAGGGGTACCCATAAGTAACGCAATTTTTCTTCAAATTCTATAAACATTGCCATCTAGCGGCAAAAACTTAAAGGAAATAATTTAAAATAATATAAAATAGTAAAATAGTATGTAAAATAAATGATGTAAAATAAAATAAAATTTTGTACAATGTCAGAGAAACGATATTGCTTTATATTGTACTCCTAATAATTTACTCTTTGCGTTCGATTCTAACAATAATAGAGAAAATCGTGTGGATCTCGTTTTCATAGCCTCCGACCGTTTTTGTTTTTGTCTTTGCCTTTTCTTTTTATAACTCCTACCAATTTCACATCATTTAAGCGAGTTATTGTCGAAACGACCGGCTCGCGAATCGGATTTATTAGAAACGGATTTATTCATACGGCCTTGGTATCGTCGCGGCGATAAAAGTGCAGAAAATATTGAAGAAGAGATGCTGGGGCGCGAACGCGTGAAATAAATGATTCGACGAGAGGAAACAAGGGGGGCAAGGAATAAAGGTGAGAATCTGTTGAAATAAATTGCTCTAGGATTTTTTCCTTGTCAATATTTACGTACGATCGATCAAAAACGTGAAAACTGAGATCAAGACAGGAGAGATCGAATCCAAGACTGACAGGGATTAACTATTTAACCATCAAGAAACCTTACTGGGGAAAACGATTTCATTCACTTCTGTGTTTTATGTTAATTATTATAAACAAGAAGGGATGATGTAAACATAAAATAATGAAAGGTATAATATAATATAATATGTAATATAATGGAAAGATAAAATATTATCTATATATATATTACAATATAAATATAAAATGTTGAAAGATACAGAGTTAAATTAAATGTAAGATCAAAGAGAATTTTCCAAGCTGCAAATATTAAGTATTACAAACAAGAAAGAAATAATGTAAATATAAATATAAATGTAAAATAATGAAAGATACAGAGAATCAAAGAGAATTTTCCAAGTTGCAAACATTAATTATTACAAACAAGAAAGAAATAATGATAATATGAATATAGAACAACGAAAGATATAATATAATATGTAATATAATAGGAAGATAAAATATATATATATATATTATATTATATTATAGAAATACAAAATAATGAAATATGTAAAATACATGTAATATTTCAGAAACATAAAATATATATATATATATATTACATAATATAATACAAATACAAATATAATGAAAGGTATAGAGGTAAAATGGAGGATCAAAGAGAATTACTTACAAAAAACAAAAAAAAAAAAAAACCGAGAAAAGAAGAGACGAACCGCAGGTGTCGTAGGTACAAAAGCAACAGAAGATAAAGCGAGGAGAGAAATTGAGAGACGCGATGGAGGATGACAGGGGCAAGTACACACCTTGAAAAGAAACAGTATGATCTAGCGTCACGAGGACGGCGACGACGACGCCTCGATGGTTAGAATGGAAGCGGAGTCTCAACTCGAGAACACTTGTTCGCGAACTAAGGATCGTGGAGATCGCTCGAACGGACTGAACCGAGTTTCTCTGTCGAGAAGGAGAGGTGACACGACCAACAGTGACCGACCGACTGACTTCGTTTCAGACTACCACCGCTACTGACAGCGCAACATCCACCAAGAGTGACCGATTCTCGTGCAACTTGACAAATAACGTTCCGGCGTATGGCGTAACGTTGTTCGAAACGGACCGAGATCGAGTCGTTCACGTTAATACTAGGAAATGTGCTAAACGTTGAAGCTGTTGCGATCAAGGACGATTAAAATTTCGACTGAAATTTGTTTGTTACACTGTAATTTTGTTCTGAGAATATTAACGTCTGAAAATGCGAAGAAAATTTTTTAAAGGAAATTAACTTCGTGAAACAAAATCGCACGACAATCCATAATTTATTTTAAAGCCCGAGAGACCTCTGCTTTTACCAAATTTGAGTTTTACCAAACTTTTCTTCTAAAGGTGTTTTTCACATTATGCAGCAAGTGGAAAAAGTTTAAACTTAAAAATTTTTTTTAAATTGTTAGATCCATCGTGATCTTCAAAATTGAAGTCTTCTCTTTACACCAATCTCCTTGAAACTTGCTGCATGACCTTTTCTTCTCGCCGTTTTACTGGAACGTCATTTTACTGGACCTTGACCGACGAAAATTCGAGAAATCCTCACGTTTTGCCACTTAATGTTCGAAGTTCAAAATGAAATGGCGAGGAGAAATCGTTTCTTTCACAAGTTTTAGAGGGAGACTTCAATCTTCAAGATCGTAGTAGGTATTTTGTTAGAGTTCTCAGAGACATTTGAATTTTTACAATTTTCGAGGTGTCCACCACTTGCTGCACGATGCAAAAATGTCTTTGAGAAGAACTTTTTCAACTTTAAAATGAAGCCAACTGGATTACTGCTTTATAACAGAGTTATAACAGTTTAAAGTATAGACAATTTTTCATACGAATACTTTCAGACGTCCACCTCTGTATACGAAATCGATGCTCGATTCTTTTAAAGAAACTCGTTTATTAACATCATCTTCTTGTCAGTTGAATTAATCCCCTGTCTTACGATTTCCTCTCCAACATTCTTAGATAAGCATTACTCATTGCGATTGTAACATTATCTCAGATATAAATCACTGAAGCTATTTATATTTATACTTATTAATGTTCAATCAAAGAAATTAAATTTAAATGTCAAATTGGAATCTCATTGCAGAGTCGTAAACTGTCCCAAATTGCAACATTTTCTCAGTTTTAGGTATATTTAAATGTAACCCAGGCAAAACAAATGATAAATTTATTATCTCTTAATAATTTTTATCCAGTGACATCATACCGACGAGTTCAAAAGAAAAAGAAAGCGACGAATTATTGTATACGGTTCGGTCACTCGTTATGGTCCGCGAACCAGTTCCCAGCACAAGGGGTTAGAGATACCAAGTAGAATTTAGAAGAAGCACGAGGGGGGCCAACTTCAGCTCGAGAATGACGCAACAAAATGCCTGTTGCTTTTCCGTCGCTTAGATATTCGATTAACGCGTGACACCTGGGGCTGGGGCCCCGCGATATTTAACGATGAAACCATACTCTCGTTAGTGGCGTGTTCTTCCACCAAGGATTATCTTCAATGTCTGCCATGATTAATAGAGAAAGCTGGCGCTTTATAAAGACAACTCTACCAGCACGCGCTCGGCTCGTCACTATCGAAGACAATTCTTCTCTCTGCTAATTATACTGATCACAAAAATTAGGGGATATTGCAAAATAAATATGAAGCAGTTTGCTTTTCTGATTTTCTTGTTTAATAGAAGAAATCAAATGCTTCTTTTTTTTATCGCTTCATATTCATTTTGAAATATCCCCCAATATTTGTGAGCAGTACATTATCCTACAACCAATTAGTTACTGGCGAGTCTTCGACTTAGTAATGTCTTAAGCATCTACAGTCGGGACTCTTAATATAATAAATAATATAATAAATAAAAGAGTGGAGATCAGCGTCAACTGTTATACCGATACCGAATTCCAATATTGTTTACTACATTATTCGATCGTAAAGAAATTTAATTAACATTTTATTCAAACTGACTTACATTTAAACTATTTCAAATTTAATACATATATACTTTTAAACTAAATGAAGCAATAAATTATAATAATTGCAATAATTGTCAAATGATTGTAAATAATCCAAATTTCTCGAAAATTTATTGAAATTCCTATAAAAGTAGTTGTTTATCGATAATCATCAATAATTGGATGAAAAACCTTGAATGAAATAATGTCTTGTTACATTTTCATCGATATTAAATTACAATACACATAGTATGATTCTGTAATCGCATTGACAAATATAAATTGGATATTGTTTTGTTATTTAATATAAAATTGGCTAACTTTGATCGATATATGTCCGAAATAATCATAACGTGCAGAATATCGGTGTCATATATCACTTCTCTTGTTTCATATTTTTCGCGACAACAGCGATAACGTAGAAATGGACACTATCGTACAACCAAGAAAAGTTTATCCACGACTATCATATATGAATTCGACACCTTCGATTTGATACATGTAAAGAACTTGCCGCGCAAAATTGATCTTGACCTTGCGGCAGATTCTTTACATATATATTTTTCATCAAATCGAAGATGTAAAATTCATTTATAATAGCCACGGAAAACAAACTCTTCTTTCCATCCTGTACTTCATCGGATCGTTACAGTTTATTTGGACAAAGGCGAGCAGCTTCAGTTTCTGCGAACTGAAAGACCGATCAAGAGGCCAGACGAGCGAAAGACGCATCTCTCGTTCGATCTTATCAACCCGTCTAAACGTGGAAAAGAAACAAAAAGATGAAAAAAAAAAAAAAATTCAGCACAAAAAGGAAACGCAACAGTTGCTTTCTTACACCGCGCCAGTTGATTTACGACCGCGATTCGGCGTGATTTACGACGCTCTTTAATGAATTCGCCGGTTTCCACTCTGCTTTTTTTTCACGCTACTCTAATTCGCGGCTGTCTATCAGGACGGCAGCAGATAAATCTTCAACGGGGCAATAAAGTGCCCGCCGTCCAGGCAATGAAAAACAGGTTCGATCTTTATTTTCGCTCTTTCTTTCTCACTCGCTCGCGCGATTTTTTCCCCGAACGAAATGGGGAAGAAATGACGTTGCAAGATCGGGAGACGCGCAGAATTCCACCCGTTGGTGTAGCAACGCCGAAGTGGAGCTCGAAGAATTGTTTCTCTAATTTTAAAGATCCACAGTGAGGTAAATTTAAACTTCGACGATGGTGCTAGTACCGAGGCAGAGCTCGAGAAACGAGTCGGTCGGTCTCGTTTGATGTGACGCGACACGATATCACGATGTTCACTGAAAATCGGAGAATTGTTTTTCTAATTTCAAAGCTCTACAGTGAGCAGCGTAAAATTGTCGTAAATTAGTGATTTAAACTTCGACGATCGTGATCGTACCGAAATAGATCTCGAGGAATGGCTCGATCGGTTTCGTTCGACGTTACGATGTTCACTGAAAATCGAATTATTTAACGTTGTTTCTCTAATTTTAAAGATTTACGGTGAAGAGCGTGCAAAATTGTCGATAAGAAAAAAGAAAAGAAAAGAAAAGGATCCACTCGATGGAAAGAATTGCGAATCACAAAATTCATAGTTAAGAATTCTTAAGTCGTACTATGACGAAAATACGTAACTCAACGAATCACTCAAAGATCAATTACCAATTACACGGAACAATTAAAAAAAAATCTTCAACTATCAATTTTGAAACTGACGAAAACTGACTCTGTTAATGAATCACTCGAAATTACCACGGGAACTTGTCGATGTACCTGTTGTCACACCCACCGATACTTTTTCACTAATTCGACACACCGTTCTGATCTTCGCGACGTTATAACCCAGCACTACGTATATTCGTGTGTCTAATTGCTCTTTTATCGAGTAGTCGTTGGCGACCAACTGTACGAACGCGCGAGTATATAACGTGGTAGAAGGAAGACGGTGCTGCCACACTCACGCGGAAAGGACATCTCGCAATGAATGCTCGTGTCTCGCCCGATTTAAGCTACCCGGAAAAACAAATTTCAGCGTTTGTCACTGTTCCACCAAACTCATCGACGAGTATCGTCGTCGGTTGGCCAAATTATTTAGTACACGGTGCAGCACTTCTCTGCCTCGTGCTTTAACTTATTTTTAGCTGTGAGTAAAGTTTTTTTTTTTTTTTGTATTTTCTGGCTTCGTATATTCTATTTTGTATTTTGGTGTATTTTCTGGCTTTGACCAATTTATTGCAACAAGCTCTCAAAAAGCTAAAAAATATGTAATTTTACGTTACGTTTCCCAAATTTGGTACACGGTGAACTTCATTTGAAGTCTCTGCCTGAACTTATTTTTCTGCTACAAGTTATTTCTTTTTTGTCAGTGTATCTTCTGGCTTCAACATTTATTGCAATACTAAGTTCTCAGAAATGTTTTTTGTAATTTTTATACGTTACATTTGGGAAATATAACGTATAAATATTAACTTCATATGAATAAAATTATTTCTTTGTTGTCAGTGTATTTTCTGGCTTTAACCAATTTATTGCGACAGTAAGCTCTCAAAAATATGTAATTTTTATACGTTATATTTTCCAAATTCTACACTTATCGTACCATTTTCTGGATAGTTCGTTCAAAACTGCCTCAGCAACTTGTTAGCCAAGTGCGGGTCTCGAAGATCTTGTCAGCTGACCTCGAGGCTCTGTCAGCACCTGTTACAGGCACCCTTCCTTTGTCGTCGAGCCATCTGTCGCCGGCAACAATGCGACAATTTGCGTTTTCAAATTCGTCCGTCCATACTTCCAACTGTGTTCTTACGGTTGCGACTTATCCCAATTCACAGGCTTAGAAGAGGGCCCTGAATAGGCAGAACCGTTCTTTTGTTCTTACCGTTAATTATCTGTATTATTGAAGAGATCAATTCATACGATTATCTTTAATTCGTACGATTATCTTTAACAAGATATTATAAACGACGGACGCGTCGTTTCTTTTTTTTCAATATCACCAGAGACACAAGACACAAACGTTGCACATTCATGCGAAAAAAGTTATTTTTCACAGTGGATTTCTTATTTTTCAAATGAGTAAATGAGTAATAATATCGTTGCGTTACGTACGTTATTTCTAGGCTACCAGGCTATACATAAATGCCCCAGTTTTTTGCGATTTACTTTGTACATTACCTAAGTCTTCTTCTACGTGTTTGTCGTGCAGTATCAGACAACTTTGAAAAAAAATTTTTTCCACGATTAAGTTCTTTTCTCCTTCGTTTTTGTATAGGAAAATGTCGAAAGTTGAGGAGAAAGAAGCAGGACAATGTGAATGGGACTTTGAAAATGCTGCCCGAAGAAAGAATTACTACAAGGGAAGTCGCTGAAGCTTTCCACCGTTCCAAGAAAAAAGATCGACTATTTTGCTCGTGATATTTGTTCAAATAAAACTTTTGTTACATTTAAGTGCCCTTTTTATTAACATTACTGATTATAGAGATCTTGAAATCTGCTATTGATGTAGATTTCTGACACTGAACGACAATTTTTAGCATGTTGCCAATTACGACTTCTTTGTCTTTACTACCCTTTTATTAAGCATCATTTCTACAGTAAATTTCTTTCTTTTAAGTCTAATTTTTATCGACTTATCTAAGAATTGACCAGATAATAGAAAAATAATAGAAATGAAATATAAGATAATAAAAATAATAGAAAAAATGCCCAACACTGCATAACTCCTCTCTAAATTACTTGAAACTGTGCTTCCAGCGGCCATTGCGCGACGTCCATTGTCTCTTCCGTCCCACTGAAATTCCTCTTTATTTATTTGCGCGCGAATCAAATTACCTCACCGTTTCGCTTCCCTCGACGGAAATACCGCGAAAATATTCTACACGTTACGGTGTGTGCACTTTTCTTTTTTACCGATTAATAGATACCTTGCTTCGTGGCGCGCATTTCGTTATTTCTTCGACAACTGAGATTCACGAGGTAGACTTAAGTAGAAGTGAAAGTGCCCCGGTGTTGATTGTGACGCACGCGAATCAATCGTGACATAATTCGATCTTGTTTACATAGTGTGACCCGCTGCGAATTGCCGATTCCTTATTTCACGACGTCGAACCTGTTTCCAGTTCGCTTATACTACATACCGGGTGAGTTACCTGATACTAAGACGTTGAGTTTCAAATATTTTCAAAGCGACTTGATTGCATGAAAAAATGTTCCAAACGAAAGTTGAGCGGTTTCGAGAGTCGCACTAATCGATATTTTTTTAATTTAGTTGTATAGAAAGCCAAAGGTTCGAAGGTCAGGTGTACTTTCTTAAAAAATTGAAAAATACACGTATTTTACTTAAAAAAACAAACTTGACCTTCAAACGCCTTCTATGATCAATCGCATCAATTAATGCTCCTCTCGAAATCATTTCACTTTTGTCCAAACCATTTCTAAATATAATTGATCGTTTCGAAAATATTTCAGCTTTTAGTCTCATAAATTACCCTGTACACCGAACGACAGGCATACAAGAGTATAATTTGCTTGGAAAGCTTGATATGCAAACGAGCCTCGAATCGATAATAAATTACGAGGATCGCGTCGGAAACGTTGAAGAATGAAAGCTTGGAAAGACTTGGCGGCACCTGACACCGCCCGGTATATTCCTCGATGTTTATTTGTGTTTCCTGCAGTTTTCTAACCTAGCTAAGACTTTCACCGACCTTCCGCTTCCTTGAACTTCGTTTCTATCTCTAGTTGGCCGAGAACGATTGAACGACTAGCGACCACCTAACCTAGCACAACAAACGCGACGCAACGCTGTATCGCGTTTAATTTCCTAATGGCAAGAATACGAAGAAGCAACGCTAATGATAATACGACGTAAAGTGGAAAAAGAAAAAAAAAGAAGTTCAGGACGATAACGATGCATCACCAGCAAGGACGTCGAGTATAGCCAGAGATTAATTGACTTTCGTTCGAAAGAAGGAATCCTAATTACCGGTATCAGGAGGAGATACGCAAGGACAATATAATATATTCGTAAATGATTCAATAAGCGGATGGATATGACCCAGTTAAGACTCGATGAATAAATAAATCCCTATTATTACGTAGCGACAGTTGAAGGCATGTTCCGCGAACATTGTCAAGTTTTACGGTCTACCTTGTTTGAAATTCAAATGCTGCCGAAACGAATTTTGCGGCACGTAAATATTAAACGCGGTGTGTCTCGAGGCAAGGTAGGAACCGGAGATTGGGACAGTTGATAAAACAGATTAAGATACTTGGTACTGAAATAAATAGCGAAATTAAAATGAGCGTTCGTGGCATGTCATTCGTTTCTCCTTGATCTCGATATTGACTTTTGGCAATTTTAATTTAATTTTTTTTTGTAGTTGTTCGTATATTATATTTTTTACTATACTATACTATAAAATTTTACTATTATATTATATCTATTTTTTATTATACCATGTTATATTATATCTTTTATATTATACTATATCTTTTACTATTGCAAAGGATTTCGTAGAATAAATAAAGATAAACTGAAACTTGATTGCAAAAATCGGGGGAATTATGCATATTATAGGCAAATATACAGGGTGTACAACCGAATAGGAGATAATTCTACCTGAAAAAAAAGGGTCGAAAAGAAAGTGTTTCTATTGAAGCCTTCGTTCTTGAGAAAATCGAGTTTGAAAATTTATAGATATTATACTTGAATTTAGCTATACCTGAATTCTAGACGCGACAAAAAAATATAATTAATAGGTGGTAGATGAAAAATGTGGAGTAAAATTTTCATTGGAACATTTTACGAAAAAATTCTTTATTTATTTCTTGGAGTAATCTTCTTAATTTAATTATTCTTCCTGTCGCGTCGAGAATTAACTAAATTTAAGTTTAATGTTTAATGTCACTTCGAAAACAAAAAAATTTTATTCCTACCATCCAACCTGAGACACCCTGTACATAGACATCAATATCGAATCGAATCAAAAGTCGGTTCCCTTACGACGAATCAACTTTGCTGAAATTCCAATTCCGTTCAAATTTGGAAGCTCGTGAAAATACTCGCTTGCATTCTTCTTCTTCCTTTTTGTTCCTTTTTTTTCTTTTTTTGCATGCTATCTCGCCTTCTAATTGCGATTTTTATTCTCATCACGGTTGACGCGACGTGCGATCCTCCCACTGTCGCAAATAATTTCGGTAAACGTTTCTGATTCACCGCGTCGTCGTCGTCGCCAGCTCACGCTAGAAAACTCGAGCTCAACACATCCACAACGACTCCTCTGATGCGCTATTGATTCGCCTGAACCGGCAGTTTGCTCTCCAAACAGCGCAAGATAAATACCCCGCTGTGTACCGTTACTCGGATTAAGTAACAGTCATCTCTTTTACCTGTCAGTGGAAGAAATAACGAAACCCATCTCGAAAGAAAGAAGAAAGAAGAATTTGTCGGACCTGAGCTCCATAGGATAAAGAAGTTCTAGGTTAGGTAGGTAAGTTTAGGTCCGACTAGATATCTAACTAAAATTTGGTACCTACGAAAGTGGCTGTGGAAAATTTTCAAAACGCCGCAAGGCAACGACAGAGAGAGACTCGTTCACAGTGGAACTGGCAAGGAAACAGAAATGAGAGAAAAAAAGTGGAAGGGGGGGGGGGGGGGGGAGAGAATGAAAACGTCGCCCGGAGCGGTGCAGGATACAGCACATGTACCGAGAAGAAAGGACACACACGGTGTTCGCACGATATCGAAGATTTATAAAATCAGGTCGAAAACCTCGGGGCCTCCTGCTTGTATAACCTTGTGCCACAAAAGACACGCGAGAGAGAACTGACGCGCTCCTTTCTCTCCGACCGGCTCGGATGATCGTTCTGTTTCGACTGTTTGCCCTTGCGAGGTGTACGCAAGTAAATACAGATCTGGGCATTATTCGAAACCGCATTGTCTTTGAAATGTGTTACTTCAAACAAAAAACCTGTCGTTTTGCTTTGCAATTATCTTGTTTTCGAAATGCATAATTCTGGTTGCTTTTCGTCTCGAAACTTCTTCGTCTTCCTCCTCTTCGAGGAAGTAATACTAAAAATAACTACGTATTTTGTATTTGAAATGTGAAACTTGCGTGCTTCGGTGATACTACGATCACTTTCGCTGACAGTGTAATTTGTGACAGTAGAAATGAAATAATCACGAGGTTGAAATGATTATTACGATATATATATATATATAATTATATAACATAATATATATAATATATAATATATTACTTTCAGTTTGATATAATATATATATATATATATATATAATATATAATATTTAATATATATATATATATAACGAACTGAAAGTAATAAATTGAAATAATTTATTTCTCATTTTGTTTTAAAATGGACCTAGACACGCTTATATATCGTGATATCTTTGGAATCGCTGCGCAAAATCCGTTTAATCTTTTTCCAGAAGATAGATAAAACGATTTACGAGAATCTCAGTTTAAAATACCAGATTACGTTCGATAGAATTACGCTGAAAGATATCTTCGCTAATCCTGATCTTTACCAAGCATCGAAACGACACTGTTCTTAACGAAAGTTAGGTTCAATATTTAACACTAAATGACTAGTTTAAAACCTATTCGGCTTACTTTGACTTTATGACAAAAAAAATGAAAATGTGCAATTTTTTTTCTTATTATTTAAAGTTAAGTTACACTCGTGGTAGGAATTATGAAAAAAAAGAAAAAAAGTAAATTGCAGTCCTATGGGACACCAATCTGAATTTTCAAATTTTCAAACTGAAGATTAATAATTAATAAATACAAATTACTGTATACGCAATGCTTTACGTCTGACACGAGGTAACGCGTTACAACAGCTGATGTTTGTCGAAGAGTGAGAAGAGAATCGATAAAAAAGTTCCAGTCCAAATTTCCACTCAATTTGGTTTCGCAAGATCTCACTGTCTCGCGAGAGGGACGCATTAATTAATTAATGCTGAAAGCTTTCGTCGCAGTAGAGCAAAGAGTCCGCTCTGTCGGTAGCGGCAGAGCGCGAGACTTTAATTGGCTCAATTAATCGAGCATCATGGGTGTGATAAACGTCGTTATTAAACCGAATGAACCGTGTGCATCAACAACGAGAGACGAGAAACTCCCGTCATGTGGTCACGAGTCTCGCAGTTTTCACCCTCAATTGTCGCCGGCCGCGTGGTGAATAACTGCCCGTCACCGATCCCGTTTAATCGTGTCACGTGGGAACGCGTTTGCCCTCGATCGTAGAAACAGAAAACTACACACACACACACAGAGACACGACCAGGGAAACAATTGGGACGTTTAAGACGCCAGCACGTGGCACGTGGACACGGGGGCGCAGCGATCGTTTATTTGCACGGCCGTCTAAAAATGTTCTGGTCAGTCGAGTACGATGCCACGTACTACCGGGATCGATCATCGTACGAACGAAAATAGAACGAGTAATGCACGAAAATAAAAAGAGTCTCTTTTTCCTCGAAGAAGATGGCATTCGTTGTCCCCCGAAGATTTTTCAGCGATAACGCGACTTTGCTTTACTTTTCAGGCGACCTTGGCGTTCCAAAATTCAGGGACTCGCGGCTCGACTCTCGTTAGTTTTCATCTGCATAAACGGGTAAATCAAGCGTGTCACCGGAGAAGCAAACGTTTACCGCGGTGAATAAACAACGTGGTTTCGTCGTTTCGCGACTGCAACGGTCATAAACAACGTGGTATCTCTGAAAATTAGATCGCTGAAGACGTGGCGCGTCCAAATGCAAATGATGGCGCTTTCGTGTCTTCGGCGGCGTCCTTGACGCGTCGGATCCCTTCCAAAGGGATCCAGCGACGCGACACGTATCCTACACTTTCAACAATTTCCTACGTTTCCAGGTCACGAGCGCGAGCGAGTACGAGTGCTGTAACCACCGTGTGCAATTGAACAGGTACTTCGCGATAAAAATTTCATTCCTAGAACTTGACATTCGCGCCGTTCTTTCCGACGCTCGTGTCTAACCTCGTACGTATGTACTTGTGCTTTCTTTTTTTCAATTGACTCCCGATATAGCGTGTCATCACGTGCACATACGTAGAGAGCTACACCCTCCTCTCAGAAATCTCAGGACAAGTATATCCTATTTGCACAATAAAATTGATTGATTGATACAATATTTACAATATTAATTATGCATTTAAATACACAAATACTTATAATAAACACAATAAATACAATATTTAAAATATTAATTGTTGTATCTACGATAAATATAACATGTACAATGTAATTAAATATAATAAATATAAAACATACTTTATGCGATAGATTGCTAATATATTATATTATTATATATTGTATCATTGTATTATTGATATAGTATTGTATGTTGTATTATTATATTATTGATATATTATTATATATTGGATCATTGTATTATTAATATATTGATACATTATTATATATTATATTATTGATGTACTGATATATTATCACATATTGTATTATTGTATTATTATGAAATATGTATTATAAAATATACATACGATACTCTACAATAAATACTGAATATTAAAAATAAGTGTCCCAAGACTTTTGAGCGGGAGTGTACGTGTTTCTCTCGTTGAAAGAGTACACACACATTTCAGTTCTCACGATACTCTTTCAGAATATCAGCCCACGTGTCACTCGCGGTTTAAAGCGCAGAAAAATCGTAGATCGATGTGACGCAGTTAAATTGATGAGTTCTTGTATTACAGAAAAGCCAAATTTTTATTAAATTTTCATAAAAAAAAAAAAAATGAAATAAATTAACTGATTTATTGGATTTGATGAAATTCTAAATAAAAATAAATTCATTAAAAAGATTCTTAATGAATAGATAAGAATGAACTTATTATGATAACAGTATGTATAATTAAAATTATCACTAACCATACTCTGACTTTTCTACGTACAAGTTACCTAGGAAGGACAAACATCTATCTTAGTATTTGCAATTTTAAAATTCTCAGTCCTCTTGAAAAATTTGATATTCGACACTCGCAGCATTTTCTGCAAGAACTCGTTAATTTCGTTTGGTGTGGATGAAAAATATCAATGCGCAGACAGAAGAGAAGATGCGAAAAGAAACGGATGACACAAATATACCATCGAGGCACTTCGGTCAGGGTTAATCGGGCAACGATGCGTGGCTGATGTTCCACGAACCAAACAACGCCGAGACCATCACCGATTCAACGTTGTGTGTACACCTTTATTCCCACCTGTCGCTGCTCTGAGCAGCACTCCCGCGCTGCCGTCCTTCTTCTTTCGGTAGCTTCCACTCCACGATATATTTTAATTCTATTCACGTCCGGCAAACACGAACGCGTCGAGTCGTCTTCACTCCGAGTGCCTTTTGTGCAAGTGCGAATAGTTTCCAGATAAAAGGCACGTCTCGAGGAACAGGGTCGCGGCGTCTGGCATTCATCGGCAAGTGCCGATGAAGCCTCGATACTGAACCGTGCCGCGCCGTCAACGTCTATTTAAGGTATCCTTGCCCTCGTCTCATGGATCACCGGCTCCACGAGTTTTTCGACGATCAGCTGATCGAAGTTGCATCGCAACACAGAGTAAGCGCGTCATCGGAATCGCAACGAAACCACTGTCGTCAAACTCGAAAATATCCGCTGACAATTTTTATTCAAAAAATTCGTCCACGTTTAACCCACCCCTTTTCGTGCCAACCGTACCTGACTGAAAAATTTACGAGCCGAGTTTATGTACAGGGTGGAAAGAAAAGTTCGTCCATGGCCATCATAGATGAATTCTATGATAAACCTTCGACTTGATGGAAAATATATGTAAAAAACCTGTCGCATTACAGAAATCATTACAAATTGTTTAATTGTTTACTACCCAACTCTGACGTACGGAATTTAAGTCAATCAACGCATAAAAATCTCATCATCAGAGCGATAAATCTCGCTAAACTATTCGTTACGGTTTATTAGAAATCGCTTGCGGCAATCAGATCGCGATTACGTAACATAACCAACGTTGGTTAAAACCAACGTAACTTAAACAAACGGTGGTTAAAAAGTTCAGAGACCACGAATCGTCCAACAAATCGCACGAGATTCACTTGGAGAAGTTCCACCGGTGATGATAAAACATAGTCGAAGTTTTGCATGCAACGGAAAGTGCCGGTATTCTCAGACGTTACACGACACACTGATATCGATCGCTACACGGTGTGTAAGTACGGGGAACATTGTCGTGACATGTGTAAATTTGCGTACGCTCCCAGCCCGTATTTCCTAAAAATATCTTTCCACACGTGCATGCAATTGCACGGTTATCTAGTCTATTGACCTCTTGGCAACTTTTCGATCGAATGTCGTTCGATCACATTAACCACGTAAGAAGAAAGGTCGAAGATCGTGTCGAACTCTGAACGAGACTAGCACTTTTTATCCAACGCGTTCTTTCTAATTTCGATCTTGAACGTAAGAAACATAACCTAACTTAAACCTAACGTAACCTGACTTAAATTTTTAAACCTAACCTAAACCTAACCTAAACCTAAACCTAAACCTGACTTAAATCTAATAACCTAACCTAAATCTAAATCTAACCTAAACTTAATCTAAGCCTAATTTAAACTTAATCCAATCTTAACGTAACCTAAACCTAACCTAAACCTAACTTAAACCTAATTTAAATTTAAATCTAATTTAAACCTAACCTAAATCTAATTTAAACCCAATTTAAATCTAAATCTAATCTAAACTCAATCTAAACCTAACGATAAAAGGTGGAAACTGCCGATTAAAAATCGAGATTGTTCGATAGCAAATAAAACACGCATGTCCGTTTAACGCCAGCTGGTACAGATCGAAATTACGTGAAGCAATACGAACCACCATACGCGAAATAACTAATACCGGTTATCGACCGGAGATTTGAATTGCAAATATGCCGCGGCGTGTATCGATAACGCTCGAGTAACCGAGTCGCGCAAATTTCCTCGCAGCAAAATACTCGCCTCGATTTTCGCGTTCCTACGCTTTTTTCTTACCCGCCTCTCTCTTATCGATCCCGATTCGCGAAAGGTTCCTCTCTCGCGATCGAAGGTTCATTGCATTCCCCTTTTCAAATTTTAACACATTGTTGATCGGCAGAAGCTATTTTGTGTCACTAGGTATTATTTCATAATTATCTTTATTTATACAGAATGAATTTAAATAAAACTTTGTATATCTCTTATATATATTATATTTTATACATATAATATATTTTAGTAATTTTTTTGGTGTGATAAACTGTATAGCAATCACCTACGTCTAATGGTAGCCGTTTTGGAGGTCTAATATCCATAACTGTCTTCTGACAAACTATCAATTATCCGTCATGATTGATATTTTTGTAACACTAAAATTGCGATGAAAACCCAAATATCAATAAAAGTAATTTTTTTTGTAATAAGTTGAACACGACGAAGAAAGATTTCACAATATCTTGCATTACCCCGAGTGTCAAAAAATTAATAAAATAGCTAATGCAAGTGTAAACACGAGTTAACTCGCGATCGATCAATCAACAATGTGTTTAAACGCCGAGTCAAAAAAAAGAAAAAAAAATTCTCCCCTTCCCGGAGCTGTTTTACGACGCGTCTCATTTTAACTGGAAACTGAAAATTTATTTTCTTTGGAAGCGAGCCATTTATCCGGCGCGTGCTTTGGTTCGTTTTCTTTCTTTTTTTTTCTCGCATAAGTCGGTTTGATGGATTAATCGCGCACAATGTACGTACACGAAAATTTACTTCGCTCCCCGTGTATATTCGACAATTTACGTGGAACACCTAGTAGACGCTGACAATTCGAGATCGCAACGATCTATTTTAACCAACTTTCCCATTACATCACGCGCCTCTTTTAAGATTTTAACAATGTTCTATTCTCTTCCTGCTAGTTATTCCTCTTTAGTCTGAAAACTCGCAATCGTTGTGACATACGACGTCTATACACACGTGCATTTGCTCTTAATTTGAATTGCCATAAGTGCTCCATTTATCGCAGGGTCACGATATCGACTGAAAATCGGTATTTTTTTCTTTTTTTTTTTTTTTCTACCACCGTCTGTGGAAACACAGTCGTTGGCTATTATTGATACACGCGTATCATACCGCACGCGCGTATATTTGCTCTTAATTCGAGTCGCGTTAACAGTGTTCTATTTGTCGTGGAATCACGATATCGACTGAAAAAGTAATACGTAATATTCGTAACTGTTTCGCTAAGTAAATTTTAGCTTCGATTTTATTTGTATTCTGATTCTTCTCGTAGGATAAATAAATGCATAAATAAATTAGAATTTCAAGATAGGAAATTATTTCGAAACAGTCGACCCTTTCTCGTCGAAATCAAATCAAACCGAACCAACTATAATACACTGTAATTATTTACATCGTTACGTCGCTTCATATTCATTTTGAAATATCCCCTAATTTTTGTGAGCAGTGTACGTATACAATCTTATTTGTAATAAAGTACATAAACTTAGAAAAATGAAGCGAGAAAACAGCTCGAGCGAATCAGCTGCGGCTTAGCTTCGAAACCGACCTCTTCTTAGACCTACGTACCTGAGAAGGCACAGCTCTCTTCGGGTGCGTTTCTCTCCGTTTTTCTTTTTTTCTCCAACTCGTTTAGTTCGATATCTAAGACCTGCGCAGGAGCAACACGCCGAAACGTACAACTTTTTCGTCCAGATCGCGCCTAGTCGACTAACGACGACGACCGCGATGAAACGTGCGGCTGGATAGAGTCGCGGCTAGAAGGCACTGCACTCGCCCCTTCCTCCGACACAGGCAGTACTTGGCCAGACACACGACCAATTCTGTTTCACGGGTGAATCGACTACCTGTGACCAGTCTGCCGATTACCGGCCTCCCTGTGCAACGATCGAACATCGCTACACACCTTTGTGACTCTATGCCATCCAGTGGCTCTCACCTCTCGCCAGTGGTTCTTACATGTCTGAAGATTCTACAGGGTGTGCCGAAAGTTTCTTCCCTATTTCTTTTTTTTTTAAATAAAACATCAAAATATAAAGAATTAATTTTGTCAATTTTGAATTACACGTGGATTTAGTTTAGTAGGAGGTGATTTTTGGTCCATCCTGTAGAATCCAATGATCATGCCGATAAGTTTGGTTCTGTTTTGCGGTGTACTGGGGGCGCTCTAGTCGTTTGGCGATATCTTTGTGAAAACGAACGATACGCTAAAATGCAAAATCATAATATCTGAAGATTCTACAGGGTGGGCCAAAAGTTTCTTCCCTATTTCTTTTTCTTTAATGAAACATCAGAATATAAGGAAAAATTAATTTTGAATTAAATTTGAATTACACATGGATTTATTTTAGTAGGAAGTGATTTTTGGTCCACCTAATGATCGTGCCAAGTTTGATTATGTTTTACAATGAGTCGAAAGTGTACTGGGGGCGCTCCTAGTCTTTTGGCGATATCTTTGTGAATGAAAACGAACGAATATTGATAAACAAATTGCCTGTTTTTCCGACAGAAGAATTTTTATTTCTACATTTTAAAAACTCCACTTCGTCTGATACGTTTATTTTTAAGAATATTTATTTATTTGTTCTCATCGGGAGTGGGATATCTTTCGAGAAAATCATAAAAAAATACGATCCAAAAAAATATTTCCTTAACTTTTTCGTTCGAATATACACTTTGTAGGGCTGCAAAAAAAAAAAAAAACTATTTTCATTCTCGAATCTATTTTATATTACTTGGTATTATTATTAAAAATTGCTGTTGCGAAGGTTACTTTTGTAACGTGGAAAACTATATATATCAGTGTATCGTTTGTTCTCAAACAAAAATGTTGCCAATACAGGCTAATATTGCTAGGTGTGCCAGTGCCTTTTTTTCTTTGATCCATCGTAGGTTTCCGTCGAGAGATCGATGATCAAAGAGAAAGCAGCTTATGACGGAATTACACGGCGTTTATGTCAGGGAGGATTACTTTTAATCGAGTTTGAGTTCCTCCGTTCGAGCAGGAGGATCGATCAGCGTCGTAACAACCACGAGCGTTTATTATTTTAGCATCTGACGATAATAACGCTCTGCTAAGACACGAGAACGCGAGTGAGCAAGTAAAACAAGCTCGTTGCCGGCGATGGTAACGCAGAATTAACTGCGATGAAAAGGTCGTTGAAAGGGACGTGCGATTTCAACGAACTGTAGCCAGCGAATACGTACGTATGTATCAACTCCCCGGCGACGTGTACGTGTACGTGATTAATAGTCCTGTTCCTTTCTCGCCGGTGTCTACGAAACATTTCGCAATCCTGCCTGTTACTCACCACGAGAAAAATCGACGTTAATGGTTCGTTGATCAAACCGGAATACCTTTCTTTTTTCGTCGACGGTAATACAAGGTGGACCAAAAGTTTCTTCCCACCTATTTTTTTGCAACAAAACATCGATTTGCAAATATAGGAAAAAATTAATTTCGTTAGTTTCAAATTAAATTTACGTTCAAACGTGATTTTTTTCGTTATAATATTTTAAACATTATTTCTTTCAAGTGTTTAAAATCTCCAGAGCGTTCGCAAATTTGTGCTCTTTTTTTCTTGTAGTAAGTGATTTTTGGCCCACCCTATACGTATTAGCTCGTTGCAGCTGGACGATGTCGAAGACGCCATTGCTCGTTATGTACTACAACTGGACCTTGACAACAGCCGCAATCCCATTTTAATTTTCTAGTATCTAATTTGGGACAGGGTACTTAAAATGGCAAAGCGTATTTATCGTTACGGCTGTTTTCAAGGTCTAAGAAAGGCAAACGGAGATTCATCTTGGACCATGTTTTGACCAAATCTTACTTGGAGCATAATCGCACCGACGATCGTGAAGAATTATCGACTATCCAAACTGATACCACTTCGTAAAAAAAAAAGTGCAACGTGTCCACTTAGTCTCATTTCAAAGCGCGAAGCCTCTGCTTTGACAGTCGCGAGTTCGCTTTTTTTTTTTAAAGATCGTTTTGCGTCAAGTAGCACTCTTTGCTCGTAAAGACTGAAATTTTCTCTTTAAACTCGCTACACGGTTTTTTTATTGAAACTATTTTATTGGAACATTAAAGTTAGAAATGTTAGGTTTACTTGAAAAAGTCGTTTAACCGATAACTAATAGTCGATAAAATGATGAAAAAACAATCGTACAACAAGTTTTAAGGAATCGTTATAAAGGAGATATCTTCGGAATTTCAATCTTCGAAATGACAGTGGATTTACGTACCAAAAAATTTTTTTAATGTTTCTACACACGTTTGAATTTTCACAATTTTCAAAAAAAGAAAGCTACATGACGTTTAAAGTGATCTTTAAAAAAAAAGCGAACTCTTCTACTCGCTACATGATGTAAAAAAAAAGAAAGATTCATGACTATGAAAGAAGAAGCTCCACGCTTTAAAACGAGACCAAGTGGATTGTCTTTTTTCTAGTTATATCAGTCTAAATTATCGACAACTTTTCACTGTCATTGGTACAGCTTTGCTCTTTGCTATATTTAGAAGCCTTATAACAGAGAAAGAAGAAGAAATTCAGGAGTCTACAAAGTAATAGTAAATAGTCAAAAAGTAAATAGCAATATACAACAAAATACTAAAGACGAAGAGATGAATAAAAGAAAGAAAAAGTAAAATTGTGAAATCGAGCGAAGAATCTTCTAAAGCGAACAAAAATTCTAAAGCTATTCGACGAGTTGGAAAACGAATCATTTAATGAGCGATTAGTAGCTTCTGTGCATAATCTGATTGTCGGATCGGAGAATCTTAGATCGCTTCTGAAAACGTCAAATCTTAAATCAGAGCCAGCTAACTGGCGGCCTGTAAGCCCTTGCCCCTACTTTCCTAGAGCTATCCCCTCCACTGCATCATTCAGTGCAGTGGAGGGGGTAGCGCTAGCGATCAAGAAAGTGGGGGTAAGCGGCTCGTGGGCCGCCAGTTAGCCGACTTTGTCCTAAATAACGGACACGTAGCAGTGTTGCTGAACTGAATACATTGGAGAAGCTTAAGGCAAACGATAAAATTGTTAATAATTTTGGAAAGTAACAGCAAATCCACAATAGGTGTCTACAACTGTAAAACCTACAGAATATTTTAACTGTTATTAAGATGTCTTCAAATATCCCAAAGAAAATTGCATTTTTGATAAAATTACTCATTTTCATTTCAAAAAACATGGAATTTTGCTATACCACGTACAACGACAATCTGATAACGAGTCCAGTCGAGGACGTCATCGTTGACGAATCGACGGAAAAAATCGACAGAAGAAGAGATAATTTGATCGAAAATGACGTAACCACGTGGTACAAATATCTTATATAAACGATGGGACTCTCGTGCAATTCGACGGTGATTCGAGGATAAAACGGGTTTTCGATTCGCAAACGAGATTTTTATCATGCGGGCGACACGCAGGAAGACACGTTTGTCGAGCCTTATTGAAACATCTTACGTGACGAGATTAGACTCGCACCTGATTACACGGGCGAGCGTGTACGCACAAGGCGTGTAAATCGAATACCTGTGGTATTCGAGATACGCGCTAACACGCGGGACGGTGTTTCGATTTGTTTACAGCAGCCTTGATCTTTCACGGTGATGACAGAGCAAATAGACACGCCAGTGATAATTGGGAAAACGGAAATAACGGGGAGGGGCGATGATTGGGTGATAATTAGGAAAACAGAAATAACTGGTCGATAGATCGGCCAGTCCACCGGCAACGAAATTATCGCCAGCAGAGTTGTGACCGGTAATCAATTACTTTGCAATCATTTCCACGATCAATTACTGAATACGATCGTACGTAGTGATTGCATCAGGGATAATCGGAATGATCGCAGGATAACGATTATTTTTTTGTCGGTTAAAACGTTGCCGATTGCAAGTTCTGAGAAAAGTGTCTTCGTTATCAATAACGAGATTAGCGGATTTTTTATGCATTTGTAGAAAAATTATAATTAATTTGTATAATATATAATTAATAAATATTAATAAATATTAATTATAAAGTATGAATAATTATAACGTAAAAGAATATATAAAATGTCGAAAGTAGAGTGGTTTTTATAATATCTTGTAGGTAAAAACGATTATTTAGATTATTTGTTATAATTATCGACAAGGAAAACTCAATTTCGGTCATGTAAAATGCGATGAAAGTACTTGTCGATATAATTACTACAGTGTTACTATGCAGTGTTACTATAAGTAACTGAAACAAAATTCCCCTCGTCAATAATAATTATCGATAACGAAAAACAGTTTGTAATTACACTTGTAATTGTTGCTTGTGACCAAAACATTTAGAACAAGGACAACAAACGTTTTAACTTTTTAATTTTTTTTAACGCAAATAGTCTTTTGAAAAATTTCCTCTACATTTTGAGATTTTTATCGCGAGTAACAAACAAATTTCAGCTACTGATCTTTTCATAAAAATTTTTGTGACAAACGTTATTTTTCGTCTGCAATAACTGATTGTAATCATTGATCAATTAGTCATTGCTGAAACAAATTAATCTTGATTAATTTTGTTCATGCTTATGTTCGATATAAGCAAATGTTATATAGATAGAAAGAATAATATCTGTATTGTTGAATTTATAATAATTTATCAAAGCTCACAGCTCTTTGTTATTATATTCTTGGAATAAGAATAAGTGTGTCGTAATGAAGAATTTCAAAATTCTGATCACTCATCAATCCATCTTCATCGAAGCTCATGTCAACGACAACTCAGGAATTATACAGATGAGATTTTCAATTATAATCGACGGAAAATTTTTTGAACAGGCATTTGTCGTAATTGATGAAACTGTTGTGCAAACTGCAAAACAGTAGATTGAAGCGAACTACTGAATTACAAAGGTAATTGTTTTATAATCAAAGTATATATAAAGTATATATTATACTTTATAATATATTTGTAATACTATATACTAACATATAATAATATATAATATATATTTATATATCATTATTATTTAATTTATAATTATATAACAATACATAATATAATATTTATAATATTAATATTACACTTTATAATACGATTATTAAATCAATCTCTCCTTTAAAATTTAAACATTTGAAAATTTTCGCAAACGTTCGAAATTTAAAATCATCAATGATCTTCGATTGCGATGATCTTCATTATTTCCCTTATTCATTGATTATTCGAACAATCGATAGATTACGTTCTGCTCGACACTCTTTCCCCTTTTTTATCGCAAACTTTTACGCACGTCGATTTATAATAATGAGAAACGATACGCGTACGCAGTATCTGCGAGGCAATAAATCTGCCACGCTATCAAGCCGATAAGCGTTCTCATTAAACGCATGGAAGCTCTTGCAGCAACGCGATAAATTAATTCCGCGCGCGCTAAAATATCAATCGTCTCGAGATCGATCGATGTCACGAGTTCGAAGAAGAAATCGACTCTAATAACGCCCCGTTTCGAATTGACGCTCTACGCCTAGAATTATCTGTACTTAGTAAAAACAAAAAAATCGCGAGGAGATACGCTGTCCAATTAACAGATTCATCACGGAGGAGACAAACGATCGTAGAATTCCAAACGAAGTCTTCATCGGGATGATTCATTCGTCCGGAGGAGAATCATCGCGTGTTGGCGACATCTCGATTAAGCTCATTAAAACCGGCAACGTAACTCGTGACCACGCGCGGTCGACCGAGTGCACAAACAATGTAAAACACGAATCAAACAAATTATCGTCGATAATCGCTCCCTTCGCGCGAACGTTCGCTCGGCTCGTGCCTGACCCGACAAATCGTCGACAATGGTCATGTGACTCGGCTCCCCTCCGCTTTCGACCAACTAAATATGTACTAAATAAGCGGCAGTAAACATTGCGAGATGGATAGCCTATTTGTGCGGTATTCACCTAACGTAAATAGTATCGAAATATAGCCAACGATACATAACTGGTAGGAGTATCTTTTTTCTCCGAGTTTTCAAGGTCATTGATGTTTTTCTTGTCACGCAACTGTATATTTTTCTTTTGTTGCTGGTAAAATAATAACAACACATTCAGGTATGCAAAGAACATGATCTTGAAAATTTAAAAAAATTTTTTTCCACATATAAATTTATCTCTGTTCATATATAATCACGTGAGCTTGGCTATATTTAGTATCTCAAACATTGGCCACATGTACCATAAATGAACGTCATATCGATTATTTCTCTCGCGTTGAGTATTCTATTATGAATTACTAACAAATTTCGATATTGAGACTTCAAGCTGCTAGAATAGATAATAAGTAGTAAAAATGTTTATATTTATTATCCGGCACTCGAATGTCGCGTCTTGGGTCATTTTCAAGGTCACTGATGGTTTTCTTCGTACACTATACATTTTTTTTATTGCATCATGTAACTGATAAAAAAAAGTGAAACATTTAGATGTTTATAGAATGCGATCTTGAAATTGAACACTGATGTCCAAAACAGCATGATGAGAGATGGGTGAATGATGGATGGATGGCAACTAACGGTAAGATAAGCAAGCTATAGTCTGTCCAATGAGATCAGTAAACATAAACAGAACGTTCACATGCTCTCGATTGCAGCGGCTGCAGAGATACTGCCTGTCATCGAGTGTCATTTGCCGAACTGGTATGAACTGGTATTCTATGGTTCCTACAGCGATTATGTTTCTTTTTCTTTTACTTAAGCTTTAGAAATCTCATTTGAGGTTTATTACAGCTACAATAACAGAGGCGAAATGAGAATATAAACTTTAGATGTTGTAGTTGCAGTCTTTAAGGAAAATATAGACACAATAACGGGATATCTGGTTTAGCAATTATTATGTTGACTTTTAGGGGCAATAGTAATTTGTGTTTGCTGAGAAGTAATTTGTGTTTCTGGTATCTAAACCAATCATGAGGTAATTGTAAGAATAGGTTTTTTTTTCATTTTGTTTGCCCAGTTTTTCCACCTTCCAGAGAAAGAGAGAGAGAGAGAGGGGGGGGCCCTATTGGGGTAGAAAGACACTGGGAGTGAGGGAAAAAAATTTGAAGACAAACAATTTTTTTTATCCGCACTCTGTCCAAGTTTAGAATTACAGAAGATCTCTTTACTGCACAAATATAAAAAAAGGAGATGGTATAAAATTTTGAACAACCTCACCTGTTGTGAAGATAAAATGAAAATGACAGAAAATACAAGTTGCAATGGATAATTTTACAATCATAAGCTTCAACCTGTCTTATTTGCAACAAGATCTTTTCTTACTACATTGGAGAACGTAGGTAAAAATATAGACATATAGAAGTAGATAGAAGTATGTAGATACACATAAAATAAATTTGTCACATTGCAGTTTTCTTTTTTTTCTCTTAAAGAAGATATTGTAGGTTTTCAGGGAGAGGGAGCAATTTTTTATTTCAAAAAAACTAAATAAGTTTGGGACTTGGAACTCTGAGCTACAATATGTATACAAAAACTCGAATCACAAGAAATTCCAGATGTCCTCAAACGTCCTTGAAGATCAGGCACAAATATCCGAGCAAACCCAGACGAATGACAGTCTTAATAAGAACAGAAACTATTACACTGTCGTTTCTCTAAACGCTCACTGAAAATGGTCCTTCTATATTTTAGCAAAGAAATGAAAACAGGGATTTGAATCACGCGCAAAGTTATTGATTTTTCCTGGCGACAAGAGAGTAAAAACTCGTTAATCGGAAGCAATCGGAACGACTCATCAACTAGGTAGTAACTAGAAATAACTAGGAATTTCCGGAAATGGGAAAATACTACAAGTCGTTATAGAAGATTAAACGATCGATCGGGAGTATTCTCAGCTTGAAAAGGATTGAAATTTAGAAACTTAGCAAGTTGTCAAC
Organism: Melipona bicolor; assembly: GCA_030673865.1. NCBI lineage: Eukaryota > Metazoa > Arthropoda > Insecta > Hymenoptera > Apidae > Melipona > Melipona bicolor. The sequence continues at coordinate 919,874 of JAHYIQ010000042.1, read as the reverse complement.
CATTTCACGTTCACGAAGAGGACGTTTGTATTATGGCTCTTTATAAACATAATGAACGTGCGTCAAAGAACAAAGTTGTAATAGACTCATTAGTTAGTCTGACTTATTGTTAATCGCGTTCAGAATACAGACGTTCAAAAAAAGGATCGGCGAGACCTAATTTCCTCGCTATACTTCTGCGAGAACAAATGATGCATTTACAAAATCTATTTCCGTGAATAGCTTACTATTCGTACAACAGTAACGTGCACTGTAGCAATTTCCAATAACGAATTACGTAATAATAATAATGCAAGTAATATAAAATTTCGAGAATCAAAAAGATATTGACATATGTAGATTTCTTTCTTTTTTTTTTTGCATGTCTACCATGTGTTTGAGAAAATGTAAAATATTTTTAATCGTTTGAAAAGACAAATGTTCTTTTTTAATGTCGAATTGATTCGATAATATATTCCAATATGTACTTACAAAATATAAATTATTTTGTAATTTTGAAATTACAAGTGTGGTCGATATTTTTTTGATTCTCGAGAATTCTTGTATCTCTTTTACTATTATCGTATAACTCATCATACAGGAAATTGTTGTTGTACTTACTATAGTGAACTATATATTTATGGACTACAGATTTTGCTAGAACATCGTTTTAGCGAACTACTAAAAAACCACGTGTGTCAACACTTTTTTTATACTCACTGTATATGAAATATAAAGATATCGAATATCCTTCGTGTATTATCATTCTTGAATAACCAAGATTTTTCGAAACGTGTTTCGAAACTATGAGTTGCATGAAAATTCAGAATTTTTGAACGAATCAAGGATCGACGAAGGATTTTCTTGATGCATTTACAGTAATTTTATATTTCATATAATTTATATATGTTATAATTTTATATCATTTATATATTATAATTTTAAATACGTTATTGGCTGAAAAATTCGACACGTTTTACACGTTTAACTTTTGTTAACTATACACACTCTTGGATAATAACCTAGATTCAGTGATTAACCCTCCTTTCAATTCGGAGGACCTCGCTCATTGTCGAGAGCAGGTAGAAGACGTGATAAAAGGCAAGGCAAGGCAAGGTAAGATGAAACCTCTTACAAGCTAAATTGCCCACGAATATGTATATGATGGTTGCCCAATGGCGGTGGGCAACGTGTACATAGATGATTCTGCATGCTAGCGCGACGGAAGTACCTACTTATTCACCGGTGACTTTTTGATTTTTCTACAAACAGCATACAAAGCGTCAAGTAGCAATTTAATACTTAGAACTACCGACGATTAAAAACATAAAATTTCCATCAGAAACATTCAAGTCTAAAAAATATAGAAACTTTATAGTATAACAGTATTATACTACAAGCTTTTATTTGTACATTTTTCTAAATCTTTAAAAATACACTATTTGTGTCTGTCTAAAATATCTAACAAAAATTGTTAATCAGTCACTTTAACTAGTTTGCTAATTCTAGCATGTTAAACCATGAATTAAAGTTTTTTTCGGCATGCCAAACTCGAACGTCATTTTGTGTCTATAAGATACCTAACAAAAATTATAAATTGATCATTTTGACTACTTTGGTAGGTCTAGTATTAAAGCATGTTTTTTCCCTCAGTTTAGCTAAACGATTGCATATTTCGCAACGAACCTCGCCCAACGTTACGTTCAAATTAACGAATTTTTTCCCCCCCCAAGGCCAGTGACCAAGCCAGGCCAATCACTAGCGAGGCATCGATCTAAAATTTACCTCGACGCGCCGTTCTGGGAATACCAAATGATTTGTCGCAATCGTTTCGTGTCGAATATATGGCCGCGAACAAGCGTGCCATTTATTATTTCCCATTGCCCACCGTGCGTAATGGAGGAAACGGTTAGGTTCGAAATGCGCATTTACTCACCACCTTCCCACGTCTATCTTTAGCAAAAGGCTTTCGACAATCGTGAAACAAGGAAACTATATTTTGTGCCTGAATTTTCTTTTTTTTTAATCGATTGAAGATTCGAATTACGTAAATTTTATACTTTAAACTCTGAGTTCTTTTGTTAAACTGATACACGCTTTGAATGTAACGTAAGACTGAAAAAATTCACAATGGCGCTCGGCCACCGTCTATTGTATTATTAAGCACATTTTGTGATGGTTAGTTGACAACTCTGAGATGAGGAAAAAAGTTTCAAACATTTCCAATTACTCTTAACAGTTGAATGATATTTCAATACCGAACGCAGAAGAATTTTTTGATTGGTTTTTATCACCAGGATTTGTTCCTATTGCACGAGTTCAACTTCAAAAACTATTTAGTCTAACCAATGTGAATAACTCTAACCATTCCAAATTAAAGAGCTAGAGATACTCGATTATACGACAGGCTTTCACTTACGAGACGAGTATTGATTCGTTGTTTCGTGCAGTCAATGTACTATTGTACCTGCGTGTACATATATACAGGGTGTCCCGAATTTAAATGTCAAAACTTCAGGAACACGTAGAAAATCGATGAACTAAGAAAGAAAAATCTATAGTAGATTTATAGACGATAATAATTATAAATAAACAAATGGAAAAACAAGAACGTTTCTTTCTTCACAATTTTCTCCAAAATGGAGCAAAAATGAGCAAATCTCTCAAAAGACTTTTTTTTTTTAATTTATCGATTTCCCACATTCTACCAAAGTTTTGATATTTAAATTTGAAACAATCTGTATGACTGCAGGATTCGACAAATGAAGAGTAAGGGGGAAAATGAGGAACGCCCATTTTTCGTGATTTCTCATTTTTGTTTGTGATAAATAGAACTATTATATTAAATAGATACAATAGTTCTATTCTATTAAATTACAAAATTCAAAAAGAAACATATTAACCCTTTTGGTGCCCAAAAAGTACTTACGGGAAAAATATCAAATCAAGTAGTTTGAAAAAAAAAGTATAAGAATTCTGTAAAAAATGATAATTACAAAATTCAAAAAAGAATATGTTAAGAAAGGGAGAATGAATTATATATATTAAATATCATTGTACACCATAAGAATTAACGAAACAAATCTGTGGCGTTTCCCCGTTTCTTCCTCGTTCGTGAAGTATTTTATTCAAATGATATTAGACCGATAAAAATCTGAAATCTTGTAATATCGTAAGACTGCGCTTCGTAATCAACGCGCGGATCAATGTTCAACAATTTGCCAACAACGATTAATGGCGAACAAAGGTTAATTCGCCACAGAATTCGTAATCGTCTATAAATGGACAACGGACCAAAGCGTACGTGCACGTGGTACTTTCTACCGTGTGAACTAGTGTGAACTTAGAAGAACGAGAAACGCCTTTCCTTTCTTCGAGCTACGTAAATTCCAGTTCATCTACCGGCTTCGTCAACAATACGTTAACTCGATCACTCCTATTATATACCTTCTTGTGTAATTGCACTTTCGTAATATCGCTGTAACAAATACGTAATCTCGTTCGCGTAAAGAAAGAAGAAAAGTATAGCACATGTGTGTATACATAGACTGTATATAATTATAGTTGTGCACATGTGCATAACTACACACATTATATATTATATAATATAATATAATGTATATATATTACGGTGTCGAATGGACGTCGGCGCATGTCACGCTTTAAAGTTCGAAAAACACGAGTTGCGTTCCTGCACCATTGTTCTTCGATGCAGTCTTTTGCAAGGGATACGCGTTTCACAACTTACAAATGGTTACAAATCGCTTTCTCCTTTTTACAGGAGAACAACGTTGCAACGTATAGCATTTTTACAAGCGTTAAAAGGCAACCGACACGATCAAAATCTCGAGAACCGGCACGTACATACACATGTGCACCACGTGTTATTTATTCGTTGTTAAATCGTAAAAAATTTACACGGGGAGATATTTCGGAGTCGTTGGAGCGTTGTCAGGCGAACGTATACGGGGAGGCTTTTGTTAACCAAGCATCCGCGCGTTGGTGACGATAAAAGCTAAAATGGCCACGAAATTAGTTACCGATACGCGCGATCGGAATAAAAAAAAACAATACCCGTTTCAACGGGTTTAATTCGAGATCGGATCGCAGGTGAACGAAATGCCGTCGAAATATCGAAAATCAGGAATCCTGTTCCCGACGATCGATCGGAAAAAGAAAAATCGAAATGTTTACATACCTTTGCTCGTGATCGATGCGCGTAGAGCCGTTCCTAGAGGTAGCGTGGCCGTTGAGAATCGGCCTCGATCGAGAAAAACGAGACGGTTCGTATCGAGATCGACGATAATACCACTCGGTATTTCTAACCGCTGGAACAACGTACTGCGGTCATTGTTTTCAGGCGACACCGTGCGTTGCCAGCAGAACCAATAGAGCGTTTGCGTAGAAAACGTTTCTTTCGTTTTTTTTCCAACCCGGCACGTACACGTTTCCTCAAGCGAGTGCACGAGGATCGTGTTCACGAAACCACCGTCACTGACAGACTGCTCGGGACTGCTTCAGCCCGAGGTCTCCTCTTTCGACTCGAAGTCGTTTCGACGACTTCCCTGGGGAAAACGCGTTGCTCTCGTCGGTCTCTTTCTTTTGCCCGACAACCGGTAGACGCGCGGTGGGAACCAGGAGAGGGATAGAGAGAAAGAAAAAGAAAGAACACGTAACGGAATCAAATTTCCACGCTGGCCAATCGCAGCGCGCCGGGCTGTTTATCGGCGCGAAAACCTCCGAACTGCCGTAGTTTAACCTCTTGCGTTAGTAACTGGTTCACGGACCATAACGAGTGACCAAACCGTATACAATTCGCCTTTTTTTTTTGAATTAATCGGTATATTACTGGATAGAAATTACTAAGAAGTAATAAATTTATTATTCATTTTGCCTAGGTTATATTTCAATATACTTAAAACTGAGAAAATATTGCAATTTTGGGCGAAATATTCTCGACGTGCATAGCACATCAATCCAGTGCAGGAGGTTAAAGCCTGTTACGCATTGACCGTTGCCTACGAATTTCGCGCGGCCTTTGTTCCGTGATCTTGCGATACGAACTGTAGCTAAAGTTGCACCTTCATCGAAGAGAGTTCGCGTATTTAATAGAAGATTGTTACCTGCAACTTTGTCCCTGATTTAGGCTAAATTTCCTTTTAATCTTTTCTCGTCACGAAAAAATGGCTTTTTTTTGTTCAATGACGAGTAAAAAAAAATTTGCATCTGCTGTTGAAGTAAAATTTAATGACATTAAAACATTATAGAGTATTTTTAAAAATATCGAAAAAATTAATAAAAACTGTCATTAATTGCAATTACATATAATTATTTATCACATAATAAAGTATAATATAAAAAAAACTGAAAAATTTTGTTTTATTATAATTTATTCAATTATTGTCGAGCATACTCGTCGCATACTTAAGCACGCAAATGCACGTTCTCACAAAGTGAAATAATACTTTAAAGGGTTAAAATGTATCTTGCACTTATCGTTGCACATGTGGCGAATGTTATAAATTATAAATCATATATACTAAAAGTGTTAAAAAAAAAAATTCGAAATTTAAAAGATTTATTCGATGTCCAGTGTAAAAATATTGTGAATTAATAATAATAAACAGTAGTAGTACATACTTACCTTTTACTTGTTAACATTTAACTGGAGAATTTTGAAAATTTCTATACACGCGAATTACACATCGCGACAGCTGAATCATAAAAAGAAGAAATATTTGAAAAATAAAGTCTCCATTCTTGAACAAGTAATAAAATAACAAATTTCAAGATAGTCAAATTTAAATAAAATTCGAAATAAAATAAGAACAAAGAAGAAAAACAAAATCCTGTACGAATAAAAAGGATCGTCGCGACAGTTTTTTGACATTTATTGCACAAGCGAGGAGAATAGCAGGATAGCTATTAAAACAGAGTAGCTCGTTGCAAAAAATTTACATTACGTTTATTGATGGTAGCTCGCGAAGCTCCTCGTGAATATCGAGTGGATTACAAAGAGGCGCTTGGTTTAAAGGGTTCGAGTAATTTACGATGGCAACACGTAGTAAACGACCGTTGTGAATTTAGATCGTGTACCCCTCGTTTGTTGCTTGCTCTCTCTCTCTCTCTCGCTCTCTCTCGTTTCTTTACTTTTTCTCTCTCTTTTTTTTCTTTTAAATCTGAAACAAGGAAAAAGTCCGCTACGGACTATAGAAATTGCTAAGATATTCCTACAAGTTTCTGTGGTTCGATTTTTCGCTTATGTCCTTCTTTTTTTTTTTTAATCACTCGTTCCTCGTCTCGATCGAAAAGACACGAAGGAACGAGCACAGAGGCTGGTACTCGATAAAGGAGAATGGATACACGAAATAGTATTAATATTCTCGTTCGACTGATATACAAGCGAAATGCTACGGTTTGGTGGTAAGGACAGCGACCGTTTATATTATTTTACTCTGTGTGTGGTAATATTTATATATATATATATATAATATATATATACTCCAACGTACAAACTATATTGTACCTTAATAACTTCTAAACGCAATGGATGCAAGGGTAATATTTACACAGCCTAGGACCATTAAACCACGGTGATCCAGGGTCACACGATACCATTGTTCAAAGATTGTCCTGAGGGACTTGACAATCGATCGACTCCTTTTTTTGTTTGTTTATTTCATGTCAAACATGATAATACGCGGTCTTTAAAACGGCGTGACAAGTACCTTTTCACGTTTCTATCAACTAGTTATCAACATTTATACATAATACAACCAAGTTCCTCGCACGCACGCACTCTCAGCCCCACTCGTAGGATTGCGTAACGTATTCTCTTCCTTCCCTTTTCGTTCGATCCTCCTCGGTGATCCACCCCATTTGCGTGGCCCGTGTGTGAATTCGTCATGCGTGGACATCGTCAACTCAACACACTCGTCAATGAAAATGCTTTTTCTCGACAGTGAAACTTTCGTGGAAAAGACTCTCAGTCGCTTTTTTTCCCTCTCACTCACAAGTTGCAGCTTGGTAAAAAACACTCCGAAGATGATGCAAACCGACCTGTACAAATTTTGTTTGTTGAACAGCATTACACAGTAAACGAACGAACCACTCGAAGAGCGAGAACACGATCTCGACGTTTGTACTTGGAAACCATACTTGGAACACATTTTGTAAACATGGATAGAGCAACGGGAACGAAAAGGAAATAATGCGTGTGTATCATATATACACTGCTGTGTAATAAATAGAAAAAAGAATAAAGAATAAAGAGAAAACGGGGTTTCTTCTTTTTAGTCGAACTCGATAAAATTTTGTTGACGCTGCACATTCCTACCGGTGATCGGGGTGCACCGCTGTGTTATCGGATCTTTTACGCACGAAGAAGCGACTTCGCCGCGCGGATTCTCCGTTTATCCGCAGGCATGTATTTACTTACTTAGTTACTTACGCATATACGTGGATATAACGTCACGAGAATCTCACCGATCGGCTACTATATTTAAATAAAATAACCGGTGAATCGATACGAGTATGATTATGTAGTTTCGTTCATTCTCGTCATGGACGTTTCGTTTCTTCGTGCGTAAAAGCTCAAAAGGACGCAAGGTGACATGGCACGATACTTTAATCATTTAAAAAAAAATAATAATAATAAAGAGAGGCAACAGACCGACAGAACCGTGCTTTAACACCCTTTACGCTTGAAACGTTTTACATTTTCTTCCCTCCTGTCTGATAGTCACTCACTCGTCGCTATCGAAATAAAATTGACAAAAGAAGGGATAAACGATCTATTTTTTTTTTGTTCACGTTGCGTGCCGTGCCAAACCAACATCATAACGAAAATTATATTTATAAACAGGGAAACTGTCAGAAATGTAAGACGTGTCGCAGAAAAGGATCCTAATTCCTCTGCTTTCGTACGTATTTACACGACGCCTGTAAATGGACGCCCAGCATCTGAGATAATAACTAATAACTTGCAAATTATGCGTTAACGAAAGGCTGTCGCCGATGATCGTTATTGTTCGCCGATAAACCGACTTCCAACTGACGAGGCTCGTATTTAACTCAACATACTTCTCGCTTTGCATTGTATAATTACTTCTCGCTTGCTCGTATTCGTGTATTCACGTGTATTCGACGAGTTCTTCGCATTCATTGACTTAGATTTCGAAACGACTTTTGTAATCTCGGGGATTGACTCGAGAGATGCACGAGCGAGAAATATTGCACAACACTCGCCTTAATCCTCTTTTGCATAAATTGCCAAATACCGTTAGCTACAATCTAGATCTTTTGCAACAAGTTGCATCGCGCACTATGTTCTTGCAGCGTGCAATAAAAAAACAAGACTATGATATGTAGAGCAATGGCAATAGGCACCGGAGTTTAATACGAGCCTACTAACGACATCCATCCACCCACATACATACATACATACATACATAGATACATATACACACATACACACACATAAGAAAAAAAAAGAATTGACAAATTTACTTCGTTCAAATCTGAATCGTCAACGCGTTTAGACGCATGAATCGATTTTAGCGATGACCTTGACGGGTCAGTGCGCTTCTCGTAGTCGTATGCCATTGTGTATTAAAATAAGAATATAAAATTATAAAACTATCAACAAATATACACATCGATAGAAAACGTCTCGAAAATAATAAAACTCCGAGGGAAGGAGAAAGGACACGATCGACTTTCGGGTTTGAATCGGAATTCTCTGCTCAATATTCTAGGCCAACGATAATGGCCACACGTTGCCAATTTCTTTCGCTCGTTGTCACTTTTCTTCGAACTTGGTCCGTTCTCCTATCTTAAAAACTCAATGATACAAGATCTCCTTAATTAACGACGCTGTCAATCGAATGTAACTAAATTTCTAAAGCTGAAACAATATTTTATAACGCGTAAGAGTAAGCAGAAAAAAAAGAAACGAAATTGGAAAACCCGAAAGTCGATTATTGTCGCAACGCTGTTCATATACATAGATTGAGCTTCGACCCAAAGAGGGCCAGTTTCACAAAAAGAACGCATTTGTGCACGAGAAGGTAAGAAACGGAGAAGAAATCTGGCGTATATATAATATAAATTTTTGGCGTGTATGTATGACCGATTATTCATAGCTCGAGGGTAACTTTTTCACATCGACTAAAGAGTGAGAAAAACTGCAAAGTCAGATGCATCGACGCTACCTTATATTTTTTCTTGCTTGAATTCTTTGTGCTATCATATTCCTTCTTTTTTTCAAATGTCAATCCAAAGAAAGTTGTTCTAAATTGTTTGTTACAAATGATCTAAAACCCTGAGATGCGAATTTGCGTTAATGGCGCCTTAGTCTTTTCTTATGAAAAAATTGACTAAATGATTCGGGTATTCGGTTGATTTTTCAAAGTGTACCCTTCCCTAGCACGCAATAAATCATTTTTTCACGTATTCTTCAAGATTGAAAGAAAACAGATTTAAAAAATGGATGTATATATATATACGTATATGCAAAAGGAAAAAAAAGGTACATTTTCAGAACAAATATAACGTTTGTTTCGGGTTTATTGCGTGCTGCGGAATATAATATAAATACTTTAACGTATAAAAAGTGCGATGTTGTGCGCAACGCAGCTAAATATGATCAAACACTTCACCAATTTAAAACCATTCGTTCATGTTTCCAAGTCGATTCAATCGTAAATATCGTTGTAAGACGACCAACAACGTAGAAATTTTCCCGAAACGAAATTCCAGAAAATTGAATAGTCAGAGCGATAGCGAACTGTACGTATATTGCTTCTTCAGCAACTGTATATTAGAAAAAATGTCGATAGTTAAAACGTTTTTTACGATAATACGATTACGTTAGCTAACCGTTACTTTACGTAGTAAAAAATTGTTAAGCTACACGAGTCTACGATAAAGTGTATCAAATTCTTTTACTTTTTTTTCTAATAGACATCAGATAGTTGTATATACCTGTACGTAGTTTGCGGAACGATCGTCCATTTTTTTTTAAATAGTTATTTTTTTTATTATTATTATTATTATTATTTTTAATAACTTCTTCCATCTTTCTCTTATAAAAAAGCTCACTACCGTTCTGATGTCGTTGATAAATAATGAATGGTACTATCCGTCACTTTAATATTCAGGTAATACAATGTATAAAAGCACGATTTTAGCCAAAACAGCTGAATCATGTCTGAGCTGTATACATCTGTCCGTGGCAGTCTGAAATTTGAAGATGTTCAAGATTAATTTTACATTTTTCTTTTCTCTCTTTTTTTTTTTGGTTCCTTCGCTGCAAATAGAGAATCGTTGATGCTGTATATACGGTTGCTTAAATTTCGTTATTCATCTAACCATCGATGATGCTCCGGAACATTGCATTGTTCCTACGTTTTCCATCGTTTTAAGTAGAATTCTGGCTCGATGATTCATTTTTATGAACTGATCGTTTATCAAAATTTCGCCTGTCTAAATCGATTTTTTCACATCGTCCCTATTTCTCGGTTCATACAAAATTCCTCTCAATGCATCAACGACAATCGAGAAATATCTTTCTTTCAAAGAAATTTAGGGATGACGTTCGTTTTGAGAAATACGTACACGTGTAATATATTCCAGTTCGTCCACAGAGATACTGCCTTGTTTAAAAAAAGGACAAAAATTTAGAACGCAGTTTGCGACTTTGAGTCGAGGATACCTATGCATCAACGTGGTGCTAGAGATGTAATCGCAAGGAACGATATCAGTCTCTCCTTCGGCATTTTCTACATCCATTGACATCGCTCACATGTTATACGCCACGTAAATCGGATCGAGTTGATCCGCTAGGAAACCATCGCGCAAGTGCATTCGTTGCTTCTCGCCACGCGAATTTATTGGAACTACTCCGGGATCCACTACGACCACCACACCGACCACCAGATGATGCTCTTCCAGAACAGCGCTGGTGACCAATGCCACGAGATCTAAAGCTTCGCTTTCGCTTCCGTCGAGCTCCACCACTACTACCAAGAGGTTGGTCCACGTGAATACGGCGCTGCAAATCGTACAAATATTTTTTATTACTAACGAGATGTCTTTTTCGCAATGTTAAAACGATCTTAAATCGATATTACAGTGTTTAACACATTGTAAGCAGGAGACGTTTCAACATATCGCTGGTAGCGTAACTTTTTTTGAGTGAACTGACAGACTGTGTAAAGTAAAACTGTGAATTGTAGACTATTTTTATAAATTTATAAGAAATTTTAGACTCTATAATTCACCGAAAATTATAAAATACGTCATGTGTTAATCCAAAGTATTATGGACTACATATGTAATTTTGAGACTTATTGCGCTCATAAAATTAACTGAAATAATACAAACTATTGTGCCTCCATATACATACTTCTGGCATCACCTTTAAAATTATGAAATTCTATTACGAAATAAAAAATAAGATATATGTTACTATCAGAAAAAACAGAGGTCTATCTAAATCTTTACAACGTGTGAACATAAGTTAATATGTTCAACATCGCTAATAGTTTAGTATTTAATATTTTTTTTTTTCTTTTTAATCAGAATAAAATAGTATTTTATAAAATTATTTTTTTAATAGTAAGGAACCATCGAGGAATTAAAGAAGAAAAAACAAATATTCACAATATATTAGTAATTTTTAACATCGCTAAAAATCGCGCCACGTAGGCTGACGAGGCATGCAAAATGGCCCGCGTGCAATGTGTTAACTCGAATGCCTGTGTTCGCTTACCATTCCGCTATTTTCTTATGACACCTCATCACGCTGTTTTCAATATCGATCGGATGGTATCGCATTCCTCTAAGTAGAATGGCTTCGTCGAGCGCGCCGACCACGAACACAGCGTCGTGCAATTCAGAGTCGCCAGGAACGAGATCCGCTTCGGCGGAAGTGTCACCGGGAATGTCACTGATAACCGATTGCTGAACGCTCTCGGTACGTCTTAGGAAGCCGAGATAACCAGTTCTGGCGTAAACCTCGTTCGTGTTCCCTGTCACGAGACGCGCGTTAAAGTGGTCCGCGTAGTCGCTCTCGTCGCCGTATATCGTGAAATAACCGCTGGCATTGTGCGCAGACTGCACCCAAATCTCGCCCAAATGAGAATCTCCGCACTGTCCTTTCGTTTCTGGATTGGCGATGATCACCTTCACTCCCGGCAATAATTTGCCCGACTCCATCAGGCACAGCGAGTGTGGACTGCCTCTTTCCACCAAGGACACTCGATCGTTACGCAGCGCGCGGAGATCAACGTACACGGTGGAAGGTTCTGGACTCGATGCACCCTGTTTCCGATAAAACGATTATTATTCAGTAACCGAAATTTTCACAACTTGTTAAAAATAACAAACATGTTTAAATTCAATAAAAAAAGCAAAACCTGTAAGCAAATGGCTGTGTTCACTCTACATCCGAAAGAGGTGGAGACCGCGCGAGGACTCAGACCCAGGGCAGAGAAGAGTTTGCTGAAGCTCGTGGTAAGCGCGATCCGCGGTCTTTCCTCGGCGACGACGACGCACGTTCGAACGCAGGCTAAACTAACGCCTCTCGCTTTCAGGGCGTGAACGGAAGAGCCGAGACCCTTTGTGCACAATTCCATCACACCGTAAGAACAAAATGTGTCTCTCACTCTGGACTGGCTGACTGCCGACAGCCACAACGCTGGATTTGCTTCCACCTGTAAAAAGAACAGTAATGAAAGAAACTTGTATGTACATACTTGGTATTGTTGAAAAAGTTCTTAGTACTGTTTCAGTCTTTTCGACGTAAGAGATAGAAAGAAACGAACCTCCGACGGTGGTATAAGTATGGAATGATGACCGCTGTATATACTGCTGAGACACCAAAGGGCAAATCCTAATCCAGAGTAGGGATCCAAACACAGGGCGATGTGCCTAGACGGATACAATTCGCAGGCAAGTTTCATGGCACGACAGAGAGACGTCACCGCTGCGTGAGACATCTTAATTCCTGCAAGCATTCCCGTCGTCGAGACGCTGAAGTCCAAGTATGCCAGCATCTCCGCCGTGGGTGCTCGATACATAACAGGTAGCTTCTTCTTTGGCATGTCGTCCATATCGAGAATCGTCGGCCAACTCTTAATGTCGACGACGTTATTCGCCTCCTGTACGATATTGAACAGTGAACAGTCAAATTAATCGTTTCGTCAGAGACGTTTAACACTTTAACCGCTGATTAATAAGAGAGCCAAGTTTAAGGTGTAGATCTTGAAGCTGAGCAGTTAAAGGGTTAAACACACAAGATATCGATCGATATTGTGTAAAGTACATTGGAATCATGACGCGTCGATGTACCTTTGTTTTCAACAGTTTCAGGATATTTTGATTCGTGAGCACGAGCACAGACTTACTAACGTCCACGATCATGCGAACGGTTGGCAGGGTGGTTTGAAGATTTTGCGGGTGAGGCGGCCTAATCGTAACTGGCACGGCGCCAACGTACAGGCAACCGTAAAACGCGCATATCAAATCGGTACCGGGGGGGAATATCAATGCAACGTGGTCCCCAGTATTGATCCTTCCACGATCTAGCAACAGATTCCCGATCCGTTCGGCTTTCTTGTGCAACTGCGAACACGACAATGACGTCGCCACCGCTCCCTTCGCGTTTAACGACGTGAATATCACGTGGTCGGAGGTACTGACAGCACGCCATCGAAGTATTTCCGAGATGAACTGATACTGAAAATCAGCAAAAAAATGTAAATCGGGAACAAGAGAACGAGAAAAAGAAACAGCAGTCCCTACTTAAGCGTCCACAGTTGGGACCGAAGGTGTCAGGTGTCACTCGCTTTGTAATTTGCAAGTGTCATATTTCACGCGGCCTTCGACAAGTCGTACGTCGGTAAGATAGAGTGAGATAGTCCAAATTCCAAAAATCGATGAGGATAGCGATTATGAACGCTCAACTCTTTGGGATTAGGTGAGTTTAAAAATTGTCCCATATATTTTTTACAGTTATGCATGGTGAGATATTTTTTGACCCACCTAAATATGTGTTTCAATGAATTTCATTTAAAACGTCAGTTGCATGGTGAGATATTTCTTAAAATGAATATTTAAATAAATTCTTTATTACAGAGTGGGTCATAAATTTTGTTACTTAATAATTTATTTATCCAGTGATATCATACCGACGAGTTCAAAAGAAAAAGAAAGCGACGAATCGTTATGGCCGCGAACCAGTTGCAAGGGTGAGTCAAATGGGGAAAAGTGCGGACGTTCAAGTGAGGACTATTGTACTTATTGCAGAAACAAACCTTTTTAGCATTGTCACTGTCTTCGTCCAGAACACCCATGTCTCGTCCTTGAGCCGAAGCTAGTCTATTACCTTGAACAATGTTGCCCACCATGACACTGGCCGGACCAACGTCTGCAACAGAATCCCCCGCTACACGCCCCCGCACCATTCCGTTAGTAAACCAACACAAACACTCAACCCAATAAATGAGTAGCTCACACACTCTCCCCTGACTGAGGCCGGAAAATCAAAGCTAGGTACGTGAACTGGTTCGTTATTGGTCGTAAGGTGATCAACGCGCGCGTCCTTTATATATAGACGTGCTCTGAGCATTCCGTGGACTGTACATACTCAATAAACAAAATAATTCGACGTTCCTCCAAGGACGTACGGTCAAGTAGCGATGTGAAATTTAATTAAAAGCGTCCGAACCATTAATTGAAAATTGTACGTACTACGTAAAGATCGAAGTTGTTAGAAGGCAGTTTCCTTTTCGCACGCGCGCGTAGTTCAAACATAATGTATTTACATATGTACAAAGAAGAGAACCGAGAGGAATCTCACATCGCTAGGAAACAATTCGTCTATAGGCTTGGGCTACTACAGGGTGTTCGGAACTCAGCCAAAAGAAAGAAGGGTAAAAATAATAGAACAACATGCCAAGCATGAAATATTTTAGTGTTGGGAGGGTTAACAAGATACATGATATGTAGCAAGAGACAGTTATATACTTTTCGTTTACTTTCTGTGCCAAGTTACTGAAAGCCTACTAATAACTTTGTAAGAAAGCGCAAGTGTTAACGTTCCTTTATATATTACGTTAATGAGAATAACTCTTTGACAGAGCGAAATCCGAGATCGAGAATTAATTATAAAAGAACTGCTCATTCATTCTCCCATTGATCATTCTCGTGTACGTTTAAGCAAAACGATCCAACAAATTGGCAAGGCTTCTGAACAATCTAGCTCTTCAAATCAACGTCGTCAACATTGTCCGACGACAGGATGTCGTCTTCACACCAGTTTCTTGGGTCTTTGCTTAAATTACAATAGACAAAGAAGAAAAAAAACGAAGTAATGTTACAACAACAAAAAAAAAAGAATGTATATACGTCTTTGTACTTGCTGACATTCATGTAATTCGTCGAAAGTCCGTGTAAGTTCAATCGACACCTGGCACGGGGACAGTACTCACTGATGAATGTGCAATCTCTTACCTGAATGGACCTCGCGTGGTTTCGGTAGGTTGGTAACGCAAGTGTGCGGACAAAGAAGAACGTTAGCCGGGTGAAGAGTACCCTCTAGGAAACGTCGTTTCGTTTCCGACAGGTGAATACCGCCCAGCGGCGTTTTCGGAAGATAATTCGGCGGTACCAACGCCAGACAGTATATCCCAACGGCGTGGATGGAATCGACCGCTTGAAGAACCCGGGACATCCATTGGAAACTCTGAGGAAATGAACGTAACACGCGTTCGCACAGATTCGTAGAGAATTCGTCAAGGAATTTAAAGTTATTTACTGGCGACATAAACGATTTGAAAACGTACTTCCTCTTCGCTGCAGTCGGGTCGTTGTTCCGCGACAACGCATATTCGCTCGTCCCTGAGAACGCGCACGCTGAAAACGGCTATTCTGCCGCGGTAAATGAACTTCATTGGCTCGACGGCTAAGACCGTGGCGATGATGTCGTCGGCATTGTGCTTCCTCCCAGTGACGGTCATTAGACCGTCGCGCGAGCCGCAAACGAACACGAGACCGCCAGGACCCAAGAAACCCAACAAACCAGAACGGGTGTACTCTACGTCGCCGAGCGGACTCGCGTCGGCTTGAAGCGGTGAGACTTTGAACGTGTTGTTCGTCAGCCCTTGTAGCCCCCAGTATTGATTTCCAGTTGCCGAGCTGTGCACGCAGATCTCGCCTACTTCGTCGGTCTTGCAGATGAACGGCTGACCTTCCATCTTGATCACAACTACAATACCTGAAAAAGGGACATATATTTCCAGTTTCCATTTGGTCACGAGTCGCATGTACAGGGGAAAAAGAAGTTTACGTGTAAAGAACTAGTAAAATTAATCTTGACTTTGAATTTTAAGGTCAAAAAATTTTTTTTTCTTTGCATTGCATTCTACTCATCACTTTTTCAAGAAACCATGGGTCGCGACCTAATAGTTCTCTCGAAAAATGGCAAAAATGGCGACCTATGGTTCCTTGAAAAAGTTTTACCTTCGTGATGAGTAGAATATGCAAAAAAAAAATTCAAGGTCAAGGTCAATTTTACGTTCTTTACACGTATTTTCATCAAATCAAAGATGTAGAATTTATCTATGACAACGCCACGGACAAACTTCTCTTTCCACTCTGTACAACTCTTGGAGGAAAGAACGTACTTCCAGGCATGACTTGACCGCAATCTTGAAGCGTCAAAGAGGTGAGAGAGTTCTCTTGATCGACTCTGACGACGCCGTAACTCAATCCGGACATGGAGAGCACGCCTCGTCCAGTGGCGTTTACCCCAGCACGGCCTGGTCTTCTGACTGACACGGTGAGAGCTTCGCTAGAGGACGCGCACGGGCACACGGCGTCCGGCCGCAGACCCTTCGACTGGAATACGGAAAGGAACTGGTCGCAGGAAGAGAGAGACCAGGGATTGGCACCGTCGGCGACCAACAACAGCCTGAGCGACGACAAGGAGATATCCTTGTGATCCTTGGTGGCCAGGAGGCCCCAGTGAAGATCCCGCGACTTCACCACCGCCACGCTGGCACGGTGCTTCGTGATCATCTGCATCCAACTGGCGGGATTCACTTTCATCAGGGCGTACGGAATGAAAATCACGTGCATCCCGTTGAGAACACTGGTGAGGGTGCTGTGCCAGAGGCCGACCTCCCGTTTGAAGTCCAAAACGCACACAGCGTTTTCTCCCTCGGTGTAGCCGCAGGCTTGCGTCAGAGCTCGACAATGTGCCAGCATCGCCGATCTAGTCACCGTCACGCCCATCACCGAGCCGTCCTTGTCGGTGGTGTACTCGATGTACGCCGGTGTGTCGTCGGTGAGTCGCGGCGGTGGCAGCCAATCCTTCGGTGTTTTGCCCAGGTGCTCCGTGACGAACCAATGAAGCTTTGGCCAACCTTTGAACGCCACCACCTCGCCGGCCGCTGTCTTTGGCAGACCCTTCAGGCAAGCCTCGCTGGTCAACGCCACCTGGAAAACGCGAATTCCCGAATTTCCGAGAGAATTGTGAGATTCGGAGAAACTCGCGAATCGGTGGGGAACAAAACCATTTATTCGTTTGAACTCGTCACCTGAATTCCACAGCTACCCAGGAGAAAGCCGATTTGCTGGGAGCCTGCGTCTCGACGGGTCAGGGGGACTTCGATCGGCACAGGTACGATGCCAGCTTGAAGACAACCGTAGAAGGCGCACATGAAGCTTATCGGGTCGTTGTTCGGATAGACCAGGGCGATCCGGTCGCCGGGTTTCAGGCAGCAATCCCCGCCGCGGCTCAGCGCCTTGTTCAGCAGCGTGTACGCTATCTTGTGAGAACGACTCAGAAGCTTTCCGTAAGTCAGCGTTACGCAGAGTTTGCCGTTTGGATCGAGAACGGTTGCCACTGGCGCTTTGTACGATCCCGAGCCGTACCTACGAAATTTCAGAAAAAAGAAAAAAAAAAATAAGAAGAGGAATGAGAAAAAAAGGAAAAGAATTCGGTGAATCATCGAACGATGGAAGAAAAAAGTTGGAAACTGGCCCGGGCCCGATTGCTCACCTCTGTATGGCGGCCTCGAGCGACCTGGGCAAGCCTGCGGCGACCGATAGTGGTTCACCGACCGCGGAGGTCATAGAACCGCCCTCCGGTTTCGGGGCGTTTGGGTCTTTGGGATTGGCGGCGATCTCGAGCTCGATGTCATCGTCCTCGTAGAACTCCGGCAACGGCCGCCGTTTCGGCCGTTTCAACGTGTTGAGCAACTGTTGAATCTTGGCGGACACCTTCCAGCGGCCGGTGGTCCCGGTGTTGTTTTGATCCTCGACGACGTGGTAACGATTGACACGATCGGCGCCCGGTCGCCTGGTCGACTGCTGCGCGGCCGGTGTGTTGCTGGTGTGCGTCACGTCCGGCGGCTGGATGTTGCAGTACGCGTGAGGCGTGTACTCCGCGATGTCGGTGATGTCCGCACCAGGAGGTCTCCTGGCCGGTGGCCTCGGTGGCGGGGGCGTGTCTCGGGCGGAACCGGTGCTGCTGGTATCCGACAGCCCTGTGCCTAAAACGTCCCCCATGGATCTCACATGGATCTCACGTGGAGAGAAGTCAACGCACGAGCCAACTTCTCTCCGGCTCAATTTTCTCGATGGTACTGAACACAGTGTGTGTCTCTCCGGACACAGTCTCTCTCTCGGGCCGGAGGTCTGTTGTCTCGTGGCCGATCCGAGTATCTCGACAACGGATTTGCATTAACCGCGTGGAATCCAAGCAGCCTCTCCGTTCAATGGAAAAGTCGCATAACCAGTTCCACGTCATTTGCCGCGCAGTGTAAATAGATAAACGACCGAGCTAGCTACATACATGTGTACACATACGCTCCCGCTCAAAAAAAGTCTTGGACGTTTTTATTTTTGATATTCGGTACTTTGGTCGTCAATTATCGTGTATGTATGTGTTTTATAATGCAACGTAATGCTACGTATTGATGTACTGACAGAGTCTTTACTGTGTAAAGTATGCTTTATATTTGTTGTGTTTAATTGTATGTATGTATTGTAAGATAGTAATACAATATATTAATATATCAACAGAATCTCCATTGTATAAATGTTTTATATTCATTGTATCTAATTTTAATTTAAAATTAAATGTATTTTACATTATAATATAATAATACAATATGTTAATATATCAAGTTTCTATTCTATAAAACATCTTTTATATTTATTATATTTAATTATATCGTACACAATACAATATTTGTACAATTGTACGTATTCGATATATGTTTATTATATTATATTCTACACAATTAAATATAACAAATACAAAAGATATTTCATGCAATAGAAACTTGATGTATATTTTGCATTGCAAACATTGTATTTGTTGTATACAATTTATAATTTATATTTATCGTATTATTTTTATTATACACAAACATAGTATGTACTTGTCCTAAGATTTCCGAGCGGGAGTGTATGTAAGTACATGTGTAGGTACATACAGTGGAGGAGACGCGCGTAATTTATCGTGCCGCGAGCAGCAGAAGGATGGCCGAGAGACGATGATAAACAATGAGGAGGATACTACTCGAGGATATATACCCGTTGGACCACCAGCACCGGGACTCTCCTCGGTGACAACGCTGTCCTCGTCGCTGCTGGATTCACCGCTGTCGCGACGCTCACGGTCGGGACTCCTGGCCATCACAGAAGTTCTCTTCGACGGCATCGGCAACGACGGCTTCGGACGACCTTGCATCGCTGCCAAAGCTTGCTGCACCGCCTCCTGGCGCACCTCTGTGCATTCAGAGTCGAACGATCAAGCGAACGAGCTCGCAATTTTGTCACTATCCGTCGACCATTCTCTACTTCGTTGCGAGAAAGATACGCGAGAAAAATCTTGCGAACCTTAGTCCAACGCGGCGAATAGCTTTCACAGCAAGGAGCATAATTGAAGGCACGAACTGATGAAAACTTGTCGATACTTCGTAAAAGGAAATCATCGGACCTCGTTTTCAAGTGTAAAATTTCTATTTTGTTGTAAGTTTCTTTTTTTCAAAATTATGAAAATTTGAACATCTGTAAGAACAGAATAAAAAATTTTTTTTTGGTAACTTGATCCACCATAGTCTTGAAAATTGAAATTTTCTTTTTACGACCCCTTAAAATCCATTGCTGCACGATTTTTTTTTGTCATTTTTTTTATTGAACCTTGAATATTAAGGTTACATGACGAAATGTTTGGATTTTTTAACTTTAATGTTCAAAGTTCAAAAAAATCGTACAGCAAGTTTCAAGAATCACTGCAAATGAGAAACTTCAATCTTTAAGGTCGTGATGGATTTAATCGTAATAAATAAAATTCTTCGATGAATTTTTACAATCAAAGAACATTTATTACATAGTATTAAAATATCTCGAGGAAAAAAAATGAATTCAGGGCAGTGAAAATAGAAACTTTACGTCTTAAAATAAGTTCCAACAATGTAAAGCATCAACAATTTTTCATTTCAATTAATCATTGTGGTACAAAACAAGCTCGTATAATTTTTTTCGCGAAGCTGAAACAGTACACATTTTGCTTTTTGTTGTATTTTGCATGCAGAAGCTAGATGAAATATTATGTATGTCAAACGTGTGTTCAGTTCTGCTCGTCACTGCGTAAGTTTTTCCTTCCTTTGCCCGATATGGATACTTGCGTTTACGGAGGAAATTTTCAAGCTTGTTTCACGGCGAAAGAATCCGGTGAATTTGAAGGTTAGGTAGTACGCGCCGAGCCTCTCGTAGCTTTCTCTTGAATCTCGGGCGTATCGAATCATCATATTTCCAGCGGTACACGTGCGCGATCACGCCACCGCTCTACGTAACAAATTGCATCGCGATGTTGCACGACGTCGTAATAATGATAGAAATACACCTCGAGCGGAAATGCAACGATCGAATACGGCTCGTCTCTGTCGCGCCTCGCCGCGCGATTTCGTTCTTCGTCTGCCCTTTTAAACGTCGTTGCCGATCAAAAATAAGACATGCTGGAATCTAACGTTTGCGAGAACGAACGAACGAACGATGAGAGAAACAGCAGGGCGTGCATTTTTTTTCGTATACCTTTCATATTCCTCTCATATTGACTTTGAAGACGAATGAAATTCAATATTCGATTGTTTTGCGTGGCACGTGATTCTGTGGGTATTGAAGTGTTTTGTTTTACCGATTGGAGGTTATATTGTATATAAGAGGTTACATCATTGGAGGTATTATAAGAAATATTGTACGTAAGAGGTT
Organism: Melipona bicolor; assembly: GCA_030673865.1. NCBI lineage: Eukaryota > Metazoa > Arthropoda > Insecta > Hymenoptera > Apidae > Melipona > Melipona bicolor. The sequence goes on along the minus strand of JAHYIQ010000042.1, from coordinate 898,607 downwards.
ATATTATTGGAGATTATATTATAAGAAATATTGTATGTAAGAAGTTATATTATTGGAGGTTATAACGTAAGAAATATAAAGGAAACTTTAAAATTCGTATGCTTTTAGGGTCTAACTTTAGGAAACGAAACTTCAAAGCGGCGAAGTTGAAGTTTCAATTTGTGCTGTGAAAAAATAATTTGAGAAATTCAGTGCCGTAGGAACCAGCATCGAAGATACTATACTCTTGTGGAAGTTTTACGTGAAAGTTGTGGATTTTAAATCCATCAAAGAGTACTCGAAAAAAATTATCCGCTGAACTTGAACTTTCATAATCTTCGCCATGGCATAAGATCGGTAAACGACGTCTCGAGATAATTTGCAGAAACTCAAGGATAGAAATTCGTCAAACATCGTTGCAAAATCCGTTTTATCAGTCGAATCATAACGTGTGATGAGAAGTGGATCTACTTCACTAGTTCAGATAAGCAAAATCGGCAGTTAAATAGTAGAATGAGACAATTTTCCGAAAAGACAATGCTGTATGTTTGGTGGAATTCTAAAGGTACGTTGATAGAACGTATTAATTAATATTTAATTAACAGAAAGAATGTTTTACTGCAACGCTTCATCCAAAGAGACAAAGAAAAAAAATCCAAGATCTCAACGCCATTGAACCTTGCTCCATCGGATTTTTATCTTTTCCGATTCAGTGTACATTTTTTACGTGGATGAAATTTCGAAACATCAAAGCTGCCATGAATTTTTCGTATCAATAAGGCGTGCTCATCAAGGAATCCAGCAATTAGCTGAATGGCCCTTATTTCGAAAAGTAAGGTTATACCTTTGAAGTTTAATTAAAAAAAGCCGCACTAACTCATGAGTCATTTTAGTACAAGACAGAGGAAGAGATCTCTCCAAGACGATCGGCGTTTTACAAGTCGAGAGTTGTGTTGATGTTTACGCGTTTTATGTGCAACCGCTGGCAGACGTTAGTCTGATGGACAGCGACTTATCTCGCGTTCGTCCTCTTCGAGCGGTAACGGTGAACCAGCTGCGAGAGATTGCCCGTGTGCCGGTCAAGCTTCGTTCTCTCTGTCTCTATCTCTGCCTCTGCCTCTGTACAAATGAAATTTCTGCACGAAGTTCCTGCTGCACCAGAGAACCGTTCGTTCGGTTTTCGTTCCGTTCCGACGAGCACCGAAGTATAATACACACGATATACAACGGTGTGCGCAAGTTTGATTTTTCCACATTTTTCTCCCAAAGATTGTCCCAAATAAATTTTTGTTCATGCTGTTTCTTAGAGCATTGTGTATGAAACAATATTATTAACAATGCAGCGGTTTTTTTCACCATATATTTGATACAATTAGTTTTTTCTTATATTTCTTCTTATATCTCTTCTTTTTAATAGATGTTTTATTTAAAAAAAAAAAAAAAAAAAAAGTGAGAAGAAACTTTTGGCCCATCCTGTATAATAAAGTTGCTTTAATTTCTATCCTGATTCTACGCTACTTTCGCAAAAAAGAGCCACACTTCATGCGAAATATCGCCAGTCTGTACAGTGGATTTCCATTGGTGTGAAAATATGGAAAAACCAACTTTTGCGCGCTGCTGTAGCGATCTCGGAGAGCTCTTTCGCGTCGCGAGAGGATCGAAAAAAGTTCGAAAGAATCTGGACTACAATTTCCTGCGCGTTGGCAGTCGTGTCGTGTTCATCGTACAGTGGTTGCAGGTTTGACGATTTGCTGCGCGAGTAATCGCCAGTCGAGTAAGCGCTCGAACGTAGGAAATGCTTCATCAGAGTTGGAGACCACTCGCGCCGAAAGCGCATTCCATGCGCTCCGCGAGCGTGTTTCCGCGTACCCGAGCTAATCGAGCTTAATGCACGCTCGTTCGAGCGTGAGTTACGATTTTCAAGCGTGTTCAGTCTGGCAGATCCTAGGTCGAACGTTATTCGATACGTCTACGATCGACGCGTCCTCGCTCAACCGACGGAGCAGACGAAGAGCTGGTTTTCGCAACTGCGGAACATTTTCATCCGACTGCGGCGGGCAAGCGGCAGCGTGCGACTTTATTGATCGAGAATCTGTCGCTCGGATAGTTTCTACGGTTGCTGGATTAACCCTGGCGGCGACGGCCTCGTTGCTAATTCCTCCATAAAATTTTGAATATCCTCGAGTGGTTGTCGCTATATAGTGCAGCGCTCTGCGCCGGAATATTTCACAAGAGCTGCCGTGTATAATCTCGAGCCGTAACGGCGCGAAGCAGGCGTTAAAAGAGAGAAAAACGAAAAAAATAAAATGAAAGATCGGTTTCTTTCTCGAACTGTAATCGTTTTACAGAGAAAGAGAGAGAGAAAGAGAGAGAGGAGGCAAAAAAGCTTGGACGAAGAAAAACGAAAAAAGGACAAGGAAAAGGAAGGAAGCGAGAAAGAGAGTCTTAGAGATGAGAAAGTAACAGTGAGAGTAGGACAAAGCTGGCTTACGAAAGGGATCGATGGAGACAGAGACAGAGACAGAGACAGAGACAGAGACAGAGACAGAACAGAGACAGAGACAGAGACAGAGACGAAAAGACGTGGCTGGTGGACAACCATGTTTTGCAGTTACAGCTTGAATAAGTAAACGGTAATGCATGCAGAGTCGCCGTCGTGCCAGGGTTAAGAACCCGTTAACGTATCTTCTCGCCACGCTTCGGGCCGTTTAATCGTCCAGCTGCAAGTGTGTGATAATGTACTCACCGGAATGATAGCGGCTCTCATTGCGCGTGAGTCTGCGATTGCCGCGTCTCGCGGCCGCCGAATTCGAATTCCCGGTGTTTCCGGTCGAGCCGCCAGATCCCGGGGGACTGGCGATCCCGCCAGGTACTAGCCGGCCTCCTGCATGCAACACAACAACAACAACGCCACATAGACAGAGAAAGGAGATCTACCAGGATCAGAAGACGAGGATCGCTACGTTTCTATAGTTCGGCTCTCTATCGGGGGTCTCTATCGGTTTACTATGGTGGCAGGGGGTGGGGGGTGGGGGGAGGCAGGGCTCTGTCGCATCTATCTCTTCCATGTTGTATCCAAACCCAAATAGAGGGCGCATTACCCGGTCCTCTCGCTTTCTAGGATTGATTCTTCTAGGATTGGAACCCAGGATTGCATTCTCGGATTAGGTTAGGTTTAGGTTAGGTTTTAGAGGTTAACTTTGGCTTAGATTTGAATTAGAAATATGAAGTTAGGTTAGGTTAGACTTGAATTCGAAATATGAACATTGGAACATTTACAAGTGAGCATCTGCAATTTAACCCTCTCAGTACCTTGCAATTCTATTTTTATACATCGTCTAGAACAGGGCTTCCCAAAGTATGGGTCGTGACCTCCAAATGAACTAAATTTGGATGAACTAAATTTGGAGATCGCAGGAATCTTAGCAAAAATTAGACCAAGACTAAAATATTAGTCTGAATATTTGGTTTTGTCTTTAATAGATGGTAAAATTATGTACAACACCAAAGAATTGTTTTCGAATAAATTTTCCTTACGATTTATTGTTTTAAAATAAATTAAAAGTTTTAATTCCTAGTTTATGTACTTCTATATCCAGGGTCGTGAAAACATTTGCTCGGGTAAAGAGGGTCGCCAAGTGGAAAAGTTTGAGAAGCCCTGGTCTAGAGCTGTAAAGTGTTCGTCGTAGAAACAGAACGTGCAGAAATCACGCTATTTCTTTTTCGGTAGAAATATTTTTTATAAAAATAATTAGAGCCGAAACACTGCAAATGTGCGAAGTGTTGAGACAAAACAAAAATTACGAAGCTGGTATATTGACTCTTGGGCACTGAAAGAGCACTAAATTCCATATGGAAAGGTACGATTTGAGCGATTCTTCAAGAGGAATCTTCGAAGGAAATCGTTCATAGGAACAAGTTCGATGCAACGTCGTCTCGACGTTATTTCGCGATGGATTTCTTCTTCAACTCTCTTAGTACCTTGCAATTTTTCTACGTGTTATTTGCAACTACAAAACATTGTCGTGGAAAAATCTCGGTAAAACATATACGAGCCGCTTTTTTTTTTAAAGTGGTATAAGTCGAATTTCGAAAATAATTAGAACAACTTTCTAATTGTGTTAATTATTGACGTGCTTTTTGTTATATACTATTCTTTATTATAACGTAATAAAGAATTGTCGAAGAAGAATTATTTTCTTTTCTATTCATTATATAATAAAATTTAACATGTTTCAAAACATTACAAGTTTAAAACATCTAACAGTTTCAGAAACATTTCTCAACGTTTGACAATATTTTTTAGTTCGAGTGAAAACTTAAATATCTCGGTGTATGAATAAGTGGACTTGTTCCGCTTTCAAAAAAAAAAAGAAAAAATACTCTTGATAATAAAAGATAAGTCCTGTAAAAAGATAAGCCGAAATATTCAAAAAATATTCGAAGCATCGAGATAGGGTGAGCTGATGTATCGTGGTATCCTTCGGTACAAAAAAGGTTAAACTGGATGTGATTTGGAGGTTGAATAGAATCGTTTGTTCGGATCTTGAGCAGGGTGTAAGGTTCTAGGCGCCGTGTCGACGATCGGTCGTTCCACCTTCGGAAGCTGCGACGACGATTTCACTTTTATCGATTGTTTGCAGCTCTGCAGTGGCGCAGGCAGGTCGGAAGAGGAGGTGGGCTTGTGACTGTGACTGTGACTGTGACTGTATTGTGACTATGACTGTGACTGCGACGCGATTTAATCTCGGCGACTCCTAATTTTTAGGAGGCAGCTTTTAACGCTAGAACTATTAAAATTCATAATTTTCTATGGAAATTTTACACGTTTACAATAGTGTATTTTTAGATACTCGATTTTTAACGAAACATATTAAGAGAAGCTTTATTATTATTAACTTTTTATAACTGTACCTTGCACTTTAATTTTAATTTCTTCGCTACAAATATTATACTTTAGTCGTCGGTAGTTCTAGTGTTAAAGACGCCTTGTTACGACTAACCATCTTCAGGCCAACGTGTTTTACGCGTTTTATTGCCAACGAACGAATCTCGTCTCCCTTCCCCGTTTCGACTGACTCGTACGAATCTTTCAACCCCGGCTAATCGTAAACTCTCTCTCCGCGCAATTTCAGACGTTAATAGCTCGTTGCTGTACCAAAATTCATTTCTAATCGATCCTGTGGCCCAGCGTGTTTGGAAAGTTGAGGTGGCGCGTCACGAACTCACGTGTATGCATTAAATTTCTGATTTAACGTTTCGAAATATAAAATATAAAAATATTTCAAACTGTTATAATTTCGTAACTGGAAATTAAAGTCGCACGGCAAATAAATCTCAGCTCTCGCAATTTCGGAAAAGAATTTTTCACAAGGATGTTTTCACATGGTGTAGTAAGATATTTTATACGTTCTTTATATGCGAAAATTCGAACGTCTCTCGAAAAATTAAAAATTGAAAAATTTGTTTCGTCACTGATCTCTCGTCCACGATCTGAAGGTCGAAGCTTTCTCTTTGCAATGACATCCTCCTGTGTAGTTTCTATAATTTATAGTAGATTCATTGAAAAAAATTTTTCAATGCTTTTGAGAGACATTTGGATTTATAGCATTTTCGAGGAAGAACAGTATTTTTTACTTTCCGATTTACTACATATGAAAAAAAAAAACGTTTTTATGAAAAATGAATTCAAAATTGTGAAAGCAGAAATTTCACCCTTTAAAAAGAGCCCAAATTCATTCCTATATGATTTCTTACTACGAAATAATAACAGTTTAAATAAGTTTGTAGCCGACCACTGTATTTTCCCTCTTTGCTTTATTTTGAATCCTCGTAGAAGTTAGTATTACTGCAAATTGCACAGATTTTAAGGAAAGTTTTAACCTTTTAGCTGTGAATGACGAGTATACTCGTCACGAAGAAATAGCAATTTTTGCGTAATGACGAGTATACAAGAAAGGTAATTACAATCTGTTACTTAAATTAAATCTTTCGTGGAAAATAAAACGTTACAAAATTATTTGTAAATCTTAGACATTTCGGCATATTTTGAGACTAGACTTGACTAGATAATTTCTAAATATTTTCTTGTTATTAATATTAATTATTATTATAATTTAATATTAATTAAATTAAACAATAAAATATTATTGATTTTTTTAAAAAAACCAGCGTTATGTCCTTATAACTTAATTCAATTTTACAGTAGCTATACATAATCTGTGTTTGACGAGTATAATCGTCATTGACACAATATAGAAACACACTTTTAAAAGCGCGGCATCACAGCCAAGAGGTTAAGCACAGATTTTAAGTTACTCTGCGCGCTGACTGAAAGATTTGTTTCGTAATGGTCAATGATTGTTATATTCGTAATCGATTCCGGCGTGGTAGAAACTCCCAAACACGCGTTGCAGTGCATTCTGATCAATTCTGATCAATTCTGATCAATTAGTTTAAAGAAAATGAATAAATAAATAAAAAAAAAAAAAGAAAAAAGAATAAGAAAAAGGAGAAACGAAAGGAACAAGGAATAAAAAGGTAAACAAAATCTCGGAAGCCATCTTTGAAACGTCATCACGAGTTTCCGGGATTAACATCCGTTCTCTACGCGGGAACACTGAGGATCCGCGATCGTGTACAATCTGGTATTGTTGACTGTTGAACCACGGAGTCAGCTAATAACACGGCGGACAAGGAAAAATCATGTCACGGATAGATCGACGAGTATATGTCGAGTCGAGTCGCAAGAATGCCTTCGATCCTCGAGAGTCACCCGAAGGTGGAACAACCGGTCTCGGCGTAAGTCGAATTACAAAGGTGTATCTAAGGTGTAAAAGCGTCTTTGCGCGAATTGACACGCACGATTGGGATTACAAGCAAGCCAGCTACATGAAAAAGAACAACGTGATAACCTCTTCAAGCCTTATGCCCCTTTCAATCGTTCGCTCGATCGGTAATATCAATCTCTCTTTTTATCGTTTATCGCCTTCGGAACAATTTCATTTTTTCTTTTTTTTTCTTTTTAGAGAAAATGGAAAAGTAGTAGACAGCTAAGAGAAATCTCTTTTTTCTTTAATTTTTGTGATCGTTTAATTAACAGTTGGCAGTGAAACAATGGCGTCTGACTAAATTATTACTGGCTTGGACGCGTAAGGCTAGAGTCACGGCAATCTGCATAGAATATGAAGAGGTTAGGTCACATGTATGTTATGTTTATGATTCAATAATAACAATGATAACAATGATGATTCACGGACTATCGAGATTAATTACGGATGAATCGTGAAACGTGAAATGACGATGGCTCGAGTGACGATTCGATCCCGCGGTCCTCTACGACTACGCGTCGTAAAAGGACTGCATCGGAAATCGAAATCGAGATTGAAATCGTCGACGAGAAAAGAAAAAAAAAAGATAAACTTGAACTTAATCAAATAGGAAAAGAGTAATGAAATTGGTTAAACTTCGTTCGATCGATAAAGCAGAATTGGACTGTACATGATATATCTACGTGCGTGGATAAATCATCTAAATCGTGCAAACTTACAGCGGAGCATCCGGTGGATCGTTATATTGCGAAACAACACTGATTCGCTGAGAATATTCTACGTTTTATTTACACGTATCGTTGCACGATACAAATCTCGCTGATTCGTTTACACGTTGACTGCCACGTTGGCCATTTTTTTCCTCGATGGGGGCTCATCACCCCCCCGGGAGCGCCTCGAATAATAATTTCAGATAATTAAGATAAAATGAATATCATCTAACTAAATGATTTGGAACATCGTGGCTAACTAGATGATATTATGAGATAAAAACTATATATATAAATGTAATTAGCTTCATTTTAAACTGAAAAATTCATTATATAATTCAATATCTGATCGTTCAAACTTGTTTTAGAAAAAGAAAATGCACAATCTCGTTAACCATTGTTTGTCTGACATCGATTCCAAAGATGGAAAATTAAAAAAGAACGTTTTTGTCATATTTTACTGTACTAACACCAAAAAGAAAAAAGAATTTATGAGCTGTGCAAACTCACAAAAAATTACCTGATCTATATGGCAAAGAAGCTTTCGAATTACGGCAGTGTCAGAATTGATTTGCTAAATTTTACTAGTGACAAGGGTATCAAATCGTTCTTGGAACTTTTTTTCTTGTAGAAAAAAATAAGAATTTTGAGCGTGGGATCATGAAACAACTGCCTGAAAGATAGCAAAATGTAATCGAACAAAAAAGATCAATGTATTAATAAAGTTTTTTGTCTCTCGCGAGAAATCCGCTTTTCATTTGCACAAAAGAAAAAAAAGCAACCTAATACATATTTATATAATAATTATGACAATCTGGAGTAATAGTTGCAACAGAATTATTAATAACATTCACTAAGTGTTAATGATTCGAAGCGATATCAGCCAAAATATTCCTTGCACGGAATTCAATTTTTTAAAAAATTAAATTCTTCAACGGGGGGATTCGTCATTGAAGAGTACGGTGATAAAAATAATAAAATATATTACTTCACCCGCGAATTTGATCCGTGAGAGGATGGAATTTGATTACGATCTGCAAAAGGGTCAATTCGGAGTGCAAAAAAACATTTACATTTCATTATACGTTCAGAGTAATCAAAATTCTCCTTTGACGCTCCTTGAGAATCTAACGTGGCAGTCAACGTGTTAACATTGGGAAATTTCATATGTACAACCGACCGATTTCACGACCGTGTTGATCTGACTTCCAGTTATCGTTAAATTCAACGATATTTTATTTCGGTTTGAATAACCGCGCTTAACAGTTCGTTAAATCGGAATTACCGACGGAGTAATTTTTTTTCATGACGGCAGTGGCGCCGCGTGCAGCATAGGAGAGGAGAATTGGATTCCACGGGAAAATTCGTCGACGACCGGTCGAAACGCAAATGCTGCCGGTGCCCGTGAAGTGCAAAGCCCAAGGGGCTCGCCGCTTAATTAAGACGAGGACCAACGGCATCGCAATTATCCAACGAGCGCTCGACAGCCTGTCAGCAATTCAGCCATCCCTTTCTGACGTTTGCCGTTCCTCATAAATTTTTTTTCCCCCTCCGGTATAAAGACAACTCTCTTTCGAGGATATCGCGATTCTTGTACATACAGTCGACGAACCCTATTCTCTCTTTTTTTACGGGCCGACAATGCCGCTTTACCGAAATCCCGCTGGAAATGTATATCAAAGAGTTTGTTTGTTTTTACGTTATTTAGCAAGAACAATGATGCGTTAAAAAAAAGAAAAAAGAAAGAAAACAACAGAGAAAACACGCAACACGACGAATTAACTTCTTAGCAACGTACAAACAACGTTTCAATTGGAAGTCAGATCTCGAACGTTCATACTTTAAATCCTTGAGTTTCCTCGTACGTACACAAAATTCATGAATGAACAAAACGATCGTGAAACAAACAGGGGGAGGGAAACAACGAAACTATGGTAATTAGTAAAAAAGACGAACGAACCAACGAAAGATCGGAGAGAATAGAGAGCTACACGAACAGTGAAAAAATGCACATTAGAGTTCGGTGAACGTAAATAACATTGGACGTCTAATGAGAACGATGCTTCCTACCGAGACTGACAATCCACACACGGCTAAACAATGTCATATATCTAAATGACTAAATGCTGGTACGGCGTGGTGGGTTATGTACGTGATCCCGCATCAGCCGCAAAAGCTAAACTCTAATTTCTCTAGATGGCGTGATGCGAGACAAGAAGATAGAAAAAGTATACAGCATGTACGTCAATCTATAATATCGTACGCATGGTGTATAGTATATTATATGTATATATGGTATACAAGGTTGAATCGTGCAATAGTTCAGGCGCTACCTGAATGATAGCGCTTCTCGTTGTGCGTGACACGGCGTTGCGTGCGGCGTGCACGTGGCTGTGGTCGGCCACCGACGCCGCCGCCGACACCGACGCCGACGCCGACGCCGATGCCCCCAACGACGCCAACACCGCCACCGCTTCCATAACCCGTTCTCTCGACCCCTCCGATACCGAGGACGCCGACACCTCCTCCATCCTTTTCAGCCCCTGTGTGCCACACACGTGCATATGCAGAAGCCACCCTCCACAGGCTCTTCTCCTCTTTATACCCGTTCCGATTCTCAAACGAGGGGAGTTTCTCGCCGGGCTAGTTTTTCACTCTCTTCCATCCTCCTCCATTCCGCTTTCCCCTCCCTTTCTCCGCCTTCACCTTCTCTCTTACAACACTTGTACAAACTCGCGGTTACCGCCTATATGCGCACGCATGTACGTGCAAACGCATCGGACAAATGGTCTTTTCTAAATAATAATTCTGATCATGGTGCGGGGTGCATTAACGCTGATGAATAAATCATGCAAATAAATTTATCTTAAGAATATCTTTTTAGAATGTGAGAGATATATTTTTGAGCTAGGAAAATGTGACTGGCGAAAGTATTCAGACAATTAAAGAGAATTATGAAGTAAACAAAAATTGGCCTACTTTATCGACGTAAAAGAAAGAAAGGAGAGTTTAATATTTCGTTATCAACAACAGCCTGCATCTTAGGCATTTGGATTTCAATCAATTTTGGATTATCAGAGGATTAATTCCGGCATTATAAATTCGATTGTATAAATTTTTCAGCTTTGACACTCAAATTTAAATGTTGGGTTCAATCCGGATGTAGATTCGGACTTTGATGCAAAAGAAAACCACACATCTTTGCCTAAACTCTTTTAATAAAACCCATTAAAATTATTATTGCATTATTATACGTTATACTGTTTATATAATAAAAGCAATATTCAGTTGTTCTTTTCTGTAATTTTAAAGTTTTTCAATTTTTAATACACGTGTACTAAATTTGCTTCGTCGGTCACCGGAGATCGACGCAGCTTGAACAGAAAGATTACTGTCGGTCACTGGTGACCGACAAGGCACTTAACGTGTCAGTCCTGTATATTTGTTTTGCAACGATTCAAAATATCGTGAATTCATATCTTTTGTCAAACTTTGTCCACCATCTTACAAAGAACAAAATAAAAAACAGAAGCAAAATTTAAAGACTTAAATCACAAATCGTAATGTAAATAAACTTTACTTTAATTTTCTGGTAAGACGCAAACATCTTTGTGCAACTTGTAGTAAACGTTGGACTGATAATAAACAATATGCAGAATAAATGCAATCTCCATGAAGAGAAACCTGAAATTGTTTTTGCATTTGTCCGATACCGTACACGTATTTTGTTCGAGCGATTTCAAATCGTCAAAAACAACTCTTGCCTGCTTCGCCGACAGCAATTCTCTCTTTTTCACAACTGCGTGCCCGTGTGTTCAACGCGTTTCCAAGTTTACGGTTATGGTCATGGTTGGTTCAATTACGATATATTCGACGATATATTGCGATAGAGTTAACGCTCGCGCGTAAGTCACGCCCTGTGGAATGTAATAACGTTCGAGCGAACCGTGACAATGTCGTAACCGTGTTAACCTCTTAGCTACGGTGAGATTTTTCGCAAAACTATACTTTTGTTTCTGAAAGGCAAGGCTTTCTTAAATCGTAAGAAAGTATAAGAATGAAATTTATAAACTTCGACTAAATTGAAGTTTCGAAATTGAAGAAACGAATAAATTTATTTGTTTTATAAAGAACAGTTTTATAAACAGATCGTTTTACAAAGAATTTGAAAAATCATAACGATGTAGCATTTCTTCGACTGACAATGAGAGACAAGTGGGCAGGTCACTATAGTGAGACGTACCGTTTAAAAAGATGACATATACAAAAGTCACTGTGCGAACTCAGTGGCGTTCTCTGTAGCTAAGAAGTTAAATCAAAATTTTTCTTTGAAATGAGAAGTTTTGTTCGCTGTTTCTCGATATTGTAGTATAATGCGATACCTAAGAGAGATCGCTGCCTCAGCCTTTGGAAATAGATCAAGCATCGTTTTTACAAACGATTCTAGTCACAGAGCCGATGAACCACCGAATACAATGAATACACCGACGGGGATAATCGTTGCTTATACGTAATACGTCCCCGAGACTACCTCTTGTCGTATTGTTGCGTGTTAGCCGGGACAGTAGCGAATCAAAAGCAACGACAATCGTCGAGAGAAAGAACCGTAATTTGAAGACACCTGTTCTGAGCCACATGTGTATTTTCATTTTCAATCTTGTTAAATTTTGAATGTTCTAACAAATGGACATTACAAGCAGATATATATGTATATGTCTATGTATATATATGTCTATGTAGATATATCTATGTATATAGAAGCTAATGTTTTCTGGCTCGACGATAGCTTCAGAATTATTGTCTGTTACAAAATTATTAGCTTAATATAATTTCACTTTTTCTTTCCTCCATTTATGTTCCTTCGGTATTATATTACGTTATTATTTATGTTATTTTTGAAAACTCCTTAGGATTTGTGAATTTCTTATTTCTGTATTATCGAGCATTTACCCGCCAAATTCTAAATAATTTATTTTTTTTTTTTTGTCTAACAGCGATGAAACAGTAAATATTAAGTATATTACTAAAACTTACAATCTCATTAAAATTGAATAAAAAAATAATTATATATATGCACACTAAAAAATTAATATTACATATTCCATAGTGTTATAATTTTGTAACAAATATCGTACAATAAGTCTTTAATTTCAAAATGCATCATTGTCAATGTATTTGTTGCTTGTTTTGTGTTATTTTTCCCTCTTCAAACAAACAAACAAATTGAATTGCTTTCTCTCGTTGCGAATTCGTTGCATCTGAATAAAACACGAGCAAGGGAGCTTCGTCGAAGGTTCGCGACCAAACGGAATGCTGCAAACAAGCAGCGGCGTACATCGTCGAGATCGTAATCGAGTTAAGAAAAAAAGAAAAGAAAACAAGAAAGAAAGCGTTGGAAAAGCACGAGTCGAACGTGACTCGAAGCACTGAGAAAATAGTCTTCGGTTGGAACGGTGTACGGCGACAATGGCAGATGTACGTCGCGTATAACGAGTGGATAACACGGAAGTGGTTCTTCCGCATGCAGGTACAGTTAAACAGTATGTATGTACATTGCAGTCGATCGTAACAGCAACCACGGAGAGCTGCTGCCGAAGGCGCGACCGTGCTCGTGGCTCGTGGCTCGTGGCTCGTGGCTCGTGTACTCGTGCTCGCTGACCGAGCTTAACCGTTCCACCATCTCGCTACGAAATCCCCCAACTGCTTGCACTTTACGTTCGTTTCGCGATCAAACAATTTCAACAGCTTTCGTCCACCGGCGATTCCACCTGTCCATTTGTCTCGAACGCAACCTAAGCTAACCTAACCTAACGGTCGCACAGTGAAGTATTTGGCCCGAAAAAGTCGATTTCAAAAATCTTGCGTGAGCCAAAGAGTTTTTGTCATTCAAAGTTGTCAAATTGTAAAAAATTGTCTGAGCAATAAAAAGGTACTGAGCTTCTTTACAGTAATATATATTATTTTTGTCCAGTTATTTTTTCTCAGAAATGGTAAACAAGAGGAAAAAATGGCAGGGGACAAGTACAAATTGGGTACGGTTTTCTATGACAAACGCAGCAGTGCAGTATATACATATACAGATTTTTTGTGTTTGCAATATTTTTCACGAAATTAAGACCTTTAATTTTTTGTACAGAATGCTATTTTTTTTTTTTTTTGTTTATGACAAAAGCGGCTGTCAAGACGAATTCAATCATATGGTAAATCTGATGTTCTTTAGAATTACGAAAGGTCAGGATTAAGAGCGAGATCAGGAACGAACGATTAAAAATGATTTTGCCTCCCTAAAAATTATATCCTTGTTTTGTACCAAACAATTTTTCATTAGACGCGTAATTTGAAAGTTACTTCAGATATGCAAGTTACGTGATCACATCTCGTATATTACAGGTATAAACAATGAGCGTATAAATAACGTTAAGACTATTTATTTTTAACGTTAAGAATTAATTTTTTTTCGGTTTTTCGGACCAGGTATGTGCTTCACCGTGCGACGAACTCTTCCGAAACCAGACGAAGCGAAAGAAAGAAGCCCGGTGGTAAAGGCGATTCTTCGTTCGATTGCGAAACGCAAAAGGCGGAGTTGTTGCGGGAAAAGCGAGACAGGTCGTTAAATCGGCAGAAAAATCTTTGACACGGCTGCGGGTACATGGAGGCCGTGAACGCGCGCCGTAGACGAGGCAATGCCGCGATTGCGTAAGAAAGAAAAACCGGTAGAAGATGACGGATGGAAAACGGGTGGCCGGGGAGAGAGAACACGCGGGCCCGTGTCCGCTCGGTTCCTCCTTTTATTCCCATTACGATTGCACACGCCAGCATTGTGCATAGAAAGCAATGCCTGTGCCTCTTGAGAATCGGAACGTGATTAATATTACCAACGACTAGAGAGAAATAGAGAGAGATAGAGTGAGAATGAGAGACCGAAGTTGCGTCGAGATGTGGCGCAATAGGCGAGATTATCGCGCCAGCTAACACCATCGCGACGACCACGAGGACGAGAGAAGCTTTGTCGAGTAACGCGAGAGAGACCAACTTATTTACTCGCTACTCTCAACCGGCTGAAGGATCGAGGAGAAAAACGCGCAATCGGTCGCAGCTACTTTCGTTTTCGATCCTTCTTCGCGTGTCTGCTCGTGCAAACTCGAAACAAAGCACTTAAAATTCCAAAAGCGAAGATGATACTGTTCGACCGAAAAAGAACTGTGCAACGATGAAGAAGAAAATTATTACGCGAAAATAGTTACGTATATATGTATTACGTAAAATTTCCATGAGAGACATTAAAGTAAAAAAAAGAGAGAAAAAAATAAAAATATTAAGAGCAACACTTTGTAATATTTTTTACACATTTACGAAGAATCATTTAAATCTTTTAAAAAATGCATCGTTTTACACCTATCTAATGAATTATGAATTGATCATTTTGACCATTTTGGTAGCTCTAGTGTTAATATTTCTAATAAAAATGAACTTGAAAAATTATTTGTTTCTAATAGTCAGGTAGGAGAGGGCTATCTGTGTCGGAGAACTCACGAAACTAGAGAAAAGAGCTCACGACGCGAGCTTCTCGTCCACGTGTGTCGTTTGGCTAAGGATGAAAAACGACGATGAGCACGACTCGTTTTCGCTAACTGTAAGACTTAATGCGAGCAATAGAAAAGTCCGACTCACCCAACTGCTTCGAGGCATACTGTTGTAGCAAACGTGTCCGTTTCTTCTCGTAGCCCTTTTGCGTAATGTCCCCTGGAACAAGAAATTGCAACGATTAATGGGAATTAATGGGTTCGTCGTGTTTGTCGAACTTGAGGAGAATACTTGAAATAAGGATAGACGATCGACTTCTCCGTTCGGATTTGTCAATTTGATTGGATTTACCGGAGGGCAATGAGAGATTCCAACTTTTTTTAAAAGAAATATTTATAGATTCACGTGGGATTCTGCTTTCAAATTTCATTGCACAGGGGAGTCTTAAGGTGTCATTCTGTTTTCATTCACGTTTCGTGAAGCTAACAGGGCTAGCGAAGAGAAAAAATTTATGGAGAAACATATTAGACGTCTTCGTGATTTTTGAGTTTCGAAGCAATTAATTAAACTCGCAATGTACATTCAATTATTATGTATATTCAATTATATATAATATTATACAGGGTGATTCACGTAACGTGCACACCTGAAATAATTTTTAAATTATGCGTCCAATAAAAAATTGCTTAATACAAAAGTTGTATGGTTTTAAAGAAGGCAAAATATAGCGTACAACTTTTCTATTAAACAATTTTTCATTAGATAATAGAATAATTAAAAGTTATCTTGTGTGTGCAAGTTATGTTTCAATTATTGAATATATATACTTAAATTCTTTAAATGCCAACGTTGGTTTTTGAGATTTTGATCTGGTAATTTCAGCCCCCCTTTCTGGTAAGACAACTGTCATTGAAAACGAGTTTTAATTGAGTCGGATCGTTATCAAACTGTATTTAGCGAACAGGTTTGGGGTTTCCTAGTCCACCATATAGAAACATCTCCATCAAAGGAAAAGTGTACAGGTATAGCTACCACATGACTTGCGTGAAGAGCATAAAACACAAAGAACGTCACTGTATAATTTTTTTGCTTAATCGCATTGAGAAAGATCCATTTCTAGATCCATGTCTAAACTTATGTGTGACAGTCCACCATGTTCTCCATCTGATTTGGCCCCATCAGACCATCACCTTTTCCGCTCCATGAAGCGCTTTCTAATGGGGAAATCCTTGGTTAAAACAATGGTTAGTGCTTTGCCAAATCAGGAGACTTATAAAAAAAAAAGGCCTTGAAAATCTAGTTAGTAGACGGAAAACAGTGACAAAAAAACGGTGAAAAGTACGCAATAATAAACTAATTTTTGTTAGTAAAATTTACGTCTTGGTGACGGATTGTTCACTTAAATTTTCAAGATCATGTTCTTTAGATTCTTTTACCAGCTACACGATATAAAAAAAAAAAAAAAAAAAAAAACAAATGACTTTGAAAAGAATACTCTTGCCAATTATTGGTCTTGACGAAAGAAGAGAAATGATCTTGGAAAAAAATACTCCTGCCAATTACTAGCCTTTCGATACCATTCTCGTTAGGGGAAAAATATTTTTTGCAACGTCACAATTCGAAAAGCTATTGGCCATTGAAGTGGCCTTGGTTAAATGGACCAATATAATATATCGACCCTGTATAACAATATGGTGAAGCTGGTCGTCGAACGGAAAGGAAGTTCGCAACATGCGAATATACGCAATTACACGATCGCGTGTACTCGAAAATAGGCAAATAAGAGGATGGATTGCGCGTCGGATCAGCCTGCCCTCGACCGAATGGCTAAATAAGAGAGATGAATTTCTCAATGCTCCGTTCCATCGAGCGATCGAGACCGAAAAAGGACGTATTTCGAGATGGCCACTCGTGCGATCCCGTTCGGGCTAATTTCTTCGCAGACGCGAAGAACCCGTGGAATTTCGAGGACGATCGGCTGGTTCAAAGCCGAAGCTAGAAATCGCTCGGACAATCCGCGGGGCGACCGGTTGGAAATGGAGATACCAACTATCGCCGAGAGTGCTACGTGCTTCGCCAAACGTGCCTTCTTTGCCGAGAAAAGGTAAGGAAATTCCCAGGGGACTCCGAGGTACGCAAATTTCCAAGACCTGTTTTCTAGAACCAATAACAAACAAATGTTGCGTATACGCAAGACGTAAAAAGGATCATTTAACTGAAGAAGAAGAAGAAAAAGAAGAAGCTAAGACTTCGTTTCTGATAAACTTTGTAATATTATATATTATAATCGTATAATGATTTCCAAAGTCTTAGCTTAAATAATAATTAAAAATAGCCCGGAAAACTCCAATGATCAGAACCTTTTTTAGACTTATCTGCCTTTTCTTCTTCTCCTTCAGTTACAGTGTGTTTAACCTCTTGCACTGGAATGACGTGTTACACACGTTGAGAATTTTTGGTTCCAAAATTGCAATAGTTTCTCAGTTTTAAGGATATTTAAGTAAACCCAGGCAAAACAAATAATAAATTTATTACTTCTCAATAATTTTTATCCAGTGATATACCGAGTTCAAAAAGAAAGCGAGGGATTATTGTATACGGTTTGGTCACTCGTTATGGTCCGCAATCAGTTGCCAGCGTAAGTGGTTAACGTGACTGCCATTTCTCTGAAAAAGATATTCCTTTTGTAAAAAAAAAATTTTGTACGGATCGAAAGTACATCTAAAATACTATTACGCACTCAATCGTACTGAGTAAGATTACTATCGCAACGACTAGTCATTAATAAAGGAAAACTACCCTTTCTTACGACAGTCACCAATAAAGTAAACCTAACTTGTCTTAGACAAGTGGTCAAATTTATAAATTCGAACAACCGACTCGACAAAAATGTTTTTATACGTTCATGTGTATATATATATATAGTATCTTTAATAAAATTCACTTTTCGAATAAAAAAAATTATCTGTCACAGGAGTAGGTTTTCATTTTCAGGATTTTATAGATGCTTAGGTGAAGCTTGGTACAAAAAAAAGGTTGAGAACTGTTTTAGTGTTAATCGACAGTGAATTGATCCCGCGGTTCGTCGAGAGGAATTTGTCTCAAGATCGTCGACACGTGTCGTCAGCGAGGAGCTCGATCAATGGCCCATTGTTTTCCAACGACGATGATTTATTTAACGGGAAACGAGTCTCTCAGCAAGAGACTTCAGTCTCTCCGTCCGCGAAATTCTATTAGAAAGGGCATGCATCCGTAAGTTTCTTAAGCAGCAAGCAGCGGCGTGCCCACGTGTCTCGCGCGATGCGAAACGAGCTTGGCATGCTTGCCTAGCGTCACGCCTGGTAACTCGAGAAAATGCCTAGAATCGATCGGCTAACGGCCGAGACACGATTTTTCCAGGTGCAAGCACCGGCGCAAAACGAAACTAGGACGGTGGCCTAACGTTATCACTGGATTTACTTGCAATTGTACCGACTCGAACGAGAACCACCAATTTTCTACGGAAAAGTTGAAAACACACTTGTTCCATGTATTTACGAGTTGGGCCAACAGCTGGAAAAAAAACAGGTGCACGGCTCGAATGAAACGATCGTTATCGATCGTGAAGAGAGACTCGATCCCTTCTCGTTTCTCTCGGCAGCAATAGTGCGCAGTCGGCCAGCGTTTCTTTTAATTTTAATTGTTGAACGATTCGTTTTCTACGAGTGATCGCGAGTACCGAGCAAATCTTTGAAAGTTCTACGATTCCCAACTAGTTTCTACATTCGAGACGTTTCAATTGTCGTTGAGGTGAAGAATCTTTCGCAGGAAGAATTCAAAGAAAAAAATTCGACGAGAAATGGACACCATTGTTCGTTATATGGAATCGATTTTCGCTTAGAATCCGCGATTCATTCCGGAGTTTATGATTTATTTATTTATTTATTTGCTTGACGGAAAAAGTCACGTAAGGAAAGAAAGGCAATAGAAAATAACAATCATGAGATTGCAGATGTAAAGGAAACAATGTTACAGAAGAGAACGCATTGCATCATGCGTTTGATGTGAATCTGAGATTAACAGTCATTAAAAAGATCGAGATCAAAGTCCTTAACCCCTTGTAATATTGTCTTGTAATATTGAGTTGTACTCGTTATGGTTCAAGTGGTTTCGAGTTTTGAAAGAAAGAGCAAATTGCCTTTCTTTCCTAACTACGAAACTTCAACTCGAATTTTAAGTTCAATTTTCTTTAAACTGAACGTTTTTTAATTAAAATTAAAAACAAAAAACAAAGATTGAAAAGATTTGGAGAAACCTTCGAACTATGACAGTGTCAAAAATAGTTCCCTAAATATCACTACTTCTTTGTCAAAAAAGATAATAACTTTTTTGAACACGGAATTACGGTTTCTAATAGATATAGATATAGATATAATTATAATGAGGTTAGTTAAATTTAAATATATAACCTAACCTATACATATATATATATATATATAATAACAAAATGAACAATATATTAATTTTAAATTGAGTTTTTTTTATTCTTCGTGAAAAAATCGCCTTTTATTAGAAGAACAGTTTTTGGTCAACGTAATAGTTAATACATGGCTGGGGATGTACCAGGCAAATCTTGCGCCTATTGAACATCCTCACGCATGATTAATCCCTCCTACAGTCACTATATATCTGCTCCCGTCAATTTTTCACGCGTATCTAATTGCAACTTTTCTCAACCCTACTTGCTAATAATACCCGTACTTTGATTTGTTTACCTGTCAATTAACCCTTTACCCTTTCTTTTTTCATCACGTACCAGCAATTTATTTATCAAACAGCATAAAATGACTGGAAATGATCATCCTATTTAACATGAAATTGATTGCACTTCTCTAACAATATGACATTGTTTAAAACAATCAAGTATAGTATGAAAAAGTTAAATACACATAATTTCAATCTCTTGAAAAATAATTTCCTCCGCCATTTTATAAAGTAACAATAAGAAGATTAGTATATGTAAATTATCCTTCTATCAAAAATTTTTTCTTTTGTATCTAAGCACGATGTCCCTTTAGAAGGTAGTTAAAAAAATCACTAAAAATTTTATTGATCGATCAGCCGAGTGAAAACAGCTCTCAGAGTTGCCAAGCACGGCGTTCAGTTTCCTGATCGCAACGAGAATAAATAAGGGAGCGCGCGTACGGGCGATCGAACTCGAATGAGAAACAGGCGACAATTAGTAAGAACGTACGTGCACGGATTCTTGTGCAGTTTAACCGGAGCAAAAACGACGGTGAAACCAAACTGACCGAGTGATCAGCGTGCATCGAGTGGAATATCGAACGAGAAGCCAGTAGAGACAATAAGAAGTAGTGTTTAAGAAGACAATTGCTTCTCTACCAAAATATGAGCAAGTTGTAATCTCAAGTATCATAAGGGTCACAAAAACTCACCTACCAGTGCTCTCAATTTGTGATTTGTACAATATGTTCAACCAACAGTGAAACATATTGTCCAGAAAAATATATCTATGAATAGACATCAACTGAACGTAAGTTCTTTCTTGAAGAAAAGGACTTATGAGAGCATACATCTATATAGAACAATCTGCTCGAGTTGTTTAAGAACAATCTAGAGGATAAAGAATCAATCCTAGAACTTACACAGTCTAACATGCAGCTCATACAATAAATTGTAATATTTAATTTCAAGTCGCTGATAAGAACATATTTCCTAAATGACAGTCCAAAGGATAAAGAATTAATCCTAGAACTAATACCGTCTAATCTATGTAATAAATTGTAATATTTAGTTTCAAGTTGCTAATAAGCCTTCATAAGAACTTAAGCCCCTCTCTGACTGATATCTTAAAGAATGAAGAAAATTGGGTTCTAAAATTAACACACTTTCTAAGACAGTCTAATCCCTAGAATAAACTGTTCTAAGTAAGTTCCAAGTCGCTAATAATCCGCACAAGTGGTTGATGCGACAATAAATAAAGAAAAAAAAACGAAGCAGTAATTATCAGCCTAGATGGTGAATAATACCCCGTATCGATGCCGACGCGAATTGTCAAAAAACGCAAAAGTAGAAAGAGTCAGCGTTTTAGATTTTGAAAGAAGCGACGACACGGTCGCTAGGACAGAGTGTTCTTACTGGGTCTTTTCCTCAAGGAGGAGCACTTTCGCACGAGAAAGATCGGCTGACCGGAGGCCTTTCGAAGCTGAGACTTCCGCCTGAGAGGTCTTCTCCTGAGGCCGGACCTTTGCCTCTTCAAGTGTTGCTGCCGGTGCATCGCGTGAGAGCTCTTTCTGCGCTCGGGGGGGCCGAGACGTTCGGTCTCGTCCTCGGTTTCGCTCTCGGTGGACGAGAGACACCTGTAGTAGCACGTCGACGAGTCGGTCCTCGCCTTCTCTTTGCCAACGAAGCTGCTCGAACCCTTGGACAGAAAGTTGAGAAACTGGTTGCTGGCGAAGTAGTTGGAAGTCATCGGACGCCATGTGGTTCTACGGGCGAGCACGCCGCTGGTCCGCAGCTCCTCGGAGAACAATTTGTCCTCGTTGAAGTCGCTGATTTTCGGTGCCCGGCGACAGGCCGACGACGAGGAGGACGTCGCCGAAAAGGAGCCCAACGACGACGAAACCAACGAGTTCAAGCCCCCGTTGTCTCGCCTGTCGTTGAAGTCTCCCGAGAGCAACAGCTTCAGGTCGTCGAACTGGTCCAGGTCCGACAGGTTCGACCAGCAGTCGTCGATCCTCTCGATCACGGGGATCTCCGTCTCGGGGAAGTATCTGATCTCTCGCCAGACTCGCCTCTGGCGTCTCGAGCGGCGTCTCTCCGGCGGGACGAACCACACGGGACTGTTGGACCGCACCGCCGGCTGCACCACTGCCGTCTGAGGCTTCTTCTTCGCCCTCTGGGACGTACGCTTTCCGCCTCCTCCGCCGCCGCGGCGTCGACAGCTGGATCGCCTGAGCGTGCTGCTACGTTTGAAGTAACCCTCGACGCTCACGCTCGGCGTTGACTTCTTCGTCCTCCGGTTAAAGAAACCGTTCCTCGTGCCCCTAAACCGTCACCGTCATTATCGAACACTGCGTCTCTCTACTGCGAGAGATGATCATCGACCGATGAAATTCACGAAAAATTTTTCGCTTCGTCAGAGACGGAAGAAAAAAAAAAAGAAAAAAGAAAAAAGAAAGGGGGGAAACTAATCACCCTCTACCGATTATCAGATCGTGCGATTTTCGTGATTTCATCGTCGACGATGGTCAATTAACACGCAACGTGTGGTACGAGTGGATAGCAACCCTGGGCGAAAGTCGGCCAGCCTGGCGATCCTCAGCGAGAAGCCGAACGCGGACGAGACGTCCTTGCCGGCGACGCTCTTCTCCGGAGCGGACACCGTTCTGGCCACGGTGGGCTGCGGCTTCCTCTCCTTCAATGCGCTGTCCAACGAGTGGTGAATCGACGGGCCGGAGGTGGCGGGGAACGACATCGGGACCGCGTCCCTCCATATCCGACCGAGATTCACGCTGACGCTGGGCGGTGGTCCCTCGACCGACTTCGTCTCCTGTAGCACGACATCCTGATGGCCGTTCTTCTCCTCGTTGCGGATCGTAATCGTCTCGTTGGAGATTCTGTGGGACTTGGAGGGCAGCACCGGCGAGGCGTCCAGCTCGAGAACTTTCAGCTCCTCGGCCACGTGGTCGGCCTCGTTCTGCCTCTGGAACTTGGCTACTTGATTGTTCCTCGCGGGAGCAAAGTGCTGCTGCTGCTGCTGTCTGTTCTGCTTGTTCTGTTGCTGTTCGCGATGCAGCTCGTCCAACTTCTCGCGCGAGGACGAGCTGACACCTTGCAGCCACTCGTCGTAGCTGATCGACTCGCGGCTCAGAGTGTCGTCCTGAAGCTTCTTCGACTTCTGTTCCTTTATCACCGCCTGTTTCTCGATCGTCGGCTTCGAGTTGGCGTCGACCTGGACGGACCTGGCATCGACCGCCGGCGACTCCAGGCTCTTCTGGAGCTTGTTGCGCCGCTTGCCACGGTCCAGGTAACTCTTCCTTATCGATATCCGCTTGAAGGACTCGCTGCGCTTGAAGGACGGCTCGTTACGGTCCTTCTTGCGGCCGACGAGCCTCCTCAGGTTCTCGAACGACAGCGGCCTCATGGGTTCGGCCGGTCTCTCCGCTCAAACCGCGCCGATCCTTCGTTGTCTCATCCTCCAACGTCGCTCTGCCCTCTCCACGCGTCTCCGAGACTTTTTCTTCCAATATCGCGATCTCATGTGTACCACACCCGGAAATCCCCCCTGCTTTTTTCACTTTTCACTCCCTCGAGTCGAATGGAAAATCCAACGGACCGTCAGACGGATCGTTTTTGGTTCGACTTGAGTCACTTCTTCTCTCTTGGGCTCTCGAGAGTCCTTACGTCCTCCCTACGAGTAGAGAGAGAGGGAGAGAGAACCGAGGAGAAAGTGAGAGACCAAAAGTGCGCGAGAGAAACAAAGAAAGAGAGAGAGAGAGAGAGACGGAGGTTGCGAGGTTGCACTGGTTCTCTCCTCCGTGGTTGTCCCTCTCTCTCTTTCATCCGTGCCTTCTCCCGTGATTCTTCTCCCTCGTAGCTGATCTCTGTCGCGCACGCTTGCGCGTTCCTTGCTGCTTCTTGATCTCAGAGGTGCAACACACCGAGGTCTTCCAGTCGCGAATCACCGCGGTGGCTCTTTCCTTTTTCGACTCGCGCGCGTCCCTTCTTCCTCTCGCGCCTTCTCCTTCTCCTCCAGCCGCCTTTTCGTACGATTTTGGAGGCTCAGTTTTGGCGAAAAGACCGATTTTTATTTAGGTAACGCGAAAATTCCTCTCCGCCGCATCTTTCGTTCTACTGTTTGCTCGATAGCGGTAGTTCGCAGCGATTAATATCGCGAGTCAAGTTATTCTGCGGTTGGCGAGCCAACACGCGCGTTTCCGCTCACGACGATTCGATACCGTTCTCCATATTATGTACGTGCCTTCTCCGAGAGCATCTAGAATCCCTGGGAAACACGTTGGACGATACTTTCTCCGCCCTCCGACGATTACGACACCGATTTCACCCTTTCCTTCGCTCCACGTACCCGGAATGGGTTTCTCGAGAGCTATCAGGTCACACAGTCGATTCTCACTCTCTCTCTCTCTCTCTCTCTTTCCCTGATTCGTAGCACCAAATATAAAATTTCGTCACACCACCAACTCGATTTCGTTCGACTGGCAGATCGTCACACAAAATTTCCCAGTGGACACGAGTATCTTATCTTGCCGCTGAAATCACCATCACGGTAAATCGCGGTAAATCACCGGCCTCGAGGAGAGCTGTGTGTATTGCTTCTGCGATACGAACGAGAGGAGAGCGCGAGCACGGTGGCTGAGATTTTTCACTCTTGCTCTCGGTGCCCGGTGCGTGCGCCGCGCGAGCCAGTTTCGAAGCAGTGCAATAACGATGGGAGGGTAAAGAAAACAACTTCGAGTCGTTGGATGTTATCGTTCGATTCGCCAACGCGTCGGTAACTCTGGTATCTACGTGTACGTCTGAAGGGGGAGTTCTCACTCAGTGAATTTCGTACCTGAGGGGGCAAAAGTCGGCCGCCCTACGTGATCAAGGGACGACTCGTCTCCGTTAATGGTCAACTTCTTCCTCACCCACGAGACTTTCCCTCTCCCGGCCGGATTCCTTTTACGACACTTCGCCGCCGGCGAAGCGAACCACGGATAGTTTCCAGCGTGGAATTACATTCGAAACTGGCTTCTCCCCGTTCGTTCGTCGACTCGGTCGGCGAGAAAAATTATCTGTCTCTGAACAGAGAACACTTCTCGCGAAGCACGGTGAAAATGGAAGGGAGAGAGAGAGAGATGTAATAGCGATCCAACAACGACGACGACGAAGAAACAGGGGGGGAAAAAAAATCAGAGCAAACGACGGCGCTAGTAGTACGAGCGTGGCGCAAAAGTAAAGTAGCGAGTAGGGTTGCGCGGCCGGTTGGGTTGAACGCGCGTGGAACAGCCGTACTTGAGGGCAACGGGAGCGTCGCGACGCGTAAGTCCACCCCTATCGCGAAGGGCGGAGGAACGAGCACACACGGCCCCCTCGTCTCGCGAGGAGAAAAACTACTCGTAGTGCGCGTAGTCCAAGTCGCGTCGAATCACTGGCATTTCGCGAGCTCTCGACGCTGCTGCACCTCTCTCTCCTTGGCTCACGAGAGAACCGCCGCCGCGGACCCGGAGAAACACCGAGCCAGCGAGCCAGCGAGCGAGCGAGTGAGTGAGTGAATGAGTTGAACGAGAGAGAAAGAAAGAGACAAACAGGAGAGAGGGAGTCACGCGGTGGCTGGAGGGAGGCAGCGACGCAGAGAAAGAAAGAGAGAAAGAGAGAGAGAAGCGGAGCCTCTGGCAAACTTAGGGCCCCCGTGAATAAAAGACACGCCACGAGACAGAGACGCACACAAAGTCGGCGAACATCGAGGGGGGTAAGGAGCGGCAGTGGTGGTATGCCGTCCGTCCACTCTCGTCTCTGCTCTCCTGCCTCGCTCGCAGCATCCCACTTCTCGCTCTCCCTTTTTCG
The DNA here is from genome assembly GCA_030673865.1 of Melipona bicolor. Classification (NCBI taxonomy): domain Eukaryota; kingdom Metazoa; phylum Arthropoda; class Insecta; order Hymenoptera; family Apidae; genus Melipona; species Melipona bicolor. The sequence continues at coordinate 872,995 of JAHYIQ010000042.1, read as the reverse complement.
ACCTTCTCACCGCCATGTTCTCCATCTTTCTCCTTCTCTCTTCGCTCCTCACAGACCTGCAGCGCAAGGCACGGGTCTTTCTCTTTTTCTTCCCCCCGTTACCCTTTCAGTTCCCCTAACGCTCGTTCTCTCTAGACTTCTCTCGGGGCTCTCGCGTGTTTCAAGACTCCCCGCCGCGTGTCTTTCTCTCATTTTCGCCGTCTCGCTCTCGCCGTCGGCCGCACGATTTTCTACCACCGCCCATGCGCGGACGTTTTCTTAAGGCGGGCTCGCGAAGATCGTGGGGATCGGCCCGGAGGGATCCTCCGGCGATGCGAATGATGCCCTCGCGAGCGGTATCGCGGGATTTTTTTTCATTTATCGGGAGAGCCCGTGTACACCTCTTCCTCGGCCGGAGAGGAAAGGCCGTACACGCGAAGAACCGAGTACGCGATCGGACGCGCGTTCGATTCGACGTCGCTAGGCAATAAAACTCTAACGAAATATCCCCCTTTTTTTTTTTCTTGGTATCGTTGACGGCACTTTTACTGCCAACGATGTTTGCTGTCTACGTTCCTACAACTATGTACGATCAATCACTCCTCTTTTTAATTTCGATATTGTTTCAACGTTCAATAACATAACCTTCTGGCCAAGGTGTCGTGATGTAACATTATATATCAATTCTAGCGTCTTCCCTTAGCAGGTAAAATTTATTGTTGGCGTAATTATTGTTACGTTACCTGCACGAAGATTGCCGAAGTAGACGTCGTATTTCAACTACACATGTTACATCCGTACGTCGTCGTAAATCTGTTCTTTAATAAATCTCCGTAAAAAACAAACGACGATTAAACAATAAAACTGTCTAATTGTGAAATTATTTCTAGTATTATTAATTTTTTTTCACACGATGCATGCCTCGAAAATTATTTGAGATAAGCAAGCAAGTTACGCGGACCACCCTGTATATATAGATTAAATTATAATATATCATAATACTAAATTAACAGCATTCTAATTAATATAAATTAATTTACATATATCGTTCAAAGAAGAAAGAAAATAACCTTTACTGATAGTAATAATGCTAAATTAATAGCATTCCAATATATGAATATAAATTAAATTACGCGTATAGAAATGTCCAAGGAAAAGAAAGTAACCTTTACATCGCAAATCGAAGGAACTGTTGCTCGATCGAAACGAAAGCGTGGTTCCTGTAGAGAAGGCAGGCAACGACCGTGGCAAAGAGCGAGCAACATCGACGTTCGTTTTACGACGAAAAAAAGGTTCAAATTGACGGGCTGATTGCTCGGTGCTCTCCGACCTCCCACTCTTTCTCTCTCTAACGCTAGCAGCGGCCCTTAACTAGCCAAAGATCCGAGCGAACATTGCCTTACGTTTGTACTTTCCACGAATACAGCACGAAAACGCCCACGCTCAATCGTCTCGCGAGCAAGTAGCACGCATCCTGAGGAAATCGACGCCTCGCATAGAAGAAAGCACGGAAATCTATAAATAAAAACTCTGTCGCGCTCCGACCGCAGCCGCCGCGCGAAGAGAAAAAAATCGACCCGATTGGTGGAATTTACGAATGTCGAGGACAAAGGACGAGGCGAAAGAGAGAACACACGAACGCGTTGTTCGAGATATAGTCGGATGAGAATAAATTTAAATCGATGAAATAAGCTGACTGTAAACGATACACAGTCACCGCAGTTATCGCCGAGATAACGGCCCCCTCTTTAGCATCGTTGTCAGAAACCAATTTTTCGGAATATTACTCTTCACGCTTTCAGATTACGTTGGCCGAAATTAATCCGAAAACTCTGTATCGCCAGACCCGGCGTTCTGACTTTTCATCGTCGAACGAAAGATTAAAACTCGGAATTCCTGTGTCAATAAAGGAGTTTAAAGGCGCGATTCTTTACTCCACGTATATAGAGTAAAAAATAAAGCAAAAAAAGGGCGCATCGACGAAAGCAAAAGCGCAGAAAAAAGAAAAAAACCGAGCAACAACAAGCTCGATCGCAAGGCTCGAATCGATAACCGATAAAGATACAATTCGGCTTGGCCGATCGATAAAGGAGACACGTTGGACACGTAGCTTTCTACGGTGCATCGGTATCGTCGGAAGGTGCGGAGGAGGGATGTAATAGCCGATAAGCGTGTGGTCCCTCGGCCGTATGCAACCGCGGCTCGGTGCAACGTGCAACTCAAGGCGACTGCAGGACGTTTACCCACGAAACACCGGCGACCTTGATCTTACAAACGGTCCACGAACGAGTTGCGACAGCAGCTGCACCGAGACCGACGGATGCATTCCGCCGATGAGTGCAACCGCACCACCTGCGCCACCTAACCAGAGCTGCCGCCCTCCGCTCTTTTGTCTCCTCTGTCAAAGAATTCCCTCTTCCTTCTTTGCCTTTTTCCCCACAACTTTTTTACTTTTTCGATACTCGCCAATCCCATTTTACGGCATTGAGTTATCACGTAAATTGATACGATGACTTCTTCGTTCAAATTTTCCTTCTTTCTTTTTCTGCTGAATTTCTTATGCGTTTCTCTTTCCCTTTCTTACGCTTCATTTTCAAGTATTTCGTAGATATTATTACGAAATAAATTTGTTTGCATATTATTCACGCGTATTTTATCGTCGGTGTTATTACACAGCTCACTGATAATAGCATCCCGCGTTAACCAACCGATTAGAACAGGCCAAGTTATAGGATTTGTTTTGACTGTGAAAATTCTAAGTGCGTCTGTACTTCTCCCCATTTTAAGCGCCTATCCTCTCCAATTCCTGGAATTGGGGCTATTTGACTTTACGCCTGTTGAAGGCCGAGTGAAACATGACACTTGTACAATACAAAGACAGTGATAACTGATACCGATATTTCGGCACAATCGGGGACGCTTAAGTGGAGATTACTGTGTTTCCTAATCTCACCAGTAAAAAGTTTTCCTCCTTACAAGCGAAACGTAATCTCGAGAACCTCGTACGATTTTTATAATAATCACATTGTCGTTGATGGTATCGTGATGTTTGATCTTTGATCGCTCTTTATCGAATGCTTGTCAAACAACGAAATAACTGTGCAAATACTGTGATACGCGAAAAGAATTTGAAGAATCGATTATAACGAATCGACGAGCTCTGTCCGGAAGTGCTAATCTCGGAACAGCGAATAGAGGCCGAGGAAATGGCGGTAAAGTGCAGAGTCAGGTTAAGATAGATCGCCGCAACCGAGAGCTGACGTCGATGAAAAAAACCGGGAAGGGATGACTTGTCTTTTTTTTTTCCTGCACGTATCTCGTCACTCGGATGAATTCCTGGCGATAACGTGTCCGACTAGTTGTAATCGAGAAGCAGAGACTCTCACGACAAATCTAACGCGAAATTGGCCTCGACTGGTACCATCGTTCCTCTGCTTGTCTGCACACCACGTATCGATCCCATCCTGGCCGGTGTTCGGTTACAACGGCACGGTCGGCCAACCTCGGAAAAATACCATCGTCTACAAGCAATTAATTCGCCAATATCGACGTTACACTCAGCCGACGATGGTCGGAATTGATCCGAACTTTGTACGAGATGTTCCGCAATTGCCTTTCGCTGGGTATCGAGTTCCTTTTCGAGCAGGTTGCTCGGCCTCGCAGGGTCAATGATGTCTTTAAAACAATGATGGCTTTCCCTCTGGAGAGACAGATACGATTTTAGGTTCAAGATTTAGATTTCAGGCTCTCACTCTCGCTTTCCTCAAAGTGGAATTCACGGTTTTTCGAGTAACGACCGTGGCGGTCCTTCGCGAGTCACGAGTTCGACGTCCTCTGGCTCAAGGTCATTCAAGGTCAAACCCCCGAGGAAAATAATTTTACGCGACAATTGAGTATACAGAAGAAAAAAGAGCGAAAGATGCTTTTTTTTAATTGTTTATTTTATATTAATTTTGGATCCGGAAATTCTTACAAATAACACGAAATAGCAAATTAAATTAGATCGCGTAAACGTCTCAAAATGAATGACAACATTTTACAAATATGGACGTTTCCTCTCTAAAGACGATTCAACTTTCAACCGGAAACAATTTGCAACAAAACCTTACGACACTCCTCTAAAAATGTAACTGTAAATAAATATGAACGAATGAAAGACGAGTCGTTCAATTTCGTTTAATGAAACAACCTCGAAAGTGAAACGACAAAAGTATCGACGGACAAGTCGACCAAACGAGTTTCTTCTTTTTCGACAATTAATTAGACCCAGCACGGGGGAACTGGTCGGTCATCGGGAACTCGCATTTCCACGCGATCGGTAAAAACAGTTAATGGGACGAGCCAAAGAATCATTCATAAGGCGCGTACTTAATTGCTCGTTACTCGAAAAAACCAACAGATAACCGCCCCAGATAAAAGAGAGATTTTCATTCGCGTTCGCGCCCGGTTTCCTGATTCACCCGTTCTAGCCGCAGAAGGAAGGCATTAGCTGCCTTAGAGGGGTCACGTCACTGTGAACAACCACAAATGCAACGGTCTGTGAGACCATCGAAATCACGCATCGAATGAAAGTCCGTCTTACCTTCAATTTCGACTACGTTAATAACGCGCTTATTACGAAATCGTAGGTTAAGACCGCTTTTTATTCTTTTTGTGCCTACAACGGAAGAATTAACGAGTCGCTTGGAGCCTGACAATTTTTCACAGATCCGTAATGGCCGACTGATTCTGCTCATACCGTACAATTATCGACGGAGACCCGAAGAATTATTGAAGAGTCTTTGTAAAAAATGATTGGTTCAATTAGTAGTATGTACTTACTTTTATGCTTGAAAATAAAAATAATATAATATATTTATTTAAAAAAACGTATTTTTATTTTTCTGTACAGGAGTAATTTAGGAACAGGATTTGCAAGTTTAAACGATGGCAACTTTTTTCTTCCCCTTGAAAAATTTGATGCGTGGCATTTTTAATGTTTTCTACAAAGACTCTTCGATACTTGCATAAATCAATCATTTGACGCATTAGAAAATATTTCATACAATTAGCAAATCACCAAGTCAACAATTTACGAGCATCTTCGATTCATACTGAATTAAACCTTTAAACAATCAGTGATCAACAAATCCGTTCAGGCGGATTACATTTCCTCCAGAATTTGACGTCTCAAGAAAATATCTCTGATTATTTGCTCGTGGATCATCCTAATTTCCTAAAGATAACGTTTCTGCTATTTATAAAACGATCATCGACAGAATTAGTAGTGCGCAGTGTTCAATTTAATTATGAAAAATAATGTCTTTATCGACGATGAAATCAAACAAATGAAAAGAAACGATACTTTATCGAACCCTTCCTAAAATAAATCGTGATAGCATTATTAATTAAAAGATTACAAAATTAATTGTCATCGTTGCCAATAAAAACAAGATTATCTCGATCTTTTCAACAATTCCATGTAAAATGCACAAAACAATGCGGTCTCCTTCACAAATATTGCTTCTTTGAAATTTACATTTTCATTCTTGTATTTGTCGTTCGTTTTCTACCCATTATTTTACTTTATTATTATTATTTTTTTAAATTTATTTTTCTTCTCAGTGGTTTCTTCCATTTTAAACAAATAAATAATATCACGAGAAGAAGAAAAGAAAATTGAGTTTACGTTATTAGCTACTTTCAAGCAAGTTTCGCTTCCTTGACAAAATTTTGCGCCGTTTAAGTGATACATAATACGCCGTTTGTGCAACGAGGATCTGTGCAAGTTCCGCTATCTGGCATAGCTCATAGAGAAAATCTACAGCACACCTGACACGAAAAATACGCGCTCATTGACGTACTCCATATAGCGAACGAATCGGCAAACAAAAGAAAACAATTAACCGGAATTACGAGAAGCGTAAACACGATTCGTGCATCGTTCGTTGGAACGTTAGATGGTACGTAGGATAACAGGTGGCGGGATATGTGCCGGCAGAAGCTTTAATGATTCATGGACAAATCCTATCGTGAAATAAATGAGCCAACAACGTTTCGTTGCATCATACCGACGATTATATTAACGTTGTCGATTACAGGCTCGATTAGCACTTTTTACGGGCGTCGTATGTACTTTGGTTGACGTTGGTTGGTCAAAAAAAAATATTACTATAAATAAACCAAATAAAAATATCTATGAACATTGAAACAACCGCATCAAACTGTTCTACATATACCTAAATCGTTATAATCTAAATGATAATTGAAATAAATAGATTTATACAATTATACTTCCGTCCAAATAGAAATTAATGTTAATTCTGATAAGACATTCGTATTTAATTAATATTATAATAAGCCCTAAGATTGGGTTCGATTTTTACAGTTGAAATAATAAAATTTTACAACAATTTATATGAAATTTCTATAATGATAGTTCTAGTAAATGTTTCTTACAGTATTACCAACTGTCATTTCAAATATTCCGCCAAATCGAGGCGATCAATCGACGTAGATCTTGCTAAATTTACTATTAGAAAAGGAAAGGCCAGGAAGAAGAAATGTTAATACTTTAGGAAAGCCACGTGCTGGCGGTTTTCTTGTCAAATAAGCTTTCATTGCGATTACGTCAACCTAACCATCATCGAGTGAAATAACGCCGCTCTTGCCTAAAGTGGGACAATGCAGCAATCAGTATAGTGTGCCATATAGCGTGAGAAAAAAAGGAAACAATACTAATTGTAAGAGATTGAAATTTTATGTTTTTTATTTTGTTTAGATGGGATGTCTATTCACATTCTGAGATATATTCTCACCAGTTGTTGGCCTTTTGGATATCATTCATGTTTTTTGTATCGCCACAATTTGAAAAGATATGAACCACCCTGTATAGAGTAATATCTGTCACACCAAAAGATAAGGTTTCATCTATTACTGTAACTACTACATTTATCTGTCTTCATCTCACTTATGTTAGTTAGTTTCTAGCATTGTAATTACTATATCTATATATTAATACTCCCCACACCTTATTTATCTGTGTATTATATATAATACTGTCCTTGATTTTCCTTTTTTCCTTCTCGTATATTCTTTTTTTGATGTTTGTGTTTGAGTATATTCGTCATGAAAAATGGCTCTTTTGACGACAAGTATATATTCGTCACGTAGTAAAAGAAATTTGCATTTATTAAAGTAAAATTTAGGTAGAACAAAAAGCTTTGGAATACTTTAGAACAAAAAATTGTTATCAACTGTAATTATACATAATTTTTCTAACGAAATAATATTTTATAATAAATATTTATAATGAAATATTATAGTGAAAAGCATTATAGTAAATTATAATGAGAGAAAAATTATAGTGAAAAGTTATGCTCTTCACTGTCTAATAAAATATGATTTAAAAAAAGAACAATTAGATTTAAATCAACGTTACAGCAAATGCACTTGCTCTGCGTTCTGTCGAGTAGTTTAAAAATAATTTCAAGTGCACGTTCTCAAAATGAAACGAAACAATTCAAAAGGATTGTTCTCGTTTACTTGAACAAATTGAAAAATTACGTTAAATTGAATAAATAATCGAAATAATAGAAAGAACGTGGTACATACGTAATTCCAAGGTAAAAGAAATTTTTTTTCAAAATGGACGCTCCTCGTCACTGTAGCAGCAAAAAAATCACGCCCACCGCGACGAGGTTTGAATCGTTACCGTAAACGTTGAAATCCTACGACGTGCACATGATTCGAGAAACGGAATACCGTCTATTTAAACGATACCAATCTACCGAACACGCGAAATGAGAACACGCCTGCAAGCTCGGACGATAAATGGAGCCGTGTGAACGAGCAGCGAACCGAGTTTGCTATACTCGGTGAAACTTCCCCCCCAGATTTCCCTCGAAAATTGTCAAAATTTCCAATTTACGTTAAAAAGTATAGAATTTCAATTGAAATCGAATCATAACACGTTGAATGTCACGGGGGTAATCTCAGTGACCGGCGATGCCAAATAAAAACACACAATTAGAGTGAATGTTAATACTTTCAAATTTTTCAATATTAGCTTCGTTCGTAACTACAACGGCGCGAGGAAACTAAAATGCAGTATAGAACATATAAAAGTAGTTTCAATTATGCATATAGTATGTACGCGTAAATATGTTGCGATATATCGTATTAAAGCACTGCAAACAAAGAAAAGTCAGAAATCAGTATAATCTTCACAATGTGTGACGATTTTTTTGCTTTTGTTTCGAATTCTTTTCGTAACATCTACAAAACTGTCATCCGATCCTTAAGTGCCATTTCTTTCATTTCATAATATAGTTCCCTTTGTGGGCTCGTACTGTAAAAATAAAATATCCTTTGTACATGGTTATGTACCTGAACTCATCTGTTGTAGATAATATTTCAACATAATATCGTATGATACGTAACAGATTCTTGTTGACGTTTTGAGAAAATCATGTAAAATCAGCGTGACATATAATACCAGAGCTCGATTATCAACTAAATCTAAATTCGAACCAAGATTTTAAGTGAACTGTGTGGATTGTGTGTTGTTGACGTGAAACTCGTGAAACTGGCTAAATTCACGTGCCCACTGTTTGGACCAGTGTCTCAAGACGGCCGTCTCAAGACAGTCCATTTCAATTGAAATACGCACGAACGGGTAATCTGCGCAATTACCTCACATGCAAATAAAGCTTCGCGAAGATGGACGGTGACCCGTCCAGTTGACGTCACGTCGCTACACGAAGATGGATACCGTGTTAGAAATGACACCATACATACCGTTTCCTAGTCACAGCCTTGAATTTCGAGCAACGATCACCGTTTCGCGTCGAGAAGATATCGATCAATGATTTTCTATCGTTCATTTTGCCTTTATCGAATCAGAAGCGTAATCTGTTTCCACGTTCTTGATAGAGAAAGGGTTAAATTTACGCAGTTTTCTAGCAATTTTCAATTCGTTCTGATAAATGTATAATTTATGAAAATTTTATATTTCAAATTTGTTTCGACGATTTGAACAACTTCCTGGTTTCTGGAAGACCACGATGCAATGAATTATCGCGAATTATGCTAAAAAGTCGACGAGAGATCACGCGCGCATTTGCATTAGATCTGCTGCTTATGAGTAAACAAAAATTATCCGGGTGTACGAGATAGTTGAGACTGCACATCTATCGTTTCTATTTATATTACTCTGGCGTGTAATATGTAATTAATGTTCTGATAATAAATAATAAAACTATAATGGGAAATACTTGCGTTTTGTAGAAAATTTCCACAAAAATACCAATAAATTTAGATGTATATATATATATATATAAGGTACTATAAAAGACACAAAATGGCAATATAAATAAATGTATCATAATATATTAATATATTAATAAATTATATATTATTATATTAATAAATGTATCATATTAATATATCTTTATATGTTATTATCACTATAACTATTTATTAAATTTGAGATATATAATTAAATATTATATTGTAATATACAATATAAAATATAAAATAATTTACATGTGTACACACACACACACACACACACACACACACATTATTTTTCTACTATTATATATCTATTATTTTTATATTATATCTTACATTATATATATATATATATATATATATACACTACTCGAATAAAATTGCAACTCCGAGTCAGGTAATAATAACCCTGGCCTCAATTATCTCGTAAGATAGCTGGATAATATCCTGAGTACTCGAACATCTAGCGAGATACTCCGAGTATCTCACATATCCGAGTAAAGCCTGCCAGCTCTAATTTGCATTCTTTTGTATTATTTTTCCAGAGTCGAACGATCAACAAGCTGACGACGCAAGCAAAGTGAACGGACCCTAGAGGATTAGAATCCCTTTAAATCGCAAGAGGGCGACGAGCCCTCTCTCACAAAGGGGATGCAGAGACGCGAAACCGGTCCGCGACGAACGCCGAGGAACCATTCTAACTGCGAGCGCAAATAAGAAAGAACGGCCCCGTGTGGTCGATCACAGGGAAACGCAAAACGGTCGAAACTTCACACCTGTAACGTCGAATCCCGCTGACACTGCCACGAGACACCCGTGCGAACTCTGACCAACTCTTTCCCACTAACAGCCACCTAAGTATACACACACGCGTATGTATACGTATACACGTACACAAACACTCGCCAACTTATAAGAGATATTTTCAGGAGTCGTCGTCGTTCGTTTCGAAACACTCTCCACTTAGCCTGGCCTCTCTCGCATCTCTAACTACCGGGTAACTTCATTTATTGCGACGAAATTTTAGTCAACGCCCAACTGAAGCAACTCGTCTGCCGATTAACCCATTTGCATCGCGAAGTAAGTAGATAAATTACGCGAAATAATTCACGAGCAGCGATTAAGAATTATATTTGTTAATACATATCAGAAGGTTCAAAAGTATAACTTCTTATTAAAAATTATATGTATCGTGCTTTTGTCGTTGAAAGTATCAATCGGTAAAACAGTTTAGTTGTTCTAATAATGTTATTTTAATAATATCCTCAGTAGTTTCAGTTATTAGATTCTAATTCTAATTTCAGTCATTGTATTTTCTATAAAGTTATAGTCATACTCACAGTATAATAGCTATAATTATATTGTACAGCATAATATATTCACAGTACAATAATAACTAAACCGTCCTCTTGACTGAACAGATTTTATCAAAACGGAGGATATCTTCACAAATTGTTCTTCATCGAAAGTAACTCGCACTGATCAGATCATGGGCTCTCCATACAACACATACTATGTCTCTCGTATTCTGATATTTTATTGCGATCAGTTGGTATTAAGAGAGAGTAGCTAACATTTAAATCTCTAGATTTGACGAATTATAGTACACGTAGACATGTGCAATCTAAATTGCAATGCAAATGGATTAAATTCACTTACTCGAACGAAAAAGCATAAGCAGCAAAAAGAATCAATGAACTCGTATTGTATCAACTGTTTGCCTCCCCCTCCCACTCCCCCTTACTACCACCCAGCGATGAATTCAAATAAATTCCTAGCGTATACGTATTTACAATGAAGAGCATAACCAATGACAATGAAAAATTGTCGATAATATACGCTGATATACTTTGTAAAAAATCATGTAAAGTTGTGAGTTTGTCTTTTTTAAAGATGATTTTACATCTTTAAAAAGTAGCGAGTGGGAAAGTGAGAATACCTTTTTTTTTTAAAACATCAAAAAATTTTTTTCGCAACTAAGTCTATTATTTTAAAGACCGAAGTCTTCTATTTACAATTTATATAATTTTATCGAATATCAGCGTTAAACGACAAAAATCTAACCCTAGTGTTTCAAGTTTGATAAAAAATGGTTAAGAAAAAAATCGTAAAGCGAGTTTTAGGAGGGCGTTGCAAAGAGGAAACCTATCTTCAAAACCATAAGACTTGGCAGTGAAAAAAGTCTTCTAATGTCTTGACATGCGTTTGAATTTTTACAATTTTCGAGAAGAAAGTATACACGATGTGAAATAATTTTTGGAAAAAGAAATGAACCGAGGGTTGTCAAAGTAGAAGCCTCACACTATATAGATCCTCGTTACATCAGTTATATCAGTTTAAATTGTCGACAATTTTTCAAATGTCATTGGTACTTTTCACCGTATCTATAATTCGAACGAAGATTCCGGTATATACATATCCGTAATCCGTTAGCTCGTTCGCAAATCTACCAAACTTTGTACTTCTGCGAGACTGATAAACTCTATGTTCATCTGAAACGATACATTCCACTCAACGATTTCGAAATATATGTATAGAAAGGTCACAAAGAAAGTAGAAATTCGGTTGAAGAGATGTTCGAACGGGCGATTTTGCACGGACGAATCCGGCAAGAGAAAGAAGCGTGTAATGGCTTATTAAATGGCGAATACCTAGCAGATAGGAGAATGTCAAGTATTCGGGAATGACACGAGAAAACCGGTCGATACTTTGTTACGAAAGACGAAACTTCAAATACAAATAAGCTTGTGGTTCCGCTCGTCTGTCGGATGAAATAACAGAGGAAAAAAACAACGCGCGATGCGCCCTTGTGTCTTTCGTATCATCATTTCAACGATCGACGTTGTTTTCCAATTTCCCGATGAAATCAAATTCAATTAAATTAAACAAACGAACGGATCGTCGTTTTTCAGGCATTATACCCGAGATCTCGATACACAGATCGTGCACAATGTCAACGACATTTGTTTTTCGAAATTCCTCGAAAATGGGACGCCGGTTATTCGACGTTTCTACACCTTTTCATCGGAAAAAGAGCGAAAAAGAGCAATGTCGAATATATTGTGTTTCGCAGCAAAGCGGACACGTTCCGAATGGTGCACGGAACCGAACCGATTCCGCGAAACGTCGGTTTCGACCGGGTTTAAAGGGGCAGAAATTTCGAAGGATGAGTCGAATGTTGGAAACAGACAAAAGAGAAGAAAAAAAGGAAGAGCATCGATTGTCGAAAACGAGAGGCAAAGGACGATGCACAGAGCGAGGCGCGGTCGATAGGTGGACTCGAGTGTCCACCGCGGCCGAGGCACAGACCTCGCTTTCGGAAGAATTCCCCCGATCTCGTCTCTCCCGGATAATCGAAACGTTTGACAGGATTCGGGGTGAGGCGTTCCGCGAGCAGAAACTGAGGACGTGATGCACGCAGCCACGGGGAGGTAAAATGGCAACAGCCGAGAGCTATTATCGATTTTATCAACGGGGACTCTGGGGGGATTCTTTCTCGCACCGTGTGCACCCGGGGTGGTGAGTCAGAGAAAGGGTTTCGCCGTAGCGGTGCCGCATCGTGAATAAGCTGTCTACTCACCTTCGGACAACTCGAGGTCCAGCTCAGCAAGTTTCTCCCGCACGTCCTCCGGGAGCTTGCCGATATCGATGTTGAACTCGGCCATCACTAAGCCATCCGCGCCGAGATCACCAATTCTCCAGCCGTACATTCCACGACCCGTCACCACCGCTCGGCCATCTTGCCTTACACTGATGCTGCCAGCTCCCGTCAGCTGGCGACACCGTTCGATCAGACACCTATCGCCACCACGGGCGGAGGAGAGGGGGTAAACAGTTGATCCGCAATTGGCGATTACCCGCGTCCTATGATAACGCGTTCGTCCATCGCTTATTCAGCGTCCTTTTTTTTTTATCCCCAATACGTTTGTTCGTTTATGAAGGTTTATGAGAAACCTTCGCATTACATTCTCGTAATGCTACAAATTTTTCTCTATACGTGCTATTTGATTAGATCATAAAATATTTGAAAAAATTAAAGTTAATATACTCTATCGTGTAAATGAAGATATTTATTTTATAAATCAAGATACTGCGTAATGTAAACTTTTATACTTTTATTCAGATAAACTGTTAAACTGTTAAATTGTACTTTTATTCATTTTTAGAATTTCCTCGATATATTTGTTCGTTTTTTTTACGAGAAATCTTCACCGTGAGATTGTAATACTACGAATTTCTCTTTGCTCGTGTACATACACGCATGCTCTCTTATTAGATCGTAAAGTATTTTAAAAATGTAAAATTTATATACTCTGATACTTGTATAAATAAAGATACTTTTATTCATTCATAGAATTTCTTCAATACATTTGTTCATTTCTTTTTGAGAAAGTTTACTTAGTGATTAGATCTGATTAGATTGTAAAGTATTGTAAAAATCTATATTTAATATACTCTGATACTTATTATGTAATTATAGATACTATTTAAAAATATTTTTATTCATTCGTAAAATTTCTTCGATACATTTTTTCTTTTTTTTTTATAGGAAACCTTCAGAGAGATTGTAACGCTACGAACTTTTCTCTGCTCATGTACGTTTGCTTTACTGTAAAGTGTGATTGCTACGATTAGTATTCCAAAGATTTAGTTAATATATTCTGTTGCTTATTATATAAATAAAGGTACTTATTCATTCCTAGAAAGAATATACGTTACATTATCTCTACTTGACTTTCAAGCACGAGCTGACACGGAGGTAACATTTCTCCGTTTTTCGTTTCAAGGTTACGCGTAATTTCGCAGGTATAGAACTCTCCGGCCAATGCATGCGTGTTTATTTCTACGTGTGTATTGGGTCTATCAGAAATAGCCAATTAAATTCACGTTCTTCTGATTAATCGTCCTCTGTATACGCTCGTCCGATTTAAATACCTCACTACCGTCATCTTTTCGTCAGTCGTGAACTGACGAATTATCGTTAGTTATGTCGCGTTGTTTAAATATCAGTGACACATTAAATTCTGTGAAATTAATTTTTCTGAATGAAAATGTTTAAAGAAGTTGCACAAATGATATTTGCCATGTGATCTCGTGTCGCGAGCGTTTGATTCATTCGACGTAACTCCAGAAACCGTTCGGGCTAACCTATAATTTATCAAAGTGAATTGAATCGAGTCGATGCGTACACGTACCGTACACTGACGAACAGTTGTAGTTTTCTCAATGTTTGTGGCGAGATGGAGATATTATCGGACCCAGTGTTCAAGACACAGTATCAAAAATACAAAACTCGTGTTAAATTATGGGAAAGCCGCTTCACCACGAAACATGGACGTAAGCCGAATAAGGTATCGCGCGCAATTTTTGTAAATTATAACATAAAATTCAGACGATTGCAATTATCTCGTTGTTATCCAACTTTGACGATAATTTCTCAGTGTCATTTTGTCACCGAAATGGTTACTTTTAATTGAAATTGTTCAAAGATGAGCTTACTTTCTTAGGTGTATGTAATTAATCTATTTTCCTACAGTTGAAATCACTCTTCCATAGTCAGTAATTTTTCTTTTCACAAGAGATTTCAATATTAGATTAGAATTAAACATTCTTATCCTTTCTCGTTTGATGTTTCTTGATTCACCATTATGGAAATTATAAAATTGTCAGTTACATAGAACAAAATCTTACGCGATATTAACTGACCTTTTTGTTGTTACAGGACGACATTAAAGAGGCTGACATAAAAATCAAGGAATCTTATAAAATGTACTGGAAGTTAAAAACACGTGCTTTGGAGGAAACACTTATGGACATTTCATTTTCTGACCAGACAGAAGATAATGTTACTAAAAATGTAGTGTGTACATTGTCTGAAGAAATTAAAGATAATGATAAGTCTTTAAGGGATAACGAAAAACATGGACAAGACGAGAACAGCACAAAAAATTTAGAGAGTAATATAGAAAGTAATGAAAAAAATACAAGTTTAAAAGATATAAAAAGCACAGAAAACAGAGACAATGAAAATAAAAATTTGGAAGAGTGTCAGAGTCAACATACTATTAATAGTTTGGTAGCAGATAAAAATGAATGTAAAAATGTAAAAGGTGTATGGGGTGATCATTTGAGTAAAAGTAACGAACAGAAACCCGAAAAGAAACAAACATCACTTGTAAGTAGATCATCTTCTTTTCAGTTGTCGCAAAATAAATTCACAAGTTCAAGCTTTATGAAAAGAAATCCTAGAAAATCTCTGTCTACAACAAAAATAAAAAATAAATCTGAGAAAGACGATAACATTGGTACAAGTACATCGGTACAAAGTACTAACATAGAACTAAATAACAAAGATGATTTAAATGTCGATGAAGAAACAAAATCTATACTTGATACGAAGTCTGTGAAAATAACGTACGTTGAACCTAAATATGTTGCTCAATCAATTGGTACAATACAACAATTGACTGAAGGACATACTGTTAGTAGAAATCTAAATCCTGGATGGTTAGATAGGTGCGCCAAACAAAATAATTTGGATTGCGCAACATTTGATGTGCTGCAGAGGCTTTCTGGAAAAAGCGACTCTGGAATCGAATCGATAGAAACAAGTATTCGTTCATCTAAAGAAAATATATTAGCGTCTGACATGCAAGAAATACTTCAAATATCAGATGAGGAAGATTTTATTTGTAATAGTGATTCAGAAGAACATAAAAACAAACGTATCAGAAATTTCAAAAAAGGCTTTAGCGATCAAGAAAATCATCCGTCCAAAAAAATATGTTTCGAAAACTGTACAAATGATTTAGTATCAAGTAAAACAGTTCTCAATGAAGAAAAATGTAACGATTTAAACATAACTAGTATAAGTTTAGCTAAAAACAACAGCATACGTGTAAATATTCAAAAAAATTTGATTAATAACGTTAACAAATGCAATGACAATGTAAAAGATATATTACAAGCTGTAGATACAAACACGCACGATCAGGAGGACATAAAAAAATCAATTAAAGGAACATCAAAGAATCGTAAAATTCGGAGGAAAATTAAACGCGACTCATCCGACGATTCAGATCCTGATTTCGATGAAAGTGAGGAGAAGAAAAAGGAAGTATCAAAAACAAGACGAATGAGCACAAGGAGAAAAAATAAAGCTAATGAATCAACAACAACAAACGAGATAAAAAGTGCAACTAAAAAAAGATCTTATAGAAAGAAAAAGAACATACAAGATGAGGAAGACGTCCTAGAAACGTATGACGCAGATTTCGAAAATACAAATGACAAGAAACCTGAGATATATGGAATAGAAACCTTAGAAACTGTTCCACGTTTTGCAATATGCAAAAGTAATCAAGGAGATCTTATTGAACAATTTGCTAGATCTATTTCTTTAAAAACCAATGATTTAAGTTTCTCTGAATCTGCAAAGTCGAAGAAACAATTAACAAATAAAGAAACGTTAGAAAAGAAGATAGCAGATGGAAAAATAAATGAAAACTTTGTTAGAATAAATTTAAAGAAAAAGGTATTTGTGCGTGGTAAGAAGCATTTTAATTTCTCCAAGTATAAGAAGAATCAGTGGAAAGAAAGAAAGAAAGAGCTTGCATCTGGCGAGGGCAGTTTAGTGGTAGCTGACTTTGTTGAGAAAAAAGGTGCATACAGTTGTTTTAAATGCGGAAGTACCGGCCATTTTTCAAAATATTGTCCGAATAAGAACAGTGACGATTTAATTCCGCTAAACGAGGTAGATGAAAGTTCGACGTTTCCAACTTTAGAAGAGGCTCAACAAATGGCCAGCCAGAATGCAATTATAGCACATGCTAATAGAATTGACCGTTTGCCGGAGAAACCATCGTACTTTGTTGAAGCGAAGCTTGAATCGACGGAAAATGAAGTGGAGAATAAAACTGACGACCATGACTTATGGGAACCCATCGAGGACGAAGTATGCCTTGAAATTTTTAATTTTCTTACAATTTTGCGGCAATTAATTTATATTTTTTTGTTATATTTATTTCTTATATTTGTTATATAAGAAATATTATTTCTTTATATAAAATATAAAATATAAAATATTATTCCTTTATATTTATATGTTATTTATATGAAATTTGCAGAATATTTTATTCAGCCACAAAATTCCCGAAGATTTGGTACAAAAATTACTACCACCAGAAATTAGTAGACTACAACCACTGTATAAACTTAAGGAAGATCGATCGTGTATAGGTGATTAATTAAGAATCTAGTATAAGTTATTAATTAATTTATTGACCGTTATTAACTTTGTTTGCCATAATTACAGAAACACCATCCGAAGTTTTCGACGCGTTGCGAAAATTTGGTTACGAAACATTTAGACCTGGACAAGAGAAAGCTGTAATGAGAATATTATCTGGTCAATCGACATTGGTAACCTTATCTACTGGTTCTGGAAAGTCTTTATGTTATCAGCTACCTGCGTATCTCTATTCCAAATACTGCAACTGCATCACTTTAGTCATATCACCGTTGGTATCCTTAATGGATGACCAAGTAACGGGTGTCCCGTCGTTTTTATCCGCAGCTTGTCTACATACCAATCAAACGGCAAAAGTAAAAGACAATGTCATGCAAATGGTGAAACAAGGAAGACTGAACATTTTATTAATTTCTCCAGAGGCTGTAGTAGCTGGTGAAAAGTCAACTGGATTCGGTGCTTTATTGAGGCAGCTTCCACCAATTGCTTTCGCGTGTATAGACGAAGCTCATTGTATTTCGCAGTGGTCTCATAATTTTCGTCCGTCTTACCTTATGGTCTGTAGAGTTCTTAGAGAGAAATTAGGTGTTAAAACGGTATTGGCGCTTACCGCCACCGCAACAAAAGCTACCGCGGAAAGCATAGTAAGTCACTTAGATATAGAAGACGGAATGGCAGGTGTTATTTCTGATATTCCGATACCGAAGAATTTGCTGTTTACAATTTCCAAAGACGAAAATAGAGATCAGGCTTTAATCAAATTGTTATTGAGTGACAGATTCCAGAAATGTAACTCGATTATTGTTTATTGCACCCGTCGAGAAGAATGTGTAAGAATTGCGAGCCTTCTAAGAACTGCTTCCTTGCAGGTATATTGATTATTATTTTGATGACTTAACGTTAGCAGTAACGTTGGCAATATATCACGATACATTCTACTTTTTGACAGGACGAAAATAATTTTGAGAAATCAAACGCTAAACTATCTTTTATCGCGGAAGCGTATCATGCCGGTTTATCGGCTCACCGCCGGAAAATTGTCCAGAAGGCATTCATGAATGGACAAATCAGAATTGTTGTTGCTACTGTAGCGTTTGGTATGGGCCTTAACAAGCCGGATATTCGCGCTGTAATACATTACAACATGCCTGGGACCTTCGAGGGATACGTTCAAGAAGTCGGAAGAGCTGGCCGAGATGGACTTCCAGCTTACTGTCATTTATTTTTAAATCCAACAGTACTTAAATTCACTCTACAATCGAATTTACTGCATCGGCTTGCAATCATGCAAACATTTTTTCTTCTCGTTTCAGGAAAATAAGGATAAATTGGAATTACGGCGACACATATATGCAAATGGAATCGACAGGCATACAATTAGACGTTTACTCCAGAAAGTTTTTGTCCCGTGTTCGTGTGGAAAATTGCGTGAAAGCAAAGCAGATCGCAGATGTTCTGGCCACGAGGTTGCTATTCCAATCGATGATACAGTTGCAGCTTTAGATATTTCGGAGGAAAAAATTTCAACTCTCTTGTGCTACCTCGAATTACATCCGAAAAGATTTATCACTCTTCTTTCGTCTGTGTATATTAAGGCCAGAGTTTCAAGTTACAACGGACCTCAAGCGCTGAAGCAAGCTGCTCAAACGGTAATTGTTGTATACAACGCTTCTACACGAATAGACGTCATTTATCTAACATAAAATTCTCATCAATTTTTCAGTCACCGCCACTTGCAATGGCTATAGCACTGGACTTACAAAACGATATTTCTCATGAAAATAGTAATGTTATTGAATTTCCAGTTGTGGATGTCGCATCTGCTATAGGTTGGGACAGTGGTGTTGTGAAAAGTCATCTTAAAAATTTAGAGTGGAAGACAGGTTTGTGTTAATTAATAAACAGTAACACACGTGTAAAAATTCTCTTTCTTCTACAACTCTTTGTGACCTCTTTGATTAATACCTTTATTTTTTCCTTAGTTAATGGAGTTTCAAAGCGTTCAGCTATTTCAGTAAAATATGAGAAGCTTGGTTTAAGGGTAAAAGCCCCAGGAGATTTGATGGAAACGGAATTAGACGAAGCACTAGATGCTCTAGTTAGCCGTGCTCAATCTCAGGAAACTTCGGCTTTGCAACAACTTGAAACGATTAGTACTACGCTTCAAAAGTTTAGTGTTCCGTCTGTACAACAGTGTCTAACATTAAATGATGAAATAATTAACAAGTCTGATCAATTGAAAGACGTTATTCGCAATTATTTCGATGGGAAGATTCTATTAGACATTGATTTGAAACAAGTATAAATCTTTTCATAATGTTTAATATCCAAATTATATATCTTATTATACACGTAGAATATGTATTTTTTTCAGACTGTAGGAGAGAATGAAGCGCAAGTAGCTTGCGATGTTCGTAACTTGATTATAAGTTACCGCGATAATAATTTCACTGGACGTGCAATCGCACGAATCTTTCATGGGATACAAAGTCCAAATTATCCTGCTTATATATGGAATAAATGCCGTTTCTGGAGAACTCATATTTCATTTGACTTCAATGCTCTGTGTCAAATTGCTACAAGAGAAATTTTAGCTTTACGTTAGATTAAATTGTTTTTAGCGATTGCAGAAGAAGTTTTTTTTATGGATTTTGGTACACTACAGCCGCTATTCTTAAATGCTAGACATTTGACGAATGTTTAATGTTATAATTATCTTTGTAGTTTATGAATATTCGAAATTTGAGCAGTAAGTTTACATATTTCAGTATATATTAATTGTTTTATTTAAAAATATATATATATATATAAAAGATTAAAGGTTAACGTTTTATTGTTTCCATAACAAATGACAAAATTCGTATAGGTCATAATGTATAAAATATTTACTCGAACATGTCTTTAAAGAGTAATTTATTTTTTTACATTTGTAGGATAAACTTTAAATACTTTTTCTAAAAAAAAAAAAAAGTTATGCGACGATTATTTCCTTCCATCATTATTGTAATTTTAACATGTAACAATAATTATAAATTTGCATTACTATATTGTTAGTATCAGTAATACACGCACATCCAACCTAAAATTCACTTCCTGCACCATTGTTATGCTTAAACGTTTTTTTTTTATTATTTTCATTAGTAAATTCAGTTATTTTCATTAGTAAATTCATTTAATCTGTGGTAATAAAATTTAAATTGACAAAAATCACGAATACATTTCTTATTTCCTTAATATTAAAATACAATACGATATGTGTTTTATCAAGGTGGGATGGAATGTTTTTCGTTCTTCGGTGTTTTTCGTTCATTTCAAATTCTATTTTTTTTCCAATACCAGAGTTCAACTAATATTCGCAATGTTTTCTCAACAATGACGTTATTCACGTTACAACTCTCTTCATGTAATTACATTGTCGCAGGAACTTATGCATTCGTATTTGCTGCATTTTCCCAACACGGTTCATGCATGTTTCATTTTGACATAGTGCGCAAAACTCGGACGATATTCCATGGAACGGAGAACGGAAGTAAACATTGGCATCTTTCAACGTTTTGTTTTTATGATGAGCCCAGACGTGCAACGACATCTCGAAGAACATTAGTATAGGCAAGAACCAGCGGAAACATAGGACAGCAAGGAAGAACAAACAAATTGGATTTACTTGGCCGAACGATGCTCCAACTGGGACCGGTTCTAAATCCATTAGGTTCTCGCTTTTCCTTAACGAGCCATCTTTAATTGATAACGTTTCCTTTACTTCTTTCGGAATCTAAGGAATTGTTTATTAATTAACTGTGCTGTTTCAATTACACTCTCTCGTTATCGTGCAAGAAACTTCTAAAACACAATTAAGAACTTCAGTCTCTCTTAAGCTCTTATTCTAATTTTGTACGACTATTTACATAACGCCGCCGAGCTATATAATCTGCATTCGTTGCGACTCATTATAGTTTCGTGATAATGCAATCGTTTCGAAGGAAAAAACAAGGGGGAAAAGAAAAAAAAAGAAACGTGCACGTCGTGATAATTATTTGAAATCATTACCTGGAAGCGTGTTCTTCGACTTTTAATAGTTTCTATTCCAACCACGTTGATCTCTGGCTCTCCCGTCTCGACGTTATTTATCGAGCTAACCAACTGTCGAATCTCACAGTCGGAATCTGGAAGACCAATACTCTCGCCGGTTTCCTCGTCAACGTAAATTCGATCCATTTCCGTGTTATTGTTCGGATATTCAAGAGAATGCGCGCAAAAAACGTATTCGTCGTAAAGCTCCGGTATTTAGCGAGGAAAACAGAGTTCAATGTATTCGGATGTACGGTCGGGTCCTCGGGGTCACTTCCCGAATACAAAGCACTCCTCGATTTTTTTATATTCCGACGATTAGATACCTTGGCAAGAACGTTTCTCTGAAACAGATTAAACGATCATCTAATCAATAATCCGACCGAACGTTTATCATTTACGTTCATTAGATAATCTAATTGCATTGTATGTTTCATATTTATTTTTATCGACCAGCCGAAGATAATTAAACGTAGAACGAATAAATTAATAACTTTTTAATTTTCAACAAGCATGCGGTATTTGCGTGTTAAAAGTACGTGAGAAGTTAATGATGAAAAGAGAAGAACAGGAAATAAATAGCAAAAGTAATTAGAGGCATCCCAATTAAAATATAAAATATATCATCTGTCAAATCGTCGCATATTAAATGTAGTTTATGTTCAAATCAAGTATCCATCAAGTAATAAAATTATATTTTCCTTCAATTACACAGTATTTTTCAATCATTAAGGTCATTTTATTTTTTTAACGCTTTAAAGTAATCGTTTAAGCATATTATCGGCACAAACGGTAAATTAAAATGTACGAACCGCTAGCTTTTATTTTTATCGTATCTATTATATCTTCAAAAACATAGCTTCAGAACTGAATATATAACATCCAATATTTTTTCGTTAAGCGTTTCACGATGCTTTACATACAACATGTACGTATCTTCGTCTATTTCCTACGCATTTATGTAAATGATTCCATAAATTTCACGCGGTGTGTATTCATTATCAATTTCTCATCGCAAAGAATATTGAAACGAATGCTAAAGAAAAAGTCGTTGACGTAGTCAGAGTTAAGATTGATACGAAAATTCGGAATTCGAAAGTTGAGAATATTGTGACGAGTTGTAAACTTTTCTATAAAGTCGATGAGCTTATTATTTACTTGTTCAGGACGATACACTGCTGGTGCTGTTGTCATCGTCAACGGCTTGAAAACACGTGCACCAAGCGAAACCGCATTTTCTACAAGAATTTGCCAAAATCGTGCAAAAATATTCGTACATGCAGCACATGCTGCGATATATTATTATTTATTTTCATTCGACCCTCAATTTCTAGGTTAATTGTTTTCTTCGCTTTGTTCGAATGAAGTTTTTCAATTAGACGAAACGTATATTGCTCTCAACTGTTCGTTATCTAAAACATTCTATCATTCCTCTATGTTTATTTTCCTGCTGAGAATTACTCAAACAGCGTTATGATAATAATAAATATTGCATTTTTATTATTACGTTTGTAGAGTTTTGCCTAAATTCACGGAAATCGTCTTCAAATTTTTCTCAAGGATTAATCTTCGAACATATATTACGCAATCGCGGACGAAAATTAGACGTACAAGATTTTAATGCTTTGTATATACATATGATTCTCCCGTCATATCTGTAATTTTTTTCGTTTTAATTCGCGATCAAATTACAAAGTCCGTAATTAACTCGTGAGCCTTCGTAATGTAATTATTCGCACTTACGTGGATATATCGTTGTTTCAAACAGCGCTTGCGAGTAACGAGAGAAAAAACTTGGTTGGTAACATTGAAAAATAACCTCTCAGCAACGTTGAATTTAGAAATACCGAGTGCCTCTTTGCAATACTCCAAAGAGTTTACGGTTTACAAAATACAGAAAAAATCGATACACCATGTGATCCAAATTTACGGATTTAAGTTCTACTTAAAGGTTCAGAAAATTTAAGCATTATATCGGATATGACGTAAATTGCCCTCATAATTTCATCCGTTAATGATTCGTAAATGACAATTATTCTTCAATTAATATTTATTGTTCACAATAATCCCAACGCCGACAGTGTGAGATAAAATTGATTTATGGAAGCTACGATATAATTGCAACGAAGTATTTATACGTATCAAAGAAATATGTTTTTGCGCACGATAGAGTTTAATTGCAACAAATCAGAGCTACAAAGAGTAATTTTAGTAGCATTTCAATTTGAATAAAAGTAATTCTTGTAGCAGAATATCTAAATTACAGCGACTGACATGTGCGCTACTTCTTTCCATAGCAAAATGCATGATAAAAACGTAAATTGCTTTTGCTAATGCTACACACACACACACACACACACACACACACACATATACATATATATACATGTTTATTGCTTTATTAATGAAATATCTATAATATAAATATAATCGCGTAATATGTGAATTAAACACCATTCACCGTGCGAATAAAGTGAAATTTATAATTATTCTTGCGGACTGTGTAATTGGTAGGATTCGATTACATGTAAAATTAGAAAAATAAAAAAAAATGATCAACGTGACCAAACCATCGGCATGTAAACGTAAAATCGAGAATAGCGACTATACATACGCTGGAACGATTGTAAATATGTACATTTGTTGATAAGAACGTAACAGATAACTTACCGTATTTTGCAAAGAAATCTATGCACGTTTCACGTGAGAGATTTTACACTTCGACGAATTGCGTGAATTCACACTACAACGAAATACAAGATTACAATTTACGTAGATGTATCACTAACGCGTAGCACTCGGCACTTAGGTATTAGTAATAAAACGCAACATATTGCAACGGCCGCAGCATGAACACGCATACAATCCCTTGCGCATTTGTAGCTCGACTGAGGGCCGAAGATACTCGCCATGATAACCTGTAACTATGCGAATTAAAGATGGGCGTGTTTACTCATCGTAGAAGAGTCGTCAACGATGCGAATATGTACTTCAATGTACGTGCCTTGGTGCATAAGGATGAAAATAATTCCTTTCGTGTTTTATTCTGCTAATTAATTGTACATTATTTATCTTTTAGAATTCGTAGAAGGTTGACAGAAAGTTCGCAGTGACGTAATAAAAAGCTGAACTCGCTCGATGCTTTTGCACTTTCAATAAAAACAATTTATCGCAGGAAATTTATATATGTCTGGATTACGATTTCGACGATTGTTGCACTAAATTAATGCGACATATTTTTAAGTTGTTTGATACAAAATATAAAATTTTGTCGTTGTGAGGAATTTTGTTTCAAGAACGTGTATATAGAGGCGAATTTGATAAAACGTCGAAAATAATAAATTCGCATACAATGAATAAACCTTCATTGCCATTGATAATAAGCATGTACGAGCAAAGTGTACATTCTATGTAAGAGTTCATGTCACATTTGCAGTTGCAATACTCAATACTGATTTGAAAAAGAAGCAAAAAAGTTTTGTCGTGTCTTTCAGAATTTAATATTTACAAGCTAATATTAATAAAATCAACGAACATAAAAAGATTTTCTTCCGTTGTATTCATAAGTGAATACATTACATAAAATGATACATTTATCAAAATTTTATACATTTTTTAATTATATCTTAGTAAAAATAGCAATAACTACAATGACATCTAGAAGTAGAGTGAATTTTTTTTTTAAACTGGTAGGTTTGCAGATTTAATGAACCGCTGATAGTTGAATGTATTTTTTTGTACGCAACACACGTAGATGTGTATCGATGATTTCAATATCGCTATAAATACTGCAACTGCAATATAATTGTAGAAATAGAGGGAGCTCGAAAACTTTTTTTTCTTCAGTTTTGTTTGTTTAATCGATACACGGCGAGTCGACGAACAATGAAAAGTCAGACTGTTTAACTATCATAATTTTCGCTGG
The DNA here is from genome assembly GCA_030673865.1 of Melipona bicolor. NCBI lineage: Eukaryota > Metazoa > Arthropoda > Insecta > Hymenoptera > Apidae > Melipona > Melipona bicolor. The sequence goes on along the minus strand of JAHYIQ010000042.1, from coordinate 847,502 downwards.
CAGATAAAAAAAAATGGATGGAGATGACGAACACAAATCAGGCAAGGAAAGCGTCTCGGATGTTTCTACGTACAAAAGAACAGAGAAAAATTCTAAATCGTCTACTGTCTTCCATTCTTCTCAGAATAAGTTAGCACTCAAATTGTGCCGACAACCACCGCGTAGTTACAAAATGTAATTTCAAAGTCTATGAAAAAATTTTGTAAAAATTTGTCACTCCGTACAATTGTACTGTATAATACATTTGAAAATGTTGATACAGAGGGAAAAATGAAATACCGTTTTTCATACCGCATAAGAAATTGCTCGAAAAGATCGAGTATAAACCGGAAATTCGGGAGCCACTGGTAAGAATTTATATAATTTTCTTTTTTTAATTAATTTTTATCGACAGATGTTTAAAAAGAATATTTCTGTAGACCGGTTTTAGCGCTCAACAAGAAAAAATTAGGAAGCAGGTGTGCAAACCAAGCATTTCGCTGACAGGGGTAGAAGAGAAGATGTTGATAAAGGACGTCACTTCTGAAACACTTATAAGTTGCATCATAATTTTTGTCACTTTTCCTTTAACTTTGCGAATCAAATGAAAATTTTTTATTAATCGCTCGTTTCACGTGAAATAGGTGTTGGATCAAAGGAAAGAATTTCGCAGGATTTTCAAAAATATAAAAGAGAAACGGATTTCGATGCTCCTCGGTTTATCGATCAGTTGAAGTTGATTCGACAATTGCGAGAAGATCCTAAAATAGGATTCTTTTACATGATTTACGCTGTGGATCGATCCTCGAAATATTTTACTCCTTATGCTTTGAAGTAAATAACTTTTTTATCTGAAGATTTTAAAATGTGCATGAATAATTTTCAATGACGTTGTTTAGGGTTGTTCAGTATAAAGATGTAGGCAAAGTTTACATGACTATTAGTGCCAGTGGCGTAACCCAGCACAGTCCAGATGAAATGAGTTTCACTCCTATTGAACAGTGGGAAAGGGAATACATTTTTTACTTAAAGTTATTAAAAGTATATTGTCTTTTGAAATTTTTTTAATTTATTCTGCATTATTCCGACATTTTTACAACTCAATATTTTCAGATAAGGACGTTTATTGTGTTTCGAATGTGGAAGAATTTCTACGTTTGGAAGAAGATAGTCAGTTATAAAAAGTTCGTTGTGGCAAAACATTATTTGAAGGAAAATCTGTTTATATCGGACTGGATTCTCAGTAAAGCATTGTTAGAAATTAAGTCCATGTGCTCGATTTTCCTCGACTCGAGTTTCTTCGATAATTCGATTTTTGAGAAGATTTTGCTCTTTTATTTCGTAGAAAAACAAGTAAATATCTGTTGCATTAAAAAAAGAACAGAAAAGAATCGTATACATTGGGATGGTATTTTATTGCAGATAATATTAATAGGATCCATCTTGATGTATTTATATCCATAGTAAATGTCACGTAACATCTTTGATGTAACATTTTCTTACAGTTTACAAAGCTAGAACTAATTAGAAATAAGTTAGATGAGTTTAGAAGATTAGCGATAAACATTGTTAATAATGCTTGTCTCGCTGCTTTATTAAAAGCTGGATACACTCCCGACGATTCCAATATAACAATAGAGCAAACTGCGTACGGAAAACTTGGTAATGCTTCGTGAAGGAGTACATATTGTTCTCTATCTATTTAGAATTATTTATTTTCTAATTTTATTTAACGTCGTGACAGGTGAGTTCGGCGCTGCTAAATTTAAAATGCCAAAAGACGGTATTCTCAAAATGAGTTATATCGAACAGGCACGAAAAAGAGAAAAATGTTACAGACTGTCTTGGTAAGTCATTGTTTAAAAATTTCCATCAATATTTTATCCTTGTTACGAGGGATGAATTTTTTTTTTTTGGCAATGAAGAAATATTTTATTGTTCAGTTTTATTCATCTGATCGATTATATGCAAATGAACATGATGCACGTTCTTTTATTAAATACTTATCGAGAGCTCATACAACTCTTGAAGATCTACATGGAATTTTTGCCGGATGACGAATCAATAGATAACGACGTGATTGATCTCCCCTTAAAAGAAAATCGGCCATCGTCGCATCGTATTCAGGTATAAATATAATATTTATTTTATAGATTGCTTGTAACTGAAAAAGACCATTTTTTTTTTTTTTAGTTACCATATTGGGTTGTGGATTTGCTTATTTTACCGTCTTCAGAAATTGTAATGGATCCGTCTGAAAGTATTTTTCTTTTCGTAATAAAAACTATAGAAATTATGTGGGAAGAGAACTTGTACGCTATCAAACCTCTGCTCTCGGATCCTTTTTTCCATTCTTTCACGAGGTAACAAGGGCGAAATAGTTTCTACAAAAGCGATTTGTGAAATAATTTCTTGAAACTGTAAGATTTTACGTATTGTATGTTTATTCGAGGCCTATGATCAATCATAAAGTAGAAGAGCGTATCTGCGGGAATCCGCCGGAAGTTCAGGAAATTTTGAAACAGGATCCGATCACGCTAGCTTTCAAGACAGAGCTGAAGGAACTTCTCGAGAGGAACTTGGACGCTGTAAAACGCTACTGTCAACGATTCAATGTGATTAGACAGTTTTATCACGAGGACACGATATTCGACGAGAACATCATCCGGGACAATCGAGACGTTAAATTATTCCGAGAATGGAGCATTCGTTACAAAAAAGAAGTAGATCTGATTCACAAAGTGATCGATTTTCAGCCGTTTGGCCTCTTTTTTATTCAACTAGAACGATTCAAAAGCGCAGCTGAAACTGCCCCTAGAGGGAAATTAGGGGTTATTGAAGCTGTTATGCCTGGGTAAATATATATATATATATATATATATATACACACATATAAAGAAAAAGAGATGTATTTTTCACTCGTTATATAACACGAGTTCTGATACATAAACATCTCATTTTTTATTAGACTAGGAAAAAGTCGAGTTGACGAGTTATTAACGCAAGCGATCGACGCTATCAATTATTTGGAAACAGTCCCTGTGACAACTGAGGAATATGTTGCGTACATAAAGTTTGTAGATCAAGCTCAACAAAATGTAGACGAGATGGAGTCTCAGTTGGATTACGTGAAGGAGTTGTACGACACGATGGAAGAATTCGCTTTTCCTATACCGTCGATGGATATGGCAAATTATCTGGTAACAGCATCCACTTGACCAACGATCTAGCAAATAGCGTAGCATTGACGAGCTTTTATATTCACTGAAACAGGGTATTGGAAGTCATTTTACCAGTTTACGCTTGGTCGTGGAGAATCGATTGGAACAGAGGCCAAAGTTAATAAATAAATTCGACGCTCAACTCCAGAAGGACATCACAGCATTGAACGAAGAAATATCAGAAATTTATGACGAAATAACGGTACGATGTAACCAAGCACGTTTCTAATCATCTCTATTTTATCACCGTTTCATTGTATCGTGTGAACAGCAACCATGGTTATTGGATTATGGAAGCGACGTTGACGCTTGTTTGAACACGTTGAAAGAGCTCAATAAACGATTAGCAGCGTGTGCTACTAAAGCGGAACGATATCGTGCTCATCAAAGGACATTTAAGGTACCGACTAAAGTTATGAAATTTTCTTTTTAATTTCCTGTGATACAACCAGTAATCACGAATATTTCATTTTCTTCGTTTCGAGAAGCTCGAACAGACGAGGTTCGATATTTTAGATCAAGTAATGAACGAACTGAAATTACGTATTTTATTATGGGAAAGTTTGACTTCTTGGGAGAACGCTGTCTACGAGTGGTATGCCAGCGATTTCGATACTTTGGACGTTGAACAAATCACCGCGTTTACGATGCGCACCATGAAGAACATGATTCAGTTGGAAAGAGGCCTGCCACCGAACAATATCCTGCCTGACTTGAAGGAGAGCGTTGAGTTGATAAGGAACAAGTTGCCTGTTCTCGGTTACTTGAGAAATCCAGATTTAAAGGGCAGACATTGGAAGACGATCGAGACTATATTGAACTATACCTTCGTACCCGACGAAAAGAAGACTTGGACTCAAATGGAGGAGCTCGGTGCATTTTTAAAACCTAACGAACTGATGGAAGTCGCCGCCGCGGCGAGCTCCGAAGCTAGCTTGGAAAACATGTTGAAGAAAGTCATAGACACATGGGAAAATCTCAAATTTATCGTCGTACCGTACAAAGAGGGGAAAGACGTGTTCATTATAGGCATTCTCGAGGAAATTCAGATCGCAATGGATGAGAGCAACATTAATTTGCAAACTATCAATGCATCTCGCCACGTTGAGTTCATTCAACCACTGGTCGAAGAGTGGGTCCAAAAATTGGATTTATTTACCGTTACTTTGGTACGAATATTTCTCTTCAATTGTACCTCTTATAGAATTTTTAATTAAACTGATTCGTAATATTTTGATTATATTTTTATATTATATTATATTTTAATATTATTATATTATATTTGCTATAGGAAGAGTGGCAATATTTGCAGCAGCAATGGTTGTATCTCGAGGCGATATTTTCAGCACCGGATATTCAGCGACAGTTACCAATGGAGGCAAAACTCTTTATCGAGGTCGACAAGTTTTGGAAAGATCTTATGAGACGCACTTACAAGGTTTGCAAAATATTCGACTCATGACACTCGACTCTATTCAACGTCGAATAATTTCTAGGCGCCTTTGGCTATGCACGCGTGTACACAACCAGGGTTATTAGAGCAACTTCAAGAGAACAATCGAATGTTGGACGAAGTGATGAAATGTTTGGAGGCGTATCTCGAGACGAAACGAATAGCGTTCCCCAGATTCTTTTTCCTATCTAACGACGAGCTCTTAGAAATTTTGGCTCAGGTACCGATTAAACGAGGGAAATTTACAGTCAAAAGTAACTAACCGAAATTACAAGTTTTAAGTTGAAACGCTTACTAAAACACCGACTCTCGCGCGACAGACCAAAAGTCCACACGCGGTACAGAGACATTTGCAGAAGTGCTTCGATGCAATATACAGATTGGAATTTGCAATGAAAGAAACCGAGACTGGTGACCTGGTGCTAACGACAGATATCGTCGCCATGATTTCACCGGAAGGTGAGAGAGTTCCGCTTGGGAAAGGTTTGAGAGCTAGGGGTAACGTCGAAGACTGGTTAGGTCGAGTCGAAGAAGCTATGTTTTCAACGTTAAGGAGAAGAATGAAAGATGGAATTAAGGACTTGGCTGAGAAAGGACGGGAGCAATTTTTGTATATGCATCCCTCTCAGGTTACATGCTCTATTGTCACTAGTATCTCTTAACCTCTTGCGCTAGTAACTGGTTCACGGACCATAATGAGTGACCAAACCATATACTAATTCGTCTTCTTTTTGAATTTCTATCACTGGATAGAAATTACTAAGAAGCAATAAATTTATTATTTGTTTTGCCTGGGTTATATCTCAATATACTTAAAACTGAGAAAATATTGCAATCTTGGACGTGGAATATTCTTGACGTGCGTGACACGTCATTCCAGCGCAAGAGGTTAAAATAGAACTTTGAAGTTTCAAAGTATCTTTTACAATAAAATCCTCTTACAAATAAAATTAAAGTAAATAAAATATAGCTAATAAAATCATGTATTTGTTTTTTCCTACTTTTCCCAGATAGTCCTCGCTGTATGTCAAATATTTTGGACTCGAAATATTCACATTATCCTAGATTCCCCTGAGAACGTGATCGAAAAGATGAAAGCATTTGAACAAAAGTGTTTCGCGGTTCAGTATATCTACGCTTTTCGTACAATTTGTATTAAACAATTTTGTGAACCAGTTATCATTTTTACTATACAGGATTTGAATGAACTAGCGATGTTGGTGAGACAAGAATTACCAAAATTGATACGTGATGTCATAATCAATTTGATAACAATAGATGTGCATGCCAGAGACATTGTTACAACTTTGGTTGAAAATAAAGTAACTTCAAGGTAACGATTCAAATACAACAATTGTTTTCAATTCAAAAAAACCACATGTATCAAACGAACAATCTTTCAAAAATTAATTACTCACGTTGTAGTATAAGCTTTGATTGGGTAAAAACATTACGTTATTATTGGGATGAAGAACTTGACAATTGTCTAACACGTATGAGTAATTCCAAATATCTTTACGGGTACGAGTATCTCGGTGCTCAGAAGAGGCTCGTCATAACTCCTCTAACGGATAAATGTTACTTGTGCCTTATGGGAGCTCTTCAGTTAGACCTAGGTGATCAATTAAATCTATTAATGCAAATGTTAAAATAAAAAAAAACACGATATACGTTCTTGAAAAAAAGAATTTGAATGAAACGAATAATATTCAGAAATGTTATATTAAATAGGTGGTGCTCCTGCGGGACCTGCAGGTACTGGAAAAACGGAGACGACAAAGGATTTAGCCAAAGCGGTCGCTGTTCAGTGCGTTGTATTTAATTGTTCAGAAGGACTTGATTATAGGGTGCGTCAAATATCCATCGATTTTTTCGTTCCTGACAATTACACCTACAGAAAAATTTCTCCGTGGTTATTATAGATGAATTCTACACCTTGAATTTCAAGGTCAAAATTTTTTTTCTGCATTGTATTCTACTCATCGCGAAGGTAAAACTTTTTCAAGGAACCATTTTGACCTTAAAGTTCAAGATCAAGGTCAATTTTGTGACAGGTTCTTTACATGTATTTCCATCAAATCGAAGGTGTAGAATTCATCTATGACAGCCACCCTACATTAAATAATTAAAATGGGGACACTGTGCTTCATAGATGATGGGCAGATTCTTTTCCGGTTTGGCAACTTCCGGTGCCTGGTGCTGTTTTGACGAATTTAACAGGATAGATATCGAAGTACTTTCTGTAATAGCTCAGCAACTAATTACCATCAGGAATGCCAAGATTGCCAGAGCTACTGAGTAAACGTCCTTCGCTTATAACGCTTAACTTCAATCCGTGATGTTTCATCTTTTATCTTTTAGATTCATGTTCGAAGGACGAATGATCAAATTAGTGATGTCTTGCGCAACTTTCATCACTATGAATCCAGGATATGCTGGCCGCACGGAATTACCAGATAATTTAAAGGCACTGTTTCGACCGATGTCCATGATGGTTCCAGACTACAGTACGTTTTACAAACTTCTGTTGAATTAGATACTTTTAAATGATATTAAAAATGAATGTCTTCCCGCAGAACTTATTGCCGAGGTTACACTGTATTCGGAAGGATTCGAGTCATCCAAACCGTTGTCGCAGAAAATGACGTTAATGTATACACTCTGCAGCGAACAACTTTCCCAACAAGATCATTATGACTTTGGAATGAGGTATTTTCTTTCCGTATTACTCTTGTTGTATCTTGTTTGGTGTCAACTTTATTAATCGGCGGAATTGAAATACCTTCTCGTTTTTAAAGGGCTGTGAAAAGCGTATTGGTAATGGCAGGTAGCCTGAAACGAAATAGTCCTGACAAACCAGAGGACATTGTCTTGATCAGAGCCCTGCGCGAGAGCAATATACCAAAGTTTTTACGCGACGACGCTGAATTGTTCGAAGGTATCGTGGGAGATCTTTTTCCAGGCATCGATATTACCGAAGAAGACTATGGTATTTTAAGGGACACAGCTATTGAAGTAATTAACAGTGCCCAAAGTATCTTTTTCCAATTGTCTTATCATTTATCTATTATGTAATATAAGTAATATAAAGACTGATGTAAGTTATATAATTTTTATAGATACTGAAAGAAGGCAATTTACAACCAGAAGCTTGCATCTTAAAGAAAATTACTCAACTGCACGAATGTTTGCAAGTGAGACACGGAGTGATGTTAGTTGGACCGACTGGTTCAGGAAAAACGACAGTTCTTCGAGTGAGTTTAGTGATAGTCAGTCTACTTTATTTATAAACAGTATAATTCCCTGTCAAAATATGTATTTTTCGGATAAATACAACAATGTATATTTCTTCTTTCAGACTCTTGCAAACACTTACAATCGACTGCGTGAAATGGGTGTAGCAGGACCATATTATCAGTCAGTTCACATGTATGTAATCAATCCGAAAGCAGTTACGATTGGTGAATTGTACGGAAAAGTAGATATAATGACCAACGAATGGCGTGATGGATTGATCGGTTCTACAGTTCGTCACGCATGTTCTGTTAGTAAGATGTAGTAATGTTGCCTTGCTTCGAAGAAATATAGTTACAGAAATTTTTCTCTGACGTAAGTTTTATTTTTACTGTTTAGTTCACCACGGAGGACCATCAATGGATCGTTTGCGACGGACCGGTCGACGCTGTGTGGATAGAAAATATGAACACTGTTTTAGACGACAATAAAATGTTGTGCCTGGCTAACTCTGAAAGAATTAAATTCACCCCTTACATGCGCATGTTATTCGAAGTTATGGATCTTGCTCAAGCATCGCCCGCTACCGTCAGTCGCTGTGGTTCGAAAAACAACGTTCCATTATTTACTTAATCTCCGATTTTCTATGTATCTATTTATTTTGTTTGTCACGTTTCAAGGAATGGTGTACGTCGATCCTACGGAGTTAAAGTGGATGCCTTATGTGAAATCGTGGCTGAACACGCTTCCCGATACCGTTAAAAACAAGCATCGATCACAGATTGCTGAACTTTTTGAGAAATATTTCAAAGACGGGCTAATCTTCTGCAGCAAGAACTGTGTCTCTCCGATTGCACAAGTATAATTTGTGTTATCTCGTGTAGAAATTGAGTGCAATTTTCCCAACATTGTCGTTTAACAGGTTGACATTAGTAAAGCATCTATGACTTGTGCGATATTGGAATATATCCTAAATGAACCAGACGCGATAGAGAAAACTACGGAAAAGGCGCGAATTAGAACATTCTTAGTTCAGTCGTTCGTTTTCGCTTTTCTTTGGTCCGTTGGTGGTAACGTCGACGACGCGTCTCGGAGCGTGTTCGAGGTTTTCACGAGGAGGCAATTTGAAGACAACGAAGATGCGTTGTATGATCTCCAGATGTATTCTTTTATCTCTATATCTCTGGTGTCTATGTTAATTGTATTACCATTCTATTCTTCTGATTTCCAGTTTGCCACCGATTGATTTATGGGAGCTGTACGTAAACGTCCAGGACCATCGACTGGATCTTTGGACAGACATTATGCCAGAATTTGTGTACGACAGCGAGATGCCATTTTTCGACATTCTCGTGCCAACCATCGACACTGTACGGTTTGGTTATCTAACAAAGAAGTTAATCGAGATAAATAAACCGGTGTTCCTTACTGGAGATACTGGTTAGCGATTAATTCTTCCTTTCAACAATTTGCTCGTGCTTTCGATCGGGAAAAATATATTTTTTAGGAGTCGGCAAATCGGTGATAACGAAGGTTGTTTTAAACAACTTGGAAGACAGTCAACTCTGGGCGCCGATAAATCTGATCTTTTCCGCTCAGACCAGCAGCGGCAGGACGCAGGAAATTTTGGAACTTAAATTGGAAAGGAGAAAAAGAACCGTGTTGGGGGCACCTATTGGGAAACGGGTGTGCGTGTTTGTCGACGATGTCAATATGCCGAAATTAGACACATACGGGTCCCAACCGCCGATCGAACTTTTACGGTACTTTATATCACGTTTACGTTACAAACCAATGCTGACGCATTTTTTTAAATAGAATTGTTCACATGTGAATCTGTGCAGACAATTACTAGACTTCCACGGTATGTACGACAAAGAGAAGTTATTCTGGAAACATGTAGAAGACGTTGTCTTCACTGTGGCGTGCGCTCCTCCCGGGGGCGGTAGAAACCCATTAACACCGAGATTCGTGAGGCATTTTGCAATGCTGCTCATCCCATTTCCTACGGAACTCTCTTTGAAGCAAATTTTCAAGTAAATGAGTCTTTCATCTCGATGAATTATATACCTTTATGTTACACAAAACCGATTTACGACAAAACGAATTGCAATTTCAGGGCAATTATAAGTGGATTTCTGGAAGATTTTGTGGAATCTGTCAAACAAGTCGGCGACAGAATAGTGAACGCGGCAGTCGATATTTATCAAAGGATCTCGACTGATCTTCTGCCCACGCCAGAGAAAAGTCATTATATCTTCAATCTGCGCGATTTATCGAAATGTGTGCAAGGTATCATGCAAGTTGACGCGACGGGCATTAAGCAACCTAGCGAAATGTACAGGTATACTCGACACCTGTGGTCGACACCATAACTATGACGATTGTTACAAATTTTCTGCAATAAAAAAGAAAACCGTTCGTATATTCTCGTAGGCTTTTCTACCACGAATCTCTTCGAGTTTTTCACGATCGATTGATCAACGTTCAAGACAAGAGCTACTTTTATAGACTTCTGAACGATATATGTATGAACACATTCGGCGTGCAAGTGATGCGGCTACCGGACGAGGAGATCATCGAAAAACCACCGGTGCTGTTGTTCGGCGATTTCATGTCTTTCGGGGCAGCAAGGGAACAACGAATTTACGAGGAACTTACGGAAATTTTGAAAGTTAGAAGAACCTTGGAGGTAATCGCTGCTAATGCCAATTTGACCTTTCTGATCTGTATCTTTAACAAGTTAACTGCGGAATTTAGTTTTAAAAATCTTTCACGGGATATGTATAGTCGTCGTGTAAAATAAAAAATTACCGTTCACTTTAAAAACTCCAAATTTCAATGAAAAGCAATAAAAATGTCATTTGGTGGTATGTTTTCTTTATATTAACTGCTGTGTATTTTATAAAAAAAAATTCTATGTATTTTTACTTGGTAAAGTACAGAAAACAATTCGGAGAATACCAGATGCATTGGGGAAAATAATCAACTCAACTTTGTAAAAAGTGATGCATTGCACAGGGAATATCCGATACAAGAGAATAATCAATCTTTTTTTTTATGAAATACATAACAGTTTTATTGGTAATATAAAGGAAACATACCATCAAATGACATTTTTATCACTTCTTATTGAAATTTAGAGGTTTTTTAAAATAAATGGTAATTTTTTATAACGGGTACTTGTATCACAGGATTACTTAGAAGATTATCGGTTTTCCGTCGGGAAAGACATGAGAATCATATTTTTCATGGACGCCATAGAACACATTTGCAGGCTTGCGAGGATTCTCCGTTCCGAAAGAGGCAATGGTCTTTTAATCGGTGTCGGTGGAATGGGAAAGCAAAGCTTGACGAGACTGGCGTCTCACTTAAATGGTTACAAGTCTGTATCGACGCCAGTCATCTAATTACACAAATTATATCTTCTTCGAAGCAACTACTAATGAGTCTATTAAAACTGTCAAGATGTTATCAGATAGAAGTTACTCGCACGTACGATAAAAACTCGTGGCATGAAGATCTTCGACGATTTTACTTCAAACCGGGCACCGAGGCGAAGCACACGACGTTCTTGTTCACTGATACTCAGATTGTGCTGGAAGAATTTCTAGAAGACATCAATAATACACTTAACACAGGTAGCTTTGATTCTTGCTTTGACGTGTGATCATGCTCGAATGACAGGTGTCATTTTTTTCAGGGGAAGTACCAAATTTGTACGAAACGGACGAACTTGAGAAAGTTATCATAGCTACCAGGCCCGCAGCGAAACAAGCAGGTATTCACGAAGGAAACAGAGACGGAATTTATCAATATTTCATTGGAAGGGTCAGAGATCATCTTCACTTAATGATTTGCATGAGTCCTATAGGCGACACTTTTAGGTCAGTTTTTTTAAACTATCAGTTGATTGTTATACTTTCTTCATTGAAGGTCTTTATTGTTTTCATAGACATCGTTGCCGTATGTTTCCTTCGTTAGTAAACTGTTGCACCATTGATTGGTTCACAATGTGGCCAAATGATGCCCTTTTGTCAGTAGCGGAAAGTTCATTGATTGCAATCGCTCCGAAGGATTCAACGCAGCTTGCCAGCCTTAGTAATATTTGCGTATTGATTCACGCGGTACCGTTTGTCATTATAATACATCTCATTCGCCACGAAATAACACTCAAGTACATCGAATTTAAAAGGAAATCGTGTGAAAATTATAGAGCGTAGAACAGATGACAGCCCGATTCTTCGTGGAGATGCGACGAAGATATTATACCACGCCGAGTAGTTATTTAGTGCTTTTGAAGCTATTTCAAACAACTCTAGAGAAGAAGAGAAAGGAGATAGAGTTATTGAAAAGTAAAATTGCCAATGGGCTTAATGTAAATATCGCATCATCATCTCACGTGTATTCACTTTGAAAGAATTGTGTATAACTTCTTGATAACGAATTGCTTGGACAGAAACTACGAGAAACTAACGAAATGGTTGGCGTGATGAAGGAACAGTTGACAATTCTTGCGCCTAAACTCAAAGCAAGCACTGACGAGGTATTGAAACTGGTAAAAATCCTTGCCAAGCAACAAGTCGAATGTGACAAAGTGAAGTATGTTGTAATAGCGGAGGAAGCGACAGCAAAAGTACGAATGACAAATAATAACTTTAAGAGGCGATTGTTTGCTCAATGATCTTGTTCATTAAGTGTATAATTTTATCTTCGTCAGGCGAAAGCAGAGGAAATGGCGATTTTGGAAGCTGACGCCAGGCAAGACTTGGAGGCAGTGATACCAGCTTTATTGGAAGCTCAGAAAGCATTGGAAGCTTTAAATAAAGCTGATATCAATGAGATTCGTGTGTTTCACAAACCACCTCATTTAGTGCGTTTCGTTATGGAAGCGGTGAATTTGCTACTGGGCGAAAAGTGAGCTTTTCACAGGATCTTCTTCAAAGTGTAACACCACTGTCTTACGTTTACGTTTTCAGGACAGATTGGGCGACTGCCAAGCTAGTCTTGGGCGACATACATTTCCTTAATCGTTTAATGACTTATCCCAAAGACGACATAAGCGACAAACTTTTAGAAAAGTTGCAGGAATACATCCAACATCCAGAATTTCAACCAGATTTGGTAGCTAAGCAAAGTAAAGCTTGTAAATCGATGTGCATCTGGGTAAGAGCAATGGACGGATATGCTAAAATCTATAGAGTAGTCGAACCAAAGCGACAAAAGTAAATTGAACAAAAGCGAGGATAGGTATTTTCCTTAACGCACGAAAACACAGGGAACTTTAACAACGATTCATTAATAAACAGATTATACAAAGCTGAAGAAGAATTACGAGCGATAGAGAGAGTTCTTGCTCTGAAGCAGAAAGAACTCGTCGCGGTGGAAACTAAAATCAAGGAATTGCAACAAGAATACGACGCGGCAGTGAAGAATTTGAACAAATTAGAAGCCGAGATGCAACTAGCAGAAACGAGATTGAACAGATCTGGACGATTGACGTCCGCGTTGGTGGATGAACGAGTTCGATGGGAAGAATTAATGCGCGTATGATAAAAAAAAAGCTAAATTCAAGAAACACAGATATATAAACGAATTATTATCAATTTATTTTTCACGTTGCAAACGTATATTCAGGGCTTTGACCAGCAAATTGTCAACTTGACTGGTGATACTTTGATAGCTGCCGGAGCCCTTGCTTATCTGGGTGCTTTCACAAATGAGTACAGAGAGGAATTGATACAAACTTGGTTGTCCAGCTGCAAAGGTCACGATATTAAAACCACCGAGAACTATAGTCTCGTCACAATACTGGTCGACGCTTACGAAATTCGTCTTTGGAATACATATGGTTTGCCGCGAGATAAAGTCAGCACGGAAAATGCGATCTTTGTAACGCAAGCTAGTCGTTGGCCTTTGATGATTGATCCTCAGGAGCAAGTAATTACTCTTGTATAATATGTAAAATTGACCGAGTTTTACTAGCAATATTCTACTTCTATGAAGGCGAACAGGTGGATACGTAACATGGAACAAGATAACAATCTAAAAGTGTGTAAACTGACTGATGCAAATTTAATGAGGATACTGGAGGCGGCTATAAGACTTGGGACACCTGTATTAATTCAAGAAGTAGGAGAGGTATTGGATCCAAGTTTGGAGCCCATCTTGCTTAAACAAATTTTTGTCCTGGTAAATATAATATAGTTCTATAGTTCACATATTATACTATGTATTATATAGTATAATACACATACTATTAATATGTGTATTGTACTTAATACTTAATAGTATAAATATTAGTATTATACTAATTTAGTATTAGTATATTAAATTTAGCATACTAATTTAATACTTATAGTATAATACACATACTTAATATGTGTATTATACTTAATACACATACTATTAGTATATATATATTAGTATAATATATATAGTTTATATAGTTGAAGTGATACTTGTGAGGCAACAAATAATATGATTCGTTACGATTATTTAGGGTGGTAGAACATTAATACGATTTGCCGACACAGACGTCGAGTATGATAGTAATTTTAAGTTATATATCACGACAAAAATCTCGAATCCTCATTATTTGCCAGAAATCTGTATTAAAGTGACGATAGTTAACTTTACTGTGACTATGGGAGGCCTCGAAGAACAATTACTCGCGTAAGTACATTAACATACAACGTACACGTGTCACGTGTATGTATTCAGTTTCAAAATTCTCCATCTCTTTAAACTTTACTTAGAGATGTCGTACGTCTCGAGAGGCCCGACTTGGAAACGATGAGAAACGATTTAATAATAAAAATCAACATGGACAAAGGTCAATTGCAAAGTATCGAAGACAGAATACTGACATTGTTATACGGGGCTGGCGACGATATTTTAGACAACGAAGATTTGATAGAAACATTGAACGACAGTAAAGAGACTTCAGCCATCATTGCGACGAGATTAATCGAAAGCGAGGCAACCGAAAGGAAGATATCAATTGCACGTGAGAAATACCAATCTGTTGCAAATCGTGGATCAGTTTTGTATTTCGTAGTTGCGGACCTCGCTCATATAGATCCCATGTACCAATTTTCATTGAAGTATTTCAGTCAGGTAAATAATTACACGATGAACAATTATATTTTCAAGTTTGCAAATATACAATTTAACGTAACATTCTTTGATATTTTATTAGATATTTGACACGGTAATCGAAACCACCAAAAAAGAAGATAACTTGCAACAACGTTTGCAAACATTGTTAAGAGAGATAACATTGGCCATCTACACAAATGTTTCACGAGGTCTATTTGAAAAACACAAGTTGGTATTTAGTGTCATGCTCAATATTGCAATACATATACACGGAAACATCGTGTCACAGGCACAGTGGAATTTTATACTGCGAGGTCCTACGCAAATTGTCGTGGTAAGTCACGTGCTTTTTGAATTAATCACGACTGATACTTTCCAATTGATTTTGCGAATATTTCATATAGGAAGATATACCAAATTATCCAACTTTGACTCCTCAAATGTGGGCCTCGATCAACTATTTAGCTAACACGTTCAAAAAATTTGAAAATGTCTTGGATGATGCATTCAAAAAGATTCCGTTAACTCTTGGATATTTTACGGAAGTAATACAATTTTTAGACACTTTTGTCTTCGTTTCAATCAAGAATACAGCCTTACGATTTCTTTTTAGGAAATCAATGTAATCCCTACCAATACAGACGTCGCTATCCAAGACTGGGATAGGATATTAACTGACATTGAAAAATTAATGTTGCTGAAAGCACTGAAAGAGGAGAAATTAATTTTTGCAATCACAGCCTACGTGTCGAACAACTTAGGACCAAAATTCATAGAATCACCTATGGCGACGTTACAACTTTTGTACGTAAAAAAAAGTTGTACAAGCTGGAAAGAAAAGAATAGATGAATTTTACACTTTCGATTTGATGGAAATATATATAAAGAATCTGTCGCAAAATTGACTTTTATCTTGAATTTCAAGGTAAAATTTTTTTTTCTTTTGTTTTGCATTATATATCTATTTTACGTAATTTTCGTATTAAATTTCACTAATATTTGATTTATCATAGTTATAACATAAGTGTGAAATCTATAATAATAAACATTACGTAATATAACATCCACGTGTCCAGAACCATAAGTCGCTGTTAGCATGCACGCATCCGCAGTGTTAAATAATTAAGAAACCTTTTTGCCATTTCTCAAGAGAACTATTAGGTTGCAACTTATGGTTCCTTGGAAAAGTTTTACCTTCTTGAGTAGAATACAATGCAAGAAAAAAAAGAAATTTTACCTTAAAATTCAAAATCAATTTTACGGCAGGTTTTTTCCATCAAATCGAAGGTGTAGCATTCATCTATGATAACTACGGAAACTTTTCTTTCCACTCTGTATATTCCAAGTCGAATTACTTTGAAATTAGACTAGAATTAAATTTTCTATTGAATATTTTTAGGTATGCAGACACATCAAATAAAATACCATTGATATTCATACTTACGACTGGATCGGATCCTTTCAGTGCTTTTCAGAAATTTGCACACGATATGGGTTTTGCCAATAGATACGACTCCATTTCTTTAGGTCAAGGCCAAGGTCCCATTGCAGAAGGACATTTACGCACAGGTATCATCGAAGGTAGATGGGTGTTCTTACAGAATTGTCATCTGGCTGTGTCGTGGATGATCATCATGGAACAGCTTGTAACAGAAATTGTCGAGGAACCAGAGGGTATCATTCACGATGATTTTCGATTATTTATGAGCTCGATGCCGAGCGCTGCTTTTCCAGTTTCCGTTCTTCAAAATTCTGTAAAAGTTACGATCGAACCACCGAAAGGGTTAAAAGCCAACATCAAAAGGGCGTTGTATGATTTGGACGAGGAATATTTTGAACATCATCGTAAGAAAGAATTATCAGTATTAACGACCGAAACGCAAGTTATTCAAATCTAATAAGTTTGAAATTTTTCCTTTCAAGACTTGGGCGAAAGCTGGCGCCGACTTATATTCGGAATTTGCTTTTTCCATGCGATTATACAGGAACGAAAGAAGTTCGGACCTCTAGGATGGAATATTTTATATGAATTCAACGACAGCGACAGGGAATGCTGTTTGCTAAATTTGAAATTATTTTGTACGCATGATCATATACCTTGGAACGCGTTAATATATACCACAGGTTCATAAATTTTCATTTAAGTCATTTAAATTTTTTAAAAAGAGCTAAACACTCTCATTGTATTTATTTTAGGTGAAATTACTTACGGAGGTAGAGTTACAGATAGCTGGGACTTGAGGTGTATGAAAACAATCTTAACTATTTTCTTTTCTCCTAAATCTTTGGACATCAGTAAATAATTTCAAAATAAATTGTACAATACAAATTACAAATAATTTGTAGTATTCAATTCTAATTACAGATTATGTTTATTCGCCATCTGGAAAATATTACTGTCCTGTTTACAATACTCTAGAAGAATATCAAGATTTTATGGAGACTTTTTCTATAATTGACGATCCAGAAATTTTTGGAATGCATGAAAATGCAAACATTGTTTATCAGGTAACCAGAGTTAGCGAAACGGAATCGGGAAAGACTATATCCTCGTAATAACTTGGAATATTTGTAAAAATTATATCAGTTAAAAGAAGCACAATTCGTATTAAATACTATTTTGGAAATACAACCGCAAGAATCTGTCACTGATCAAGATAAATCTAGTTCAGATATAGCATATGAAGTAGCTGATATGATAAAGGGTAGAATTCAATTTCAGATAGATATTGCTAAATGTAACCCAGAGCACTTGAAAGTAATTAACAATACTTATTTCATACTAATGTTGATTATAAAGCAACTATAATTATAAAACTTTTATAGAGAGATTCAATGGGAAGACTTCCATCATTAAGTACTGTCCTTATTCACGAAGTTGATAGATATAACATACTTCTAAAAAAGATACATACATCAATAGAAAATTTACAGCGTGCCATCAAAGGTTTTGTTGTTATGTCTGAGGAATTAGAAAACATCTTTATGGCATTTGTCAACAGCCAGGTTTTGCTATCAATTTTTTTTAAACAAAGTATACATAAATTATAAGCTCTTTTATCAAAAAATATTTCTAATTAATATTAATATTTTTAAGCTATTTTTATAAATTTCTCATAACACTATACTAACATAAATTAGGTACCAGAAATGTGGCATAATGTAAATGTTTATCCATCATTAAAGACCTTAGGAAGCTGGATAAGGAACTTAGAACTGAGGATTGACTTCATTGAAGTAAAAAAAATGAGAAACGTAAAAAAATAACTAGTTTAGTAAGTATTATGCATTTACAGATTTGGTTAATTGACAAAAAACCTATTTCTTTTTGGATTTCGGGCTTATCCTTTCCACAAGGATTTTTAACTGGCATATTACAAACATGTGCAAGGAAATACAACATTCCTATAGATCATCTAAAGTTTGATTTCATTGCCACCAAAGTTGTACTTGATCAAGAAGACATTGAAATAGAGCATAAAAAGGCTGAAAAAGAGGTCCAATCATTATAAATATTTTACAGCACCTAAAACTTACATAACAAAAGAATATCTCCTTTATGCAATTAATGTAATATCTTAGGTAATAGAGGTATATAAAAACTTACAAGTGCCAGAGGATGGAGTTTTAATACATGGATTATTTATTGATGCTGGCAAATGGGATTTCAGATCCATGTGTTTAGTAGATGCAAATATAGGTAAAGTGTTAATTTTATAAAGTACTTAAATAATAATATTGCTGACGAAAAGTAAATAAATTATCGATTTTAGGAGAAATGCACCCATCTCTTCCAGTTTTACATATACATCCGGTATTGGAATTACCAAAAAATGAGTTAGAAAGATATGTTTGCCCTTTGTACAGAACAGCAGTTCGAGCAGGTGTATTGTCTACAACTGGACATAGTACTAATTTTGTTGTTGCAGTTCTACTTCCATCTAAAAAAGAACAATCATACTGGATTTTACAAGGAACAGCTCTTTTGATTGAAATTGTAAATTAAAGTTCGCCATAGCTAACTAATTAATAAGTTACATATAGTAATTAAGAAGAATATATTTATGTTACATACATATTTTACAATACAAAACTTTTAGCAAAGTGCTTTTAGTAAAGCAAATGTTAGTACACTTGAGTACATAACTTAATTGTAATGATAATAAAGTAAACTAATATGTATAAATGAAGGTCAGAATAATTCTCTTTGTTTTCTCTTCACAAGATTCTCGTGATAATTGTAATCTTCTTTGTCAATAGTCCACATTAAGGTCATGTAAACTGTGAGTATCAAAGCCAATAATAATCTGTCTAATCTATAAGATATTGAAATTGAGTTATTCATTTGTTTCACACAGTTTGAGTACTATAACATTAATGTTCGAAATATCCCTTACGTCATATAAGGATATATCCATAAAATAATAAGAAATCCTGTAAAACTTGGATGTCTCATATGCGAGTAGTAACGTAACAGTTCTTTTGACTTCATTAGCATAGGACTTGGTCTAAATGAGAATTTATAATATACTTGTTTTATTCCAGCTAACTCGGATATATCCATCATCAAACATCCACTATAAATTATCGACCAAGCCAACACATGACAAGCAGTGAATGTGTACCATAAAACATTATTATAAGAGGTATTAATTTTCCATAATGCAACAGATGAAATAGTTTGCCAATTGGTAAACAATAAATGAAGCGTCATGGCACTGGTAACATTATAAATACTTCTTTCTATATAGTCTACATGTAACTTGCAAAATAAATGTTTCACAAAATTATTAGCCATAAGCGAGTGTTGTAACATAAAAATACTCAATAGAGACATGTTTATTATTAGCATCCATATTACTGAATCAGTATCTTCATCTGTAATATAAATGTGAATTACAAACATAACTTGTTATAGATTTCAGTTTTAATAATTTTACTATCACTATTATTATTATCATTATTTACCTTTTTCTGGTACGGTAATCACTCCTTTGTTTTCATTATGACTCGACAAAAAGTATGTCAAATTACACAAAATATAAAATGTATATGAAAAACAAGTGATGCAGACGGCTGCGCTAACAAATTTTACGAACATTTTTGTACATAAACAAACATCACTTGAGTAAATAATAAATAATTGCGCTACATCGTAATCACTATGAACATAGTACAATGCACACGAACGTAATCCGTCAATGTTAAAAACTATGTATTTAAAGAATTCGTAAATATCATTAAATTCATAAGAACTAGATACGAATCTTTGCTCGAACCATCAAAGAGACATCTGGATTTCCTTCCGGCGCGAATTCGTATTATTTCAAAATGTTTGTTGCATTAGTCCCATTATAATGTCTATGGAATACAATAAATAAATTAAACTCTATCGTTATTTCGTACGACAGAACGATGTAATTCTCAAGTTTCATGATCGACTTTTGGTCGTTTCATTTTCGTTAACGCATCGTAAGTTCCAACATCGATGAAACGTAAAGTTTTAGGGCAACGCCTGTCGGGATGAATTGTCATCAATGACCGTGTGGTGTTTCGTATTATCTGTTTCATCGGTTTGGAATGCAACTCTCCGTCAAAAGGAGAGGTCAGGTTAACTTTCAATCTTGCGGCTTAGAAATTTGCACCCCAGCCAGCTGGCTCTTAAGGAAACTTGGATGGTATTTGTCAGTATCTAACTTGTAAGTATCCAAAGTGTATACCTCGTATATAAGCACTATGCGAAGAAAGTACGCAGAAGTACATACACACGTAAGATATTTTACAATTTTGCAACAACAGCGTACCTCTGGTTGTTATTGCAATAAGTATAAAAGAAATTTCGTACATCATCATTGCGTCCAACGTCAATAAATATTACATACACACTACGCAATTGTAATTACTCGATATTATTATAACTACGTGTTATTTATATTTGCAAAATTGATAAACAAAACGCGTAACACTAATTTTTTAAGTATTCGAACCTTTGTACGTTCAATTTGAATTTCATTGTCTGTATTATACTTACTACTAATTCAAAACATTATACAGAGAGGAAGAGAGATCACAAAATCTGATCATTAATGTTTTTTAAAAATAAAGTATATTTTATTGAATAAATGAAGTGGAACACTTTTTAAAAACAGAGAAATTGTTCAGAAATAAATATGAAGTAACTTACTGTACTTTTACAGTTGGTCCAAGATGTCAAATCCTGCTGAGCGTTTGAACTATGTTCAAGATAGTAGCAGTGATACTGAAACAGACAAAGAGACAGGTGGCAGGGGTCGGCATCGTATTTACAAGAATAGAATGAGGTACTATGTAAAAGATATAAGTATAATGTTACAAGTATCATAAGTACAATATTTATTACGAAATAAATTAAACATCATAGATATATTAGATACTTTAGATATTTTGTATTATTAGCTTAATTTATTAGTTTTGTTGAAACAGATACTTTAGATGAGCAGTATTACAACCAATTTTATCTGTAATCTACTATGCCCTCAAAACTACTATTTTAACAATTACATGTTTAAAATGTAGCATGTATTAAGAGATGTTATGCAGAATGTCGTGCATGTCAGTTAATCTTTTTATTAAAACTTACGAGTTCATACTTTCTTAGAGTTTGATACTAGATCAATCAATAGGCAATGTATCAAAAGTAACATAATTCATTCCATCTTTCACTGTTAAACATTATTACTCATTTCGCGAAATTTAATTTATATTATTTCTTATTAGAATCGTATCTTTGCAATCTTGTTTAATTTATTTCTTATCTTACTTCAATATTAAAAAGAATAATGTTGGAACAACAAAAAGGTTAGAGGACCAGTTAGAAACCTCTGTATTACAATCGTACTAATTTTACAGTAAAATTCGTATGTACATACACTTGTTCATCATTCGATTATATTCACGTTAGATTCAGTAAATAGTACACAATGCTTGTCGAATGCAATCATTAGAAAGGTAATGTTGTTGTTTTGCATGTAGTTGTGGTGGCTCTTCCAAACCAAAATCTTGTTTGGTACAAAGGGATGGGAGCAGTGAAAGGCACTGTCATACCTTCAATTCTGGCAGGCAAAACACTAATGTTAATCAACAGAACAGGTAATATGAATGAAAGAATGTAAACACAGTTGTATCTCATTTCCAGAATATTTAACGATTTTAAGTTAATACTTTATAATACAAAGTATTTAATTATGGTATGTTTTTGTCAACTGTATTTTTATTTCTCATATTATTGTTACAAGAGTCCACGCAACATATGCAACAGGTAGGTGTTACTTAGGAATTTATTGAATAGTCTGCATTGCTTTATATGTTTATTAGTCATAATTCCTTTGTTTTATGTAGGTATTAATATTAAGTGATCTTCAATAGTCACTTAGAAACATATTTTTCTTCAGACTTTGCTCTGGAGTTGGTGTTGGAAAAAATCAACAAAGTCAAAATAGGGACAATTTACCATCGTCAGGATCTGTCACTGGTATAAATAATCCTCAAGCTAGTGATGAACGCATTACTCTTATTGTTGACAATACCAGGTAGGTATTGCTCAATGTTTTCTTTTTAACTACGTATGTAATTACATAAAATTAGAAGATGAATTTTGATTTCAGATTTATTGTTGATCCTGCATTATTCACTGCACATCCAAACACAATGTTAGGTAGAATGTTCAGTTCCGGTGTTGAGTATGCTCAACCAAATGAACGTGGTGAATATGAAGTTGCAGATGGTATATCTGCCATGGTGTTTAGAGCTATTCTTGATTATTATAAAGGTGGCGTAATTCGATGCCCGCCGACAGTTGCCGTTCAAGAATTACGAGAAGCCTGCGACTATCTTCTTGTTCCGTTCGACGCTAATACAGTAAAGTGTCAGAATTTAAGTAAGTAAAAATTGTGATTGAATTACATAATTCGATGCAACAATTAACAGCAAAACATTCCAAAATTGCTCTAAATTTTCTAACTAGAATCATTTGTTATCATATAAGAAAATTAACTGCTTTTGCAAATAATAAGAGATAACAACGCTTATTGATAGTATTATAAATACAAAAATTCTAAAAGTAAGATTATTCATTTCACAGGAGGACTGTTACATGAATTGTCCAACGAAGGTGCACGATGCCAGTTCGAAGTGTTCCTAGAAGATTTAATATTGCCGCTAATGGTAAACAGCGCGCGTAGAGGCGACCGCGAGTGTCACATCGTTGTTTTATTGGAAGACGATATCGTCGATTGGGATGAAGAATACCCGCCACAAATGGGGGAAGAATATTCACAAAGTGAGTGTGCGAACGATATTATTTCTTACTTTCGCTTCTTTTTTGCGATATCAAGGTTCAAAATATACGGCCTTGCCACGGTGTATTGGATGCATAAAATAGAACATCGATAATCACATACTCTTAAACACTTGTATTAAAACTTATTTGCTTCGGTAAAAAGTTTGTTGATTTATCTCTGATTAAGGAAAGCACGATGTTTTAATAAGATATCTTTCGTTCTTTGACAGCCGTTAATAGCACCGCAATGTATCGGTTCTTCAAATACATCGAAAACAGAGACGTGGCTAAGCAGGTAATGAAGGAACGTGGTTTAAAAAAGATTCGTCTAGGTATCGAAGGATATCCCACCTATAAGGAAAAGATCAAGAAAAGAGCCGGAGGACGTGCCGAAGTAATTTACAATTACGTGCAAAGACCATTTATTCACATGTCTTGGGAGAAGGAAGAAGCGAAAAGTCGTCACGTCGATTTTCAATGCGTGAAGTCAAAGTCTGTAACAAATCTCGCGGAAGCTACTGCCGATCCGGTATTAGACGCTGGCGGAAACCCGATAGCAATCGCTCTCTTACAAGCAGCTGAACCAGTGCCTCAACCAGAGGTTGTTTTACCAGTCGGTTCGGACGCCGACGTCGAGGGTGCCATAGGTTTACCGGCTGATCACGACCTAGGACCGATACCACCTGACGAGTTACCATGAATGCCGATTGTAGAAATTAGAACGAACAGACACGAATTTCGATTACCAAGTATTTACGGACTGCTTTCTTCTTGTGTCAATTTTTAAACACAGTCAGACTCGCTTGTCTCACAATGTCTGTTTTTTAATTAAGAAAGTTAAGCTTCGAATTATTGATTTTTAAAAGAATGAAATTTCATCGTGTTTCGTCGTATTTTTCTAAGATAATCAATGCCAGACGAACAAAATTCCTTATGAACATAATCGCGCTTCACATCAACGAAGGTGGAAATATATTTCTTATGTGGATTCGATAGATCTGATTTTGACCCATGTCAAAATGGCGTGTATAGTGAAGTTATATCGCATCTTGTGGATGTTCCAACTAGTTTAAAAATGTCCGCTGTGACTTTTTCAATTTTGTATGTAATATTGAACATAAAAACCTTTCTCATAATTACATGTCAAATACGAAATAACGAATTCGTTTGGTATGTATCTGCGAAAAGTATTCCCGTTTTATACAATTAATAAAGTTGAATACTGTTTCCGAGACTGTGACTCTTTTGTTTCCGCATGTTATTATTTCAATACGTGTTATTTCAATTCTTGCTCCTTTTTTCCCAAGCTTTGAAGTTAAATCGTATAGTAACGAAATCAAAAAGATTTGATTTTCGTTTATCGACTAATTTCATACAGGGCACCTTCCTCTCCCAACTCGAATCAAATAGCGAAAATAATAAAAACGAATGCGGTCGGAAAGGGGGGAATTTTGGTTGATGTCAGTCGATAAAACACGCAAAAATTTACCCGAAAGAAAGTGACAATTCCAAGTGTCGTGGGAGATCGGGAAAATGGGGAAAAGTCGGCAGGGGGGAAAAAGGGAACGAGAGAGATGCCAAAGATGTAGATCGAGAGGACGCAGGCGCGTGTGCGATCAATAAATAGGCTAACTCAGTCGAGGACAGGAGATCAGTAGCATACGGACACGCAAGCAGCGAGGGTGGTAGCGCGTGTAATATTGTGTCGGGTGAGGCGTACGAAAACAACAGAGCACCCCTCCCCGGCGGACGGTGTAAAACGGGCTGCCAGCGGTGAGGCTGCAGAGCAGGCCGCTCGTCCAGCATGCAACCACCACCGAGAAAAGTAAGCCCGACAAGTCTTTCGTTGCACCTTCGTTCGCAAAATTTTCTTTTCTGTCAACTCTCTGTACGGTTCTTCTTCTTTTTCTTCTTCTTCTTCTTCTTCTTCTTCTTTTTCTTCTTTTCTTGTACTATCTCCACACGAAAATTTTCACGTTGCGCAATTGCAGCGCGTTCAACGTGCATCCCCTCGGCAATGAACAAATGGACTTCTCTTTGAGCAAGTTCGAACGGATTCAACATGGAATCGTGAAAAATGAGTTTCTCGTTTTCGAGGTGTATCGAGAAGCAGGTGTAAGCAGAAGTTAGCAATTCTCGGTACGATTCGTAATACACGAATTTGACCGCGTATCGATCTTCGGCGATATCTTACGGGGAAAATTGACGTAAACCGCGCTCGAACGTTGCCACGATAGGAAAATCGATGAGCACTTCGGTCCTCGCCACGAATCTATATCAAAAGCTGACCTGAAAATGTATGGAACGGGCCAAAGACCCGGGTTAATATCTGTCAGATCGAGAACGAACGTGCTTCTCTACAGATAACGACTTCTTCCGAAATATTTCCTTCGCGCAGATATCTGAACCTCCCTCGTCCGTGAAATTTCCTCGTCTGTCTCCTTTATTATATAACAGTACACTATGCACTCGTCGAAATCGATCCCGAATTTTGAATGTAGGACGATTTTCAGAAGGCCGTGTTTCCTCGCAGACTTTTGTCAAATAAAAAATTAAGAAAGAGGACAGATCTTTGATGAAAAGTATTTTACTTTTGATTTTCTTCTTGTAACTGTCTTTTATGAGATCTCTAACTTGCGAATAGTAATTGTACAAATGTTATTCGAGAACTTTTTTTGTTGTACGTGCAAATAGTGATTTGATCTTCCCACGCCCTCAGACATGACTAATCTATTGTTAATAAAGGATAATAAATTCTCCGAGGCAGATATTCTAAAGTGTATAGTTTCATGATTTCCCCACTAATTAATTAGCTGAGCGAAAGTAGTCGAAAATTTGTCGAAAAATTGTGTTTAATCAACTTTGTTTTCACGATAACAGAATTCTCCGACCTATTTATCAAGATAGCGAGCCGGACCCTCGCCTCGCTTCGTAACAATAAAGTTTCGTAGTTAAAGATCGGGAGATTCCTGACCCACTTCCATCTACCGAATGTCAGTCAAGTGA
The DNA here is from genome assembly GCA_030673865.1 of Melipona bicolor. NCBI lineage: Eukaryota > Metazoa > Arthropoda > Insecta > Hymenoptera > Apidae > Melipona > Melipona bicolor. Next base: position 821,191 of record JAHYIQ010000042.1, on the reverse strand, counting down.
TGAGTGTCCACGACGGTCCGCAAGAAGGAAATGCGTATTTTACACCCAAAAGACATATTTCCTTTCGGCGAAATTTGGTCCAGCTCTCGACTTGGTACGCCTCCTCTATTTGCTCTTCTGGACTGGAAATTTTCCTTCGCTTCTTCCGGACAATTTCATGTTTACCCACTTCTTTACACTCGAAAATTTTTCTTTCGCAAGAACGGGCTCGAAGAGGCAAGCCTTTCGTTTGAAAATTTCAACGGCGCTAATTATTTATAAGGTTAGACATCGAGGAACTCTTCCTGTTTTCTCTCTCTCTCTCTCTCTCTCTTTCTCCTCGTTTCAAGTCATGTTCATCGAGCCACTTGATCGATAAGGTGTTCTTCAAAAACAATTACCGTCACAACTATTACGAGCCACGATCGCAAGTTTCATTCGACCTGCCATTTCGCTGTTTAGATTCTATTTTCCTTTCCGCTAGATTATCATCGTACTTTGTCGAGTGCGCGCAGCACGGGTTAAAAGTCTGACCTTTCCGTCTCACGGGGCGTAGATAAAAAAACTCTGTTCTTGGAAAAACACCCGGTAATTACTTGTACGCGAGAGGTGGCGAAGTAACAGATTTATTGAAAATTCTAGTTTATGCAGCCTTTGCACTGGATGCAAACAAAGCGCAAAGCTTTTCTTTTTTTGTCGTTTTATTTCCATAGCGTGTTTGTCGAATCGCTGAAACAAAAAGAAAAAAAAGAAAAAAGAAAAATTTGAAAATTTGCTGTTGTTCTCGAAAATGATAAAACAGCTTTCCCCACTTAACGATCCACTGAATAATGCATGGTATTACTAGCGCATACACACGTACATATGTGTAATTACATATATATATATATATATAATGTGCCTTTAGACCATGAGCACATCTGCGCGATGCACGTAAAAATCCTTAAAAATATTGGGAATCGATAAGGAAATAGCAAGTGAGATTTCTATATAACTAGACACAGCGTATCGTACCTGCATATTGAACGACTGTTCATTAGAGTTCACGAGGTCAATGCGAGTCCTAATGCATAAAGGAAATATCGATGCACCACCTTGTACTACAAAATTGAACTTGATTCCCCAACAATGTTATCGCTGATTAAAGCATTACCCTCGCACACTTTCCTACACGCCGGGAATTAATACCTCGGCAATGTGTAAGAAAAAGAAAAGAGATAAAACTTTTTACCTTATTTTTTTTCTTCCCTTTTTCTCTTTGTGTCGAAGCTACATGCTCGATAAGATTACAAATTTGAGATATTTTTATTGAATACTTAAATACTCAAGTAGCAATTACGTCCAATAAAATTTTGTATATGAATAATTGCGACAATACTTCTTTTCATATTCAAAAATATACGAACGATCGAACTGTATATTTCTCTCGAAGTGTTTATTCGCTGTTTTAGATATAGAACACAGGCTGGATTAGTGGAAGGTAGCGAGTATAGTATTCGTTACTGGTATAGTATACTATTCTGCTAATGTAGTATTCGTTAATATTATCGTTGCCAAGTTAACTTTTCCGTATGGATATTCTGGCGACGAGCCAAAGGATACCCCACCGTTTGTTACAAAAATCTGTTTGTGATAAAATCGAAACATCATTTCAGAGATCCATATGTGTAACGTTAATTAAAACTAACGACAGTGAAAAAAACATTTACAGGGAAATTACACAAAGTTTCTTAAGAATGTACACGCAGAGCAGGCCGCAAAATTACAAGCGAAAAACCAGCATGAGTGCGACCTTCTGGAAGATATACGGTAAGTCTTAAACTTATGTAAAAGAGGATTAAATAAAAGCTGTTTAGATAACCTAAACTTAAGTTATTTTATATCACCGATCCGTCGAATTTCTTCGACGTTACACTTTTACCTCACAAACGAGTTGACAGTTCTCGATATTTACTACATACATACTTGTACTAAAAAATTGCCCTACAGTATGTGTAAGCTTGTTATATTTAATACAAAATTCACGTATTTGCAAATATTTACTTCTACTTAAAAATATTATCTAAAATGACATATAAAATAAAATAACGTATAAAGTAGTTGTTTACACATCGAGAATTATTTATTTAATCGTATATTTTTATTAAAACATAAACGTTCCAATAATGCAACTATATTTTTCAGCAACTTTACGATAAAAAAGTCTGCGATTGAGAAATCATATTCGGAGGTAAGAGAAACATCAGAGATTACATTTGTGATATTTGCATTATCCAGTTTGTATTATTACCGACTAAATGTTCATTCTAGGCACTGCTTAAAATATCCTCTGCGTATTTGAATAAAAAGATACCAAACATTCCGGACTTGAAAGTCGAAGGCGCAGAGGAAAAATGGTACACTTTATACCTCGAATATTACACAACATATATTAAAATAAATTGTCTTAGCCAAGATGAGGCTTTTCCCCTCAGTTGAAGAAAATTGAGATACATATAATATTTTTTTCAAGACTTGAGACGTTCCAATTGAATTCAAATTTCTAATTTTAGGAATATGTGGAACGTTTGGCGAACTGTCTTGGAAGAAAACGAAAAATTGGCCAGGGCGCGGTTAGCTGCGGTGGAAGTTTTTCAGCAGCAAATCGCCGACGATGCAAAAGGCTTGAAGATGCACAAACTACAAATCTCTAAGAAGGCAATCGACCAATTAATGATAGTACAAAAAGAGCTGCAAATGTGCGTGCAAGATGTAGACAAAACAAAAAAATTTTACTTCGACGAAGAGCACAGTGCCCACGATGTACGCGACAAAGCGAAAGACATCGAAGAAAAGTACGTATTTACCATACATGCGGATTTTGCACAGATTAACGAGTAGCTGACATTTTTGTGATTAATTAACTGTTTGATCAATTACAGATTGAAGAAAAAAAAGGGATCCTTCTTTCAGTCGATAACGTCATTGCAGAAAAATAGTGCAAAGGTACAGGAATATCTCAAGTAACTTGTGACGATAGAAATTTTTTTTTGCATAAAAAAAATTACTATTTTCAGGTAAGCTCGAAACGCGACGCTTTGGAGGAGAAGTCAACAGGGGCTCGAAACGATTATTTGCTTAGTCTCGCCGCTGCCAATGCACATCAGAATAGGTATTTTGTAGTCGACTTACAAAACACTATGCAAGTAAGTCACTCCTATATTACTACATTAATTTCTCCTTCTATTTAGAAGAAGTGAACATTTCTTCTTTTCTTTTCTTTTTTTTAACAGTATTTAGAACAAGGTGTTTACGATAAAGTTGCAGAATATTTGACGCTAATGGGTCGTACAGAACTCTTGACCTGCTTAGCTACGCAAAACAGTTTCGGCAAAATTCGTGACCAAGCACAACAAGTAAGTAAAGGAATTCTTGCGAAATTAACTCACAACGTACGTATAAAAATAACGCCTTTGTTCATCCTGTTCATTCTCTACCTCTTCTGCAGCTCACCAGAGAATACAATATACAGTGTTGCTGTTTGTATTATCCTGTCTTGAAGCAACATATACAATACGAATTCGAACCTTGTGACAGCGATCCGGTAGAAAGGTTTATAAACGATATTTTTCAGATAAGATATATACATTTTGAAATGCTGATTTTCATAATACTTTAGGAAACGGATTTGTTACAGGATAACGGCTGATCATTCCGCTGCAGCTACGCTCGGAAAGGAAACTCGTCGCTGGTCGACGAGAATAGCTCGCGAAATAAGTAGCATTCGAGAGAATAGTAGGAAATTACAAGTTCTTCTGCAACTAAAAGAGTCTGGACAAAAGGTTAACAAAAGAACATAATTAATCCTGTCCAAAAGAGCATAAGAAAACTTAGCTAATTATTTCCATTTCGAATCGATTTTTAAATAATTGTATTTAACAATGATTATAGACTGATCCGAACGATCCACAAGGTCCAGATTTAGATACGAAAATCGACGAATTGAAACATATGATACGACGTGCAGAGGTAAGATATGCGATGCGGTGAAACGTGACTCGCGTCAATTCTCTTCTTTACCTATTTACTTGTTCATTAGACAGCAAAACTAAAGGCAGAAGCGAGAATAGAATGCCTTCGAAATGGTGGAGGTTTGTTACTTCTATTTTTCTCCTTTGTTCCAATATAATCAGCGTGACAGATTGTAACTTGACATTTGACAATTTCACTGTTCTTTTTTTCTTTTTTCTTTTTTCTTTTTAGTGAATGTTGACGAATGGCTACAGGAAGCGGAAACATTAAGTGTCCAAGATATGCCACGTTCGGCTAGCTCTCTTTCTGTCAGAACTGATGCATCGGGAACGGCGGTACTTACCTTCATTTAGTTCCAAAATTATTAACCATTACTTACATAGTAAAATTATATAAAATATCGTAAAAAAAAATCACCTTTACATTATGTAGGAACATCCGTCCTCGGATTCGTTTTACGACAGCGATGGAGATGGTGGCAGCGACTTGACGACTGTCGAACGACCAGGCAGCGCACGAAACGTTCCTCAACAAGAAGAAGAAACAACTAAGGAAAGACAAAGACACGATAGTGAAGAAGTTGATGGTAATTCGTATCATAATACAACAATTGGAACATTGCTAGAATGAGGATCTATATTGCTTATATTATTAATTGAACAGCTTTGCTCGAGCAAGAGAAACAACGAATAGAACAACTTACAGTTGGTTGGGACGATCCGACAGCTGTCGATTGGGATAATGAAGAAAAAGAAGAACAGACTGAAATTCATGAAACATCCGAAATGTCCTCTACCCAGCCAATATACAAGTGTACTGCGCTCTATTCATACACGGTGCGGTTTATAAAAAATTTACTTATTACAATAAGATTAATGTTTTACCAAGTAGTTTTATGTTAGGAAAATCATTTTTGTTAGAAAGATATTCGTACATACTTTACTATTAAATATGTTTTTTCTTTTTACTAAAAATGCATTTCTTCACAGGCGCAAAATCCCGACGAGTTATCAATTGTCGAAAGCGAGCAACTAGAAGTTGTTGGTGAAGGCGACGGCGATGGGTGGCTGCGAGCGCGAAATTATCGTGGCGAAGAAGGCTTTGTTCCTCAAAATTATCTCGATGTTGAAAGGGACACAACATCCGGTCTCACTTCCCAAGGACCAGGTCTAGTACAACAAATATCCTTCTCCTCGGTAGATTACACAATCGACGATCATGACGCAGTAGATCCAGATGCTAATTTACAAACTGCAGCATCAGAAACCATTGTAGAAAATCATATTGGAGGTAAATCTATTTTTCAGTCTACGTTTGATTGCACAGTTCTTTTCCAATGTTGAATAATTTTTATCTTCTTCAAGTACGAAACTTCAAATTGACTAAATCAGCTGATTACTAATTAATAAGTAAATATACTTTATAACGATTATTAATTTTTTTGTCAGAAATGGAGCAATATTGTATTGCTCTTTATGATTATGATGCCACATGCGACGAAGAACTTAGTTTCCTTGAAGGCGATATCTTAAAAGTCGTAAGGAAAGAACCACACGACGTCGACGACGGATGGTGGGAAGGAGAATTACGTGGACAACGAGGATTATTCCCATCCTTAATCGTAGAACCTTGCGCTGCAGACGGTTCACCTTTGACTCCACAGGTTAAATTTTAATTGAATGGTACTTTTAAACGATTAACATATTTATTTTTAACGCTGACCTCTTTAATTCCATTATTAGGATGATGTAACACCACCGAGCTCTGCACCTCCAGTATTTACACCACCCGAAATTCCAGAATTTTTATTAGAAAACGAAATAACGGAAAATATGATGAAAGGTAATAAACTTCTAAAAACATGAACATATCGTGAAACGTTACGTTGCATTGTATTGTGTTATATTATACAGAGTCGCAAGAAGAAAAATCCAGTAATACAAACATCGAACAACAGCATCGACAAGAGGGTTTCATAATAAATCTTTCAAAGGACCAAAAAAGTCAATACGGCTCGCAGTTTGAAGGCGATAATTCCGAAGGGCCTGGTATAGTAGGTAAGTTCCAAATCATTCGATTTATCGATTATCGCGCTTTCATTTAATTAAAATCTCAATGTGCACAAAACTGCTGCTTAGTTGTAGAAGTGTCGGATGAATCGGGAACAAAGGTAAATGTATTCCTCTTAAATTGTAAATTAAAGAACACCTATTTAAAGAGTGATTCCATAAATCTAACAGTGTATTTTGTGTTTTTAGGTAGATGATGAAAAAACAAAGTATCTGAACAGTAATCAATCTAAAGAAGATTTCGGACTTGGAGTTGCGCAAATTGTAATTACCGCAGCGACGCCAATGGAAGAAATTGAACATCCATTCCCTGAGTTGGAAGAAACCGCTGATGATACAGTGAAATCGACAGAAAGTTCTGATGGTGATTTACCTTCGAGCACGACTACCGATGTGAACGAAAGTGACTGCAAAGAAGCTACTGTAATAATGGATGAAAGAGAAGAGCAGGAAATTACAGAAGCAACCGAGGATATTGAAGAAAAATCAACGGTTGATGATTTACCAACAGATTCAGCACCATTCCCAGTTAGTAGCAGCTCTGGAAGTGAAGCGGACTCAACGTCCGGGCCAAGTACAGCAGATAATTCTCAGTCTATACCATCCCGTGGTACCGTGATCGAAGTACAAGAAACAGAAGAAGATATTGAGATCGTACCGGAAAAAATGGTAGTAGGAGGAAGGGCAAGTATTCCAGATGAATTACAACCCGATCAGCTAGAGAAGCTGCAAAATCTGAAAGAATCGAATGCCTAGGATTGACTAGACCTCGGAGATGCTGATTATCCTGCCTTATCAAATAAACTGGCTCTTCCGAAAAATCATCAAAATAAATTCCAGCATTTACTGGAATTTTGGAAATCTCCAGAGGTTATTGGAAAGAAAGACTAATGAATAACGGGACAACTAAACGATTTTTATGTTAATATTATGTACACAACTTTTTTGCTAGATGATACTCTAGTGAACTATTTCAAGAAAGGTGTTGCGACTTTTGCAACTTATTTACAAGACATTAATGTACAGTCATAAGGTAATAAAGAAAATTGTCAATACCTATAATAGATGAAAACTTTTAGTTGTTTGTGTACATTCTAAGAGAATTATAATGGTGTTGCATGTAAAAAAAACCGTTTTATTCATAATTATTTTTATTTATAACATCCATGTTTTGAAAATCCTTTATCCACGTTCCATGTTCATATAAACAATATAAAATTATTAACAAACTTGCATTCAAGGCTGCATTCTGAGAGCACCATCTAATCTTATCACTTCTCCATTTAGGAGACGATTTTCAACAATATGTTGTGCTAGATTAGCATATTCATCAGGATTACCCAATCTGTTTGGAAATGGTACTGTTTGCGTTAAAAATGCACGCACTTTTTCTGGTAATTTTCCTACCATCGGTGTGTCAAATATTCCTGGAGCGATTGTAACAACACGAATGCCAATTTTAGCAAGGTCGCGAGCCAACGGCAAAGTCATACCAACAATCGCACCTTTGCTAGCAGAGTATGCTACCTGACCCATTTGTCCGTCAAATGCCGCAATGCTTGCTGTATTAATTATTACTCCACGTTGTCCATCTTCGTCTGGCTCGTTTTTATGCAAAAGTGGTAGAGATAATCTAATAACATTAAATGTTCCAAAAGTATTTACGTGAAGCACTTTCGTAAAAGTATCTGCTTGATGTGGAGTTTGTGTATTAAAATTATACACTTTATGGGCAACAGCTATTCCTGCTGCATTTACTATGACATTTAATTTTTTGAACTTCTTACTTATTGTATCTACAGCAGCAGTTACATCATCCGTTGATGTAACCTGTAAAAGGAAACAAATCGTTATTAATACAGAAATTTCTCTGCAAAGTTCACATGTATATAACATATATGTTTAATGGTAATTCACAATATTAATAATATTAACTGTAGTATACACACATTAAATTAAGATCACTAACAATAATAACATTGGAATTAATAGAACTATAAAGTTTTATACTGCTGATCTTCATACTACAATTCTGATATAAATATGAAGAAAAAAATACTACAATAATATTATTTAAAATTTGATTGATATCTCTTTACTTTATTTAGTCATTATACTATACTGTTAATACTATGAATTTATATACTTCCTATTATTGTTACTATCAATAATATTAACTCTCTACTGTCAAAACAGAGAATTAAATACTTAAGAGGGAGATACCTCTGATTTTCTACATATTCTTTTTAACAACAAATGTACAAATTTTATTAATGTAAATTAAAACGAGATTAATACAATTGATCACTCTATTTTGATATATATTTACAAGGAAACTATGCAATGAAAGTAAATCAGTAAAAATTTTTAAAAATGTTTCATATTTATATATAAATTACCTAGTAGTAAAAAAGTCTCATACATACTTTGACAGTAGAAAATTAATAATATTTACGATATATTTATTTTCTACTTACATCTGTTGGTATGAAAGTAGCAGAGTCTCCGAGCTCTTTAGCAATTTCATTTCCTTTAGATATTGGTAAATCAGCAACAGCAACTTTGGCACCTTCTTTTATAAATCTTCGTACAACACCAAGTCCCAAACCAGATGCACCACCAGTTACAAGAGCAACTAATCCCTAAAAAATATATATATATTTGTATAATATATAAATAATAATATATACATATGTGTGTGTGTATATATAGAATGATTCACTTAAAGTATTACAAGTATTGTTTTTCTTAAAAACTGTGATGGATATATCGATTAATCTTTTTTTTGTTTTAAATTTAATAGTACAAAGGAGCTGATTATATATTTTGAGATGATTGTTTGAGTATCAAAGGAATGTGTCTGTTTTTTGAAATGTAATATCATATTTTTCTTTCTCTTTAAATAACTTCTATGAAACTGAATGACATTTATTTTAGTTATGACAAAAGGAAGATAGACGGATAATAGGTGAACCGTGCTTGTGGCTGCCTAGATCACTGGATTTGACGCTATTAGAGACTATTATTACCTACAATAAAAAGTTATAAATATTGCACCTACAACAAAAGAAGACATGAAGAAAGATACAAAATACATGTAAATCCGTAATTTTAATAATATTGTCAAATGTAAAAAATAATGCGTTACTAAGTAAATGTTTAGAAGTCAATGTGTGATCAACATTTTGACCATTTAATAAAATGAATTCTAATTGAATACTTCAGAATGTATCTATTTCAATTTCTCCTCGGTGTCCCTACAAAATTTTTTTTATTATCTCTCCCGTATCACTTTTTAACTATGTAAAATAACAAGAAATGCTGTACATATATAAGAACTATATAAAAAAAATATATTCCATTTAAAAAAACAGAAGACTTTCCTTTGACACTTAAGCATCTTCAAATCTTTTGTTTCTCAAATAATCAGCTCCTTCATACCATTAAATTAAAAAAACAAAAGAAATTAATCGATATATGCTATAGTTTCTGACAAAATGACTTGTAACACTTTAGGCATTATAAATTTAATACCATCCTGTATATAAATTTACTTTCTTATACATAAATATTTCCTTTTAAACATTTTAAACATATACATTTACTATAATATATTTTTTTAATCTACTTTCTCAATGTAATATCTTTCATCTTAAAAAGAGTAAATTTTATTTAAAAGACGAAAGAAAAAACATAATTTCGTGATGTTAACAAAGTCCAATATCAATGAAATCAAAAAACATGTTATCCTCAACAGGAAATATGCTTCCTGAAATTCGTATGGAAAATAACAAGATGCAAAACACGTCGTACGTAATAAAAGTGCAAATGATTTTATGCTATACAAGTTTATATTTATAATAGTAATGCCAATGCACATAACGACGAAATCATTAATACTTACGTTCATTATTTAAGAAAATATAAAAATTATAAAATATGTACTGCGATAACACTAACAAATATGGAAAATGTCTTAATTGTTGTCAACTACTTCTACTTAACTCGTCTTACTCGAGACGGAGTTAAAATGGAAACGAACAGCATTTGATCATGAGACACTGACTGTAGAAATGAGAGGTGGTAACCGGGACGGCAGAGGGGCAAAGGGAAATCCCTCACTCGCCCTCGCGCTCTGGTTACACGAGTTTGTTTCATGTGTGACATTTTCTGCCAACAGCCTCCTTATTCTTAACGTTGGTGAATCTGTCCGAAATAACCAATCGAAGCTGCATTCCTTTTAAGTGCCTTCTTTTTATCTCTACGTATGTGCAATCAGTATAATAAACCGAGGCCAGCCAATGGAGTTTGACCCCAGTATCAGCACGAACCTTTGAATCGCACGAATTTATTTGCTGTGAATTTTTTATCAGCGAATCAAACAAAAATAAGTAAAAGCAAAATAAATGATAGAAATTATCATTGTAATTGTTTGTATCTCGTACGTATATGTAAAGATTGAGAAATTGCATGTATTTAATGCAATGATTATTATGTCGTATATTCTGAATTGGAAATTAACTTTTGATCATGTATTAAAACAAATCGACACGCTGTTAAATTATCATTAAATAAAAATTATTTCCTCTATTATTTTATCTGTGTACTTATGTATAATTCATTAATAAAAAGATTGCAAAATTTATTTTAAAAAATTTATATTATCCTGCGAATTAATATACAAGTAACATGCAGATACTTGTGCGATTAAAATTTTGTTTCAACGAAGCATGTAAACGTATATACATAAATATACATATATACAAAAATTTTAAAAGAAAAGTATTATCTATATAGTAATGTATTGTACTTAATAATATGGTAATAAAAAGAAATCAATAAATAGTAATAATAATATATTACTGGAATCGTTTTTAGGAAAGCCATTCTAATATGAAGTCATTAATTGAAAACAACATAAGAAGTATTTGAATTTCAAACAAAAATTTACAATATACGTATATTACACTAGCCCAATTGTATATATAATAAAAATTATTTGTGATTACAGTAACATCGCATGATTTACGTATCATTGGTTATATTTTGTTAAACGTATAGGTTAAAAGAAGAAATATCTAACATAATATGTATTTAATTTACAATGACAGTCATGCAGTGTAAAAATTTACAACGCCTTAATTCTTATTATAAATATTGCTGCAATAAATTTTCTACTCAACATTTGTCAGGTATTTACATAATTTGTACATCAAAAGATTACAAGAATGATTGTTATTGTCTCTTTTAGATTTTCCAAAAACTTTTAATGCTAAAGAAGCTGAACATGAATGGTATCAGATTTGGAAAAACAATGATTATTTCACTATTAAAGATAATGAAAAAGAAACATTGAAAATGCTCTTACCTCCTCCTAATGTAACTGGAACATTGCATTTAGGACATGCGTTGACTGTAGTAATTCAAGATATATTAGCAAGATGGTATTTTTGCAAAAGTTATTAATTCTTGGATGTTAAATTAAATATTAATTTAAAAATAATTGGCATTTAGGTATAGAATGAAAGGACATCCTGTGATATGGATTCCAGCATTTGATCATGCTGGAATTGCGACACAAATGATGGTAGAAAAACATCTTTTTAAAACAAAAGGTATTAACAAATCAACTATGGGAAAAGATCAGTTTTTATCATTTGTATGGCAGTGGAAAAATGAAAAACAAAATATTATGAAATCTCAGTTAGAAACCTTAGGTGCCAGTTTAGACTGGTCAAGGGAATACTTTACAATGAGTAAGGTAAAATATAATTCTTTTAATAGGGAGTATCTGAAGTTTTCAGAAAGCAAAATATTTTTTCATATTGGAAATTTTAGAATCATAATATCGCTGTGATAGAGGCACTTGTCATGTTAAACAAACGGAACTTATTATATAGGAGGAAAGATTTAATAAATTGGTCTCCTACTTTATGTAGTACAATATCAGATATTGAGGTAGAACGTGTATACCTTACCAAAAAGACCCAGTTTCAAGTTCCAGGATATAAGAGAATGGTTACATTTGGTGAGATAGCACATATAGCTTATCCAGTGAAAGATTCAAGTATGATTATTTAACTATATTATTACCATACTATGTATAATCAATCTATATGAGAAACTTTATTTCAATTTCTGTTTTCTTAGAATACGAAATAATAGTAGCAACTACTAGACCAGAAACTGTTTTTGGAGATGTAGCAATTGCTGTTCATCCAGATGATGAAAGGTATGCAAAATATATTGGACGACAAGTTTGGCATGCCTTGAGAGAAACATATATTCCTGTTATTTCTGATACTTTAGTTGATAGAGAATATGGTACAGGTAATTATATTTTAATTATTTTACATTTTCATTAGTCTGAATGGCATACTCTTATAAAAAAAAAAAATCGTTTAGGTGCCATAAAAGTTACACCAGCACATGATCCTTTAGATTATCAAATTGCAATGAATCATCAATTAGAAATCATTGAAGTTATTGATGAACATGGAAATATAACTGAAACAGGCAAATTGTTTAAAGTATAGTTATCTTTTATTTAAATAATTGTATTTTTTAGAAGATTTGTCTTAACATATTTTCCTTATTTCATGCTTCTCTATTTCAGGGTTTGCCAAGATTTATTGCTCGAGAAAAAGTTTTAAACGAATTGTCAAATAAAGGTCTTTTAAAAAGTATCAGCGACCATAATATGTATGTACCATTGTGTTCACGATCCCACGATGTTGTAGAGTATTTACTTAAAGAACAATGGTTTATTAAATGTGAAGACATGGCTTGGAAAGCAATACAAGCTGTGAAACAAGGTCATTTAAAAATAATACCTAATAGTTATGAAGATTCGTGGTATAATTATCTTAATAATATCAGGTAAAAAGAAAATATAACGATACGTTTAAAAAATTGATAATATTTATATCTTAGTTATAATATTTTTTCTAGAGATTGGTGTATTTCGAGACAAATATGGTGGGGTCATTCTATTCCTGCATATTATGTTACAGTAGAAGGTAAAACTGAATGGATAATTAGTCGAACTGAAGATGATGCAAAAACTTTTGTACAGAATAAATATGGACGAGACATAAAATTATATAAAGATCAAGATGTATTAGATACTTGGTTTTCTTCTGCAATACTTCCATTCGCAGTAATGGGATGGCCAAAGAAGGTACAAAATAATAATTGAGTATTATTATAATAATAATTAAATAATATATGAGACTGTATCAGAAAACATATTTTTAGAGCGAAGATTTTGAAAAATATTACCCTTTAACATTAATGGAAACAGGAAGTGATATTCTTTTCTTTTGGGTTGCAAGAATGGTAATGCTAGGATTGGAATTGACTAATTGCATACCCTTTAATGTAAGATCATGAGATTTATTTTTTTTCTTTTTATTTTTTAATACCTATTTAAGAATTGTTAATCCAGGAAGTTTTATTACATGGTCTTTTATGTGATACTTATGGAAAGAAAATGTCTAAAACAACCGGAAATATTGTTTCTCCAGAAAATATTATCAATGGTATCACTTTAAATGTAAGTATTAATACGTGTGTTTCGTTCTAAGATGTATTTTATTCATATTAAATATTATGATATAAATAGGACCTTGTTGCACAAATGAAAGAAAGTTATAATGCAGGTTTAGTTAGTGAATCTGCTCTAAAACGAATGTTAAGCGCAAATAAAAAGCAATTCCCTAATGGTATACCAGAACATGGTACAGACGCATTACGTGTGACATTATGCAGTCACAATATCAAAAGTTAGTACATATCACTAGGATTTATTTTTATTATTTTAAAATTTTACTTATTTTACATATAGATATTTTTGTCTAAACAGAGCAACATATTAAATTTGATATTATGGAGTTTCAAACAAGCAAATTTTTTTTAAATAAAATTTGGCAGGCAAGCAAATATATCCTGCTTATGACAGGTGAACAAATGTATCAAAAACCTACAAATATGACAATTATTGATCAATGGATTTTAAGCAGATTATCTCTAATGATAAATGAAGTCAATGATTCATTCTCACAACGAGATTTTCATCAAGTTGTTGCATCAATGAAACAATTTCTATATTATGAATTTTGTGATTATTATTTGGTAAGATCGCGATTATTAAATTTATCATTATTAAAAAAATATAATTTTAATTATTTTAAGCATGACTAAATTTTTATAACATATTGATTATTTTATAAAAATATGAAACATAACTGGAGATCTGATCTTATAGGAAAGTACCAAATGGGGATATAAAAATGAAGACACGGATATACATATAAGTCACACATATAGCTTAAGGAAATGTTTAGAAACATTTTTACGTATATCTGCACCTGTAATTCCATATCTGTCTGACGATTTATACAAAAAATTATCAAATAAATTTCCAGAATTTGTATCAATTCCATCATTAATGGAAGGACAATATCCAATGCCAGAACAGGTAAGACGACATATTGACATTCTAATATGCTTAAAACCAATAAATTTATATACATTGCAGTTCAATGAATGGAGAGATGTTTCTCTAGATGAAAGAATAAATGAAGTCATAAATATTATATTAAAAATCAGAGCTATTATGGGTAATGCCAGTAAAAAATTAAATCCAGAAGGTAATTATTTATAGATTATGTGTATATGTGTTAATACATTAGGAAGTTAACAACGATTTTTATTTACAGTTCACATTGTAACAAGTAAATCAGAAGATTTTACTTTTTATAATAATGTCATAAATTTAATTAAAGGTGGAAGCAAAATTTTCAATATTTTGATATTCTCAAAAGATAATTATACAGAAAATAAAAATAGTATTTCTTATTCTTATAGTCCTGATTGTACGTTATTTATTGTCATCGAGGTAATTATAAAAATTTTATATTTATGTTTTATACTTGTGACGATTTATATTATATTATTATTTATTATTATTTTAATAATATTTTATTTCTAGAATTCTTCTATTTTGCAACAACTTGAGAAGAACATCTTGGAAGAAGACAGTTGTACAAAAAAATTAAAATCGATCACTTTAAAATAAATTAGAAAAATATTTGAAATGAAATTGAATGATTAAAGTCAAATTAAATATAAAAAATAATTTAAATATATTTAAAGCATTTTACATTACATTTACATAAAATATTGTACAATAAAATGAGATCATTCATCAATATTCTGTTTGTCTGAAGAATCATCCTCATTTTCATTACTATCATCTGTATCCTCACTGTCTGAACTAGAATCACTGGAACCATACCAATTTTGTGAAGATAAATCATCTTTTAATATTGTATTCCACTCTTCTAGTTTACGACAATCTATAACAATAAATTAAATATAAATAAATTTCTGTTTCATGTACACATAGTATTTATGAAATTAATGATTACATAATATAAGTACCTAAACTATAAAAGTCGTTGAGTGTATATTGTCTATCTTCATCTTCGAATATACCGCCATATAAGTATAAGATATTATGCTTTGCAACTAATCCAGAATTTATTCTTGGACATGGAACAAACACATTTTTATGTACGTTTTTTTTCTCACCAGCAGTAAATGTTTGTGTTGGTCCTATTGTAACTGTAAATATTCCGTCATCATCAATAACTGTAGATTCAACAGAAGTAGAAGAGGGTTCTTGCATATCTACATCATCATCATCATCTTCAACTTCAATATCATTTTCTTGTCCACTTTCTTCCTTCAGTTTTCTTCTTCGACGTCGTATAGTTACATCTTTTTTTCCATTCAGTGTCACTAATAATGAGCAATAATGTATTTATTCTATTATTTTATGAAAAATTTTATATTAATTAATATATTTACCCATGTGCCATTGAAATTTTTCTAAATCTAAAGCTAATAAATCGTTGTAAAATGTTCCACGAAGTTCCTCTTCTTCTTCTTCATCAAAAACTCCACCAAATATGTAAGCCAAATTTGGTTGAATCAATGTTGCAGATGCACTACATCGTGGCAATACCTTAATTCCTGATTGCTTTACAGACACCCATTTCCATTTTAAGCCAGTCTGATCATTTTCTATAAAATAATATTAAATATTATTTAAGATTTTCATGCAAACCATTTTAAAACATTTTAAAGAATTTTAAAGAATTACTTACTTTCAGGAGTCATTAAAAACATGTCATTATGAATGCAACCTTTATCAACATCCTTCTTTATTCTTTCCTTACTATAACCACCATATACAATAAGTTTATTTTCAGATGTTGGTAAGAGTATGCATCCAGATCTTGGGAGTGGTGGAGTACCTATTCACACAAATTACATTAATAATCTGCTCTAAAACTAAAAAATTTTTTATTTATTAAAATCTTACCAGATAACTGAATCTTGTGCCATATATATGTTTCAAGATTAAATATGTATACATCATTGAAATATTTACAATCTCTTAAATTATCATGAAATCCACCAAATACTATTAATTGTTTTTTTATATGTACCATCCTATGACCACTCCTGGCCGATGGTCCACCAGAAGACCTTAACAAGAAATTAAGAAAATTAAGCAATAAAAAAAATTTATTTATATAATACTTAAAAAGCATGATCAACGTACAAAATTTTTTCCCATTTCTTCTCTGCAAATCGATAAACCCATAAATCTCTATAATGATAAAATTGTGACTCTGAAGGGCTTGAAAATTCACCACCAAATACCCACAGTTCTCCTTTATTTGCAGTTGTAGTCACAGTCTGATGACCGCAACGTGGAGGTGGAGCACCAGGTGCTTTAACGATCATCCACTCATCTTTGTTCAAGTTGTATATAAACATATCTCCATAAACAACTGTCTAAAGATAAATGAGATTTACCAAATAGTTAAAATTAATAGACATTATTATGTATAATGTCTTATACAAGTAAAATGTTAGTCTACCATTCGTCCATCATGAAATTCTCCACCAAGCATAATAAGTTCATCTTTGAAAGGATGTGCTGTTAAAGTAAAATTTACACGTCTGGATGGTGGTGCCACTGTTTTTTCAATAACACGTTGTCTTTTAGCTTCTTCTTTTTCAATTTGAGCAATCATAAGCTCTATATCATCCTAAAATATAAAAAAACAAATCAACATTATTTTCGCCTTACGAATTATTCACTATACAAATATAAAAGTTTTATTCTTTTACTATGACTTATTATCTATAATCTATGATGACTATTATCTATAACTTATTCTATTTTTATAAATGTTTCTCTCTTCCACATTATTTAAATTAAAATTGTTTCGTTTAGATTGTTTAGACACATTTAAGTGTCTAAATATACTTCACATACTTTATGCGAATACATAACAATTTCTTATATTTATTTCTATCTCATATTTTCCTAACCTCACCGAGTGCCGCCAATTCCTTTTTCTGTTTTGCATTCAACTTTTTCTCCGTTTTAAGTGCAGTCTTTACACTACCACTTATTTTCTTCTTGTTTTTATCTTTTTTACCCATCTTGTATGACAAATCCTTTAAAAAGTAAACACTGGAATCTAAAATTTGAACGATCTACGTGATACTAATGCGTCCGTAATACAAATACTACAGTGTAGTACATACAGTATGTATATATATAAGTAAGTAATTAGGTACAGTAACTAATCCATTCTTTAATAATTTTTTAGTAATTTTTATATATTTATTAAATATAAAACAATTTTCATTATTTTCTATTATATATTCAATTTTTTTATATTATTTAATTAATTTATTAATAAAAATTAAATTTTAGAACATTATATATTATTTTTAATTTTAAATTTATAAATTATATTTTTAAAGTATGAATATTAATTTATTCAACATTACCATTATTATTCAGATTTATATTAAAATGAAATTATGACATAATAGAATTTAATAAATTTTTATCGTATTTATATTTATTACATTTACTATCAAGATTATTATTATTAAGAAAATACTTAATCATTTTTAAAAAATTCATATATATAAATAATTTTTCTATTTCTTTAAAAATTAATGAAAAAATAAATATATTATTATTTATTTTTACAATTATATTTTTATTTCTATTTATTTTATTTAATTTTATTAATAATTTTAATTATAGTTTTTAAATTAATTAACATTATAGTTTTAAATTAATTAATTAACATTATAACAAAATATTAAATTGCAAATTTAAAGAAATTATAATCAATAAAAATTATGAAAAATTAATTAATTATTAATTATATAAAATTTTAAGTTAAGTAAACTATTAATCTTCAAAATTAAAAAAATATCGTTATGTATATAAATTTTAATTTTAATTATTAAATAATATTAAAAGAATTTAAATCTTTATTAATAGTTAATTACTATACTATACGTATAACATATGTATAGTACAGTAACTACAATTTTTCAAATTTTGTATTTTTAAAAAAATTGGTAATCTTCTGAATTAGTAATTTTGCATCTAAAAAGAAATTGATATCTGCTAAAATTCTTTTAAAAATACAAAAAATTGTAATTAAATTTATATTCTCTGATATCCTATATGTACATATGTATACAGTTATTAATTAATAAATAATTAATTATTTTGTTTAAAAAATTGTCTTTTATTAGTCATATTTTTTATAACTGTTATGTATATTTTATACAATATATATATATATATATATATATAATTATTCGATTTTTTATCACCAGCTTTTTATTCTGCGCGTATTATTTGAAATACAATACGTTTTTTAAACTTTCAATTTCTAAAACTTTATACACTTTGTAAAGAACGATTTGCAGTTTGTCTCTTTCGTTTGACCTCCGGTTTGCATGTCGATCGTGAAACAGTTGCAGTGAAAACTGCGCTTCATTCTGATCACGAAGCTAAATGTTCTGAAATAAGGTACGTTTCCTCGATTGAAAGTCGATCGCGAAGTAGTATTACATCTGCGGCAAACGTCAAAGTTGAAACAATCCTCGATTGGAATTCTGCTTTCTCGAGGAGAAAAAGGTGACATTTTCAAGTCCGTGCGGTTCGAAGAAAAATCTTATCGCTATATTTCCCACTGTGACGCTGTAAAATTGTTGTTGCAGTTATTCACGGCGTTGTTACCGTTTTAACACGTTCATGCAATGTTAGTTGACTCTCTGTCCCGCGAAGCATTACGTTATTTTTTTAGTAGCCACTTCAATGTTGTGATTATTTTCACATCTGATTAATTACATCGTGGTCGAGTAAGGCGAGGAGGTATCGTAGTCGCACCATGTTTTGGGCAAACAATTACGTGTCATCCCCTAATATTGAGGCCCTTCTCAACAAAGAGGTGAGCGAGTCTTTTTTTAGATAAAACGATTTTCTCTTTGCGATTTAAATTTACACACGTGAAAGAATTCGCCAAAGAGTTCAAGTTAGAAATGTTACGTGCGTTTCAGTTTTTTATTTTGTTGTTCCACCGAGTTCAAAATTATTACGCGTGTTATTTATCTCTTTTGATATGGTATTAATTCTGTGCAGGTTCAGTATTTTTTCACTCACAGAAGTTTCTAAAATGTATCAATAATTTCCAAGAAATGTTTCAAAATACTAAATTCATTGCTACAATATGTGTGCGTGATGTCTGTTAAAAAAAACAGTGATAGTTGCTTTTTTAAAAAATCATACTATATCTGTTGCAAGAGTTACATATTTCCTATCGTGTTGATAATATTTATATATTTTCTTTTTCTTCTTCATTGCTCCAATAATTTATTAAATTACTTCATGTTAAGATTAAACTATTCCATTTATGCTATTTATAAAAAAAAAATTCTGATGTCTCTGCTCCGATAATCTACTTTTTTAGTTTGTTAAATACAATTCAATAATATTAATAACACTTGTTTCTGTACTAATTAAAGAAATTTAATTTAATTTTATCCATAATTTTAGGATGTTACATTGCATGAATTGATGGATGAAGAAGATATATTACAGGAATGTAAAAGCCAAAATAAAAAACTTATAGATTAGTAAGTAAGATTAAAACATTGTTCCTATGAATATTTCTATAAATATTTATATATACATTGTAACATAACATTGTTTATATAGTCTTACAAGGTCTGATGTGATGGAAGAATTAATAATACTTACAACTAAAGAACCATCAGCAGACATAGAAGAACGTTGGCGCTACAAATATCCAAATGTAGCTTGTGAGCTACTAACTTGTGATGTTCCAGTCTTAAATGAAAAATTAGCAGGTTTGAATGAACTTATGATAATTCGAGTGTTTTGTATAATATAAATATATAACTCTAAATTTCTGAGAAAAATGTTAATAAAAGTTCATGATATTTTAGGCAACGAAGCATTATTGGCAAAACTTTATTCTTTTATCGATACAGATCAACCATTAAATCCCCTTTTGGCATCATTTTTTAGTAAGACTATCGGAGTACTTATTGGTCACAAAACTCTTCAGGTGATTATAAGTTAATGTAATAAATTTATTAAAATTGAATATAAGAAACTATATAGAAAATAGTTTTACGCAATAACATTCTTTGTAATTAAAGTATAATTACAGTATAATTACAAATATTATAAGTATTAAACATTAAATTATCTTTCTTTTATTCCTTAATCATGACCTGAACCTACAAATCCTATATTTCCATCTTTTCCATCAGAACTGGTATTCGTATCAGTTCACTTGTTTGCAGCTTTTAGAGTTTTTGAAAAGTCGTCAGACATGCGTCGATCTGCTTTTACAACATTTAGAAACATCTGCAATTATGGACTTAGTACTGAAACTTGTTAGTCAGGTTGAAGGAAATATGCGGCAAAATATACTAAATGTAAGAAGCTTGAAATTTTTTTCTTTGACAGTATATAGTTAATTTTATATCAAACCTAAGTACTTTATTTATTGTATTTGATTATATTATTTTGTTTTAAGTTTTGTGTATTTATTTTTCATTGATTTAACAGTGGTTGGATAGTCAACAATTAGTACAAAGAGTGATAAAATTATTATCCCCAAATTCTGAACCAACTAAGCATGCAAATGCTGCACAATTACTTTGTGATATGATAACTGCTGCGAGAGAATATCAACGTACATGTACAGCACGCACTGGTCCAGATCCTATTTTAAATACTCTTGAATCGTGAGTATAAATAGTGAAAATATGAAGATAATTTAAGATATTTAAATTCTATCGTTTATTACAGAACAGATACAGTAAGCCTGTTACTAGAGACTATTTTAACTGGAGAAAAACTAGAAAGTAGTATTCTTGGTGGAATTCAGGTACTTCTTACACTTTTACCAAAACCTAACAAGTAAGGATGTAAATTATTTAAAAAAATTTTTAATACCTTGCAAGCAAGTATACGTATTTTATTAATAGCCCTATTTGAAATTTCAGTGGAAGAAATGAGGATAGTGTTCACGGGAATGGTATTGAAGACGAGATCACAGATAGTGAAGAGCGTATAAAGATATCAAATGCAACTTTGCCTTACCTAGAACAACTTCACAAACTTCTGCTGGATCCACCTTATGTAAATATTAATGTTACTATATATTTTCCATACTGTGGATTAATTTCATCTAACATTTTTTATAAGAACTAAATATTTTCCTAAATATTGTATAGGAAAAAATTATTTTATTCAAAGTATAATTTTTCACAATTAAATCTTTATACTACAGAAACCTCCTGTTAAAACAACCACTGGCGTATTAGAATGTCCAGTAGGTATTACGCGTTTACATGTTGCAAAGTTATTCACGACATTAATGGCAACTGAAAATGTGAAGGTCTATGAAGCCTTAATAGAATTAGGAACATTCCAAACGTTACTCGTAAGTTAATTTAATAACAATTAGGAGTAATTAAGTTGAATAATTCAATTCGTAGTAATTAAAAATGATTGAGAGATTTATTTCATTTCTTTTAAGGATTTATTTTTTAAATATTCGTGGAACAATTTTCTACATACTCAAGTACAATTTTGCCTGGCTTTAGCTATTAATTGTGATTTTAAGGATACAAATGATATTATTTATGATAATGTAAGTATTACAATCAATAAAATGAATCAATATTTATATTTATATCTGTAGTTAATTTGATTAAATTAATTTTTAGATATTTAACAAATGCAGATTAATAGAGCGAATTTTGCAAGCATGGGATGAAAATGATAGTAAACAGTATGTTAAATAGTAATTGAAATAATATTGCATAAGTTTATATTTTATAGTAATATAATTTTATTAAAATAATCATTTTTACATTTTAGAAATAAAGAAATGAAAAATAAGCAAGGATACATGGGCCATTTAATAAACGTTGCAAATAATATTGTTAATCAACGTGAAAAAAGCGAAAATTTAGATAAATTTTTAAAGGATAATTTATTACCTGAGTGTCTTAATAATTGGGATAATTTTGTGAATATTGAACTAACAAAAATTAATAAGATTCATCAAATCCATTTGGTATGAATATAAATCATTAGATAGATATTATTTATTTTTATATTAATATTAGAATTGTTTGTCACTGTGTAAGTTATAATTCGAATATTTAGGGTGGAAAACCCCAAACATCCATGACGAGCTCCACTGAAAATCCGGATGAATATAGTTCTTATCCCCAAGAAGAATTTCTTCAGGTTCAACGAGTAGAACAAGTTAGTAACATACTTTCGTATAAAATGTATACTGTCACATATAACAAAAAAAAAGATACAAATAATATATATAAATATAAATACTTTTTGTATATAAAAAGAATAGATTATAAGTTAAGAAAGTTTGTTTTTGAATTGTAATATGTTATTATTTTTCACGATCTTGTACAACATAAATAGTTTTACTCTAATTATCTGGGACAACATATGACGCCACAGTTTCCTGAAAACTTTGGATTCCATGACGATCAATTTAATGATGGCAATGATGCTCTTCAGTAAGTAAAGTATACTTTGTTAATTAATAATGATTTATATATTATATATTCGTGTACATATGCATTAAAAAAAAACTAGGAAACTGATATTATAATGAAAAAACATAATATAAAGCTATATCTTCGCAATATATATATATTTTGTTATAAATACTATTGTAGTAACTCGGTTGGCCAATTAACAACAGTGGCCTTTTCTATAAGCGAGGAAGATCTAGACAAAAGAGAGGATATGTTCAATAAGGTATAAGATGCGTTAATAACATGTATCAATAAACATCTTAAATTTAAAACTTTTGATGATTTTGTGTAGATATGTCAGCAAAAACAAAAAGCAGATTTAGAGGATTGCAACACAGGAGGAGAATGGGGCGATGAAGGAGAACTCACTTTTCAGACAGTGGTAGATAAACGTGATTGGCCAACAAAACAGCAACATAATGATTCTAATTCATCCGATGAAGATGATGAAGATCCACGAGACATGCATATGGAAATTGATTCTACAGAGCGTATGGTTTAATTTTCATATTTATTTCTATTTTATTTTCTCATACAAAATAAATTTTCACTTCATTGTTAGTTTCAATATTTCAATAGTTTCAATTATTAGTCTCAATATGTATAGTAATTCTCAATATTTATTTTTTGCGGCACTATTGCAATAATATTTCTTATCTCAGCTTGGGGTTCAACGGAACCGTTGCCAACCAATCCTGCAATTCCTGAAGTGAATCCATGGGATGTTGTATCATCAGAGCCAGTTGAATCTACTGGTTGGGCAAATTTTGACAATTTTGAAAACGCTCTTAATGTGGAGAATGCTGTGATAATAGATAATAAATTGTGTGATGAAGGTAAAAAAGAAATGTCGAACACAACAGTTGAGAACAAAATGGAAACTTCGTTGGGAAGCAAAGTAACCGTGGAAGCCATTGGGGCAGGTGACATGAAAATTGAAGATACAGTTGATAGTACAGCTTCATACGTAGAAACAAATATAAATCACCAAAATACCGAGAGTAGTTTGTACTCTGGTTGTACTGCCGATAAAAATGCAAATCCAAATGAAATTGTAGATAGCAGGTAAATAGAATGTGTTTATATATTCTTACGTAAAAATGTAATTCCACCAATATATGTAACATATATTTATGAACTTCAGAGAAATCAAGTGCGAAGGGAACATAAAGAATGCGGAACTTGCGACTACTACGGTACAAAATGAAAAATCTTCGAATGATTATACAATTTCGTGTAGTTTAAAAAATGTATCGCCGGAAGCTGTATTATCATCGACAGATACCAAATGAAAAATTATTTGTTGAGTATGATATTGCAATAGAACAAAAAAAGTCATATCAAGTATAAATTTGTACGAATGATCAGAATATATATTACGTCCCTATATTTTCATTAGATCACATTAATTGTGCTTCATTGCGTTGGCGCCTGGGTAACAACTCACAGCAGGGTATAAGTATGGATTGAAAAGTAAAAGACTAACCGACGCTCAACTATGAATAGTATATTACTTGATGTACATGTACATGTTCTCGGATCGCCAAAGTTTCAATTATAAATACAATTAACCTCGTGAAATACAATTTTCCAGATTTTCTTAATGGACATAGTTGTTAAAAATTTCTTTAGGTTATTATTTGTACGTAATTAATATAAAAATTTAATTGAATAGTCACACATCCTTTGTATCTCGGATTTGGTATAATATATTAGTTAGCATGATGAGATAGACAAAGTACAATTTGTACAAAATTGATGAATGCCAAGATGAATTTAACTTGGTCGCCTGATACCTGTTCTCACAAAAGTATTACATGCTGATGTGTGTGCGTATATATATATATGTGAATGTACATATACACATACATACATATATTGTAATGTTTAAGTGATACTGATACGAGGCTCCTTAAAAAGATAACCGTAAATATTAATGTTTAATAAAAGAAGAAAACTGGTGCTTTTGCTTCTTCGTTCGATAAGGCAAAGGTACTTATGTGCAGTGCCTATTGTTTGATTAAACGTTTGCTCGTGCAACGATGCGATATAAACAAAAAAGAAAATTATGTATTTTTATTACGTTGATGGTAATGTTCATCAAATGTATACACATGTAATGTAGTGAAATATTTCAATAATGAACTTACTTTTATTTGCATTCCAGAGAAAATTTAGTAAAACTTAATTAATAACTATAATGTTCTTTTCAAGACGATCTTCCAAAAAAATATAGTATTAAATTTCCGAAAAAAAACTCCGAAGTTTTGAGTGGTCTATGCTTTTAACAATACTTGTTCAATTTTTCGAAACAAAATTTTGTGATCTAAGTTTTTTGATTATCTAAGATATTTTGTTTGTTTTTAAAATTTTTGGTATAATAATGTGTTTATAGTATCGTACATGAAATATTGTACATAAGTAATAAATATAAACAGTGTTCAGAATTAAATGAAGATATTATTATTATTATTCTTAATATTTTTATTTGATACTATTGTGTAATATTATTAGAATTATATAAGTATTGCGTGTGTTGTAAAAATATCATAGTTAAAAATATTGATATATCTTAATTCATTGATTTATAAATCATAAATTCTAATGGAAAGCGCTATAACTAAAATGTATTGGAAACATGGTCGAGATATTTCTAAATAATAAAATAAAATCCTAAAATTTCTTTATGTTTTATCAAATTATGATAATTATTTTATCAAAAATCAAATAGCATTTCATTTATTTTATTAAATTACAACTTGTCACAATCCAATGATAACGCTGTATGCTTACATATTTAAAAAATAATATTTAAATATAACAAGACAATGTTACAATGTTCGACCTAGTGAATCACAAATAATATTGTTGATATTAATAAAAAGAATTTCGAAGGAGTATGAATATGAATTTAATGTTTCGTTCTTCAATTTTATTTTACACGCATAAAACATAGAATGTAAATAACATTTTATTTAATTATAACAATTGAAATCCACTGATATTTAATTTTCAATAGAAAAATTCGATCATATTAAGTTTCAAAATTAAACAAATTTCCCGCAAAATTTCTCGTAGAATAATAATACTAACACTAACTACGAAATGTAACGTAGATTTAACATTCCATTTTAATATTCTATAATGATTCTGAGACACTAGAGAAAGACCTTTTTCCAATCTTTACACAAAAATTTCTTACTAATTTAACATAAGGAAATGATAACAGAGACATAATTGTCCTTTGAAATTCTGCAAAATTATTGACCTGTTCTATACTTTGTCTGTAAAGTTAGATTGGACGTCGCAGACAGTATCGCTATATTCATGTTACTAATATCTTAAGATTAATCTACAATATATTGATCATAGGTATGCATTTAGAATATATAATTTATTAATATATTATTGCGATTATGTGTATAATTATACATATGTATATATGTGTACACTAATATTAAAATCTTAACTTACAAAAAAAATTGAATTTGACGAAGCAGACTATCTTCTACGCGATTACGTGACGATTGCATACCATCATTGAGAAGATTTATTATTGTATTAAATTGGTTTGTAATTTGATAAAGCGTATTTTATTTTCTTTTTACATTATTTTGTACTTAGTTTTAAGAATATATGTAGTAATTCTGGTCTTCGATCTTATAAAATTTATCATACATGTTCCGTTTAAATTGCATGTGATATAATCTATCACAAGGGATTGAAATTATAAAAAAATATTTTTATAGAAATTGTTTGATATAAAGAGATATGTTATGTGCTATTAATGTTATTTCTCGAGAAAAAGTCGTGGAAGAGATTTCAAGGTTAACTTTATGCTTTTAAACGGAACTCTATATAATTTTGAATCTATTAATCGATTTATATAGATATTCCTTAGTATTGACTTGTTTATATCGAAAAACCATTGGTTTAGGAAATAATTCAATTTTAATTTTGTGAAATCTATTGTGTAAAAGATGAGAAATTGTGTTTATGTTCTTGTCTTTTGTACAATAACCTTATGAAATTAAAGCTAAAGTATTTCTTAAATTAATTTTTATATAAATAGGTTAATATTTTTATATAGAAAGTATTTACATAAGTGCATTCAAAATTACCCATTTAAAAAAATAAAAATCTTCCTTATCACTTCATTTGCAAAAGAATAATTTATGTCATATGATGATTTATTTTGAACCAAACAACTTTTGTTAAAGTAGTTTTTTTATCATTTAATCTTATCCTAATCCTATATAATTTGATTCCATCATTTTCAATTAAATGAAACACCCTGTATGTAGTTAGTTATTATAAAATATTGCTTATTAGATCTCTATCAAAACTGAAAACTATAACTTATTCTTTATCTATTTTTATTATTATATCAATATATTTGAAATCTTATATTTTAAACTATATTCTACGCCATAATTGGTAAAATATTTTTATTATTTATTTTTTCAGTTTGATGGGGATAGTTAAGTTTGTGAAATTTGTAAAGCGATATTGGATAGCAACACTATTCCCAAGCTTTACCGTAATTGCTATTTCTGCAGATCTGTGGCATACTCATCAGTGGAAGAAACGTTTAGCTGCAAAGGGAAATTAAATGTAAATAATTAAAATGTTTAAAAAATTGTCATTGGTACAACAACAAATTATTGCTACTACTGGCTTTGTAATCGTAGCAATAACTGCACGCTATTTTTACAATTATTATTCTGGACTAACAATGTCAAGTTTTCGTGATAAATCAGCTCTATATGGAAGAGAGTTAAAACCTGGAGAACCTCCATCTTGGCCATAATTTACTTCTATGTTGTATGCGTGTATGTTATAAAGATAATTACAGCTATATAAAAATAAATGAATAGAAAGAAGTAATAAATTATGTAAGTTATAATGACTGTTCATTATTTATTCGCCAAATATTAAATAATCAATACATAAAACATATTTTCCTTAACGAATGATTCTTCTTATTTCATTTTAGAAATATCACAGAAATTTTTTATCAGTTTTCTCAATTGACTTGTTTTTGCATATAATTTTTACTCGTTTTCACGAGTAAAAATTAATTCTATAATTGAAAGCATACTATTTGTGTTAATGGATACCAATTTTAAAACAGCTACCTTGTATTTCTAATATTTCATTGTATTGAAATAGAGACAATTCTTGTTTATGGAACATTTCACAAATTTGTATTTAATTACATTAAATTTGCCCCTAAATAATATTTCTTATGTACAATAAAGTTAAAATTTTTAAATTTTATTTGTACATTGTATTGAAATCTGTTGTTTTTCATTGATATTTATTTATTATATTTACTATATATGTATATGATTATTGTAAATAATTGTACTCCAATAATTGTAAAATGTATTCATAGATAACATCTCTCTAATATTAGTAAATTTTTACATTTTAAAATAAACTATGATTTTACTGCAAAAGTATATTTATTTCAGCTAAATTTCACTATATATTAAAGGGATATTAGATTTCACTAGTGTGTCAATTTTTCAACACCATGTACCATAGGCATATGTTTATACAGAAATAAAACTAGCAAAAGATATCAACGCGTTTGAAGTTTTTTTTATTAAAAATGTTTAGTAATTTTGATTAACGACAACTTATCTTCCATTATCTTTTGTTGGAAGAGTGCAATAAGTTAAATAGAAATTATACAAGGTATTGTGCAAATTAATCATACATATTAAGTTTCTGAAAATGTTTTATAATTTAAACACTATTTCAAAGGTTTCCCCTAATTTAGATTGTTCTTAATTTGCCCGTCTATCATAAAGGGGGCGCTATTATTGATTCATTAGTTCAGGGGCATCTAGATGGCGCTTTAAAGTCTCCATATAATATATTTAATTTTATACTATTTCGTTCTAAAGAATAGACTCGTGCAGCAAATACGTGACAAATATTTTATAACTCATTTTCGAAATAATCGGAATAATAATATTCGTACATTTCCTGTATTTAGAAAATTAACATCTTCCCGCCTAATATGGAGTACAATGCCGACATGCGCACGCATATCGATTTGATCAATGGTTTCGTACATTTTGTTGAGAACAGTATCGTAGATAGAAAACGAATACCCAACATGAACATGTTACATAGAAAAACGAAATGATACACGGTGAAGTTACTAACTCAACTGTAAATCTTTCAAATGTAATTGGAAATCATGTCTTAACGTTGAATTCTTCAATTTAAAAATTACATACAGACTATATCAACATGCATTAAGTTATTAAAAAAATTACTATCCCTCGTATAAACCGAGCAACTTTTCATTACGTCAAATTTTCGTTGAAAAGATTCAACACGATTGAAGCATAATTCATATTTTGATAAAAAAAATCATCGACTTTACAGCCACAAGTTATATTTAGAGATTAGCTTGATTTTGCAAGCGTATGGTGTGTACGAACGAGAAGAAATACAGTTGAAATATTCGTTAATAAGGAGCCGCGAGCATGTTCGGAAACTATGAAATCGAATTTTTTTTTCGATACAGGGAAAAAGGAGAGAATGGGGCACGAGCGACATTTGGTACGGCAATGTAAGTTGCGTCGTTGGCAGCAGAATGGTGAAGAGCAGAGGGGGTTACGAGCTTGCATCGTTGCAGCGTTGCAGTTGTTCGCCATTGCTAGGGAGTTAACTTGGATACTAGGCTAGGCGAGGATCTCGCTGCTCGCCGTGTTGTCCTTCCCCCTCCCCCTTGCATCGTGGAAAAAACTATTTAGTGATTTCGTGTTACGATTTTGGGTATTTTGAGATCCGGGCGATTTCGAATCGGCCTTCGTTCGGAAGGAATGGAGAAGAAGTGGCAACCAACGATGATCACAACCAGCGAGACGGTCTTGCATGCCAATCTCCTAACGACAACGGGCCAGCGTCTTACTCCAACAGGCAAAATCAGCCATGCCAAGACGCGTGTCTACACGCAACGATATCGAAAAGAATGGGAGCAAATGCCTGATTTTAAAGGTACATCCCGCTTATTATTTCCCGTTGCTAATTTTAAAATAGCTCGCTGTCTCCGGCGAGACGAGCGTGGCGTTTCGTCAACATTGTAACGTGCTGTACCTTGCCACGCTGGATATCTGCATATGTATATAATAATTCTAGTATCGTAGCTCTGTCGCCTCGTTGCTTCGAAAACGACGCTTTCTCGTTAAAGACGAAAGCGAATTATTTTTAGAGAGAATTATCACCACGTAGATTTCCCATTTTTCTTTCCTCAGTGATTGTTATCCTTCGGCTCGACGCAGGGACTGTCTTCCTTGTGTCTTGCACCTTTTTTTTGTTTCGTAAAAGTATACCTACAGTTGCACGCAACTATCATGTATTACATTAACAATTTTCGTAGAACATAACTGCAACATGATTTATCGTACACAAATATCCTATTAGTTTTAGAGTCAATTAAATTCTGGAACGTACTTAAATACTCAATATTTGTTTTCTTTATGAAAGAGAAAATTCGATGTGCTGTTCTGCAGTATACAGTGTGACTGATATATAGTCCATTCAACGACTCGAGTCAATCGAGATAAATAAAACCACGTGATCAAATTCTAGGGGAAAAAGGGTCAGTGTACAATTTCAAGATATCACGAAATGGAAAATTATTTTTGCGAGCATTAACCTCTCAAAGCCTATCCTTTTTGACGCGTGAGAAACTGTCACGCCCTCTTTAGGCGTTTCACATCTTTCCTCCAATTTTCTAAAAATCTCCCGGCGAGATTTTTTTCACAAAGAAATATTCTTTCAATCAGTTTGTCACTTTCATTTCTTCTTAATCTTCTTAATCGTCTACATCAGTACAATGCTTTCTGTAAACATCCGTATAATGTTCTCGTTCTTCGAGTTCCTTTTGGTTCGCTTGCGTTCTCTAGTTGGCAATATCTGAACGTTTTCAATTTTAAATGTGCGCCTTGTACAAAACGTGATTGGTACAAATCGATCAATCGGACGCACGGAAATTGAGATTACGATTCAAAACGTTTCTTGTGATAATATAAACCATTCATAATTCACTAAGAATTACTAGCCAATAACTGAACAACTATTTTTACAACTGTGTTTACATGAATCGTTTTATTCAATTGTTGTGTTATTTCACTAATTAGAAAAAGCAGGCGAATCTACACGAATATCATTGTCAAATATTTGTAAGAAAGAACTAGGGAGTAACACTATCAAGAGAGTTGTAAACAATTCTATCTGCCGCAGAAGCTTCTGAAAGTTATATATTATGCAGTATACACAATGAAAGCGTCGTTTATTTCATAATGTTTCTAGAATGATCTATAAAAATTACGAAGAGAAATTAAAGGAAGGAACACCTTCAGGAGAAAAAGTTTCGCCAGTTTTTGAGAAACTAGGAGACTAAATAGGAATTGAGTCAAATAGTAAGTGATCTTTTCTTCTAAAATTAAATACGAGCGAATGATATCTCTATGTCATTTAATTTAATTTATACTACCAAGGATAATGAACTTAATTCTGAACGTATGTACATTTTGTGAAGAGGACTCTTAAGAGGTTAATGTTCTCTATTTTATGATATTTCGAGATTGTAAATATGAATCTTGTTTCCCTTAGGATTTGATCACGTAGTTATTGTCGATTGACTCGATTCATTGAGCGAATCATATAAAGGTTACCAGTAAAAGTTCTATTAACAATAAATCAACATACATTGATGTCATCGTACAGTTGAAACGTGTTTTAACGAAACGGATTATCTATTTCGTAGTCAACGTGCTCGAGACAACTAAATAAATATTTAATATGTTTTGTCTTAGGGTGGTTAACGTCCGTACCGTTTCAACCGACACGTGCTTACTGTATGTACTGTAAGAAAAATCTCCATGCGCATCGACTTTCTTTGTTAAAACATACGTGCACGATGAAACATCAACGCGCAGCTTTGCTACACGATGCGGAGGAGAAGAAGAAAGCTGCTGCTCGGAAAGGACACCTAGAGGAGAAGGTCGAAGTGGAAGAGGTTGAGGAAATTGAGGTTCAAATTCTTTTTCTAACTTCACGTTACTCGAGTCAATTGTTCAAAATTAAATTAGAATTCTATTGACTGTGGTAACAAACAACATTGAGTAGAAATTGGTTAACACGTTCTCTTGTTTTTTACCTTTTTAGACTATGGAACATACTCAAACTGAAGTGGAAGAAAATGAAGACGAAGTGGAATATGTCGTCGAGAGATTAGAAACAGACGATGAACTGGATGAAACTCAAATCAAACATCCAAGTGAGGATGTTACTGGTGAGGTTGAAGACGAAGAGGAAGAAGAGGAAGAGGATGTCGGGCACATGCCTTCTGATGACGACGACGTTAAGGATTCGATAAAAAACATTAAGATAGAAAGAGTAGTGAGTGACTTCGTTGTTTATATGACGAACGTTTTATAAATTCAGTTTGAGAACTGCGATTTAATTGAAAATTAATTCAGGGAAATTGCGACGATTCTTTAACCGAGGCAATAGATCACATGGAGAGTGAATACCTGGAAGATACGGATAACCATGAAACTGTAC
The DNA here is from genome assembly GCA_030673865.1 of Melipona bicolor. NCBI lineage: Eukaryota > Metazoa > Arthropoda > Insecta > Hymenoptera > Apidae > Melipona > Melipona bicolor. The sequence continues at coordinate 788,528 of JAHYIQ010000042.1, read as the reverse complement.
AAATGGAAATAGTTGTAGAGTCAGAAGATCAAAGTAATCCAGAAATGCAAGTTGTATCGATACTTCCCGATATAGAAGATTCTAATAAAGATTCGCCGAGAGAGTCACGCGAGAATGAAAGAGCGATTCGGCGGGGTGACAGTAAATTAGACAGAAAATCTGCAAAATTATTGGTAGATATTATAAATAGTCTATTATAAATGATATTCTAATGAAAGATAAGATATAAATAACATGATATTTTAGCAAGACGAGTGCAAACAGCAAGGAGATTCGGGAATAATGGTGGCATGTCCATTACCTATTTTAGGCACAACTTATCAAATTAATTCTTCAGTCGCTCCTACTACTAATACTATCGGTGTGCTTCAGCCAGTGAATACAATTCCCATTGCACCTACACAAAATAAAACAATTACTTTGACGTCGGGTGGTAAAACTCTCACTTTAACAGGTGGTACATTCCAACCTGGTACTCAGTACGTATTAAGTAAACTAAAGGGTCAATTTCCAACGGTGGTAATGGCTGATAAGAAAACTGCAGTTGCTAATCAAGCGGAAGATGCCACGAAAGGCGTTCAGATGAACAAAGATGAGTTGGCTGTAGCAAGTACCAGTTATCAAAGTCCGAAGAAAGTACGTTGACGTTCTAAACAAACATAATAATTTTTTTTCTATCTTTCTCGATTTTGAAACGTCGTGTCTTTTTTTTAGCATGTACTTTTAAAAAGTGTTCATAAACCGTTTAAGAAACCTCGTATTTCTACTCACGTTGTGGACACTAGCAAAGGTTTACCAATTGGAGGTTTGCAAGTTAGCCTTTATAAGTTAATGGACGGGAGATGGACGTTTTTAAATGAAAGGTATAATACCTGAAATCAAATATTTCTTATATTTATTTTCTCAAGGTCTACTGTTTCTACAATAAAATCGGTGTCTTTTTATTCCAGTAATACGAGCCCGAACGGTCGATGTATAGATTTGGTGGATAATACGAAAGTTAATTTCACAACTGGACGTTACAAGATACATTTCGATGTTGACAAATATTTCACGCTAAGAAGGATAGAAACAATGTATCCATTTATCGAGATTGTTTTTGATGTGAAAAACCCTGCTAGCCACTATCACATACCAGTCCTTCTAAGTCCGTTTGGTTATACCACTTATCGTGGTTCCGAAAGATGAACGTTAATGAAATCAGTGTGTTTATTAAGTATCTTATTTCTTTGTAAGTATTTTTTACGACTCGAGACGCAGACAAGGCCACGCATTTTTAACGATATCGGTTGACCATGCAAAGGAAACCAGCTGTATTTTCATATTTGACGAATTTGAAAGTGGAAAGATTTTATGTAAATTGTTGTTAGCTGCGCGCGAGTTTGCTATATATGGAGTGAGTGTTACGAAAGAATGAATTTGGTGGTGTTCAATCATTGGTAGAGTTATTAAATTGTAATACAAGCATCCGTGTGAAGGAAATATATTTTATTTCTTAGTTTATAAAAGTTTGATATTTTCTATTTTGTTACGTACTTTGCTCCAGTGATTCAGTCCAAATCGAGTTCGAGTCTACTAAACTGTTTTAGAAACGTTTGCGTTGTCTACGTCAAGTGGTACGTAAAAACACGCAACAACAATAACACAGTAAAATTTTCACGCGAGAGATCACGATATTGAAGAATCAGGGAAGAACGTACCTTTTCGATTGCAAGATCAACGAGAAATATTTTTGCCGAAATGTCGGGTCATGTTGTCTGCAAAGTCTGCAGGTTGGAAGAAGTCGCAAATGGTTTTCTATTGCGGTGGTAAATAACTTCTGCCGACATCTTTCGGTGGTAGATTGTCAGATTTAGAAGATTGTACCTTCGACTTTTGATCGTTTCGACTATCGCCACCACCACGTCCGCCTTGATTTCCCGATCCGGGAGCCTGGCCGGAAGAAGACAACTCACCGGTACCGAATTTAAAGCTAGCTCTATTTCCGTTCTCGTCAGCCTCGTACCTTCAAACGCATGTGAAAGCAAGAATAAATATTAAGAAGAAAAGAAATAACAATAACAAGAAACACTAAAGAAGAAAGCGAAAAGATTGTTGCTCACTTGACAGAGATGGGAAGGCCTTCAGGACTTTTGTAAGAAAAGCTTCCTTTTACGGCTCGTACTAGCTCACCGTCCACCAATTTCAACATTTCCGTTTCTTCTCTTTGCACGTCATCCACCGGTGCATTCGACGCTGGTGCATTCACGCTCGATATTGGACGATTCCTTGCTTTGTTGTCGTCGAACGGTGTATTCAAAGCGAGGCCACCGGCACTACGAGCGAACAGAGGTGCCTTTTGATCCGGTGATAACTTATCACCGGCGCAGTGCCACATACAGAGAATCACTAGCCAGAGAATCTGAGATCAGAGAAGATACAGGGTAAAATGCGACGAACGAAAGCAATTTTTGAAAAATGTCTCGTCGAGCCATGCGGTGCGTTTTCATACATCAGTCACACAGTAAAACATTGATATTTTTTTTCAAATGAATGAATTCTCTTGCCATATTGGAATATTGGCCATGTTCCTCTTTGATACGTAACGAATACAGTCGCTTGCCCTAAGTCGTGAATACGACTTTCGTATCGAGCGATTCGCGATGACCTTCTGACCTATGGGAACGTATGGTAAAAGTGTTTTTTGCGACTCTCCAGCACATGTTACGTCGATACGTGTGCAATTAACGATGTCTAAGAGAGAGACACTTTCTATTTCATCTATTTGATGTAGCCTTTACTGTTAAATTCACTCGATTCGAAAAGAAAAAAAAGAAATGAAAATCCTAAACGACTGGTGTGTCGTTCGCGACGCGCGTACTCGCGTTGCGCGGGAATGTACTTTGTCTGCGAATTTTAAAATTACTTTTGCCATAAGTTTTACTTTGAGTTGAAAACATACCAGTGATCGAGGCACAATTTTCCGAGCGGTCATTGTCGCCGTCATAGATCAATCACATTGATCACGACACTTTGAATAGCATCCCCCGATAGACACTCGCGACGATATCGCTGGATTTCAGAAGCCACTTGACGTTTACTTCACTCCTTCGCTCTGTCAGCTTTTATATACCCCGATACTAGCTCTGTGCAAGGACGATACTTTTTTCCCCCCCTGAGACTGCGAAACTGAGGTTGTCGCAGGGAATCGTACTGATCACGAATCTCCTTTGTTTAGAGATTTAACCAATCTTTAATTCGGCTCTCATCATTCTTTTTCTTCGTTACAATTTCCATTGTGCCCCGCTGTGAACAACTTTGACATATGACAGAACCTTTGATACAATATCTCCTTTCTCTTTAATTGTTCTTCGTCTCTGAAAAAAGGGTGGTAACTGTATTTTTTTTGCTCGTGCCATTTCTTTATATTTTTCAATGTTTCAAATTCGCTTTATCTTACAAAAAAAAAGATACGATTTTGTTAACTACTTGCGCTGGCAACTGATTGCGGACCATAACGAGTGACCAAACCGTATACAATAATTCGTCGCTTTCTTTTTGAACTCGTCGGTATGACATCACTGGATAGAAATGATTGAGAAGTAATAAATTTATTGTTTTGCCTGGGTTATACTTAAATATACCTAAAACTGAGAAAATATTGCAATTTTGGGATAAAAAATTTTCGACGTGCGTGGCATGTCATTTCAGCGCAGGAGATTAAAAAAACAGAGTTTCGTCCAATTTTGTCTATGATTTGATTTATAAATCTTCACCGCAACAAGAGAAAGAAACAACTACAAGAATAAAGGGCCGAGACAAAGATTATAAACTACGAAATATTTGTAGTCGTTAATGAAGATGAGGACAAATAAACATTCCTCGAGTGATCTGAAAGAGTTTTTCGCATCGAACAACAGCAACGACGCTGAAGGAAGAGACGGAGAATCCCACGCGTTAAGGACGCGTTGCGTATCTGTTGTCGCTGGACGTTCTCGATGAATTGCTGGCAAGGGACACGTACATGCCCACTGCACGTATATACGTGCCACGTTCGTTCGCGATTATTTTTTTTTCTGTCGAGCGCGGTCGTGGAGACGGGCTGGATTTATCGCCATCCGTTTGCCACGCGATTCAAAGGCCAACGTCGTTACGATCGATGTGATCTCGCTCTTTTAAGGGCACGCGGGCAAACAATATGGTCTCTGAACCGCTAATAGGATGCGTTTGCTCTTTCTCGATAGGTAGCTCTTTCTCGAGCTCTGAGTCGCGCTGACATTTTATCCTCTTATTCCGTCCTTTCGTACCAAACCCATCGCATTCCCGTCGCGTGCCCGGTAGCCCGATACGACGCGATGATCTTTTCCCGTTTTTCGTTCTGTCTTGCTCTCGATTCTCGTTGAAACCGCGTTCGAAGATTGTTGGATTCGTTCTGAATCCATCCTCCTTTGTTCTTATTACAGTAGTCTCCAGTTAAGCGTCTGTCCCCACCAATTCTTGGAATTGGGACTATCCTTACTCTACCTGTCGCCTCGTTAAATACGATACTTGACACACAAAAAAAGATATATATAATATCGGTATTGGCGAAACAACTGACGCTCATCCCCTCTTTCCTTTGATGCGAATTCGCAGAATATATCTCTCCACTTAGAGGCACGTATTTTTAAAGAAAACTACCTGCACGGAATTTTTTTTTAATATAAAAAAAGGAAAAAAAGAAGTTTATTTCAATTATTAAACATAAAATATTTCTTAAAATGAAAAAAAGTAATATTTAAATAAATTCTTTGTTACACAGTGAGGCATAAATAATCCCACCATCCAACTAACATTTTAAATGAAATTCATTGAAGCACACCTATTTTCCAAAAAAAAAAAAAAAAAAAAAATAGATTAAAAAATATCCCACCATGCATCAACTGTCAAAAAAAATGTGAGAATTTTAAAACCCACCTAACCCCAGAGTTAAACGTTTGCTCTCGGTCCTGAACCGTGGACGCTTAATTGAGAACTACTGTATTATAGACAAGCTAAATCTATTCTCCTCTATTCTTATTATTATTATTATAGATTCACCATTTCGAAGAAGAGTCGTTTCGATACGTACCGAGATCGTTCAGATTGAATCTTCCGCGTTTGGACGCGTGATCCCCCTGCTGCACCATGTAACGATTTCGCAATCGAACAGTTGCTGTTCCTTACGATGTAAGAGAGAGAAAGAAAGAATTATTGTCGCTCGTAAGGAAGGCATAGGTGCATATATTTACCAGCGTTATCGCGTAATTGGCGTATTGCACGTTATCGCACCTGCGCGAGACGCAACGCGACGGATTTATCTCCCGCGATTTACATCTGACTTTTCATCCAACTTGTTCTCGTCTCCAAGATTCCTCCTCTAGCTGGCTTCTCGCGACAGTTCCATTCAAACGTGAAACCGGGCCAACGAAAGAACGATCGCGCGGCTAACGTCTCAATTTCGAGCAACCGTTCGATCGTCAACGACACGTATGTATATTGCATGTTCAGTAAAACTTTTAGTGAAATTTTACTTGTGTTTTTTCACTTCAGATCGCTGAATTTGGTTGTAAAACGGACCAAAATTGAAAAACCATACAAGCTAAAAGGAAAAGGAAGGAAGGAAGGAACGAGTGATGGGTTTGTTCGTTGTTCGTTTGGGTTTCCATATCTTTCGAACACGTTTTTCTACTCTCTTTTGGTTTTCTTCTTTTTTTTTCCACTTTTTTTTCTTTAACAAGACATTTAATTATTCGCTCGGTATCTGTAAGCTCGGCAAAATCAACATTTTGCTGGTGGGAACAGACGAGTTGAAGAGTTTCGGTGGATTCCATTTGTTTTGGTTGTTGGTAACGTCGCGTTTTTCTCATGCAACTCGACGACTCGCACACCGCTCGCCATCCTCCCCCGTCGTCCAAATTCGAAAAAAATATTTCGCCGAACAGGATCACTTTCGAGTGAGTGCACGCAACCGTCCGCATGTAACCAGGCTTTACGATTTTTTTTTAATGCTCGTAAAGTGCCATTCGGCGTAGGATTCAGAGAAAATTTAACAAATTTTTTTCGTCGATGTCACGTCGCGTCAGAATTGATAAAACTTCCCACGAACATGCAACATGCGAACAATTACTCTGAGTATTTCTTTTTCTTTCTCTCTGTCACGCAGCATTGAAATGTTTGGAATGATTCATCGTCGATTGCTTTCGATATCACAGGCAGCGTTAAATTTCGACGTGCGATTTGAACGAAAGGTGATCATCTTCCACTCGAACGAAAGTAAGCGAATTCTTTTTGTTGAAACAAAAGGCATCGATTCTGGTTCAACGTGACATCGACACGCAACGTGTGTCCGTTTTATTATACGCTCTGAATCTGATCTTCGTAACACTTTTTTAAGATAAAGAAAAAAAAAAAAAAAGAGCCATACGTCGAGACGCCGATCGAAGAAACGTTGTATAACACGCCTCGCATCTTTCATCGTTTGAACACGAATTATCAATTATAATTTGCTCTCGTATCCATTCCCGTGAGCGCACCCATTTTCGCTCATTGTAAATAGTACCTTAATCTTCGTTACTCAGCACCCTTCGTACTTCATCTTTCCCTCGACATTACGTACAACTCGTATGTATCGAACATCCGACTATTTCTCTCGCGATACACAAAATATACTTAAGTATATTTGAAGCGGTTTTTGAAGGCCTTCAGAGGCCAAAACATCACGATTTTCAATAAGTCGCGCGTTCTTTCGCCTCGCTCAGATCGCTCCAATTTCTGCCAGTTTTTTGAACCGAAAGATTTCTCGTCTGGAGCAGCGGTGCCCAACCTGTGGCACGCGTAAAACGTTGGTAATGGCGGAAAGCATAAAAAAAAAGGGAGTTGAAATAAAAGCACAAAAACAAAGTTTTTATAGAGTTTTGATTTATAAAAAGACTTGTGCGAAAGTTTTTGAGGGATGGATGGGAGTTTACGAGAGGAAGGAGTACTCATAAATGAAAAAAATTAATCAAGAGACACGGTGGAGAAAAAAGGTTGGAAACAGCTGATCTAGACTTAACGTAGACACTAGTCTATTATTAAAAAAGAGTGTTTGCAGTTTCGACGTGACACGAGTGCAAATCGGCGCTAATCAAGTAGCGTCAAGAGTTCCGAGAAATTGTCAGATCCGATTCTACTGGCAAGCGACATGAGCATGTCTCGAAACATAGAATGCAACGAATCGATAAGAAAATGTGTCTGCACTTAACGAATAATTGGTTGATCGCGCGAGATGTTTACGCTTAACTGCGGAACGATTAAAATTCGAAAGATTTTTGCCTAGTTGCGAAGCTTCAACACGTCCAACGTCGATTATCAGCTCGAGATATTCGCGAATCTTCCGAATTGTAGTCTTCGCGTTTCGTGTGCGTGTGTGTGAGCGTGGAAACGCGTAAGTATACAGCATGTATGTTTCCTTTCCTTTTTTTCTTCTTTCAAAGAGATGCACATATAATAATTCAGTATTCTCTCAAGCTAGCTCGCTTGCCGACCTTCGATTACATAGAATTTGCGAGGACGCGAGTAAATTATTCAGGATCTTCCATTACGTATATAACTTTATATTACACACTTTGCCATACATACATTGCAACGACGTACAATGAGAATGAAAATAAAGGAAACCTCATCAACGTATCCCTCCCTTGTCGGTCTCGCTCCTTCTTCCGCTTAATACGTCCTTTGTCAAAGGATCGAACATCTCTCATAAATATCTTTTCGTTCAGACGGTCTAGAAAAAATATGCGGATATGTGTATTAAAAAAATACAGGCACTCGTGCAGACACACAGCCACGCACACACGTACAACCATTAACGCAAACTGCGAACCCAGCACCGATCGATACAGAGTTGGATCCTTGCGTTCTTTTCTTTCTTTCTTTCTTTCTTTTTCTTTTTGTACACGTCGCTTTTCTCTCTTAGACAATTAGTATGCAATTAGAACCGATCAACGGTTTCCTTTTCAACCAGCGTCAAAACGCTCTCTATATAACGCGTCATTCTTTTTCTTTAAATTCGTCTCATCCTTTTGATCGCCAATGTCTTTTTTTTTTTTGTAAATCTGTACACTTTTGGAAAGATTCGCTTTTTTTGTTATATAGATACACTGTATACGTTCGTCGAGTGAAACGAATTCGAGCAAAGATCGAAAGGTGAAAAAAAGGGAAGGGGGGATGAAACGGACGAAGGGTAATAACGCGTGCACGATCATCGAATCGAGAAAGAAATCGCTTGGGCGCTCGTTAGTGCGCCTTACCTCCCCCGTTTACGAGTTGTGTCGTCGACGCGTGTATTAATTCGCAACAATTCGCTTGCAGAGCACGGAGAGCGAGCCGTCGTCGAAAATCCGTTCGTTTCGTTCGCACCCGACTCCTCGAACGGAAGCGTAACAACGCGTTCTCGCATTCTTCGGATCGCCGACAAATCACATTTCGCTTCAAAAAAATATCGCGATATTTACAATTACATTTTCACAGTTTTGACGATCCTGAATAGTTAACTCACGCGTTTTCTGGACTGGCGAGCGCCAGCTCGCTTAATTACAGGTTCCTCTCTTATCGTCAGGTTTCCGTTTCTTTGCGATGCGAGGTGAATAGAAAAGAATAATAGCAACAACAGAACGAGAGAAGAAAACGCTCGTGTGTGAAAGTAAAAGCGGGTATCGATAGACGGTATCTCGTCGAACGATGAGAGACGTCGTCTTTCAACGCGTCTTTCACGTGCGTTGGTCGCGAGGAAAAGTACGGCCGGCTTTTTTTTCTTTTTTTCTTTTTTTTTTTTTTTTTCATCGAGTTGCGCCGCTTTCAACGGATCGTCGTACAGCTTTCGGACAGCGCGCAATTCTAAAATCGCGATGTTTTAAAAAATTTCGTAAAAGATTTCTGGCCTATAGAAGGTTTTTTTTCGAGTTTTAGTAAAAACGAGAGTCTATGAATCTATGATATTATATCGATGTCCAACGAAGTAATAGCGGTTCTGTAAACTCGGTAAAGTTTTTAAAACATTCTTCTGTGCTCAAGTTGCAACTTGTTCTTTCAACATTCGTTCGTGTTCCGCCGCGTTTCCGCGCGTGAACTGTCCCGCGCGAAAAGTATCATCGAAATCACGAGATAATTTTGACAGTAATTAACCACAATAGTAAAAGCATATAAGCTATACAACTACCATTTCTGTATCTACAATATAGTTTTATGTGTATGTATATATATATATATTTTTTTTTTTCTTTCTTAAATTCTCTCCTTTTTAAACAGTCTGTTTACTTTTATAGACACTCCACTGTCTTTCTGAAAGGCTATCAAGAGGCTCGGTGCTTTTACGCTCGTTCAGGTATCAATCAGTGTCGCGTCGTCTGGTGAATTCGCTTCGACGTCATCGTCTTTTCAACCGATACGGGGACTGACTCCTCTTCTCTTCTCGCTCGTACCGATAAACCATCACTCGCTTGCATCCCCCTCCTCACGTGAATCTTCGCCTCCACGAGCAGTCTGATTTCGACGATCGACGCGAGCAACTCGCGTCCTTCGTCGCACGAAGATTCCGCGACACGATGCGGGAAAGAGAATAATACGACGCGTTCAAGCGATCGCACGTTTTCCCCCCTTCGTAATTGGGCGCTCCCGCGTTCGTTTCCCCGCGAGTCTCGTCCCCAGGGCGGGACGCGACGGAACAGGCGGCAATGTTCTTCTTCACGGCACTCGTACAGCGACCATCATCTCGTGAAACATGAACCGCGAAATTATCGGCGACCAGGTCGCGACGTCGCATCCCCGACAACGACGAGTCGTCGTCCGACTGCCGAGGCATCCGTGCGATAACTCGTTCCCTTTCCATTACTGCAGGAGGCAACATTTACATTTAGGCTTCTTCTTTAAGGTGACATGCTCGACCTGCGAAGCGTCGCCTGGTCCCTGCGCCGTCATTCTAGCCACTTCGACGGTAGCTGCTCTCGACGATGCGACAACCTGCAACATTTTCGTTACACGTAACACTTATCGAAATCGGTCAATTTTGATCAATTTATGAGTTTTGTTGGAATTTTATTTTTTACCACTGAAAGTGATTTTGGCGGGGGTAACCCAGAAAATCGAGCCTCTTCGGGTGTAATTTTGTATTTTTAGAGACTTGAATGATTCTTCGTAAAATACATAAATTAAAGCTTATGTATTCTTCTATTGTATTATAAGGATCTTCTGTTTCTTCTGCTTTAATGGAAATTTTATTCTTCGGTATTCTTCTAGTATTAACATAATTATTTTTCGGCAACCAAAGTCAGGCGAGGAAAGAATCGACGAGGTACCTTATCATTGACAGGCTGCTGGCTGTTGGCTGCAGCTTTCATCGGAGTACCATGCGCATTTCCGTTCTCCTGACCGGGCTTCGGCGACGAGCCGGCGTGTCGATTCGTCGAGTTGGCGGTGGATTTCAGCAACGGGCTGGAACTGGAGTCGTGGTCGACGACGGACTGCGCGTTGCTCGCGTCGCATCCCGGCAACGGGGGACCCGTTTGTCCAGGTGTCGGTGTGATGGGCTTCCCGCCTTTGATCAACTCCACTATCTCGTCGGCTTCCCTCGAAAGATCGCCGTCTGGTCGAAACGGATTATCCCAGCCGCTATCCGTACTGAAAAATTCATTTTTCCCATTAGTACATCGCTGGGTCGCGTTGTTCCCGGACTAGAGGATCAGGGCTTTTCAAAGTGTAGGTCGCGTAATTGAATTTGGGGGTCGCAGAAATTTCAGCAAAATTAAAAAATTACGACCGAAAATTCGTTCAAAACCAAAGTTTGGCACCAAAGAAATTACGCTTTCGAATAAATTTTCTTTATGACTTATTATCAGCAAATTTGTATTCCTAGTTTATATACTTCTATATCAGCGATTCTTAACCTTTTTTTGGCCGTGCTCCCTTGGACATCTTTAAAATTCTGCTGAAAAACTAACTCCTGTGACGCATGATTTTTATTATTCAAAAAGTGAATTTTTGACATAAAGGTAGACATAAAAAGTCATCAACTTCAAGATGTGGACAAAAAACGTGACACCCACGAAAAGAAAAATTAAATTTTAATTTAAAGAAATGCAAAAAATTCACTGTTAATAACTCATTCTCGAATTGCCCCTCTAGAAAATCAAATTGTGGGGCGTGGGACCCAAGGTTGGGAACCAAGGTTGGGAACCACGGCTCTATAGCCAGGGTCGCGAAAATATTTGCTCGGGTAAAGGGGATCGCCAAGTGGAAAAGTTCGAGAAGCCCCGAACTAGACGACGACAACGATCCATTCCGGATGCTAAATTGCACCGAATCAACTCGTCGTCGCGTAACTAATCGTTTTCACGGTGGAACGAAAATATCCACCTCTGGAGACGGTTTCCTAACGGTCTCGAGTTCCGCGATAACAAGCAAATAACACTCTCGCATATATTTTTGTCTGTTAACCCTCCTTATGCAACGTCGCCGCAAATTAGCTTTAATTATAATCGCCACTGCTGGTTAACCGTGACATTGTCCATGATATCAGATTGCACGGTATAATTGCAGCCTATCTATCTTCCTGTCCCCCTTTGCTCTTGCGCTCGTGTAACTGCAGACGTAGGTTCTACACGCGATCGTCGTTCTCGGTTTTGCGTTTCATCGATCTCGCGATCTCTCCGACATTTGTTTCCTCATCCGAGATTTCAAGTGATTCAGTTATCGATACACTTTTCGACAATAAGAACAAATTTTTGAATCGTTTTTAACATTTGACCGACCGGCAACACATTAACGTGTTTCTCTTACCGACTGGCGGTAACCGGCCGCCGGTTAAATTTGACAACTAATGCTTTCTCGACGATTCTCTGAAAATTTTGTCTTTTGTCTTTACGAGAAATGCACTAATTTTCTTAGAAAAATCTTCTGAAATACACTAAAATCTACTGGTCATAATAAATCTACACTTCAAATTTGCTTTGAAAGATTGTGAGAAAAGAATTTTAAGGTTAAGGTTTTAAAAGAGAGATGAAAAAGAGGAAGAATACCTAGCAAGTCAAGATCGTACAGTGGAAAGGAAAGAAAAAAGAACTAGAGAAGTAAAAGAGGGGTATTCGTTCGGTAAAATGGTTAGTAGGCTGAACGGAACCGTTGGACCACAGCCAACAGGACTAATAATGTCCGATATTGCGAAACTAAGCGCTTCCCTTGCCGCCATTAATCTCCGCTGATTGCGTTCGATCTCAATCTGCGTTTGCCCGCAGTTCCGTCGTCGTGACACCGGCAACGCGAGAGAAGTCGTGGATTTACGTCGACGAGAAACGAAGCCTTACACATGTTCGAACAGTGGAAGAGGGAGAGCCAGTACTTGTCAGGTTATCAACAAGTTGATCACCACCGATCACAAACCAATCACCGTCCACTCCTCATGCGTTCGAGCGTTCCTTTGAATTCAACCCACACGTAAATAGCTGGACCGCCTGTCGAGATGGATTTTTTCTTTTTTTTTTTTTATTTAAAGCACGTCGTGCTTAACCTCTTGCGCTAGAATGACGTGTCACACACGTCGATAATATTTGGCTCAAAATTGCAATGATTTTCTCAGTTTTAAATATATTGAAATATAATTTATGGCAAAACAAATAATAAATTTATTACTTTTTAGTAATTTCTATCCAGTGATATACCGATGAATTTAAAAAGAATTACTCGTTATGGTCCGTGAACCAGTTACTAGCGCAAAAGATTAAGAGGATCGCGGAAAATGTTTGCTGAGCTCGAAATGCAGCGTGAAATGGTCGAATAAGAAGCTTTATTTTTGAACTGTCGTTGACGCGCTACCTGTGGCAACGTGTTTGCAACAAGCCAAACATGTGTGACGCAGTATGTCTGCGACGTACAACGAAATCGTGCTTTATCACTGAAAGTGATTTTAGCGGGGGTAACCCAGAAAATCGGGCTTTTTCAGGTGCAACGCTAATGCAACGAAAATTAGCGAATGGTTGATTTGGGTCACGTGATTCGTGAGGGGCGTGGGGTAGACTTCGAATAGGAGTGGTGTTGTCTGGTACTGAACCTGTAATTTGTTTCGTATCGATTCAAATGTTTGCACGTCAATAAAATTTTATGACAAAAAAGTCATCTTCATTTCTGGGCCTTTCAGTGAGACGGGGTACAAGTCGTGTAGTTTTTTAGTCTAAATTACGGTGAAGAGGGGGTTTTTAACCTAAAGTACACTAAAGAGAGTATTTTTCTCTTGTAAAAGTTGCACGTAAGTTCCCGTGCTGTTGATGTTAGATGGTCAAGAGTGAACGAAACGATGATGGAACGTCACGTTTCTCGACCGATTGAGTCCAATTGCGCGAATCGAACGATACAACACCGGTACGATTTCAGATTCGATTACCTTTCGTTGCCATCCGTCTCCTTGGGCACCTTGATCACGTAATACACGTGGCCTCCATGGGTGGTCGTCATTTTGCCCGCGATCGCGAATTCACGCCGCTCGATATCAACATCGGAGACCAGTTCACCAGATTTCCCGATATTTCACGGTTAGTTATTACACCTGGATGCCGTAACGATCGCGATAACCACTCGCGGAACTGTCCATTGTGTCGGTTACTCTCCTCTCGATCTCCTCTTCCTCGTCACTGGTCGACCTTTGCCTTACCGGTCCAGTAGCGAGTACTTCCTCGACCCTGTCACCGAGAGAACTCTGTGATTTCGCACGGACCGACTTCGCCGATACCAACGCCGGCGCGTAACGCTTTATTTTTAAGCGGATTCGTGGCGGGAGATCGCAACCACCCGCCGCCGACTCTTTTCCTCTCCCACGTTTAATCCTCTCCTCCCACCCCTTCTACCAATCGAGCTTCTCCACCCCTCTCTTTTCACTTCCGTTTATCACGGGACTCCGTTTTCAAGACGCAACTCGCGCTGTTATTTCAAGAAAGTATCAATCGTTCGTCGGGTGTACTCGCGACGCAGCGAGCTTCGAGAGTTCGTTCGCGCCGCGAGGACGCCCGTTTCGATACTACAAACGCGGGACGATAACTGTAACTCGATCCCGGGATAAACTCGGGGATGACGAGATCTCTCGAGAACGGGCCTCGAAAACCAGAGTGTGTCACCGTGCCTTCCCTTTTCTCGTTCGAGGAGAAAAAATCTCGTGAAAAAATAACAACGAAGGCCGTTGCTTTCCACTGCCAGAACGACGACGAATTAATCCATTCGTTACGGCTTCATCTTTGGCCACTGTGCCTCCATCGAACGCGACGGTTTAATCGCGAACACGCTGCCAGTGAACACGGAACGTTACTTTACCGGATATGAGAAGCATAAAAGTTAAATTCTGCCGTGCAACGTAAAGAATCCGTGGGAATCGTACTTTAACACATTTTATAGTAATAACGCTTTATATTAAGGGTATCTATAAGTAATGTCGTTTTTTGAGTACCTCTAATAAAATTGTTTAATAATATAATTTTGTACGAAATATTTCAAAACAGGGGTAGACTATGTATGTTTTACTGCGTTTTTTTGATCACCACTACCGGTACAAATCGGAGGAAAATGCCCAGCAGTCAGACCGAGAGGATTTTTATCCAAAGACTCGGGAAAATAATTTTCACAAAATTGTCCTTGCGATACTCTTGTAAAATTTGTCTCACCAACGACATAAATTCCAAACTGACACGTCCGACGTGTGAAAGAAAAACTTTTTATACCATTTGATGGTTTTCCTTGTAGATTCGACGTCACTTTTATCAACTGCTCCCATCGAATAATTACAGTCGACTACGCACGCTAGATCGCGCATTATTTCTCGAGTTTGAAAATTCCTCTTGTTGGTGTTGACAAATTCAGCGGCGTAGAAAACAGACAACGTAAAAACATCCCTTTTATCATATCATCTAAAGTAAGTTGTCTGATGTTTGAAATTTCCCACTAATTTCCCATTTCCCTTCGAGTTTTTTTTTTCCCAGTACACGTATTTATTAGATTTTGATAGATTAAAAAGAACACGACTAGTACAATAATTATCGATGTATAATGGACGATAATCATGGACGACTACAGTGTAGACTATAGTACAGACTATAACAACGAACGTTCAACGATGGACGACTATATCCGTCGTTAGTATCGAAAGAGTTGAACACCGAGGATAGATGCAGTCGAAGTTTCGTCGAGGATCGGGACGAAAACGCGTAAACCGTAAGACTGTCCACATCGATCCGACTTGGTCGAAGCCGACCTATTTCCTCGCTACCCAGTCCTCGACCTATTTACACGCTACTGTTCCCGTGCTGTCTGTCGCCGTCCACCCTCGCCGCCCACGACCACAAGCGTTTTATCGTCCCGTCGCGCGCGCCGCAAAGAAGAACCGCTCCTCTTCCTTTCGCGCTGCTTATTATTCGCGCGAAAATTACCTCGCGGAGTCGAGTGTCAACCATCGTGATTTCTCTCATTCGTTCTTTAATTCGATTTATTTTATCCATATGTATAACGTCCAATGTGCTAATCCCCCTCCTCCTCCTCCAGAGAGACTGAGAAGTTCCCAGAGAAGTGAATTCTTAGCTTTGTGAGAAGGTTGCACGCGTTAATCTTTTCGCTATTAACAGTGACTATAGTCAACCCAACGTCTGACACTCATTGTATACTGCCGATACTATATTGTATACTACCAGTGACTATATTCAACGTTTGACGCTCATTGGGTACTATAGTCGCCTAACGTTTGATGCTTGCAGTGCACTGCTGACGATTCTGTCACTCAATAAAATTTTATTTGGAATTCTTACTTCTTAATTCTTGGATAATATTTTTTCGATTTATGATGAAAAAAATATGATTACGGTTAAAAAAGATAAAGATGATCTTGGAAATTTCGAAACTGACGCCATATTTTGCCTTAAAACCATACAATTTTTGTATTGAACAATTTTTCATTTGATGCACAATTTAAAAGTTATTTCAGGTGTGGCAGTTACGTGAATCACCCTGTATAATAAAGTTGCTTTAATCACTATCCTCATTCTACGCTACTTTTATAAAAAGGTAGTCACTCGCCACTTCTACTTCCCGCAAAATATAGCATAGCATTAACTGGCTTGTATAGTGTTAACTTTGGTAGAAACGAGCACGTATAGGTTAGGATTGCTCTGTACCGCGGCAGGACCACCACCGTAGCGAAAAGATTTAGGTTAGGTTATCCAAGTTCCGCGGCGGCAACGCAATCCCGTCGAACCCCCCCCGTAAAAATATCCTCTCATCCTTCGATCGGCTCTCATCGGCCGATATAATCGTTCGACGATATGTATCTTTTGCCTGCCGACGTTATAAATACTCACGAGTTCGATGCGCTCCGAACTAAATATATCTGCGTACTTAGTTCCCTCCCTGGAAGAGAGATGCGTGTGGTGAACGACGATTTCGAATCACGAGAGATTTACTCGTTTATTCGAATCGGTTAACGCTAGAACTATCGACTAAGAGCATAAAGATTGTATCGGAGAAATTAGAACGCAAGATAAATACCAAAGTTTATAATACAACAAAGGACAGAAACTTCTCATTCGTGTATTTTATAAAAATTATAAAAATATAATTGTAAATCTGAAGCATTGTCGTACTTTGAAAAATTATAAATTATGAACACTCTGGTAGTTCTAGTTTTAAATAGCCAAAAGAGCAAAAAATAGTCCGGTTAATCCGGCAGAGTTTGTCCGTAGAGGAAAATTTGTTATTTCGAGCGGCGACATTTGTGCGCGTCTGCTCGGTTGCTAGCGAAATTGGATCGATTCGTTCGATCGGTTGAACAGCTAAAGAGCAAAAACGTGGTGACTGTGAATTAAACGTCCGGCTGGAGGCAATTTGCTGGGGAAAATTTGTTATTTCGAGCGGTGATATTTATTTGTCTGCGTGCATCGTCGTCGTCAGTCTGCCCTCCGGTTGCTGGCGAAACCAGCGATGGGGGTTGGCTAGGGGTGACGCGACGAGGGCGAGTAGTATATATGGGTCATGGCTAGCCGTTGTCGCGCGCGCTGTTTTCCGCTCTCTATCCACTTCGCTACGCTCCTCCTCCTACTGTCTCTCTCCTACGCATCTACGCTATCTATGTCTACCTACCTACCTCTAAGCTGCGGTGCCGCTTTTAAAATTGTGTATCCACGTTCTGTTGCTAGAACAACGTGATGACGATTATACTCGTCGAATGCAAAACACCGCTTTAAATACTGAATTACGTTAAAGAAATAACAATAATAGTAATATTTAATGTATAGTTTTTAATATAGTAATAATATAGTTTTTAAAAAGTCAATAATTTTATTGCTCAACTTAATTAATTAATATTAATATTATTAATAGCAAGAAAACTAATCAATTAATATTGTATCTATATTTATTTTCCACGAAAGATTTCATTTGAGTAACAAATTGTAATTGTTTTCTTGTATGACGAATATACTCGTCACTCACGACTAAGAGGCTAAGCAGCTATAATATTTGCTCTAGAACGTCTGACACCACCCTCTCGTTTCTCGATGCGCGACGCACGACGCCGGATCGCGCGTTTCTTTATTTCTCCAATTTACGACTCTCGCGCGAGGAAGCGAAACAAATAAATTACAAGGTCACCCCGTTCGCCTGGCTGTTCCCTCGTAACGAAAACTGTAACAGCGTCGACGTTGGAAAATTACGATCGCTCGACTCGAAAAAGATCATCGATAATTGTATCGAGATCTCCCAAAATTGGCCACTATTATTCTATACTGTAATTTTTACAAAAATTATGCTAAAAAAGTGTACATATTTCGCACTCTATACGCGACCATTTATAGAGTATAAATATGTAAATATATTTTATACTCTAATTATTGCAAAAGTTATGCTAAAAAGATGTAAATATTCCGCACATTAAATATGATCATCAGAGTATAAAAATGTAAATATATTCTATACTCTAATTATTGCAAAAATTATACTAAGAGAATGTACATAAATACTTTGCACACGTGCAAAATAGACACATTAGCAAAGAAAAATAAACAAAAAACTCGATTTATCGAAGAAAATCACCGAAACTGACCGAGGCTGTCGCGTGATCTATCGCGATATTTTTCTCCCCCGTTCTACCCCGTTTCAGCCCCTATATGTCGTTCCCTCTTCGAGGAAATCGAACCGCTTTCGGTCAATTGGGTCACGTTTCCCCCGTGATTGGCTTCCCTTTAACGAGCACCGGTTTAACCCATTGTCTCGACCCTCGCGTTCAAGACCGTCTCGCCGCGTACGCGACAAGTCACGAGGAAAATGATCCTCTAAAATTTCCAAAGACGAGAAACAAAGATTGGGTCGCGGATTCGTTCAGAGGCTTTGAATGGCCGAGACGTCGGGGGATCGTTCTTTCGGCGAGTTTAGAACGCGAAAGAAAAAAAGGGGGGAAGAAAGAGGCGCCCAATTGCGGGGGATGCGTGCAACTGCGCCATCGCGTAACACGGCTGGCTGCGGTCGCCTTTTCCGCGACTGCGTCGACGCCTGTGTGCTCGTGTCGGGACCAGGAAAATTCAGCCGTAGGAGAACGTAACACAAGGAGGGGGAAGGAGGAACGAGAGAAAAACGCGCACGTTAAACGCCAAGCGTGAACGAGTCGCCAATAAACAGACATGTAGGCCAGTGTGTTGGTCGGCGGTAACGACGCCACCAACGTGTACCAATTGATTTCCTACGCGACGACCGAGGGGCACTCGTTCGTTTCGTTTCAAATACATCTCCCGACTGCTTTCGTAAAAAAAGATGAACGCGTTCCATGACCAATCTGTGCGGTCCCATTATCGTAAATTCGTCGTGAAATCGTTTACGAACGTTCCAACTCTGCGGAGTGGAGAGACTGGCTGAACCCCGAATGGACCTTCCCGTCGCGTTGTAAACTTTTGTTGTTCACTTCGTTTTTCTCCCCCTTCAAAGCTAACCAATTTATTCTAAGCCTAGACACATTTTTCGTTAACGAAGTGATCCTTTTCGATTACACTGTCCCCGACACAGGTCACGGTTTTCTTTCTTTTTTTCGAATTCTATCAACGGCATCACTGGCTCGCTTCTATTTTCAAGGAATCCAGAAAAGTCACGAAATTACATGGTCGGTTTCTTTCGTTTCTAAATAATTTCGTTTCTACGCGGTTGCGAGAATTTCGAGCTACTTTCGTCCAACGACGAAACGACTCTTCCCCACTCAAATTGCACCAATGAATGGTGAAGGTGAACCTACGATATAATGTACGTATCGGTTGCATTGTGATGTACGATCCTCCGTCAGAGACGGTCTTTGGAGGTTCGAAAAGGATCGAAAAGGATCAAATTTCACGTTCGGACGACGCGATCGAAGAGACGGAAGACACGGTGACACATTCCGACGGTTGTAACATAGGTAATTCGCACCGTCATCGTGCGAAAATCGAAAGGAAGCCTTTGATGGCCTTCCTCGAGGAGGCTCGCGCGTGACAAGACGGATCACGGCGACAATCACCAGGGACGATGATCCCCATCGACGAAGGTCCGCGATGCATTCGGGCGTACGCCAAACCACCGCACACTGCCACCACCACCACCACCACAGCCGGAGAAGAAACGAGTGGTTGCACTGGCAATCGGACGATCGCGAGCACGGTTGTTCGTTGATGCAACTCGACAGCACAACTGGCGGCTGTCCTACCGCACCTCTGCACATCCACCCACGCTATATCGATCGTCCCTCCTCTCTCGCGCTCCTCTTCCCTCTTCCCGTTTCCTCTTCTCTCGTCCTCACCCCTCCTCACTCGCTCGATCTTCTTCCGCCAGCGTACGCTAGTACCTGGTATTCCTCGTGGTGGCGGTACTGTTAATAGTACCATTTGACGATGCTGTTTGCACTCGCGTTCACTACTGTGCCAGCCACGCGCTACTTCTTTCATACGTGTGTACTGGAGAGACTTGGCAGCAATTGGTCAGGTACGACCGAGTCCTCGGTAAAGTTCTTTTGCCAAGGACAAATCGGAGGTACAAATCGGCGAGAGGATATACTTTGGATGAATGACGTAACTCGGATAGGACTGAAATAACTTTGAAATTCTGATGAAGGATTTTTTTAAATACGAAAGTTGCATGGTTTTGGAGAGAGGTGAAACATGGTGGATCAATTTTTCGTGTCGAGGTTCAAAATTTTTTAGGTCGTCTGTGCTTTTTTTTTCATCGTAAATTGAGAGAACATTAAATTTCAAGTAAAAGAGTATTAAGCCGTGTTGGTCCTAAAACCTAATAGTTAACACTAGAACTACCAAAGTTTAGAAAAATTGTAATTTTCTATGGAAATTTTATATTATTTGTGACAGTTTTATTTTTAGACACACGAGTGATTTTTAATGAAATATATTAACAGAAACTTGTGTTCTTTATTGTTAACTTTTTCTTGTACCTTACACTTTAATTTCTTTGCTATGAATATTATACTTTAATTCCAGTGTTAAAGAAATTATTTGGGACCATTTGCTTGCAATAATAATTCATAAACACAAGTGATCTTACCTTCATCTACATGTGATATTCAAAATGATGTCCACTAACATTTATACAATTTTACAATTACTAACATTTATATAATTTATACAATTTTGTCACAATCGATGAATGACGAAAAAAATATATGGTTCAATTGAAAGAAAATAAAGATGACCTCAACACAACAAAAAATTAATAAAACGATACAACAATTTTTCATTAGACGCGTAATTTCGTAAGTTATTTCAAGTATGCAAGTTACGCGATTCACTCTGTACAAGCGCGGTAAAAAGGACCCACGGTCAGTTTTTAGCCAATATTGCAGCCAACGTTGCAACATTCTCAATATATACCATTTTCCAAGTGAAAGTCTCGCTCGAATAAAAGTTTTGCAAAATTGCACAGCATATTTTCAATACACTCTTGCGACGCAACAACGTCACAATGGCCAAACGTACATCGCTTTTCAATTAAACGGACTCGTTCGACTACTTGCCGTATCGTCGCTGGTTTTCTCCTCTTATCGGATTGCGTGTCGCGCGCAAGACGTCCGAAAGAAAGTTCAAACTTTCCAACTGACCTTTCGGCTCCCTTCGACGAGCAAATTTCGTCGATGAGCTCGAGTCGTAAGATTCGAATACTTTTTTTTTGTGCAGGTTTCATATGTTGCATCGATATGTATTTTATTTAAATTTTTTCGTTGGCAATTCTATGAATTAACTGTAAATGAAATAATTGATAACAAAAATTATTTATTTATGCCCCACTCTGTAATAAAGAATTTATTTAAATATTACTTTTTTTCATTTTAAGAAATATTTTATGTTTAATAACTTTCCTTTTTTTATATTAAAAAAAATTCCGTACAAATAGAGTTTTTTTTTCCTTAAAATTGCATGCCCCTAAGGATTAACCTCTTGCGCTGGAATGACGTGCCACGCACGTCGAGAATTTTTTGTCCTAAATTGCAACATTTTCTCAGTCAGTATATTTAAATGTAACTCAGGCAAAACAAATGATAAGTTTATTACTTCTTGATAATTTCTATCCAGTGACATCATACCGACGAGTTTAAGAGAAAAATAAAGCGACAAATTATCGTATACAGTTCGGTCACTCGTTATGGTCCGCGAAAGTTGCTAGCGCAAGGGGTTAAACCAGTCGGTCCTCCTTCGGAAGAGAAGTCAGGACTCCACGCAGGGTTACGCAATTGATCGCGGCGTAGTGCATGCATACTGACAATAAGCGACGTGACTAGCGGAGCAAGCCCAACAATAGTCAAGGAAATTGGGATGACGAAACGTGGCAGAGCGTGGCTGTTGCAAACGCGCGCTCGAGAAAATGTTTCCTCGTTGGCCGCATGCTTGTACTTTCGTCGTCGGTGTGCGACGACGAATACGCAATTCCGTGGATAACAATACCGCGTAACACCGACAACGAGTTACGTAAACGCGCGGACAAAGAGGAATCTTGCCTACAAAGTGAGAAATCGGTAAACCAGAAATCGATTTTGCGTCGTTACCGTCTGCTGGTCGTGCAAATTCTCTGTCGTCATTGTGTGTAATTGCAATTACAATTCTACAAGAATTTAGAGGGCTCAGCTTCGACCAAAATTGCCAATTACAAGTAACGAACATAACAGGTTTCAAAAATATTCGAGCGAACGTGGGAGACACGTCATCATCTGTCGAGAGAACACTTGTTGAACGAGCGCAGCGGTGAACAACTTCGCAACTTCGCGACGCTTTTCGTGATGTCTCCTGTTAACTTCCGATACACTCAATGAGCGCGTTCTCGCGAGTTGCGTAAGAAGGATCGCGTTATTTAAAGACGAGACACACGCCTGCAACGTGTTGCACCGGAACGTTGTACTCCGACTGTTGCGTATCGATCTTGCGGATTCTACCGTCGTTTGCAGTTTTCTTCCTGATAATATAATTATTCTTATCGCGCAAAGGGCTGATGATTTTCTTCTCGACAATCAAACGTACACCGAGTGAGTAAAACGAAACCGAATTTGAAATGTGTTCGCGGAGAAAAGTGGGGAACGATCGCGTGGCGATAAATCGACAATCAGACGCGGAAATACACCGAGTAAAAGTAAAATAATTTGAAACGAAACTGAATGTTCGGGGAGGAAGAGAGGAAGAGCTGGAGAGCGCGAATGATCGGACCAGCAAACGATTTATACATTGCTCACAAAAATTACGGGATATTTCAAAATGAAGCAAACGACTAGTTGCTTTTCTGATGTTTAATAAAAAAAATCAAATGCTTCTCTCTTAAAATATCCCCTAATTTTTGTGAGCAGTATACATATAAAACGATCGCGTGGTAATAAAGAAGGCACGTGTGAATGCGTAACGATTACACAACTGATCGTGTAACACGTGTTACACGATCAATTATGTATATACGTACAATAAATATACCGAGAGATAGAGATAGAGAGAGAGAGAGAGAATTTGATTCTGCCTAAAATATTCAATATAAATATCCCAATATTCCCGTTCTATAATTAATGTAAATAATATTATTAATAAAAATAAAAAGATTACATTTATGATATAATAAAAATTTATGTATATTTTAAATATAAAATTATAGGGATTAATAAGGTAATTTCAATATCAAAAATTAAAAAATAATAATCTAAAATTTGGAAATTGGGTTAAATCCACATTCAAATGGAATTTCTTTTTCTAAATTAATTTTTTTATTTATTGATAAAAATTTATTTAAATTAAAAGTAATTATTCTCTGCGCAACAGTGGCAAAGAAAATTTGTAAATTGGCGGCAGTGCTTGTAAAATGGCAGGTTCGACGGAGAAAGAACGGGCAAAATTGGAGAGTTCGAGGGGGTCGACGTCACTTCCGGTCGATTAAGAGCGACACGGGGGTCACTGGTGTCGTACGCAGGGAGCTAATTACAAGAAAGATAGTGGTCCTCGTTCGATCGCGCGTGCATCCAGATTTTTTCGACGATTCTTTCGAATTTAACGGCAGGACGAGCCAGTTTGTGACGCGCAAGGAAATGAACGTGTAGTCATTTCATACACCGAAGAGCGTAACTGTACGAATGACAATGAAAAATTGTCGACATTACACACGCTGACACGACTTCGTAAAAAACGAAAAGATCGCACGATAACTTTACATTAAGCAGTGGTGTACAGAACTACTTGATACTTTTTTTCTAAAAAATTGTAAAAATTCAAACGCGAGTGAAAACGAAAGCTAAAAAATCTTTTTCGCAACATAATAAATACAATATAATTAATTAATATTAATATAATAATATAGTATATATATACATATTAACAGCGGTAAGACGATGAATAATTTGTACACATATGAGGTATATAGGAGCAGCAGGAGAAACGAAACGAAATGAAACGAAACGAAACGAAGCCGAAGATGAAAAGAAGAAGGACAAAGCTTACCTGATTTGCGTGTGATAGGCAGGAGCTGTGTGTTCGGTGTGCGTGGTGAGGAGTTCGGCCGGAACGGTGTCCATGTCGATCGGATGAGTCCTCGATATCGCGATAGGCTGCACCTGAAATACGCCGGGCGTTGTCGGTGAAGGTTGTGGACCTAACAACGACACGCGTACCATTTCCCTACCTTCGCTGTAAAAACAAACACAGTACGAACATGGTGAGAATAGTGTTTTGATTCTTAGATATCCTTATCAAGATAGGGAACAAATATCGAATTTTCGATTTTAATTCTTCACACTGAAGATTAATAGATACAGATTACATATGTACAGAATATAACCACTTGTGCTGGCAACTGATTGCGGACCATAACGAGTGACCAAACCGTATACAACAATTCGTCGCTTTCTTTTTGAACTCGTCGGTATGATATCACTGGATAGAAATGACTGAGAAGTAATAAATTTATTATTTGTTTTGCCTGGGTTATATTTAAATATACTTAAAACTGAGAAAATATTGCAATTTTGGGATAAAAAATTCTCGATGTGCATGGCATATCATTCCAGCGCAGATCAAACTTACTGTACTCGTCGATTACACACACCGTGAGATTTATGAATGAATCTTTTAAACGCTACGTGAAAAGGAACGGGGTAAAATCTGACATTACGTCAACGACGCGAGAGTGGAATTATAATTAATGGTGATTTAAGAACGAGTGACTTTCTTCTTTCAACTATTTTGTTGGGCGTTCACGTGTTGCGCGAATGGCATCGTGCCAGAGCGTGTGCTGACACTTGCCAATTTTCCAAGATTACTCCCGATAACTCAATGGACGTATTAAAATCGGAAATATTAAAATGTCATTAACTTGTTAGGTAGGCATTGTTGCTCTTCGTCCCGAATCGCGATCGAAAGCTGACAGGTAGACCATCTTCCAATCCAGGCCGATTTTTTACGTCCTTCAAATACAATTCTACGTGCTTCAACCAGAGCTGGGTTGTTTTAAAAAATTTTCAAACAACATTATTTTTAAATTACCTTTTAAAGTTATTTCAGAAATAATCTATTTGTAAAATAACGAAATTACATATCGTATAAAACTTAAATTAATTTACCAATTAATTAAACGATTTACCAGTTATTTGATGAAATAAATTGTTTACTAGGTTTGCCAGGGTCTTTGCTTGTTATTTGATTTTGATAGAGGTAACTTCTCAAGATATACCGTCCAATGTTTATATTTACTATTTTTTATTCGACTATGGCATAGTTACTACGCTTATCTATCAGGTACAAGTTGAAATGTAGTAGAAACGTGTCGCTCGATTTTTTGATGACGATGGAAGAAATTCAGATATGCTCCGTGACCATATATTAATAAAATAAGTATTTGTAAAATATAATAATAAAGTAAAGTAAAATATAATAAAATATAATACTACTAAATTTTGTTTGTTAACGGACCAAATGATCGAGGAACGACCCTATTAAAAGTTAAGACAAATTTCTGTTGTGATAACACACACCAATAAATTATTTCAGTATTATTTCAGTATTTTGGTTTCATTGATGTTTATTTTGAATTTATTGTATTTATTTTACAGAGAAATGTTCAATTATCAAGTAAATTAGGCCTGTCTCTAATAACACTAGTAATAAATTATTTTGGTTTTCATTTTTTTTTTCATTTGAGTATTTTTAGTTTCATTATTTGCCACATATACCGAAGAAAATTATTTCAAAAATTTATTCCCAAATTATTGTTCGAAATAAATTTCGCCCAGGTCTGGCTTTAACAACACGTTCGCCACAAACGAAATTACCCGGGGGTTAATTTCGCTCATTGGTGGAGTAACGCGCTGAGCGACCTTGGAAGATGGTAAAGCGAAGGATTTGCCACGGAAGGGATGATCGTCGCCCCCTATTCGTTCAACGGCTGTTTGCCACCACTCTGTTTGCGGCGTAAACGGCGACCTCCTCTCGCTTTAGAAGGGACAACCGCAGACAGAAGAAAGTGTTTAATCGATATTTTTCGACGGCGAAACTTGGCACGACAGGGAATGTCTAAAAACGAATTCGGTCGTGTCTCGCGCAACCAGCCGCTTTCGCTTTCTCCTTTTGTCTCGATAGGTCTTTGAATGCATTTTTTCTACCAGCTACACGATGCTATAAAAGAAGATTATACGAGGAAATGTATTTTTGTATATTCGAAATGCTTCTCTCAAACGCTAAATATTTCTATCATAAATGAATATCATTATATATTACTGAAAAATTTCGATATACTCAGGATTTCAAGCTAGTATATTAATACATAGCTAGTCTTGGCCAAGACTTATGATCTCGATAGAGGTAAACTTAAATTTTCAAGTTCTTCACATATATCTGAACGTATCTTTTTACCAGTTACACGATACGATAAAAAAAAAAAAATATACATATATATATATATATATAGTTGTATGACAAATATCAACGACCTTGGGAAAAAGATATTCTTCCCAATTATTGACCTTTTGATACCATTAGGCGACAAATATTCTTTGCATCGTCACGATTCGAAAAGATAGATCATGCTCATAGAAACAGAACAGTAAATAATCGTCAACGAAATTAAACACCGATCAGCTCGTGTGCCCATTTCGCGATAAACAGATTTGAACAGAGAACAACGTTCTTTGTCGAGCGTGGAATATTATTCAAGAAAGAACGTGATCCTTTTTTGGAAATTCTGGCGATGAGGAACGTCCATCACAACGTAGGAGTCCGTCTAACACGGGAGCTGTTCGCTTCTAATCGGGAAGATAAAGTTGCGGAAAACACGAGAGTACACGCACGATTCTATTATTATCGCGGACCGCGATAACGCCGCGAGTAATCGAAACAATTGTGGTTACTGACCAGCTACACACCCCCTCGTATTACGCGAGAGAGAGTGGCGCTGCTTCGAACAGAAAAAGTCGACCTGTTGCGAGTCGTCGAATCCTCTCTCGCGTTGAATCCAATCCGGACGACGTTCTTCCTCCTCCGCCGTCGACTTTCGCGCGTGCAAGTGGTTAACACTCCTTCTCGACGTAGGGAGGAGAAAAGAGGGGAGAGACTCGAGAAAGAAAGGGAAACGAGGAAAGAAGAGACAGAGAGGGGGAACGAGAGAAACCGAAAGGACGAAGGAGAAGCAAAGCAGCCGAGGTCTGGCTAGAGGAACCGGTTTTACCGTGCCACGGTCACACGCGACTTTTCGTCCCGATGCAGCCGGTTAGAAGAAGAAATCGATCTCGCGACGATAACGGGCGTTATGTACGTGTTACGCGCGAGAGGAATCGATCTCTCGCGTGGCGCATGCAACGCGTACGTACGCGCGACAAGTGCGATTTATTTCGACGAGAGCCTGCGTCTCGTTTATGCTTTCGGCCTCCCGGTTTTTCCAACACCCACGCACGTTCTTCTCTTCAAGAGCCGAACGTGCGCCGAGCTGACGTCATCGCGCAGTTAAACACCTACTCCGCACGATTTAAACTTTAGACCTTGAGTTCGTGATATCATTCCGCGCCGATGATTCTCGGTACGTCGCGTACTGCTCGCGACACACGCGACGAAATGGCGAACGAAATATAACAAGTCTTTTTGCAACATCTGTCATCAATGGGTGTCTTTTTTATACGAACGAATAAAACTTTTTCGTAAAAATAGCAATTCTAAGCTAAATCATTCCGAGTGTGGTTTGATAAATGGGACAGGCTTCATAAATATTAATGTAACTTAATTACACACCGTTGAAGAGATACTAATGTGTTGTAATATTATTATAAAAATTGCCAAGTAAACGAAAAAATATAAATGAAATATAATAATGTATGAGTATTAGTAATTTCAATTTTGTTAAGTGGGTTAAAAAATATCCCACCATGCATTAACTGTCAAGAAAAATGTAGGACAATTTTAAACCCACCTAGTCCCAAAGAGTTAAATATTTCTGAATTTAATTGTATTACTATTTCTTTGAAAAACATTCGGCATAGCGAAATGTGCTAGGGTGAATATGTTAATAACTAAACAATTTCGGCTGCTCTTTCCATTTTGGACAAACAAATTTAATCCAATGTAGTATGGAAAAAATCACGATGGTGTTCTTTTTGAAACTCATTTCAAAGTTGATAAAAATTGAATGTAAACAAACGAAAAAAATCTGTTACAAAATTTATGCAGGAATTTTAACTTATTTCACAAAAATGAAACACCAGTGATAACAGATGTTGGAGAAAAATTCATCAATTTTTGTATTTAATTTCGTGCTTCAATTTTAACAATAAATTGATACATTTTATAAAAGTTATAGGCAATATTACAAACTACGTTGTGTTTCACTATTCTATACTGAATCGAACACCGTGCATCGGGACGTCATTCGTATTTGCCGCCAAACCGTGCACTATGCCGTCCTTCAATGATGCAATTTTCCCAAGCATCGATATCGACATCGCCAGTTTCCAATCGAATGTACGCTCACTCAACTACGTGTAAATTAACGAAGAGCGTATGCGTTTGATAAAATGTTAACCCAGTTCCGTAGACGTGGCGTCTTTCTCGTCGAAAAAGTACTAGAGAGCAATGGCATCGATCATTGTACGAGTAAAAGGACGGTCGATGAATACGTGGGCGCCACTGTGTCTACAACCCTACGAGGTCGACTTCTCTACACCCGTTTCAAACTATACTGACGACATCGAGGATAATGCCAGAAAATTGTCGGAAAAAATGGAATCGGCGAAAGAATGTTAAATTAAAAATATTGTATTAGACGCAAATTATAATATTATTATATTAGCTAATATAGAGTGGGTTAAAATCACTTCCTATTAAAATAAATCCGTAATTTCTTTTTAATTTCTGAAAGAAATAATTTTTTAATGTAAAATTAAGATTTTTCTTATATTTTGATGTTTTGTAAAAAAGAAAAAAAAAATCGGTGGAAAGAAACTTCTGGTTCACTCTGTATAATAATATAATTATATTAAATAATAATATTACAAACGCGGATATTAGATGTTACGGCAAAAATCGTTTCTTTGGTAGAAAGAAAGGATGAAATTAATCGCGCAACGATAAATAAAAACTGAAAATCCTCGTAAAGACTGACAATGAAATGTAATTAACTGGCGAAATGTCCTATATATTCTAAATATTCGTCACAATGGACGATAGATAAAAAAGGATTCTCAAAAAGACCGAAATGTAACGGCGACTAAGACTAACATGAAATTCTCTATACTCTAGATTCTAGATATTCCAGTCACGGGGCGGTGGAATTATCGGCAGCTGTTCCGATCGTGATTGCCCCCTGCTTTCCATTTTCGAACAGCACGCCCAACATTTCGTTTCTGCTCGGCTGCGTATTTTTAACTCCTTACGTTTGTCGGGATCTATGTACATACGTATGCCGTGCGCGATCAGTCGTACGTGAGCGACGAGCCTCTGTGGAAAAAAAAAGTCAAGCGGCAGACTTTGTACGACGCGACGCAACCTCCCACGCGCGCGCCGCTTCAATTTGTATTCATAAACGAAAGAAATCTCTCATTGGAAACCGGCCCTCTCGTTCGTCTCGATTCGCACATATTTCGTGCTCGAATTTTCCGAACGTTTCACGGACGATCGTCCAAACGATCGTTCATCACTGCAACAATCTAACCTAAATCTGATCGAAACCTAACCTAAACCTGTCAACGTGACGGATCCCAGATTTTCTTTCTTTGCAATTACTTAGAAGTTACTATGCTATTTTTGTCAAAATTAGTCCTTTAATTGTGTTTGATGAGTCAACACGTAAAGACCGTGTCTTTCGATATTTTTTCGAGTTCGCTTTTGGCAAGTTGGCTTTGCAATCAAACAGTTAATATTAATTTCTGTTTAGGCAGCAATCTTCTGTTTGTCATCATTCGCTTATAATGATTCACACGCGGAATATTTTGATACAGATTCGAAGGTCAGTTGTTAACTGTGCTAGTTAAATATTCTAGTGTTACGTAACCCTCTGGTGAAAAGAAGGCATGTTCTTCAATGATAAGTAGTTCCACGTGCTAATTACATACGACTATGACTAGTGGAAATCGATGGACAAACGTTCGATTGTTTCCTTCGACTTCTCGAGGCAAATCGGGATCAACTGCGAGATTTAATTTATACCACGTCCGCCATTACGCTTTCTTTGCTTTCGCTCGTTAATGAAATCTGCCGTAGATCGGAGTACACGTACATTAAAAAGAAACAAACGGTAGCCAACTAGACAGAGATATAACGTGATTATCTGAGAGAACGAAACATTCGACCGTACTTCAATCGACGATAACGACTATTCACGAGAACGTTTCGTGTTCCATTCGTTGAACGAGACCTCGCTGCTAGCTTTAGAAAGTTACTCGATAATTAATCTTTCGAATTGCACGTATGGAAAAAGAAAAAAGAAAAAAAGCAATTGCACTCGAACCACGTTGAAGTGAAGACGAAGAACGTTAGGAGTAAAATACTAGGTTAACGCGAGAACGTTATCTGCTCTCGAGTGGACGTAGCCTGACATAACAAAAGGAAAATCCGAAGGTTCGAAGGAAAGGGGAGCTCGTAGTGTGTCAAGATGGCTCGTCGCCATGGTAACTAACCGGAGAGTACTCGGTCTCTTTTGCATTTTCACCCTCGGTAACCACCGTGTTTCCCTCAACTCCACATACCTTCGTCCCCGTTTCGTTACGTTGGCCCTTTCAAAGAGCCCTATATAATCGAATCGATCGCAGCACACATACGATCATCGTCGACGCGTATAAAACTGGAAGATGGCACACGCGGTGAAACTAATCTCTCCCACTTTGGAGCCCAAAAAAGCAATTAGAAGAAACGAGCCGAGAACAGTTTAGAAAACACGAGAAGAAGAATTATCACAAGCCGAGATTGATTCTCCCCCGCGCTCCAAGTCCGATTCGCCATGCTTTGCCAAGCAAACGGCTCCTCTTTGTTCATCGACGAACACAAACGCGAAACCAAAAGAGAGAAACGTACCTGACAGATGAGAATCCGTCAGCTTCCCGTGGCCGTGGCTCGGGAACAATGACGAGAGGCTGCCGCGAATACTCCTAGCATGCAAGTTCTTTATCCTGGACTTTTCCTCGGTTGAGCTCAAAAGACCCGGTGTTGTGTCACTCGCGCACGGTCGCCGCCGATACGGACGCACTCGCGAGGGCGTTGGAAAGGAAAGAAAAAGAAGTGCACAAGGCTGTCGACCGATGCCCAGGCACGACACCGACTGAACCTCGCCTCTCCGGGAAACGAAGCTCTCGGGTACGCGTCACGAGCGAAATCGATCGTAAATCCTCAGCACCACGCCTGCGTTTATGGGCTTCCCCTTGCTCCACCTTGTGTCTGCCTTTGCACTGTGACTCCTGGCGGCATCGTGCTCAACAACCGTGACGGTGCTGCGCTCTCTCGCAACTTTCGCCAAACGTACACGACGCGCGCTTTCGATCGTTTAACCTCGGTCATTAAGTTGGCTGAAAACCCGATTTATTTTCATTTCCTTGCACTTCACCCGACGCGTCGTTCTGTCGTTACCACGATCTGTCGTCGTTGTATTAGGTATATATTCGAGCGTTGTTTCATTTGCACAACTGTTCGGACAAATTTGTGCAGCGAGATATACGTGTATATATGTACGAATATCGTGGAATAGACGCGTATAAATTTATATTTATCCGTGTGCAAATTCCAAGGATGACATCATGCCTCCTCCCGCCCGGAGGCGGTCGGAGCATATTTTAAAACCGAGAGGATGATGTCAATATCGTTGCCTTTTATGTTAGATCTTTACTCGGGAGAATTACTCATCGTACAAATATACGAAAAATATTTTCACCGTAATTTTTATCGATCGATATTTGGTTATGCAAATGTAAGGTTACAGCAAAAAAAAAAGAAAAAAGAATAACTATAAAAGTTATGTTTATTTATTCTAACCTCTTGCGCTGGTAATTGGTTCACGGACCATAACGAGTGACCAAACCGTATACGATAATTCGTCTTCTTTTTGAATTCATCGGTATATCACTGGATAGAAATTACTAATTGTAAGAGGTAATAAATTTATTATTTGTTTTGCCTGGGTTATATCTCAATATACTTAAAACTGAGAAAATATTGCAATTTTGGGCTAAATATTCTCGACGTGCGTGGTACGTCATTCCAGCGTAAGAGGTTAAAATAAAATTTTAGTCTCGAACTCGAGTATTCCGTGCGTGTGTTTCGTCGTTCAACCGGATCAAGCGCGACGATGATTGCACCGGACGATAAGTAGAAGTCTATTAGAAAGACCGCGCGTGGGCGGAGGTGTCTGAATTACCGAACTACAGCTGATGGCAACGACTCTAACTTTGCCTGAGAAACGCAGTTCTCGGTGAGAGAAACACGAAGAACGTTAATTAATCGTACTAGTAAATTTTAAATTCTTCCCAAGAATTGTATCGGTATTTATTGTTAACCAATCGGATGCCGTGTATCATCAAACGACACGTGCGAGCCAGTACAAGTGTATTATGAGCACAGAAAAAGAAAAAAATATTTTCGTTTTTCGCTTACTCGGTATCAGGTACAGATGTGATCATAGAGGGTATGCGCCCGTTGTGGTCCATAAATCGATTGATCTCCGGCTCTTCTTGAACAGGTGTCTCGTATACCAAAGTTTCTACCATTGATCCTTTGCTCGAACCAAAGGAAACTCTGAAAAAATAGACAAATATATACGTATGTAGTATGGGTAAATGAAACGAAATGTGAATGAGATGAAACAGTAGAGGAGCAACCGTAGACGCGAAAAATATCGTTACCCGCGTGGAAAGCCGAAAGAAAAGAAAAAAAAGAAAAACAGCTGCCGTAAAACCTCAATTTCCTATCGCGTGACGAGAACTCGGAGCAAGCGAGTCGGACACTCGGTAACCGCATGGACTCGGGCTGATATCAAAATCGAAATCCCTTCGATCGCGCGATCAAATTACATGGATCAAGAGCGCGTCTATGGGTGTCTATCTTATACAATGTGGAGAACACATTGAACGGTAGAATCATCGAACTTTGAAACTGTCGATAAAACATACGATCTGTGTATGTACGTACGATTAGCAGTATCATCAAAACAAGTGTACATAGTTTTCGAACGATAAAACTCGAAGATTCTCGAAAATAACTCGCGTTTTATACCCTGTGTTTATTCGATTTAATTTCTTTCTTGTAGAACGAGGTTGTGATCCAGGCTGGAACTGTCAGCACGGTGCTGCCACGTGACGACAGCTTTGTTCAACAAAACTATACTCGGGAGGATAATACAGGAGATAATACGGAAAGATACGTAGGAGTCACATGGCTGTGCACAGTAATATTCTCGAAATACGTATTATGTAGCTCCTTTCTCTTTACTCCTCCAACTGTGTCACCAATCCGAATTAGTTTCTCGATAACGTAATTACAATTTACAATTGTTCATCCAAGCATGGCTTCCTACCCAGAGGAAGACTGAATTCGTTCATTTCGATTGGTTTAGCGCAATGTGTGATAACTGTTATTAAATTAATGATTTTGCGTCAGAGGCATCAAATTAATGTTCTACCTTTTGTTTTAAAAGGAATTTACCATGCGAAACTTAATAGATTATTCGTTGTCGAATTTATACGTTCAAATCAAAAATTTCTAAAGAAAATTTACACATGCAGGATTTTAAATTTCGATAATGTCATACAGATAAAATTGTATTGAGGCAGAAATTGAATAAAAAATGAGCAATTGTTTAATTGGTTCAATAAAATAAAAAAAAAATAAATCGTCATGTCGAATATAAAGCCACCTATATATATATATATATAGATATATATATGTACGTATGTTAGGGTTTGTTCAAACGCGGTCCACGCGAGACGTCGAATAACCGTGACCTAGCCAACGTATAAATGTCACGAGAGTTTCAGCAAGAGGAGTTCTGCGAAGCTTTGATCGCGTTTGTTTCAATCGATATCGCAAACAAATTGTCAAATATACCTTACCATTATCGTGGAAACAGAAGTATGATTCAGTCGCGCGCAAGAAAAAAAAATAAAAAAATTAAAAGCTACGACCGTACACGTCTATATGTGTTTTTCAAACTGGCAGATAATTTTAACTCGAACGACGCTTCCAAACGTTCCACCTTGACAGTGAAACGAGACCCGCTCCGATTTCCTTCACCGTTATTGAAACAACGCTCGCGTGTCCGTCGCGCGTCTTCCGCTTGGCGAATTCTTCGAGTGCGAACGAGAGCGTACGCCGCAAGAAAGTCACATATATACATATATACGAGTCCATCGCGACTTGACAAAAATAACAATGACGATAGGTATTCCACTATCTCGAAGAACACTGTCGACAATTCGAAATTGAACCAAATCGACACCGAATATTCAACGTTCGAGGATTAGAGAGCGATCGTAAATCGCCGGAAATGGCGAGCAATTCGCGAGAGTCGATCGCTGGTACTCTGTTAATTCAAACAGGCATATCTGATCAAAAGGTGGTTTGATTTAAAAAAAGAAAAAAATATTTTCGGTATTTAACGATCGAGCATCGATTTCACGTAGATTCGAAATATTGGACAGACCAAAAGTTTTTGTAAATAAAACATCAAAATACAAGAAAAAACTAACTCTATCGATCTAAAATTAAATTTAAGCTCAAACGTGATTTTTTTCATTGTGTTTTAAAAATTATTTCTTTTAAATGTTGAGCGTTTGCAAATTTGTGCTCTTTTTTGGTAGGAAGTGTTTTTTGGCTCACCCTGTATAGTGGTGCTATCTTAAACTCAATAAATTATTTTTAATTTTATAAACAAGAAATAGCACAGCTGTAATAATAATCATGTGGATATATATGTACTTTCATTCCATGTTCATGCTATGTAACTTAAAAAGTGTTTATATCTAAAATTTTGCTTTATAAATTTGAAGAGTACTTCTATTTCATCTATACGTTACAAGCAGATATTGTAAACAAATATTGATTGAAAACCACATTTCACCCCTTGCCTTGTTTTTGACTTTTATCAAACCTTTTAAGTTGTTTGCGCGGTTCAGGTTTTTTTTACAATATACGTATAAATAAATTGTTTTCGCGCTACTTGGCACATCGACGATTCGATTTAAGCGAAAGTCGTAGATACGTCTCTCCTTTTGATTTAACACAGCGGAGGAAGGAGGTTAAAGAACCGAGTGAACCAATTTAGAAAGGTGATCTCGCACGACCCTTGAACCCATGCCTCTGTCTCTAGCCTCAATACGTACACATACACAGACACAGACACGAAAATTCGTGGAGTTTGCTCTTACCTCTTCAGACTAGTGTGCTTTGTTCCATTGAAAATTTTGTTCTTCCGATCGCTGCCGACCGTACTGGCATCGCTGTTTATGCTGTACAGGCTGTCATCTTTGGTGACCTTGGACGTGTGCAACGTCGACTTCTTCACCACGGTGCCATTGTGTTTCGGACTCTCAACCGGTAGTCCGTGATGTCCGTGTTGTTGCTGCTGTTGCTGCTGCTGCTGCTGGTCGCCATCTCCGTGCTCCTCGATCTTCGTCGAAACGATCATGGCGGTTTTGGCCGTGTCGACGGACTTTTTCGGAGAGACGGCAACCACTTTGCCCGCTGGTTTCGAACCGATGGGAGGACGTTCCCTGGGACTCTTCTGCAACTTACTAGCACCGTAATTCGCCTGATTCGAGTCTCCCGGCGGTGGTTTGTCCTCGGTCGGTAGCATGTACGACAACATTGTCCTTCCTCCGTTTACCTGCGTGAAAAAAAGAAACCACACGATCCTGCACTGCGGAAGTGACAATTGCCAGGGTAATATAAATTGGTAATATGAACAAATTGATACAGTAGGTCCCCTATAATGCGAGAAATATTCTTTTTTTAATACGACAGAAAAATATTTTGTGCTCTCTTATTAACCCCTTGCACTAGTAACTGGTTCGCGGACCATAACGAGTGACCGAACCGTACACAATAATTCGTCCCTTTCTTTTTCTTTTGAACTTGTCCATATGATATCACTGGATAGAAATTACTAAGAAGTAATAAAGTTGTCATTTGTTTTGCCTGGGTTACATTTAAATATGCATAAAACTGAGAAAATGTTGCAATTTGGGACAAAAAATTCTCAGCATGGCACGTCGTTCCAGCGCAAGAGGTCAAATAAGTATTCAAAGGAATATTTTTTATTGCAACCTTCTATCCATATAATTAAGCAATTTTCTTTCGTACGGGAGGATTTCTTTAAACTTGATGACGCTTCAGCAGAAGCTCTTACTTTATTTTCATTTTTCCCAACTGTGCGAATTGTCGATTCATTTCTGTTAAACTTCTTGCAAAGAGATGGTAACTAGATTTCAACCGATCAAGGATTTCTAATTTTTCTTCCAACGATATGAATCTTCTACTCACAATCAGCTTATCTTTTCTGGAGATCTTTGGAGTCATGGCTGAAAAACATTATTTCCTCTGATATTAAATGTAGTGAAAAAAGATTGCCTTACCTCATAATCGAGTAACATCTACTTTGCAATTGAAATGAATTCCTTTTTGAAATAACGCAACTAATTCTGCACAGAAACTGAATGGTTCCGCAATACACACTTTAAACAACCCCTCCTCCTTATCGCACTGTGCTTCGAATCAATTCAAAGACACCCGTATTTTCATATCAGAAATGAGTTTCTTTAAGCAATTTTTTAACCGCGTTATAGTGGGGCCTACTGTAATATATAAACGCAAAGATCGATTTTCCAGCGTTCGAAAATCATTGGTGTATCCTTGTGTTAATGTCCGGTACTTCTTCATGCCACGCAGGAGAGAGAGAAAGAAGAGAAGTTGCGCTTGAATTACCGATTGGAACTAATTACATCGTCAGCCGTGAGTTACCATCCGTTAACGCTTCAACGATCCCTATGAAACGCTGCTTTCTTTCCTCTAACGGATCGACATCGGTGCCGGCCTAACTGTACACAAACGATACGATAGAAAACGATCGGCGCTGCTATTGTTGTCGGACGGTGAGTCAAAATTTTCAGACGAACACCCGCGCGGTGGACAAAGACGCTAGACGTACCGTTCCTCGATCCGAGCTGTTTTTCACGTTCGCGGCAAGAAATGCTTCGCAACGTTCGGATCTTAAATAGAGGAGGAGGTAGAGAAAAATATGGAGAGAGAGACAGAGAAAATAGAGGATCTCGGAAGCTGCGACTCGGGAATCCAAGACGCTCGACCACATCAGATCCCGTTCACGCTGAGAAAGGATCGTGACTCACACCGATTGTCCCTTGTCACTTTAGATTTCCGTATCGCGGATATACCTCGTGTGCGATCATCTCGCGCGAGTTTCGTGGCATCGATCGATTGTTCTCCGGCCAGCTTTTGCTTTACCGGGCTATTACCTGGGAAAACACGTAAACTGTCGTGGAGCACGCGAATTCTGCGACGTAAAGAAGCGAGGAAAGAATCGAACATGGAAAGAGGAAAGAAAAAGGACGCTGAAACGGATGAACGTTGGCAACTCCAATGGCGTCCTCTTCGTTCGATTACTAGAACTGTTGAGATAGTTGAAATTACGTATTTATCTCATTTCTACTCACGTTGCTCACGAATGTAATTTATGTTTTAGCCATGAATAATAAAACAACGAAGTAATTAGATTGGTGTAATTATAAATTATAACTTGTTTCGTTATTTTGTCTTTTAAAGTTGGCAGATCTTGATAGTATACGTGATAGTATACTTTTAACAAGTTTTGTGTCAATCTTGAATACTTTTTTCTCAGGTTCTCCACCATTCTAACGGACATAAATTACAATCTATTTTGTTATTCCTCACAAATTACTGCATAAATTACTGGAAACGTCGGATAAAATTGTATCGAGCGTTTAGATGCCCGATGAGTCAATAGCTAATAACTCCAACCTCAATTATCTCGTAAGAGTATGCAAGGTATCTGGATACTCGGATGTCTCGCGAGATATCCAGGTAATTTTTTGCTCTAGCCGAGTATCTCGGATGGGTACTGGCTCTAATTACGTCAGCATGCAATAGGCTGCACATGTAACGTATCAGAGCAGGCACTGATACAGGCTTTTTCTGCAACATCGACTGACTGTTCGGCTGCTGCTTGCAAATTGCATTTCGCGTTTCATCTCTGCTCATGTCTGGCTCCAGATAGCTTTCGTAGCTTGCTCGTTTACGTCGACCGAATTTGGTAGACGTAACAATAAACGAGCAGCAAAAATCAATATCCAAGATTATCGTCGGGGTCAATCGCCCGTAAAGTGAAACTCATACGTGACACGAACGTGACAAATTGGGCCACAATCCAACGGGAAGAACGGGAGAGGGGTATTCTCAAATTCTTAACCCATTCGAGACTAAGAATTATTTTAAAGACGATCCCCAAGAGCGGAAAATTGTTTTTTTCTCAAACGGAAGAAACGTTTAGGAGGTAAGAAATTAAAATTAAATAACATGGTAGCACACCGTGTGCCTAATTGGCTCTTCGGAATATCTTTATTACGAGGAATCCATTACATCTGTGTGATGCATAATAAAAAGAAGAGATACAATTACAAAATAGAAGAATTTATTTCAAAAATAATGAAGAAACGTGAGATCATTATTCGGTAATCAAAATTAGAAGATGATCCATAAGTAAATTTTAAGAAAACGTTAATTAGAAAATTTTCCTCCAACTTATTTTCTTTATTTATGGTAATTGAAACATTCTTATCGTAAAATTTATGGTAATTGAAACATTCTTCACAAGCAAATTTTAATCTTTACGCACGTTTGAGCTTTAATTCATCTCAAAACGATCTTGCCTTCACGGTTACTTCCTCGCTAATAATTAATAACTCAAGTTTAAGACCATTGCACACACGGTGTGTAACTCGTCTCGAATGGGTTAATACGTGGAATTCTAAAGAGATAGGAAAAAAAAAGGAAGATATCAAGTATCGTTCCATCGTCGAAATAAATACTTACGGAGCGAGTGAGAGGCTTTCGAGACGACGATTTTCGGAAAGCTCGCGTGCTGGACTGGCATTTGGGCTACCTGCAACAGAAACGCGACATACTTCGTGTCAGGGTATCACCTAGAATTTGGCCGCGGGGCCTATTTCGAGCGTCGAAGCTTCGCTCGAAAGCGTATTTTAACGCGAATGGCATGCACGTTCCAGTAACCAACCGTGTATCAGCGGTGCTGGGTTGGTTAGAACCCGAGCTAGAAGACGTAGCGAATTAATTTCAGCTGGAAAGTACGACAGGGATTTTAAAAATCCCATTAACGGAGATCGTGGCTCGGCATTAATGGCTAGGTTAGGCTCGAGCGTGGTCCCTTTTTCAATGGGCAATGGCGTCAGCGCGGGCGTGACGCGGGAGGAAGCGATCTCGCTGCTTGAATAGGTACCTGTTTTCGCAGACAGGTGACACAAACACGTGCAACACACGTGAACAGTGTGCAAACGCGTGAGAACCTCGGGATAGACCAAGAGGGCAATGACTCCTAGAACAGCCACGGGTGCGCCTCGGCAGACGAATCTCCGCGTCGAATAGAACCTTGGCTCGCTCGCTAGCCGCGCGACCGCCTTGAAAAAAGTACCTACGACCGTCTGTGCCGGAGCCTGAGCCCTCCCCCGCTCGAGATTTCCATTGCCACGGACCTGTCTGCTCGACACGGGCAAACCCTCCGGAGAAGAGAAATCTATTATGTACATTTCGCGGTGCGTCTGTCGCGTCTCCCCGCTTCTTTTCTCTTCTCTTCTCTTCTCTTCTCCTCTCCTCTCTTCCCCGCCGTTTCTTTCTTTCTTCTTCTTCTTCATGTGTAACGCATCAGTGCGCTATCCGATAAGAGTGGATATCGCGAATCGTGTCGCAAGTCGACCAGAAACCAGCTATCTGCGAATTTCCTCTTGGGACACTTGGAGTTGCAGAAGGTGGGTTTCGAGGGTGCGCGAAAAAACACGTTTTAAAAAACACGTTTATTGAGAGAGGAAAACAAAGTAAAAAGATCGCAGTGGGCAAAGGGCAATTAAAGATTGGAGAAAGGTTCGACGCACTGATGAATCGAAGTTCAAGATGTTCGATTCTAACCGTTTAATGCCCCACAGTGAAACACCAACGAGAATCCATAATGGCGAGGGGTTGTTGTTTTGAAGTAGAGAAAACGGACGATTTAGTTCAAATAAATGGTATTTTAAACAGAGAGGGATATTTGAACATTTTACGTGACAACGTTTAACGTGCCACGCACGTCGAGAATTTTTTGTCCCAAATTGCAACATTTTCTCAGTTTTAAGTATACTTAAAAGTAACACAGGTGAAATGATAAGTTTATTATTTCTTAATAATTTCTATCCGGTGATATTATACTGACGAGTTCAAAAGAAAAAGAAAGGGAAGAATTATTGTATACGGTTCGGTCACTCGTTATGGTCCGCGAACCATTTGCCAGCGCAAAGGGTTAATTTGACGAAACTTTATATTTATAGGGTGATAGTGACGCTAAACATACGCCAAAAATGTGCAGAAATTATT
Organism: Melipona bicolor; assembly: GCA_030673865.1. Classification (NCBI taxonomy): domain Eukaryota; kingdom Metazoa; phylum Arthropoda; class Insecta; order Hymenoptera; family Apidae; genus Melipona; species Melipona bicolor. The sequence goes on along the minus strand of JAHYIQ010000042.1, from coordinate 747,912 downwards.
TGAATCAACTTCAAAGTGATAATTCACTGAAAATTATTAAAGTGACCATCCCAATCTCCCGATTTGAACCCCATTGAGAAACTCTGGGACGAACTAGAATGTCGTCCTACTTCAAAAACAGATTCATGGAACATTCCGCAGCGAGAATGGAGTAGCGTATCAGTGGAAACTTTCAAAAAAATTGAATGCCAAGAATAGTGGAAACCGCGATAAAGAAACACGGTGGATTCTTCGACGAAATGAAGATATATTTTATTTTTTGATTTCCAAAATATTCTATATGCTATATAGATTTCTAAAATATTTATACGATATATCTTTGAATCGAGGAAAAATTCACATTTTTCAACGATTATTTCATTTTTTTCAAGACTTCGATATAAATATAACAAATGCCCTAAAACTTACAAGCAGGAGTGTAATTTACCATAAGAAAAAATTGGTTCACATTTTTCAACTTCGTTTCTTTCAAGACTTCGATACAAATACAGCAAATGACCAAAAAAGATTAACGAACGAGAGTGTATATCGGCAACGCGTGCGTACCCAGAAAGGAAACTCGATCTTAACAAACTTAGCGGCCGTTTGAACCGTGCAAAGCACAAATCGAGTTACGGATACGTGGATTGCGTTTTCGCTGTGCGATTGGATGGGCGCGTCGTGCGTCACCGTGTCAACTATGCATCGCGATTCCGACTGTACCTACACGCACCGCGCACGTTCGGTGCATCGAGCCACTAAATTGATAAATTTGCATGACCCGCTATTCACGCACACTGTCGTTCCACGGACGCTTACTACCTACGACGATTACACAATCACGCTCTCCTTTCGAGAGTTACGAGGATCGTACGCGATTCCGCTCCTCGAACGGCGAACGCAAGCAGGCAAGCAAGCAAGCGTCCCCGCTTTCATCGAAGCGGGCTTTAAACGATTTAATCGTCGTAAACCGCCATTGTTGTTCCACAAAGTAAAAGGCAATTTGCTTTTGTTCGCCTGTGAGGATTCTACCTTATCGTCGCTCTTATCTTTGCTGTGTTTTTTTTTCTTTTTTTCTTCCACGAGAAACCACTCACTGCTGATGACAGCGACCAACGTCGACGTAATAATGACAGTGCTTTTCCAGTTAGTACTTTAGACTCGGCTGAAATTTTGTAGCTTAGTTTTAGCTTAATACTCGAGCAATTTTCTTTTCTTTTTTTTTTTTTTGCATAACGTAAAGAATTTCTGTTTTTTTTTTTTTTTGTATATAACAAAAAGACATACATGAATAATTCGTCAAACCGCGTTGGCCATCGATTGTGAATCGCATTAGCATAACATTTGTTTCGCGGTTCGGTGGAAACACGCGACGCTTACGTAACTCCGCGAAGCTCCAATGAAATTGTCGTAAACCGTGAACAACACGAGAGGGGAGAGCTTGTTGCCGTTAACGTTAACGACGCAGAAATTAACGTTTTATCTCTGGCGTTCGTGCTTACTTCGCGAGTTAAGCTCGCCGGGATGGAAGAACGTAAAATCATCCCGTCATCGACGTGAGTTACTGACACGTACATACCAGATTCAGATTCGAATCAGGTCTGTTCACCACCGGTTGGATCGTAATTAGGATGATCGGCCATGTGAAAAATTTGCAACAGTCCAAACCTAATCGCCCGTGTCGGCGCGAGTCGATCGACGTGACGTAAACATCCAGTTTTGCGCAGAACAAACGTTATTACTAGCGCAACGATACGTTCAATGCTCATTTTAATTGCAAAATGGGCGAAACAACACGCATTCACCGCGGCCACCGAGCCTTGAAAGCTCGTGCATCTTCGTTCCCCTTTCCATTAAACGATCGCTCTTTGCCTGGGTGATAGAACCGGCTCGAAAAATGTTTATTTCCGTCCACGAACTTCTAACGTTACATCGTACGAGATTTCCGGTACCGTGACTTCCTGCCGCCGCCAGTTCCGCACCACCTTAACATCGAAGGCGGCCCACGACGCAGCGAAAGGGAAAATAAAAGTCGATATACTGTTAAATGTAGTACTTGCCCGATTATTTGTATATATATATATCGGATAGCGAAATTTGCGGTGTGAAAGTCTTGCGAGAATAAAGTTGAAGGATGGACGCTCTACGTGGACGTCGATCTTAATGTTCAAGTTTAAATGTATCCTTGTGGTTAAGTTTCGTGTCGTTAATAAGGAAATAAATTGTACGTACAGTGATTTTCCTTAATATTAGGACACTTAAATATTTGCTGCCATTAATTTAATTTTGTGTTATAATTATACTAATATATTATAAATATAATAATAATAATAATAATAATTTTGTATTACTATAATTATGCATTATATTGTATTATATTGTATTATTATAATATTTTTATTATATTACATTATTATTACTTGTATTATTATTACATTATTATTATATTATATTGTATTATTATAATTATAGTATTGTATTTATATTGTATTATTATATTATTGTATTTGTACTGTATTATTGTACGATTTCTTAAGAAATTTAAAAACTTGTAGCCTCTATTGTCAAAATGCGTTGTTCGTTTTACTCTAAAATAATACTTGCCGAACTGGCGGCTCGTATCCCTCTGCGAGCCACAGGGGAAGAGTTCCCCCTCCATACCTATTTATTCTCTCTCTTCAGCCACACGAGCCCTATCATCACCCGTAATTTTATAATCAAAAATAAAAACACCTTCATACTGACTTTATTAAATAAAACATGACAAAGTAACATAAGAGTACATAGTAACGATTAATTGTCGGGATCCGGTTCGTAATTATGGGTCATAGAAATGAATCGCCACTAACAGGTATATGTAAAAGAGTACTTTATAAATTGACAAAGTTAAAAAAATCAAACCAAATGTACGTAATAGCGACTGATTGGCACGTTAGAGCAAAGGAAGAAAAGAAGAGGGGGAATCAGCTTATGAAGTGCTAAACACGTGTGATTCATACTTCAGAGGAAGTTGGACAGGTCTGTTCTAACATGTTTTTACATCCGCGTAGCGGATGAATAAATGGAGACACTTTTCTTCCCATAATACGTGCAGAGGCATGGGAAATTTTTTTTCAAATAATAAATTTGAAGATTTTATTGAACATCAGGCTTTACACGACGAAAATTCAAGGATTCGTAACATTTTCGTCGTTGTACTCAAAATTGAATAAGGAGATCTCAATCTTCAAAGCCAATTATGGAAAAAACGTTTTTCAACGTTTGTATTAATTTGTAGCATTCGGTCTTCAGTCTGCTGTCCGCTAAAAACATCCCAAAATAAAATGAACAACGCATTTTAAAAGCGGAGGCTTCAAGTTTTGAAACCAGTCCAAGAGCGTTACAACAGTTCAGCGTCCGAATATTAATGAAAATCGCTGCACATCGGCGGTGTAGTTCTCGTACGCTGAGACACGGGTCGCGAAACGAACGATTCTCACGGCTTGTGGGAACTTACTTCGTAAGTATACGATTCGCCTCTAAAGATCGGCTGGGTGTTAGGTCGACGATAAATTTTCAAGCCTCCTCGTCTCTTCTTTTGTTCCTTACGCCCCCTCTTGTTTCTCCAGGTGGGAAGCCCCGACGATCCTCATCCTCTTTCTCCTTTCATTTTATCGGTGTTATCGTTCCGGTCCACTTATCGTGGTTGCAGTCGCGACTACTACTAACGATTGAATCGCTGTCGCTATCGTTACTCCTTCAGCAACGTTACTCCTCCTCTCCAAAGTCGCCGAATGCACGAACAATCCGACTTGTGCATCGCTCGGAGACGCGGATGCTGGAAGAAAAAGGAAGCAGACTCGCGCTGAGGCCTGTCACGACCGCGACGATCCGGATCGTGACGGCGAAAAGAGGGAAAGGTAACGGAACTCGAGCGGTAACATCCGTCCACGCGTGTTGCTTCTAATGGCGCACGGACTGGGAACAGGAGAGAGAGAGAAGAAGACGATTACCTGGCCTAGAGAGCAGGTCTCTCCTGCAGAATGATAAGGAAGGAAGCACGTAATAATCGGTTAAAATTTCCGTCCGTCACTCTCTTCTTCTCTTTTCCTTTTTTCTCGGTTGATGATCGCTCGACCGACAATCCCAGCCAAGTCGAGCAAAGCCAAGCCAAGCCAAGCCAAGCCAAGCCAAGTCGAGCCAAGCCAAGCCAAGCCAAGCCAAGCCAAGCCAAGCCAGGCCGAGCCGAGTCGAGTCGAGTGTCTCTTCTCTCGTTTCTTTTCTTTTTTTTTTCATGCTCGACGCGTCTCTGTCACGGATATTAACGTAACTGTAGTAGCGAGCGAACGGTAACGCGAGCGCAAGGATCTTCGGATGCGCGTTCAGTCGCCGGAGATCTCTCAAGACGCCGCGTGCGTCTCTCATTGCAAACGCGACGCACGTCTAATCCTCTCTGTCGTATGCATACGTATTACATACGTTTTGTCCATGCGATACGCGATGGTTCATTCTGGACGCGAACCGAAGCAAGACGAAACGAGGCCTCGGATAATTAGACATTTGATATCGTTCTCTTCGCGGTGAGACTCGCTCGATCTTTTCTTCTCGCCTCGAGTACGCTCGATAGAGATCGTCCATGCATGCAAATGGACGAGATTTCTCACTCGTTTATATAACGAAGTGACCTCTCTGTCGTGTAAAAAACAATATATTGATATTCGACGATTTTATAATTAGTTAGTAATTAATCAGTATGTTATAGGTATATAATTAGGTATAATTAGTTATATTATATTATATTATAATATTACAGGTATAATTAGTTAGTATATTATACGATATCACAGGTAATATGTATTACCTACAAAATTAGTTGCTACCTACAAAATTAATTGTACTCCATTGCTCATTCGTTTAGACGATAAAATGACTTCTATCGTGCGAAAAACGACATACCGATATTCGACGATTCAACAATTGTTACCCACAAAATTAATTACCATCTACAAAATTGGCCATACTTGTTACGATTTGTCACTCATTTAGATAATAAAATGACTTCTCCGTCGCACGAAAAGCAACGTACCGATATTCGACGTTACCTGCGAAATTGGCTACTACCTATAAAATTACAAAATTGTCGAATTACAAGGCAAACTGTGTTTGTTGCCCCGTTAACGTGTGAGTTTTCGACATCGCACAGCTATCGATCGTTGTATCCACCGATGTGCTTATTAATTATTTCAATATACAAGTTCGTCGGTACGGTTGTTCACTTGCCACGTCGCATCGTGTCACACTGCTTGCTCCGTGAGTACATGTACGTATATTGGGTTGAGTAAAAAGTAATTTCGTATTTTTTTAGTACGACGGATAAATGAAAACACGAGACATTTTCATATTTTAAATGATATTTATCAAACCAAATATATACGTGCTTTTTGCCATTTTTCAGGTAAAACCACAATCCCCGTAGAACTGCAGAATTTCTCTGTAATTTCTATCTCTGATACAGAATACGAAATTACATTTTTACCAGCGTCTTCATTTTTCCCCATTTTAGCGTCCGTCACTACTCCCACCAATTCTTGGAATTATTCTGACGTTTCATTTAAACCATTTTAAATTTAATACATACATACTTTTAAGCTAAATAAAGCGATAAGTTATAATAAAGCAATAGTTATCGAATGATGGTAATTAATCTAAATGTAACTGCAAATTACATTATTGAAATTCCTATAAGATTAATCGATAAGTTGTTAATCAATAATTATCAATAATTGAATGGGAGCCTCGAATAAAGGTCTTGTTACATTTTCATCGATATTAAATTAACGATACACATAGTACGATTCTATAATATTAATACATATGAATTGGATATGTATTTGTTATTTAATATATGTTTAATACGTTTGTTATTTAATACAAAATTTGTCTAACTTCGATCGATACGTGTCCGAAACAATAGTAATGTACGAAATGCGGTGTCGCATGTCGCTTGTTTTGTTTTATATTCCACACGACCGCGTGGTAACGTAGAGTGGGGATAGAGTCCCAATTCCAAGAATTGGCGGGGATAGCGACAGACGCCTAAGTGGGCATTACCGCCATTACTACGTCGCAAAGCAAGCTTTGAAAATGTCCATTTCGAAATTATCAAAGTCGTCGATCTGACGGCGAGATTAGCTTTCGTAAAAGAGGCTTTCGAGTGAGCTTTTTATCGTGAAACGCGCACGGTGGTGCGCACCCCTCCGCGTTGGGAGAGAAAACGATCGCTAATGTACATACACAGAGAGAAAGAGAGCGATTCGTCGAGGGATATAACAGGCCTCACGACGCGACGCGATTTGCGTTTAATTTGCAAGGAGAGTACAGTTCTTCCGGTTTACATTACGAAGAACGGAGGATTGTCTCGAACGTTCGCCGCGAGCACGGATTTAGGCCGAGGAGAAACGCTCTTTTCGAGGAGGAGAACGGAGGAGACTCGACTGAAAATCGACTCGAGTCTCGTTGGATCGTTCGGGCCATTTCGGTACACGTCCTGAGATACATAGTAGATCTCACAGGTCGTTCCAACAATAAGAATACCTACGGGAAACTCGATATTTCCACTATTTCTCGTGAGGACGGGTGGTCGTCGCATCGAGGCACTTTCGACGAAACGCGAGAACTGCCTAACGCTATGAAGCGTTTCATTTTGTTTCGAGAACGTGCAGTTGCACACTTGATTATTCTCGAGTATAAGCAGTATAACGACAAAATTTCCTAGTTGCTTCTTTTTTTCATATATATATTTTGTTATAAACATCTGTTGTGAAATTATTATTACTTGAATGTCATTTATCATGTTATTATACGAAATTATTATTATTATTATTTCATTGTATCACTTCATAAAAAATTATCCCAAGGTATTCCAAAATGTGTGAAAATCGCGAATATTTGTTTTTCCTTTCACTTATTAAAATAATATTATAAATATTATAAATTTTTACTTTAATAGCAAATGCAAATTTTACGAGTATACTCGTCGTGAAACAAAAACAAAAAGAAGCCACCTTTTCGTGACGAGTACGCTCGAAAGTGTTACACACGAATAAGAAAGATCAAGATCAAAGTTCTCGTGGTATCTCGATTGTCCAGCGGATATCGAATTGTTTTTATACTATCAATACCATAAAAAACTGAACGAAACAATTAGTTCATTCTTGTCGTTATTCCAATAATAATATACACATCTTTGAGATTTCTTTAAGATTCTTTCTTTCTCACACTTGTATTACATTTTATCACTGAAAGTGATTTTAGCAGGGGTAACCTAGAAAATCGGGCCTCAGTGTAACGCTAATGCAACGAAAATTAGCGATTGGTTGATTTGGGTCACGTGATTCGTGAGGGGGCGTGAGGTAGACCTCGAGTAGGAGTAGCGTTACTGAGCAATCGCGCCTGTAATTTGTTTTCTATCGATTCAAATGTTTGCATATCAATAAAATTTTATGGCGTCGTCTTCATTTCCTAGTCGGAACAGTTGCTTCTGGTCCTTTCAGCGAGATGAGTCGTACAGTTTTTTATTACAGAGCACTGAATTTTTACGTATCGATACAAAATATATCTACAAATTACTGAAATATGTACGAAGTACTTTTCTTCTGTTTTTTGAAAATTTTCCACTCAGTCTTTCTTACGATACAATCGTACCCTTTGTCTTAATGTCGGATCGTCGTTTGAATTAAATCGGGTCGTCAAAGTCTCGCCGCGTTGTTCAAAAATTACGAGACCTCCTAGACAATGGCTCGTTTGCCGCACGACTTGAAGTTTCAACACCCCCGGCAACGGAATTGCCGTGCAATTGCGAGATATCTGCCGTGCAGGCCGTCTGCTCGGCGCACTGTACCGTGTCGCGAGGTCGACCTCCACGGATGAACCCGTACGGGTTCTGGCAGCTGGTTGGGTGCCAGCAGCGAACGTCTACGCTTTCCGACGTTGTCCGTTGGCATTATAACCAGGAAGACGGGCGCACCCGACTAGAGAGACGTCCCCCCTCCATCGTTCCCCTCTCTCTTGTATGTATCATTATCGTGAAAATCGACTCGACCCTCGTTACTTCGGCTCTTGTCACCCCTTCCGGGTGGAACCTCGTTTTCACTTCTTCGTCAGACTTTTTATTTTCGATCATCCAACGCGTGAGTATCCCAGTTTGCGTTGAACAACAAACTCGGAACAAACACGCCTACGCGAGCAGCCACGCGTTGCATCGATCACCCTTTCCTTCTCCGTTCTTCCACATTTTCACGTCGGATAGCATCCAGACGTCAGAGTTACAATAATCGTTCCCCCCCTAGTCGCGGAGTGGCTAAACGTTTCACACGTGCCTGCGCTTTGTACGAAACGTTTTTTCAGCGTCGCAAGAAACGCGAGAGGTGTTATATAGAAGGCGAAAGGCCAGCTGCCAAGAGGGTATGCAAATCGCGATTGCACTCGTTGCAAACGTGCTTGCATATGCACTCGTATAACGGGGCGAATCGTGGCGTAGCGTAATGACGCGTGCACGCGACATTCTAGCTAACTGACTCTCCCCCGTTCGCGTAATCAAGCCCTACGGGGTCCTTTCTTCTCACGACAGCAGGATTCCAACGCGCCATGTTACCCTCTTCCCTTCTTTTTTTTTTCTTTGTACCGTTCTCCGCGAGAACGCGAAATGGCCGATTTACAAAGCAGGTGTTGCACTGCAAATTAACCCTTTTGCAGATCATATTTATCTTATTGCAAGTCAAATTCGCTTGTTTGCAAATGGAATTCATCTTGTGGGTTAGGTTAGGTACAGCTTTTTGTGTATAGGTGAGCGATACAGGTATTGCACTGCAAATTAATTCTTTTGCAGATCATGTTCACCTTCTTAGACTGTAAATTGACCGTTTTGCAAATTTAGATCATATTTATCGCGTTGCAAATGAAATTCACTCTTTTGCAAATGAAATTAATCTTGTGTGTGTGTCTTAGGTTTAGGTTAAATTAGGTTAGGTTCCGAGGGGAGACCGGAAGTATTCGATAAGAGTTCCTGGGCTCCCCTCTTAGTGCGCTGAGGTGGAGGTTTTTAACCGATAAGAATTCGACACTATCTTGTTCCTACTCCAAGAGGAGTGGGGTCTATGAAGATTTTCGTCCACGAAAAAAAGAGGTTAGGTTAGGTTAGGTTCAATGATGAAGTTTCTTCAAAGCTTAAATTCTATGCAAGAGACATTTTGGTTGATCCTTCAAACATGAATGGATGTTATTAATCATTCTGTTGCAATTATCAGTCATACAGGTTGTCATAATTATTACACGAGTATGTATATATGTATATACAAAACTAGGCGAATCATTAAAGATGAATCTACTTATACATGTGTGTTACTTTTAGTTATTATTTAGTATTACTTCAGTTAGTATTGTTATTATATTATAGTTAGTACAGTATAGAGGAGTACATTTACCAGTATAATATATTTAGTTAGTATTTCTTTTAGTATTAAATAAGTATTTTATTTTTTTTTTGTTTAACTTGTTCGTTTTGTTACATGCATGCAATAAATTTTCATCTCTTCACGAGTTATAACTTCACGTAGGGTTTTATTTTCATTACAATGGCGTAACAAAATAAATTTGCAAATATGATTTGCCCAAAGGATAGGATTAATTTATAAGATACGATCTATAAGAGTTAACTTGGAGTTATTCGAAGCATTCAACTCGTGGCGGACTTGTTGAATCTGTGAAACAAAGTTACGGAATAAAACGCCGAAATGCACGTGTACGTAACTGTTTTTCAATCGAAACGACGATTTGAAACTGAATCAAGTCAAAATTCGTGCTGTTCGTTTTTCTTTTTTTCTTTTTTTTTTTAATCGTACCATTTTTCACGTATTTCTTTTTTCTTTTTTTCTTCGATTTTTTCGTCCGCGTACGTGGAATGAAGAAGAAGCGAACGATCGAAATTCTAGGTTGGACGCCGGGCTCGGGTCCCGCGTGCCAATAATTCGGAATGCGGACAAAGTGCGTTACACGGTTAGGGTTGCGAGCGTGGGCGCGTAAAGTCAACCGTCGGAATTGAACGGGTCAAGTTGCAACGATGCGCCACGCAGTGAGGTAATCCAATAAACTCATTATCAGCGTCCGCGAACCTCGCTTTGAGCTGCTCGCAAAAACCCTTTTTTTCATTCGATTAAGGCACCTCTTTTCTCTCAACAGACATCCACCATCGGTTAGGGTTAGCTGATAATTTGCTTTTTCTCTATCTCTCTCTTCTCTTCTTTTTCCTCTTTCGATTTATCGACGATTTGATTTCAATCAAACACGAGAAGAAACGACACCACGGTGGTTTCACCGAGACGATGAATTAATCGAACAACAAGTACGTGCGTTGAATAGAGAGCACGCTACGATATTGTTCGATAGGTAGGCGCGTGGTACTCGATCATTCAAGCCGGCAATACCACCAAGGCGTATCGTGTCCCACCACCAACAGCTGTCGTGCGTCGCGTGCGTGAATCACGCTTGCGAACGTGGCACGTTAGAACGTATAGATACGCATGTACGTGGTGTACACAGCGGGCAGTTGGACACAGTTCGTAGCTTGTACGTGGAAGATGCGTTAAACCGGCTTGAGTCATCGCGATGGCAACGCGTAACGGAACAGCGGGCAACGACAGAGCGCGGCCGAGAGCCCATTCACGAATCGTAGGAGAAAATTGGGAGAGGAAAGTTTGCGAAACGTTTGCAAAAACTCACGAGGGAACTTAATTAACGTGGTAACTCGCACAAATTGCAGGTTGCTATCGCTCCTCGATAAAGGGAGGAAAGCACTTTGGCAGCAGAGAATCGCTTTAGCGAGTTTGCCGACGAGTTTGACAAACTGCGCGAACATTGCGGACGTCGTAAATAAAGAATCAAACTCCGACCCTTCGAACCTTTTACCACCGGGATTGAACGACACGCGATGTTAACATTTGTATTCAATTCGCAGAAAAAAATTTGTCAAAAAAAGAAAACTGCACGACTTGTACTCCAGTACGATTCGTCTTACTGAAAGACCCAGAAGTAACTGTTCTGACTAGGAAACGAAGACGACTTTTTTGCCATAAAATTTTATCGATATGCAAACATTTGGATCGACAGAAAAATTACAGGCGCGATCGCTCAGTACCAGACGACGCCACTCGAGGTCTACCTCACGTCCTCTCGCGAATCACGTGACCCAAATCAACCAATCGCTAATTTTCGTTGCATCAGCGTTGCACCTGAAGAGGCCCGATTTTCTGGGTTACGCTAAAATCACTTTCAGTGATAAAAAGAAAAGGGGAACGGAACAAATATTATTTCGAGCCAGCTACAAATGGAAATTAACTTCCTTGAACGCGTTTTCCTTCTTTTTCCGCTGACGTACAACGTATCGAATACTGATTACTTGAGCGATTTAATATTATTCCGATGATAGTTGCGTGTGATACGTACAGAAGTTTTATAGTAAATAATTGTATAAATAATTGTATTATTTCGACGCTCAACAATATGACTGATTTCAAATTTTAAAAATTTTTTACAAGTCTCTAAACTCCTGTCAAAGTTAATATTAATATTAATTCCTGTTTGGACAGAAGCATTGATTTATTTTAATTATCAATTAAATTGCAACGATTCGCACTTTTCAGAAAGAATACTTCGACACGGTTGTTGATATTCTTCATTTATGTTAATATTTTCGTTCAACCAACCAAAGTCAAGTATACGCTTGACTTTTAAAAACGTAGAATATGAAATATTCATACCGAGCATAAACTATGAATCTCACAATCAGTATGAAACACCGGTATACGCAATGTCTGAACTATTTCTTTCAATTATAATAATTATTTAATTACAATCATCTATAAAACTTCCATAATGCATTTCTTACACGCAACTTCGTCATTTCTTTCGTTCCCGACCTTGGTCATTGAATGGCATACTACTGAACTCGCTTTCGCACAACGTAAAAGAAAATATAGCATTCCGTATAAAAAGACTGAAGGTCACCTTCGGTTCTCAAAGAACGGTACGATTAAAAGAAAATTTTACATTGTGTAAAATCCAAAAAAAACAGAGTACGACTTTGTCTTCTTTCATTTTTCGTCGCGTCAGCATCGAAAAAAAAAAAAAAAAACGTTGAACAGTAAATCCGTAAACACCCTGTACATACGTGACGCCCATAAACGTGTTAATTCAGTTCTCTCGCGACGCCTAATTTACGGTTGCGGAAGCGTACGGTACCCGCATGCTTCCCATGGCTACGGTTCTATCTATACTCTGGATGCAGCTCCGCTCCGAGGAAACGGCCGCGAAATGTCTTTGGAATTGTTCTCTTTCGAATTCCACGCTGCGTGCGATTTGCATCTGCAGGAAGTGCGACGCGTAGGAAAATTTCGTTTCGTACGAAACGAGAAACGAGCGAACGACGAAAGACAAGAGGGAGGAGAGAGATTCCCATAAACGTTGAAAACGTTGACCGGGAAGGGAGCAACTGAGCCCGGATCTAGCGTGTATGCACGCTCAGGCGGCGGATCTTTCTCGTCCAAGGGCAAACATTTTGATCGATACAGACGGCGGCACGATGAAAACGGTGAACGCCGAGGTACGACGCAAAATGGGTACACACAGCGTGCACCCACGTTGGTACACCAATGTAACATACATCGCCGTGGAGTTAAGTCATTCGCCAGAATTAGAACGTGCTGGCAAATGATGGACGTCCGCGTTTCAAATTCTATATCTATATATACACATATACGTATATTTATTATACGGCCAATACCAATAGAACGTTCTACTCGTTCGAGCTCCTTTCGAAACACTCCCCTTTATTTTTTCATTCTCTCTCTATCTATCCATCCATCTCTTTCTCTCTCATTTTCTCTCGAGTTATTAACGGAGATACCTTCCGCCGCGCTCGACTCTCATTTTAACGACGCCACCGTGCGCCTCAAGTGCCATTCCCCCTCGTTCCTTTGTTCTCTTTTATTATCGGAGCCATCGGAATCGTTTCGTACACGATTACTCCTCGTCGTACCACGTCGTGGCTCGCTTCCGTCTACGTCGGGCTTATGTAACGCGCGTCATCCGCGTGCACGTCGCGCTACTCGCTTTTCAATCTAATTTTGACCGCGGCCTAACGTTCCTCGTGATTCCGCGAGCTCGTTCCGCGCCGCGCCACAGAATTATGACGAACCTTTGGATCTTATCCGCGACGAAATGTCGTCGCCAAAGAGAGGGAAAAAAACGAACCAATCGACAGACCTATCGGGAAGACTCGGTTGCATCGTGGATTGTCAATTAATAACAACAACAACAACAATAACGAGGGCAACGACACATCCGCGTCGTCTCCGAGACGCGAGACGAGAGACACAGGATGGGCAGGATGCATCGAATTTCAAGCACTTAACACAAAGATCGCTACATACTTTCCCTCGGACGCGACCCTTCCTTCCACACCCCCTCCCCTCCGCCAACCGTTTTCATCGACTATCCCTGTCCGGCTTTCGGCATTGTCGCATCGCCGCTGACCCGTGAACGCGCCCCGCCGATCCAATAGGTACAAGTTATCCGAGACTATCGAATTTCATTGTCACACTGCACCTTCGAAAAGCGGGCAGGTGCGGCTTATGCACGATTTACGAGCAATCTGGCCTCTGCGATTTAACCAACCGGAAGGTACATTACCGACGATGGCACATGCCCTCACGGAGATTCGACTTGGCACGGCGTTACCGATTAACCGTTGAAATAGAACGAAACGCGATCGAAGAGAAGAAAATCGTCGATTTGTACATTCGTCTGCAATAGTCCCAACTTTTCTCCATTTAACCTCTTGCGTTAGTAACTGGTTCGCGGACCATAACGAGTGACCAAACCGTATACGATAATTCGTCTTCTTTCTAAATTCATTGGTATATCACTGGATAGAAATTACTAATTGTAAGAGGTTATAAATTTATTATTTGTTTTGCCTGAGTTATATCTCAATATACTTAAAATTGAAGGAATGTTGCAATTTTGGGCCAAATATTCTCGACGTGGCACGTCATATTCCAGCGCAAGAGGTGTTAAGCGTCTGTCGCTATTCTCATCTTTTCTTAGAATCTCTCTAGATTTCGCGTCGAACAGTGCCACAGCGATGTTCTTCCTCTCCTAATTGCTTTCTTACTTCAGTTAACACTAAAACTACCAAAGTGGTCATCAAAATGACCAATTTATAATTTTTGTCAGAAATTTTACAGACATAAAATAATGTATTTTCAAACGATTTTTCAAAAAATGTCTAAACAAAAGCTTGTATAATTTCTGAATATTGTATTATGAAGCTTTTCCATTTTTCTATTTTGATGGAAATTTTATGCTTTAGTCATCGGTAGTTCTAGCGTTGAATCTGCATACGTGCATAAATAAACAGTTTTTTACTTTTATGTATCTATTTTTATTTGCAGGTACTTCTACGTAGTTAAGACAGCGGCTTTTTAAATAATCGCTGACACTAAAACGATTAAATCATTCGTTCTTCGTTCAGAATTAATCTGACGGTTAATAAGACTTCATAAACGCGATTTCATAAAAAGTCCAAAATATATATTTCTTTCTGTGCTTTTAGGTACTAGAAACGCGGAGAAAAATAATCTTTAAGGATTATTTCTTAACCGTCTTATGTATTAGAAATACAGAAAGGTAACCTTTGAGGTTAGGATTATTTCATGCAGCGCGATCGCGCTGTTCAGATTTCGTGTCGAATAGTGCTATAATAGCGTTTGGTCATAATGTTCAATTTACAATGCGCGTCAATCCTCTCCCAATCACTTTCTTTTCAATTGAGCTTAAACCACGTGCATAAATAGACAATTTTTACTTCATCTACTTTTATTGCGTTGCTTGGCATTTTGTCGCAGTTACGTCAAGGAAGTACTATCCCGGTTTTTTAAATAGCTCCTGGCACTAAAACGGTCGAAAGTGTCTGCAGGAGCATTGTATCGCGTAGCTCGGTTTCGAATCGGTCGAATCACGCTCGTTGCACCCCCCGTGATGATGGTCGGACTGTCTTTCGACAACTGGGGGCTAGTAAAGTGTCTGACGAGTCGTCTATGCGCAGTTTCCAAGAATAAAATTCCCTCCAAGTCGTGCAATGCGTCACGTGTGAATAATATAATTATAAAATGCGACTCGTTCGAGAGCTCGCATCGAGTTGACCGTTTACAATTGGTCTTTATTGCCGAGCGTCGTTCATTATCCTCAGACTGCAATCTTGTTTCTTCCAGCAAAGTTCCTAAAAGATCCAAGGATCCTTTGCGTCTGTTTCATATATTTCTCCTTCCGTGTGAATTCTACATACTATTCTTTACACATGCATGACGTTGACGTTCTAATTTTGTCCGCGCTCGCTAACTGTTCGAACAACAACAACAACAACAATACCGGATACAATAAGCTTCCTTGTTTCGTATCGGTATTGTTTGCGATTCTGCAAATGTGGCCATAAACTCGAGCATACACTGTGGCAGTGCAGTCTCTACGATTCCCAAAAGGATTTTAAAGTTATCAAGAATCTCGGTAAATATAAATTATTCTTGCCCCTGAAAATTGACATACTAATTGCCAAGCCAGATATCCCGGAAACTGCTATCGCGTCTACACTTTCCTTAAAGACTAACGTTAATATATAGGTTGGCCACTGAAAAACTAAAGGTGACTTTGAAAAAGTCGTAACTCGTTCATTTTCAATCTTCTTTATTTTCTTTCTTCGTAGATTATAGAAAAAAAATACTGAAAAAAACCATTAATTATATTTCCAAATAAAATAATAAAAAATTAAAAAAAACATGTGTTTGTAAAAGTTATTTTTGTTTCATGTCATTCATTCAGTCTTTCAGTGACCACCCTGTATAAAACTTACATTGTCATTTTCTCTGTTATTTTAATTGATTGTACAGATGTAGCTGTGATAAACCTCGAATGAGGTTTCCAAATCTTGAATTAAAAAAAAGGATGCAATGAGCAAAACTCGAACGGCTCTCTCTCGATGGAAAGAAGAAACGATCGGTAAACGATAAGGTTGACCGTTTTGCGCGTATACGCGCGAGAAACGCACGTATAACAGAGGCCAGAGGTAAAGGCAAAAGCAAAGGCAAAGGTAAAGGCAAAGGAAGAAATCGATACGACGCCTGCGCGTCGCGAAACCTAACCCCGCTGTAATCGGCGTCGTTCATTCTACTCGAGGCTAGGCTTCTCCCATAATTCCCTCGCCGCCGTACCGCCACCGCTTTCTTTCGTTATCGTAACGGAGAGCACCCTCTTGCTCGCCAACTCTCCACATTTTATTGCCACCGCTCGTTTCATCGTGGGGAGAAAATCACCAATGCCAGGATATGTGTACATCTGTTATATATTCGTACACGCCACACACGGATAGGCAGGTCAACTCTTTCGGCGTTCGCCTAATGCCGTCTAGACGGCCTCGTGACACAGCAAGCTTTAACCTACTCGCTCTCTAGAGCGGCTGACCCGGATATATTTTGGCTCGCGAGAGATTGAAATCACCCTTGGACCGATCGTTGGTCCAACGTGTTTTGGAGAACGCGTTCGTAAACCTAACCTAGTCCGAGTTACTGACGTAAGTCAACTCGGGCTGTCAGATTGTGTCTCGAAAGAAATTATTTCCCAAATTATTTCAAGCTCGTATATTTGCGTTTATGTAATCTGCATCTAGGTTATTATGTACTTACAATAATTATTATAATTTATTGTTATATGTATCTTATAGATATGTATAATAAATAATATATAAATATATAAAATAAATATAGATAAATATATAAATAATATATAAATATCTTATAGATGTATAATAATAATCTATTATTATATATTTATATATTTATAATCTAGGTTAATTCTTTCCATAAAAAATCGCGAGAGATAATCGGCGTGAGGAATGTCGACTGCCCTTGAAAAAAATGTCGATTCGCATTCGCGTGAAACGGCGACGCGGATTCGTGTTATCGCGACGACCGACAAAGCACCGGAATTAAAACCGTAATGAAGTTCAGCAACGAACAGGTGCAAGCATATGTACATACGTATACGTATACGTACAAGGGGGAACAACAGAGAGCGCACGATCGTCTAATCGCGTTTCGTACAGTTTCACCGGAAACAACCGTGTAAAAGTGCCGTTCAAATCGTGTAACTTGTAGCAGGTGATCTAGATCAGACGAACGAGCCAGCAGCTCGCCTAAACGCGATAAACGATCGTTTAACGAGGGGGAGGGGGAGGTAACGCGCGACATCTGGCCGATTCTCGACGATTGTTCCGCACGAATCGAAAAATCGTATCCGGTAAGTACGAGCCACTTGAGAATCGTACTTTCACGGATAACGTGATGACACGTCTCGTGGATCGACGACTCCCGATACGGAATACATCGGCTGGCATTCTATTTGCCGTTCATCTCCCAGCACGTTGGACTGGTACTTCGCGATCAAACGAGAATGTTGAACGAGTGGTTGTCGTTGTTTGTTCACGTGTAACCTGGGCGCAGTTGACGCATACAATTGTTCCTATTCGATAATAATTCTATCCACACCCAGGCGATCAACGAGCCACTCTTTCCTTTCTTTTTTCCCGCCACAAGTCGAGACCGTGGCATTTCAGTATCAAATGAATCAGTCCTCTGGCTTTTTCTATTCCAGACTCTACAAGCAATATCTGTGAATATCGAATGTCACGTTTGTCATAATCGAAATATCTTGATCGTTTTAGCTTTATTTTCTTCGTCCTGCTTCCTCTGTCCAGGCTCTAGGATCTATGGTTCCCAATGTAGAATTTTTTTGCATTTCTTTAAATTAAAATTTAATTTCCTAATTTTTCTTTCATGAATATCATGTTCTTTAGAACCTTGAAATTAATGGTCTTTTAGGCTTCCTTCACTTTTTGAATAATGAGAATTATGCGTCCGGTGGCATCAGGATTTTAGCGATGCTTGGATAGAGCATGGCTAAAAAAAGGTTGAGAACCACTGCTCTAGATCGTAATATTTGTGAATATCAATTGTGTTATCTTCCTGTGGCATTCAAGTATCAAAAGAATCAACCCTCTGCTTCCTCCATCCAGACTCTGTAGATAATACGTATTCGTAAATTATCGAATGTCACATTTATCACAATCGAAATACCTTGGTCATCTCATAATAATCGCAGCTGTCGAAAGAATTACACCGATATCGCTGGGAACGTGACGTTGTATCGTGTAAGGTTTCGTGTATATCAGCACGATCTGGCAAACACCAAAAGAGGATTCTGAACGTTTGCATTTCTGCGATTAACGTCGCTGACTAGCGTCTCGACGTTTCCAAGTTTACCTTCCTCGTTCCCGAGGCTGCTTACTGCTTTTTAATTCGCAATGTCGAACGTGCAGTCACGTACGTACATTTTCAAACAGTCTATTATTCTGCAGAGTATTAGGCACAACGAACTGGGTTATCTTCTGGTCGGGCAAACCTCAAAGAACGTTACGCAACAAGGTGATCAATTTTGTAAAGCTATTAGCAGTATCGAACAGATGTTGGCGTTAGCTGTCCACTGTAGGAGAGCAACGTGACACGAAAAGAAACGAGGATTCGCGACGCAGAACACGAAATCGCCTAACAGATTTAACGTATTACGCTATCGGTATCTGGAACAACCTGTTTGAAAGCGTAGCTACACATTAGAAACGTCCCTGGCTCGTGCGCAATTAGCCTGATAATATACCGCTTCGACAGAAACCTAATTTGCCGATAAATCCCGGGTACGTACAAAAATGATAATTTCCATGACTCCACGCACACACAGGTATTTTTATTGCACGAGTTAAAAAACTTTGCCTCGATAATTTCTCCATTTTTTACATTAGATCGTCGTTTAGCAGAAGAATCGCTTTTTTTCTTCTTTGAACGACCAAAGAATCACGGCGATCCTTTGTAAATTTGAGAACTTCCCTGTTACAGAAAATAACCCGCGTGTAAGCCGATGAAAATCAGTCTGTGAAAGTTCGTCGCCGAAACGGTGTATCGAATCGAATCCGTTTTAATTTCAAGACTCGTTGCGCTTTTGTATATTAATATTCTAACGCAGTCGTACGAGCCCGTTATGCAACATCAAAAGTGACATGACCAGTTTGAGCATTGGGTCATATTACACGCCACGAGTACATGCAGCGTACACTCGGGGAGTGCACGGTTGTATACTTATTATTATCTTGTTATACGTGGTTCAAGAAAACTTCGCCGCGCCGTTTGCGTTTCTGAATCGCGTTCTCGAGCCACGGTACTTTAGCGCCGAGAGACCAAGGTTCCCAGCCATGAACGAATGCCATTGAGTATGGTCGTCTTTTAGTAATTATCGTTTCAAAAATAAAGAAGCCACTTACAACGAGACGCGCGAACGACAGCAAGTTCATTTTCCTTTTGACAATCTCCTCATCGGCGATCGTGCGTTGGATATGCATATTTGCTTCGACGTCGTTGATCATCAATCCATTGAAATTCACTTAAAAATTAATAATCCTGTTTCGAATATTTCGCGTCGTCGAAACAGGAAAATTGAAACAGACGACAGAGAGAAAGAAAAGGAATTACGTATGTATGTATGTCGTTCTATGTTCATCGCCATTTAAAAAAATATCGGGGTAATTCACGACCGACGAGAAGCGAAACGAGCGAAAAAATAATTGCTCGAGGGACAGAACGGAACGGGTGCGATAGAACCCCGGTTCGAGCTAAGAGAACAGACTCACCGAGAGGGTAGTCGAAAGGTCGTCCTGGGGAAACAGCTGATCCGGCTGGCTCTGCGGGTGTCGCTTTCGTTCAAGTTTCTTAATCGTGATCGGCTAACCTCCAAAACTAGCTGCGCAATCGAGCAAACGGGGCGGGGATAACTGGTCGCATGGAGCGTAGTTGGCGTTTTCGTTTTCGCGTGCCTCGCCACACTCTCTCGGGCGACACCAAAGTCTTGCGTTGCAGTTAAAGCGGCACATAAAGATCACGAGGATCGCGGATACCAACGAAGGGTGGCCGTTGCGTCATATATCGTTGCCAGGCGAACGGGACGTAACCCAATTCGCGACTGGCAGCTTCAGCTTCTGCTTCTGTCTCCCGTCTCATCTCTCTTCCCCGAGTCGCTTCGATTTTAAGACGTTCACTCGCACTCGGGATACAGCCGTCTACAGGATACACCAACCGAGGCGCTCACCGAACGTTCACCGAAACAGTAAACATATCGTGTTATACGGCCAGCGAATGATCGAGCGACATTCCGCCGATCGGACGATCAAAAATTCGGTCCTCTTTGCGGGGAGAGATCGGCGAAAGCCGATCAACAGCTTCGTCGAACACTTCGTTAGTCACGGGTATCCATGCAGGTTCGATCTTGGTATTTATACTGGAATGGGACAACCACCGAGCCAGAGACGCGACAGGGAGAAAACCACCGCGAACGACAGGAACGGACGAGACCAAGAGACGAAACGAACCCCACACTCGCACCACTGGAAATGATACTGCGGCTTCGTGAGACTTCATTCTGTATATACTGTACATAAACACCAGCGCGCAGACGCAGAATAATCGCGCCTGTCAGCTACCGAAATTCCCTTCGTCGATTCTACCTTTTCTTCTTACACTTTCCAACCGAGTGCATCGATGCGGGTTTTTCTTTTTATTTCATTAACATTTCTCGTCTGTTATTTATTCGTTGCAGAGATACAAGGTTTATTGAACTTTCAAAGCACTTTCGTATCGTGTCGATTCGAACAAAGGCCAGATAGTTTGTCAATGTTTATTTTTTCCTATCTCGTTTACTAGTGGCAGACAGCAATGGATCACGGTTACAATATCTTAAATATCGAACGTCGATTTTCATTTCACGCTGGATGTGACAATCAAGTAGAATGTATGTGTTTGGTGTATAATTCATTATTATATTAAAATATAAATGCCAACTCTTTAACAACTATATGTTAATATAATACACAATATATATATATATATATTACATATTGATATTTTTCTTTTTCTTCGATTGTATTTTGTAATTACAACGTGAATTAAACTTTCCTCTCATCCGTAGTTTGTACGCAAACATTTTTTAGTTTCAAATAAATATTGCGAATGCCTAAGTGGCTCTGTTGGCTTGTACATTTAGGACCTAGAGGTAAGGCAGTTGTTCAGAAAAATAATATAAATCCTACATTTTCGGTTATTCTCATTAATAGAGGATATACAAAATACAAGTGATATTTCAAACTTTACAATTGCAACCATATTGAGGCGTGTAGCACGCCTCGATCACGCAAACAGAAGAAACAGGCGGTAATAAATTTTTCACTGTTCGTCCTTGTCTTTAGCACCGTGCTTTAAAATTCGCGTGAATTCTATGTAGTCGAACATCGATCCTTTGATGGGTGCTTCCCGATACATTTCGTCCACGTCGTCATCCGTAAATCTAGATGTGCGAGAAGGTAACGATGAGTTGTTTGTACATTTCGATAAAGTAATAAAGAATATTAATAATATGTAAAATTGGTGTTAAAAATTACCTGTCTCCCATTGTCGTAAGTAATTCACGCAGACGTTCCTCGTTTATGTGTCCAGTATTTTCCTCGTCGAAGCAGCCGAAGGCGTTTTTAATCACATCCTCCGGATCGGTGCCTTGAAGCCTTTCGCCAAATAAAGTCAAAAACATCGTGAAATTGATGGGTCCTGGAGCCTCGTTCATCATTGCCTCCAAATAGTCGTCAGTCGGGTTTTTACCTAAAACAAAAATCAATTACCCGGTGTGCGCACGTAAAATTTAAAAAATCTGCATAACGATAAATAACGTTCCACTATCTTACCCAGTGAGGCAAGCATGTCGTGAAGATCTTCCTTATCGATGAAACCATCGTGATTTTGGTCGATCATGTTGAAAGCTTCTTTAAACTCAGCGATCTGGGCTTGATCAAACATCGCGAAGACGTTTGATGTTGCGCGTTGTGCACGTTTTTTAGTTGTCGCACGACGTCCGGCTGTTTTGCGCGAAGACATGTTTGTATTCCTGAAATTACGAATGAACAATCAATTACAACGCTTAAGTCGTATCTTTTGTAAGTATGTATTTATTATTAATTGTTGTATCTTTCCTATTTTTTCTTTTTACAAAACTTTTAACTCATAAGTACGTTTCACAGGTAAATGAAGTAGAGGTTATGTAAATTTCATTGCTATTTTCTCGCGTTGAACTAGAACAGCGTTCAGAAAAAAAATAATAGCCATTAGACGTATTTAAAAGACAGTCTACTATTTATTTTTAGACAATTAATTTAGGATATCACGACGTAACGAAAATCAAGATAAAAATAAGATCGTCTACGTGAGGGCTCAATAAAGAGGACATTACACTTTACATCTATAGAAATCTATATAAAAATACTTATCGATTTAAACGATATTTTAATAAAAGAAATATATTTTTTGAAATAGTTACTTATTTGTTACTTGTAAAAATTATATTACATCTTACATTTAAAAATTTTTTTTTTTTTAATGAAACATCAATCTCAACATTTAGTTTCAGAATTTTTATACAAACAGATTAAATTCCGATAAACATTTATCGAATATAGTCGAAACACTTGCAATATTTCATCAATTTCAACTCTCATAAGATTATATAAAAAAATATGTTGCCTTTCAACAACAAAGGTTAGAAAAGTTGTTTTATGAAATTCCACAGATTGACAAGGAATTTGCATCGTTTGCACATCACTCGAAGCGACGATACAATAACAATGGCCGTTCTCATAGGTAAACTAGGTTCGCTGTCAAATATTTCGTATCTCTCAAATCTCTCCTCATATCCGTAAATCAACCATTACAAGACTCTTCTATCGAAACGTTAAAGTAGATGAACGAATTTCTACTAACCTGATTAATAGCAGCGTCTAACTGAGAAGAAATCGCCAAATAACGTACGGCACAGACACTCGTGCACCACTGTGACTCACGTTACGCGTCACTCTATGGTTATTCACCACACCCGGACACGTAGCGCCATCTGGTGAAGGATTATTTATCCATTGCACGAGCCTTTTCTAGACATATCCAAAAATTAGGCCACATTGTAACAAGAAAAAAAAATAGAGCGATCGATTTTTCTCTTGTATACACCTTCAACGTTATTGTTTTAAATTTCAAACGTAAAAATACCTATTAGCTCGATGATAATCTCATTTTGAAACCTCACTGAGTTTGAAATTTTGAATTTAAAAAATTAACTTACTTAAATAATGTAATAATAAATTAGTATTGTATAGTAAAAATTGGATTTTATATTATATTATATTACAAGATATATCGATTTATCACTGAAAGGATATACACGTCATTACAGATACCTTACTTGGAGTAAACCGTTGATGGAGAAATCATTGCCTTATAAGGCGATGAAAGAATCCGATATAGTTGACATTCATTTCGTAATTGTATTTACAATATATGTGATAAATAAAGTTGTAGTACAAACACATTAATTTGTATAGAAGGTGCAAAGAAAAGCGAAGGTGTTAACTACATTTTCGATGGTTTTTGTAAAAATATAATAAAATATAATGTAAAACAAGAGCATTGGTTTCTTTATTTTCATAACCAATGAACATACGAATTTAATGTTATAAATTCGTCGCTTGAAACTTACAGATAATTCTAAATTAGGAAAACACGCTATATACATAATAGTACACGGATTGTCAAAGTGATAGTATGTAATTAACGTTCGTTATACGCCGTCATTGGTATGAAAAAGATTGACGCAACTTTCTCGTAGACTCTTCATTATCACGCATTTTCTCTTTACTTATTTACATACGTCGGCGATGCGCCGAATACAATAACATAAATAAGGATAACAAAGCTTCGCTTAAACTTATATACTCCTGTACATAAATAATATCTGACTTTAAAGAACACACATTCTAGCGATTGTATCTTCAACTATCGTACAGACACTCCGTTAATTGTAATGCCGTTTCTGTTTGAAACTGGTTCCGCCTCGTAATGTCCCGATCTACCGTAATGTCTTCTCATATTAGTGCCGTACCTTCAATTCGATAAAACAATTTACTAATTTCGTTCTCGACGAGACAAAATTCTTAAAAAGATCGCTTCTTTTCACTCACCCGTAAGTACTGCCACTTAAACTGTAGGGACTATCGTAAAGACCGTCCTCTGGAACGTTTTCGTACATAGTGTTAGATGTGCCATCGTTAAGAGTGGCATAAGACATAACAGCAGCGTTTTGGTCTTCTTTTCTTTCAGCTGCTTGAACGTTTTCGGTGTTCTTTACGGGCGTAGCTTTTCTCCTAAAAAGTGTTTGAAACTTTTATTTAATAATTAACTTTCACGAATGTTTTCGTCAATTTTACACTCTTACAATCTTAGATACACGAGTCCAAGAATGATCAGTATAAATATTATAACTCCAGCTCCAATGCCAACGCTGGTACCTACGCCTTGCGCTTCTGCTACTTCATTCGGCGCAACTGAACATTGAATAACACATATTAATTGATGAAAATCTGTTGAACATATTTTTAACATGTACTATATACATTCACGTTTGTCTTACATTCACATTTAGGTTCCTCTCCGCTCCATGAACCAGTGTCTAAACATTTCCTCAAAAACGGTCCCGCTCTTTCGTATTGCGGTAGACAATGATATTCTGCGGTCCCCCCGTAAGTAGTAGTTCCGTTTACCACTATCACTCTACCATTTTCTATAGCTTCTGGATGTTTGCAATCGACCGCTATTAAATATAAATAGAAATTTCGCGACTTCATATTTTAAACTGGCCATAAATTGAAGATATTTATCAAAGTTGCATAATTACAGAAACAAGCTGGCGTGCTACCACTCCAGGATCCATTTTGTAAACATACTCTAGTTTCGTTCCCTTCCATGTAGAATCCACGCGGGCAACTATAGTGAGCCACTCCACCCACGCTGTGAGTTGAAACTTGTGTAGATAATACTCCATCTTTCTCAGGATTCTTGCATCTAATTTCTGTGTATAAACAGTGCAAATGGATATAATACAAAGAAAGTACAAAGTTTACACAGCGTTTTAAAAGATGTATGCAAAGTTTCTTAATAAAAATTATTATTACGCTCATAACGCAATCACATGCAACACATTTATTACTGTAGAACAATTATCTTGTGCAATGCTAACAATTTTGAAACGACCTTTCTAATTTGAAATTAAATTCTAATCTTGACAATTACCTTTGCAAACTGGAGTATCGCTGCTCCATGTACCATTCTCGAGACACAGTCTTCTGGCAAATCCGTCCAATTCAAAATTATTGTCACACTCGTAAAGAGCAGCTGCTCCGTAATAAGTTGCATTCGATGTTAGAGTGTACTTTCCATGTTGAATGTGTTCCGGTTTTCCGCAGTCGACATCTGAAAGATGCACTCACTCAGATCAAATGCCCTGCAATCGTTCAAGCACTAGAATTTTCTTTGTTTCTTACAGACGCATCGTGGAACCTCGCCGCTCCATTTTCCGTTGTCCTCGCAAGTGGATAGAGGTTCGCCGACAACCTTGTATCCTCTTTCACAACGATATTTCGCAAGCGCACCTATCTTGTAGGAAGTTGCCCCGGTATTAGAATTCTCCGGCGTTCCTGTGCGGATAAGAGTTCTACCGTACATTCGATCGTTGCCAGTCACGGAGAGGATTCCGTGCTCCGCGTAAATAGGTTCCGGACATCGAATTTCTGCAAAGAAAAGTCCAAATGTGCAAAGGAATTAAATCGTAAATATTTGATTGAAAAGAAAACGCACCTTCGCACTTTGGAGTCGCGTCACTCCATTGACCGTTGTCCAAACAGTATCTTCTCGATACTCCATTTAGCCTATAGTTTCTCGTACAACTGTAAGTGATTTCGCTTCCGAGATGGGTCGTTCCATTCACGTATTCTGCCGCTCCGTTCAACACAGGCAGAACTTTCCCGCAGTCCACGTCTGCGGAATAGAAAGACGAGAAGGTTATCGTCGTGTCGTGTCAATTAATCCGAGAGAAACAGATAAATTCCTACTGACTTTAATAACAAGGAAACTTACACTCGCAGGTGGGCACTTCTCCCGACCATTCACCGTCTCTGCCACAAGTGTGCCTGCTTTCGCCTTGAAGTAGGTATCCTGCTTCGCAGTGGTACTCAATGGCACTGTGAACGTTCAAGTCGTATCCAACGACGTAGCTTCCAGCCGGTACCTCCGGCTCCTCGCAGGTGATTACTGCATCAATCGAAATAATCAGCCGTTAGACACCGTTCATTTCTCTGAGAAAGAATTTAGTCTGTTTACATTCGCACGACGGCGTATCGTTGCTCCATTTTCCTTCCTTGGTACATTCTTGCCTAGCTTCGCCGACCAGCCAGTAGTCCTCCAGGCAAGTGTACACGGCCAAACTTTTAACCGTGGTGGTGCCATTAATTAGGGTCACCGAGCCGAATTCAATTTGAGCCGGTGCTCCGCAATCGACGAATCTGCACTGAGGCGCTTTGCCCGACCATTCCCCGCCGACGTCGCACGTAAGAACCTTTCGAAATTGATTATCAATGTTTAATATTCCGTTCTCTTCGCAACGTAATCGCTTAATACATATATATAACATAAGATTGCGCAAATCATTGGCGACTTGTACGAAAGTGAAGTACCGCGGTGAAAGATGCAATACCCACATAAATAGAATTTAGATTCGAAACAGTTTTACGACCCGAGCATAACGAATATGAGGAAAGTTGCTTACGTTGTCTCCGAATAGAATGAAGCCATTTTGACAGGAGTAACTGGCTGTTGAGCCTGCTCTCCTTCCGGTAGTCGTCACAACTCCACCGTTAATTTGGGGTGGCTCTGGACACCAGTCGACTGTAAAATAACAAACAATATTTTATAAAAACTATATTGTAATATTGTACAGAAATTATATAGATTTTCTATTTTCTGTAATATTTTATAGAAATTATACAGAAACATCGCTACGTAGAATTATGTAGAAATCTCGCACATAAACACTGGGAATGATGTCCACTCCAAATACCGCCGTCTCCGCATCTGCGCCTGACGTCACCGAGCAACGTGTAATTTTCCTTGCACGCGTAATCAGCAAACGCTCCATAAGTCGTTCTCTTATCGACCAGGGTAATCACACCGTTTTCCAGATCAGGCAGAGGGCCGCAGTCGACAACTGCAAGCGTTCAAAAGATGCGGCTTTCAGTATGCGCGAGACGGTTACCGATTACCAACTACATCGTCATTGTCCGAGCAATTATACAGACAGGTCGCGTAGCCGACGCGCATGCGATTAAAACTTACACTTGCACGTGGCCGGTTCACCGCTCCAAAATCCGCTGGACTCGCACGTTCTGCTCTTCGATCCTATCAACATGTATCCATCGGGGCAAACGTAATCTATCGTAGTTCCTATGGTCCGTTTGGTCCCCGTAATCGTTGTGTTCTCGGATTTTTCCGGGCTGCCGCAAGTGGGTGGTCCTAAACAGTTCAACAGTTTGAACAGATTTATCACACAGCTGATTATACACACGCGCATCGATTGCTACTCACTGCTTTGACATATCCAATGCAGATAGTCAAGGTTGCAGCCAACGTCGTTCCACAGCCAGCTACGGCCACCGTCCAATACCACACAATTTTGCTCGCCGTTGTAATTATTTGGTTGATCCTTTCCCCAGGATGGCTTTTGCACAATCTCGCCTGGTGATAAACAACAGAGAACAACGTACTGAAAAGGGAACCCGTTTCTTGAAAAGTGTCGATTCAACAAGGTCGTTCACCTCTTGGCAGGAGCTATTAGCATCCAAAGCGAACGTTCCGTCTGCCTCGATCCAGACGCAACAAACAATTAACAGAGATTATAACGTTCGAACAGACGCTCGCGGGTGTAACTTCCGCTCGCGGGTTGATTTCCTCACAGTCGTAACTTTCACGTTCTATTTATTAGCGCCTGTTATTACGCCGTTACGACGGTCTGCCATCTCGAGACGATCGCTGATTTCGTAGATCAGGATAACCCTACTCTTCGGGGGACGGATTTTCGATTAACGAATTCAACCGATCGGCGGAACTATAATTATCACGTAATCACGAGGTAAATTGATTGGTTCGGCTCGACGAATCTAACCAGCGTTGCCCAACCCTGTGTCTCGCCGACCCGGTTCCCATGAACCGATAAATCGTGAGAAGGGAAAAAAACCGTTTTGACTGTAGTCAACGAACAAACGAGACTGGGACGAATTGAAGCGACTGAGGAGCAAGATATTCACCGTCGACCCATCGCCATGTTCTCGCTGTTATCAGTGGTTCCTTTTGAGCGCCTATCCAAACCAGTTGCGTCTTCAGTTTGTCTTTACGCCTCTCCAGATTGTTCAATATGTACACCGAAGCTGCACCCTGCGTATCACAAGACATTACGAATGTTACAATAGAGGCCACGGATGCTTTGGAGCATGTTCAAAAATTATACGAAAAAACCGTTGCTGCAGAGACCTGAAAGCCGTGCACGAGATCGCCGCCTCTTGCGCGGCAGTAATTTCTGGCCTCTTGGAAAGAACCGCCCTTCTTCACGATGAATTCGTAACAGGTGGAGTTGAAGGCGGCCAAGTCGGCGTCAGCCGGCGTTCCGCTGTACGCGCACCTGTCCGTTGAAAACTCTACGAAAAGAAAGAAAATAGGAAGAACTCTCCTAGAGGAATTTCATTCGATAGGCTGCCGACAGAAGTCTGCACTTTTGACCATTCGACTTACCGTCCACGGCGAACACCTCCACCTCGCACAAACTCAAACTTCCCTCGACTCCAACCAGCTGCAAAAACACGTACTGCCCGATCAGAGCTCTGGCGCACACGAACGTCTTCGTGATTCCTTCCTCTGTGAAAAATTAATCGATCGATCGACTGTAAAATCACTACTCAGTTGAGTGTATCTTAACCCTTTGCACTTCAAGTACTCCTTCCAGGTATAGACAATATTTAATTTTGTAATGGGAGGGAAGATAAAAATATTGTTAATAAATTTTATTTAATTACGTTTCTCGAATTGAATAAATCTGAATCAAAAAATACTCTTATCAATTTATTTTCAATATATTTTATTTTATCATCAATTTATTTATTTCATTTTAAAATATAATTATTTCAAGATAGTACCGACAATGAATTTGATGTAAAAATAATTTAGATTATAGTGTTCTGAGACTGTTGTGATCAAGCATTAATTCTGACGATAGTGACATTATTCTATAAAAAGCAAAAAGACTTCAATTTAGTGATAGGAAAATAAGAGTGATATTACACACACAGTGAAAATTATCTGTTTAGCAACTGGCGAGAAAGATCCTTGAGAAAGACAGCATTCCTGAATGATTTAAATTTTCTAATGTCGCACATTATAGACAGTAATTCAACTGTTCGCCAACTTTTACTTATAATTTTTACTTTAAATAACAAATAATTTACTAGATATGGATGAGAAGCCAAAAAAAGTCGGAGTTATTATAAGATGTACTTGAGCAAAAGTTGGAGTGCACAAAGGGTTGATAAACTGCGAATTGCTCACCAATCGTGCCAGGGAACCAAGCGCACAAGGGGTTGCGCTGCAATTCCACGCTACTGTTACCCACGCGTATTTCAATGTCCTGAAGGGGTTGATGACCTGTCGACAGCGAGAAATCATTTCCACTTTCGATCACTCAACGTCGAAACGACCGACTAAAATCGTTGAACAAAGGATGGATCGTTTCTCTTTTCTTCGAAAGAAAGTTGCCTACATACGCAATCTGCTCGAAAACGAAAGTATCAGCTTCGATTTATTAGAGGATTTTTGAATTTCATTAAAACACAAAACGATGTCCATTCCACTTTCTACACTATTCTACATTATTCTACGATGAAAGTAAAAAGGGAAATTTACCGCAGCAACCTCTGGTCGTCACTCGGACCACTTTTACCGAATACGACTTGAGAAGATCGACCTTCCACCAAGGGCTAGGCTCGCTCTGAGTCTCCGTGCACCTCTTCCCGTCGTGCTCCGTGCTCGAGTCTCCGTCGTTTCCATGGCCGGCATCTCCACCTCGCACGGTGGTCGACTGGTTCGTAGGTTTGCGAAAAGCAACATTTGTCCCTGTAATAACGCGAGTTTCACCAAATGCGAGAAAAAGGGAAAAGCCTGAAGAAGAAAATAAAAACAAAAAGAAGGAAAGAATTAATGGATCCGGAAAGGGCGTTTCGAAGCAAATCGGCGCGGAGTTAAACTGCTTGGAACCGAACAAGCCCGAAGAAAGGTGTTGCCAATCACGACCGTGTAACAAAACGTCCATTACCGGCAGGATGCATTTAGTAATAAAAAGAGAGACGATTATCTAGCGTCGCAAGTAGTTTCACCAAGTTGCAGGTAGGTGGTTACTCGGTGTTTCGGAATCTTCCGGCCTCGTCTCTTTTCCGCATTCTCATTGGTCAAAATAATCTGCAGACGACACTAGTTAATCTGCAGCTACAGTCTTTCATTGTCTATCGACTGTCGCCGAATTGTAAATCCTCCGGTTGCGCAACGTTCCGCCGGTGCACGTTTCGTCGTCCTTTGTCGAACTTTCTTTTCGTCGGCGGTTTCAAGCGAATCTTGCGGGTAAAAGTGAAACGTTCGCAACGGAAAAAAGCGAGACCATAATACATAAGTTCGGACCAAGGGTCGGCGCATTTTAACGAGGTTACCTCGCAGCATACGAAAAATCACTTTCTACCGTACCTGCTCGGTAGACTAATACCTGCGTGCTGCATTTTAAGAGGAAAGAGTTCAATTTCTTCGATCGATACAAGATCGACCAATTTTTCGTTAGATATAGATTTGTACGTACGTGCTTATATCCGAAGAGAAAGCTCTCGGTATGATCTTACTGTCAAGAGAAACGTGTGGCGTGTGGGACGAAAAAATTTGGATGAGAAAAATTCCAAATGAAAGCAGATATCAAACGAATACTTACCACAGAACGGTAGATCCCCTTGCCATTTTCCGCGAGCGTTGCATGTCAAACTGCCGCTGCTGAGCAAACAATAGCCGAATGAAACGATCGAAATTTTCTATTTCGTTGCAAACAATGCACGACGAGAAACGGGAGCGCGAGCACGCGAGCAAATATCGTCAACCATACGAATTATAAGAAAACGGAGAAAGTTCGCAATGAATGGTGCTATTGACGGAAATGGTACTTATGCGTGCGGAGAGACACTATAGAAACAGTGGTTTCGCTCGACCACGTTTATTTATGTATATCGAATAAAATGACAGACTCTGGTGTCATCCGACAACAATTTTAATTAACTTTCTCTTTGTTTCGTTTAGCTGTGATCTATTTGACACTATGTTTGCTTTAACAAATTACTCTAGAGCAGCGGTTCCCTTTTTTCTTTCCCGTACCCCTTAATTAGGCTTTTCATTTATGAGTATCTCCTCTCCTCAAAAACTTTCACGTAAGTCGCACTTTGTAAATTAAAACTCTACAACTTTGTTTTTGTGTTTTTATTTTAACTTCTTTTTTTGACGTTTTCTGCCATTATCAATATTATTTTCGCGCATCCTCATTACAGATTGAGAGCCGCTGCTCTAGAGTTATGATGCTCAGCGTTCAACGTGTCGCAAATTCTTTTAAAGGCGTTACTTACCCGAACAATTCGTATCCGACATCGCAAGCGTACGTTGCCAAAGTGCCTGTTGCTAAAGATTCGTCGGACAATGACACTTTGGCGTTCATCGGTACAGCCGGATGCCCGCACTTCAATCCTGCGTTCAAGAAAATTACACAGTTCAATTGCAACGTCTTGAAGTCTTGGCGCTCGACAGCCCCGACGAAGATAAATTCGGTGTGCTTTAATGTTTATATTCAATGTTTAATAGAAAGTTTTAAGCGAGTGGGATCGGAGTTTTAATTTCGATGGTATTATTTACGGTAGACGGCGTAACTTCTAAAGAAAATAGATCTCTGGTAATTACGTTTCGAACGAAATTGCAGTCCTCGTCACTTTTAACTTTACATTTAGAAGAAAACACTCTGTCGAAGATCTTTATAGTTTTTGCAGTGAACTCTACGTAGACGTAATTTAATTTACTCTCCACTTAACACTAAAACTACCAACGAACTAATAGTATACTACAGCAAAGAAATTGAAATGCAAAGTACAAGACAAAGTTAGTAATACAACAAAGGACACAAGCTTTTAATATTAATATATTTTATCAAAAATCACTCGAGTATGTAAAAATACACTCTATCGTAAATATATAAAATTTCCATAGAAAATTACAAATTAATCATTTTGATTACTTTGATAGTTCCAGTGTTAATTCGACGACGTAACGTTTGCTACGTAACACATACTTGTTATCAACATGGAATGTGGAATAAGGACGTGTCAAGGACGCAAGTGTCGTACCCCCAGCGTTACTTTCAAAATACACTGAACAATGGCTATGACACGAGGCAAAGAGAAATCTTGATTAAATTCCCACGCGTGTCTCATTATCCGAATTCTCTGAGCCGGGAAATTACACGAAAGATTTTCTATAAAAGGTGCAAAAAATAGTAGGACGAACGCGGTAAGGTTATGGACAGCTCGAAATGGGAGGCACATGTATGGACAAGTCGGTACGTAGCTTGAGAAACGTTTTCTTGTAATGAAAAATCTAACGGTTGAAAGTTAATGGAAATCGACACGTACATATATATATCTATGTGAGCGTGTGTTATAACCCGCCATAAAATACTCGTGACAGTAGAAACGACTAAACTTGCCTGTATATCCAGAGGAAATGTCTACTTATCTTTATACTTTCTACGTTTCTTCTCCATATGAAAATAAGCACTGTGTAAATTAATGATTGAACATATAGTACATATTTTTGCGTTTTACGTGCAAGTATGTAAAAGTATGAAGACAAATAACTAATCGAAGATAAAAACAAGATCCCAGGACATAGAAAAATCACGATATAAATAAGTAAATACTACAATATATATAAACAGATGCATATTCGCGACGGATAAATAAGTCGCCTGATCGTTGCAATACCGACGCAGCGAAAATGCGAGAAATATCAAGATGGAAATAGACAAGGATAATGCAAAACTCACGTACACCGCTGTCGTGTGTACGAGCGATACAATCACAAAAAGTGATTAGAGGAACGCAGTCGTGCGACTCGCGGAATAAGTTTCCGGCGATATTTCAAGGCCGATCGCGAGAGATGGCCTTAGGTTTTCGAATGGAAGGAGTCTCTTAACGATTCTAATTTGCAATCATCTCGCTTTTCTGCCTTTTCTTAATTCTTTACAACGTCCATGTGCGTGTGTGTGGAAATACGTGAATTTAAATTTGAATCCTCGCGTGTGTTCGATCCGTCGGGTGAAAGCCAGCGTTGTCTTCTCCGTTCGGTTCGAACTCTCCGGAGCGTTTCTCATGAGACACCGAGTTACCGCTCCGTGCGAACGAGTTAATTAAAGCGAGTAACAAACGCGCCCGCGCGCGCGCAACGCTCCGCGATTATTTTGATTTATATATGTCCGTTGAACCGCTTCTTTCATTGCTCACTTTCTATCTAATTAAACCTCATTTCACCGACACTTGAACCTAAACTTCTTAATTATCCACGGAGAAATACTCTCCACGATAAAGGTCATCGGATTTCCACCGTGAATGAGCATCGTTTCTCCTTAATTAATTTCTGCTGTCCATTTGATTCAACTATTTTTTTTTTTCGTTCGAATATACGTACATCTACTCGAATCTTCATTCCCGAACGTAGCCCTCCGTTGATTGAAGGGGTTCCACGAAAGAGTGGTGCTCAATTCAGATCTCGAGAAGACGAATCGAGGAGGCCGAAGAATTCCCGGATTAATTGCCTGCGTGCGTGCACGTGTAAACACGCCGCGTCGCTAGCTTTAGCCTGGTCTTTGGCATTCGCTGATCGCTTCGTGGGTCTGGGTCACGCGGTTACAAACTTTGAAGCCGAAATAACGGTACGACATCGGGGAGCTACTTGGAATCGAGACTATACTACACGGCGAAGCGTGTCACGGTACAGTTCTCGCTTTATCGCCATTTTCATTTACCTTCCCTCGGTTCAAATGACTCGAATCATTTCACTGAAAATACAGCTCGACGGATTTCCTGTCGAAGTCACTTTTTCCCTCCGTTCTTTTTTTTTTTTTTCTTGACTGCGATTTCAGAAAATGTAACTGTCACTTTTCTCACCTTTTACTTTATAAATCGGTGATGATGTCATCGACGTCGATTTTAATTCAAACGTAAAGTGCTGACGTTCGTTATTTTTACTAATTGTCGAAAAAGAAATGACTCGACGCTAATCTTAAGTAACAATTACGTCGTCGAAGTACACGAATACAAGTTTTAACTGTATAAAAACGATTGTCAAGAAATTGGAAAGTAGCCTGTTTGCCAAGAATCTCGCAAAAAAAAAGAGAGAGATCGATCGGCGGTCATTGAGAGATGAACGTGATTTGAATCTTCAAGTCCCTCGATTTACATTCCTAACAATGGAAACGATTGAAAATCCTTTGGAAGCTAGGTATCTAAGCATCTAAATTCAAAATACAACGGAACCGATAACGCGTTATTTATCTGGTGACTCGATCGTGACGCGATCGAGAAGAAAGGCGATATTACGTGTTATTGCGTTTACGTAAACGGGACGCACCGAGAGCGAATTTTACGACTGCCTGGAGGGTAGCAGTAGGACATCCTGAGAACCGGTTAACATGGTTATTTGGTTCTACAAAGAAACCATCTACCGGGGAGAACAGATGGCGAGCTGGCCACCAGCGAAATTCGTGCCATTTCGAACCCCTTAATTTGAAGTCGACCGGTGTTATCGCAAGAAAGCATCGGTTGTTCGTTCCATCGGTTCGGAACGATAGAAAGTGACCTTTTTTTTTTTTTTGTTTTCGCGAATTTCCTAATCTATTGTGGTAAAACACGTGGCGGTACATGTCATCGCGATCGACGCGGCGGTGACTTGCGACATCTCGCAACGCGTCAGGAAATGAGAAACCTCGCTACGACACTGTACTTTCCTATTAGCGTTTCAACGTTCTTCGCACGCCTGTGCGCGAGTGCGAAATAATTCAAAATTTCTACACGGATTTGACGCGCATTTCGATTGCGTAATTAGTGTACAGAATCGTTATAGAGAGTCGGTCACAATAAAAATATATACGTATATACGCGTCGTGCATATCGATGACGAGACAGAGGAAACGTTTTCGTTGTCGCCTGAAATTTCACCTGTATCGGTGCACGGTGCCCCACCCAAAGAGGTGCGTTTATCGTAGCGCGCGCGCTATCGCGAGTTTCGCATGCTTCAGTCTAGTCAGACCGAAAGTTAAATGTTACGCCGGTCTCAGCTTGCTAGAATCGTGCAAATCCACGACGTTCGACACGTTTCCTTCTTCCTTTTTTCCTTTTTCTTTCTCTTCTTTCCTCCCCGCGAGAAGGAAAGAAAAGCGTTCGCCTAGAATCTCGAGAACGCTTTTACTTCCCCACCTTGGCACGAGCTTCAACGCGCCACATTGGCGCACCGGCCCGCTTCTCCGCGGATCAACTGTTGCCCTGTGTTCCTTCTCTCGATCGCTAACGATCTCAACGAGCCCCTGCAACTGGATCAGAAACGTGCCGACTGCGCTCTCCTACGTTTCCAATGACTTACGAAAAGCCCATATTTAGTTAATAAAGCTTGTCTACAGTTTAAATTGCTAGAAACAATTGTTTCGAACGCGTCAAGATGATATTAAATCGGGGAAAGGAAACCTTGAAATTGAAATAATCATCATTGACGAAAGTCGATCCGAAGAATAAAATCCTTCCCTCTTTCTTACATGTTTTTAGGACGTATCACTCTGCAATCTCTGCATTTCGAGTGCAAATTCGAATTTCACGAATAGAAGAATGGAATGGCAAAAATCGCTTGGAAAAAGTGCTTGTTATTGGTGCATGTGTAGGCAAGCAGCTTTTTTTTTAAATCAACGTACGAGGTAACATTATGGAATCGTTAATACATGCACATTAGAGATGTAATTATCTAGCAACGTGTTTTATGTAGGTCAACTGGGAAACCAAGAGTTGAGACAAAAGACAAAACTTGCTTCGACCGACTGCCTCCACGGCGAATTCTCACGTTGCACGACGAATCTCTCGTTCAAATTAAGTTTGACCGAATGAAAAGATCAGAGCGCGAAATTCAAATACGAATATCATTGGAACAGAGGAGCTTGCCAGACAGGAAAGCAAATGGAAATTCATGTCCTGTTTCCGGCTGTCTTGCCCAATGAATGTTTTTAAATGGTCCGTCGATTTTACGAATCGCAGCTGCTATTGTCCAACGGTGTTTCAAGGTGGATGCCGCCACATTGTTTTTCTCACAATCATCATCTAAAAATAACACTTTTAGAGAAGAAATATTTTTCTTTGGAAAAAATGAAAAAAGAGAAAACTGGGTGGAATTCGCAGGATTTCGAGGAAACAGAATACGAAGCGATATAGAAACCTGTACGTTTTATTCGAGGCGGATACACCGGGTGACCTCGAGACACCAGAAAATCCGCGTGGACGAGAACCGAGTGGGCGGTACCTGTTTTGTACCGTTTGTATTCCTTTCCTTAGTGCCAGGGACAAAACTCAAGAACAGATGGAAAATATTACAGAGTCGGTGAATTTGAAATTTCGAGAGCATTCATCTCCTCTTTCGTTCACGGTGTCGGTCCATTGGCGGTTCAATGAACTTTCGAGAAACGAAAGCTTCAAAGAGTAAATTATCGATACACGAATTACAAGTGAGACTTAAATTATAAGTAAAGATTGTGCGATTGTAAGTATAGATTGGCCCAACTATGTACTTGTATCGTTATTTTCAGTGAAAATATATTCTAAAGATACGTGCCTTTTGCGCCTACGACGAGAATTCCTAAAAGAAATAGAAGAATCTCTCGTCCCATCCTCGGTGTATCGTTTACTGCCGTGGACAAAGGCTGGGCTCACATCGAAAATGCACTAAATTTGGCCGCGATCATCCACAACTATGCGTATATACGCTACCAGAGAACACTTTATCGCGCACCACGGGAACTTTCACAAGTTTCTTTGTTCAATGCGTGGTACCGCGACGACAACAATTTGTTTCGAAAACGAAAAATATCCTTTTCCTCAGAAACCGAACCGAACCGAACCGAAGTTGTTAGCGAATTCGCGCCAAAATATGGTTCAAAGACTCGTTCAACGAGCAAACTTTTAGTCACCGTATGCGACCCAATCAAATGATCCAAGTCCTTCCATGATTTAGTCAACTCCAGTTAATTATTGTTCGCACTACCCGGAATTATTCGTCGTGTTCCATATTAGGTCGTAATTTCCTTTTCGATTCTTCATATTTTCGACATCGATGGCGTTTCTCCGGCTGTCCATACGGGGTGAGAAAACAACTATGTTCAGAAAATAAAATTCAATGATCACTACGACTTTCGTTCATTCACCGCAAATATAGTTCGCGCTTTATCAGAGATCGTTAAACGTGACTTTTCCACGGCATTTTCGCTGACCGTTTGGTCGAATGACGACCGAGTATGACGATCCGTTCCCTTCACTAGCCGTTCGTCGAGTGCCACGGGCCTCGAGTCTCTTGTACTCCTTCGACATTATGAAAGTACAGCGTACCGTGCTGTATGCACCATGCATCCAACTTACTACGAAGTGCTCCACTATATTCTTCTTAACTTTTCGCCTTAAAATCGACAATAAGAACAACACACACCTGCTGCAAATCAAATTGTTATTCTAAATTAGAATTTCTTACTTTACGTCTTGGTTCTTAAGTGTAATCTTTGATCCCATACCTTTAATAATCCATCAATTGTCGAATCGATATGCAATTGTAAAATTGGAACTTTACATTGGCTACAACGTATAAAAGTAGATCATAACTAACTCGAATGAAAATTTTACTGATTCTGTACTCTCCAAGGTCGAGAACATTACCGCTAAGTATTTTTGTAAAACTGTGTACTTGTGCGTATTCATATCTATAACGTTTCCAAGGTGAAGCCAACGCATGATCAAGCAGCTATAACAACTTTTACCTGCACGCGATTATAACAGTTATGTATTAGGATTGGTTCCGGAGAAGTAACGATTGATTTAGAAGTAATTACTTCCTTGTGCGTAGCTAACGTGTGTATGACCAATTCGTTATGATTGTATGTTAATATTCAAATCACCATGTAAAATAGATATTTTCTCACGTTAAATCGTATATTGTGTCCTGTTCCAACTGCTCACACTTTATAATTGACTTCTTTTCAAGGAACTAGCAGTAGAAATTAATAGCGATAAAACTTTGAAATTTTGAACTTACTGTAAATCGTCATTTTTCATTTTTAGATTGATAAATTTTCGTTAATTAAACGAAATCATGTAGGTAATTAAAAAGTTTACAAGATGTAGAATTTTTCTCCTTGTCCGAATTATATCTATTAGCGATCATTAGCTTTATTAATAATGTATTACTCTTTTCTTCTTCTACTTTTCTGAATGAAAGAATGGCGCCAATATAAATATCATAAAATAAGGAAACAAAAATAAAATACTACTAAAATTAGGCTACGTTCAATTTTAGAATAGTCGTTTACCTACGATGAATGCCTCTTTTACTGCGGGCGATAAATTAAAAAGTCCAAGACAATGTGTTCTCGGACACGCGTTTATATGGACTTCATTGTTTCCAAGATTCCAAGTTCTATTATTTATCACTATGGCAGTTCCCATACATTAAGAAACACCCCATTGTGAGGACAGGGAGACCGCAAAAGGATAAAGAAGCATCAGGGTGGTAGTAACGAAAAAAAAAAAAGGATTGAAAAACAGTGCTATAAGGTTACACCAGCTTTACCGTTAAGCCCCTCCCTTTCTATCTCTCTTACCACATCACTCTCCCCACCTAACTCACGATGTCCCTCGCGCGCGATCGCGTTTCCACTCCGATCGACTTCTCTCCTTTCAACCTTTCTCACCTCTTCCTCCTTTCGCCTTCCTTCCGATTCATTGTTCTATCCTTGTCTTTTTTTATCAATCTCTCTACGTCACCGCAGCGCTTGGGCCCCTTTCACCTGGCCGAGCCTCGTGGTCTCACTCAATTTCTCAAACGAAAGGTACGATACATAATTTGGTCGATCTGCAAGAAGATGAGTGATAGACAAGATTTAGAAAAATTTAGGCGGGTATATATATATATATATACATATTGTGCACTTGACGCGATTGAATCTTGAAAAATGATACTTGCAAACATTCCGAAATTTCGTAATTTAACTGATTAACGATGATTTACTCAAACCTTTTCTACAACGTAAAAAAAATTGAAATCAGGCTAATTATCCGTCGTATTTTGTAAAGTCTATTCCTCTTCCGTAATATGTATCTGCCTAAAATTATCGTATCAAGAATAACAAAGTAAAAAGTTGTAGAATTAAATTATAAAATGTATAGAAAGTGTGCTAAAGGCACGAACTAACTTCTCGTCTGAACCAACTTGAACCAAGTTTGGTCTACAACAGTGGTGCCCAAAACTTTTGCAGTTATCTCTAATACCAGTTTATATCAGAATTATTTTATATCGCTACCAGTGAAACTGATTGTTACAAATTGTTATTATTACTGGACAAATGTTTCATAATAACAATATAAAAGATCCACATTTTTCTTTTGCAGTATGTTTCATACTCTTAATACATACATATATCGTTTCTTGTACAAGCATATATTACGAG
Source organism: Melipona bicolor (assembly GCA_030673865.1). Taxonomy (NCBI): domain Eukaryota; kingdom Metazoa; phylum Arthropoda; class Insecta; order Hymenoptera; family Apidae; genus Melipona; species Melipona bicolor. The sequence continues at coordinate 707,970 of JAHYIQ010000042.1, read as the reverse complement.
TACAATACGAATAGATGATGATAAAAATGAAACAGTGTTTGAAGAAATGATTTAAACTTTGAATTATCCGTCAGAAAACCTGATAGGTTGCGCGTCACTGACTGTGAGTTCACTAGATTTCAGAGGTTGTTTAAGACGATTCCTCGCACGGAATGAGTACATACGGCGACATCTGGTCGAGATATTTCGTATTAAACGTCTTGTTGAAAAATACAACTACAAATCAGCGTAACCATATATACGGTTATTCATTTCGGTTTTTACATTGTTAAATTCGAATGCTGAGATACGCACGAGGCAATGGTACCGGCAACTGTGCTTCAATGCCAACGTCGAATCTGTGATTTTTGTTTCTCCTATTAATTTACCATTGAGAATACATTGTACGATGGAAAAAACATGTAAGTGATTGATTTGCGAAACTTTTTGTTACAAAATTATTATTCTTGAGGTATTTACGTTGCAATAAAATTATCACGTTAAAGGATCATAGATATTGCTTTACCTTTTTCCCACTTGGTTAATCATTATGTCTTTGAATATATCTTGTAGGTAATTAGATTTTTGTAAAACTTTCAAATAATCTGTAGTAAGGAATCACCAGTTTCCCTTGTTCTACATTAATAGGTTCAGGGTCAATTTACTGATGCGAGCATAAAACTTCAGAGGATGTAACTATGGCAGAAGGTGGAACAGAACCAAAACCTAGTGACAATCAAGGATCTAAATTTCAATTGGAGGTGAACGAATGTCTTGGTAATTGGCTGGTGTACTTACAGGTTTGTGTGTACTTTTTTATGACTTTTATGTTAAAGTGTGCAAAAGCAAATTATTTTCTTTAATGCAGACGCTCAATGGCCTATGCATAGCGGGTACAAGGTTGGCTCAATCGTTACATACACTTTTGTCTGCTCATGATACATTGACACGATGCAGATTAACAGGACAATGTCTTGCTGGTTGGGAACAGCTCACGAGAGCAACCTATATAGCTAGTAACACTGTGAAGACTCACATTATCTCTGCATTAAGGGATCATGAAACTCAAAAAAATGAGAGAGATAAGCATGTACATATATACTTTGAGTTATCTTGCGTCGTAGGAAATTTGTTTTTGATAGATTTTTATATTAAACGTTGTAATTTTTAGGACATACTCAGAGATAATTTATTGTCATTCATAAATCTACAATATCAGTTTTGTGTTGCTTGTTGCGAATGCCTAGGTAAGAATTGAAACTAAATCTTGATTAATTTGATTTTCATTGTAATCGTAATTTATGAGATAATTCTTTTTCTAGGGGGAATGGCAGAATGCTCTTGTTCTCAAAGCGGTACAGCTGAATGTGATATTGCTTCTCTGCAACGATGTTTTGAAAGACTGTACAGCTCCCCGCCGCTAGTACCTTCATCGTCAATGCAACAATCTGTGCAAAATTGTCATAGATCACCTTTGCCATATCCCTTATTTCCTCTGCTGGTACAAATTTTACAGCTTTCTTTTAAGTTTAATGCTTTACAGTGTTTGCATTACAATTTTTACGCGACAGGTTCAGAGGAGATGGTCCGAAACCGCAGCTGCGGAAATGTCGGGTCAGATATCAGAAAATCCTATAAGAAGATGGTCTATGCCATGGGATTGTAGAAACATCACAGACTGGCCGCGGCAGGACGTTAGATCGCGATTAAGAATACCTCATCAAGGCAGAAGTAGATCTACTACACCAGATACTGTATGGAAAACATCTACCATGGCTAGTCAAGATGGCTTGCAAGAGGCAATTCAATTGTTATCTTGCAAACCAGGTGTGCACATAAGAGAAAGTAAACGTTATTTGTTACGATGATTTATTATATTACAGTCACGATTTATTACAGTTTTGAACTTTTTAAAAATATTTGCATAGGAGTTAGACCGCTAAATCAATTGCCCGGTTATACGAATCAGCATATCCCAGGTGTTACATTAACAACGTGCAATTTTGAGTCGACCTACGATTCGACTGTTTGGTCAGGATCGCGTAAAATAACTGGGAGATGGCCGCATGACTCCCATTCAAGCGATCATTCTGATCATTCAGGACACCGCGAAAGTGATCAGAGTGTACACAGTGGAGAACATCGAGACTCGGGTAGAGATTTAATTTTATTGAAATTTATTCGTTCGTTATTGCTGCAATAAATTATTTATTATACACTGTGCAGAGCAAAGTGGTACTAGTGGTACTAGTCACGGGGACAGCAGGGATAGCATTTATTCGCATAGTGATCATAGAGAAGCCGAACTTGGTGAGTATATACGCATTAAACATTACGAAACAAAGTCAATGTAACATTTGATTTTGCCATTAGGTACTGTAGATACACTACCATCACGTAAAAGCAGTACTTCAACAGATTCTTGCATATCAGCCCATAGTCGTTCAGGTTCCGAGAGCGCTGGTGGTGGGGTAATGCATGATTACAGTTTAAAATAATTACTATTGTTGCTGTTATTATTGTTATTATTACTATTATTATTGTTATTGTTATTATTATTATTACTATTATTATTCATGGTTTTTATATATTAATTTCAATCTATGAACAGTTATCGTGTAAATTTATATTACATTAGCGACATTGACAATTTCAGGAATGCGCGAGATCTCAGTTATATTGTATGTGGAGCGGTGGTGATTTGCCTTTCATTAAATTGCCAGAAAGCAATAAAACGCAAGATGAATATCCGCCTGTATAAATACGTGGTATGTAAACATGTTTTATGCTTTTCTTTCGATGCTGTAATTTTTATTGTATTTATAAGCGCGAAGCATTAGCGCGCGTTAATAGTGCGTATATGAATTAATGTATGTGATTGTTGAAAGCACGTGAAACGCGACATTCGATGTTTAATATAAAGTAGAGTTGAATGAGTGTATTTATACAGTATATTGCGCGATAAATTATTCAAAGAATGGAATACATTTAAAATAGATCTATTTATGAAGATTGTAAGATTTTCGATTCTGCTAGTTTATTTATAAATTATCTGATTTGATATTGGCTGCGTTTTTTTTTTTTCCTCTAGTCTATCAATAATATTCAAAAAAAATTGCTCAGCAATATCTTTTTAACGAAATTTCGTTCTCGAATTTCAATACGATACGAACTTTAATGGAATCTGCAATTTTTCAGTATCAATATTATGCAAATATGTTGTTATTTATATTACATATAACCACACGAAATGAACATTAAAAACTTGAATATTTTCCTATTCGATTCCCTATACTGTCTTAATATCATAGATTGGTATAATCAAGTGCAACATTAAACCATATCGTATAAATTACATTTCCTACAATTTAATTATTCACATGTGCATATTATCAATCGTACAAATTGTCTCTGTTTCTCTAACATTTTGTTAACATCGTGCAATCGTAGAAATCCTCGTCTCTCGTAACATTTATCAAATGATCTTGGAATAAGTATATGTATAGAAAAATAAACGTTAGAGGAACACAAACAATGATTTTTATCGAGTACGCGTCAATTAATTATGAATGAATCGATACATGTACAACTTGATTCATATGGCACAGAAAAGTAAAAGATTCTGACAACACAGAGTTACTTACAAGCACATTTAACAGTTAAAAAACGAAGAATAAACTTGTGCTACGTCGTTAAAGGTACATTGTAAACGCCATTAAATCTGTCGTCTTTTTCTCCCCTTTTTTCTTTTTACGTTCGTTTAATTAGATTCAAACGCGATACCCTTAGATACTCGATAGTTTTTAGCTGTACAAGCGATAATGATGTAATGTAAATTATCCTTTCCTAATGAACCAATCTCTCTCGAGGGGAGTTAACAATAAGTCTATCGTTTGTCGTATATTTCGTGCAATCGTTCCGAAACGATCGTCAATCGGAGTCGTCAGCTGTGTTTGCACAGATACGAATCGATGAAGATCACGATCGAAGGCACAAACGACTGTTCACTGTTGTAAGTTCATCTGAAAAAATCGTCACTGGGGATTGCACTCACTCTTCATGCAACTTTGATATGTACACTCCACTTGAAGACAGAAACAGATGACGCGCGAAGACGGACGATATCCAAATTCGGGAAGAACCAACTATAAGTTAATCGATATCGTCTTCCGTCAGATCGTCCTCGTCCTGGCCGTAATCGTCATAGTGATTCAAGTCGTCCTCCTCTCTATCCAGCGGACAGTGCATGCATCTCGATTCGTTTATTCCGTAGTTGATGCAGGTGTCCCCTATACACTCGCAGCAACCGTCGTGGAACCATCTGTAACTGGTAGCGCCCATGCTCTGGCAAGACGCCCGACACTTGTTCCACGAGTTACATTGAGCCATAAATGCAACGGTGCAGTTCACTGTCTTTACGTTCGGTTTCAGCGGGTGTACCTCTTCGTCGGCAGTGTCTGCAAAAAAGTAGGAATTTCTTTCTTTCTCTTCGTTGAAACTAACTTCACGCGAATCTGTGTATTATCTTCAACGTTCCAGGTACGTACGCATGTGGTATTTCACTTCTTTCTCGTGTTTCGGTGCGAACAGAGACATGTCGAAGTCCACCGGAAACGTGAATGTGAGCCAGCGTTCGTGCGGGTCCGGTTCTGCGGTCAGTGCCTGGAACAAGCCTGGCATTGGTTCGCTGAAGTCCTCCACGTGTGACTTTTTGCTCAACGGATTGTCCGTGATGTTTGGTTTCGGGCAGAGATCTACGGAAAGCGAAACGCATGCGATTAAGACTTATACTTGCGACTTGGAACGTTCGTTCGTTCGTTCGTTCGTTTCCTTACCTACGCACGAACAGCACTCGTCGTAGAGGTAACTGAGACAGGAGAAACACTCTTTGCAGCAGGTACAGGTAACGAGATCGCACTTGCAGCTCTGCGTGAGCATGCACTTGCTGACGACGCTGGCGCAGATCGCTTCGTTGCATCCATCGCAGTGTTTCGTAATTGCCGACAAAAGTACGATCCCAGTGATAGCGGCGGCCAACGTTCCGCTCCAACTCGTCATTGTACTCTGAGGAAACGAGTCGCGTTACTTGGGATATTAATGTCTCAACTGGTTCAGCGATAGACAAATTTTTTTCTCTGTTTGCGTCGATTCGGCGAAACAGAACACGCTCCAGGGACATTTGAGATCATCGCACAACGATATAGAAATATCGGAGGGGAGTACCGAGTTTACATGCGTCGGGAAAAGGTTATCGAGAGTAATTAAAAAACAGCGATAAAATGGGCGCCACTTCCTTCTAGCGACGCGAATGTTCAAAGGAGCAAGAACACGCGCGCGCGTCCACGGTGAATCGCCCGTGTTGATTACGACCATGAAGCTCGATTAAGGTTATTAAGAATATTCATGAATGTGAGTCAGGATATCATTAAGAGGGGATCGTCTGCCAAAAGAACGGACTTTTTTTCATCTTTTGAAACCTGCGTCTTCACTTTCTCCGGAGGATTATCAGAATTTTCCCGCGATGCCCGATGTTGGTCGAACATTGCAAGGAACAAATTAATTACGTGCCAACGAAATAGGTAAAAACTGTAGAAGACACACTTGTTGCAGCAAGACGAAGAAGCCGGTCGAATAGGCAGACAAAAGAGACGAAGAGATGATTGCGAAGATCGATAGCGCGCGTAATAATTGCAGCTTTCAAACACCGACAGCCAATCAAACGGCTATTTATATTCCACATAATCACGTTCCACGACGTTTCAGGTGAATTATTATTGGAAAGGAGTTTCAATTCCAGGAATTCCAATAACCTGTTACGGTATGCGCCGGCCAGAGAAGAATCGCACTCGATTCGAGCGTTGCCTAATTACGAGTGTACTTACGAATTTCCTCTAATTTACGCAAAAATTGGAAATAAAAATTTACACGAAAATTGGAAATATTCGATGTCACGTGAACGATTTCTTGAAAAAGAATTCATCGTACGTCGAAACGTGATCCTCCCTTAATTGAAATTCGAAAGGATCAACAAGGTCGACGTTAAGCCTCGTTTTTATGTAGGATAAAATCCTCACTTTAATGTTTGAAAGATGGCAGCTATAAATGAATACAGAAAGGAGTGGTTTCACGATTTTACGACTTCCTCGAGGCGTCTAATTGTTGCCATTACCCTTCACGATCGTGCAAACCCGAAGCAAAACCTTGGAGAGGCGCCATTTCATTAAATCTCAACTTTAGCTCGGTCGAATTACCGAATGATCGATGGATACCGGGGATACTAGAGACTCGTAACGGGTGGATGTAGAAATTCCTTTCATCTTGACGTGTCTTGGGATACACGTTTGCTCTAGATGCCGATTATGCTTTGCACAACAATGCATATATATATATACACATAGAATGTAATAGTGTTTTTAGAATTCATTGTTGTTCACAGAAAGATTTTGTTAGATTAACCAAAAAGTTTTGATTTGTTAAAAAGTCGAAATAGATGAAAATAACGTTTCGGGATGCAATTCAGTAGATTCCAACAATATATACTTGTAATATATCTCTAAGAAACTGGCCAAGCGGCGATGTTTACTCGATAAAGTTGCAAGCAAGAAAATCGATAAAAACCACGGAGGAAAACGGCTGGAAGTTTGATTCGTCCGAGTGGCTAATTGAAATGCCGCGGATGTCCTGTGCGACGAAGGAATCACGATGGAGGCATCGGCATCGCCGAGCGCCGCGCATCCGCGACTAGAGACCGAACGATTTTAGAAAAATTCCAGCTGTATATTGAAATGTAAACGTTCGTCATCCAGGGACAGAGAGGCTGGTGCTTACAGCCTCGCCTTGTTCTGGCCCGAGGCGATGGAATAACTTCAATAACAAACGGCAATCGCGTTCGTGGAAGGTATCGCGACATTTACCTACACGTGTACATGCACGTACGCACATATGTATGTACACGCGTTCGCCTCTCGTCGCGTCAAATTTCTATTCTAGTTCCGTGTTCTTTTTTTACATTTTGGTAGTAAAGTTATGTAAATATTCGAAATATTTTTTTTCTGTGATATTCGTCTCTCTCTCTCTCTCTCTCTCTTTTCTGTAGTTCTTTGATCTGCCCGCGAAAACGCATATTCAACGAGAAGCGAACACGAACAGCGAATACGGATGCGTCAACAATTGATTCAAACTCGCGCGAGTATTTCTAGAGAGGAATGCAGTTGTTTTTTTTTGTATTCGTTCCAAAGGTATGCTAAAATCTTTCAAGGTATACTAAAAAGTCTTTCCGTTGAAAAACGTTGTCGGTGTAAACTCTGCTACGCTCGAACGATTTTTCACACGTTTTAAAAAAGGAATTTCTCGTCACGTTGAAGCGCAATTTGCTCAGACCGAGAGAGAATATAAATATACGACGACGGTTCGCGTCGTTTCAAAGTCTGCTCGTATCGGCGATGTTAACCTACCGCGCGTTTCTTCCTCGTTCTAAGAAGCAATAGAAAAAGGGGGGCTCACGTTCGATCGATCGTGAAATGGCCGACTATAAATGCGTGTACGCGGTTAAGATAAACGTTTCGCAAGAATCCGATATCGCGCGGCAGCGAAATATGCGCTCACACGTACAGAGAATCGACTATACTACGCTGGATCAGGCGTCTCTTGTGGCTAATCTTAGAGGATCGACGCGATATCATCGTGACGTTAGATCCGAGACGATTCGAATCGCAGTTTGCGGTGCTGCGGCTCCGATCCGTGGCGCCAACCATTTACGGCGATCGACGATCGCAGTCGCGTGATACACCGATTTTTTTCACCGATTTTCTCGATCTTTGAAGGAAGAAGACGAAACAGAAACGAAGATTTGCCCGGGGTAAGTGTCTTTACCTGTCCAGTCCAGAAACGTGTTCCAACGAGCGAGCGGTGGGCAGTACGGGTAACCTATGCACGGCCAACTATTTTAAGCACGCGTAATCGGTTCGCGTTGCGACTGGTACGAAAAACATGTTCTCTGCGTCGAACACGGTGATCCTTCGAGCTTCGACAGAGTAGAAGCAGCGTTCGTTTCTCCTGAACGGTGCAGCAGCAGCGCAGGGTTCGACGTAGTGAGGATTTTCACGAGTACGAGAATCCACGGGTGTTATCCGGCGAACAACACGATTTAACCGATCTTCCGTGTAGCGATTCACTCTTGCTCTCGCACTGGTCGACACTTTCTCCGAGACACGACTGAGAAGTTTGTTCGTGTACGGTCGGTTCGGTCCGCGTATTCGTGCGTCGGTCCAACCGGTTTGTAAAATTCCGATCTTGGAATCGATGCGTCGCGATGCGGGGACTGGAGGAGGTCGCAGCGCCGGAGGTACTACCGTGGCGAACCGTCGGCGATTCGATTCGGAGACCGCGGAGAAGAGAGAGAGAGAGAGAGAGAGAGAGGAAAAAAAAGAGTATCCTGCGTGAAGAGTATCGGATCGACGAGCGGATCTACGACCGGGTACGACGGGTACGATGAATCGAAGAGCGGCTCTCATTGGACTGAATTAAGGAAGGACGCGTGGACCGAGAGAAACAGAGAAGCGGAAAGGGAAAGAGGTGTAGGAGGAGGAGGAGGAGGTGGTGGAAAAGGAGGTGTTGGCGATGGTAGCCAAGCGAGATGGTAGTGGTGGTGGTGCCGCAGCCGTTGCCGCTGTTACCGTAAGTCGTTGCCGAACACGCTGGTGGTGGTGGTTACTGATAGCGATGGTGGTGGAAAAGGAGAAGAGAGCGAGTTCGCTCCCGCAGTCTGCTAGGCTCCCGACTGACTACCAACCGACCGAGACTGGTTTTCGATTTTTTCCCGACTTTTTGTTTTACCTGTTCTCCACTACTTCTCTACCTTTCCCTCCCTCCTTTTCCTCCTCCCACCCTTTCATCGTTTTCTCTATCCTTCTTCCGACTTCTTGCTTCTTACTCGTCCTCTTTCCTCTCTTTTCCCTTCTCTTTGAGGGATGCGATCTCATCCCTCACTGCAAAGAGTCATCACTCAAGCCAAAAGGTGGAGAGCACGTTGTTTGTCACTGTCGATCTTAGTTATCGCCAGTGACCACCAGCTGCGATGTCGTAACCATCTCGAGGGAGGGAAAAAGAGCTGTTCAAGCGCGAAGAACACCCATTCGAGACCCTTTTTCCGTATCTGGTTTCTTTGCTTCAGATGCTCGTTTACGACTCGACTTGCCAATTCTCCCTCTGCACATTTTCTTTTTTTAAATTATTCGACTCGAAGAATACCAACAGAAACACGTTGGTTCGACTATTTCCACAGCTGCTGCTGTTGCTCGTTGTCCCTCCCCGGAAGGTAAGAGAAACTTCCGAAGATAGAAATTCAACGGACGTGAATAATCGAACCGCACCGAAGAAGAAGAAGAAGAAGAAGAAGAAGAAGAAGAAGAAGAAATAGAAGAGCAGAACGATTGTTCTCGCTGGCCGGATTCGTGGAAGGACTCGCATCGTTACCCGTGGTCGTCTTTGGGAACACTCGTTGCCACGAGAGATACGAGGCCCGTCGTGCAACCTCTCATTTCCCTCCTACTGCAATCAACGGCATTTAAGCTTGCGTTTCGACCGTTTAAGCATTTAGCTGCTTCCGTCACATATCTCAACATGTACCGGCAATTTTTTCGCACACTATTTCGTCCCTGCAACCTGCCTCTCCGAGCAAAGGAGCACGCTCGTCACTATCCACGTGGAATCTCACGCTTGAAACGAATAACGGCGGATATGTATATATACATACATGTACTTTTAGGCAAGGACATTTTTTTCCTCGAGGAAAAAGCCGAGATTATATTTGCCGTGACTTTAAAGTTGCGCACTTTAACGAGGGGGAGAGACATCAACGCCCACGTAGAACAGGCGCGTTCGAAGGAGCACGAGTCGACGTTGAAATTCCACCGTCACATTTGCTTTCCGTTCGGCAGGGAATAATCGATTGCGGGTAATGAACGAACGCTTGTTAAGCTGAACCAAAAAGGAGGACTGAGTAAGAAATCGGAATGTTCGCGCGACTCTCGGTATTGTTTCTCAAGTAGGAGATAGGAAGCGTCAGGTATACAAAGCTCAAAGAAAAATTAGTCGTTCGTCCGAGTTCCGCCAGCCCCGAGAGATGGGTCAATCAGATACGAAAACACTTGTCGGTTTAAGCATAGTTCCGAGCTAACAGACCCGGACAGAGGATCGTGGACACAGGTATAGCTCTGTCCTAATGACTGTTCGAGGAATCCAAAAGTTCACGATTCCTCGAATGTTCGACAGGGTGGTCGCGATCGTTCACGAGCTCTCCTGCTGCCATTTTTTTCTTGAGAGTTCCGCCAGAGATCACGTCTGCGTATCAATGCATTTCTCGACACGTCTTTGACTTCACCTTCTGCTTTGTCTCGAATCGGAGTAAATATTGTCTTGATCAGTTTAGGTTCTAACCGGTCTGTAATATTTCGATATTTCGCAAGATCATCAAATGTTCACAGCACATTACCAGCTATCGTTCTGTCAATTTAGTTTTACACTAAAATGACAAAGATTATGGCTCGTTGTTGCTTGTGACTTTTCGCTTTCAATGTAATTCGTTGCAGGAGTGATTTTAATTTTAATCGATAGTGCGGCGTAGCGTATATTCTATTGCAAAATGCGTTCGATCCTTTCACTGTTTAGACTGTTTCCACTCGTCAAGGTAGAACCGTAGGAACATCTGTTTCGATTGTACACGATTGATAGTGTACATTTATTACGTAAAAGTTGAGATCGATTTCTGATTTTGACCAACGATCACGTTGCATGTTTAAAATAATTTTTGCTTCGCTTCGAAATTTTTGTTTCATCTATTTTCACTTATTTTTAACCTAACCTTAACCTAATCCTTGGAATTTAAAAAACCTAAACTTAACCTAAATCCTGGAATTTAAAAAATCTAAACTTAACCTAAACCTTGGAATTTAAAAAATATTATTTTTATTGCACTCAACATATTAGACACAAACGAGGTATATGATATTAAACTTGATTAATTTGTATTAAATTAATTAAATTAATTAAATTAAGTAATTAAATTAAAAATTAATATTAACAGAAACTTGAAAAAAAACAGAATTGTTCATTGATAATTTCGATATGAGATCTGTGCGACAATGCAGACAAAGTTAATTTTTCGAAAAGTAACCTCTATCGATAAAAATTCCGATCTCGTTTGCTTGTAACAAAAATGGATTCCTGTCGCCATCTGCCGTGCGAACTGTAAACTTTTGCAACGTGATACCGTGTCGTGTACGTACAATCGTTTGAAAGGTGAGAGAAATATCGTGAATCGTGAATAAATCAGTGCCGAAAGGCACTGATTGCCTCTGACGGGCATCCATTTCGCATGATTATCTATTTTTTCCCTTGTATCGTTTGTATGTTTCATCGTAATTGACGTCACTTGATATTCACGTTCGATATCGCGCAGAATTCCAACGAGACGCAAACTCCTACCCTCTATCTTCTATACTTGCATCAGTGACTATTCCTCCACGGAGATCACGTCATTACTCATTTCGGAAACAAACGTTGCAGCAGCGTACCACGGTAATCTTTATCATTCGTCACGATAGATTATCCAATTTTCCAGTAATTGGTGCATAGTAATTCGTTCTCGTACGTGATACGTACAATACGTTCTCATACTTTTCTCCTCGCAACTGATCACTAATCGCATATGGTTATATACTGATTACTGGTTACTTACACGAAGATCCGTGATTGTTTATTAATTAAGTTTCAAGCGAGAGTAGAGTGTCTTCTGTGTGTAGCACGTCGGGTAAAAATTTATACTTGTCTACACTTTCACCGAGGCAATCAAAGTAACGGTATACAGCAATTGAGCCGACTTCTCTTGTGTACAATTTTTTGTTGACCTCGTTTAGTTAGTTTGATTTTAAATTTTTTTACATTCTCGTCTCTCTGGGTTTCCAAAGTTTCTATTTTTTTGTACCTCTTTTTCACGCAGAATTTTTCGACGATATACGATTTACGATACACTACTCGCAAAAATTAGAAGATATTTCAAAATGAATATGAAGCGATAAAAGAAAGAAGTTTGATTTTTTTTTTTTTTTATTAAACAAGAACAATTTTCTTTGACTTGTCGTTTGCTTCTCTGACGTTCTTGTTTAATAAAAAAAAATCAAACGCTCCTTTTTTTTTATCGCTTCATATTCATTTTGAAATATCCTCTAATTTTTGCGAGCAGTGTATTACACATAAGGAGAACGTAGTCTTGTTATTTCGAATGATCTTTGTTTGTCGATTAATCAATTATTATAATCGCTAGTGATTAATATTACTCAATCAGCGTAAACACCCATTGCGACATGTTACGACACTACATTTAAACATCTGCATTTACTTACATATATTAGCGATTTACATTCTTCAATGAAACACATAAACACGGTAAATGGATTTCATAATTATTCTCATTAATTATTCATAATTTTTCTTTGATAGGAAAATGAAGTACTTTCTGTTATTTCTTTTAATAACTGTGACAGTTCAATGGTCAGTTGCCCCGCCTGTTAATCAAAAAAGCAAGGATAATGAAAATGAAGTTGAAGACGTGGAAGAAATGGTAAGTTTGATATATTATAAAGATAACTGTTTTATTAATACGTACAATATTCATAACAATATTCTTTACATAGGTAGAGTTGGAGTATCGTAGATACCTGATGGAAGTAGTTCAAGTGTTAGAGAGTGATCCTGATTTTCAAGCAAAATTGGAAAAAGCAACTGAAGCAGACATACGTGTAATTTGAAAGAGATAACATATATTTTAGAATAAACTTCACTTTGCTATAATTTGCATGTGCTTATAATCCTTTCTTTTTCCATTAGACAGGGAAGATAGCCGATCAACTGGAATTTGTGAGTCACAATGTTAGGTCAAAATTGGATGAGATCAAGAGAGATGAACTAGAGAGATTAAGACATCTCGCAACAAAAGAAAATGAATTAAAAAATGGTTTGGACGTTGATCATTTAAAAATAACGGAACATTTAGATCATACTAACACACGTACATTTGAAATCCAGGACCTGAAGAAATTAATTGCTAAGGTAAGGATAGCAGCATTAAATAAAGCTAACTTATTATATATGTGCAATTAATGCAATTGTTCTTTATACACAGACTACTAAAGATTTAGCAAATGCCGATAGGAGAAGACGAGAGGAATTTAAACGGCATGAAATGGAGAAGAAATACGCGGAGCGAGGGAAATTAAATCGTATTATAAATTAATTGTCTATTGTTTATTTATGGTGTATTTATGGTAATATTTTCTTATGTCTATGTTCTTATTTTTTTTGTTTTATCACAGTTATGAGCGATGCAGAGAAAAAGAAGTATGAGGAAGAACAAGAAGCATTGAGAGAAAAGAGAAAAAAGCATGAACCTGTAAATATATGTTAATATATATAGTTGAATATGTATACACACATATATACACACGGTCCCTTACATTTCATGTTTTTACAGGTACATCATCCAGGAAGTAAACAGCAATTGGAAGAAGTATGGGAAAAACAAGATCATGTAGATACAGAATTTAATCCTAAAACATTCTTTTTCCTTCATGGTATTATGTTTGTATTTGTCTTTTATCTTTATAGTATTATTAATTTTATATAATTCATAAAAATTAATATTCTAGATATCGATGGCAATGGAGCATGGGATGAAGTTGAAGTCAAAACTTTATTTTTGAAAGAGTTGGATAAACTTTATGCTCAAGGGACGCCCCAAGACGATTTGTTGAAGCGAGCTGAGGAAATGGAAAGAATGAGGGAACATGTATTCAGTGAGGCTGATCTTAATAAAGATGGTCTTATTAGGTACGTATACTTACATTCTGCTGTTTTGAACTTTGATTAGCTACTCCATGTTATTATTTTAGTTTAAAAGAATTTTTGGAACAAACAAAGAAACCAAGTTTCCAACAAGATGAAGGTTGGCAAGATTTGGATGATCAACAAATTTATACCCAGGAAGAGTATGAAGCTTTTGCAAAACACAAACAAGACGAGATACAGAACCTGATTGCCAAAGGAATGGTAAGTGTAACATGTCAAAAATCATTGTTACATTTAACTACCACGTTTCTTGCATCGCACGTTTCTTGCCTCGTTGCAGTGCAGCAATGAAAAAATGATTAGCTGGCAAATTGACAATCGAGTTTCAGAGTCACATTTTTAATGTACAACATATTTGACGATTGTATATTATAGATCAAAATTGTGCTGTTACTCGAGCTTTAAGAAGTGTAATTAATATCTGTTTGTGTTGACATGTGTAATGAGGTTTAGCGAATTCACTCTGGTGCATGTGTAGAGTAGTGTTGTTGACGTTCAAAAGTCAATTGCAGGTTATGGTAGCAGTTGAATTACGTTATTCAAAATTAAACATTTGAAAATTTTGAAATGAAATCAAAGTTGTTTCGTTTAGATACTTTTGCAAAATACTTGTAGTAATGTATTCGTACAAGTACACGAAAATAGTTAATTTTAGGTTAGTTGATCAAAGAACCTGTAGTAGTAGTAGTAGTAGTAGTAATATTTTTTCTTATTACTTCAAGTATGTTGTTGGCAATGAGTTTTTATTTATTTGTTTAATCTCCATATTTAAAAAAAAAAACATTATTTGTAGTGTTTTTGTAATTGATAATAATTAGCTTGTGCACTTTTTGTTGCTGTCATTAGCTACCACGAGAAACAGATAGTATACCAGAAGATGTTGAGTCGGTAAGTAATTTTTGGAAATATATTTGATTTGAAGAATAAAAATGTGTTACATTTAACACGTTCAATTAACAAAAATTAAAACTGAATAACATGTATATTGTAATTCTATTGGTATTTTTTAGTTTCCGTCACAATATGGACAAGGACCAGTTGCTCCTGGATTAGTTCCTCCTCAAGTAGATCCAAATCAAAATATCTTGCATCAACAATTTCAAGATCAGATTCATCCGCAGTATCAACAACAGCAGCCACAAATTGTAATTCCTCAGCAACAAATTCACGGTCAAATTCCTCAACAGCAGCAACAATTCCAAGGGCAAATACCACCGAATCAGCAATACCAACAGATGAAGATGTCTCAAAATCAAATTCCTGTTCAACAGCTACAGGCTCAACAAGCACAGATTCAACAAAATCAGCCTTTAATTCAACAACAAGGGCAAATTCCAATTCAACAAGGTCAACCTCAAGCAAATTTCCAGCAACAACAAAACCTATTAAATCAAGTACCACAAAATGCTCAGACGAACGCCGTGCCCCAACAAAACAGCTTAAATCTACCAAATGTGCAATCTGCGCAAATACTCGCACAACAAGAGATTAACAGAAACAAAATATCAACCAACGAGAAAGCATAATTTTGTCTTTAATTTGACAAGATTATGGAAGATTTGATTCAACAAGAATATGTCTTCGATTTGTAAAAAAAAAAAAAAAGTACAACTGCGTTGTTTTACCATATTTTTCATATCTTCCACCATTATGTATTCATCTATATATAACATCTATATATAATATGATGGTATACAGAATGTTGACGTTACGTTTATCATGACAATCCGAACAACTTATTTCTCATGAAATGTAAATAAAATTATTTCCAAGAAAAGATAACATGTTAAAAAAAACATTGTTCATTTGCTGCCACAACACCTTACGAAGTAATAATTCATTGCCTTTTCGGCAGAGAATCTATGTTTTTATCAAGAAGAATCGTCGAAGCATCGCGTGCATCGGAAGATAAAGAAGAATGGAGGAGGGGGTTGCTGTGCGATTCAGTGAAAAAAAAGATCGTATTTAATTTTTCATATTTATTATTGCATACTGTTTATGTTAGTATATTACTTAGGTATACGTGCCAAGTAGCAACTTAAATATATGATTGCGTGATTCATCTGTTTGTTTCACCCGTCAAGCACGGATAGGTAGGTAGGTGGGTAGGTAGGTAATGTAACGCTTACTCCACTATATATAAGGTGTATTTATAATTATAGCATATGTTGGTAGAACGTCATCTTACATGCTAATCGGTAATAAATAAAAGAGGAATTCGTAATGGGTGACAGGTTTTGCTTGCATCCGTGACTAAAGAAAAACTATGTATGTATTTCCAAAGCCTCGTTGTCCGAGGTGTTGGGAAGAAAACGGAAACAAACGTCGCTTCGCGATTCGTCACGGGTACACATACATATGTCGGGCGTTTTCTTAAAAAAAAAAAAAAAAAAAAAAAAAACACAAAAAAACGCGCGCAACTATTCGTATAGTGTGTCGGTTTAATCAATTCGACTATCTACTGAAAAAAGAAATACTTTGCTTTTAATGTAAATAAAAACAATAGTAACTATAAACTATCGCCATCTGCAAAGAAACTTCCGCTTGTCGTCGTTCTTGGACAGCGAGCGTCTTCTACTTGTAAGCTGCGCGACGATTTCGAACGAATCGAGCTGAGATTAGAAAACTGAAACGAAGACGGTTAGACACTCCGGTTCACTGATTCAGGCGATCGAAGTTGAAAGGCGATATAGAGAACCTGTACGTAACAGCCGCGATAACGATTTTTGGAGACGATTCTGAATTTCGAGGTAAGAGCTGGTTGAGAAATTTGCTACTAATGATCAACTTCGATCGCGAGAGCTCATTGTACGTGGTCCTTTTCGATTTCGCTCCTAATTATCGCGAGGCACTGATCGCGGAGGCCGTACGCGGCTCCACGACGCGTATTCGCAAGCGCTTTTAAAAATATTTATCATACCAAAAGAAGAACGCCTTTCTACTACCTCCTGTCGCGTCGACCAATGCCTCGTTGACGCACCATGGCGGCAAATTCAAATGAAACAGAGGCTCGGATCTTAAATTACATAAAATACCTTTGCGACCGGACAAATAAATATATTACATTGTTACGATAATAAAGATGAACTTTGTCGTATAATAGGTAATGTTGCATCCTTTCTATTTACAGTGAACGCGCGGTTGTGCTTGTTTGTCGCGTAGCATATTGTGTGTTTACCTTTAGTGTACCTGTTCCAAGAATACCTGTTTTCTTTTCCCTTTGTTTTTGTTTCCAATTTCGTTTTGTTTCTCGCTATTTCTCTTTCGTTCGTTCGTTTCACGCTCCTCTCTTTCATTCTACTTTCTTCTTTACTTTCTCCTCTATCTATCTCATCGTGTTCAATGCTTCGCTCACCCTCTCTGCTGTCTTGCGTTTCCTCGGACGTGTCTCTGTGTTCATGTACGTGTGCGTGTACGTGTACGTGTTCCGTGTCGTTGTGTGACGGCGTAAAACGCGCGGGTAAAGTGATCGGGTGCGCTTGTGTTGGTTAACGAGTTGTGTTGGATATTGGCTCACGGCCGGGTGTGTACGATTAAATAATCGGATTCTGAAAAATGTGCGGTTTCTATTGTTCGACTAATAGTTTCTGTAAATTAGGATGCCACCTAGTTTAGTCTCGAACGTTTGGCCGTTAATACAGCAGAGAAACGCGAGTCGAAGATATCCCGGTTGTGTTCCTCGGTGTGTTTCTCGATCGCGTTCCCTTCCGCTGCCGTAACGCCCTCTGGTAAACGCAGTTACGTGTTACATCCTGCAAACTAGTCGTAAATCGCGGGTACTGGGATTACTACGTTTCATTTTATCGTTTTTATTCTTTACGGTCTGTCTGCTTGCATTTTCTTTCCGGTGTTCTCTCCCTTCCGTGTGGAACAAGTGTGGCGCGTATGTCGGGTCGATCTCGTTACTATAATATAAGACATTACATCTCGAAGCTAAGGCGAAAATAAAGGAAAGATTCGGCGCGTGCGTGATACGTTTCAGATCCTGTTTCGCAATTGTATATTCTTCGATTCTTCGTAGAACGATTTGGTTAGAAATTTTTGTTTCGCAAGTGGAACTGCGGCTGAGTGTTGTTGTTGTTGTTGTTGGTTGTCCCGCGGCCGAACGCGTCTCGCTCGCCAACTTTTCCACGCTTTCCTCCACGAGTTCTCGAGACTCGCGTGGATCCTCGCTACATATATAGCAGCAGTATTTCTACGGAACGGATCTCTCGCTGATCTCCGTCGCTTCGATCGATCTTGCTGGCCGCGTTACGTTCTCCCGGCACGGATTTCGCGAGCGTTCGCATGTACGTTCCCCAGGAAATCGGGGGAAGACGGACGCGCAAGACGGATCGAGAAGACGGAAGAACCCGAGAGACCGATCGATAAGCGAGTGAGAAACGTACATACAAGCCACGAGGACAAATGGGTGGTTTTCTTTTTCTTTTTTTTTTTCCTTTCGAAAGTAGTGGTATACTAGCGTCACGCCCGTCCGTCCTTATGTTGCCTCGATAAAAATTCTAAGAGCTACTTTGTCTTCGACTCTAAGATCCTTACTTTTGTCTAACTTAATTCTCCCCGTGAACTTTTGTTTCGTCCTCGACGACGTTTGAACGGAAAACAGCATCATCTTCCTTCAACGTAAAACGCATCCAGCAGCAACCTTATAGCATCAATATATCAATTTATGTATATATATATTTTTTTTTTTTTTGTCTCATATATATTTACTTTACTTTGTGTCCTATATCAATAATAGCGTATTAGATGCATTTTTTTTTTTTTTCTTCACTTACACCTTATGTATGTAATATAAGTATCTTTGTTTTTTTCTTCATCTGTTCACAGATATATCAAAATGCGTAAACGAAAGATTCTCGAAATATCCGTCCCCTCTCTGTGGTAATTCAGTTACACGCTCTCCCCTCCCCCTTGAACCTCCCCGCTCCCCATCAATCGCCCCACCCCCTCCATCCCCATTCCATTCCATCCCATCCCATCCCATCCCATCCCATCCCTTCCTTCCTTCCTTCCTTCTCTTCCCTTCCCACCCCGCTCATTCCTCCTCCTATCTCATCTGTTTAGCATCCATTTCCGTTCTTTCGTACAAGCGAATCGAAAAGAAACGTTTACGAGAATATGCCATTCAGGGTATTACCGGTGGTGAGTTGATCCAAAACAGAAATTTTGTCGGGTTTTGCTTGTAGATTCTATTCATTCGCTCTACACGCACACAAACGATTCGTAGACACATTGCGTAATCGATATAGAAGAGATTCTCTGTTGCCGACCCGGCCCGAATCGGTTTCAAATCGGCTGGAAGATTCCGATCGGGATCGATCGGGATCGGATCGTTTTTTCAAAGAAAAGCCAAAAATTTTCGCAAAATATTCGAGTTCCTCCTTTGATTCTATCCTCGACTATAACCGTGCTGTTTTAATCTTCGCAGAAATCGCGCAGCGTCGCCAAGATTTCGAGACGAGACGAAGAGAATACGAATATATATATATGTATACTGTGTGTACTCTTAACGAAGAGATGCTTATTTTACGCAACGTCCCCACAAATAATTCTTTTTGTATCTTTGTATCATCTGTACTTTTCTGGTTTTCTGATTTTCCATTGTTTTCTCTGCATTTCTTCTCTGTTCTTTTTTTTTTCTTTTTTTCTTTTTCACTTTCCGTCGCAAATGAGATTCATTTGGTGATGCGAAATTTTGAATGACTTTTCATCACGCACAAGTGGTCACGGTCTACGGGACACGTTAAATTTTTTTTTTTTTTTTTTTGTTTGGAAGGCACTTGCTACTTTTTTTTCTTTTTTATACAATATTAATTTTAATCTTTTCCACATTCTCGCCTGTTCACATGCCCCATCCTTTTTTTTTTCTCTCGCACACTCTTTCCCTAACCTCTCTCTCTCTCTCTTTCTTTCTCTCTTTCTCTCTCTTTCGCTTTCTCTCTCTCTCTCTCTCTCTGTCGTTCTGTTAATTCTTTCTCGCAATTTCGTTCGCGGCTCTTTGAATTATATTTTTTTCCTTTCTTCTTTCAATCTCCCCTCCCCCCATCCCCCCTTCCCATTCCCCATCTCCTCGCGCTTTGACTCACGAATTTCTCCTTTTGCTCCAACCTACGCCGCCTGGTTTCGTTCAAATTTACCTTCTCGTTGAACACATTAAGCCTAAATCGTAATAAAATCTTTTAAATTCGCGATCTTCCTTTCCGTTACCTCCCTCCCTACCCAACCCAACCCTCCAGTTTCTCTCTTCCTTTTCCTTCTTAATCGATCGCTTTCTCGCGCGTTCTCTACCGATTTTCACGAAAAAATGAAAACGCGCTCAATCGGCATACTTTCTTTTTTTTTTTTCTCTCCTCGTCGACTGAATACACCCGGAATATTTTTTTCGTTTTCGTCCAAAAGTCTTTCAGTATCAAGAATAACGTGTTTTTTTTTTTTCTTCTTTTAGAGTTTTTCCCGAATTAATTTTCTAATCGCCGATGATTAACTTGCTAATTGAAATTCCTCGCGGAAACTTTCGCGCGAACCGTCGTTAAAGCTTTTTTTCGTAGGGGAGTGGCGCGAGAACAACGTTTTTTTCCCAAAGAAAAAAAAAAAAAAGAAAAAAAAAGAAAGAAAAAGCTGCCTAAACAACGTACAACACGATGGACGACAGCCTATAACGCCCTTTCATTCTCTTTTACTATTTTTTTTTTTCTCGAGCAAAAGCGAAAAGCGATGGTCTTTCCCTTTTACAGAAGGCCACTTCGAATTTTTTGTTTGTTTGTTTACTTTTTAATACTTACAAAGAGTCACTCGAACCAGTGTGCCAACTTTAAAAAAATTTGCTTTTTTTTTCTTTTTTTTTTTTTTGTTTTGTTGTTTAGAAAGTTTCTCTCTGTCACACGCGCTCCCTTTTCTCTCTCTCTCTCTTTCTCTCTCTCTCTCTCATTCTTCCTGTCCATCTTGTCCATCACGTTCTCTCTTTCCATCTTGCCCCTCTTTCTGTTTCTAGGATGACTACTAAAGGTTCGATACGAACTCGCTCGCGCTTAGACGCTCGGCGTCGCACGAGATCTCTGAACGGCGGGGTTCGTAGGCAAGAACGATCGAGGAGTAGACGCGTAGAGCGGTTGAAAAAGAAATGCCGACAGAGTCTGAGCTGGCTGGACAGCGTGCGATCTCGATCGATCTTCTCCGCGCTGGAATTGGAAACGATCCCAGAAAAATGGAAGGCGGCTACTCGTCCGTTCTACCTCGTATCGTTCTTCGATTGTCGAGGATCGAGGGTTTTCTTTTCGCGAAAAGTCGCGTACGCGTCGAACATGTAAAATTTTGAAAAATAGCACGATCTTTCCGAAAGAAAACATTCGCACGCACACACGCCTGTCACACGGTCTCTCTCGTCACGGGTCTCCTCTCTCTCTCTCCCTATCCTCGTTCGTTGCGAACGAGGTTTGACACAGGCACGCAGCATTCGCGCGTCCACCCACACGCATGCTCACTCTCACTCTCTCTCTCTCTCTCTCTCTCTTGTCCCAAATTTAATGAATTTCACGGTAGAGTGTCGTCATTAATTTCTTTTTTTTTTTTTTCGATTTCCCTAATCTCTAAACCTTATAATTTTTATACTTGGCATACCCCAAATATGGCAGGAAGGCAATCATTACACTTAATAAAGTACAGCAATCGGTTTTGTTCTCCCTTTTGCGTGCTAACTTGCGTTCGAATTGGTCGAACGCAACTTTTGTTTCTCTTTCTCGTTCCGTAAAGACATTTCGTCGTCGTTTTCTCGTCATCGTCTAGGTGGTCATCGTCCCAGTCGTCGTCGCGTCGTCGTCGTCGTCATCGTCATCGTCATCGTCGTCTCGATCGACGAACAGTCGGCAAGCGAATTTTGTACATCTCTCTTCGCTTTCGTAAGATTCTTCACCACTATTTTTTTTCCTTTTTCTCTTCTTCTTCTTCTTCTTTTCTTTTCTTTTTTTTTTTCATTTTTTTGTTCGGAAGCGCAACGTTTCTCGAATCGATCCTCCCCGTTCTACGAACGGCTGTATAATTCCACCAGTCTCGTCTCACTTTACAACTCGCGTTTCCTCGACGCGATCCACGTCGCGTCGAACCGCGTTGCGAGAAGTTTCCGGCATTGTTGTTGCGCGTTTTTCAGTCCGTTTGTACCGGAGAGCGTTGCTCGTACGCGGCAACTGGCTCGTGCCACCAGATCGCTTCCCAATTACTATACATTTGGCATATTAAACGTACAGGTTATCGTATATAGGCATTGATATATATATATATATCGAGTTTGTCTGTAAGGGCGTGTCTGTCTCGCGAATCTCCACTCGTTTCTACTCGCGCGCGTCTTCGCCGCGCAACCGGACGATGCCCCTTTCTCGTCCAACGAGAACTGTCGACTGCGAGAAACAGTCTGCTCGTCGAGCAATGTCAAACCACGTGTCGAACGTTTACCTTAAAATAGACGGCCTTCGAGACTGCGTCGGAGTCGGCCGAGCGATCGCGATCGATGCCCCGAGTCGGGAGGGAGTTTGGTTTGACAATGAGATTCGAGGATCGAGCATCGATCGAGAGTAGCTCTGTTCGTTGCCCTTTCCGATGGCTCGCCGGGTCACTCCTTCTTTTTTTCTTTTTTTTTTCTTTCTTTTCTCCTCTCTCTCTCTCTCAATCTTCGATTCTTCCCTTCCTACTGCCCGTTTTGATTCTAAACTCTCGAGCGTACACACTGGTGTACACACTCTGCTGTGGTATCGTCGCGAGGACGAATAGTCAGTCGGTCGGTCGATGAGTCGGTAGATAAGTCGGTCGGAATACGGAGCGTTCGTGATTGGAAGCACGGGAAGCTCGATTCGCCAGCCCGAGACGCGAAGGTTACGAGATCTCTTCGCGAGCGAGCGAATCGATCACACCGCGGCTGTGCGTGTCCGAATCAGTCCGTATAGCGAGCCTTTCTCGGTGACTCGGCGTTTTTTTTTACGAGAAGCCAGTTGGGATCGCCGACGGAGGTGAGATCGCCGCACTCTCTCTCCCTCTCTCTATCTATCTATCTCTATCTCTCTCTATCTCTCTCTCTCTCTGTCGATCCAACGGGCTACCAACGATTAGCTCGTTCGATTTCGAGCGCCTTCCGCTTACTATTCGCAACGCGAGTCCGTCAGCGGCTCCAGCTTGACGGGTATCTTGTCCTTGTCTTTGAGCCCGTGGGGGCTCTTGACGAGATCCGCGATGTCCTCCTGGAAGAGATTCTCCGGCCGCGGGCTGACGAAGCTCCGCGCGGGCTTGTACGTCATGCCGCTGACGCCGATGCCGACCTCCACGCTGCTGGGTATGTGTCCAGGGTCCATGAGAGGGCCGAGCGGGCTCGCCAACGGGCTCTCCATCGGGCTCTCTGGCGGGCCGCCGGATCCCGGGCTGGCCAGGCCGAGATTCAACGGCGAGTTGCCGCTGTTTCCACCGCCCATGACGCCGCTACCGTTGTTGCTGCCGATCACCGGCCCGCTGTTGTTGCTGTTGTGATGATGCTGGCTGGCCTGCATGGCTGCCTGCAGATTCGACGAGAGGCTGGTCGACAGGTTCGCTGACAGGTTCGTCGACAGGTTGGTCGCCATCATGTCGTGCTGTTGCGAGTGCGCCGCCGCCACCATGCTGCACATCTGATGCCGCAGCCCTGTACAACACCAACGTGTCCGGGACAATCCCGGAGATATATATATGTATATATGTATGTATGTATATTTGTGCGTGCGTTCTCGTCGGCACAGTTTTCGGGGCACCGAAAGAGAGAGAGAAAACGACGTAGAAAAAGACGCAGAGGGCGTCGTATGAGGTTACCTTGAGCGACCGCAGCAACCGCGGCCGCGGCTGCCGCTCCGGGGCTGACCGCGCCTTCGGGGCCGTTGCACGCCGCGTAATTTGCCAAACTCGGGTACATCGAAGTTGGCTCTTCCTTCACCATATGCGGCGAATGCCCGTCGCGGAACACCACCGCCCGAATCACACCGCGAATGTGCTCGTCCGGCCAAACACCCAGCAGGATCCTTTGCGGTCTGCCTCTGCCCTTTGGACGAAGATCTAGCCAGCAACAGAAGCAAACGAATCGGTTTCGATCCCCAATCGAAGTTTACCACTCACGGGGCACGCGTGTACCAAGTGTCACTCGTCGATTTCGACGAAATTTGGTGTAAATACAGTTTTTGAAAAGTGTATTCTTTCTGTTGGCAATTGTCGATGTCAAAGGGGTGGAAACTAACCTAAAACTTGGGGATCCGAAATACACATTATATTTTGTCGAATATCTCGGAAATTGTTAAACATACAGATTTACTACTTATAAGAGAACACGCGATTTCGATGAAATTTTATGTGACTGTAGATTTCGGAAAAGTATTTTTCTTTTTATCGGCAGTCGATGTTAAAGGGATGAAAATTCTAACCTAAACCTCAAAGTTGAGGGTTCGAAATATGTTATATTTTGTCGAATTAATCTCGGAAATTACTAAAGATACAGTTTCTGTGTAAATTGATAGGATTTACTACTTACAAGAGAGTTTTTTTCATCGGTAATCATCGCTATTGAAGAGAAAACTAACCTCAATGTTCAGGGTATTATTAAGGAATATATTTTGACGAATATCTTGGAAATTGATCGAAATTTGGAGTAAATAGTAGTTTTCGAAAAACTACATTTATTTCCTTTATCGGCAATTGTCGATGTTAAGGGGGTGAAACTAACCTCAAAGTTGGGGGGCCGGTATATGTTTTGTCAAATATCTCGGAAATTACCGAAGATACAGTTTCTGCGTAAACTGACGAAATTAATATTTTTTAACGACAAATTTAACGGCGTGTACCATTTATTTGAACGATATATTTTTTCCAAATTTCATGAAAATCGATGATTTGATATCACACTTTGATACGTTCCCTTGTTAGATACCGTGCATTTGTCTCGAACGTGTTTCGTTTTCGCGACTAAGGAGGGGTTGTTTAAAGTGTGTATCGTGGAACAGTTATTTCTATGCAGAATTAGTTGTATTATTTCGAAAAGGAATTCATTTCAATTGCAAAGTAGATATTGATCGACCTTTCTTCACTATATTTAATGTCTGAAGTAAGAAACAATATTTTCCAGCCATGACTCTAAAGATCTCCAGAAAAGATAAGCTGAGTAGATTCATATCGTTGGAGGAAAAATTAGAAATTCTTGATCGGCTGAAATCTGGCGATAAGTTAACATCTGTTTGCAAGGAATTTAAGTAAAAGCTAGAAGAAATCCTCATCTTTCATTGACAAAAACAGAAAATTGCTCAATTACGTGGATAGAAGGTAGCAACAGGAAGAACATTTCTTTGAATACTTATTTAACAAGACAGAAGGCACGAGATATTTTTTCGCCACATTAAAAAAGGACTATTTATTTAGTTGCAGTCTTTTGCAATCTCTTGGATTCGTATAAAGCGGAACATTTTCGACGCGTACAGCGAATTGGTCGCAAGATTTTCTCCGATCCGACAAATCGGACCAGAAACAACGTTCGAGACAAGACTGAGCAAGGCCTGACAGCCCCCGAGAAGAACGGTCCAACTGAGAGTGAGACTCACCTGCTCCGCCGTCGGCACTCGGACCCAGCATGTTATGCACTCGATTGGCATACAAGACGAAGGTCGGGTACGGGATGTCGTATTTCCTGCAACAGAATGTCACGAAGATTGTCTGAGAAGATCGACACGCGAGGGACACGCGCGAGGTCGATCGATCCTCGTAAAAGTTCGAGGGCGAAACGCGTTCTCGATCGGGCAACGCGCGTTTTACGAGCAACAATAAGCCGTAAAAGTTAACTCTTGACTCGACAGCCAATTGTGTTCTCTCTCTGTCTCTGTTTCAACCCGTTCGCGTCCTGCGTACGTACACAGGTTGCCGTCGATCTCGCGGGCTAAATCACTCGGCTCGATCCGAATCGCTCGAAACTTTCCCGGCGGATTGTTCGGATTGCCCAGTAGGGCAAACGAACTGTTACGTTGGTGCGCGACGGCGAGGAATTCGTTTCGAGTCGGAAAATACCTGGGAAACCGAGATATACTTTTCGTCCGCGACGAAACGGGGGAGGCCGCGAACGCGTAGCGAACCGGCGCCGACGGATCTCGCTGTGCGACTCCTCCTACGGTCGGTCTATCGAACGATTTCGTTCGAAAGTCGCCGTTTCGTCGAAACGAACGTCCGATGAACTTTCTTAGTTTAATTTGTCCCGTCGCGCCGCAAATATCCATCTAATAATGAAATTCTTCTTAGCACTTTCCTTAAACGGGATGGGCAGGCGGTGGGGAGGAATGAACCGTCTGATGCAGACGTAATTCGGACGATCCGTCTCTGGTTAAGCAGCGACGCGACGCCGCTCTTTATCCGGTTATAAATTCGGCGCGAAATTTCGTTCTGCTAATTTCGCGAGGACGTTCGGGACGAGGGAGAGAGAGAGAGAGAGAGGAGAGAACAACGAAAGAATGGCCGTGAAAAACGCGAAATGTCGCACGTGCGCGAGCGAAAACTGCAACTGCAACTGCAGAATGGCAAGTAAGTGAGTAAGTAAGTAAGTAAGTAAGGTGGTTACCTTGCCGCTTGACTCAGGGACAGCCCTTCCTTCAGGACGCTGAAGATCGCCTCGGCCATGGTCTCCGGTCGCCAGGACTTGAGCGGGCCGCGCTCTCGAAAGCGCAGGTTGTGCACCAGGCTCTGGTTGGTGTTCCAGCACTTCTGCCACATCGACTGCAGCTGATACTGATAGCTGTCTGCTTTTACGTTTACGCCCCCCGTGGAAAAGAGAAAACAGAAAAAGCACGGCGTTAGTGAATGCTGGCCCGGTGAATTCTCAGCGAGGAGAGACAGACTCGTCGCGTTAACAAAGAGTCTCGGGGGCAAGAGCGAGACCGACCTCTCGATCGTTCGTTCGTTCGTCTCTTTTTTTCTTTTCGCTTCGACTTGGACGACGACTACAAACCAACATCGTCGATCGATCGATCGATCGATCGATGGAGAGGTCGACTCACCGTCGTCACGCGACGAGCGCGGTGTGTAAACGGACGCTCGTCGTTTCGACTCGCGATTCGAATTGAATCGGATGTCGCCTCGTAACGCGACGACGAGTCGAATTCGACGAATTCGATGCAAGCGTACGGCTTATATTTATAAATAGGGTAAATAACCAGACGTAGATAAGTGGAGCGAAGGTGCGAGTATCGTGGTAGAGTATAGGTTCCTTTTGTAGGCTGCTTGGTCGAATCGTACCTGCGAACAAAGTGTTGAAAGGCAAGTTTGCGGAGGAGACGGGAGCGGGGGAATAAACGCTGCGTGTCGTGTACGTTAACGTATCGATTGTATTATCGTTGCCACATACAATCATTATAGAATAAAAGATAACAGAAAGAAAGAAAGAAAGAAAGAAAGAAAGAAGGAAGGAAAGAAAGACAGAAACAAAGGCAGAGAGGAAGAAAGAAAGAGTTGTTAACGAAACGAGTTCAGCTCGGATCGTTAATGAAAAAAATATCTCGCTTAAGGTTAAATAATCGGTAATAATCGCTCGCTCGCTCGCTCGCGAACGTTTTCTTTTTTTTCTTCTTTTCGCCTCTCGAAGCGCGCGCGAGCGCGCCGCACCGACTCGAATACGCGCGGCCACGCCACGAATGGCTGGCCTCAATTCGCAACGATTATTTAATAGTTAACTTATTGGGTTTAATTGAGCATCCTCCAATTTGACGATTAATACAATTAATTGGAAAGAAACGGGCGCGTGCGCGTGTACCGGGGCGCGCACGCGCGCACGATCGAGTCGTCCGTTTTTCTTCTTCTTTTCTTCTTTTTTTTTTTTTTTTACAAAGAATCCCAAAGACCGGGATCGGTCGAGACGAATTTCCGCAATCCCTGAGCTCCCACGTTCGTCGTTGCTAGAAACGATCGCGAAACGCGTAACGCGTAACCGCTAAATCGGCTTTGCGCTCGTTCCCTAAACGGGCGGAACGTAGAAACGGAACAACAATCGTCGTGGCGAGGTAGCGTTCATCTTTCGACTTTATCGGGGAACTACGAATATATAAAATATATATATATATATATATAAACGATTTTGGGCCGATTTTGGGGTTCGTTGAAATCTCATGTCGAGTGTCAAGAGTATTGTATTCCGCACACGGGAGTCGGACGATGAGACAAGATTACAAAATATGTAACAATCGGCCGAGATCGATTCAACGTCACTTCCGTTGCAATTGAAGCGAAACGACGCGTCGCGACAAACGTCGAGAGATCCACGTTTCACCAAAAAATTTCTTTCGTCACGCCTAATTACGAAGGAGAATGCTCGTCGCGAAAAAAAAGAGGAAGAAAACCATTCGAGTTTCTTAAAGGCACGCGAAACCTTCTGTTTCGAAAGCCGCGCAAAATTCAGACCGCGCGAAAAAAAAGAAGAAAAAAAAGCGCGCGCAAAGTTGCAAATGTTGTCGCGTTGCAACATTTCTCGTGCTCTGGCAAATTTTTTTCTGCCTACGAAAAACACGCAGCCGACAGCCGAGTGTCATTCAACCGTTCTCGTTGCGCAACACGATCGCCAATAATCGCGAAAGTCGAGGAAACACTTGGAGGAACACGCGTGGAGTCAGCTGCCCGAAAGATGTTTTCGACGGAACGAAAGGAAAACTCGCGTCCGAGGCTGCGTGTTTTCTTTCTCTCTCTCTCTCTCTCTCTCTCTCGTTTCCAACACCTTCGGACGCTGAGCAAATATCAGGCCGCTCGTAAAAGTTCCGCCGTGGCCGCTCTCGCATCTCGGCATCCGAAATGTTTGCTCTCTACGATATTATTATTAGCAGCTGTTCCACCGCAAACACCGTGGCCGAGGTGCCGCGCTTGCTAATTGTCGGAGAAGAAACGAAAACGCATCGGTCGTGTTCTTCTTTTCTTTCTTTTCTCTCGAGACAAGACGAACAGAATGAGATTCCACGAAAGAAAAAGTGGCCGCGCAACCGGTCGGAACTTTTACCGCGCAGCTCGACGCGCATTTTCTTTTCGACGAGTCGCAAAAAAAAAAAAACCACAGAAAAAACGGAATGACAAATTCGATCGAACGAACGACCTACGATTTCGCTAACAAACTAGCTTCGCGATAAAATTAAAACCGCCCGAGAGTGAAATTATCTACAGAGTATCGTACACACACGCGCAGAAGGTTTGAGATTCGTCGATGTAAACGATCGCGCTTTTATCGATCGATTCCACGACCGCGAGGACGCGGCTCGGGTCGCTAACTAAAAATAAGGGGATCGAATTTATGAAACTAGGCACGGGGATTGGAAGACGTCGAGCAGTAAGGCACTGGCTTATCGCTTGGGAACAATCGTTAACCGAATGTATAGCGATAACGCGATGTATCATTATTGCTACGCTCCGAGCGTTACTATTATCATTATTGCCATTACTTATTACGCCGATTACGACGCCATCCGGTCGGAGAACTCGAACGCTAGGCTCGTTCGAAAGAGTCTGAACGCGAACACGCGTGGAATGTGAGAAATATGGATCGAGGGGGGATCGATAACCACCCCCCTCACCCCGCAATATTATCCCCCCCCCCTCACCTAATCAATATTATCGATTTACACGATTTACAACATAGACCTACGCAGGATCCGCCGGTTCCTACGGCGAGAGACGTATAATTTACAATTGAGAATCTACAAGAGGGAACGTGAAAAAAGCCGTAAATCCCGGCGAAACGCCGATCGTTACTGATCGTTCTCGTTCTCGTCGTTGAAGTAGAGCGACACGATCGAGTGCTTTTTACAGAATGCCCACCACCAACGGAAGCCGGAGAGGCCGTTAAACACAAAGTTCGGGTCGCGTTTCCGCCTCAGCTTCTCCACGAAGTTGAGGATCGCGTTCAGGGACTTTTTCGTGCGGCGGTTGTACGGGCTGACGCTGATGTCGCAGCAGAACTCGAGGACGGCGGTCTCCTCGCTCGAGTTCAGCCCCGCTTCCTCGAGGACCATCATTCTCTTCGTCTTTCCCAGGATGTTGTCGTACAGTGTGCCTTTCGGTATTCCGTATTTCGTGGACGCCTGGGTGAAGCGCATCTTCTGCGTGACCACCGCCTCGATCGCCTCCTGGAGATCGTGCCGCGTCCACGTGGGCGCCTTCAGCTTCAGCAGGGTCGAATAGTCAGCTAGAAAATAGTCAGTCGGTTCGGCTTTTTCTTTTTTTTTTTGTTTCGCGATACCCTGCGGCTGCACCCACAACCCAGAGATCGATCGATCTTGCATCGATCTTGCCCAGCTGCTGGCCCGACCGACTCTCCCTCGATAGACACACACACACGCACACACACATGCACACATCGTATGTTATACACATGTATATATATATTTTTCGTTTTCTTTTTTCTCTCTTTATTCTTTATTTATTTTATTTTATTTTATTTTATTTTTTTTTTTCTCCGCCCCTCCCACCCCCATTTGTTCCTTTTGTCCGTCGTGTTTTGTCTTTCCTTCGTCCAACGGCGACACTTGCGCGACACGACGATCATCGTCGTCCTTTCTCTCTCGTTCGAAAAGTTTCGACAAAAGACGGGGGAGATTCGCGTATCGCGAAGACGATCGCGCGCCAGGCGCGTCGGCAAGAGAGGGTTGACTGAGAGGCGGCACGAGCGGCGGAGCGAGGAGACGCGGGACGAATCGAGGGCGGTCGTAGGTGAAGCGTTTAATCGACGTTTCGCGGAAGCAACACGTTCGACACTCCAACCACCGACTAAAGCCTAAAACTTCCACTTCTTCGAGTGAAAAAGGATAACGAAACTGTGTGACGCAAGCTATTGTTTATGCATCTCACGATCGAAATCATTTAAATCTCGAAAAACACACCGTTCAACAGGTATAAAAATAGAGTATCTAACAAAAATCTGACTTTGGTAGTTCTTTGGTGTCGACATACTCGCGTAAGAAATGTTATTTTCATGTATGTTTTGTAAATTGCAATTGTAGAATTTTTGTTGTTGTAATGCTGTATTAATTCAACTATTGCAATTTTATTAATTTTAGTAATGTATTACTTAAACTATCAAACCCTGATCGGTGTGACTGATTTCAGACGATCGTTCGAATTACTTAAAAGATATTTAACCAATTTCTGTTTGAACAAAAACACGAGCGTGCAAATCTGCTTATTTTTAGTTATCGTTTGAATCACAGTGATTCATTTATTTATATCAATACTTTTGGCCAACGAGAATCAAGTATTGCACACACACACGCGCGCGACGTGTTTAATACCCGCCGTGAAAGTGTTAACGCTCGGAACCAGTCGGAGAATCACTCGAACGTTAAATATGGTTGTAAAAGCGAGAGGATCGTCTCTGATGTCGCGTGTTAAAACACTGGAAGATACGCGCTAATGGCGAGCGCGTGGAACGTTTCGATCGCTGCACGGTTGAGAAGCGCGTGAACGAGGAGATTAGGCGGAGCCGAGCGCAATAAAAATGGCAGAATCGGAATGCGCGAGAGACCGGAAAGCGTGGACGTGTTGATTTTTCGCGTTCGCCGGAGAACGTTTTAACCCTTTCGATACGGCCTCATCTTTGACCGCTGTAGCTCCATTGAACGCGAACACCGTTTAACCGGATATAAGGAGCGTGACGGTGAAATTTTTCCATGCAACGTAACGAATCGGTAGGAAGAAACCATACTTTAACGTGTTTAATAGTAATAACGCTTTATATTAGGAATTACTCGTAAGTAACGTCGTTTTCTTATACTGTACAAATTTTATTTCATTTGAGAGTTAAAACAGTTTTGATCTGCAATATAATTTAACAACAAGCACACTGAATGTCAATATAGGTTATGTTGGAACAAGTTGAATTATTGCCACTAGATGGCGACGTTTACTAAATTTAACGAAAACGACGTTACTCGTGGGTAGCTCTAATAAAATTGTTCAGTGATATAATTTTGTACGAAATATTTCAAAACAGGGGGTAGACTATAATTTTACAACGCAAACTTTGGCGACTTTCTCGTCGTCCGTCATTTTTGCTGCGTTTCTTTGATCACCATTATTGGTACAAATCGGAGGAAAATGCCCAGCAGTCAAACCGAGAGGATTTTTATTAAGACTCGGGAAAATAATTTTCACAAAATTGCGATACTTTTGTAAAATTTGTCTCGTCAACGTTAGGTGAAAGTGTCTTTCTTTGTTTCGAATTCCAAACTGACACGTCCTTTGTTCCGACGTGCGAAAGAAACACTTTTTATACCATTTGATGGTTCTCCTTGTAGATTCGACGTCACTTTTATCAACCGTTCTCATCGAATAATTACAGTCGACCACGCATACTGGTTTGCGTATTATTTCTCGAGTTTGAAAATTCCTCTTGTTATTGGTGTTGACAAGTTTAGCGGTGTGGAAAATAGACGGCGTAAAAAACATGTCTTTTATCGTACCATCTAAAGTAAGTTGTCCAATGTTTGAAATTTAACGTTACAGGCATGACCCTCCGATTCCCCGCCCCCATCACACGTATTTGTTGTATAAAAGGGCACGACTAGTATAATAATTATCAACGTGCAACGGACGACAATTAGAGTCGTTGTTAGTTCACAACGATTGTTCAACGATGAACGGCTAAATTCGTCGTTAGTATCGAAAGGGTTAATCGGCCGCGAATCACCCCATTGGCGTCATTAACTGGCATCCGTTTGCTCGTTTATCTATAACGCACAACGTACAACGCGAATATTTAACGAGAGCGCGCATTCCTACGTTTGATCATCGCCAAGCCCTTTCTCCTCCTTCTCTCCCGTTATCGTCAACCTTCTTCTTCGTTGTCCGCGTCTCCGTTTATTCTCTTCCAGCCGTTCTCCACCGTCGATGCGTGCTCTCTTCTCCCACATTCTCTTCGACCCACGTCCTCTCTCCGCCGCCGTGATTCTCTGTCGCTTCTCTTCAGCACCGTTTCTCTTTTCTTCCCCATCCCTCCCAAAACACAGCCTCCCTCCTCGATACTTGGTCCGAATCCACTTGCGCCGATCCAATCGCCCGGCATTTCCTGAATCGAGTCTTACTTTCGTCGTTGCCTACACACGAGGTCTAGAAACCGGCGCGCAACGCAACAGTCGCGGGGAAAAGAAAAAAGAAAAAAAAAAAAAGAAAAAAAAAGGAGAGAAAAACAGGTCGTCGTCGCCTGGCGTAACGCGTGAATTTCGATGAACGATCGGTTCCGGCTTGCTTACGATCGCGTTACGTTCTCGTTTCCTGGAATGTGCTGTCGAGACAGCGAGCAGACAGATATTAGGTAGACGTGGAATGCGGCGGACGACTTACCTGCTATACTCGATGTGGAGGCTCCGAGCCAAGCGTGGGATGACTCCAACAACTTGGCCTGAAACAAACAGAGAAAAGCACCGCGTTAGAATTTCGCAACAGGACGTACGCATCATGGGTGGCGGTGGTGATGGTGCAAGCTCGAGGACGAGCGTTGAAAGACGGCCGGTTTCGACCATCGGGAGAAAGAGAGAGAGAGAGAGAGAGAGAGGCCGGAGTCTCCTCCACGCGTCTCTCTGTCCACAACTTTACTAATATGCGAGTTTTTCCTCGCGTCTCCTCCGCGAAAGGGGCCGCGCGAGACGCGGCGAAAGCGCAAGACACACGCAAAGTTGGCTCATTTGGAAAGTTTCGGCCCGCGGAGCAGAGCGGACGAGCACCTCGCGATTTCCGCAATTTCCGAGAGATCGGACTTTTCATATCACCGAATCACTTGCCGACGCCGACGCCGACGCCGCCGCCGCTGCCGCTGTAGCCGCCATCGCCATCGCCATCGCCGCCACTCGGCTGACTTTCGAAATGAATTTTTAAGGGTCGAAGGGCCTCGCCGCTCATCAGATACGCGCCTCGATCCTCTATCAAATATCTCCGGCAACCCCTTTCGCCGCCTACTTGGCCCTTAGCTTATCCCGTCGTTATCGCGCTCCAACGCGCGCCCACGCGCTCGCTCGAGTTTCGCGCTTTAAACTTTCCTCCGCGAACGAGTCGACCTCTTCTTCCCTCCCTTCGCCGCCCTGAGGCGTCGTCGCCTCGCCTAGCCGTTTATCTCGAGTAAGAGAGAGAGAGAGAGCGGATTTCGGTCCACTGCTACGTACGGATAATAACGGGTGGTAACGAGACGACAAAAGGGAAGGACAGAGACGACAAACTACGTTCCATTAAGCGTTCGAGAGGCACAACAATAACAATAATGATAATAATCAGTTGTAACAGGCGGCTCCGTACGTGGAACGAGACTCTCTGTCAACCTTGAACGAGAAGTTAAGGCCGAGTTATGTCGGCTCGTACGTATCTATCTATCTATCTATCTATCTATCTACGTACGTACGTACGTACGTACGTTCCCTTCGAGATGACGCTGATTTATTCAAAACTCGCTGGACGTTGGCTCCAAACGGACAACGTGAGTCGCGGTAGCGTCTGGAGCGCTTAGCCGCGGTGGTGGCTAATTTCGCCGATGAATAATTCCAAGATTCGCCGGGCGGAACGGTATCGAGTGGAGGAAGGAGAGGGGGGTCGGGGAGGGACGTGCACGCGTCTCGAGGAAACCGCAAAACGCGCGCAACGAGGGCGAAATGCAGCGAAATCGGGTTTGCCGGTACCGGTTGTTGCGAGTTTAATCGCGCGCGTCGCATCCTGTCGCGCGTGCATTTTTCATCGTCTCGCGTGAGGCTGTCGCGGCCTGCGCCCCGAAGAATGCACACGCGACACGCGACTGCATTAACGAGAAAATCGCTCCTCCTCCTCCTCCTCCTCCTCCTCCTCCTCGTTCGAACCGGCGTGCTTCGGGACACCGCAGGATTCGGGATTCTCGGACGGATCGCCGAGATGCACGATAAACAAATGTGAGGAAACAGAGAGAGAGCGGGCGAGCAGGTTGGCCTAATTAAGAAAGGCCTCGGAACGGCCCCTCTCCCTCGCCGCCGGGGTATTCCCGGACACCCGCTCGCGGAAAATCCCCGTGAACTTTCCCCGGGGCCGGCGAATTTACGAGGTAGTCGTCTATCGTTGCTAATTCCTGCAAATATTTGCCGGGCAGGGATATAGGCGTGGGCGAAATGAATAGGCGTCGGAAGGACGCGAGCGAGAGCGAGGGGCAAAGGGGGGGTGAGAGATCTGACGAGCGCGAGGAGGGAGAGAGAGTGAATGTATGCACGGGGATTTGAGCGAATGCGAAGGGACGAGGAGGAC
Source organism: Melipona bicolor (assembly GCA_030673865.1). Lineage (NCBI taxonomy): Eukaryota > Metazoa > Arthropoda > Insecta > Hymenoptera > Apidae > Melipona > Melipona bicolor. The sequence goes on along the minus strand of JAHYIQ010000042.1, from coordinate 672,831 downwards.
GATCACGAGGACGAGGAGGCGAGTGGAAGGAAGACTAGTCGTCGGCGGCGGGCAGGCTCGTTCTCTCCTTCGCCCTTTGCCCCCCCCCTCCAGCCCCGGTGGCAGAGACGCTGCACAGACGCCCCACCGACGCGACGCCGTCGTTGACGTCGTCGAGGCTCCCGTCGACCGACTGGAGTTTCACGCGGCAGAATGCACCGCGCCACGGCAAATTTCTAATCAGATTAGCGCGGATTAGCAAAGTTCGTTTGTTCTAATGAAATTCGTCTAAATTAACGTCGGAAGAGGGAACGCCGTGCCGTGCCGTGCCGCGCCGCCTGAGGAGGAACGAGATCGGGCGAGAAAAGGGCGGCGAGAGAGGGAACGAGCCGGGTACCGAGTCTCTACGCTCCAAGAATCGTCGCTCTTTGTTCGATCTTTCGGTCCTCCTCTCTTTTTCTCTCACCCCTCCGCCGAATATTCCCCCGAAACTACAGTGGTGTCCGCTATCCCTTCCACCGATTCTTGGAATTGGGACTGTTTCCACTGCGCTGCGATACACCTGTGTATTCTGCAAATTGGCATCGGAAAGAAAGATGATTTCCAAAAATTAGTAGTCACTTGTGAGGACGCTACCGTATAAATGACGCTCTCTTTCCTTCGGTGTTGCAATTTTCGGTAAAACTCAAACTGTAAACTCTACTGCTTTCGGAGAGATCCGTTCGTTACTTGCTCTCGAAGCGGAAAATCGCGCACGTGGTGAACGGCGCGATAAAGAGGAAAAGAAGGAGAGGGAAGTGACGGGCACGCGCGTTAATTGTCGTGGAAACGGGCGTGTAGCGGGCTCGCGCGAAAACACACCGGGCACCTGTGAATCCGTGCGCACGTACATACATACATACATACGTAGGCGAACGCGTGTAATCTAGGACACGCGAGCCTCACCTCCTCATTCGCACGCACGCGCTGATATTTTATTCACCGACATCGCGCGCAAACTATTCCACCGATAGTCACCCGGTCGCCGCGTTTAAGTTTCCCCTTCTGTCACCGGCCGGCGTGCGTAACCCAACGCAAACAACGCGTATTTTATTCATCGGTACGACCGGATGCGTCGAAAACATCGGAATCGCTGCGTAACCGTCGAACGTAGCGGTAATATCCTTCGGCGACAGCGTTAGAAACGCGCGTTTCGCTGCCACGGATTGCTACAGTAGCGTTCGCCTAAGCGTCCGCAATTGGGGACTGAGAACGGGGACGCCCAACTGAAGAGGTGTATTCTGCGAATTGTGTCGAAATAGCAGTATCAGGTGTCACTCGCTTTGTATCGTTTAAGCGTCGTGTTTCACGCGACTTTCGACAGGTTAGGAGTAACGTAGAGCGAGATGGTCGCAAAATTCTAAAAAGCACCTATTCTTGACATTTCCGTCTATGTGGTTGTTCATACATGTACGTATTGTCGATGATTGATTTAAAATTTTATTGCAATGATATCAAGGAAATATCTATTCAAATTGTACGATTAAGGTTTATCTTTACATTTCTATCTTTATGATTATACCGACCGAGTTATGCAGACGATTAAACGAACACTGCTGCTGTACCTATCGAGAACAAGTCGCAAGTGCACGTCGGCAAATGTGGTTTTTCAACCGAGAAATCGTACTAAACCGTTAATCTTAATGTGATTTGCAATGTCGAGGCGATATATATATACGCAGATAAAATGTCCCGTTGACGCATTCGTTCGTCATTATCGTTCGACGAATCGTCCCTGTCAGGTCGGAACGATGCTTTTTAGCAAGTGGCTTTATTTGTCTACAAATAAACGGTGGCCAGGTGGTCGTTCAACGAGGGCAAATTTTTCTCTCTTTCTCTCTCTCTCTCTCTCTCTTTCTCTCTCTCTCTCTCTCTGGCCGTTTTACTCATTTTCACGAGTCTCTTGCGCTCTTTGGCCGGTCACTGCTTTTTCGTCGTTTCGTTTTATTTCGAGCGGGACTCTACAGGTAGTCACGTACGGTTGACGCTCGATGGAACCGACCGTCCAGATAAATTCTCTCGAATAGTCGCGCGGACGCGGCGAAATATGTTGTCATCCACCGAAACACATCCACCGCGCGCTCTGCTCTGCCCTCCTTCTCTCGTCGTCCTTCGAATTTAACGCCAACTTTTTCCAAACCCGCGTACCCGGACTCGCTACCCGCGTGTGTATATCTCGGTTCCATTTACGTTGCACGTACGTAAATCATCCGCCGTCTACCGGTGGTTAATTAATTTGACATCGATTAACCTGTTCGTTTGTAACGCTTTCGGTCAAACCGGACCGCAGATTAATTAGGCAGAGAAGCCTGGAGTCGCGTGACTTTTTGAACGCGTTCTCGAGTTTTGGCGAACGCGCCGTCCGCATTTAGCCTAAAATCTAATTTAACCTCTTAGCTGCGATGTCTACGCTTTCAAAAGTGCGTGTCTACGATTATACTTATCAAACGCAGAATACGTACTACAAAACTGAATTAAGTTATAAGTTAAAATTATTTAATGTTTCCTCAAATTATAACTAGTCTTTTTAAAAAAATCAATAATTTAATTTATCTTAATTAGTATTAATTAACAATTGATATTAATAATTAATATTAATAACAAGAAAGATTATTTAGGAATAATGTAAAAAGAACTAGTCGAGTCTAGTCACAAAATATTCTGAAATATCCAAGATTTACAAATATGCTTCATTTTCCACGAGGAATTTAACTTAACAAATTGTAATTAATTTTCTCGTCATTGCGCAAAAACGAGTATTCACTCGTCATTCACAGCTAAAAGGTTAACTATCCTTTGCTGTCATGAGTGACTAAAGTCACTAGACATGAAAAGCGGTGGAAAAGATCAGATCGAGCAAACTGCGGACAAGTGATGCAAGACTCGTAGGGATTGGACGAGAGAAAGAAACATGGCTGACAGATTGGACTATGAGCGGCGGCTCGCCATTAAAAATTGAAAATCGAATTGAAAATCGAATTGAAAATTATCATCGTAAGTTGGTAATACAACTGTTTCCAAAGATAATATTCACGACAAGCATTTATTTCAATTGCATTTATTGCACGTGAAGTTAATCAACAAAGTAAAAGTGTCTTGTTTTGAGAAACAAAATGTGTTGGATAGTGCCACGGTAAAGTACAAAACCACTTTCTTACTAACAAGAGAACGTACCAAAGTATGCATCACCGATTATTGACAAAATGTGGCATAAATGTAGTTTTCGAAAAAATATTTGACCCGTATTTCTTTTTTTATCGGTAACCGTCAACACTGAAGGAGCGAAAACTAACCTCAAAGTTGGTGGTGTCAAATATCTCGGAAATTATCAAAGACATCGTTTCCGTGTAAAGCGATGAAATTAATGTTCTTTAACGACGAATTTAACAGTGTGTGTCATTTTGTAGAAACCTAAGCTAAAGATTGCTTTGTATTCTAGCAGGATATGTACACTTGTGCTTTAGCAAAAAACCATAACTGGTCAGGAGCCGCCGGTAGCAAAAGGATGAAACGCGTTTTCCTTCGTGTATCACTGGGTAAGGAGGTTGAGCGACCCGAAGAATCGACGCTGCCAACTCGGAACCGAACCTAATCGGACAAACTCGGACGGAAGAAGACAAAGAAGAGAGTACACAGATTGACGATCGGCACCTGTAGGGTAGAGGACCGGGCAGGATTTCGAGTAATTTCGTCGGCGGCACGGCGCGTTCGGCAATCTATCGGGACGATAGATGGTTCTCGGGCTTTAATATATAAGGAATGGATTATCCGTTGAATAATGTGCCGAGCCGTGTTAAGCCGCAAGCAACGTCGGTGGTCGGCGAACGAGCACGCACACTGCCACGAACGCGAGCACGGGGCACGGGGCACGGGGCACGGGGCACGGGGCATCGAGCGTCGAGCGTCGAGTGCCGAAGCTGCGATCTCCCGGCTGCCTGGTGCACGCGTGTACCACGCGTACGCGCGCGTACAGGCACGCAATCACGCGCGTGTTCCAACGGTGAACCTTCCTGCAGCCGCCTGCCTCTCTTCAGCCGGCGGATCGGGCGAACGCCGGTTCGATGCTTCGCCGTTACGAATAGAGGGATAGAAACGTGTACCGGCGACGATGTGGCAAGGGGGATGTGGAGCAGCGCAAAGCGGAGTAGATCGGAGCAGAGAGTAGAATGGCGAAGGCGAAAGGAGCGAGGGCGGCGAGGTAGGCAGCTAGATCGGAGCAGGGAGGAAAGGAGGAACGGAACGGAGAGGGGAAAGGGAGACAGACAGAGCGAGAGAGGAGAGAGGAAAGAGGGGCGGTGTGGGAAGGTGTGGGTCGAGCTGGCCAGAGAGAACGGAGTTAGCGCGATGTTAGCTCGCACGTATGTAGATAGAGTACTGAACTATGTATTAGAGTCGTGTACCTTCCACATAGATATACCAGGGTTTGTATAGTACAAGATTTGCCATTGGCGGAGCCGGTCTGAAATCCTGCACAACGGGTGCCCTCGAAATCCGCACCCCGTCGTCGTCGTGCACCCCGCGCGACATCTAAACGATGCTTTACGAGCCGCGAAAGCTTGAATCCGGCCGATTCTCCACATCTATCGGGGATTAACCGATACCTCGTAAATTTCGCAAATTTTCTTCCCGCCGTGCCCCCTCCTTCGTTCCTTTCGGCGAAGAGCACACATCGGCGAGCAGGACAGCGAGCGAATCAACGAACGGTGAAACAAGGCGGATCGGGGGAGGAAGGGTGGGAATTTATTTCGTCGGCTCGTTGCCGAGCAAGTGCAACTCGTCCCGAGCAACGACGAATCTCCGCAAACACAGCGATACGGAAAACGGATAAATGGCAAAGAACCGGGAGAAAGCGAAGAGTGCTTGTAAACTAAGTGTGTACTATAAAAATACGCTGGTAAGGAGCGCAAACAAAGGGAACAAAGACGGAAAGGAACAGAGAGAAAGGAAACGCGGGTCGATGTAAAGAGGGCTGAGCTCCGTTAACGCGAGAATCTACCGGCGGCGCGGCGCGGCGTCACTCGGCGACGATCATGCCTCGAAAGACCATGCTCAAAAGAGCAGAACGTTCTTTCTTTCTTTCTTTCTTTCTTTCTGTTTTCTTCTCGAGTGGAAACTGTCGTCGAGGGACGACGCGGATTCTGATCGAACGGACAACGACAATACAGAGATAAATAAGGGAGGCAGAATTAGCGCGAGAGGCAAGAAGGAAATAAAGGGAATAAAACGCGTGGTCGGTTCCGCGAAAGGGGGGAAGAACGAGAAACTGCCCGATTCGTTGCTCCAAGGAGGAGAAAGTGAAGAGAAAAGGACAGAGAGAGAGAGAGAGACGACGAGCGGAACCGGCGAAAAGGGGAGAAAGGAGAAGGAAAGAGGGGAGGGGAAAGAGCGGCGCGAACGACCGTAAACTTTAAATTTACGAAGTGATATACACGCCAAACATCCGGTAGATATTTAAACTCGGGTTTCACTAAACTCAACAATAACGTTCGCGCCGCTATTTCGGTTCTAGCCGAGGCGACTCTCCGCCTCTCAGCTGGGAGATCTTGCCCCGAATCGCTGTCTGTCGTCGTCCGGCCGTTTTTCCTTTTGGAATTTTCGTCGCTTCGAAACGACCGGAAATTGCAACCTCCGACGCATTCGATCTCGGTGGAATCTTGCGGGGAATCTCCTCCTCGAGATCGGGACCAATTCGTTTCACTTTGTTCCACTTGTTCCGTGTCCGCGAGACTTTCCCTCACTCGAGAGATGGCGAACGAATTATATCGTCTTCCTTTTTTTTTCTTAAATATCTCGAAGCAACGCGAATTTACTTACATACACGCAGCGGTGGTGGACCGGTGGCGACGAAAGTTTCGCAACCCCCTCGAGAGAAACTACCCGCTGCAGTTTGCTACGATATTTTCCCGACTCGGCGATTAGTCGATGCTTTGTCAGTCGGCAAACGGCTCACGGACGAGATCTGTTTTTTTATTTTTTTATTTACGGAACTGCCACGACCGTGTTTTTAAGTAAATTACGCTTTCTACGCTCGTGGAGGAGCGTAAAGTTTCCTTCGGCTCTCCCAGACCGTACGAGAAATCAGATCGTGTTTTCTCTTAGATACCGCGCGCGATAATTAGGTTGTACGTACGTCGTACACCGTGCTCGATTGATAACGCGAGAAAACAAACCGTTTATGAAAATTTCAAACTCGATTCTCTACGAGATACCGCGCGCGGCTCCATAACCGTGTCGCGACGATGCAGATTATTCCGTTCGTTTCGAAATCGATCGAAACGGCTCTCTCTCTCTCTCTCTCTTTTATTCTCTCGCTCTCTGAACGACACACACACACACACATACACATACGTACACTGTTTTTTTCCTATCGTTTCTTCCCAAACTTTTTTTTTCACTCGTTTAGATTCACTGACCACCGCCGCCATGCGGTGGCAGCGGCAATACGTGCAGCAACGCGAAATCGCTTTCGATACGCGGCGGAAAAAAAAAGAATTTTTTTCGCGTTCCCTCGCGGAAAAGGAAAAAAGTCGCGGAAATAGAAAAAAAAAAAAAAAAAAAAAAAACTCGATTTAACAACCACTCGAGCTTACAGCGATGAAACGCCATTTCTATCAAGGAATCGTTGAAAAATCGAACACAAAGAGAGAGAGAGAGAGAGGAGGAAAAAAAAAAGAAAAAGAGAGAAAGAAAGAGGTCCTTTTTTTAAGGAGGAGAGAACAAGGAGCGTAAGATGGCGACGCGCGCAGCGGCCGGAAGGTTTGGCGGGTTCCGGTTCGCGTATTCGCGGGCAATTAACGTGCCTGGATTCTAATTCGAGCCGATTAAAAGCACGACGTCCCGGCAATATCGTTCGAGCGATTTAATTTAATGCGGGGTGCCCGACTCGATTGAATCCAAATCGATTCCGGTGCCCGACTCGATTGGATTAATCCGGCCGATTAATTCGACAAAAACTAATTCGTTGGCCGCGTCGCTCGTCCGCCAAATCGTTCTAACCTCGTTCTCCTTTCGCCGACTGGCCGACGCGCAGCCTCCAGGTCTCTTCGAGGCCTCGGATTCTTCTCGCGTCTTTGCTCCGCTTCGTTTAGAGTACTCGCCAAGAGACGACGACGACGACGACGAGGTTGCAAAAAAACTAGAAAACCTAGAAAACCTAGAAAACCTAGAAAACAGGGGACGAGGAGGACGCTGGTCGGACGCCGGTAATCCCGAGCGTCGTTTTGTGCGTAGATTCGCAAAACCGTCGATTCATTATTCATTTCGGCGAGACGGACGCATCTGTTGTACGAGCGAGCGGGATCGGCGGGAAGGGCGGCTGGGCGGAGGGTCGCGAAAAAGGGTGGCGGGTGCGAGGGGTGGCCTTCTAAATTCATCACTGGACGAGGACGTTGCCCTCCGGCGAGTAGGTATATATACATATATATATATATATACATATATTTTTTAGCGGTGGAGCGGGTACCGCGATTAAAGAGTCGAGAACAAAAGTCACCGTGGAGGCAACGTAATTCCATCCTTATGAATCTTCTATGGTTCTCTTGCCGCGTGCCTCGAGCCCGAACCGTCATATCCCACGGCTTTTGCCGCGCCGCGCCATCGATCTTGAATTCTATAAGCCCGCATAATTACCCGCCTTTTTTCGAATTCCCTTCGGCCGATGATGCACGCGTCGCGTTCGCATCCCGATTTCCCGGCGATTCCCCCTCCCCCCGATAAAGGGGAGCGCGTAACCAGCATCGTCTCTTTTTTCCTTCTTTTTCCCTTTCTTTCTTTCTTTCGTCTTCTACGAGTTCGTAACGAGATAACGAGGAAGAAACGTACGGGCGGAGAACAACTGCAGAGAGGAGAGCGTGAAACGCGCGAGGAGGGAAACAAAGGGCAGAAGGGATGTCACGGGTTTTCCCGGTGTCGCGTCGTTTTCTCCTCCGGATCGCGCCAAGTCATCGGAAATAACGCGATTAACCGTCTCGCTCCCTTTGGGGAGGGAACGAGGGAAAAGGAAGAAAGGAGAGCGAGAGGGAGAAAAAAAGGAAGGAAAAGAGGAGGATTTTTCTCTCCGACCGCGCGCCGTTGTCGTTTCTCGCCGGTGATACCAATCGGTGCCGCATCACTGACACGGTATTCAAGCCCGATTCGCTTATCCCGCTCCATCGACGTTCCAATCGTCCTCGAAGGGCACTCGACGCCGTCCCTTGGAGAAAAGGAGCGAGCACGCGAGAGACGCGAGAGACGCGATCTTCCTTCGATCCCGTGTGATCCGACTCGATCGCGTCGCGAGCTCGTTTCCAGCCACGCAAATCAAATTTCTTTTTTGCCAGGGACCATATATCGGCGCCGCTCCGACTTTACCATTCGGATAAAGACGCGCGCTTTTGGCACTTTGCCGGCGCTTTTCACGTTTTTTCCGATCGATCGATCGATCGATCGATCGATCTGTATCTCTGTATTTTCGAGCTGTATGTGCTTCGCGTTATTAAGCGACGTAAGCGAGCCAGGCTCGTAGGATCGAGCGTCGAAATTGGTCATTGCGTACAGCCGAAAGAAAGGTGATCGAGAGAGGAGGACGTAGCCCCACACACACACACACACATACATACACACACGCGCGTAAACAAGCGCGCGCGCGGGCGCACGCGGCAGATTCGGACAGCGAAACGATTCGGTTTTCGATCGACTTAGCGGTTAGAGGATAGGCTCGAGCATTATTCGTACGTGCCTGTGCCTCGGTTACGCGGGCTATCGATTCCTTGGTCGCTTGCCGGGGGTAGTAACGTTTCCCCTCGAAACACAAACACAGGGCCTCGCATGCATGCGCGATGCAACCCCATGGTATGCATTCGATACGCACGTAGGTACCTACCAAGAGGAAAGAGGTCTCCGCATCGCGCGATCGATGTTTGATTGCACTTTATATCGCGTTTCTCTCTTACCCTATCCTCCCACTGCTACTTTCGCCTCTCAACCCCGCCGCCGCCGCGCTTCAGTTTCGTTCTCTCGGCTGCCGAGAGAGAGACTCTCTCCGTTCCTCTTTCCTTTCCTTTCGATTCCTTCGTTTCCTTCTCTCTCGCGGTCTGACGATCGCGTACAGACCCCGTGACAGACACGCCCTGAAACCGAGCCTCGAGGGAAGCGTTAAGGTCAACTCGGTGCAAGGCCAACTTGTGCTCGATCTCTCGTTTCGTCGCCGCGAAAGCGCAGTCGATCGTTAATTCGACGGCGAACGATGATGCTGCTCTCGGTAGTCTCTGACTCGATCCTTTTCTCTCTCATTTTTTCTTCTCTCTCTCCCTCTCTCTCTCGCTCTCGCTCTCTCTTTCACCGAGTAGACGGCTGATGGATGATCCTCCATATATTTCGCAGGCCGCAAGAAAGGCAAGACAGACTCGGCATCTATCACGCGAGCGAGTCTGTACCGCGAGAGCGAAGGATTCAGCAGCAACGAGACGACGAGAGAAAGAAACCAGAAAAAAAAAAGGAGGAAGAGCAGAGCGGAGAGAGAGAGAGAGACTATTAGCGGAGCGGATGGGAGCAGGTATAGTAGGGGCAAGGAATGTTTATAACTTTGATAACGCTCCCAATAATCTATTTCCGCGGGGGTAATACATTACGCGGCTGGATTTTCATGCCCGGGACACGGGGATCGCGCGCTAATGGCAAAGTTCGGTCGCGGCCGGTTCGCCGATAGGGACGCAAAACAATAGTTTGGCGGACGCGAATTTCGTCTCCCGCGCGCGCGGCTGCTTCGCTGGGGCTACGCCGCCGATAATCCGTCAGGATGACCGGACGAGTGTACGTTGGACGTTGCACAGTTGGACGAGCGTTGGTGAAATCGGGGAAATCGCGCTCGTCCTACGGATTTCGTCGCGTCTCTCGTCCACTTGCGCTCTGTCTCTGACTCTCTCTCTCTCTCTCTCTCTCTCTCACTCTCTCTGTGTGTTTGCACAGTTTTTTTTTTTTTTTTTTTCCCTCCTCCGCCCCATCGTAGCGAAGCAGAAGCGTGTTTCGGAATGGATTCGGCGGGAAATCGGCCGACAACAACAGTGGGAAACGAAAGCGAGGAAAACGTATCCGCGCGCGACACGGATACAGAGAGAGAGAGAGAGAGAGAGAGAGAGTGTGTGTGTGTGTGTGTGAGAATGAGAGGATGGAGGAAAGGCGGGATTTTGCAGCGAACGGTATATAGTCGGAAGGTTGCTCAACGCGGCGGCGTCGTGGTTTAATAAGGAGCTATCTATAGCGGAGCATTATGTTACCTCGATACATCCGTGAGATGAGACGTTGCAATATTAATGCGTCTCATGAAATATTCGTCGCCGTCTTGCCATTCATCTCGCTCGCGCTCTGTACATTATATAGAGGGCGCGGGCGCGGGGACGGGGACGGCCGGGGTAGGAGCGCGGAGGAGGCAGCTGGAGCAGGAGGCTTCTCGCAGCGAGCGAAGGGTGAGAGAGGGCCCGAGGGGAGAGCGAGGAAAGCGAGCAGAGGCCGAGCGAGGGGAGCATCGTCCTCCTCGACCGCCGCCGCCGCCGTCGCTGCCGCCGTCGCTGCCGCCGCCGTCGCTGCCGCCGCTGTCGCTGCCGCCGCTGTCGCCGACGACGTGGCGACTATTCTCGCCAAAGACCTACATTTTACAACCGAAAAAGATGGACGCGAAGGCGTGTGAGACGAGGCCCGTGTGCTAGCCGGATCGCGCACTCCAGCACACTGGCTGCTGCCCTTCGAAACTCGCCGAAAATCGCACCGGCTGATCTTTCTATCCGCACGGCGAGCGGAGGAGGGAGGAGGAGGAGGAGGAGGGGCGCATGCGTTTTCTACCGCGGCTCGCACGTACCGAAAACTTTTCAAACGCGTCGCGAATCGATCATCGCGCGTGTGTCCCGCACGCCTCGAGTCGGCGGAGAAAAGTTTCGAGGCCGATCTCCGGCCTTTGTCCCCTGCCTTGGCCAAGTTTGAAAAATCACCTCAACGGGGATGTTGGGTGCCGGACTGCTCGCACCGCGAGAGGAGACTCGCCGCGCTGGCGACGAATCGATCTTGGAAAACGTCCGTTCTCTCTCTCTCTCTCTCTCTGACGGTCGCGATAAATTTTTCATTCAGTTCTTTCGTCGCGCGTTGTTGCGGACGAGTGTAGCGCGCGCGTAACTCACGCGCGCGCTCTGCCAGAAGCTCGCGTCCGAGCGGAGGACCGATTCGAGAGAGAGAGAGAGAGAGGGGGGGGAGGAGGGAGAGGGCGATGTACGGTACGGAAAGACTGGACAGCCAAGGGGAAAGAACGGAGCGGGACAGAAGGAGCGAAAAGAACACGGTGGTAAGGGCGGGGGTTGGTTGACGGAGACTGTCGACAGCGGGACCCGGTGGGCAAGAGGGATGGGTGAGCAGCAGGCAGGAGGAGGCAGGAGGAGGCAGGAGGAGGCAGGAGGAGGCAGGAGGCAGGAGGTGGTACGGCAGGCGAGAGGAGGTTGTGCGAGAACGATCTAGAGGAACGAGGTAAAGGGGGTGGGCGCAGGGGTGGCGACGAGGGAGAGCGAGGTAGCGAGGTAGCGAGGTAGCGAGGCAGCGAGAGGGGGGCAGAGCGACGGGGCAGGGGGGTAGGTAGCGCGAGGGCGAATGCTAATATTAAAAGTAATATTTCTCGGGCCGTCCGCGGGCGCGCCGCCGCTGGAATCGCGCTCTCTCCGCGTTCTCCGTGGTTCTATTTATTTTTAATATAAATTAAACAATTTATTTTCCGGCGGCAGGGGGGAAGGAGGGTGGCGGAGCAGCCGTGCCGTGCCGCGCCGTGCCGTACCGGGGAACGGGGAACGGGAAACGGGAAACCGGGAAAACCGGGGGAGGGGGGAACAACGCGCCGGCTACTGAAATAGAGAAATAATGCCGGGACTGCAATATCGAATGAAATATCGTCCGCGATCTCTCTGCCACGGTTAGAAGGAAAATACAAACGTATTCTTTTCCGTACGTACGCGCGGAGGCTGTGCGTACGCTTGTAATTTCCGTCTTTCTCCGAGCGAAACTCGCTATTTACTTACATTCGTAGTCGTCTGTGTGTTGCGACCATGTTGAAGTGCAGGCGGGTGGCGGAGGAAGAAAAAAAGGACGAACAAAAAGGGAGGAGGAACGGTAGTTGAACTTTGAGCAGTTGTCAACGACGACTAGCGAGAGGCGTGCGTAAAAGACAGCAGCGAGGAGCTAAAAAAACTTTCGTCGCGTGAAATTAACGGTGTTTGCAACTTTGAAAAATCTTTCGACGCAACGGAATCTGATTGGAATTCGTAAATCCCGACTCGCGGAACCTCGCTCCAAAAAGCCCCGATCCAAAGTCGTTCCGATATCGGAGAGAGCACCAACTGGGTAGTAGCTCCTCCGTCTTTTTAAAGCACCAGTTATCGATTGTACGAAATCTTTAGAAGGTTCTCACCCGTTGGCGGTCGCCGGTGCTTAAATATACATATATCTCGCCTTGGCATTGACCCGCTTGAAAGGAAACCCCTCTCGGCGTAGTAGTAAACCGGCTGCACGCGCCGGTCGCTAATTCCCGCAAATTGCTTCTTCCTCGATATCGATACGTCCACTGCTTTCACCCCCTTTCGGCTTGGGGCAGGTGAGTTTCGACGAAACTTACCAGCCGAGCGAGGAAGAAGGGAGAAAATCGGACGTGGAACAATGGGGGCTAACGTGGTCGAGTCACGGTGGCCGAGATTGTCCAGCGAAAAGGTTGATTTGGTAGAAAGGTAGGCAAGCGGTCAGGCAGGCAGTCAGGTGGACTGGCAGACAGGCAGAAAAGGCAATGCACTTTATGATCGAATATAGAGAACAGTCGAGCAGGGGTAGGGCAGACTTCTACGTATAGCGTGCCTGAATCACAAGCGTTGTACCAAACTGACGAGGCGGTGCGCTAAACCTCTCAAACCTTTGCGCCAATAAAATCCCTCCATCGGTCAACGATCAACGAAAGACTCGCGTCTGGACCTTTGTCGTCTCGTACTCTCTCTCTCTCTCTCTCTGTGTTTCTCTCGCAAACTCTGCCCGCTACAAAGGTATAAATTTAACGCGCTGCGCGTTCCCCGTGGCTGCGCGAATCCGATCGTTAGCGGGAGCCCTCGAGCGAGACTGTACGCCTCTAATCTCTTCATCCTCGCCTTCTTCCTACCCAACAACCAACCGACTTCTTACAAGTCGCGACTTTCAAAGGCCTGCGTTTCTTTCGCCTACATCGGCAAACTTTGTCGCTTTGTTGCGAGGAAAGGTCTTCTCCGCCGCTTTTGCGGTGGACTCTTCCGTGGAGGATCGTTCGAGTTTTCTCAAACGACGCGGCCGCTAAACGCGAAAAGCGCGAAAGCGGAGCTTCGATCCCACAGGCGATTACGAGCCGAGCCGAGTCGACGTACGAGCAATGAGGAAGCGAGATCGATGTTCCGCGCGGGCGTCGAACAACCTCGATACGGATCGGCGAGAAATCAGCGCGGCTTTTGTCACCTCGTTGAAGGCGCGTGCCGGGGATCGCGCGCCATCGCGCGCCAAATGAAAAACGATCTGATCGCGGATCGAGAGAGCGTGAGCGCGGGCCTTAAACGCTTGGCGTGTCGCGTTTCTGTTCTTTCCTCTTTTTTTTTTTCTTTTTTTCTTTTTTTCTTTTTTCCTTTCTCCTCCGTCCCTCCACCGTACGCCGATAAGGGCTCGACGAGCGTGTCGCGGTACACGCCGTAAAAACTCGCCCGGCAAAATACGACGACAGCGTTTTGAAACGGCGCGCCGTATCGCCGCGCGATTAGCGTAACGCGCGTTACCACGATCCCCGACCGATAGCTTTATCACGCGCAATTATTTTATTCGCGGATGTTGATCGTTCGTTAATGAGTCACTTCCTCGATTTTACCAACCACGCTTGCGAAACAGCCGCCGGAGTCTTGGATCGTAATCGTTTTTTCTTGCGATTTACGGTGCGTTTAACGAGAACGTGGACGCCATTTTTTTCTTTGAAAGAAAGCGTGCTTCTCGTGAAAAATTTCGTCGCGCAGTCAATTAATCGCGACTCGAGTCGTTAGCAAACTAAAATTAACCTCTCTCACGAAAGTGAGAACCTAACCTAAAACCTAAAACCTAACCCAACTTGTCTCGCGACAATGGTGAAATTCTCAAATTCGAACAGCCGATAATAATCCTTTTCGTAAAAAATTTTGCACGGATCGAAAGTACACCTAAAATATTGTTACGCGCTCAATTGATAACGTGTCCAATCTCCGCTACGAGCGATTGTTGCTTGGACGCAATATCGGAACATTATTGATAAGTAGGTACGAAGAAAAAGTAGAAATCACCGCCGGCAGATTTTATTATTTACAGTTGTTATTTATGCACGTATGCTTCAGCTCGTGCCCGACTCGACGTAAATATTCCAACTATTCCTCCCACTGCTGATCTTTTTATAATTCTAAAGAACGTGATTTACCACATAATTGAATTAGTCTCGACAGTTCTGTTTCGCTTTTGTACGACGGAACAAGAAGAAAATAGCATTTTGCGTGTAAAAAATTAAAGGTCGCCTTAATTTCGTGGAAAATATTGGACAATATTGTCATACTCTGCGGATCAAGACACGTGTCCCCCCACACTCTGTGCTTCATGACTGACCAAACATTTTCAGGTCCTGGTCTGTCCACGGAAATCCAATTGTCAGACATCCAATGATAAAAATGCATGTTTGTCGAGGCGTTATTTACGTGTCTGTAGAAACAATCTAGACACTCAGATTATAATCAAATTGTACGAAAGAGGGTTTTTAAAATCTGCGAAACACTGGCTCGACGAAGGAAACCAGTCTTGGATACTTCAAGAGAAATTGGCTCAGTCCCCCCAAATTCGAAAACTACAAACTACAACTTAACCTGCCTCGTATGCCAGAGAGTTGGTGAAAACCAGTTGGTGGAAATTGGACACGCTATTAATCGAATAATAAGCTTATATATAATACAAATGTACTTTTTGTGCAAAAGAAGAATATTTTACAAGAAGAATATTTCTCTTTAGAGAAATGGCGGCCATGTTCTTATTAAACACCGCAAGTATACACAACGTGTAGAAACGTCTCTGTCGAGTTGTTCGAATTTGACCACTGTCGCGAGATCAGTTTGGTTTACTCTACCGACGACTTTTGCGAGAGAGGTTAGTTTTAGTTTACCAATGACGTACGACATTAATCGAGTGCGTAATAGTATTTTGGGTGTGCTTGTAAAATCTTTTACATGAAGAATACTTTTTTTCAGAGAAAAATGGCGTCCATGTTTTTATTAAATACGTGATGCATCTCTCTCTCTCTCTCTCTCTCGCTCTAAATGTATATATATATATATATATTCCTCATCCGATCAACTCGTCGCCGATAAAAAGTAATCAAACTACCGAATGCCCTAATTATCGCCGAAAGTCTAACGTTGGAATTTTTCCGATAGAAATCGCGTGCAGAGGGGGGGAGGGGGGGGGGTTGGCGCGGGCGGTGGAGCGCGCGAACGCACGGTCGGGCTTAATCCGCGTAATTACGATGCGAGAACACGACCCGAGGGGTCGAATCAATTTATCGGCTTAATTCGACTACCGAATCGTTTTCCGCGCGAGATTATACGCGGCATTCTTCCACGAGAGAGGAGCGCGACGCACGAGCGTCCGCTTTGCCTTTTCCTCTGGAGGCAGCACACACGCACACACACACAGCTCTACTACTACTACTACCTACCAGCCAGCCAGCCAGCCAGCCAGCCAGCCGTTCGTCTCCGGCTCTCCCTTCGCTCGATCTTTGCTCTCTCCACCCTCTCCTCTCCCTCTGTGCGTCTCTCTTTCTCCTTCTTTGCGCCTGCAGTTTCTCACTCGCGTCTGTCTCTCTACTCTCTGGCCACCGCTCTCTTCTCGGTTGGTCTACTCTCATGCTAATGGTGTTGTGGCTATTACCGTGACGTGCTCCGCCTTTAATAGGTGTCGAGGCTCGTTTCTGAGCCACGATAATGTCCGCGGGCACCTTTGGCCGTGCGCGCTAATTACTCGGCGATCGATCCGTTCCGGGATCGAAGCCCAGGATGATCCCGACGCTCGGACAGGGACGCCCGGGGAAGTCGTTTCGACGTGACGCGACGCGACGCGACGCGACGCAACGGAACGGAAATTTTATCGCTTCGCTCGAATAAAAGAATCCACGCTCCAGAATTCTCCCTCTCGAATAAAAGAAATGCACGGTGAACGGAAGAGAATCGTGTTCCCTCTCTCCCTCTCTCTCTCTCTCTCTCTCTCGTTCCATATCCTGAGACACAGTTGGAACCGTTTTTCGCGCTTATTGTTTTTGACTTCCGGCCGATAAAAGTCGATTCCGCCCACCGGGCACAGCGCCTCCGTGCACGGTGCGTCCCTATCGCGGCGGTTGGATCAGGAGCGAGTTGGTAATATCCCGTTCCCATCTCGAAACAACGCTCTGCCCGATGTACCACCTTTTCCCCCTGCTTTTCTGCCAGAACAACAACACTCGGGGCACCCGGCACGACGGCCACCTTCCTCCTCTCTCGCGGTCCCTCGGCAGCCGCGCCGTTACTCGAAGAAATATTATTTAAGCGCTTCCTGCCATATAAATACTCGGTACGCGATGATAATTAAAGTCTCTCGGGACGGTATCGGGACCGACGATCTATCTGTTCCGGTGTACCGATACACGCGGCCCTCCATCTCCTCCTCCTCCTCCTCCTCCTCCTCCTTCTTCTCTTGCTTTCAACTACTCCGCCTGCCCGGCTGTCGTTCCGCGCGAGCTACGACTCATTTAAATATCGGCGGTGGTGCGTGCGAGGCGGCGAACAATGCGCGTGCGACCTCGCGTTCTCCCGATCCTATTCGGCGTTTGCTTCTTTCATCGACGATCGCGTCGTGTCGTTGTCTTTTTCAATGTCGTCGTCGTCGTCGTCGTCGTCAGTTGCACTGAGAGCCGATGCCGATCGATTTTGATGGACTCGTCTCGTTGTCGCGCGCGCGGTGGTGGTCGACAGCACCAGCAGCACCAGCAGCAGTAGCAGCAGCAGCAGTAGGGATCGCAGAAGGGTCCGAGAAAGTGGATGGCCGAGGGGCGCGGGCACGAACAGCAGAGAGTGGCAGAGCGGAGGGTGCAGGAATGGATCGCTGAATTTCTCGAATAATTAAGTTAGACCTCGGTGAGCTAGAGGTGGTCGCTTACCTACCGACACACACTCTCATACATTATGTACAAGTGGTGGTACATGGCAAGCGCTCGCCCGCGCGCGCGCGCGCGCGCCTCCTCCTACACGAGTGTTGCACGCGTACATTGGAATGGCACAGGCGTGAGGAGGAAAGACAGAGAGACAAAGAGAGAGAGAGAGAGAGAGAGAGAGAGAGAGAGAGAGAATGCGTGCGTGTGTGTGTGTGTGTGTATCCATCGACGCGTATAGAACGCGAACGCGATACTCGGAGCTGGTTCGTGTTCGTGTTCCTGGGCCTAGGCTGACGCTCTGGGAAACGCGTACTTACGCGCGCGTAAGCGTAGGTAAGCGCGTACGTTGCGACGGGATGTTTGCGCATACTGGTGCGGCAGGACGAACGCTGGTGGTTCGTACCGGGCTTCGTACGTCCACCCTCTGCGACTCTACTCTCCACACACACTCTCTCTCTCTCTCTCTCTCTCTCTCTCTCTGTCTCTCTCTCTCTCTGTCTCTCTTCTCGTCCCCGGCGTGTCGGTGAAGCCCGTGCGCGCTCGCTCCACACTCGCCGCTATTGGATATATACTTAATGAAGCGTAAATAATTGAGTAATGTGCTCCAGGCCGTTCGATCGACGTTCCTATTGGTCGGTATTAATCTATTCCGGCGCATTAGCGGCTGGTATCTCCGCGAACCGGCCTAGGACCGCGCCTAAATACTATCCTGAAACTAGCCACCGGCAATGTTTCTGCCACGATCGACCGATCGCCGCGTTAACCCGCGTTAAACACCGTCTAAACCAACCGACGGACAACCTCCTCTCACCACCTCGTCTCCTCCTTCAACAAATTTCTTTTTTTTTTTTCCCCCTCCATTTTGCAATTTCTTCCCGATCGATCTCTTCGCTTTCGTTGGGAACCACCACCGCACACACACACACGCGCGCGCGCGCAGAATGCACGATCCGACGAAGGAATAATTCAGGCCAAAGGTAGATGGCAATAAGGGACGTCGTTCGTTAAGTGGTCTTGAAACTCGCGAGAGCGGTGCGTCATCCGGAAATAGACAGAGCGGAGAGGGCGGCGAACGAAGGAGACGAGCCGAGTCTCTATTCTCGCGGATCGAGGATTCCGTTATAGGATTCGAGCCGACTATTTTCGAGGGCGAAGCGAATTTTCGAGGAAAACCGACACCGTCTCGCGGCGAGGACCGGTAGTGTGTGTCGCGAACAGGTAGCTCCGTTGTCGTAGGGTGGGGGAGGTCGAGCCGTGGAGGAAAACCGAGAGAGGGAAGAGGATGGATCTCTTACTATCTTTGGAAAAGTCGCGCGAATCTAACGAGCGGAGCCACAGGTGTTTTCCCGTGAATATATATGGAGCTAGGCGTCCCTCTGCCGCGGTTCGCCCCGTTCCTCCGCTTTTCCCCCGCTGCTATATCCTCCGACCCACGATTTTCGATTCTAGCCGCGCTCCGTCCGTCAACCGACCACGATCCCCCCATCGTTTCTCTCTCTCCCGCTCGCTATTCTCCTCTATTTCTTTTTCCACGAGTAAAGTCCTCTCGCGGTTTGTAGCAAAATATTTCGCCTCTTTCGGGTTGGGGGCAGAGATCGAACCATCGCCAAAGGACGGCCAATCTGCTACTTTTGACGAAGCGTGCGCGTAACTGCGGCCGCGTCGATACGCTTCATCAGAAGGATAGATATTTTCGAGGCATTCCACGCATCCGGTGATCCTAGATCATGCGGATGCTGACGGCACGAGGGGAAGGAAGGAAGGGAGAGAGGGATGGAGGGAGGGAGGGAGGTTCGAGAGTGGGAGGGAGCTCTGCAAGAGCCAGAGGGGTTGCAAAGGTTGGAAGCACGCAGAGGACAGAGGGACGCTGCCGCGCTCGAAATGCGCGTAGGCAAATGCGGAATATTAGCTGATGATTAATTATTAATAGTATCGAGTGCTTGCTAATAGATATAATGTTATTGGAACCGAAATCAGTTGTCCCTGGACGAGAGAAGAGATCGAACGGCGAACGTGGTGTATCGAGCGATCTTGCAACTTGCCAGCTGAAAACGCCAGCCCAATTAAACCCTGCTCCGCTGCGAGCAACCTGCTCTTTCTTTCATTTTTCCCCTGCTCGTTGCTTTTGCATCTTTTCTACCCCACCCCGTTCATCTCTACTACCTATCCTAGGGTGGCGTGCAACTCATCTCGAGTGCTTATTACGCGAGAAAAAGCAGGCGCCAACAGGCAAGGAACGAAGTTTAGCCGGTAAAGCGGATCCTTGATGACTCGTCGCTGTTTTTCCGGAAGAAACGCCGAATAAACGACGTTACCAGCCCTCGTTTCCAGCCCCGAGGTACCACCACCGAGAGCCCTGCCTTCTCTCTCTCTCTCTCCCACTGAAAGCTGAAACTTTGCCGCGCGTGAATGGTCTCGTTGAAGCGGCGAATTCCCGCCGGGGTCCACCGACGGCGGCGGCGACGAATCTCGTAACGAGACTGACCGATACGATTAAGACGCGTGAGAGAACAAGAGAGAGAGAGAGAGAGAGGAAATTCTCGCGTAAGAAAACATTTGCCCGAGAAATCAAAGACCGATGGAAAAATAATTCCGGTTTAAAGTTTTTCAGATTCCCTCCCTCTCTCTCTCTCTCTCGAAAGCGAGGGATTTTTCTCCCTTGGCGCGTTCCTTCTTTTGCACGGAGGAAACGTCGGAAAGCCGAAAGGAGAGTCTCTCTGGAAAGAAAGTTAGCCCTGGCTGTGCGGCGGTATAATACGGAATACCGTAGGTAGGGTTTTGTAGGAAGGCGTAGGAGAACGAGGGGGGCGGCGGGGGTGGTGGTCCCAAGGCACTTTCTTTGAAGCCGGCCGAGCCACTTGGAAAGGGTGGCACGGACTGCCGAGTTTGGGGCAGGTCGCACATCAAAGAGCGAAATACTTGAAGCCGAGATTCCCGACCCCTCGCTTCCGTGCCTCGTTCCACCGACTCGTCTCTCTCTCTCTCTCTCTCGCTCTCTCTCTTCTCGTGACTTCGTGTACCAGCAGCAGCAGTCTACACCGCCTTCTTCCAGGTATCATCTCCTCCCCGCGTGATGACCTACCCGCTCTCGAACGAAAACCACCTCTTTCTTTTCTTTTTTTTTTTTTTTGCGCGCGTACCGCGTGCCATCGCCACCGCCATCGTCGTCGAGTCATTCGCGAGTCCAGACACGGTCGCTTTAAAGCCTGCTCTTTCTTTCAAACCTGCGATAGTCACTTGGCGGGAAAATCGCCATTGGTTCCCGGTCGGGGTACGCGGTCGCGTGGGCGTGGGTGGACGGCGAGCAGCGCTTTTCCCGGCGTAACAATAAAGAGACGGCGGTTTGTTTATTATATAATATCGCGTTCGCGTAACGACCGGTATTATTCCGGCTTATACGACGCTGGATACTCGGCTCAGGGCAATTTTTATTATTACGCCCCGTGGTTTCGCGACTCGGCTCGATTCTTTTCAAGCGGCTCTCGCGCTCCCTCGCTCTCTCGGCGAGCCGATTAATAAACTCTTTTAATTTACGCGCGGTACGTGCTTTTAAAAAGCGGCGATCCGCGGACTGCTTGTGATCCCGTCGACGAATTGGGAATTCGACGTTGCGCCGATGCGATACGACGGCGCCCCCCTACCTACCCCTCCACCTACCCCTCTGCCGATCGCCACGCTTCGCCGCTAATTCCAAAGAATAATGTTGTTTTTAAATTCCAATCGGGAAACGAGTGCCGGGCTCGTACCCTCCTCCTCCTCCTCCCCCTCCCCCTCTCCCGATCATCACCAGCACCGGTTGTGCCCGCTCGCGTCTGTCTCTATTTTTCTTTTTTTTCTCTCTCTCTCTCCCTCTCTTTTTTTTTTTTTCTTTTTTTGCACCGGCCAGGTGCATTAATTCGTAATTGCGCGCCGTTTTTACGCGCCACAAGTCCACCGATCGAAAAATAATTGTTTCGAGTTTGCCCGATCGCGCGCGGATTGCCTTGTTTTGCGTTTTAGATGGGGCTGCGCAGTCGGCGGTGGGAAAGCACTGGTCGGAGGAAAAGAGCGCGTTTCGATGGCGGGGGGGGGACAGGACAGGACGGGTCGGGTCGGGTCGGGGAGGGGGAAAGAGCGAGGACGCAAAAGCTGGCTTTTTCGTGGCTTAAAATTAATATGCATGGAGTCGACAGCGAAACGTTTATCTTGCCGGCTTGATTTCGTTTTGATACGCCGACAAATTGCTCGAGTCCGTTCGTGTGTCTACTCGGTGTAATCTAGTGTGTGGAAAAACGCGTGAAACCGCCCCGTTTCGTTTCGTTTCGTTTCGTTTCGTTTCGTTTCGTTTCCTCTCCCTTTTCGTTTCGGAAAAAAAGAAGCAAGCCGCGCGCGAAACTCGTAGTACGCGGAAATCGCGAGAGTTAAACGGGAAAAGAGAGAGAGAGAGAGAAAAAGAGAGTGCGCGAAAGCGAAGAAGAGGAGGAGCGAAAAAAAAAAAAAAAGGGCACCGACTCTTTTTTTTTTTTTTTTTTTTTTTTTTTTTTTTCCCCGGCGAAAATTTTCACCGCGAGACAATATTCGACATCTGGACCCGAACGGAACGGCCGATTAAAAATTAATAACGAATATCAACAGCGGCGGAGGGCGCAGCGGCGCTTCATTACCCGAAATTAAAAATCGTCGTTGGCGAATCGCGAATAAAAACTGACCGTGGCAGCCTTCGGTTCTGTAATTACAAATATCCACATGGCGCCTGTGGAAAAATCGGTAAACAGACTCGTGATCGATGGCTGCTCGCTCCCTTTCCCAACCCAACCCTCCCCCCCCGCGTTCGCGCTCGTTTCGAAACCATTCGTAGCGTTCTTTTTTTTTTTTTTTTTTTTTTTTTTTTTTTCCACGGTGCCGCGAATTACCATTGCAAACCGGGTCCGGTGTGCCTGTGGAAAGTCCCGAAACGTATGGGGTTTCGATATGATTTCCAAAATAAAAAAAACATTCTGGAATACCGAAAGCGGCAGAGAGAGAGAGAAAGGTAGGGTCAATCGAACAGCGGACCCTATTATATTCATGAATATCCTACAGTTAACCGCATCGACGACGATATTCTCCTCTACCCTCTTTTCTCCCACTTTTTTCCGTTTCGAAAAACGCAAACGCGCTTTCCTTTCCTTTCCTTTTCTTTCCTTTTCTTTCGCTCGGGGGACGGGAAGCGGGGGCAGAGCAGAGCAGGGCAGGGCCGTGCCGGGCCGACGCGCAAATTGTCATTCCACATTTAGCGGCACGACCACGCGGATTCAGCGGTCGTCGGTGACACCAATACCGGGGCGCGATATTAAAACGACGGGCCGGTGCGAAAATAATTACATTTCATAATTGGCTAAAATATCAGAAATGAAAATTAGTTTATCGAGCGCCGCGTTAATAATTTCGCTTAATCGAAGCGACCGACGGGTAGGTAGGCAGCCCCCGCCGGATGATATTCATGGCGCCTGAACTGGAATCAGGTGTAACCGGAATAAATCACCTGCGAATCGCCCCCGACTAGTTTCGTCTCGTCCCCTCCTCTCCTTTCTCTCTCGAACGTTCTCGAAGGAGAAGTGCGGATACTTTGACCTTTGTGTCCCTTTTGTCGTACGTATTATCACGCGGCGATCGCGTGAAACTTGTCGTCACCGCGAAGCTTCACAGAGAGAGTAAGAGTAAGAGAGAGAGAGAGAGAAGAGAGTATTTTTACACAAAAGCCAGGCAACTGTCACACGTCACGGACAAAAAAGAAAAAAAGAAAAAAAGGAAAAAGAGTGTAATTTCGATCTTTCGCGCTTTCGGTTCGCTCTTTCACACGTGTCACCGGCCCCTTCGGCTTTTAATCGCGATTATCAATTTCGGTGCGCAGAAAATAGCGGCCGTTTAATTGGCGTATGACACGCTTACCGATGCGGTAATTTAACGTCAGCCGATGGCGTTTACCCGATCCTGGGATCGCTGATCCTACGCTCGATTCGCGGGATGATCAAAGTTTCACGCGTGGTCGCCGTCCGCGTACCCAGACCAGATGATGGTCCCGGTTTAATGAGTTTGTTTAGTAATAATTACCCGGGCGCGTCCCCCGGACTCGCGCAACTCGCGATCCTTCAATCGAGAGAATCGCACCTTTTAAACGCTCGATTAAATCGTTCCTCCTTTCTGAAAATTCCATTTCTCTCCTTTTCTTTCTTTCTTTCTTTCTCTTTGTCGAGAATTTTCCCGCTCTTTCATCGCTGCGACGATTGTCTTTGTCTCACTTCCCTTTCTCCCCCCTCCTCTCTCTCTCTCTTTTTTTCAATCGGATATTCCAACGATCGATAATGCCCCGAAGAAGCTTGGAAAATTGTCTTTGAAAATTTATGGGTTTACGGGTATAATACACTTACGGCGGTATATCATTTAACGCGGGGGTTTTACGAATACAATGGGGTTCATTATTTTTAATTAAATTTAAAATTATATCGCGCACCAGCGGCCGAACGGTATTTCGCCAAACATGTAATTTATATTTATGCATCGCTGATTCATTTGCGCGATTTAAGTTCGCGCAGAATTTTTATTCCGCCCCTTTAATTACTCAAATACCGGCGCGCGGAGCGTTTTGTACGTACGCGCGCGGGGGGAAACGAAGGATTTGCGAATATAAATGAACTTTTATCGGGGGAAAATTGAAAATGCAACCGCTTTGCAAACCCAAACGTGTGTGTACGTGCAACGTTTCGAATAACGTATCGCGCCGCTACGTTTTCCCGCTCGTCTCGCGCGACTGCCGCGACTTTGGCTGCTCGTCCTTTTTCGCGACAAAACAGGTGAGGCGCGAGAGGGAGGGAGGGAAGTTTGAATTAACGAGCCACGGAGCTCTCACGTGTCAAGCAAGACTTTCGACGAACGATTCACGAGGTGAGAAAACTCCACTCCACAGGGGTGGATTTCCTCCTGCCAGGAGGAAAAAGGCAAGAGCCCGTGTGGCGTGGAGTGGTATGGTGTGATGTGGTGTGGCTGGCCCCGAAAAAAAGGCTCACGGTGATCAGGGTAAAAGCATTTTTAACGAGACTCGCTTGAAAATCGTTAGTTATTCAATCGGCCCGTAACGAGCGGATTGATTAAGCCTAAGCGATTCTCGTGCCAACCCGTACTTTCACCCTCTCTCGTTTCTTATTTTCCTTTCCTTTCCTTTCCTTCCTTTCGTCATTTCTTTTCTTTTCTTTTTTTTTTTTTTCACTCACTCACTCACTCTCTCCTCTCTCTCTCTCTCTCTCTCTCTCTCTCTCTTTCGTTTGCCGCGCCAATTAAACGCGCAACGAAAGTCATTAGCGTACCCGTGTACGGTGCCCCGGGAGAATTTGATCTCGAGGAGGCCGGCTCGGTAGGGAACACCGAGCGAGCAAAGACCCGACACGGGGAATATACGTTCTTAATTGGAGTAGCCTTCGATGGATTTTTCGTCAATTTATGCCCGCGTTCGAACACGCTGTATATTCCTCCGCGCTTGTTAATCGAGACGCGAGGCGAGAACGCGATACCACGACGGGCCGACCGTTTTCCGTGACCGCAGTCGATCTCGTAACGACAGACAGAGTCTATCTTCTTTTTCTCTTCTTTTTCGTCACTGAGAGTGATTTTAGCAACGCTGATGCAACGAAAATTAGCGATTGGTCGATTCGGGTCACGTGACTCGCCAGGGGGGCGTGGCGTAATTGTTCCGTAATTTGTTTTCTATCGATTCACAAATGTTTGCGTATCGATCAAATTTTCCTCCCGAGCCTTTTCATTTACATCTCTGACGCCTCCGACAGACGAGATAGGCAAAGATCGGTCCCCGTTTTCGATTACAAGCAAGCGGTATTCAACGGCCGGGGTTGCGCGTAGGCAAAGTAGGCCAGCGGCAAATAAATTCCGCAAGGAAGGATACAGACGGCCTGACAAAAATGCGAAAGCGCGAGGCAATTCGTTCGCTCGCTGGCTGGCGGCCTGCCTGCGCCGGTGAGAGAGCGCAGCAGCAGCAGCAGCAGCAGCAGCAGCACGCGCGTCGCCGCGCGCTCGCGAGCGCAAATAACGGTCAGTATTTTGCAGTAATATTTCACCGGAGCAGTTGGTATTAATTCGTAATATGTTACCGGGAAACTATACGAAAGCCCACGGCCCACCCAACCCCTTTGCTCTCTCTCACCCCCGGTTCGGCCGACCCTCCACCCGCCCCCTCCCCCTCCCACCCCCCCGGGCCACCCTCGCCCGCGATGGACATCGTCCCGCGACCACCCTAATATATGGTCCGGTATTATTGCAATGCAATGGACAGAATACTGTCAAAATTTATCGGCAGCCGTTTTTCATGCGCCGCGTCAAATGAGCCGAGCGATTAAAGCGCGTGAATTAGCCCCCGAAATTTTCGAGCGCTGTCGCCCCCGACAACAAGGAACAAATGGAACCGTGGTGCTCTAATAAACGAGCCAATCTCGAATCCCCTCTCCGTCTCAGACAACGACGACGGACAACGCCTTTCTCTCACTCACTCTCTCTCTCTGTCTTTCGATTCCTTCTCCCCGTTTAGCAATTTAGCAGCCCCGAAGGGTCTGCTAAAGAGTGTTTGACGATTCGAGGATGTTTGACGATGTCGAGAAGGGAGAAGAAATCGCGAGAAGAAGGAACGGCCATCTCGAGACGCAAGCGTCGACGTTGATGGTAGGCAGAGTTTGGTCTTTCCTCTCCGAAGCTGGCTGCTCTGTTGGCGGATTAAAACGCTGAAGCGGCAGGTGAAAATATACAAACGGAAAGACGAACGAAAACAGACGGACTCGGTCTAATTCGAAAGAAAACCGGCGTTTAAAAACAGAAGAAGAGGATCAGAGGGGACCACCGATCTTCTCCGTCAGCCAGCTTCTTTTCTCTTTCGCTTTCGGTCCCACCGCTCGATTCCACCGCTCCCCCCTTCCCCCACCCTCTTTCCTCGAGAGCTGTTTCTCGCCGGTGCAATCTCAGGCTAAATTGCCAATCAACGGGGTATTATTTTCCCGTTAGTCTCCCTGGATGACCGAGCGAGCGAGCGAGTCTAGGAGAAGAGAAGAGAAGAGAAGAGAAGAGAAGAAGAAGAAGAAGAAGAACCGGTGGCCGCGCGGAAGACGAAACGGCCCGTTGAGAAAACCACCTCGAGCGGGCAGCTTCTCCCGCGTGGCTGTGTTATCGATCCTTTCCTCCTCTCCCACCGTCATCTACCTCTCTCCCATTTTTGTCAAATCGCCGGGGTCAGTTCTTCGATCCGACCAATGACAGTCCAGAGACCGTACCGCGGCAGCCGACGCTCGTGAATATTACTCCTCCGGGGGGGGGGGGGGGGCCTTCTTCGCCGCGATGCGATGCAATTACCGATGATTGGTACCGCGCAACCGGCACCAAGATTTCGAGCGACGGGGAGAGGAGGGAGGGGGGGCAGAGGCTCGTGTCTTAATTAATCGTAATTACGATGCTCGGCCTGAATCGCGCGGAAATCATACATCTCCGTGGCTGGCAGGTGGAGTAAATTCGCGGCGCGACGACGACGGTGACGACGGAAGAAGGTTCGGCGGGTGAAAGAAAGGGCGGCGGGGTACGCGAGAGGGGGGGCAGAGGAGCAGGATGGGAGAAGGAGGAGGCAGCAAAGCTCGGAAACTCGCAGATGGTGGAAGGGAAGAAAAAGCAAAGCGCGGAACGCGAAACGTGGAAAATGTGGAAAACATGGAAGAACAGAGAGAGAGAGAGAGAGAGGAACACGCGCGCGTACGTTTAAGTATACGTACGTGCCTACGCGTCTTTTTATTCTGGTGGCTGCGCGACGGATAGCGGCAGAGGGACAGGACAGGGTAAACCTCCCTCTAGTGGTCTACAGAAGTCAGTACAGCGTGGTCTAGGGGTTTCGCGTTTCAACCACCCTCTTATATACTAATTATCATCGTCGCGCAGTCTCTTGATGTAAATGCCTGAATGCACCGGGCGTACCGAGAGGAAACGGTGGTGTAGCGGGGCGGTTGCGGATATACGGTGGTGCTGGTGCTGGTGCTGGTGCTGGTGCTGCTGCTGCTGCTGCGGTTGCTACCGTCGGTGGTGCGAGAGAAGAAGCAAGGGTAGCCGGCGAGCGACTCGCAACCGCTATTTTATATAAAAATACAGACGGCCGCTTCGTTGCTTCGAATACGCCGACTGTCGACTCTCTCTTTGCACCAGCCTCCTCCTCTTCTTCTTCAACCCTCCACCACCCTCATCCCGACCACCGTCATCGTCTTCGCGCATCTCACCCTCCTTCTCTCACTCTCCCCGCACTTTCTCCATCTAGCTGCGGCAACTCGAAGAGAAGCGGGTTAAGAGAATCCAACACTCGAGGGTTACGCGTTTAAAGCTAAAGAGGATATCGCGTCGTTTCCCGTCACACGCTCTTTCTCCGCGTCCGAAACGACGACGAATTATCCCATCTCAATCGCGGAAAGAAAGAACGGAAAGAGGAACGGCCCCCCTTCCCAAGGAGCACGTCTACGCGCCGATGAATCCGAACAAAAAGAAGAAAGAAGAGAGGAGAGGAGACCGCTGGAGTCTGGAGGTGAAATCGAAGCGAAGCGGCGCAAAGTTGCGGACTCTAATGGCAACCGAGGGGCGTCCATCCGGCTCTAAATTACAGCCGATATTAAGATGTTACGATTGCGCGGAATATTTATGCAGAGCGATCCCGGCGGGCACGCACGAACGCGTGCCATCCATCTCGTGCGCTTTCCACGGCCTTGTCTCGCTCTTTGTCGAGCCAAAGCCATCGAGATCTCGTTCGTTTACCATCTCGCTGAACACGGCGAACGATTCAATTGTTTCAATATCTAATACAAGGGCTATTTAGGAAACCGTGTCTTGGACGGCATTTCCTTGATGTAACTTGACGTGTAGAAGTAAAAGAAAGTGGATAAAGTAAAAATTGCCAGTTTATGCAAGTGATTTAAGTTCAATCGAAGTAAGAAAGTAATTAGGAGAGTAGTTTTAACATGATTGACGACGCGCGTTGCAAATTGAGCATCGTATATTATTACTATAGCACTATTCGACGCGAAATCTGAACAGCGCGATCGCGCTGCATGGTATTGAAGCGACTAAGAACTAATCCTAACCTCAAAAGTTACGTTTCTGCGTTTCTAGTACCTAAAAGGACAGAAAGCAGTATGTACTTTGAATTTTTTACGAAAACGCGTTCCATCGACGAGTCGTATTGGTCGTCAGATTAATTTTGAAGGAATTATTAGTCAACTATTACAAGTCAAGTTCTTGTTATTCAAATAATGGGGCGCTAGGATGCCAAGATGCTTTTAGAGATGCCAAAACACTGGTATACACGTTTATTGGGTCTGGCCTTTAATACGCATCCTCTACATCAGCCACTCGCGAACGGTCACGTTAGTGACTCGTCGTCGTCGTCGTCGTCGTCGTCGTCGTCGAGGAAACACGTCCGAATGGAATATCGGAACTGGGTCTGGGTTAATTCGGCGAAAACCAGAGCGAATCCCAAACGCCCGTTTGTAAACTCGGATCGGCCGTGTTACCCGCAAGTATTTCGCGCACGGGATTCGATAAATATTCTACGAAGGATGCCTCCATCGTTTCGCTGCTCGGCTCGATTTCGTTGCACGCGGTCGGCTGCGATATATCGGGGATCGCGCGCGCGCGCGCGCGCGCGTGCATCGATCGAATCGTTTCGAAAACGCTTAAATACCAACCGCGCGCGCGTCGGCTTCTCCCGAATCGAATTACTATTCTGGAAATACTATCGCCGTCGACGCGATACGCCTGTGTGTATCTCTACTCTCGCGATTATTAACGATCGCGGATCGTCGATCGCCCGCTTTCCCGTCGCTCTATCGATTTTATCGGCACGTAATCGCGTCTCTCGCGGAAAGAATCTCGCTCGCGCAAAGCGTTGCCGTCCGCGTTCGATAATCTCGTCTTTGCCCGTTTCGTTACGGCCGGAAATAAAATAAAGCTGACCCTGGCTTTGCAGCGACTTTGAGCAGCTATCCTTTTCGCGGTTCGGCGTTTCCAATGAAAATCCTCGTAGACTCGGCGAGTTTCGAACCGAGCTTGCAAACTTTTCCACGATCGGTTCTCTTAACCCTTTGACTACAAGAGGCGTACATGTGTGTATATATATATATGTAGAGAATATACAATTACACATCAATACACTCGTACAATCCGACAGTTTTATTCAAAAGCGCTGCAGTTTGTCCGATAACTCGCATAGAATCAAACTGACTTTTGTCTTTTATCACTGAAAGTGATTTTAGCGATGAGTGATGCAACGAAAATTAGCGATTGGTTGATTTGGGTCACGTGACTCGCGAGGGGGCGTGGGCTAGACCTCGAGTAGGAGTGGCGTTGTCTGGCGCCTGTAATTTGTTTTCTATCGATTCAAATGTTTGCGTATTAATAAAATTTTATGGCAAAAGAGTCGAAACAGTTGCTTCTGGGCCTTTCGGCGAGACGAATTGTACTGGTCGTGCAGTTTTCTCTTTTCTTTTCATCTTTCGACTTGGATTTGCTGACGCAGTCTCTTTTTGCCATACAAAAATGTAACAAGTTGGGCGTTTAGCGATTCGAGCAATATGTTTTATGTTTTCCCATTAACGCCAATTTTATCGTACCACCGACTTTCTTTACATTCGCATTCATTTGAAACCGCGTAGGTCAAATTTTGCGTGGTCTTTTTCCCCGCAGAGGAAAACTACCAAAATTAGTAAAACCCCAAGTTCTCTCCCAAAAGTCTGAAAGAGAGGAAAGAGATCGATCGATCGATCAGCCGGAACACGCGCGTGCATGTGTCTCGCGAACGGGGAAGAAAGTGGGATGGCGCGGCAAGGTTCCGGTTGCCCGCGGTCGTTATCCAGATATTATTATCCGCGCGAGACAATGGCCGATACACATCGATCCGACAACGTCGGACGATAGAGCGGAAAGGGAGGCCGCGCGTAACAGAGCTGTCTCATTAACAACTTGTAATGGAACGGCCCCGTATCTATTGGTTGGTTTCTCCGTTCGTTTCAAAAAGGAACGAACCCGGCGCGCGGCCCTCCGTTCTCACGCGTGTGTTTCACAAAACGAAACGCGCCGAAGGATGCACACACACAGAGAGAGAGAGAGAGAGAGGAAACAGGAAAGAGGAGCGGGCTGCTGGTTGTGTGTGGAAGAGACACGTCGAAAGGGAAGCGGTGGTGCAGGGAAGGCGAACGGCTTGGACGATACGAGAAAACGAGCGGGCACACACGAGTCGCGATACAAACGAGCGAACCCGATGGAAAACCAACGAACACGCGCACGTCCGATGGAATGCAACTTCGCCATCCGCGCATCGGCCCGCATTGTACACGCGCCATTGAAAACAACGAAACAATGCGTCGAAGCTAGGTTTTGTCCCGTGACTTCTCGCCCGTTTCCAAGCAAACCGCCAGCCACCGAAAAGCCATCGTGCCGTGCCGCGCGCCTCTTCCTCGCCGTACGCGTACGCGTACGATACGAGCGTCTGGCCACCAGCAGCCTCCGAACAGTCTGCCCCCGCATTACGCGGAATCCCTAACGACGCCTCCTCCCGTCGATACACCTCCTCTCCATTGTGTCCCCTCCCCCGTCTTTTCAATTTTCGTCCCCTCTCCCCCGCCGCCGCGTATCGCGTTGCAGAAAACGCCAACTCGTGCTTCTTCGTCCAATTCTTTCCATTCGGACACGACAGCTCACGCGTGGCGCTAGCTACTCTTTAAAGTACCCTACACACCCCCCTTCACCCTCTTCGTTTTTCTTTTTTCTTCCTTTTCCCCTCTTCCATCGATTTCACGGATTACTCACGGATTACGCGAAACGCGAGTTAGCAAGTCGGCGGATACGACGAGCGGTGATTTCTCGCGCGAGAGCGAGAGGAGGAGGGGGAGGAGGATCGTAGTAGTTCACGATCGCCGTTGGCGATCGTTTGGCTGGATAAAACCGGCGGCCGGATTATAAAAGCGGGCCGATAAACCTTTTTATTCGATTCGCGCCTCTCTCGCGCCCGGCGCAGGGAAAAAGCCGAGAGAGCGTCGCGCTGTTCCTGCGCGACCGTTTTTTCCCTCCTTCTCCTCCTCCGCCGCCGGTCGCATTTTATTTATTTCATTGGCCGCGGCGAACCAGCGATTTCGATGGGCTATCGAGAGCAGCCCGTGTAATTGGTCGTCATTTGCGGCGAATTGGCCGCCAAAAAAAAAGAAAAAAAGGAAGGAAGAAACGAGACGAAACGAAGCGGAACGGAACGGAACGGAACGGAACGGAACGAAACGCGACGCGATGCGACGACAGATAGCGGGAGCGCAAGAACCGAGGGGGGGAAACCGAGGGGGCGATCCCCGTTAAATCGGCCCTGTTTACAACGCGCGCGCGGCGAGAGGAGCTCTCCTCGCTTTTTTCGCCAATTTCTCGCGCCGGTGACTCTCGCAAAAACTTTCGTCTGGATCTCGCTCGCGCTCGTTAGCGATCGGCGAAAGAAACGCGCGTCGAAGAAATCGGAGTCGAGCGGGACAGGACGACGCGAGAGGACGACCGACTGCTGGGCACCTCTTGGGGGTGTTGGGATTAAAGCGATGGCGAGCGTTATCGCGCTGACTGTACGTACACGCACAGCCCCCCTACCCCTCCCCTTCTGCCTCCCCCCGGTTATATAGACCGGAAGAGCTTCGGCTCCGACTCGCAAACGGGCTAAAACGCCAAACTGTTTTACCGCGACAACGTGCTAACGATTAACCCACCCGGCACACGTATCGTCATACCGCGCGCGATACTAGTATGTACCTTGTATACGCGCGTACACGCTCTCTCTTTCTCTTGGTTCTACTCGTTTTCGCTCCCTTTTTCTCCCTCTCTTTCTCTCGCCCTCTATTCGCATGTGATCTCTGCCACTGTCCGGTATAAACGCGCAGCCACCTCTCTCTCTCTCTCTCTCTCTCTCTCTCTCTCTCTCTTTCGTTGCCAGATTACCGCGCGATCGTTGCTTCTCTCCTCTGGTTTCCACACTCGATTTTCGTCTCTCTTGGGTCCCTCTATCGTCTCTTTCCCGCCAGCCGAAGCGTGTCGCCAACCCTCGGCCAACCCTCTGTATCTCGCCACTCCTGTGCGCCATCGGTCTCCTCCACCTCCTCTGCCTCTCGCCAACCTCGCTCTGCCTCATCCTCCGCCACCCTCTCCTCCTCTTCCTCTCGTCGATTCTCTCTCTGCGATCCGGCCTCTCTTTCCCTCTCGACGCCCCCGACACCCGATACTCGACACCCGATACCTAATTATGTTAAACGCTTCCGGATTTTGCGGCCGGATTATGCGGCCTCGTTGCCCTCGCGCGCCACTCCTCTCTCTCTCTCTCTCTCTCTTTGCGCTTCTCTTTCCCTCTGCCGCTTTCGTTCCACGTTCATCACCTCTCTGTTCTTTCGCTGTTCTTTCCATCCAACCCGCGGCTCGAAAAGGACTTTCAGCCGCCGTTTCCGCGACTCCAACTTTAAGGAAGGACTCGAACCGCAAGGATCGAACGACGACTTTTTCCTCCGGAGCAACGTGGAAAAAAACGCGTGGCGCGGTGTACCAAAAGAATCCGCAGCAACGAGGGAACAAAGGGGTTGGTTGGCGCGAGCGTTTTAATTTCTCTGTAATCGCCAGGCAAGTTTGGCGCGTGCCAGATTCCACCCTTTCGACGCGACGCCCCCCCCCCTCCCCCCCCCCTCTTCGTTCGCGTTCGTGCCCGCTCGATTCGCTCTCCCGCACCGACATTCCGCGGAGCCGCGATTTTCCTGCGGATGCTTTCCCAACCCTCCTCCGTTCTTCTCTCTCCTCCGCGATCCCTCCGATTTTTTCCCGCTTTCTCAATTAGCGGTTGCGCCAAAGTAGGCGTCGCGCGAAGAAACTGCGCTCGGGGACAATCGACCCAAGATACCGATCTTCCTCTCTCTCTCTCTCTTTTTCTTTTTCTCAGCACAGTGCTGAAAGATTCAGCGTGGGAACAATTTTTATTCGCTTTTTTCGCGTTAAAAAGTAATCTTTTATACAAATAAATGTCTCTTGTGAAAATGGCAATTATAAGCTTTGTCTTGCTTTGTCTCACTCCGTTTGTAGTGTTCAATATATGGCAAATGGCGAAAAGATGATAACTTTTCTCTGAATGAAAACTTTTTCGGAAAGAATTTTGTTTGCTTCTTTTTTTAAGTCTTTCGCGTTAAAAAGTACTTTTTTACATAAATAAATGTCTCTTGTGAAAATGGTAATTCCAAGCTTTGTCTTGGTTTGTCTTAGTTTGACTCACTTCGTTTGTAGTGTTCAACATATGGAAAATGATAACTTTTCTTTGAATGAAAACTTTTTCGGAAAGAATTTTGTTTGCTTGTTTTTTTAAAGTTTTTCGAAATAAAAGGTAATTTTTTACACAAATAAATGTCTCTTATAAAAACAGTAATTCCAAGCTTTGTCTTGGTTTGTCTTAGTTTGACTCACTTCGTTTGTAGTGTTCAACATATGGAAAATGGCGAAAAGATAACTTTTCTTTGAATGAAAACTTTTTCGGAAAGAATTTTGTTTGCTTTTTTTTTAAGTCTTTGGCGTTAAAAAGTAATTTTTTACATAAATAAATGTCTGTTGTGAAAATGGCGAAAAGAATGGAAACTTTTGCAAAAAGAATTTCGTATTTTGCCATTTTCACTTTGTTAATGGGTTTTTTTTACGTAAATAAATATATTTTATAAAAATTATAATTCTAAACTCCGATTCAGACTGTGACAGATTCCTGGGGATAATTCTTGCAACGATGCTGCTACTTTTCAAACTCAAACGTTTCCAAACGGATAAAAATTAGATAGGAAATAATTGAAATTTTAATCATCGTCATCCGGTAATTTTAAAGGTGTCGTAACACTAACCTCATCTCGTGGAAATAAAAGCAGAGAGACAAATATTTATAACACCTGTGACAGGTGTTCGGAAAGGAATGCATCAATTTTTAAACGTTTAATTTCGCGCTATATTTTTAACAACAAACTGATGTACTTTACATCGATCTACAAACTACGTTACGTCGTGACACGAGATTCCTCGGATCTCGCATTGTAAAATATTAAAGGCGCCGCAGCACTAAACTCATCTTGTAAAAATAAAACTAGAGAGACGAATATTACAACACCTGTGGCAAGTGTTCGGAAAGAAACGCATTAATTTTTAAACGTTCGATACCGTTTCGCTTCAATTTTAACAACAAGTTAATGCATTTATACATCGGTATACAAACGTTATGTCATTAATACAACTATTTCAAAACAAGATTCTTCGGGTATTTTCCGCATCGATTCGAACGCTTAGCGCGCGCCAAAATTCGACCGCTTCAATTATTTTTCTGCGTAGAAACTGATCGGAGCGCGAACCAAGCGTTGCGACGTCCAAGCGAGAATAAGATGCGAGATAAATATTGCAGAGGGCATTGGCGAATAAAGATCGAAACCTCGCCACGTCCTTGAAAGTAAAATAACATATTTCATCGAGCGGGTTAATAAATAAGATTTTAGCCAACGTGCCATTTATCTACCGATCTGACCTACATCCGTCAGACGTCCGTGCAATCAAATTCTTTAATATTGTATCGGTCGTTCGATTCAACTTTTTATCTCCACCCACCCCCGTCGTCGTTCTCTATTCGATTATAAATAATACCTGTGTGTGTGTGTGTGTATTTGCTCGCGTCTGCTCGAGATTAACCGTGGAGAGTACGTTTCGAAAGCTTGTAAAGGTACGAAAAGGATAAGCTTTCGAAATTAACACCAAAACTACCAAAATGGTCGAAACGACCAATTTGCAATTCGTGAAATGTGTAAATAAAAGTGTTATAAAGTGTTTTTTTTTTTTATCACTGAAAGTGATTTTAGTAGGGGTAAGCCAGGAAGTCGGGCCTCTTTAGGTGCAACGCTGATGCAACGAAAATTAGCGATTGGTTGATTTGGGTCACGTGACTCGCGAGGGGGCGTGGCGTAAACCTCGAGTAGGAGTGGCGTTGTCTGGTAGATCTACTGAGCGATCGCGCCTGTAATTTGTTTTCTATCGATCCAAATGTTTGCGTATCGATAAAATTTTATGGTAAAAAAGTCGTCTTCATTTCTGGGTCTTTCAGTGAGACGAATCGTACTGGGATACAAGTCGTGCAGTTTTTTTTGGTGTTAAAAGTTTGATTTGAAATTCTCTGTCCGTTGTTATCTCTCTTCTCGACGAAGATATCTATATATATGTGTAATTTCTTCTTATCTAAAAGTTTGAACGACACTTGCATCAAATTGACAAATGACTGCATTACTTTCGCAAAGGGATCTTTTGTTTCATAACCGGTTATTTGACCGAATATGGTCGAATAAATGGTAATCTCGCACTTTTTCAAACTTAAGCGTCCGTCGCCATTCCCTCTACCAATTTTTAGAACTGGGACTCACTCTGAGCCGAAACGTGACACTTGCACGATACAAAGCGAGTGACAATACCCGACACCGATATTTCGGCGCTATTCGCAGAATATACTTATAAAGCGTCTGCTCTCGAGCGAGGATTATCGAACGCATTTCCAGCTTCAGCAAAGTGTCGCGTAACTTTGGGAGAAAAAAAAAGTACCGATCGAGGATTTTGCTGTCCGTTGGGACCTTGGGTTGCGCGAATGAAAAGAAAGGGACCGCGGCAGGCTGGCCCTCACGATAACGAATCGAGAATCGGCGTATCGGCGTATCGGCCATTGAATTTACGCTTCGAATTAGATAATGCCGTTGACAGCGACGCGGCGTCGCTGTGGAACGATGATACGCGTATATACGGTAGCGCGCGACTCGCAGGATTATCGCGACCGTTTCGGTTTAGTTTCGATGCGGCTTGCGATACGTTTAACTCGCTTCCCCCCGTCCCCCGTGTTCCCATTCCCATTCCCATTCCCATTTTCATCCCCCTGCCCTTTTCTCTCTCACTCTTTCTCATTCTCCCTCTGGCTTTCCGTCTCTGCCTGCCTCTCGGGCCGAATCGGGCGACAAATCTGCCGGAAGATTCGCCGGTGGCCGACAGAGAGAGAGAGAGAGAGAGAGAGACTCTATCACGCGTTTGCGCGCGAAAACCAGAAATCGAGCAAAATCGCGGTGTGGCGGGAAAGCAGAGTTTTTCTTCTTTTTTTTTTCTTTTCTTTTTTTTTCTGCAACGAGCGCCGCGACGTCGATACGTGTTTTCCCTGCGATACGTGCGGCTGGTCGCCGCGCTTTTTTAAAATATTTCTTCCCCCTTGGTTTCTGTTATATTCGCTTGTGACTTAACGTCATAAACGCCAGCCCGGGCAAAAACGCGTCTGGAGTGGCTCGTAGCTCTGGCAAACTGTTCAGGAATAATTAACGTTTGTTTTACAGCGGCCCCCCCCCGCCCCCCCCCCCGCGGATCGCGTTAAGAGTCCGCACAATAGCGTGCACAACTAAGAGAATAATTATACAGAATTTCGCCTCGCCTCGCCTCGCCTCGCCCGTTAAGACTGAATCTCGCTCTGAACTTTGCCAATTCGATGACTTTTCTAGCCGAGATTTCTTTGAAATTTACGTCGCTCGAAGTTAAATCGGCTCGCGATCGATTCGATTCCGCGGGATTTAAAAAAAGAGAGTCAACGCCCCCTCCGGCAACCCACATCGCCGAAAGCGATCTTAATTCGATCTTTTATTAATACCGGCGTGTGTATGTAAGTCTCCGATATCGGCAGATAGATAGATAGAGAGAGAGAGAGAGAGAGAGAGAGATACGATAATAAACTCCACGTACGAAAATAATTGACGACGCGAGAAAACAGAGTTTCGCGGAATGATCAACACCGATAGAACGTATTTCCGATCGGCGTTGCCTCGTATGATTTATTTGCTTTGATTAAAGACGATCCAAGTGCACGCACTTACTGACGGCGGATCATTAGCACTACTACAGAGAACTACCACGCCAAGTCAAAGTGACTGGTTTGACTATTTCAAAATTCCTACTTTGCGTTACATTTTTCACCCATGATGATGTAATGACTTTTGCAGCGATAACTAAAGGAATAATATTAAGAATTTTATTTATTTCTTTTTTTCATTTGTTCAAAATGAAGATAATTTTGTATCGTGGTATATTCGTACCGATATCAGTCAAAGTGCAAAAGGAAATTTCACGGAAAAGGAAATTTTACTCCGTGTTATTCAGTATTCGAATTTCGACGGTGTCAATTATCGGGAAAAATCCGGAACGGAAATATCTTTACTTCATTTAGATATGGAGACGCAGAACGTGGATGTTTTGTTTATGAGATTTTATTTCGCGCGCCACGTCTTATCGTATCTGATAGCGCGTAGCGTAAACATAGACATCGGAGCAGCTGAGCATGCCGTTGCACACGGTCACTCCGCACTTTTGTTTCGTACAACGATATTTCATAAGCCCAGAAAACGACAAAACGATTGAAAACCTCTGAATTATTGCGAAAACTGAACAATATACTAATGAAATGCTGGGATACGGCGAGGATGAAGGATTCCACGACTGTGAAAGTGAACCAGAAGAAAATGAAATTGAGTTCGAAACACAAATCCGTCAGGATTGAAAAGAGTAACGAGCGCTTACCCGAAACGGTTGAATTTTATAGCGAGACTAAATTTGGCGTAGATATTACAGACCAAATGGCAAAGAAATATAGGGGCAAATCAGGATCGAAAAGATGGCTTCAAATATTTTTCAACATATCAGATTTAGCTGGCACAAATGCCTGGATCTTACACATAATGAAACAGCAGCTAAAAAGATATC
Organism: Melipona bicolor; assembly: GCA_030673865.1. Taxonomy (NCBI): domain Eukaryota; kingdom Metazoa; phylum Arthropoda; class Insecta; order Hymenoptera; family Apidae; genus Melipona; species Melipona bicolor. The sequence continues at coordinate 634,784 of JAHYIQ010000042.1, read as the reverse complement.
CGGAAAAGATGAACTTGTCACTGAAAATGGCAACTTTTTCGCCATACAATTTTATTAATACTACTCGAGGTCTACTCCACGCCCCCTCACGAGTCACGTGACCCAAATCAACCAATCGCTAATTTTCGTTGCATCAGCGTTGCACCCGAGGAGAAACAAAGGTTCCCTGTTCCTTTTATTTGCAATTTTCTCGACGAATCTCATTGTCACCGTTTGTTATTATAGAAAAGTTCAAAAACTTTTCGCAGTTGGAAGATTACTACGATCCAGTAACTGGGTACTTTTGACAAAGACGTGATTGGTCAGAATGTAGAAAATACGTGCAAATATCGAAAATTTGCAATTTGCGATTCTCACGCGTACGCGCGCGCGCAGGTACATGGGGTCAGAGTTGCGATCAGCTGGTGAAACTTGCCCGATCCCACTGCCAAACAGGCGCGAGTCAATGCTCGAAGGTAAATATACCGTGTGCTTAGGATAATAGATTTAAAGTGGGAGGCTGTTTCAACGAATGTAAGCAGCACGTTCGACGCAAGAACGGGAGACAAAGAGTTGAACGATTGGGGGGAGAGGGTGGCACCGCAGCGAGCAATTAATACCCCTCCGCCGTTAATACCACGCACACCGGTAACGGTGTGTGTCTATACACGTATCTACGTGTGTCTCGCCATTCTCCTCGCATCTATAAATATTGGAACCGCGAAGACCTAGTTGGAAGAAACGCCACACCGCGCGTTTGTATTTATTTACAAGCGATGAAAACGGGCACGTCTCTTATTCAGTTCCCTCCCCCGGCTCCCCTTTAAATTTAGATTAACCGTCACAGTTTCTGGAACGCGACATTGAAACAACAAACGCCCACGCAACGCGCGTGATGGGACGAAGATTGCGCGACGCGTCGACGTGGCAAAGGAGAAGAAGAAAGAGAAAGAAAGAAACGAGAGAGAGAGAGAGAGAGAGAGAGGAGAAAACCTCCGGCGGTTCAGCGAGGTTGGCCGCGCGGCGTGGCACGCGCTTGCGGACGAGATCCGGTCGTCGTTCTTCGGGGTTTTCGTTTTAATTGTCGACGACCGGTCGTCAACGAGGCGTAAACGTTGGCGCGCAACACGTGTACGGTGGCGTTAATTGCCCGATAAAAATCACAACACGCCACAGGCCGAGGCGAAAGCGAACCGGCGAACCGGCGGCCTAGGTCGCGTGGTCGTAAAATTAAAAATGCCACGCTTCCGTCGAGGATCGCGTTAGTCGACCATTAATTCATTAATTATAAGGGCACGCGCGTGTGTCGCGCGGCCATGCAACGCTGCTCAAAGCTGAATCGCGAAACGGCACTCGCCCCTTTTCTCGCCTTTTCCTCTGTTTTCTCTCCTTTCTTTTTCTTTCTTTTTTTTCTTTCTCGTTTTCCACGCCGGTATTTTCCATTATTCGTCGCACGCGCGTTCCGCCACCTCTGCTCCGTGTAACGACTGTGTCGACTCAATGTCCCGTCGCGATCTCCGGATTTGGCGGCGGGCGATGGCCGATTTCCAGTCCAAGAACCGAAACGAACGCAAGGGACACGAACGAAGGTCCGCGGGTCGAAGGTTAAAAACGAAGCGACGCAGCTTCCTTTGGCGTGTGCGCGCGTTTCTGGCAACCCTCTCTCTTTTCCCGTGGATCTTTTCACGGCGCGGAGGGGACGACTCTCTCTCTCTCACGGCGGCCGGGTCGAGGCGCGCAAAGGTAGAGAGCTGGGGTGGTTTTACGACGAGCGAAACGCACCGCTCGTTCCTCACCCTAGCGCTCGCTCGGCTCTCGCGCCCTCGCGCCCTCGCGCCCTCGCCCATCCCCGCGCGCTCGCCCCTGCTACCGAGACATAAACTTTATGGTGTTTATGAATATTTATATTAATCTACATTTTATGCCGGCGTCTACGCGCGGCACTGCCAACGGGGCGTGCGTGTGTGTGTGTGTGTGTGTGTGTGAGTGCGTGCGTGTGCGAGCGAGCAACGAGAGGAGAAGAAAGAAAGAAAGAAAGAAAGAAAAAAAAAAAAAGAAAAGAGGAGAGGAGACACGGGCAAAAACGGCCAGCGTTGGGACGAGCCAGCCGTAGCGACGGAGAAAAAGGACTAGAGCGAGGGCACCGGGGTTTTATCCAAGCGACGAAGAAAGTACCGGGCGATGAAAAAACTTGGATAATAATTTACATCGACGAGCGGCCGAGCGTCTGCGCGGTAATCGTTTCTTCTTCGTTTCGGTGATAAACGTTCTCCGTCCTTGCTGCCGCGCGAATCGAATCCTTTTTTTTTTTTTTCCCTCCCTTTCTTCATTTCTCTTTCGTTCTTCTCGCGAAGAAGAAGACGACGACGACGACGACATCGAGCGTAGCGTTCGGTAACGGTAACGACAACACACGCGTAGGAGAGCGGAGGGAGGACGAAGAGGCCGACGACGAGGCTCGAGCGGCTCGAGCGGGTTCGCGGTGGCCGCCGCCCGCCGCAACAGGAAGTCTTCGGTGTTCGGCAACGACGCCAGATCGATATACCTCGAGGAGACTAAGGCTCCGCCAATGGCTATTATCTCACGCGTATATATGCATCGCTCCCGTGCATTGCTCGGTACACTGAATTCCCCGTCCACAAATACGTAGGTACACGTATGCCTACGCGTTACTTGAGCGCACCGACGCGCATACCTCCGGCCCGCGGCCCCCCGCCGCCCCCCCCTCGCCCACCATCGCGTTGCTCCCCGCGCGCGCGGCCCTCGCGGCGGCCTCGTCGCCACTCGCTCCTGCAGCACGCCACATCCTCGCGCGCGCGCGCGCGCACCTTCCATATATACATACACATACATACACATATGCATACACATGTGCATGTATACACGCATCTATACGTACGAACACGCGTACGTAACGTAACGTAACGTAACGTAACGTACGTACGTACGTACGAACGCGTACGAACCGTACGAGCGCTAGCTCTCGCGAGCGCGCGCCCGCGTGCACGCCGTGAGGACACGCACACCGCGGAAGCGAGTATAACCGGGCGGCCATCTTGGATATTAGCCAACCAGAACAATAGTATACACAATAGTACGCGAGCTAGCGAGCACAGTGTTTGGTACCACCCCGACCCTCCGAGTTCTCTCATCCCCTCGTCCTGCCTCAACTCGCTCTCTCACCCTCCCCCCGACCACCCGCCCCTCCTCCTCCTCCTCCTCCTCCTCCTCCTCCTCGTGCTCCTCGTCCTCGTCCTCACCCCCTCCCCCTCCTCCACCTCCACCGGCCCGCGCCTCCTCCACTATTCTCCACCGCCACCTTCCGCCGCCGCCGCCGCCGCTCGCGCTCCACCGCCGTCCACACGATCGGCCAGAGGATCGCCTCTTTCCAACAACCCCTACCAGCCTTAACTCGTTGCCTCCTAACCCACTACCCACCCTTCTTCCTATCTACCTACCTACTACTCTCTGCCTACCCTCCTGTCCATCCTCTGCCACCCTCTATAACCGCCTCTTATCCACCGCTTAACGCGCTCGCTGAAACACGCGTCGTCTTTCTTCTCCTCCTCTTCGATCGCCTCTTCCTTTTCCCTTTCTCTCTCTCTCTTTCTTCTTCCTCTGACCTCTCTCTGCCTCTCTCTACTCCCTTTTCTCTCACTCTCTCTCTCTCTCTGTCTCTCTGCCCCTCGTCTTTTCGACATCGATCGCCACGCGATAGCTATTCTCTCTCTCTCTCTCTCGCCGTCTCTCTCTCAAAGTCGAATCTCGCGTTCGAATCGCAGCCGCGATAATAACCTACGTACCGCCTCGTTACCCCCTCGGCTGAACGAACGAAGGCATAGAATCAACAGAAATATCCGACGCAGCAGCAGCAGCAGCAGCCTTTGCCGGTCTACCAAGCGACAAGTTTTCGGCCCGAAACGGCCAACGAAAACCTTCGCCACCCCGATGTGAGGGGGGATAGGAACGAGCAACAGAAAAAGTGGAAAAGGTGGAAAATTGGCGACGATGTTGGTCTTTCCCTGGAAAGTTGCCTTCTTCTTCTCGTGGCTATCGATCGAAGGCGCAGTAGCATCGTTTCGCCGCGTCCGAAAGATACATACACGCCACGACGAGACGGAGTATCGCGTCTGGACCGGTACTACTCCGGGCCGGGCGTTGAACGAAAACTTGCCACCTCTTGTCTCGCCTCGTCTCGCTCCCCTGGGCCTCGCGGGCTTCTCCCCCCCACTTTCCACTTTCCACCGAGGGAAAAGGCAGTTGCGTCGAGGAGTTGGAGCGATCGTTTGCGTAAATATTTTTTGTAAAAGAAAGAAAAAGAGGAAAGAGACTTTGCGGTATCGTAGATTCTTTTCTCTCGTGGATCGGGGTTAAATTTCTTCGATCGTTCGTCGAGGATGGCGACGACGACGACGACGACGACGGCGACGACGACGGCGACGGCGGATGCATTTTGCACCGACTGTACATCCTATTCGCGCACGTGAATATATTAGGGTGGTTCTGCTCCCCCTTGGAACTCAAACACATACAAATTAACGATATTACTCGTACGTACGCGTGCTTACTGTCTACGTTGGCCGGAGAGAGAGAGAGAGAGTGAGAGAGAGAGAGACATAAAACGCGGCTGGCACGGTGTGGCGTATAACGCGCGCAAAGGGGTGGAGCAGCCTACACCGCGCGCGCGGCCGCCCACACACAATCGCGGTGCACACTTTGCACGGTTCGGGCACGGTGTGCGTAACCGCGTACCACGGGGATGAAATATTATAATACGTCACTTGGCAACTGTGCCGCGCCATCGAGCGCTGTATACCAAGTTTCAAATACGCTAATTCGAAAGCCACCCCTCGGCTCGTGCGTTCCTCCCTGCGCACACCGCAATCGGAATCGCGGGACTTCTTTTTCATTTAACCCCTTCCCCACCCGTCCCCCCTCGACATCCCATCGCCGTCGCATCGCTACCCCTATTCGCAGCTTACGTTACGCGCGTAGTCTCTCTCTCTCTCTCTCCGGTTACACCCGGAGACGTCGCGTTTCACGTTCCCCGCGACAATTTTTCTCCCTCTCTCTCTCTCTCTCTTTTTTTTTTTCTGGAATCTGACTTTTGAAAAAATACAAACTTTCCTCCACCTCCTCGAAAACGGGGGTTTTCGCCGAGGCATCGGGACGCGACGGTATTTTACACCCTCTCTCTCTCTCTCTCTCTCTCTCTCTTTCTCTCGGCTCCTCTCTCGTCGCCGGTGTGTCTGCGCGCCGGCCAAAGGGGGATCGCAACCCTACTGGAACCACTCCGACGACGAGGAACGCGCGCCGCGCTAAATTCACCACCGGCGTGTCGAGTGCACTAGCGAACAGGCCCAGAAGGGCGCGAGGGGGGGGGGGGGCAGGGGAAAGCCATTTGCGATACGCGACTCGTCTCTAATTTACTTGGCGGAATAAGAATCTCGGTTCCCGCGACCGACCGGTCGGCCACTTTTCTACTCCGACTGTGGAAATTTACTTTGCGCGCGCGTAAAAGCGACCGCCGGCGTAAGGCGTGTGTAACTCGCTCGTCGCTTTCCGCGAAAGACGCCCGGTATACCACCCCAGCCCCCGCTGTGCCTATTCGCCAGGGTGTGGTTTGATTAATGACCTATTCGATAGCCCTCTCCTCCTCTCCCGCTCTACCGAGCGTGCTATCGAATTCTACGTAAATACACTCGCACTCGCGGCCGTAAGCCTCGCTCGCTCGGCGAGTAAATGCGCCGCTATCTGCCGCTCGTTCTCTTCTCGTCCGCTTCGCTTCGGAGAAGAAGAGAGTAAAGGGGGGTAAACACAGGGAGCGAGCGAGCGAGCGAGCGAGCCGGGGGAAAAAGGGAAAACAGAACGAAGCGGTGGAGAGCGCGCTTGCATAGGTGTGCTCGTCTACTTGGCGGTGTACCCGCCGCACCCCCTGCTGCGAATAAAGCGCGACGCGTTAAATTTACAGCGACGAATATTCGCAACTTTGGCAATTTCGGGGGCGCGTTCGAGAGATCGAGGACGGGCCCGGCGATCCGTGCCCGCGAAACGCTTTGTGACAAATTTGCCTCGATATCTGTGGAAACTCTCCTCCTCCGAGCTGGCTGGCTGGCTGGCTGGCAGGCTCGAGCGCGCTCTAATCGAAAGGAAACATGGCGTCGCATATAAATAAGAATTTATAGACGATGAAAAATGCGGACGAAAGTTGGAGTTTCGCTCGAGTTTCCCATCCACCCTCCTCCTCCTCCTCCTCCTCCTCCTCCTCCTCCTCTCTCTCTGGCAATCTCTCTTCTCTTCCCTCGCTTCCCTCAGTCTTCTTCCTCCTCCTCCTCCTTCTCCTTCCGTTCGCCCCCTGCCCCCCACTCCTCGCCCGCCGTTTCGTTCGTCTCGCCCTCCCCCTTGCCCGCCGCGCTACTTTCTACGTCATCCTTCTTTGCTCGGCCGCTCTCGCGCTCTCTCGCGCCGGCGAGCACACCCACCCGCCGGAGGAAGAAAGGGAGAATTTACGGTACGGAGTAAAAGTTTTGCGCGAAAAGCGAAAACTCTCGCTAATGGCTGTTTTTCTTGAGCGGAATACTTAAAGAGAAGGGAGAAAAAGTGGGAAAAAAAAGAAAAAAGAGAGAGAGAGAGAGAGAGGAGAAGGGGGTTGGTGGCAGGGGAGGAGAAAGGACGAGCGGCGAAACGAACGAACGAACGAACGAAACGGTGGAAATAAAAACGAGAGAGAGTTACTTCGGCGGCAACCGCCCTCTTCTTCGTACTTTGCGGAAACGGCAAGAGTAAGAAGGCGTAATTTGCCGCTATTAGGCGACACCCTTCCTTCCTCCCTTCTTTCTTTCTTTTCTTTTCCTTTTCTCGGCAGCTATTTTACGCGTCGCCTACGTACGAATCGAAACCGACTCCACCGGACGCGGGCTTTCTTCTTCCTGGGGATACTATTGCACCCCCGAGTGAGAGAGAGAGAGAGTGAGAGATCATCGCGCCATCCGTGATGGTATATCCACCGACCGTGCCTCTGTCTTCGAAAAAGAAAAGAAAAGAAAAGAAAAGAAGAGAAAAAAAAAAAAAAAAAAAAAATGTTTCAATCGGAGCGCGTACGCGTTTGCCCTCGCCGGCCGGCAACTTTAATTATACGGCTACGGAACGAGGAGATAGCGGTTCGATGCTCGGCCAGCATATCAAGATAATGGCTTCCATCGGCCGATGGTTCGCATATACCAATCCGCGGTAAGGGGTTGCGCTTGATTTCCATTGCATCGCGTTATCCCTCGCCGCTCGACCAGTCGACCAGTCGACCAGCCGAGCGGAACCGTTCGTTCTCTCCCTTTGTACCCCTCCTCTCTTTGGCTCTTGCTCTCGCGCAACGATGATACCCCGATGATACCACGATGATACCCACCACTGGTCCAACTTATTTATCGAATATTCTTGGCTCGGACGGATCCTTCCTTGCGACCAAGTCGAGCGTCTGACTAAACTCTCGCGGGTTTACCGAGAGCTCGTCTCGGTGATTCGAAAACCCGAGGAAAAACGGCGAGCGGACGGGATCGCGGCACCAACACGCGGGAAACAATTAATTTAAATGTAATTTTCCACATTTAATTCCAACGGCATTGCCGCGAAACTTTTATAATCCCTTTTTCCTTTTTTTCTCCCCTCTCCCCCCCGTCTCCTCCTTTTTTCCCTCTTTTTTTTTTTTTTTCCTTTTTTAAATCGAAACGAATTAATTTACCATACGATATGATATCGCCGGCATGCGTAGAACCGCACAAAAATGTAATCGACGAGAAAAACGAGGGATTTTAATTATTTCAACGGTGAATTTTTTAGGGGTTCGTTTGTAATACGAATGAAAAAGCTTCGATCGTTCTCCGTTGACGGATCCCGACCGCCGTTCCGTCCCCCGCGCCTCTCCCCGCGCGCCTCCCCCCGCGCGCCATTGCCGCTAATTACGAATTCGAGATTATTAATCACGATCGTCAAGGAACGTATCGTTTCATCCCCTCTTTCTTTTTCTCTCTCTCGCCCCCTACCCCGTATCGTTTCTCGCAGTTGATTTTCAGCCACCGATTTCAGCGCGATCGAACACGCGTGTGACGAAACACGAGATCCTCTCCGCGAGTCACGCGAAACTTGAAATTCATTTCCCTTTAAAGTCGTTTTAAAGTCTCCCCTCTCTCTCTCTCTCTCTCTCTCTCTGCCGCGTGATTTCTACGAACGCGATAAAGCGATAATGTTTTCCCGAGCGCGAGCTTGATACCGCTGTAACGCCGACTGTATTAGAACAAAACGTGCGCTCGGCGAACGGTTGGAGAGAGAGAGAGAGAGAGGAAGAGGGAGGGGGAGAACCGGAGCGGCACGTTGACGCACGTCAATTTGACGGGCATGCAATACGTCAAATTTGCCGCACCGCGTCGGATTCGCCGTGCATCGAACGGTGGTGATGCACTCTCTCTCTCTCTCTCGTTCCGCGCTGGTTCGTCACTCGCCACCGCTTGGCCTCGCCTGGCGTCCCGCGGCCAAAGCCCAAAACAGAAGGTGAGGAGAAGAGAAAAGAATCGCGTTACGCGTGGCCGTGTCTTTCTTTTTTTTTTCCAAATCACGCGCGAGAGAGTAGGTAAGTAGGCGAAGGAGAGCGTCGATATTTAAAAGGAACGCGCGCCCGATAAGCCGATTACACAAACCGCGTAACAGGAAGAAATAAACGAAGCGGGCCGCTTCTTCTTCGAGAAACATTTCATTCGCCAGGCGGCGGTTAGAGCTTCTCTTCTTGGGAGGGGGGCAGAAAGCCGCTTATAATTCTCGGAAAAATAATTAGAGCCGCGTTTATTAGCCGCGGGTTCGGGCTAAGGATTAAGTCGACGACGAATTCACCGCGTCGAAAGACGATTAAACCGTCGTTCGTTCGATCTGTTCCCCAACAACTCGAGAAATCATCGATTAAATCTAACCAAACTTCTTAATTTTACTTTTTATCGCTGAAAGTGACTTTAGCGGGGTAACCCAGAAAATCGGGCCTCTTCAGGTGCAACGCTGATGCAACGAAAATTAGCGATTGGTTGATTCGGGTCACGTGACTCGCGAGGGGGCGTGGGGTAGACCTCGAGTGGGAGTGGCGTTGTCTGGTACGTTCAAACGTTTGCGTATCGATAAAACTTTGTGGCAAAAAGTCGAAACGGTTGCTTCTGGGCCTTTCTATATTCTATCGCGCAACTTTCTTTATGTAATATTCAACACAACAGCAATAAAAGCCTTCATTTCCGCAACCGTAACGTCGTTCCCAATTTGCCCAGGTATATTTGTTTCTTACCAACGGTATGTTTGGCAAATAAACTCGTTCGCTGTCTAACGTTCCAAAATAAGCAAAAGTATTCAATTATCCGTGAGCTAGGTTGTACTTTGAATCCAGTTGAAAAATTCATCCCCGCTCAGGAATGCTGTTTTCCTCAAGGATTCGTTGCCAGACAATTCTCACTATGTATTACATAATATCATTTACTTTTATCTTCCTCGCTGTCACTGGAATTATCGAATTAAAGTTTTCCTGCCTTTTTACATTTTGATCTAGGATAATGTCAATTGTCAGAATCGACGCTCAAAATAATCACCATCAAAATTATTTTCTATCTTTTTTTTTTTTGACAAGAGTAACAAGACTCGCGCGTACATATCCGTGTACCTCCGGAAAATTTTATTTTACCGCGAGTCAAACAATTTTCTTACCGTACAAAGATTAATCTTCGATCAAGGGATTCGGCGAATCTTTTTTGTCACAAAGCTAAATAATACATCGGGTATCCGATTTTACCCTACTTTTCCCTCAACCACTAAACTAATTACGCGAGTTATTTTCCAGCTGATGCTCGAACAGCGATAATAACTCAGAGAGAGAGAGAGAGTGAGAATCTCGTCCGAATATTTACCCTCGATCAAAGTTTCAGTAGCGGGTATACATTTCGCTCGCGCGGATCGACCGTCTTTTGGTCGATCGTCTACGAACGCAGAAAGAGGAGAGAAAGTTTCGACGTTTCGTCAAAGGTCACGAACGAAGGAAGGAAGGAAGGAACCGGATCGGTTGGAAAGAAGGGCTACAGTCTAGAATCTACCTAGAGAGAAGCGCAAAAAAAGAAGAAAGAAAAAAAAAAAAAAAAGAGGAAACGGGGTGGCGGCGCAAGCGGAGACGTACGTACGTACGTACGTAGGTACGTAGGTACGAGGAGGAGTAGTGCGCCGCAGCCCCTCTACACTCTGCGCGTTCCGCGCGTTCAACACGACGGGAAAGAATCCGTAGTGTAAATAAAGACCCGTTGGCAACGCTCGGCGAATGTTTGCCGAATGCATTAAGGCGGTAAGAGCAGTGCCCGGCGGATAGCTGGTCGTGACGCGATGTATCGCGCAACACGCGAGGAGCCGAGGAGCCGAGGAGCCGAGGATAGGGCGACGACAGAGAGAGGGACGGACGGACGGACGGACGGACGGACGGACGGTTGGTTAAAAGGGGGCCAGGGGATCGGCGACGATGCGGCTTAAGGCCTGTGTACCGCTGGCGAGCTTAACGTTTTCGAGGGGCAAAAGGGGTTCAGGACGTACAGATGACACGGTCTCTCGCCTCTGTACACGCGCGCGCCTCTATCGAACCTAGCCAACGCAACGTAGGCATATATCCGTGCGGCAGGAGAGCACGGGGGGACGGGGGGACGGGGGGACGGGGGGACGGGGGGCTGGGGGAGCGTGCTTCGAGCTCTTCTCTCTATCCGCCGCTCCTACCCTTTGTCTATGTCTTACGGCTTACATATAATTCCGTGTTTGCGGAAAAGATCGGCAACCCGTATCCGGGCAGAGTACGCTGCTCGCCGAGTGCCGCGTACCCCGCGAGCGCGGGCGCGCGCACGGATTTTTAATATGTCGCGTCGTAGGTGGATAAACGCACGAACACGACCGCGATCGCGACCGCGACCGGCTTCGCGACAGAGACGCCTCTTCTTCTCTTCTCTTCTCTTCTCTGCTCTTCTCTTCGTCCTCGCACACGCGCGCGCGTCTCTTTTTTTTTCCCTTCCATTTTGCCGTCTACTTCCCCGCCCGTTCTCTCTTCTATCGCGGATCACCGACCAAGCCGGCATAATTAAAAATAGCTCTATTTTAAAATGCTGATCGCCCCGACCGGCCCCCCTCTCTCTTACTCTCACTCTGCCTTCGAAATTTCCCAACCGCAATACAACCCGGTTCCCAGCCAGAGCGTCTCGCGCCTCCGTGCCCTCTCCTGCGCCGAATAATTGCCGACCCGACACAACCCCATCTCACCTCATCACCCCCGACATCACCCTCTCTCTCTCTCTCTCTCTCTCTCAGCTCTCGTCGTTAGCTCGCTTCGAGTAGCAGTTCGCCGCTGTTAGAAAAACCGCCGTGTCGCAAAGTCTTTGCGCCTTGTCGTCTGAAACTACCAATTTGGCTCCTGTTGTCTTTCCCCCCCTCTTTGTTCTTCGGTATCTTCAACATCGTAATAGATACCGTGAAATGAGTACGTATTTTTTAGAAAACACGGATTGTGTCAACAGAGAGAAAGAGAGAGAGAGAGAGAGAGAGAGCAGAGGAGAAGGAGGAGGAGATCCAAGCCGTGAACGCGGCAGAATGGGCGTAGACGGAGCGGCGGCAGAGACCTGGGGGGTGAGTTATAAATTATAAGGCATTAGGGGGCCGGGCTGACTCCGGGTGGATGTGCTCGTCGGATGTGTAAGGGGATGATTATGCCTAATGGTGAGATATTACCCGACTGGTATTACTTGGACACAGGCGCGGCCCGTGTTCTAATCTTTTCGACAGGATTTCCTACTTTTCCGGCATCGCGCGCGTTACCTATGCTCCTGCAGACGAGCCCGCCGGAAAAAAATAACTCGTCCGCGCGTCGGTGACAACGTCCCTTTGCTCGTCGTCTGCTTACAAGCGTCACTCCACCCCCCGCCCCCTTGGGGCCGAAAGGGCAAACCTCGCGTGTCGAGGGAAAAACATGTCCCGACCGAGTTTCACGCCGCTACAAGAATTTTCCCGGATCTACCACCCTTTCGTTCGTTCGTGTCTCGCTCGCGCTTCGAAAAAGTAGGCACGCGGTCGTTCCTTCCTCGTTTTGACGCGCTGTTGACGAGTTTCAAAGGTGCGTCCCCCCGAAGGGGACGCTAGATCCTGGTTTTTTCGCGGTTTCGCGCGTGTCCGACTCCCCCTTCGTTTCTACGAACAAGAGCTTTTTCCTTTTTTTTTTTTTTTTTGCAACAGATTTTTCGCGTCGCGAGAGTATCGAAATTACGACTAGTTTTTGGCCGCCGCGTTTGCGTCCAACGGTGACAGGAGCGTGAAATCGAACGTTGGAAGCACCCTCGCGAGGATTGCAACGAGAAAGACGAGGAGAGTGGGTGAGAATCGCCGCACCCTAAAGGGGAACGGAGGTTTCTCGAGAATCGTTTTACACGGGTTATACTACGCGTTCGTAACCGTGGGAGGGAGGCAGTTAGACCCGTTAGCTAATATCTATTTCCTGCGGCGCCATTTTTCTTTCGCTTCGTTCGTAAAACGCGAGGCTCCGTGTGCTCGCGATGGGTGCGGCCCGACACGCGGCGTAACACGTAATATATACGTTAGTTATCGCGAGAGCCCGAGACGCGGCCGGTCTTTCGCGCACAGACGCTCGCCCGTTTTGCCCGTGTTTGCTTAAGAAGAACGAGCACGACCTAATGTTGCCGACCTAACGGGATATCGGAGACGCGCGATTACTTACTCCTCCTCTCACGATTTTCGTTTCCTTCCGGAATTTTCCAAAGGGTGAAACACTTTCGAACTCGTTTCGAAGACGAAATGTCGCGTGATTATCGGGTGGTGGTTCTCGCGCCTTCGTGAGAATCGCTTGATCACACAAACTCGAGGTTACCGGCGGCGGAGAGCGCCGGAGAAGAGCGGCGACGACGTTATTTATAGGCGAGGCAACGACCACCGCCCGACTACTCCGAGATACGAATCGACCATTTTCTAAATCAGTTCCGTCGTTTTGTCCTCGTAAATCATGAAGGCCGCTCGTTCGACCCGACCGAGCCCCCCTTCACCTCCCCCCACCCAACTCTTTCAGCGAATTCTCCGATTATAATTAACGGGGCTCTCGAACGTAACGCGCGCGTCACGCGAAATCTCGTGGATCCGACCGTTCAACTCGGGTAACTCGAGCTTTGACGAAATCGCCGGACGTGGGCGTCTGAGGAACCTCTGCCCCCCCCCCCTTCCCCCTCTAAATTAAAGGAATCGTGCGTGCTCTCGCGAGATATTCAAGGCCGAGTTTCGAACGTACCGCTGTCCCTCTTGCCGCTTTATCATCTCGACCTCGGTAAAATCTCTCCATTAGCCGCGGAATTAGACGCGGCAAAACTATTTCGAGCATTCCGGACCGTCGATCCTACCAACCTACCTACCCTCCCTCCTCTCCCTCTCACGCCTCCCGAGAGGGAAAGGAAAACTTGGCGCGCCGGTTTTCCTTCCTCGGGACCAGCTCTTTCCCGCGATTGCTCGTTACGTACCGAGCGAGTGTAACACCGCTCGGGCAATTTCCCCCGAAATTGTAGAGAGGTTTGGCGACTTTTGATTTATTTCAGACACGCGCGCGCCTGAAAAAGAAAGACGCGGGCGGACGCGGGAGGTGGAAGAGAGAGAGAGAGAGAGAGGAAAAATAGCACTGGTGTAAAATTGACGAAAGGGGGGGCGGGTGGGGGGCGCGAGACACCCCCACCCTGTGGTGGAAAAGGAGTCTCGCGCGAGAGAATCGCTGATATTTACGTGGCCCCGTACGTATATACGCGCAGCCGGCGGTACAGGTGAGACAGTGGTCGCGGAGCAGTGTGTACACACGATAAAGCGCGTGCACACATCGAGCAGCCCCCCACGCATACGCATACACTAGGCGGCGGAACAAACTTCGACATGAATTACTTAGATTAATTTAGTTGGGCGGCAGGGTGGTTGGCTGCCGTTGTTGCTTACTCTCCGACCTTCTCTATATCGCGCCACGATACACCCCCCACGACCACCATCGTCGACAACAACACTACCACTACCGACTACCTCTTCCTCTCTGCCTCCGCCAACCGCCACCATCGCCACCACCACCACCACCACCACCACCGCCGCCGCCGCCGCCACCGCCGCCAGCACCACCACCGCCAGCACCACCATCACCACCCTTACTACCACCACCACCACTACTACTACTACTACTACTAGGTGCTGCTATCGATTCTAGCTCCTGCTTTCGCCTAATTTTAGAAGCCTCGCGCTCGAAGAATAAATAGAGTTTCCACTTGCACCGGGAGAGATTTAAGAGTCCTCGCCCCCCGCTCGAACCGAACGCCACCCTCTGGCGCGGTCTCGCCTCGCCTCCACCCCTGCCGCTGCACAGGTTTTTTTCTTTCGGAAACTCTTCCCCGAAACAGCGGATCGATCGAGATTCGCGCGAGATTCGCGAGGAGCCGGGGGCAGCGGTAGGTCCCACGGGAGGATCGACGACCAACCTGCCGAACCGATTCACGCGGCCCGATCAAGTTTCTTTCAATTCCTCGGTCCCTGTCGTTTGTTGATATTTATACAAACATCAACGACTTGGACGCTCGATAAAGTTGAACAAGGAGATTCGAGGACGCCTCTCCAGTGCGAAGATGACTGTCCACGCGGCGCGGCGCGGCGCGGCGCGCGCGATCAAACTTGCAAGAGGAAGAAGGGAAAAAGAGAGAGGAGGCCGGGGACGGCGTCCGCGTTTCGCATGACGCGTCTACTCGGTGTCGCGGAAATAATAGATGAACCGGTTACTCGGACCGGAGCGCTACCAGGGGGCTAAACAATGTTTTTCAGCCGCTGAAATCCCCTTGAATTTTTCAACGGCCCCTATGTTTTAACCCTTTCGCCAGGCAGGAAGGATTTTCTCTCCCTTCCCCTCACCTCCCTCCCCCCCGGCCACCCTCTTTGTCCCCGTTTGTCCGCTCTCTGGCGACGCCTCTTGCTTCTTCCTCACCCCCAATATATATATATATATATATACATGTATTTGTACGTGGCGTTGAAATTGACAAAAGTCTCGGACTCTGTCGGAGGTGAGAAGAAGAGAAGGCCAAAGGAGAAAAACGTTACAGCGGACAGAATCCGAGAAGAAGAAGCTCTCTGAATAAAACGGAAGAGGCGGGCCCGGCGGTGACGGCTAAACGTTTCCCCGATTTCTCCTTCATCCGGCATTAACTCGACTCGCCAAGGGGGATGAACGACTTTTCCGATCAACGAGCAGACCATCGCCAAGAGGCTAGGAGGAATAATGACAGGTTTTTTAACGAGAGCGCTGTTTTTTCCCTTTTCCTCTGTTGTTTCCTCCCTCGTGTAAGCAACCGTGCAATATTGATAAACCGCGAGCTACGTATTTCTACCGTTGCATCAAGGGGGGCACGCAGGGGGCGGGGGGGAGAGGGCAAGAGGAGGGTGGAGAGAGAGAAGAAGGGTCGATGCGTGCGTGCGTGCGTGCGTGCGTGCGTGCGTATGTTACGTATGTGCGTGCGGCCTTTCTGCCTGCCTGCCTGCCTGCCTGCCTGCCTGCCTGCCTGACCGTCAGTCCGCTTAGCTGCCTGTTTGCCCGTTTTGCCTCTGTCTGCGTGCGTGTGCGTGCGAGGAGATATAGATGGCTACGGTATATAAGGGGGAGGACGAAGCAACAGACAGAAAAGCAAATTCTCGGGGGGGTGGGAGAGAACGAGAAGAGGAGGGTGCACGTAAAACCATTATGTAATTACATCTAGAACGGTGGGTCGAATGGACGAGCTGACGAACGAACGAATGAACGAACGAACGAACGAACCAACCAACGAACGAACGGACGGACGGACGGACGGATGGACGGATGGACGGACGGACGAAGAAACGACGAGTGAACAGAGACGAGTAAAACCGAAGAACCGCGAAACCGATAGAGAACGAGGCAAAGAGGCGTGTGGGGGGAGGGGAGGGGGTTGGAAGAGGGTTCGAGTTGAATTTGATTTCAGAGAAAAGGGTTGATACACCGACGCCGCTACCGCTACCGCTAGCCGGGTTCCCCGATCGCGTGATCCCGAGCGCTGCCTTTTGTCGGATACGCGTTACGTATCGTGAGAGTCGACAGGACACGCGGCGATGGCCGACTCGCGCGCGCACCACCACCTCGCCACCCTGTGCCTGCTGCCATGCCATCGCCGTCGATCCGTACACTCCGCGCGCGCTCTGGCTAAATGCTCTTTCGTTTCGTTCACTCTTCCCCCTCCCTCCCCCCTCCCACTCTTCCCGCTTATCTTTGTCGTTTATCTGTCCCGTATTCGTATATATATATATACCCGACCAGAGAGGCGCTTGCACGTACGTTGGGATCGCGGCGATCGAGCCAGCGACACGGATTTATTCGTTTATTCTCGGCGCGGCTCGTTCCGGTTCCGCGTCAAAAGCGGAGCGACGCGCGATCTTTCCGCGCGATCGAGCTCAATAAGAGGAGAAACGAGGGATGAAGGGTAGGGGGAAGAGAGAGAGAGAGAGAGAGGGTGGGTGGTCTCGCGATGGTACGAATCGAGGTGGTCGACGATGCGTCGGATCCCCGGTCTTTGATTTCGTCCTGACGTGTAGGCATTACGGGATACGCTTTGGTCAACCTCCCGTGGAAAAGGCACCCTCCTGGTCCTGGATCTCCATTACGGTAGTCATGGCGACCGCAATTGATTCCACGGGGGTGAGGGCGGTCGAAGAGAACGGAGAGAACGACCGAGCGAGGCCGAGGGACGCGGCACAAGGGTATATTCGAGAATGGCGAGTGCGAGCGAGAGGATCCCCGGCCAACCGACCGAAATAGGGAATCACAGGGGGGGGGGGGGGGGGCAGGGGGTGTACGAACGAGAGAGCGAGCGAGCGAGCGAGCCAGAGGAGAGAGGAGAAAGACCAAAGCAGAGCTACAGAGTTACAGAGAGAGGAACAACGGAGGGCAGGAGAGATCGACAGAGGGCATGGTGTTACTATGGTGGTGCTACACGGTACTCGCTTTATCCGATACAATTCAGACTAAATAGCACCGGTCAGTTCTATGGCGTTGGATTAGAGATACGTCGCTCGTTTGAGGCCAGGTCAGTCCACCCCTTTCCACCAGCTTCCCTTTCCATCCGTATCCCTGCTAACCACCCACGCACCCACCCACCCACTCAACCTACCGACCGACCGCCCGCCCGCACCTACCCTCCCATCGTCAATGCTCCTGACGCGACTAACTCACCGCCACCGCGATTCACGACTCACCTCTGACCACCGCCGAACCGCCACCGCCGGCACCCGTCGACACGTTCGAATTATCCGCGTGCCACTCGCTACTACTCGCCGCCGCTGCGCTCGCCAGGAGATCGGCGATCGATTCCAAGCGGCGATCCGCTTTCCCCGAAACCTCGATTATACGTACCACCACCACCACCACCACCGCCGCCGTCTCCTTCGTTTCTCTCTGTCGAGAGGGAAAGGACAGGATCGTTGCCTGTACATGCGATCAACCTTTATTCGATCGACGACGACGACGACGACGACGACGACCGGTCAAACTTGACAAAGTCAAAGTTTACGCGAAATTTTGGAAAAGTAGAAACGGATGAACTCGCTTACCGCGAGGCTAGGTCGGATTTCGTTAGGCGCGCGCGATATACCGCGTCGCGTATTTAGTGGTGGTTTGTATCGTTGCCTCTCGGAGGCAAAGAGTGTCTACGAGCAAGTTGCCGGGAAAGACGGCGAGGCGCCGAGCGGCGGAGCAAGAGATAGATAGATAGAGAGAGAGAGAGACGCAGCTATTGTCCAAAGTGCCAAAGTTACATGGCGCGTCGTAACTTACATCGTATTATGTAGGTACACGCGAAGCCGCGGCATATACCCAAGGTACACGACCGCTTAAGTTTCGTCGAGGCGCCTGCTATCTCCCTCGCGACGAGCACCGTAAACAGAACGGCGCGACGCGCGAGTACAAGGAGAAGGAGAAGGAGAAGGAGAAGGAGGAGGAGGGTGGATGAGGCGAAGGAAGAAGATAGAGACGCGCGCTAAAGTGGAATTGTCATAGCGTGAGATGGCAATAACGACCGGGACAACGGCAACCGCGATAACAATGACACCAATGTCGAGCGCGAATAATCGCCCTCCGGTCCTTCTTCGAGGGGTGGCACGATCGACCGAACGGCCGATTACGCGCGTTTGCTCTCTGGCCACCGAATCCTTCCTTCTTTCTCGTGACGAACGATCGAAAGCTCGATCGCCGACGATCGGATTTCCCGTCGTCGTCGTCGTCGTCGCTCGAGATTTTTTTCTACCCCCGTCTCTCCGTTTTTCTCTCGGTTGATCGACGGCAAGAACGAACGAACGAACGAATCAACGAACAAAAGAATGTCAGCGTGTCGAAAGAGCAAAAGAGGTTTAAAGGGAAGAGGCTGGAAGGACCGTGGGTGAAGAATCGGTGGGTCGAGGAACGAGCCACCGCGCGCGGCAGGGGCAGAGCGCGAAACAGCGAACAGGGTCGGAGTCGAGTCGAGTCGAGTCGAGTCGAGTCGAGTCGAGTCGGGCGAGCGAGCGAGCGAGCGAAAACCGTAACGATTGCGTTCGGGGTACGTGCGCGCGCGAGGGAGCAGCCTCGGACGCGGAAGAGGGCAGCCAGTGGCATTTTGTAAATTAAATTTTAAATATTAAAAATAGCCGGTCGCGCGCCCGCGCTCGCTCGCGCGCGCTCCTTCTCTCTCGCCGCGGAAACGCCGCGTGTCCCCTCTCTCTTTCTTTCGCCTTCGCCGCCGCGAGCTTTTTCAAACGCCATACATCGCGAGCCAACCCTCCCCCCCCCTCCCTCTGGCCCTTCCGCCGTCACGCTCCCGACCCGCTTCCACCCTCCATCCTCCACCACCTCCTCAGCCTCCTACCACTACCACTACCACTACTACTACCCACTGCCACCACCACCACCACCACCCGATAACCTGCAACCCACTTACTCATTCGTCGATAATAATTTTATTCGAGGGTGAAAAATTGGTGTTTCCTCTCGTCCTCTTTCTCCCACTCGGCCCCCAACTCCCCCCCCCCCCTCCTCCCCCCGCCGCAGCTCTCACCGGCGCGGCCAGCCGCGTAAACAGTCGATCTTTGTCACTCGTTCGGTCGCTCCGGCGAATATCCTCTTGCCCGCTTTTGCCTCTGGTCTCTCGGCGGCGCAGCCAAGTACCAAAGGTGGATCCGAGTTCCCTCTGCCAACCCCCCCCTCCCTTCTCGTCCCTCTCCGCGCCGCCATGCATACTGCAGAGTGCTTTTGATCGGGCTGGACCCCAACGGAATGAAATATAAAAATCGCAATAAAGCGTCGCTACCGGTGCCGGGATGCTTCGATTCCGTATCCGGGATTCACCCCCGGTTGCTTTCTTCTCCATCTGACACGGGGCGAACGCGCACCGACGATTTCCACTCGCGCGGCTATCGTCCGGCATATCCGCCGCCAGCCTCTTTTTTTCTTCCCCCCCTCCCCCTCCCCCTTTCCTCTTTTTCCCCGACGATCGAGAGTTTTCGCCTCTCGCTCAACGACGATCTTACCCTCGACGATCTTACCGGTAAGACGTGGAATCGATCGCTTTGGATTTGTTTCTTTTTGTTTCTTTGATGAGGGAAAAACGACGGGAGTCAGAGTCAAAGATCCTCGATATTGTCGCGAGTGGCGCGGTGACCTTGGTCGGGAGAAAAACGCGGTCGAAGATGGCCAGAGAGCAGTTCACGCAGGGGTGAGAAAGCAATTTCTTGGCGGTGGAGCGAGGAGGCCAAGGACCCGCTAGCTAGCTACAAGTACGTAGGACGTACGGCCAGACGCAGCCAGACTGATAAATGATTCATGCGATATTTTTCTCCCGCTCAGACTCTGGCCCGCCTCTCTCTCTCTCTCTCTCTCTCGCCATCTCGCCATCTCGGCGGGTACACAGCTTTGCCGAAGAAACTGCCGAGCGTTAATACACATCTCGCGCTTTATATTTGTTTCGCTGGCTGGCTGACTGCGTGCAACGCGCGTCGGTCTCAGAGACTATCTTCTCTTTCGAAAAATAAAAAAAAGAGAGAAAAAGCCTCGTTTGTGCTTGCGATTATCGTCGACGAGAGAGGGGAGAGAGAGAGGAGGGGAAAAGCCGAGAAGATGGAAACGGGGACGCGATGAAGAAAAGCGGGTTAATATGGTGGAAAGTTGTTCGCGACCTTTGACCGATGCCGCGGCAAGTATAACATATTTTAAGATTTTCTGCCGCGAATTCGAACGTTCCTCGTGAATAGTTGAACAGCCGCGAGATACAGAAAGGTAGGGCGATTAAAAATGTAACTTGCTTGAAATTTCTCTGGTTGTTTCGGTATCGAGCGACCGAGAAATCTCTCTCTCTCTGCCCCTCTTTGTTATTAATCGTCACCGTTTCAACTGTAGCGTTTCAACTTGACGACGACTCACCTACCTATCGAAGGATCGCGCAAAGTCGCAAAGACTAGAGGCGGTGGACACTTTGTTGCTGGACAGAGTACTCACCTGAAATCAGAAAAAGAAGAGGAAATGATTTACGGTCAGATCATCGTCGCAACACCTTCGCTTCGTAACGATCGGTTGAGTTTTAAATTAAATTGAGTTATAAATTTTCTTTTTTTGGTGTCTTTTTGAAAAATTTCTAATTTTATTTTTTTTGTTTCGTTGCCAAAGTCACAAACGTGTACAACTTCTTCACCTAAATGTTACAATAAAGTGGCAAAAGCGAGTTTTTTTTATTCCACACTTTTGCGTATCGTTGCTTCGCATCAATCGCGAACCGGTAACGCGATTAATTTTCGCAGGATGACGCGAATGACGACGACGACGACGACGACGACGACGACATTTCGGTGGGCTTTTGCGTCTCTTTTCGCTTCGACTCGGTGGCAAAAGAAATTGGGGGTGGGAGAGAAAAAAAAGTGGCAAGACTCGAGCACACGGCTAGCTCGAGGAAACTTTAAAGATGAATGTTGCAATCACGAAGAGACGGAAGGAGCGGACGGCGAAGGGTAGGCGGAGGGTAGGCTAAGGGCGAGAGAAGAAGCGGAGACGCGGGACGCGGTGGGACGCAGAGGAGAGCGCAGAAACGGTAGGCAGAAACATACGGGTAAGCGGGCGCGAAGGGTACAGAGCCGCATACTAGGAGGGAGGCCCGTCATAGGGCATGGCGTTCTGGCATAACTCAGAATTGCCTCGCTGCAAGGGTAGAATTGACAGCATAGCACTAACATTGTATGCACCCGCGTTATGTATTTATGTAAATGCATACTCTCCCCCATCCGAGGCGAGCGCAACGCGCGCGCACACACACGCTCGCGCAGTTTCCCCCCCGCCGTCCCCCCGGCGTTCCTATCGGAACGGAGCCACGGCGAGGCGAGGCGAGGCGCGACGCGGCGGGCCCACCTTCTCTCGTCGTTTGCAACCGGCCGATGGCAAGCTCTTGCACAAACTATACCGTTCGTCGACGGAGATATATTATACGCGCGCACGTAGCAATACGTACGAGTTCTCCTCTCCTCCCGACATTGCCCAGCTACAAGCGTGTGTGCGTGTGCGTGTGCGTGGAATTTGCGTATAGGTAAGGCGCGTGTAATCGCACGGCCACGAAACCGCGCGCGTCCAACGAGGACAGAGGAGGCGCGAACGAGGGAGGACCGAACGAAGGAGCGAGCGCGGAGAGAAAGATGAGAAACAGAGAGACGGAGAGCGCGCGAATCCGACCGACCGCCAAAGACAGAAACACGGAGGACGCGGTCGGTGGTGCGGCGATGGTGGCGATGGTGGCGATGGCGAGGCCAAAGGACAGAGTACGGGAGAGCACAGAGCGCCACCGACGCCACCGACGCCACCGACGCTACCGTCGTGTGCCACGCTACACGGCATATATCATACACTGATCACATTAATCAGAGGTTATTGCGCGCATTCCTAATCATCCGGGCCTCTAACTATTCCCAGATTCTGATTGGTGCATTACTCGGCATTTCCGGTATGATTCTGCATTCCAATTGGCCGGCCGCGCCGCACCGCATCTACGAATTTCAATTTGCCCGCTGTCGTTGACCGAGAGACTGACTCTCGCTTCGCCTCGCTTCTCTTCCTTCTCCGTGCGTGTATCCTCTTTCCTCTCTTCCGATCAACGAGCACCGCGTATTTATTATTACTCGACGCGATCGAGAGCAAGTGTTTTTGTCCCGCAGGAGGGCGGACGGGATAGAAGAAACACACGAACGCGCGAAAACGAAACGGGCGCGCGCGCGCGCGCGCGCATGCAAAGAGAGGGGAAGAAGGATCGTGAAAGTAATTTCGATTTCTGCAATTTCGGCGCGACTTCGATTCTGCCTGCGATAATCACCGAGTAATTAACAATCCCAGTTTCAATTCGGCCGCCGCGGAAAATAGCAAATTCGTAATATCCTACGATATTGCGGCCCTCGTATGGCCTTCATCTCGTGGCCCCCTGCCACCCACTCCCCTCCCCCCCGACCATCTCTACCTATGCCGCCGGTGGAAACTCGGTGAGCGAGCGAGCATCCGAGTTACACCACCCCCTTTCCACCGATCCACTACTACCACCACCACCACCGCATCGCTGTACCACAGTACACCACGAGCACGAATAGAGAGAGAGAGACTCGTCGCGTCGTCTCTCTCTTTCTCCCTGTCCCAGCGAACCTCGCGTCGGGTTCGCGCCTCTAACCCTTGCGCCTCTCATGCCTGCCTTCTCTGTCGCCCGGCACACGCCGCGCGAGAAATCAACCGGTCGTCCCTCTCCCTCTCTCTCTCTCTCTCTCTTGCTCTCTTGCTCTTGTCTGCTCTCTGTACCCCTCCCGCAGAGAGGGCCACGCGCGCGCGCGCGATTCTGCACATTTTCGAATTTCCTATTTGTAAATAAGCAATCACGGGAACGCGGACCGTTCGACCGGGGCCGCGCCAGAGAGGTGAGACAATTAATCATTTCAATTAACGGACAATTCGATCTCCAATCGTCGACCGAGAAGAATATTGGAAAGCCGGGGACAAATCGGAAGCGTTCGCCTACTCCCTCCGCGCTTGTTTCTTCTCCTCCTCCTCCTCCTCCTGTTATCTCTGCCCCCTGTCCCCGTTTCGCTTTACCACCCTACTGTGTTGTCCCTATTATCCCTTCTCGCGCTCACTCTCGATCGCTCTCGGTTCGTCCAACGCCGCTTAAATCGTAATTTCGTAATGCGTCGTCGTCGTCGTTGTCGTCGTCGTCGTCGTTCGGCACACGACGATACGCAACGTTTCGTCAAACTTCCATTATCTCCCCGGCAGGCTTCGCCGAGAGAAGTGGCGCTCGCCGGCGCGTGTTCCATTCATTTCCCTCCACCTCCGGACGACGAAGCCGCAATTATTCGGTTTCGCAGGCCGATCCGACTAATATGTAACATTAACGGAAACGCGATGCAATTTCTTCGACACCGAGTCGACTTTGTCGCAACTTCTCCTCCCCCTGGTTGGTACGTCGACGACGACGACGACGACGACGACGACGACGACGTTCCAGCGAGTCATCCCATCCACCCACCTATTTCGTTAATCACCGCCTCCTTCTCCAATTGCCTCTTCCGCGCGCGACAGCACGCGCGAAACGACCTTGAGGAAGAATCGAGAGGCTACTTGCCTCGATCGTGGGGCGAGTGTTTGCGTAGCTCGAAGCCGTCGCAAACGACGCGCGGTCGTTCCTCGATCGACTGTAAGTGGTTTAAGCCCTCGGAGAATCGGCCCGGCGGCACGAAGGAGTTCGAAAGTTGCGCGCCCGGCCGCGGATTTAACGAGGTTAGCGCCGCGAATTACGTCGCGGTAACGGCCTGATTGAGAAAACTATCTCTCTCTTTCTCCGTTGGACGCGGTGCGAGCCAGCAGCCGCGAGATCGAGAATCGAGGAGAAGGCCATCGCCGTCGCCGGGAAACGAGTCGAACGACTGAAAAATTATTAAGGTCGAGAAGACCAAGAAACGAGATAATACAATATCAGCGAAGCTTCGAAGGGTGAGCGTGAAAACGAGGAGAGAGGTAAAAGCGCGAACGAGGAAAGCGCGCGAGAGGGAGGGAGAGACCGGTTAAACGATAAAAAGGTTAGCGGCCACAATGAGGGCCGCCTTCGCCCGCCACGGAGAACCGGATGGCCGAGAGGAAAGAGAGAAATCGGAGGGACGCGAGAGAAAATAGAAACTGTCGGTAATTCCGCGCGAGTTCCGGAACCAACGTGAAAAGAGAGAAAAAAAAAAAAAAAAAGAAAGGACGAAAAGGGTCAGCGGGTAACGCGGACGATAATCTCTTTCGTTCCGAGGCGACGGCGACGGCGACGGTGGCGGCCATCTTGGCACCGCCATTTTGGCGAAATCACGACAAAGGTTAAGATATCGAGGGGTTCGATGCACGCGTAAGAAGGGGTGGTTCGCCAGAGTCGTGGGACGCCAACCGAGCAGAGACGAAGGGTGGTAAATAGGAAATAAGTGACTGCCGGAGGGAGCGTGAACGGATTCCGCGGCAATTTCTCGTCTCCGCTCGTCATTGGCGAGAAATTGTCAAATCCCTGCCGCCTCGTTCGTTTCTCTTCCCCCCCATGGTTCCCCTCTAATCTTCGTTCCCTGCCCCGTAGTTCGACGAGTGACCCGACCGTCGATCTGCGCGCAGTTCCAAGAAACTGAAAATTCCTTGGAAATCGTACCGAGCGATCAAAGTTTTCATCTTCTCTCTGTCGGTTCGGTCGAGTGGTGGAGAGGAACGACAAAACGAATCGAGAGAAAAGAAAGGGGCAAGGGGGAAAAAAAGGAGACGAGGAGGAACGCTTTAAAATTCGGCGACTCTATTTTTCACGCGACCGGCCGTAACAAATTTTGTAAAATGGAATTTTCAATGGCGCTCCATGACTTTGTAATACCTATTTTTGGGGGGGAGGACTAAGAGACGCTGGGGCACACGCATCCGTGCGTGTGCGTGCGTGTTTTTTTTTTCATTTCGCTAGCTTCGTCGGTAGTTTTGGCGACCAAACCAAAAATGAAACCAACTCGATTTCTTTCTTAGGGTTTAGGGAGAAGCGTCGAGAAGCTCGAGGAGGAAGAAGGGGAAGCTGGTCTCGCCGAGACTCGAGAGACGGAGTAGAAACGAAGCTCGTTCGAGCGGGGCCAAAGATATTTATTTTTAGGGAGGACGACGCTGCCTGGAAGGTACACAGGGGAACGCGAGATTGAAAGCGTAATAGGTCGGCCATCTTGATTTTCCAACCCCGCGTCAATTAGTGGCGCGGAGGTAGGAGGGTGCGAAGAAGAGAGCGATGGCGTCGTTGCGACGAGACTCGTTGCGCGAGGCGGTGAGGAGAAGAGGCGAGCCAGCAGCAGCAGCCGGAAGGCGGAAACGCGGCGAGAAATCGTTGGAGAACGCGAACCGAACGAACGCGTTATCCGACTCGTTCGTTCTCTTCCTTTCTCCCGTCCCGGCCAACAGCTAACCGAGCGTTAGCTGGGAATTAAAGTTCGGTTTCCGCGTCGCCCGGAAATAATGCGACGTTTCGCCGAGGAATCGGGAAATGAAACTCGCATCCCCTTTTGAGATTCATACTCGACGCGACCCGCCTTCGAAACACTTTTGCTCGCCGCGCCAGTCTCTCTCTCTCATTCCTCTTCCTTTCACTCCATCTATCGCCAAACGATAATACCGTCTCATCGCTAGAAGAACGTTTACTTTTGCGACCGATCTCCGTCTTGCCTCCACTTCCTCCCCCCTTACCACCGAGCCGATCGAAGGCTCGCCGCGTCGTTAGCGACGCGATCGAACGAAAAGATGGGACAATTAATCCTCGTGGTGTGTTTAACGAGCGAGCGGGAATATTCGCGGGGGGGAATCGCGCGCGCGAAAATGAAAGCGCGGACGACGCGTCGTTAGGCTCGACGGAAGGAAGCGAGCGCCCGCACTGGTCCCGGAATAAGTAAGCCGCCCAGGTGCGAACCCTCCCGATCTAACGACTCTCTCTCTCTTTATACATTTGTGTGTGTGTGTGTGGTTTTGCCACCCACACCGAGAACCACCACTCTCCGCCGCTCTTCCTGCTGATGCTGCTTGGCACGCCGAATGCGGCGAATGCGAAAACGCAATTAAGTGAAAAATATGCGAGGTCATTGCATATTTCCGAGTAACACCGGTCGTTAGCATGACAAAGCGGGCAAACTCCATATGAGAGTCCCATTCAAATGGATGAGAAGTCTTTGGGAAAATTTATCTGCCGCGCGGACCTAACCCCTCCTCGGGCGTAGGCCCGCGCGACTCGACGCATTAACGGCCACCATATATAAACTCGCGTTTCGTTGTCTGTCGTTCCCCTTGCGCTCACTTTGCGACCTTCGCTCCCGAATCCGACCCTTCTGCCCCTTTTTTTAACCTTTCTAACCTTTGCGCTCCGCACAAGCGCAAGCTTTCGTTGTTTAGTTCCAACTAGTTACACTGACAGTGCCGATTTCGCCAACTGACGATCCGCTTCGAAACTCGACCATCTTGCTTGCGATAACATCGTATAACCACCGTACATCACCGCGGATCCAAATTCGTTGTTGGTTGGTTGTCTTGCTCACGTTTGGGCCACGATCCAATTGGTAAATCAAAATTCTTCAATTGAAGTTTGGTGAAAAATAAGACTCGCTACAACAGGAATTCTATCCACACGCCAAGACGGTGAAAGAAAGCAATGACCGAGTCGAAATATAAAAAACTCTCGTTATCACTGAAAGTGATTTTAGCGGGGCTAACCCAGAAAATCGGGCCTCTTCAGGTGCAACGCTGATGCAACGAAAATTAGCGATTGGTTGAGTTGGGTCACGTGACTCGCGCCTGTAATTTGTCTTGTGTCGATTCAAATGTTTGCGTGTCAATAAAATTTCATTCAGAACAGTTACTGAATATTCTCAACAAAACATCGATGAAACGACATGCATTGTCGAGCTATGCAAGACACAGGGCCGCAAAGGTTTAAGAATTATACTTTATACAGAATTGTTTGTCAGAACAAGAAACGACTCGCACTCCGGAGCTAGCAGATACAAAAAATATTATAATGTTAGCTTTCTGCTGTGTTTATACATCCGATTGGTATTTTGATTCCTAGTCAACTCGTGTCTGACTAATTCCTAACACCGTGTTTAATAAAATTGAGAAAAAGAGTGTACAGAAGAGTATATAGTTTCTCGATGGTGACAGACAATTATTGCAGCCCCGTCCTAAACATAATGGAAGCGAGAACGACAATTGGTCTGAATTGGCAGGACTGTTTTGTTCGAGGGTGCAAAGGTTGTTCGACTACAACCTGGGAAGCAGAAGAGCCGTTTGCAGTTTCAAACGACCGCAAGCTACGAAGCTACCAGAGCCACCCCCTTTCGATCGTCGTTTTTGCGCGACGTAAGAGAGGAAGCGTGCCGCTATCCGGTCGAAGAATCGTCGTCGAGCGAATACCGGCTCGTTGATAAATCGTCGGTTGCAAGAAGAAACGCGGCTTCCTTGGAAAGAAAAAAAAGAAAAGAAAAGAAGAAACGAACGACGAGTATATGCACGTTCGTCAACGGGCGTCTTAATTCCGCAAACCTCTCGGCACGCGGCACGGCGAACGGAACAGAGATTCCATGCAAATACGATTCCGCTTCTTCTTCGAGGTCCCTCCGTTCTCCCTTCTCTTTGCTCTTTTTCTCGCTGCTCGCGGCCGAGGCCGAGACCGGAGGGGAAGCAGCGATCGTCCGACAGGGAGGAGAAGAAAAAAAAAAAAAAAAAGAAAAGGGAGAAAACGGCGACGATCGAAAAGGTGGATGAGAGCCGAGCCGAGCCGAGCCGAGTCGGGGCTAGCTCCGAAAAAAAGAAGAGGAAAAGACCTCACCTCTTCGCGAAGAGGACGGTGAGGCAGAAGGAAGAGGGGGAAATACCAAGGAGGGGAAAGAGGAAAAAGGGCAAAAACCGAGTGTCTTATTTATGAATATGTATGGAAGAGCCTCGAGCCAGCTCGAGAAGCTGACTACGGGGGCTACTACCCCGCGAACGGTCGAGCGTGCCGAAGCCTTTGCAGCGCCGCGCGCCCGTTGCCCTAACCTAGAATCAAAGTGACATTAGCCGCGAGCTAGTGGTACGTACGTAAGTAGCGTGGTATGTACCGGTATACGGCCCTAGCTTCCCTCCTTTCGGAATTAATGTCCGCGCGCGGTGCTCGATATACGATCGCTCGTCGTCTACGACGTTCTTTTTCGCTCTTCTTCCACTTTGACAACGTCGAGACGTAGAGTGAATTCTCTCTCTCTCTCATTGTTGTGTACGTTGTGTACGTACTTTGAACGTACCGAATTTCCAGTTTCTCGATCTCGGACGAAACGGTCGGTTGCATTCGTCGTTCTCTGTCATCGACTCGCCCTCGCCCTCGTCGTCGCCGTCGTCGTCGCCGTTGCCATAGCTATCGCCGTCGCCGCGCGACGTTATATTAATATTTTAATATAAATGCAAATCGCATTAGATCGCGCTTACCGATACGGAGAGTTGAGCTCGTGGCGCTCGCGGGCGGCGTAGGAAACGATCGGGTGTGGTGGCTGAAGAGGGGAGCGGATAGGGCTAAGAGCGGCGTCGCGAAAACCGGGGGAGAGGAAGCTTCTCTCGCGTAAGTAGCGTCGTACGACGCGCGATTTACCGCTTGTATTCGCCTCTTCTCCTCTCCTTCCGACGATATTAAGGAGCGGTCATAAGGTAACGTAGCTTACGGACCCGTCTTGCCAACTTTCTGAAACAGCCCCCACTCCCTTCGCTCTCTCTCTCTCTCTCTATCTTTCTCTCTGTCTGGTTTCACCGACGAAACCGGATTCGCGCGCTTATATTTCCGAAAAACGCAACATCCCCGCGATAAACAAACGACGCCGACCCACAATTCCACGGCAAGATACCGAGAGCTGCCTACCGCGCGTTCTCTTCGTTCGACTTCTGTTAGCGCAAGAATATCAAACGTTCACGATCCAGTTTATATTTCCTTTGAACGATGTTCCCGCCCGACGTTTACCAAATCAGGGCTCAGAAGCAACACGTAAGTTAAAGTCGCGAGCCTGTTACCGCTTGTTGTCATCCAAAAACGAGGAGTTTGTTGGCATCGATGATTCTTCACTGTTTTTAGATGACCCCCAGCAGAGTAATTAAACGTCCAGTCTTTCGAATTTGATTGGCTAGCCCTTCTGTTCCGACAGAAACTAGGCTCGCGAGCGGGACAGAAAGAGTCTAATTTTCACAAAAGTACAGGATCAATTTTCAAACAACCCGAATCTCGAGAGTATTTCGCAAAGTTTATTGGTTTTCTACTGCAAAATTTCGTGCTGTGATATTAACACGATTTCATTACGAACGCCGGATGTACACGGCATCTATTGATGTATTTTAGAGTAATCGCATATTTAAAAATATATACTACACATTATCATCATAAAAAGATGACAGGCTACAAGCTTAACTCTTAGAAATTTGAGGTTAGAGTTACGTTTGTTAAAAAAAAAGAAACATTCAAAGCGTTACCAGGAAGTAACGTTACCGAAACTGTCCTAACGAAAAAGACCTACACAGTTACAGGTCTTTTTCTAACTCTTTTTTTTGATCTCTCGAAAATTTGAGGTTATGTTCTTGTTTGAAAGATTAAATTTTGCATAGAAGAGAAAATATTCCAGGTCACCGGGAAATTTGAAAAACTGCATTTTAAAGAGGATTAACGGGACCCGGGAAATGATTCGATCAATGTGTCGCGCTTTCGGCGTGGGGTCCCGTTCGGTGGTGGCGCTTCGGCGGAGCGAAAGGGTTAAACAGCCGCGAGTAAGTGCAACAACAGTTTCTTTCGGAAAGTTTCAGCGAGGACAATTTCGACGAGAACGAGAACGAGAACGAGTGCGAAAGAAGGCGACGACGAATTCGCGTCCGCGTTCGCGGCGAGCGCCGATTAAAATGGAGCAACCGACGACGAAAGCCGGATTGAAGAGGATTCGCGGGTTAACGCGGTTACTCGCGCGAGTTATTAATTCCGGGTTTGCCGGTGGTCGATTCGAGGCGTCATCCTTGGCTGTCCTCGTCGCGTCGCGTCGCGTCGCGCCGCGCCGCGCCACTCTGCGCCATGTCGCTGTCGACGTCCTCGTTGTCGATGCCGCCCGTTGTACTCGCGATTGCTGTTGCAGTTGCAACTGCATTCTGCCGCGAAACCTTGCAGCGCGCCTTCCTATTTACGCGAGTCAGCGATGTGCGATGCCATTCACCGGCGAAAATATGAAAACCCCATTATGCGGCAAACCCCGAGTTGTTGCTTTTTGTAGGCCCCCTCCGTCCTCTTCCCGCGTCCCCCTACCAACCTCCCTCCCTCCCTCCCACCGCCTCGCGAAGCACGCGACATCGCGGATACGCGTATGGATTTATCGTACGTTACGCTTACCGCCGCGAGTCGCGTCGCGCCCATTTCCACGAATCCCTCTCCGCCCCTCCGCCACGCGTTCTTAAATCGAAACCTGTTCTCTTTGAACAGCTTTGAACAACCAAAAACCAAAAGGTCTCGGTAGGAGATGTCGATTCGCGGCAAAGGATCCGCTTCGTCAGTGGAGGGTTGGTCGTTGCACGTTAAACTGCTGGCGATCGTCGTTGGCGACGGTGCTTTATCATAAATTATAATTAACCGCATAAATATGCATTCGACCGTGGCATAATTCGACCAATAACAGTAAATTAGTCACGAGGTGGAGCGACTCGTCGCTGGTGCCGCGGTAGCGCACGATCCCACCCTCCCTCCGATTTGTAGAGCCGCGCTCCGGTCGCTGCCACCCTCTTCCCGGTAATAGTAACATCAACGGCAACGGCAAAGCGACCGACTCTACGTTCGCAACGACGACAACGACAACGACAACGACAACGGCGACAACGACAACGACGACAACGACGACGACGACGACATCGATACACATCCGCCGCGCGCTGCAGAGAGAGAGTTAGAGTACGCGTCCGAGTCTATGCTCGCGTTGCGAGCGCACGCAGCCAGGCTTCCACGCCGATAATGCGATTAATTGGTATTGCTAATCGTCGATAATTAATATAAATAGATGAGAGCAATTATTAGTAGAGCGCGGCCCCGATTCGCCCGCATACAGGTGCAATTCGTTCCAACACAAACTCGTTGATCTCGTTGTTTCCAATCGAGTCTATCCGGGGCTCCTTCCCTCGTCCTCACCCTCGCCCTCGCTCTCTCTTTCTCTCTCTCTCTCTCTCTCTCTCTCTCGCCTCGTTGCTCGCAATGATACTCGCGCCACCCCCCGTAAGCGATCCCCTTCGTGTATTTTCTCCGATTTCCTGC
This sequence comes from Melipona bicolor, assembly GCA_030673865.1. Taxonomy (NCBI): domain Eukaryota; kingdom Metazoa; phylum Arthropoda; class Insecta; order Hymenoptera; family Apidae; genus Melipona; species Melipona bicolor. The sequence continues at coordinate 603,372 of JAHYIQ010000042.1, read as the reverse complement.
CGATCGTCGCCCGCGTTTTATCCGCGGCCGCGCAAGAAAAGTCGACAAAACGTCGAGTCTCCCTCCTCGTAATCGGTTTGCCTTGCCGGTTTTTTCCCGCGCGTCGCCGTCCCGTCCCCGATCGATCGCAATGGAAACGACGATTTAGTCACGTGGTGGTGGTGATGGTGGTGGTGTGTGCGCCGCGTCGTCGTAGAAATCACGGCGAAACGAAAACGAGACAGAGATAAAAAGAGAGAGAGAGGGAGAGAGGACAAAGGGGAGAGGGAAAGAATTAGGTAAACCGCAGGGAGGCTGCTCCAGGGGTATAATAATGGAGCGAGCGTTGTATATTTTTTTATATTCGATGCGTCATATTTTCCGAGACTCGAGACGCACCGGGGCTCGAGAAGCACGATATTGCAAAAAAGAGTGCCACTTCTGACGGGTGGCGCTCCGACCCCGCCACCAGCAGGGGGTTGGGGTCGGCGGAGGGAGAACGTGTGTGCTTGATTGCGGAGAATGGAAGACCGCGAAAGTGGTACGCGCCGCGCTAGGGTGACTCGACTCGACTCGACTCGACTCGCCACGCCAACCGCGAGTCGTGTCGAGTCGAGTCGTGTCGAGTCGAGTCGAGTCGAGTCGAGTCAACTCGGGTCGGAGTCTCGAATAGAGAAACGGACGGAGAGACAGAGAGAGAGAGCTATTCTCCGCGTATCGGGGAAGGGGGCCGAGAGAAGAGAGGACCGGCAAAAGAGAGTAGAACGGACTGAGAAATCGAGGAGAGGCAGAGGCTCTCTGCGTGTGGCAGAGCCAGAGACCCGCGGAGCCGCGGTTACGCGGAAAGGAAGAGGGGTGTGTGGAGAGCGAATCGAGAAACCGAGAGACAGAGAAAAAGAGAGAGAGAGAGAGAGAGAGAGAGAAAGAGGGGAGAGAAGAGAGTAGCGTTGGCAGACTTCACGCACAATTAATTTCCTGAATAATTCCTAATCGAAGGCGAAACCGAACGAGGCGTGGATGGCGGTTACGCGCTACCGGCGAAGCGACAGCTGGCACTTGCAACCTTGCTCTCCGCCTTCGGTTAACGCCGCCGTTTTCCTTCCCAATTACGCGCAGCGTCGTTAATCAATCGACTAATTATTGCTCCGAAACTATACGAAACTCGCTCCGGCTTTTGGACGGGGACAGTCCAAAACGCGAAGGAACTCATTTGCTCTTATTTTCTATCGACGAGCACGATTCGAGAAAGATGTACCGACCCGATTGTCGAAGAAACAAGATTTTCCACGCAGTTTCACTTTTTCTTGAAAAACCCTTCTTCGGGTCGTTGAAATGAAAGGCGCCTACAAGTGCTCGAATCAAACTAAAGACGCCTATGAGCGCTCCATGTCGATCGACGGTAATTGCAGCAAACTTCACGTTGGGTCAGACGCAAGTGAATATCTAATTCGACAATTGCATCTTCCGTTAGTCGTATATTATTTTATTACATTTCTGAAGTTTCATTTAATGAAAAGGTGTAGTAAATAAATTAATCGACAAAAAAACACAAGAAATGTGACTAAACCTAACCTAACCTAAATCCATGTTCTGAACTGCACCACACCTCACTCGATTATTAGATAATATCACGAAATAGAGCTTAGAGTTATTGTTAAATAATGCGAATGAATAAATATAGCGATTCAACGTTTCGATTGTTTCAAGACAACACTTTCCGAGAAATGCACGCTGACGAAAAAGATTTCACCGTTCCGAGTGCAGGTCTGCCGTAGCGAAGGGGTCAAAGTGTGTCTCAAAAATAAAGTAAAATTACGTCCCTTTCACCCATCCGGTTGACTCGTTAGAGAGCACGCATTTTTTTCCCCCCGGCTTCAGCGAATCGTTGCTGCTGCTTACGGCCCGTCTATCCAACCATCTATCTCCGTCTCGTTTCTTCGTTCGGCCTATCGACGAACGAACGAACGAACGGACGGACGGACGGATGGGTGGCCGCGCATCCACGACAGCCGCATACAGGCAACCCCTTCCCACCGCCGCTTCTGTCCCCCATTGTCATAACCCATAGATGCGACCGTAAATCGACGGGAAAGCTGCAAGAACGTTCGATATATCAATCTACGTCGGCTCCTATTTGCTGGTAATTAATCACGTTCATATCCGAGGGCGTACTTAGCATCCGGGAGGAGGCAGAGGTACACACCGGGTAGATGCTGAACGCGTTCGTGGCCCCCGAAAGATTCCGCGAATGGCGTCGCGCAAACTATCGAGCATCCCCAGGAGGAATCGGCATACCACCCCGAACATACTAACGATGGCATACCGACGCGACGGCGCGTAAACCGCGTTGCGTTCGCCGATTCTCTTCCTTCGCCGCCGCCCCCCTTTTGATCGTCCCCCCGTCGTTCGGACAAAGTCGCCTTTCTCCGTTTCTTTCGGGATCGAGATTCTGTTCTCGAGTTGGCTGTCACGTCGAACCACGTCGGTTCGAAGGACACGTAGTACGAATCGTTGCGAAACGAGCTACACTTTGTCGACCAGAAACCTGCGCGCATCGAGTCGTGCATCGAACAAACCGGCTGGCAATCGTTTCCATCGATTCTCCCCACAGCCTCGTGATTCCTTTCATTTCTCCGCGCGGTGTGTTCCAGCTGTTCGATATCAATCGCGCGTTCACGCGCTCCTTTGCCGGTACAATCGACACGCGCGTGTACGTACGTACGTGCACTTGCCGAACGCTTTGCGCCAATTTCACCCAACGCGATCCTTTGTTCCGGCTCGGGCGTTTAACCGACGACGACGACGACGACGACGACGACGACGACCGCTTTATTTTCGCGCGTGCCAATTTCGAAATTACTGGAGAGAGGCAAAGGTCGCTCCCCACGCGTTAGATCTGCGCCGGGGGAAAGCGCGAACCCGGTCGAAAACCATTGGCAAAGAGACAGCGCGAACGAAGAAAGGGAGAAAGGGAGCCGGAGGTCCGCGTTTAAAATAATGCCAAGCCTCCTTTTTACTCGGGGTCTCTCTCCAAGCGAGCGCGGCTATCCCGCACTTCCGATCGCTTCTTTTTCTTTTTTCTTTTTTTCTACTTTGCGCTTTGAAACAGCCACTTGGCCTTTTGTCGCGCCTCCACCCTTTCAAACAGCGACAAGACGCGCTGCGCCATTTCGACTGCGTAGACAAACGACCGATCGAACGCAATCGAGACGGAAACTAATCGCGGCGATTCGAGGAATTCGAAACATTTTTTCCCAACGTAACCGCGGCTGGGCCTGGCGGGGGACGGTGGCGAAACGCGACGCGACGCGACGCGAGGCACGGTGGAGCCGTGGAGTAGAAGGCCAGCGCGATGGCTGGGGGAGGGCGGGGAGGAGGAGGAGCAGCAGAGGTGGCGAAGGGGCGGGGAGCGGGAGCGCTTTCGCGATTTTGAAAAAAAATCCATTTCGCGATAGAGCCGCCGCGGAATAGATACGGGACGTAGCGGCGGCGTAGGGCCTACCGCCTATACTGCCTATACCCCGGTTATACGGCGGAGGGGCAGGGTACACGGGGTAGGTAGCCAGGATTGACGATACGAATCGGCTATCTGCAGGTACGCGGCGGATAGTCGGCGGTCGGGGGGCGGGTGGCGGGGGCCAGGAGGCACGGCACGGCTCACGTGTGTGGCCGCCGATGCACGCGTACGTACGCACGCACGCACGTACGTACGCGCGAGGCTGCACGTGCGTGAAGTTACACGTGGTTGGGTGGGTATCTCCGATATTTATGGGCAATATTTCCGATTCAGCTGCCGCTATCGAAGCCCTTACCAGTTCAACATGTCCGCAATAAAAAACTGGATAAAATTATATCCACATCTCGCCACGGTTTCGACTCGCTGAAACTCGTCAAAAGTTATGGAGCCGTGGCGGTGGGGCGGAGGGGGAGGAGGATACGAGGAATTCTATTCTACTATCCCCCGCGCCCCCCGCTTTTTTTTCCTTTTCCCCTTTTGCTCCGCTTCTGCCCCCCACCCCCACCCCTTTTCCCTTTTTTTCTCGTTTTTCCTCCCTCTCCCTCCCTCTCTCTCTCGTTTACTTTTTTTTCTTTTTTTAATATTTTGCGCGAGGCTGCGACGCGCGAATCGATCGATTTCGAGTCGATAAAGCGGCACAATCTCTACCCACCGCCGGTGAGAGACCGATTCTCCTTCCCCCTCTAGCCGAGGAGAAGGGGAGAATTCTCGCCGTTCCGAAGAGAATCGACGCCAACGAAATAATAATAACAATAATAATAATAATAGTTCCGCGACGAGAAAACCACCGCGACGCGGCTGGGGGGAGGGGTGGAAACTTTCCCGTCTCTCACCTTTGTCCGAAGAAATCGCGGCCAACTTTAATTCCCCCGTCGGCAACTTTGCCGACGATTTCGAGCCTCTTTCGTGACTCGTTGTTCCGCGAAATAAGAAATCCACGGGCGTTTAACGCGTCGAAGGGAAAACTGAACCGAGCCGAGAAGCGGAAGAGGCGTAACGGCGACGATCGAGCGTGCAGCCTCGTCGCGACCGAGTTTCCGAAACGTAAAAATTCCAATTTGTTCTCGAACTGTGCGCGCCGTTAAAGCACCGCGACGAGCCACGAGGAACGCGTAATATATTACGAAACTTCGCCCCCGCGAAACTCGGATGTGGAGACCGAAACGCTATATTATTCGAAAGTTTTCCACTCTGCGAAAAATTCTTAACTTATGGATTTCGGGCTCGAAGAGAAACTGCCGCGTTCTTGCTCCTCCCCCCTTCGCTCCTCCGCGCTCGCAGTACAAAACGGTAGGTGGAACGCACTCTTTCTTTCTTTGCTTCTTTCCTTCGAACCCGATCGATTCGCGACGCGAAATCAGTTTCTTGTTCCTCGCCGCGCGATGACAAATACACGTCGCTCGTCTCGCGATTACGCCAAAGACGGATCGGTCGGCAGATAAGTACGGATGGAAGGACGTTGCGGGTGAGGGGACAGGGGGTGCACAGGTGAGGAGAGAAAGTAGGGAACCGCGGCGCACGGCACGGGAGGGTCGGGGTGGTGGAAGACGAGGAAGACGAGGAAGACGAGGAAGAAGGTGGGGCGAGAGGAAGCGAAGCGCGAGAGGACGGGAGCGGCGGAAAAACTTTTTAAATTCGAGACAAAATGCTAAAAGTTCCCCGAGGCCATGCATACGAAGCGGGGAAACCCAGCGAGAAAAAGGAGCGAGGACGGGGCGGGTGGAGGGAGGGGCAGGCAGCGACCATTAACATAAAACAGAATGTGGGAAAAGCAAATATTGTGATAAAAAATAATAATAATAGGAGGCTGAGCGGAGAGTACGGAAAGGAAAGAGAAAGAGAGGGAGAGAGAGAGAGAGAGAAAGAGAGAGGGAGCGCGCCCAACCCCTGGGGACGAAGCGAAACGACGGATACTTTGGCTCCGCGAATGCCGTCGTTCTCTTTCTCTCCTGACCCCTATCCCCCTCCTCCTTCTCTTCTCGCTCTCCGCGTGCCCTCTCTCCTTCTCCTCCCTCCCGTTCTCCGTTTCTACCTGCTCGTATAAATACAAGTATACGCTCCGGAGTTTTCCCCGGGCATTTATGAAACTCATTCGGCCAGAACTAACTCTAATAATCGTTGAAACTAATGCTCTCTCTTTCGAGTACGTGTGCCACCACTACGAATCGCCACCGGCTCTCTCTCTCTCGCTCTCTCTTTCTCGAAACGTCTTCCTCCTCGAGAGGGTAAAGGCAAACGCAGGAACCTCCTTCGAGAGCTGGACTAAGGATCGCAGAAACGGCCATCATCCACCGCCGCCGCCGTCGTCAAACGATCCCTCTTTTTCCGCGACGATTCCTTTCCAGCTGCAGTCGTAGTTTCGCGAATCGCTAGCGAGGGGGGAGGGAGAAAAAGAACGAGGAGAATTTTTCAAACGTCGCGCCGCGTTTCAGAGTCGATACTACGTACGAACGCGGAAGGACGGAAGAAAACGCGGATATCATCCGCGCGCGCGTAGCGGAAGAAGGGAGAGAAAAGGGAGAACGAGGAGGAGGAGGAGGAGCAGAGGCTATGGAAAAAGGGGAAAGAGATCGGAGAAGATGAGAAGATAGGTAGAGCGGAGGAAACACAGCGGCGTAAACCGTAACGATAACGATTATAGGCGCAGTTACCCAGGGACGTCCTTTCTTAACGATTACGCCGTTGAAAATTATTACGCGTAATAACGCTCTGTCGTTATTACTGTTATTGTTATTGTTATTGCTATTATTACGAGCGTTATTATTGCCGTTATTATTGCTCCACGGCTATTACTATTATTTATATTATTATTATTATTATTACTACTACTACCGCCACCACTACCGCTACCGCTATCATTATTATTATTGTCATCGTTGTTATTGTTATTATTTTTATCGTTATTATTATTATTATTCGAAGCGCAGGCAGCGCGCGGAACGAAACGTACGAGCAAACGTTTAGAAACTCGCGTAATATCGGGGACCGCGCGAGCTAGCTTCCTTCTTCTCGCCTCGCGGTTCGAAATTACCTTTTCCCCCCTTTCAGGTCCAACTTAATCCAACGGCGTTGCTTTACAAATTGACCGTTCCGGCCGCGTTCCCACGTGTGTCAGCAGCCTCGAAATCGAGACGAGCCGGCGCCGCGCCGGGATCGTTTTTAAAACGAATTCACCGGGATTAAATCCCGGCGAATCGACAGGCACCCGAGTCTTCGAAGGGGATCTGTCAGTCGGAAAGACTGGTCCGCCGGCGGAATTTTTTGTTTCGCCGATCGCCGAAGAGCTTCCACCCGTCGATCTTGCGCGCCGGCGTTTCGCCTCGCCGTCGGCTAAAACGCACTCCCAACGGTTTCCCTCCCGTTGGTTTTCGCCCAACGTTCTCTCCGCGGAAAATACGCTCGGCCGCGCGAGACCGGCCGCTGGTCACCGATCATTTTTTAAGAGCTTCCGCTCCCTCGCTCGCTCCTCCTGTTTTCCCTCGCCCTCTCCTCCTCGCCGCCGTTTATTCGGCCGGATTCGACGAAATTGAAAACATCGGCGAAAAGAAAAAGAAAAATATCCCAGCCGTGCCCGTTTTCCCCCGAGAGAAACACCTCGTGACAGCTCTCCGAGATGCCGAATATCGGCTTGAAACGAACGATCAAACGCAGTTTGATCTCGACCGACAGAGAGTCTAACCAGCGCTAAACAGCGCTTCTCGCAACTTTCGACAAAGAGAGCAAGAACGAGAAACGCGGAAAGTAAGAAGGATCACGTGTTGAAAAAGGAGCCGGTAATCGAGTCGTCTGTCATCGCGCGCACGTGAGTCTCTCTCGGTCGGTGGAGTCTTGGCGTTGATCCTTGGTAATTGCGCGATCGCGTGTCAGCTGTGTCGTGTACGTAAAGAGAGAAAGAGAGAGAGCGTTGAATCTACGAATTCACAAAGGAACGGGCGGGAACGATAGGGCCCAACGATACAACGCAACATTTGGATCGACGCGAAATTACGGATAATCGGTGAAGCGAGCCGGCAGATGAGCGTAATTCAACCGGCCGTCTCTCGTGCGGCGACCCGCTAATCGATTACGAAATATTTCTCGAGATCCCACTCTGGAGACTAACGAGATTTACGATCGCTGGTTCGGTTTGCCCTCTCTTCCCCACTCGGCCTACCCGCCAACCTATTTCGATAATAATTAACACGTTCGCGAACGGCGTATAATTTTCAAAAGTCTGTACCTTTGTCCCTTTGTCGCTTCTTATTATTCCGACGTTCCTTTGTTTGAACGGAAGCATCGCTGCCTGTGTGTGTCACCGTTATTGGATTCGCAATCGGGAAACGCACTCGCGTAAATAAGATATCAGCTTCTTCCATGGTAACGATTTCTTTAATGAAAATACATAATTCGATGAATTAACCTGTACATGACTCAAAATTTCACAAACAAAGATCTTTTTCCATAATGATTTCTTTAAAGAAAACACATAACCCAAAATTGCAAACAAAAATCTCTTTCCATAATAGAGATTTCTTTAAAGAAAACACATAACCTAAAATTGCAAACAAAGATCTTTTTCTATAATAAGGATTTCTTTAAAGAAAACAGATAACTTGACCATAACTTAAAATTTCAAACAAAGATCTTTTTCTACAATAAGGCTTGCTTTAAAGAAAATACATAACCTGACTATAGTCTAAAATTTCAAATATCTTTTTCCATAATAAGTCTTTCTTTAAAGAAAACACATAACTTGACCATAACTTAACATTTCAAACAAAGATCCTTTTCCATAATAAGACTTTCTTTGAAGAAAACACATAACTTAAAATTTCAAAGATCTTTTTCCATAATAAGGCTTGCTTTAAAGAAAACACACAACTTGACCATAACTTAACGTTTCAAACAAAGATCTTTTCTATAATAAGGCTTGCTTTAAAGAAACTACATAACCCTGACTATAGTCTAAAATTTCAAAGATCTTTTTCCATAATAAGGCTTTCTTTAAAGGAAACACACAACCCAATCAACTATCCTAACCATAACCTAAAATTCCAAACAAAGATAGACTGACAAAAAAGTACTTGATGAAAAAAACGAGCGACGAATGATCAATTTCTTACCGCACGAGTGCTGTTGCGTTCACTTTGAATAAATCAACCATGTAATTTTCACACACTCGTTAGACAAATGAAAATTGTGACCTAGCAGTTTGGCGCGACGTGTAAACCTCGCGGACAGCAAGAGCGGCATTTTTCAACTGACGTGAAACTACGTTACCGGCGTTCAGCTAAAGAATTCGAAATGACGTAGGACTACTGTGTTATCGATCGCGAAACGCGTTAATCGCGAGCTGATAGATTTCGCGAATTGTCGGGTGGAAAAGAGGCAAACGGAGCAGCGGGAGGGGGCGAAAGATGGAATCAAAGTTGGAATTTAACGGCGGAAAAGAGCGACGGGTCGTCGACGGTTTGCCCATTTTCGGCAATTTCCGATTCGGCAAATTGTCGATGCGTCGCGTCGGTGCGCCGCTGCGCGCGTTCCACGGGGATAAACTAGTTTTGTCCCTGCAATTCGCACGTGTGAACCCCGTGTGTACGAGCCCCGTACGTAATTCGCGATATGATTTCGCCGAATAACGATAATGGGAGGCAATGATCTCCTCCCACGGACTTTCCGAGAGGGCTTTGTTTCGAGAGGGAAAACTCTGAACGATACGCGAGCGATATCTTTATTTCTTGCGTGAAAGCACGGAAAACGGAGAACGCGCGCAACTACATACCACGAGATGCGTATCGCGCGTCGAGACTCGTCGCTCGTGAAAAGATCTCTGGCGAACGATAGTTCTACTCGCGTGACGCGATCCTTTCGCGCTGGTGCGACGACGTTGAAACGTCGTCCCCAGTTACGCAGGCGTTACGCTACGCGCTACGCACGAACTCCGGGGCCCCGAGACCAGTACTACCACGTACGTACGTACGTACGTAATTACACGTAAGTTGCTTCGGACGATAATGTTTGCACCCTCGGCTCGCGTCTAATTGCGTGTAATGCTCGTCGTCGTTGCAACGTTAACGCGATAATCGTTTAACAAATATTTGCACGCGGCTAATTGTCGCTGTTTATCGAGCCGCGTATCAATGTTTCACACGGCCGGAGCTCTCTGCTCAGACGTCCGGCCGGATGCAGAAAAATCCGTGGCTAAACGCGCCGGCAGAGGATCGTGCGGCAATGTCTGTAGCGTACGCCTCCCAGCGGCCGGTTACGCGTCACCGGTTACCGATTACATGAATATTTATATATTTCGCACAGTGTCGTAATTTAACGAATCGTAAATGAAACTATCCGGGCACCGCTGTCGCCGCGACGACAGAGCCATCGCGCGCCGCTGCCTTTACGATCGCGTTCGTTTCGGATCGCGTCGTAAAAATACCAGCCCGACGCGCAAAGCGACACCACGTTAAACAGAATAATTATTATACGAATGTTTACGCACGTGTACCGATATTATTGTTACTCGCTACATTAATGATACGCAAATGGAACTGCCCGACCGATTCCCAACCGTTCCACCTCCTCCGCCGTCTATTCCGCTTCCTCCACCTCGTAATTCACCATTACGAAAATATTTATCTTCTTATCGTTTTATTACGCCCGCGCGGTAACGTCTCGCGATCGCGTATTTGTCAAAAGAACGTTACGTTTCTACTCGTTTCGAAGCCTGAATACGTCTACTTACGTACATGATATAGTTTTGCGTGTGTGTGTGTGTGTGTGTGTATATACGCTCGTATCATTTTCCTAACCGCTGGATCGCGTCATTTCTTCTTTCCACGAAAGAAAGAAAGAAAGAAAGAAAGAAAGAAATCGAAGAGCGTCGATCGAGGAGGGAGGACGACTCCTCCGAATCGGATTTGATTCGATCGAGTCCGGCGAATATCGGGGCAATTAGCATAACGTTTTGGATCGGGCAAAAGGCGGTAATTGTTCGCATGTAAACCGATATCTGCTTCTCGCAGCGAATCACTGCAAATTCATTCTCTCATTGCCGCGCGTACTCTCTCTCTCTCTCTCTCTCTCGCTCACTCTTTTCCGCGCGTGCACGACAAAGAAAACGAGGGTGGTAGAGAGGGAAAGAGACAGAACGTATATGTTCCAGTTCAGAATATTCGGTGGCAAAGGGGATTCTGCCGGTGGAAAACACAACGAACGCGCTCGCGCTCCCTCTCTCTCTCTCTCCCTCTTTCTCTCTCTTTCTCTCTCTCGCGCAACAGGGCCGCCACCCCCATGCCGCGGCGCGTTTCCAGTTAAAACGGCCGAGTACTCGTGTTTAGATATCGTTAAACCGCATTTTCGACACTACCATTATGTAAAGCACGTGGTGGAGGCCGATAAGTCGAACAATGGGCGCGCGCTCGCGCCAAACGGGACGGGTTAGCGACTTTTCGACGCTCGTTCTCTGCTCTCGCTCGCCCCGCTCTTTCCACCACCGACGCCACAATTTCCCGTATCTCTCTCTCTCTCGTTATTCTTTTCTCTCACTCCAGCCAGCGAGAAATTTGGCTGAGTAAATGAGTAAAAAGAAAAGTAGAGTTCAAGTCTCGCGAGGTGACAAGACCAAGACCGATTCGCGCTTCGAGCAGAACGGTGGATCCGCTAGCTCGCCACGGGTGGATCCTCCCCGCACGGTACTTATATATAATAATACTTTTTTACTACCGCGATCTTTACGAGCCGCGCTATATCGAGTATAAAGGAAGATAATAAAGGAAGACGCGCGTGGATAATGGCCAGTATCGCGCGCGTATTACTCGCCGCATTACCATTTTTATTGTTGACTTTTTTTTTTTACGATCCACCTCCGGCGCATGCCCGCGATCCGCCAACGTCGTCGATCAAGGTCGAATTTATCTGAGCGCTCCTTTCGCGCAGTTGTCGAAAAGCCTAGGAAGAAGATTCCTCAAAAGCCACGGGTGGTCCGGGCTGACTCTTTGTCGCTGTTTAAACAACGAGCAAAGCTCTGCAATTGCAGAATGGTCGTCTCTGCGACACGCTTTTCGATCGATCTTACTTTCAACGAGACCGCGCGTTTTCCAACGCGCCAGCCTTCGACCGGATTTTCTCGTTTTCAAGGTGCCGGCACGCGCTCGCGCGCAACTAGTTTCGCACGCAGGAACGTTAACACCACGGATAATCGTCGTTATCATCGCGTTACCCGGATAATCACCGTGTCGCGGCGACAGAGGAAACGTTCGTCGCTTTCGATTTCGCTCGTCTTGGCTCCCAGCCGTCTGTTAACCCCCTTTGCGGTCCGAGTCGCTCGGCGAAATAATTTCCCAATTCAACGCGCGCGTACGATCGGATGTCGAATGGAATTGTAACCCTCGACAAACTTTTTTTGGGTCGCTTCTCAAATAAAATGTCGCGGTATTGAAAATAATGGTTCAAACGGTGTTTTTATAACGCGAAATTTTATCGTTTATCGTTGTACCTTTCTAATATCGCGACATTGTTTAAATTTAAATTCAAAGCAATCCGTGAATCACGAGTTTGCTAGAACGAGTATAATATCCTCCGCCATTTTTTAAACTATCGTAAGAAGTCTCGTAAATATACGCGTTCGTTGTAATTATCAGCAAATTACAGAAAGAGAAAGTCCAATTTATTTTAACTACAATGTCCCCTTAGAAGGGACAGTCGAGTGCAAAGGGTTAAGCTTGATAATCAAAAAAGAAAGAAATTATCAACAAATCTCTCTTCCTCTACGATTCTTGCGTTCGCGGCGCGGAAGTTGCGAACGAGATGTGCCAAAATGTTCCGTGCGAACTCGTTTATATAAATAAAACGCGCAGATCGACGGTCGAAGCGACAAGGTTAGTAACGAACTACGTCAACAAGGCACGGTAACCTCCAGTTAAGTATCCGCACTTTCCCCCACTTGATCGTCTGCCGCTATCCCCACTCCGATTCTCGGAATTGGGACTACCCCCGCCCCACGCGACTTTACTCGCGGGACACGACACTTGCACGCACGAAACAAGCGATGTACCTACCGTGTTGATAAATAATGATAATAACGATAACTGCCGAGCAGGTTTTTTACCACCCTTTCTATTGTTTTTACGCTTTTTATTCCTTTTGTTAACGTTTACGATATGTACGTGCATTTTCAGTGTTTGCTCGTCAAATTAAAAGTTTTTACACGTTTCTTGCATCCGTCGAGTACGGACTGGAAGTTTAAAAAATTTGCAACGAGGCACCTCCCAATCCCATGATATTACAGTATTGTGTATATTTTTATACGAGTGATGTAATCACTAAATTTGTCAATTTAAAAATGATTTGCTCTTAAAAACTCGTTACTGTTTACAAATATCTCTCGGCTTAAGATTTAAAAATTTGACTGTCACTCAGATACGAGTAACGCGGCGATCAACGTGTTGGGACCGAACGTATTTCGCGAGTTGGCATCGAAGGAAAGAACGGGGCGTCAGCTGTTTCACGATCCCAGGCACTAATATCTGGGTACGTCATATATATATAGCTTGTTTTGTGTTGTTCACGTTTCACGCGGCTCCACCGTAAGGTAGAGTGGGGGAATAGTCCCAATTCCAAGAACTGGTGGAGGGGGCAGCGACAGACGCTCAACTGGCAAAAAGTACAGACACTTAACTAGGAACTACCGCGTATGATACAGTTATCGACGAAACAATCATCCCCTCTCTTTCCCTCGCCATCTCCCACCTAACCCAAAGCGGTCCGTTTTCCGGTCCCAAATCGCGGACGCTCGACTGGGGACTACTCTCTGCGTATAAATCCGTCGGAGAAAAACTCTGGAAATAGGTATCACGTTCGAAACGTGACGTCAAGGCACAAAGGGCCGCGAAAGGAGAAAAGTAAAAGCAGGAGGAAGACTCTCGGTGGCCAGCCGGCGAAGAAAATCACAAGGGCGATCCCGCGCCGCGCGGCGACCTACGTCCGCGCGGCGCGCACCCTCGATACATGTATAAATTGCGGCGGAATCGCGCGGACTCGTTATAAGTATAGCAACGATAAATCAGGCGTATCGACGTGCCGCATAGAATTGCAAATGAGTGGCTGCCATCTTTAAAATAAAAAGTTAGAGCCGCGAGCTCGCTCGCAAGTTTCGACGGTGCGCGTCTAAGCGTACGTATGTACGTGCGCGCGTAGAAAAGAGTTGGCGCGCGCATGTGTGTGTGTGTGTGTGAATGCGTTCGAGAGAGAATAGCGAGAAGGAGGGCCGAGCGCAGGCCAGAAGAAGTAGTAGAGAGAGCACGGGCCGCGGAGGAGAAAGGGAGCGAAAGGGGAGGGGGGAAAGAGAGAGAGAGAGAGAGGGAGACACGAGGTGGAAAGAGGAAGAAAGAAAACGTTAGTGTGCGGGTAATACATACGTTCTCCGGATAAGCAAGGAGAAAGAACTTAAAATGAATAATGTATCGTATATTTAATTCTATATATAAGTAGCCGCGGCTACGAACGAACGCAGGCACACAGAGAGAGACAGAGAGATACAGAGAGAGACAGAGAGAGAGAGCCGGAGAACCGGAGAGCCGAGTACGCGGTCGCGTACGTAGCGGCGTAACCGAAGACGTAGGTGTCCCCCTCGATGTCTCTCCGTCCTTCTTTTTCTCAGCGATCGCTCGCGTATTTGCCTCTGTTTCGCTCTAGAGCCGCGTGTGCGCGAACACGTATGATTGTGTGTGTGTGTGTGTATCGTCGTTCTAGCTGCACGTACGTAAGTATAATACTTACGTACGCCGAGACTCCCGCGGAGTCTCTCTCTCTCTCTCTCTCTCTCTCGGCCCTGTGTTTCTCTCCGACGAGAGAATGAAGTAGCATATTTTCTAAGCGGAGGTCGTGACGAATCGACTTTCCAGTTGGCCGACAGAGAACGATACAAAAATATTTTAGCCGGGCCACGTCACAAGAGAGAGAGAGAGAGAGAGAGAGAGAGAGGTAACAGGCTGGCAGAGAGAATAACTATCATTAAATTATTATCGATCGATGAGCGCCTCGTTATTGCCGGGCTGAGAGTCTTTTTAAGCCGGGCGGATGAAGTTCCTCGGCCGGCGAAAAAGCGCCAGAACTACCACCACCAGCCCCCCGTCATCTTTCTTCTCTTTTACTTACTTTCCCGGAAAATTATCCTCGTTAAGGCTCGTCGCTCCGATCGCGTTGACAGCCTATCTTTAATTAGACTCGAATTCGATTGACCGACGACGACGACGACGACGACGACGACGACGAAGACGAGGAAAACGAAGGCGAGGAAAACGACCAACGGGGCGGTATGTAACCGTCTTGTTGCTAATAGTTTCGTCAATACCCTTTAACCTCCTTCAGCTTTTTACGCCAGCCGCCGATTTATTATCCCTTCTCGTCCCTTTCGCGCGCAATCACGCCCCCCACCCTCCTCTCGCGCCAGCGTCACGCGGACGCTTACGTATACGCAATCGACATCGCGGATCGGCCATAGTTGCACCATGCAGCGAAACATGCCGTACGCGTTTTATCAAATGACAAATAACGCGCGATTTGCAAGAAGGTGTCTTTTCTCGCGCGTTCTTTTCTTCTTTTCTCCTTCTCTCTTTCTCTTTTTCTTTTTCTTTTTCTTTCTCACCTTTGAAGCAATTTGAAGATCGCGAAGAAGGAACAAAGGATCGAGCAGAGGAAAGCTGAGAACCGCTTCCGTTTCGTTCGATAGAGCGCGCGGTGCGTCTCTCGCCGCACGCAGTCGGCTCCAACTGGCGCGTGACGCAACAATATAAATATACGAGCCGCGTATTAACAAATTCCTCTTAATCTTATCGTTTACAATAAATATTGATACGAAACTTTGGCGTCGCGCTATCGTCCCCGGTTCGCGATACCACACGTAAAATATAATATAATTCGCCTAATCTCTCTCTCTCTCTCTCCGTCTAGCGAGAGCCGCGGCCTTACGGATCGCCTTGAATGGCCTTATCTCTCGGGCGCGAAGTAACTGCGCAATTAGACTCGGCGGCTCTACCGAAAACTCTGCGAAAACACTGGCCAGAGGGGGCACGGCCGCCATTTTGTATTTCTTCTCCTCCATTCGGCGGAATTATCGCGAAAGAGATTCGAAATCGGAATTTGCAGCCGCGGCGGTTGTTATTTGCCCGAAACGTCTGTTATTACCCGCGTCTGGCGGAATTATGCCACTGCACGTGCAATTACATCCGAAGGGGAATGCAACGGCGATTGCAACGACCGAGCCCGAGCCCGAGGCCCGAGGCCCGAGGCCCGAGCTCGAGTCCGAGCCTTTCGCCTCAGCGTTTCGATTTCGATTTCGATGGAAAAGAGGACCGGAAGGAGGAGGACCGACGAGTCGACGACGCAACCCACTTTTGGGAGGAACAGCTCAAAGAGTCGAAGAACGCGTGCGTTTATATGTAGTTTTAGCCGCGGCGGCAGGTTGAGCGCCGCTGCATTAATAATATACGATACCCGTAATGGCATCGGGCGCGTATACGAACGTATATATTGTATAATAACTTCCAAGGCCTTATAAACGTTTATTATTTACCGCGTAACGTAATGGCAAACGGGTCCCCACTTCTCCGGCGGCCGTTATTAAAAATAATACTCTAACGTTCTCCTCTCGCGTCCGCGCCGCCGGTGGATCCGCGCCGCTTTTCTTACCGTACGGGACGACCCCCGAGCAGCTCCCAGCTCCCTTCGTTTCGAAGGTCGACGACGACGACGGAGGAGGCAAAACTGTACCTCCGGTTTTCGCGGCTTTCGCGAAACGACCGCAAAAACGATCCGCGTCGGGGCGGATGATGGCGATTTCTCGTTCAGTCCGGACGGTCAAAGTTGGTTGCGGAGAGAGGCCGCGGAAGCTTCGGGCTGGACGGCTGGACGGCTGGATGGCTGGCTGGCTGGCGGATAGAACCGTTTGATTTGCAGGAATCAATAAAAATCAGCGAGATAAAAAAAACCCCGGCGAGTAAAAAATGGTTCGCAGTCGTGGCCAACCGGAAAGCAGAGATCGAGGACGGGCGGAGGCGGAGGAGGAGGCGGAGGAGGAGGCGGAGGAGGAGGAGGAGGGGCAGGAGGGGGGCGAAAGAGGGAGGCAGGGAGCGAACGAGGCGGCAAGTGGAGGAGGACGAGGAACAGGACGAGCAGGGATAATCTGATTTTCAGCAACTTTATACGTTGCGCTTCGATTAAAATCCAGCCACCGTACAGGGCCAATACAGTTACGGGGGGCCGCGCTCGTGGCTCTCGTTCCTGCTGCTGCTGGCGCGCACCTGCACACACCACACCACCTTTCCTCCTCCTCTCCGCTCCTCGTCGCGCTGCCACGATGACGGACGCATCTACGCGTTTCTCCTCTTGCCGGTTGCCGATTTTCGCCGCGGGTGGAAAATCGGTCGTAGGTTCGCGTCGCGTTTCGCAGCACGCGACCACCGACGCGAGAAGGAGAGGAGCCCGCGAGCGCGTTCAAAGACAGAGAGAGAGAGAGAGAGAGAGAGAGAGAGAGAGAGAGAGGATCGAGCAAAGTCGGTGGAGGCGGTGGAGGTACGCGAGAGAGGAAGCGTGCTGACGCAGGAGGAGGAGGAGGAGGAGGAGGAGGAGGGGGAGGAAGAAAAGGCCGCACGAGTACCTACGTACGCGCGTTATTGAAACGCAAATCACGTTGCGCAACCGGCTGCCGTAGCAGGCTCGATCGGAATGTCTTGCATTAATAAAATATCAAGTGTAAAAAATTATTAAGAAAAAAGAGCAACGGGGAATTTAATGTTTATTCATATCCGAGCGTCGGGAACACGGATAGGCGGACGTGACGCGATTCTCCTCGCCGACGACCTGAAAATCGTAAATAGTCGCCGCGGTTCACATCTTTAAAGCTCCCTAAAGTTCCCTTTTTTCTCAGCTTCTTCTTCGACTAGAGAATCGTTCGACGAGAATCGCGTCGCGCCAAAGAAAGGAAGATGCGCGATTTACTCACGCGACGATCTAAACCAACGTTCCCCGCGATTCGTTGGCATTCGTTGTCTGTGGCGATGGCCGTGTACTCACCTGCAACAAGAGACAGAAAGTGATCGATCGATTAAACGTTCATCGATTAACGCTCGCGCTGTACGACGATTCTACACCACCGCAGAAGCAACGAATGACGAATCGTCGACGACGCGACGCCGACCTATAGTCGGCCATAGTTTCGCCTACACGTACGTACGTACGATTCGCTCGGCAACTCGACGGTGGCGATCGACCTTCGAAATATATATATATATATATAATATTGCGCAGAAATAATAAATTACGGTGAAACGCGAACGAGCGTAAATATATATTAACGCAATTACGTATTACGCGCGCTAGATTTCTCAACCGTGCGAACAGCCGGTGCAATCGTCGGTACGTTGAAATCGATTTCATCGGCCCTCGAAACGTATTCCGCAATCCCCCGGCGGAGTTTTTCCCCTCGCTTTGTCGCTTTGTCGCGAGTTTTCTCCTCGCCGAACGATCGACCAACGATCGACGTCGTCGCAAATTACTTCTTTGGAAATTTTTACGCAGACAGCGATCTTTAGCGATCGCGGAGATTATTTATACTTCGGCTGACCTCCGAGAGTTCAAACGAAACTTTGAAAACCAGGATTTTCGTGGCCCCGAGACAGCGCCAAGCGCAACGCGCAACCCACCCGTCAAAGTTATCCGATCGCGATCGAACAAGTCGCGAGTCTGACGTCTGACGTCTGGCGGGTAATCGAGAGAGAGAGAGGGAGAGAGAGAGAGGGAGGAAAAGGAAGGGACAAACAAAAAGCGGGAAACGAGGGCAACGAGAGCTGCTGCACAGACGACTCGGCCGGCGGGTGCAAGAGGGGGGTTAAGAGAGCGGCGGGGCGACGAGTGCGATTAAAATATAAAATGGGTTTCGAGGATTCGGACGGTGTTACGCACCGTTTCAATTATTGTCGCCGCTCCTATAGGCAACTACGCGCAATTTTTCGGTCGCACGTCCGATCGCTGGACTCTCCCCCCTTTTCGTCTCCCTGCTGCGTCTCTTCTCGCCCGTCTCTCGATTTTTTCCCTCTTTTCTCTCTTTTTTTTTTTCTTTTTTTTTTGTGTCAGCGCCGATTTTTCCGCCTTTTTTGCCAGAGCCGCAAAACGGCGCAAAAATCCGATATCGTTTTGCCCGGAGTCCGGATTAGCGGCAGATCGCGCGCGCTGCCGATTTCCCGCGCGGCCTCCCGCGTTGCAAAAACATTTGATTTCTCGGTTCTTTTTTCTTTTTTTCGTTCCTTTCTCCGCCCGTCCGTCGACGAAAATCGAAGAACGCCGAGCGACTTTGAAATCCTGCCTCGGCGGCGGCGTGACGATTCTCGATTCTCACCGAGTCGACTCGAGTCGAGTGGGACGCGCGCGCGACACCCGCGAGATACCAACACCATCAGCGAGTCGGGGCACCGGCAGCAACACCGGGATAGAAAGAAGGGAAGAAAGAGAGAGAGAGAGAGGAGGGCGACGGAGGATAGGGATGCGAGCTCGTCGACGCGCGGAAAGAATCTCGAGCGAAAAGCTCACTCGAGATGCCGCGAAAACAATGTCGAGGGTGGCCCGAGATATACCTAATTGTTGAGAGTACAGCCGGCGTAGAAGGAAGAAAAAAAAAAAAAAAAAAAAGAGGTGCCGGAGAAGAGGAAGAGAAAGGCGGAAGAATGAAAATGACACCGACTTCTCTCGAGCCGTTCCTCCGTCCCCCCCGCGGCCCCCCTACCGTGGCCACGGGGCTCCCTTGCTCCCTCCCTCTTGCCCTTTTCCGTTTTGATCCTCTCTCGGTCGCACGCAGCCACCTTTCTCTCGTCTCTCTGTCGCCGTCGCCGCCGCCACCGCCACCGCCGCCTCCGTCTTCGTCGTCCTCAACCCCCTTAGCTCTCTCTCTCTTACTCTTACTCTTACTCTGTCTCTGTCTCGCTGCCGTCCCCGCCCCGCTGCCTTGCCGGCACACTTGCTTTTTATCGACGGCGTACTTTAACCCTCGAGCGGTGCGGTGCGGTGCGGTGCGGTGCGGAGGGTGGGGTACCACCGACGGTGGAGGTCGAACCGCGCGCGCGGAGGACGAAGGGCGTGCGAGAGGAGACGAGGAGACGGCGAGGAACAGAGGTGGCGACGACGATAGAGGGAGGATGAGAACGCGAGATCGCGAGGGAGCCGCGACGAGGGAGAACAGAGCAGGAGGAGGAGGAGGAGGAGGAGGAGGCGGAGGAGGAGGACGGGCGAGCCGGGGAGGAGGACGGTTGCCGGCTGGTCGAGGGTACGGTCGGGGCATTAAACCCATTTAAATATAACCAATACCCAGGGTGGGCGCCGTTCCACCCTCGGTTATGGATGATTTTTACCGTTCATTTGAATAACCCGTAAGCTGCAACGGCCCGGCGCGAACCAACACACCGACGCCATCTCTCTCTCTCTCTCTCTCTTTCTTCCTCTCCTTTTGACCAGTTTTCCCACTCTCGCCAATATCTTTGCTCCCTTTGTTCCGCGCGCGTAAAATGTTTTCCACCGACGAGGGAAAATGGGTCGCGGGCACTTTGATCGGGCCAAAGACGACCGAGAGAAAGAGAAAGAAAGAGAGAAAGAGAGAGAGAGAGAGAGAGTTGGTAAACCGCTGGTAGCAGTGGCCGTGGCCGTGACGGCGCGCACGACGGCTGTGGCCGGCAGCTGCTATCGGCGGCCGCATCTTCGCCCACGCGACGCGCGAATATAATCGTCCCGGTGATTATTTCGCGAGATAAAAACGCTCCAGGGAGAGAGAGAAGGGAGTGCAAAGATGGTCGCGGCGAGTCCAGCGGGAAAATCCATCGCGGGGGGCTGAAGAGGAGGAGGGGGGGGGGGGCAAGAAGGGGGAACGCGTACCTAGGACGATGCGTCGGTGCGCGCGCGAGTACGAGTGGAGTGCAAATATCGGCCGACCGATAATGCGAGGTCAATTCTCTACCCCCCCTCGCCCCGGTTCTTTCTCTCTCACCGCATCTTGGCTGTTCAAACCTCTCGACTCCGTTCCCTACGGCGTTACTTCCAATCGACCGGTCATAGAGGAACGGCTCGAAAATTGGAGCGAAAACCGCGTTCGGTGTTGGCCTGGCCTGCTCTCCTCCTCCCCCCTCGGAAGGAAGTGAAACCTGGTTAACGGGCACGTTACCACCGCCGCTCCCTCGCTACTCCGCTCGGTGGACGTTTCATCCAGACGGCTCTCGATGAACGATCGTTCGCCTGTCTCCGCAAAGAAAAGAGAAACGAGCGCCTCCCGTTCCCGTTCCCGTTCCCGTTCCCGTTCCCGTTTCGAGCCGAGACCGACCGGGGAAAAAGCGTTTGCCATCGCGGTCGGAACGAAATTACCGAGCCCGGATCGAACCAAGGAAAAACAAAGAGCCGACCGGGCAGAGTCCCGCGCGAGAAAAAATTCCGCTCGTCTCCTCCCCGATCCTCGTCGGATCGGATCTCGTCCAAACACCAACCATCGGCTCGTACGTGTACGTGTACGCGACAAAAGTTTTTCTCTCCCCCCAACCCCCTTCCCGCCTCTGAGCCTCGTTGACTCTGTGCCATTTCGCACAGAGAGAAGCAGCATTTCTGCAGGCTAACGCCTCGTTTTACCTCGGCGATCGCCCTAATCAAGTGCCTTGAACGAGAAGAAACGTCGTCGACGATCGATCGTCGCGGCGCTGTCCAACGGTAAGTGTGGATTATCGCATTGTCGCATTCGGGACCTTCGAACCTGAACTTTCCACGTACGGGATGATACCTTTCCGTTTCAGTCTCAATGCCACGCAGCGCGATCGCGCTGTTCAGATTTCGAAGAGCGTCGCGACGCTCGATTTACACTGCGCTCGGTCAGTCATATTTAATACCTCAATCAACACTAAACCTAAGACCAAAGTGGTCAAATTTGAATAATTTTCGTTAGAAATTTTATAGACACGAAACGACGTATTTTTAAAAGTTTAAATCACTTTTCGAGAAACGTGTAAACGAAAGTAAGCTTGTGTAATTTATGAAGATTGCATTACGAAGCTTTTCCATTTTTTTACTTTAACGTTTCTCGTGAAAATTTTACGCTTTAGTCGTCGGTAGTTCCAGCGTTGAACCTAAACTCAACAAAGTTTCTTACTTTTACGTGTATGCTTTCATTTGCAGATACTTTTTCTTGGTTACATCAAAGTAGCACTGTCCAACATGGTTTTTCAAACAGCCCCTGGCACTAAAACGATCAAATCGTTCGTTCTCAATTCGTTCAGAATTAATCAGACAACTAATAACACTCGACGGAACGCAATTTTATAAAAAAAGTCCCTTTTAGGTACTAGAAACGCAGAAAAGTAAACTTTGAGGTTAGGATCATTTCTCAACCTTTTCGGTACCATGCAGCGCGATCGCGCTCTTCAGATTTCACGTCGAATAGTGCTATAGTAGTGTTTTGTCGCGATGCTCAATTTGTAATATTCGTCGTCAATCATATTTCAGCTTCCTCAGCTAAACTTGACGTGCATAAATAGGCAATTCTGATTTCGTCTATTTTTGTCGCGCTGCTTGGCATTTTTTGTACATGTACGAACGAGGAAGCGCTATCGCGTCGCACGACACTGTCAAACATCGTTTTTCAAGTAGCGAGATTCGAGTCCCACGTTCACATTACGCGTTGAAAAGACTATATTTGACCGCTGTGGACTGACGGTGTACATACTTGGATTCTGTCGAAGTCAATGCGCTTTATTTTACCGCCGCGTGTTGGTGGCATTGTTTTGACGTCTTTCGACGTGAATATAGACGAGCGCTGTCGCGCCGCTTGGCTCTCTTCGACAAGAATTTTGCAACGAGCGTTGGGACTCAAATGTTAAGTTAACTCTTTCATTAAACGAAAGTTCAATACACCGAGAATATAGACGAAATTTTTCTCAAAAAGTGTATCGAAATGATCAAAACATCGAATCGAACTAGGTTGGACCAATATTACTTACTTATTCGTATTTCGATTATTAAATTGTCAGTGCAGATACTAAAAATCTGACAGCAACTTTGAGCTTTATTTCGAATAATCTAGTAAACTGTGCTTACATAATCCTACGATAAAATTCCTTTTATTAGACACAAACGTAGACGTCTTTGGCACATTGATCACTGACCACAAATTGAGTAAGTTCCCCCCCCCCCCCCCCCCCCCCCGAAGCATCCTTCCTTTATTATGTTTTTATTTTTCGTTCTTTTCGTTAAGTTGGCTTGTCAAATTACAAGTTTTGTCACTGAAAGAATCGGGCCTCTTCAGGTGCAACGCTGATGCAACGAAAATTAGCGATTGGTTGATTCGGGTCACGTGATTCGCGAGGAGGCGTTGTCTGGTACTGAGCGATCGCGCCTGTAACTTTGTTTTCTATCGATTCAAATGTTTGCGCATCGATAACATTTTATGGCAAAAAAGTCGTCTTCATTTCTGGAGCTTTCGGTGAGACGAATCGTACTGGGGTACAAGTCGTGAAGATTTTTATTCATTCTTTGCATCCCTCGAGTATATAGACTAGAGAATTTACAACGAGGTAATGTTACAAGGTAATAAAGTAATTGTGACTTTTTCAAAATATTTCAGAAACTTCATGCTTCCTCGCCTTGAAATTTAAAGATCGTCTCCATCAGTGGAAACTTGACGCGGCGATGAACGTGTTACACGAAGCGAGCATCGAAACGAGTTAAGCGCTCGTGGCTGCCAACAGTACCACGAAAGCGAACTTTTCAAGCCGCCTTTGGATACCAATAATAGCCAAAGGGTTAAAGGACGAAGAACCCCGGCGAGCCAAGAATCGTCGTTGGAATTCGACGAGCGATCGTCGCGGCGATAATTCTCGGTGGCTTTCGAGAGCGAACGAGCTGGAGGACCCCGCCTGCTATTGGCATCGGGCGTACAACACGAGCCACCGGTGAAATCGTAATCGTAACCATAAACGCAAAGGGCGACCGGCAAAACGTAAAGCCGGACGAAATGACGAACGCAACGGGGAAATACTTAATGGCGCGAGACGGAACGAGAGATAGAAAAAGAGAAAGAGAGAGAGAGAGAGAGAGAGGGTTGCGCGTTTATCGCGGTTCGCGTGTATTTCGTGGCCACGAACGATAGGGACGCGAGGGCGCTATCGTTTCGGCGGTGGACGGTCGATCCGCGCCGAGTTGGACGCCGCTTTGGAATCGGCGGGCATCGAGCATCGAGCGCGGGAATCGTCGCTTTAATTGCCCGTTCCTCACCGACCGTTTTTAACGACCGCTCTCCCTCCGTCCCTCGCGTTTATTTTCGATTTCGCGCTCGTTCCTCGGCTTATCTTCTCCCCCCGGTCGTTTACACGCCGCGGGGACAAAAAAAAAAAAAAAGAAAGAAAGAAAGAAAGAAGGAAGATGTCTGATTTTTTTCGCCGATTTCATGTTCGTTACCAGCGTCGGACGATCGCGGACAAAAGAAGCGCGCGACGAGAGAGAGTATATCTGTTCGGTGCGTAGATGAGCAGCGTGTCGCGAGATCGGTATCGATGACGGTAGCTAGCAGGAAGGATCGTTTTCCGCGGCACGGTCGGTTTCTGCCGGAATCGATAACGCCCCAAGTCATTCGACAGTCATCATCGGAAATCCCCGTTAGCTCGGCTAGGCGCGGCACCCTCGTCGCGGCGCCCGTCATCGTCCTCCGCGAGCTCATCCACAACCTCGTCATCGTGCTCTTTCTCTTTCTCTGTTTCGCAACGTCATCATCGTCATCGGGATCAGGCACACACATCGGCCTGTTTCTCGCTGACGACCGTGAGGAAGAAATCTAGGCGAAGGGAAAAACGCAGAGAGAGAGAGAGAGAGAGAGAGAGAGAGGGAGATGGTGGAGAGGGTAGAGAAAGAGTAGTACTGGAGGAGGAGGATGGGTATCGGTGCGAGAGATAGGCGAAGGTTGCAGAGGTGGTGGCGGAGGTGGAGATAGAGGAGGAGACGGGGGTTGGCGTTGTAGGGTTCGGTGGATCCCGGTTCTAGAGCCCTCGCCTCTCTTTCGCTTGGCAGGATGTAGGCGTATAACAATGACAAACCGTGAAACAATGCTGGGCGCCACTGGAAAAATTCCAAAAAACGCGAATAATAAAAATGAGAGCTCGCGTGCACCGCGTGTGTGAGTCCCGCGATCGTGGTGGCGGCGGTGGCGGTGGCGGTGACGGCGCGATGCTAGTGCGACGCTGATGCGATGCTGCCAGAGCGGGTGGTGGTGGTGGTGGTGGTGGTGGCGGCGGTGAGACAAAAAAAATGGGTAGAGAAGGGGTGTGGGGGGGGGGGGTGGAAGGGACGGGGGGTGGAAAAAATGTAAAAGCCCCGGCGCGCAGGGCGCTTCGTCGGGGACAATACGCGGCGATGAATGCCTATTATATTTATCTGTAACAGGCGTTCCATAAAGCAAATAACACAGAAGTGTAGCGAGGAAAAAATCGGGCTTTTTTTTCGACGCGGCGCAGTGCCGCGAGGGCTCGCTCGACGAGAGAAAAAAAAAAAAAAGAAAAAAAGGAAAAAAGGAGAGAAAAAAAGAGGAAAAAGAGGGAAAAAAAGAAGCAAAAGCTAGGGCGGAAAAGGGGACAAACGAAAATTCCAGTTCTATTCGAGGTTCGTCGATCCACTCTGCTCTCTCTCGGTGTTGCGCGCTCCGCGTTCGGCTTCCCCCCGTTCCCACAATCTCCAACCCCCCAAACTCCCCCCCCCCCCCTCCTCCTCTCGCCGTTTCGGCGTTTTCGCCCGGTCGCGCGCCAAGGACCTGCCAAAAGCGCCGCTTTTCATACCTGTCCCTACGGGGGATGAGGAGTGAAAGGGGAGGGGGCTCTTTCGTTTCGTCTTCGCGGACGCGTTCGATTCGATTCGATTGTGGATCGAGAACGGGAGGATCGTTCGACGCCGAGGAAACGAGGGAACCTCGACGCGTTCGCAAGACGAGAGTCGCTCGTCGTTGGTTGAAAAGCTACGCGCGATCGGGGGAAATTCCTGAACGCTGGAATTACGGCGGAAAAGCGAGAGCGAGGAAAAGAGAGAAAGAGAGAAAGAGAGGGAGAGAGGGAGAGAGGGAGAGAGGGAGAGAGAGTGGGAAGCGGAAGGAAAGGGCGAAGCGACGGTGTGTGCCAAAAACTATAACCTGTTGCACACGGCGTCACGAAGCCCGAAAAACGCCCCTAGCCTCGTCCCTTCTACTCACCCACCCCCTTAACCTTCCGCCCCTGTGTGTCAAGCCGAACTTTTCGCGGCATCGCGTTAAACCGAAGAATTTCTCCATGTCGGATACTCGATATCCCGATATTCACGATATCGAGCTGCTATCGGCTCACGCTCCGACCGTGCCGGGTTTCGCGTTTTCTACTTTTTTCCCGCCGGCCGGTGCAGCATTTTCCCCGGGTGAAAAAGAGCACAGGTGGAAAAAAAAGAAGAGAAAAAAAAAAGGAAAAAAGGTGGAAAAAAGTAGAGAGCGGAGGGGGGCCGGGTAGGGGGGAGGGGGGGATGTATCGTTGGAAACGAGCTCCGTGTTTTCGGCGAAAACGATCGAATAATCGACGCGCACATCCGCGTCCCAAGGATCCTCTTCCCGTCCGGTTTTTCTCCCCTCGTAGCACGTACTACCCACTACTGACGACGGAGATAGAGAGAGAGAGAGAGAGAGAGAGAGAGAGAAGAAATGGAAACAAACATCCGTGTCGCGGCACGAGCGCAACTTTGTAAAATCTGTTAGTTGAATCGTGCCCGCGAGCAACCTTCGCCTCGGTATGCGCATCCCGAGTTGCAATCGCGCGACTCTCGTCTCTGTCCTTCTCCTCTCGTCTTTTTCGTCTTTTTCCCCCGCGTTCTTCGGTGTTTACCGCGATCCCGCGCAGCGTCCCCCCACCCCTCTCTCCCGCGTCCCCCTCCTTTCCATTTCTCGCGGCACATCGTGTCTCCGTACACACTGAACGGAGGAGAGAGTGGGGAGGGGGGAGGGGGGAGGGTGAATATTTTTCTCGTAAATCGACCCGCTCCTCGATCGGTATATTCTTGGCTTCCTCTCTCGCGGCGAATCGCACATCCCGTGGGTTCCTTCTCTGCCGGCGGCAGTGTGGAGAGCGCGCGCACGCACGCACGCACGCACGCACGCACGCACGTATGCACGCACGTATGCACGCAAGCAAGAAGGCAACAAGCCAAGCTATCCAACCAACCAACCAACCAACCAGTCAACCAACCAACCAGCCAGCCAGCCAGCCAGCCAGCCAGCCAGGCATATTCACGTGTATTTTTATGAAATCATTGTTTCGAATGACAATACACCGGGATGAGCAGCGCACAATGACTGCATCGACGGAGATGCAGAGGTGGAGCGTGGAGCGTAGACCGGAGACGGAGGTGGATAAGCAGCAGAAGGGAAAAAGAGGGCAGGGAGAGGGTGCATGGTACGCGTTGCAAGAAATCGGAGAAAGGGGAGGCTTATACGACCGCGTCGTCTCTACGCACACACGTGGACGCAACGGGCGCGATACGTTGGATCGTTTCTACGCTCGTTCGTCGATCCGTCCCCGTCCGTCCGTCCGTCCGTCCGTCCGTCCGTCGGTCCGTTCGTACGTTACATACGTACGTACACGTTGGTTGGTTGGTTGGTTCGTTCGTTGGTTCGGTTCTTTGTGATGACTGTCGATGAAACGATGACATATTTTTCCGGCTTTCACTCCCGGCGTGCCCCGCGGCTCTTCCATTCACGCTTCCTCGCTTCGTCCCTCTGTCTTTCTCAGCGGCCGTGGCCGCGCGCGGATGCACGCACGGACGCACGCGCATTCCCGTTTGCCTCGGGTGCAATATCGTCGTCTCCTACCCCCCTCAGCTTCTGGCATCCGCTGCCTCTTTTTTACCTTTCCCACCGCTTACCGCACACCGTTCTTCTCTCTCTCTCTCTCTTTATCCATCTTTTTCCCCATCTCGTTAAACCTCGTTCGACTACGACCGCTTTTCCAGCGCGTGATTTACTCGATCATCTCGAAAGCGAGAGCAAAAGGGCGAGCCGTGTGTCGCCTTAGAAATGTCGCCGGTAAACCAGACAAGAAGAAGAAGAAGAAGAAGAAAAAAAGGAAAGTGTCGTTGGTTGAATCGAGCGATCGGAGAACGAAAGGAGCGAAACGGAGAAACAGAGAGAGAGAGAGAGAGAGAGAGAGAGAGCGTGGCGCGTGGTATAAATCGACACGGTTGGCGAGAGGGGTCGACGAGCGCGTCACGAGATCTCGTAATCTAGAGCGAGAAGATTACGTCGCATCGATTTTGCTCTCGGCGGAAGAGCGATTCCCATCGATACGCCGGAAAACGAGGGCCATAGGCACGGATATATATGTATATGTGTGTGTGTGTTTTTTCCTCTTTTTCTTCTTTTCTCTCTCTCTCTCTCTCTCTCTCTCTCTCTCTTTCCTTTTTTTTATATACGATAAACGAAATAAAACGTCGATCTCGTAAAGCCGAGCGGAGGGGGGAGAGGGGGCACAATAAAACGGACACGGGAAATCTGGCGGTACGGTTGCACATTCACGGGATACAGTCTCTCCTCTCTCCGCGCGTACATACGTACCTACGTATCCGAGAATTATACGTATCTCTGTCGCGCTCCACTCGCGCCGAGAGCCCGAGCGCCCGGAGAGCTCTCGCAGCCTCGCGCGTATTGTATGTCGATTTTTTATCGTCCCATTTATTTGTACCGACCTTTATTAAACGATGAAAACTTTATTGCTAATTGCCGGGGGCGAAAGGGTTTTTATGGATGCTTGCTCGGCCGCGTTTTCATTTCGATTCCAGGAACATTCCGTATAGGCTCTCCCTCTCTCCCTCTCTCTCTCTCCCAACCCCGGCTATGGCCGACTCTCGCGGCCTCCTCCCCCCTACCCTCTTGTCCTCTCGCGCCGATCGTCACTCACTCGCGCTCTGCTCTGTTTCGTTCGCCATCAACCTCCCCAAGATCCTCCACCCTCTCCACCTGCTACCATTAAATACGCAATACGCACGCACTACGTGCTACCATTCGCCTGCGAGTCCGAGTCGTCCCCGTTTCTCCCTCGGCCGCGGAGAGAGGAAACGTCGTTAACGCCGCGCGACCGCCTAATCCGCCGCCTAAGCCGAGCACCGCACCGCTGATAATTTCGTTTTCTTTGCCGACACCCGGAGCAAAGAGAGTTTAATTAAATGAAATCGCCGGAGAATTAACCGTTCGATCGGCTAATTCGACCCAATGCCGTAACGACGTTTCTCCATCAACGGCCGGAGAAGAAACTAGACCGACCAGCCATCCTCACTGCAGTCGTTGGCGAGTTCCTACCCCCGGTGATGTGCCGATTCGCGATTCGACTCGATGAAGAAACAATGACAAAAGCGAAGGAGCTTCGTCAATCCTTCTCTCGAACTTTGTGTGTGTGTGTGTGTGTGTGTGCTTCCGTGACGGACGCGACAGACGGAAAATGGAAACGGAGGCTGTGAGTAATTACATAGGTACACGCGTTCTAATCGTTGAAAAAAAACTGCACGACTTGTACCAGTAGGATTCGTCTCGATAAAAGGCCCAGAAGCAACTGTTTTGCCATAAAATTTTATCGATATGCAAACAAATTACAGGCGCGATCGCTCACTACTACTCGAGGTCTACTCCACGCCCCCTCGCGAGTCACGTGACTCGAATCAACCAATCGCTAATTTTCGTTGCATCAGCGTTGCACCTGAAGAGGCTCGACTTTCTGGCTTATCCGCGTTAAAATCACTTTTAGTGATAAAAAAAAAAAAAGAGGAGAAAAAGTCGAGGGAGTGAAATACGAGGAACGTTGAACCCAATCAAGCGGCTGTCATAAATTTCCATCAAGCGACGGAGTGACCGGTCGCGGGGCGCTAATGGCCGATACGAAATTGAGCGGCCACTAAGCGCGAGACCACGAGAAGCGTCGGAACTCGAGGGGAAGAAACTGACGAGGGTGCGAAAGACGCGTGTCTCTCTCTCTCTCTCTCTCTCTCTTTTTCTCAGCTTCCTCTCGACCTGCGAGCGTCACTCCTCTTCTTGTCCTCTCGTCGAGAGACGAGAGACGAAACAACGCGTGAAAACGCTTGGCTCCGGACGGAGGAGAGAGAGAGAGAGAAAGAGAGAGAGAGAGAAGGAGCGTAGACGCAGAGGCGACCTCGCGGGGCCCTGAGCTAAGCGCCGATGAGAGCCGCGCGCGCCGAGAGTGGCGAGGGGCGGACTACCGCGCGGATATATTTATATCCAGATGCGCGTATCCATGCGCACGCGAGGCGGCGAGAATATTTCTATAGAAACGGTTATACACTCGTACAACATATTGAAACGCGTCGTTGGGGGCAGATGCGTCCGATGATATATTAACGCCAACTGTGCGGCCCATATACGCGCGTGCACGCGCGCGCGGCTCCTCGCCGGCCCCCCGAACCTCCAGTTCGCACGTACACGCATACTACGCGGATAAATTATAGAATTATCGTTTTATCGCCGTGGCCCACCTATAGATATAGATATATATATATATATATATGTGTGTGTGTATATAACGTACGTACGTATACCTACAACGCGTACACGTATCTATATTTCGGGGGATGACGCGGCGTGGTGTGGTGTGGTGTGGCGTGGCGCGACCGCGAATTCTCGCGGCTCCCTCGACGGCCAACTATGTATTTAGCAGGTATTTACTCTCTTGCTCCTTTGCTTCCCAAGTCGCTGCTGCTGCTGCTGCTGCTGCTGCTGCTACTGCTGCTACTGCTATTCCTCGTCGTCGTCGTCGTCGTCGTCGTCGTCGTCGTCGTCGCCGTCGTAGCCACCCACACTCGCTCTTCTCCTCCTCCAGGGATCTCCACCACCGCGTCCGTCCCCCTTCCGGTTCTCTACATTTCTCCGCGCAAAATCGGCGCCGGTTCTCTCTCGTTGTTGCAGACTTTTTTTTTTTTTTCCTGCCCGCTCCCTACGATGCCACCGGCAGCAGCACAGCCCCGCAACCACCACCACCACCACCACCACCGCCGCGTAGATAATAAATCGCCAAGGCGGCACGCCAAATTAATATCGTAAATTCGTTACGGACGCGATACCGCTTCCCCGAAAGTACGGGGCAGCGGGTAGGGAAGAGGAGGACGAGGAGGAGGAGGAGGAGGAGGAGGAGGAGGAGGAGGGCTAAAACATTCGCCACCGCGGTGTAATATTAAAAACAGGCGCGAAATGCGCGCCCGTGGAGGCCGGATGAAAAATAAGCGCGGTAATATTCCGCGGGGCCGAGCCCTCCCCCGCCCCCTCCTATTCGTTCGCAATTAATTGTTTGCCGCGCGAGCAATCCCACTTCGCGGTACCGAATATAATTACCTACCTAAATCATCGCTCGATCGTGGAATATCTACAACGAGGAGGAGAAACTGCGCTCTCTCTCTCCCCCTCTCTCTCTCACGCGCGAGCGCGCGCGCGCACGCGGGCGTACTTTTCGATCGACAACTCGTGCCAGAGAGACTTTACCTACGTACGTACGTACTCGCGGAAAAGTTTCATCGAGTTTACGCTGCCGCAGATAGGAGAGCAGATAGCGCCGGCAAGATAGATTTACGCGCCGGCATGTAAATTTAAATAAGTCGTTGTACAAGTGTAATTTGTTCGTGTTGGCACCGCGACGCCCAGAGACGCTGCATGCAGCGCGAGGCCGGCCAGCCTCGGCCCAAGTATCTACGCCACGCAGCCGAGAATATATTTTAATAATTTCGAATACATTAAAGTTTATCGCCGGCCGGCCGGCCGGCCAGTCGTTCCGCTCCTCGAGCCGCAAACCGCCCCCCAAAACGAGCTCACCATTTCCCCGACCGTCGCATCCCCGCCGCAATTACAATTGCCCGTAAGAACGCAACGTTCGTTATTACGAACCCTTCGAACGTCCCCCCCCCCCGATCCGATCCGATCGATCGAAATACTCTGCGAGTGTTTAAAACGTTTGCTACGCGAACGTTCGCCGCGGGCGTTCTCGCGACGGCGAGAAACTTTGCTTGAAAAGAAATTTCTTCCTCGTTGGATGAATAATTCGGCGATCGAACGACGATGTCGCGGGAGAGGCGCGTAGCAGCAGCAGCAGCAGCAGCAGCAGCGTCGTAGTCGTCGTCGTCGTCGTCGCGATGATTTAAAGTCGCGAAATGGAACGAACCTAAAGGGAGTAGGAGGAGATGGAGGTGGAGGAAGAGAGCAGAAGGATGGGGGAGCCGTGAACGACTGTAGGAAGTCGAAAGGAAGCGAGAGCGAGAGCGAGAATGGAACGGAGAGAGAGAGAGAGAGAGAGAGAGAAAGACGCAGAAGCTTGCTCGACCGAAAAGTTTGCCTAACGGTAAAGCGATGAGTTAACATTAATATATTCCGTCGGAAAGTTTTTATAATATTCCCGGGCATTGTCTGCAGTGGAACAATAAAACCGCTGTTCCCGTTTACGACGGACGATTTTTCAACGGAGTCGGAGAAACGAAGCGAGGCGAGCTCAAAGAGAGAGAAAGAGAGAAAGATAGAAAAAGTGAGAGAGAGAGACAGAGCGAGTGACGAGCAAAGACGCGAGGCACGAGGAGGCAGGAGAAGGCGATCCAAGGCGACCGCACGGCAAGACGGAGGGACAGCGAGAGACCGAGAGAGCGTAGAGGATGGAACACGGTGAAACACGACAGAGAGGAGGAACAAAAAAAGGAAAAAAAAAAAAGTCGTGGCATTCGTGTACGAGCGTGGCCGGAACACGGAAAACATCCGTGACAGAGGGAAGCGAGAAAACGCGCAGGTAGAAGAGGACCAGAAGCCCCCCACGCTCGCCCGGCGAAATTCTCGCTCTCGCGAAGAAAGAAAAACGCGTTGACGCGCGTAATTGGGAACGATCGGTGGATCCAAGTTTCGTTTCCACGGCTCGAACATTGCCGAGGAAAGGCCGGCCGGGCCGACCAGCTTAGTCGAGCTGTAGCCCCGCTTAGGTAGCCGCTGCCACCGCCTAGCAGAAGGAATTAAAAGTAAACACGCAGGCTCACGCGTTCCTCCGGGTTAGAGCAATTACCAGCCACGCCAGCTGCCGCACAGTTTAAATTATAGAAATTACAAAACGCCCTCGCCCCGCTCGGCTTCTTCTTCCACCGCTCTCCTGCCACTCTACTCGCCTCCTCTCACACTCTCTCGCTCTCGCTCTCTCTCTCTCTCTCTCTCTCTTTCTCTTTCAAAACCATCGTTTCGTCTCCCCCGTAGATCAACACTGCCCTGCCCGTTTCCTTCTCCCACCAACGCCCAGCCAGCGCGTTCCGTTCCTGCGTGTCTCTTTCCAGGAAACGCGTCGCGTCGTTCCTTTTTACGATACGCGGTTCAACTCGACACACACCGAAGATGAACACACCGCGCGAACGGGAAATCGTTTCGAGAAGCGAGACTTTTGCGCTGCGAAGAAACGACGAAACTACGAGACACACGGTTGGCCGCGAGGGTTGGAACGGGACAGGGCTACGGCTAGGGCTAGGGTAGGGGAGGGGAGGGGAGGGGACCGGTGCAACGCAGGTGAAACCACGCGGCAAAGGAATATCTCGGGAACGTACGTTTTCATCCGAATGCACACACAGGTAGAGGCACAGGCAGGTAAGTCAGGTTGCAGGTAACGCAACGAAATAACGCCGGCGGTGGAATTCCTCGAGGCTGGCGCGGCTAATGCCATCGGCCCTCTTTGTCTCGCAGTGCCATCATTTTTCTCCGGTAATATATTTTATTGCTATCTCGGTCTTGCTCGCACCATCGCTGCCGCCACCGCTGCCAACGACCGCACCTCCACCCTCGCTTGCACACCACCACCTCCTCCTCCTCCTCCTCCTCCTCCTATTTCTCCGCCGCCACCTCCTGCTCCTTCTCCACCTTCTCCTCCGCGCTTTTGCGACCAACGGCTCTTCTCCTCCTTCACCTGTCTCCCGACACTGCCGACACCCCGCTCTCCCTCGCGGTTCCTCGCAAGCGTTTCACCCTGGCCTCACCGTTCCTACGTTTCTCACTGCTTGCTTGCTTGCTTACTTGCTTGCTTGCTTGCTTGCTTGCTTGCTTGCTCTCTCGCTCGCTTACTCGCGAGCCAACACCTTCGTCGCTCCAAAACACTCCACCACTACGCAACGCGATTCCACGCTCCCTCCCTCCCTTCCGCCCGCTGCCCGTGCCACCGCCGTTCCTTGGCCTTTATTATACCTTTCTGTCCCTTTTCTTTTCTACCTCCCTCTCCCCCGTTGCCCTGACATCGCCGTTCGCCGGTCCCCTCTCTCCCAACCCATTTTCTGCTGTTCCATCTCTGTCGTTCCGCGGCCAACGCGCTCCCACCAAAGCCCCCATCTGCGTTTCTCTTTCCTTTCTCCGGCCTTCCGTTTCTCTTTTCCGCGCACGTACAAACGCGTATCGAATCACGCCGTGTTCTCCCTCTCGCGTCTTGGTTCGATGTTCCGTGTCGTGTTCCACGAGAGTGGAACGAGGAAGAGAACCAACGCCAGGGCGCGGCGGTGATAGAGGGAGAAATACGCAAAGAGAGAGAGAGAGAGAGAGAGATGAATCGGACGGAATAGAGACACGGACCGGTGGCGGAACGCGGCCACGAGAAAGAAGAAGAAAAAGAAGAAGAAGAGGAGAGAGGGACGAAGATATCGGCGCGACGGAGAGACCGATATAATTGTATCTAAATTATAATATACAAATAATAACTAAGGCAGACCGACAGTCGGACGCCAGTAGTACAGTTGCTCGAGAAAGTTTCCGCGTTCTGTGGGCAACCAGTGCCAGGCCGACGCAACACCGACCGCGAGAGAGGAGAAAGCGGCTACACAAATCCAGCTTCGAATCGAATCCCGCCTCGCGACCGACCAACCGACCACCACCACCACCACCACCCCGCAGCCACCAATTCGAAACGGTCTTTCCCGTCCCGAGAGTACCGACCGACCGACCGACACAAACCGGGGTCCCGCTTGTTTTCGAACGCGGCGAGGCGAGCGCCGGAGAGTCCAAGGGCTGACTGGAATTCAAGCCAAGGTCGCGCGACGACGTAACGCGCGCCCGGTCGTGTTTATCCGTGCAAAGAGGCAGCACACGCAGCAAACGGAGAGAGCAAAGATCAACACGGAGGCTGAATTTTTCGTCGCAACGGCGACGCAAAAAACGACGCGGCGAGACGTTCCTTGCCCCATATCCCTTCTAACGGAGAATAATATCGTATTTGTGCGTTGCCCACATCTCTCTCTCTCTCTCTTTATCTCTGTCTCTCCCCCTCTCGCGTCCCGAAACCCGTCTTTCTCCGGCGCAACAACAACAACACACACACGCACACGCACACGCACACTCGCTTCCGTTGTCGGGTTCTCTCGGTCCCGCCGACGGTGCCCTCTCGCTCGTTCGTCCTTGTTGTTCGAGTCTTGTCTCTTGGTCTTCGCCGAGAGACCGGAGGGATCCTCCTCGCCTCCCGGCACCGTGCACGTACAAAAAGGGAACGCGTCGAGTTCGGGGGGTTAGGTTTTTCTCGTCTAAGAAGTCGAACGGATAAAGAGAGAGTGACAGGGCGGGAGGGAGAAGGAGAAAGGCGGCGGAAGGGGGCGAGCCAACCATCTGGAATCCAAGTCGGTGGGTAAGAAAAATAAGCTTGGTGGGAGTAATAATAAAGAAATATGTTTCTCTTCGGTCAGAGCCCGGCCGCCTGCTTGGCTTGTTTCGTTTCTCTCTCTCTCTCTCGCTCTCGCTCTAGCTCTAGCTCTGTCTCTGTCTCACTTCTCTCACGAGAAAACGAGAAACGAGAAACGCGAAACGGACGGAGAGAGCTAGCTCCGCTGCACGCTACGCGTTAACAATCCGCGCCATGTTCCCTCCGTCTCGAACGAACCTTCTTCCCGTTCCGAATCCATCTTTTTTCTCTTTCTCTCTCTTCGATAACGCGCGGAGGCACGCGTTTCAAGGTAGCACGTGGGCCGCGCTACGTTTATCGGGAGGGTGGGAGCAACCGTAAGAGCAACCGTGCGCCGCGATAATCGCCGTGGTATCATCGTTTTCGCGGCGCGCCGCACCGCGGTCACTCCGGCACGAAAGCTTTTCCCACTCCGGGGGGCGGGGGGGAGGTTGGAAACCGGAACATCGCCACCGCGAGACCCGTTAAAAATTTCAAGCCAACTAAACTTTGACCAAACGCGCGGAGAGAACGGGAAAAGAAAAGAAAGAAAAAAAAAAAAAAGAAAAAGGAGAGAATCAACGGCTGGTTCTCACGCGAGCCGCGATTACGATTTTTATCGCTGCGCTCGGTTTTCCGCGTGTCAATTAACACCGATTCCACCTTTCTTCGGTGAAATTTTCTCCTCTCTCTCTCTCTCTCTCTCTCTCGTTTGAAAACCGAATTAAACTACAGATTGACGATGCGCAGACTTTTGTCCTTTTCTCGAGAAACGGAGGCAACAGTCGAAAGAAACAGAACAAAAGAGAGAGAGAGAGAGAGAGTGAGCGTTGTGTGTGCGAGTCCGGTCGAGTTCCTGGAAGAAAAGAGCAATCGGAAAAAAACGGAACACGGCCTGTAGTTTTCGCATAATCTGCGAAGCACGGCGAGGCCGGTAATGTCAGTGTTCGCCGGTTAGCGTGGAAATCGAGAGGAGGCGCGTCGACGAAGCGGAGTAAGAAACCACGGCACGGCACGGCACCGCGGCGGCGGCGGCAGCAGCGGCGGCGGCGGCGGCGGCGGCGGCGGCGGCGGCGTACCGCCGAGAGAGGTCGAGAGACGGAGGTGGAGGGACGGTGGCGCAGGCGGAGGCGGAGACAGGGAGGAAAAGGAAGCGAGTTATATTTTATATGACAGCGTGATTGCATTTCCCAGAACAAACATCGCTCTGGCCGAGCGAGCGCAAGAAAACGTCGGCGTTAATCGCAGCTCTCCTTTCTACTCTTGTCCATCCGTTCTTCCGCCCCTTCACTCTCTCTCTCTCTCTCTCTCTCTCTCGCTCTCGCTCGCTTGGTCACGCTCTCTGTCTTTCCGCCAACAAGCTTTCCTTCCTTCTCTTCTTCGTTTACTCCCGTGCCACGCCGAGCGTACTTTCTTTCGCGAAAATTCGAAACGGCCAAATTTTTCTTTTTTGAAAAACACTTGCCGACGTTTCCGCACGTTCGAAAATGTCTCGAGAACAAAGTGTTGAGTGTTAAAAAGTCTCCTTCTTCTTCCGCATAGTGCGTAGAGAAGAAATTGGTCCGCGATTATTCCCCTTTCCGGTTCTACCACCCCTTCTGCCACCCGGTGCCGCATTCCTCCTTTCCATTCTCTCTCTCTCTCTCTCTCTCTCTCTTTCGTTCGCCGACTGGCTCGCTCCCCTTGCCCCCCTCCCCCGCGAAATTCTACGGTCAGGACTATTTGTTCGCGGGACTTATCTGTATTTTATTATACCCGAAGTTTTCACGCTCTCCCTTATCTGTTCTCGTGTTTACTATACGATATTTATAGCTCGGCTCGTCTGTACCCGGCGCCGGTTATTACGGAGCTCGCTAGAACAGAGAGAGAGAGAGAGAGAGAGAGAGAGAGAGAGGGCCGTTGTACGAAATAGCGCGGGAAACAGGGGCGAGAGCAGCGCCTTTCGGCCAGCGGCGGCCGAGAGGGAGAAGGAGGGAAAAGCCCTCCAGAAACTCGGCGAGGGAAGGAAACGGGGGGAAAAAAAAAAGAAAAGAAAAGAAAAGGAAAGAAGAAACAGCTACGGAGATAGATAAATCGTTTACTTTCTTGTTCGTGGAACGAGTTCTCTCCCGCGAGAAACCAGCGCAAACAAAAATACAAACGAGACGCGCCGCGTGATCGACCATCCTCCTCCGTGCCCCACGGACTTTTCTCGCTCGCTCCGTTTTCTTCTCCTTTTTTTTTTCTTTTTCTTTTTCTTTTTCTTTTTCTTTTTCTTCCTTTCGAGAGCCACGCACTTGTACGCACCAAGAAACGAAGAGAACGACGAGGAAGAAGAAGGGAACGAAGGCGAGAGGTCGTTTCGCGGAAATTGCTCGATCCATGTTGCCCGACCAAAGTTTCCAACGAAACTCGCGTCGCATCGTAATTATCCGTAATGTTGGTATTATTATTCGCGAGATGGTTTTTCTTTGGCCCGGTGCCGAAGTTCACCTCGAGCTTTCAGAACGTTTGCAACTTCTCGCGAAACGTTATCGATATCGTGAATCGGCGAACGATACTCGCTCCGTGTGTCGCGAGTTTATTAACACGAGTCGAATGCCACGAATTATATTTCTTATTACACAATAGGTATTACGTTGAGATATTATCTGCAATTATCTGGGCAATAAACTTGTTTCACCAAACAGTCACCGATGTGGCTCCTGAAGGCGCTGAAACATTCACGATACAAAATCGCGAAATCCGAGGGTTGCTCGATTCTTCCGGTACAACGCTACGCCACGAAACGAAGAATAACCAACGAAGCAAGAAAAGCAAGATCGGGCAAAGATTTTGCACAAAATGTTCTGAAAAAAATTCAAGGCAACTGCAAAGACTGTATTGATTTACCGTTTCTTTGTTTCCAGTGCTTCAACGATATTTACGCGTTTTGCATATTATGTAAGTAACATTATTCTCATACCGCGTTAATTTCTTAGCGCCATTGAAGCGCAACAAAGCTAATATCGAAGAATTTGAAAGTAACATTTATTCAAATTCTCACTAATCTCCGATTCACCGGTGACCCTCGTGACGTTCGACGTGTCGATTGTTTATTCGCCTTGCCGATATACAACGTATCAGCCATTTTTCCACGTAATCCCCGCAACGTCGATCGAGACACCAGTTTCTCCATTTTCTGGTCGAAAGAATTCCAAGTCCCCGAGTCTCGAGTCGGTCGAAAATCGAAAAGAACGCGACGGTCGCAAGGTGACATTTTGCAACAGGTCTCCCACATCGAACGAAATGCACACGTTTCGCAAACAGCTTGACTGGTTTCATTCTGTTTCGATTCGTGAACATCCCACGATGATAATAATAACAATAATAATGACGTGACAAACTTTGATATTTTTCAGAAATTGGAAACAACGTTTTTCCCCGTGGAAAAGAAACGAAAGGTTCTTCAATTCGATCGCTGCGTCTTCCGCAGTCTAGGACGCCATGTTTTACGACTGATGACGAGTAGCAGGCCATCAAAGTGGAGGAATTAAACATTGTTTCCACCAAGTTTCGTCGAAATATCTTTAATATCTTCGTCGCTCTCTTTTCGAAATAATAACTTTGTTGTTGTTCGTTTCGCCTCGGGTTATATATTTGCAAAACCTAAGGACTGAAACGAACGACAGCGGAGCCTTGACACCGTACTCTCAAATCGAGCGCCAGTCGCACCGGCGTTCAACGTGTTTCGAGCTGTTTCGCCGAGCCTCTTGGCGAAAGAAGAGGTTGGAACTCTCGGCTCGGCGGATAAATTCGCGAAAGCGACCCACGGAGTCCGGAGTCGCGTTGCATCGCGCCGCGCCGCGCCGCGTCGCATCCGGGGGACGTAAACGCGCGGATACGTTGCTACGGCAAGCCAATAATTATTGTTTTTACCCGGCAGCAGCGGGCCGCAATTAAAAACTGTTTATTTATTCAGCTCCGGCTTTTTAGCATTCGCCCTCGCTGGTGCAGGTGAGGCTAGGGACCCGTGTGCGTGTGTGCGTGTGTTGTACGTGTGTGTAGGTGCGCGGGCGTTCCACGCGGGACCCGTATACGTGTGTGTCTCCGCCATCCGGCACGATTTTTCGGCTTGCCAAACCCGTTGTTTCCAATTTCCCTCCCCCCCTCGAACGTGTCATTTTCCAGTCGCCGTTGAGCCGGACGTTGTCGCCGAAAAAATTGCCAACCGGCCGGCGATTCGATCGGCCGGCGAAACGGACATTAAAAAACGTAATGACGGCGGCCGCCGCGGGTCCCCCAAGTCTCGCTCGATCGCGATCACTCTTCTTCTTTTTCTTCTTTTCTTTCGGTTCTCTCACCGACAAACCCTTTGTGCATACCCTTTTAGAGGGTTTTGCGAAAAGGTACCTTCGTCGCGATCCGATTCGATCCGATTCGATCCGATTCGATTCGATAGAGGCCGCGGCGCGGCGCGCGCTATCTCGCGCGCCGAGATTTATTATTTAATCTCGCGTCACGATATTTATTATTGCGCGTAACCCCGTGGGTCTATAAAAAATATCACGCGTTATCGCGTACCGTCCGGTCAATAACAAGCTGACGATACCTTTGCCTGGTGTGTATGCGAAATCGGCGAGCGAGCGAGCGCACGCAATTTTCACCGGAAGCGACCCGCGGAAAATCCAGAGAACAGACGTTGCGTGCGTGTTGCGTGTGTCGATCTGCGCGCAATTTCGGAGGTTGAGAGAAGAGAGAAGAGAGAAGAAGAAGGAGAAGAAGAGAGAGAGAGAGAGAGAGAGAGAGACGATTCGGTTGGTCCGCGAGAAACGAGAAGGACAAGAGACGAGGGTGCCGAGGTGGGGCTACGCGAGGAGAAGTTAGAACAAATAAAGCGATAAAATATATAATATTACGTCGCTACCGCCGGCTGGTCGACTCGTGCATTCCAGAGTGCATTGCCCTCGCAAATACTCCCCCGGCCTTCCCAGCGAGGCACACGTCACGCCGGCCTTAATACGAAATTACTGCTAAAGCGTGCCAGCGCGTACGCTTTTCGCCGCGAATTTCTTTCATTCGTGTTTCCCTCTTTGGCTCTGCCTCTTCCTTCCTTCCTTCCTTCCTTCCTTTCTCCCTCCCTTCTTTTCTTTCTTTCTTTCTTTCTCTCTTTCTTTCACTCGCATATTCGCCGATTTTCCCCCACTCCCGCTCCGCGTGCTCGCCTACACCTGCTTGCTTCTCCCTCGACCCTCGCGAATCTCGCTCGCGAGCGTCGATAAACACCGAACAAGCTCTCGATGGAAAAAGAAAGACGAGGAACCGGGCCACTTTCGGGCGTGTTATCGGAGGCGCGGGAATCGAATGGAACCGGAGAGTCCGGGCGATTCGACTTTGTAACAAACAAAGGGGGCCGCCGCGCACCGAAAATATCTTACGGCGAAACGCACACGCACACGCACACGCACACGCATACGCACACGGGGCGGCCGTAGGTAGTGAGAAAGATGAGTTACGATCGTCGAAACGGTCTACCGTTTGAAAGAAGGCAGCTGCCAAAGGATTTTAGGGCCAATTACGAGCGTCCACTCCGGGTCGGAAGGGAGGGGAGTCGTAAATAATTTACCTCCCCGGAAAAAGAGAGAGCGAGAGAAAGAGGCAGTTGTATGTGCTCCAA
Source organism: Melipona bicolor (assembly GCA_030673865.1). Classification (NCBI taxonomy): domain Eukaryota; kingdom Metazoa; phylum Arthropoda; class Insecta; order Hymenoptera; family Apidae; genus Melipona; species Melipona bicolor. The sequence continues at coordinate 562,553 of JAHYIQ010000042.1, read as the reverse complement.
GTGAGAGAAAACGCGTACGCACGACCGGAAGCTGAAAATTGTCGCGTTTCGTGTATTATTTTACGTGTTGTTGCGTTCAAGTAAAATAAATTCCAGTGTGCCGATGCGCGTTTCGGAGAATCTTCTCTCTCTCTCCCTCCCTCTCACGTCTGCGTTAACGCATTACGCGTGTTTTTACGCGTTCCTCGGCCGGCGATATTGATTTTCATTAAAATTTTTATACACTTCATAACGGATCTTTTATTTCGCGGAAACACGCGCACGCGCCCCCCCCCCTCAGCTCCCGTCTCTCTTCGTTCTTTTTCCGGGACTTTATAAATTGATCGAGTAATTCCCCGGGAAAAATTTGCATTTTAACGCCGATGAGAGTCTCTGTTTACGCAGGATTTGAAAATGGCCCGTGCGCGTAACGCGGCCCCGTTGACAAAAGTGGGTGAAACCAGGAGAACCCAGGACACCGACGCCTCTAACTCGCGCAACAAGCATCGCGCCTCACCGCCACCCACCACCCACCGCGCGTCCTCCAAGGAATTTCGCCGCCTCCATCGACGTTTCCACCGACGTTTCAACTCTCTCTCTCTCTCTCTCTCTCTCTCTCTCTCTCTCTTTATCTCGTTCCAAGGAGACCGAGACTCTCTTCTATTTACTACTTGCGTAAACCACGGGCCAGCGCTTGCACCGCATCGCGAGAGGAGCGGTTCGTTCGTTGCGCACAGGCTTCTGTTCGAGGTCCACGCGTTGTTGAACGCGCCGCGTTCTGCTACCTTCGAGTATCGCCCGGAATCACCGAGTAAGAGGAAAGGAATTCCGATTAAGCCCCCCCTCCCTCGCTCCTCTCGCGCCGCCGTCTCTCTGAATGGAAACGGTGGAACGAACGCCGCTGCGTGCCGCCGCGTGCCCCCCCCCCTTGCGCGTCCGCCATTAGATTGGGAAACGTTTTCGTTTCTGTCGCGGTAAATCAACTTGGTTTTCGTAATACCAACTATAAATATGAGACGGCCCCTGTCTTTCTCTCGTGCGCGCGCGCGCGGTTAAATTGGAAATATTTTTTCCAAGTACGGTAGTGCCGCGCTTTTTCAACTCATAAGCGCCATTTATCCCCAATTTTTGATATTGGGACTACCTCGTTTCATCTATTTCTCGATGCCAATTTGCAGGATACACACTCCTTCTTAACTATTGGGGTTTAGGTTAAGTTTAAGTTAAGTTTTGGTTAGGTTTATTCCATCTATTTTTCGATGCCAATTCGCGGAATACATCATCCTTCTTAACACGCTATCCGCGGGTTACAGCGTAAGCTTTATTCGCATGTCTAAATTATAAAATAATGATAAAAATACGTTAACCTAGAGGAAACACAAAATGAAACTACGTATGAAAAACAACATCCCTCAAATGACCACCATTTTCCTGCTCACGAGTAAAGACGATTCAAAAAGGAATCGAACGAGCCTTCAGTTTTTCAATGACCACCCTCTATCGATACCCTTGAGCGCCCATTTTCTGCTGCGACGATTTGTCACTACTGTATCATCAAGTTACGCGCCAGGATGCCGCGAGTTCCAAGTTCGAGCGCCGCTTACGATACGGTACTCCACTGCCACGGCTAAGGTGACTCCGCTCGATCTCACCGTTCCGCTCTGAAAAGCGCTGGAATCGCTGCCCGTCCGATTTAAAATGCGTTTTTTGACACGAGTCGTCGTCGTCGTCGTCGTCTGTAGCGCAAGGAGCAAGACCAGTCACAGTCATTGTTTCTTTCCCGACGCAACGGCGGACGAATTTTCCCTTTAATTATTACTGGCGATTGTTTAACTCTCTGGTCGGTCGTTCAAATTACCGCGCCGCGTCGAGCGTGCCAAACGGAGGAAGGGAGGAAGAAATAGAAGAAAGGACACGAAGGGACTGAACGAGAAGGGAAAAAAGTGGAAACGGCCAACTCTGTCAAACGGTGGATAAAGTTTGTTTCTCAGTGATAATTGTCGTCGGAGAACGCTGTTGTGAATGAGTCATACGTGTTCCCTGGGAAAGGATCGGTCAAAAATGTCTTCCAACTTATTATTATTATTATTTTTTTTTTTGGAATAAAACACCAAAATATAAGAAAAGACTAATTTCATCAATTTTTAAATTAAATTCAAGTTGAAACGTGAGCTTTTCCATCATGTTCCTTTCAAATGTCGACCGCCAGAGTGTTTGCAGATTTGTGCTCTTTCAGTCTACTATACTATATTGTACCATGGTTATATAGTACAGTATATTAATTAGTATAATACAGTGATTATTATAGTAATTAATATACTACACTTTAGTACATTATAGTATATTAATGTAATAACACTTGCAAAAATTATGCTACAACTATAATATAATGTAATGTAATAGTATAATATAGTCTTACGAGTATTAATGTAGCACAATATAACATAGTATAGTGTATTAAATTATAACGTAACGTAGTGTATTATAGCTAGTGTAATAAGTTGACTATTGCGAGTATAGCAGTATCTTTACATCAACCTTTACAGCTACCGAGCGCAGGTTTCGCGCCTCGTTCGAATAAAAATTCCGCGAAATCGTAAAATATGACGTTTCGATTATACTCTTAAAAACGTGACAGCGTCTCGTCGTTGGCGCGGGAGATCGGAAGCGATCGAGAGGCGCGCGCGTCGAGAAAGGAAAGCGAGAAGAGAGGAAAACCGGGGAATGGAAAAAGTGGAGTCGCGTCCCGTTCGTTTTCAAACGCGTCGCTCTAGCAGAAGAACTCCGCGCTAGCGGATCGCGTCTCTCCTCTCGGTCTTTTCCAAACGCAGCTTTTTCGACAGGGACCCCCGCTCCCCCCTTCTTCCACCTTTTTCCCGCGGTTCGTCGGAACGTCAACCGCGATCGAGGACAAACGATAAACGTTTCGGATCCGCGATAGGTATCGGCGATACGGATCGTTATCGCCGGTGAAAAAATCCGTCATCCCTGAAACCGCCGGCGCGCATCGCTCGCATCGCGGCCGCTACCAATAAATCTCGCCGATCTGTCCCGTCGTTATCTCGCCCGTCGTCCCTCCGACGGCGTTTGTTGTCCTCGCGTTTGTTCCCCTCTCTCTCTCTCTCGTTTCCATTTCCCTCTTTCCTCCCTGCAACCCCGTCTTTTTAGAAGCGGCGAGTTCCGGCTAGATCGACGGAACAGTCGTGAAAGTCGTTCGAACGACCAACGACAACGACGACGACAACGACGACGACAACGACGACGACCAACGACAACGACGACGGTGGACGGAGGACGGAGGAGGACGAAGAAAACCGCGGTCACCGCGCCGCCATTGTGCACAGCATAGAATAAATAACGCCGTAGTAAGAATGCCGCGGGAGATATTATACGGTGACTACAGCGTGGCGCAGAAGTAGGCCACCATTACAATATTTTATTACAAGGCACTAACGTACAATCTAACGTGCTCGTATGCATTCGTAATGAACGTATATGAGTCGTGTCGAACGTACTCTCTCCTTCTTCCGACCCGTTCTCTCTCTCTCTCTCTCTCTCTCGCTCTCTCTCCAGCTCGTTCCCCTGTCCTCCTCCTCCTCCTCCTCATCCTCCTCGTCGTCGCACCATCTACCGCGCGCTCTCTACGCACACCGAGTGTTTTATTGAAATTTATGACTACTCGCCTTTGTGCGGCTGCACGTGTGCGTGGCGGCTGCGTGCGTACGCGCGCGTGCTACGTACGCAACGTGTGTGCGTGCGTGTGTGTGTGTGTGTACAGGCCAGCGGCCGTGCCAGTTCCCTGCGTGCGAGCATACACACACACACACACGCACGCATACGCATACGCATACGCACAAGTGCAGCAGCGCGCGTTTTCTTTCCTTCTCCGCTTCTACATATTATACGCGCGAATAATATATTACGTATAATCTGCATGCCGTACGCGGCTCTCCGTGCTAAATCCAGAAAGCGAGCGCGCCGCGCCGTTCGCGGATCCGCCTGTCCGATTGGGCCCCGTCCCCCCTCCCCGCCCCAGCCCTCCTCCGTCTCCTCCTCCTTTTTTCCCCAGCCCGTTCCGTTTTTGCTCTTTTCCTTTCTTAATTACGCACATGTGCGCCGTACCGCGCACTATCATATCGTCGAAAAAAAAAGAAAAGGAAACTCTCTCCGCCGATTTTCAAATCCTAACCTAAAAACTCACCGCGACAACTACGTTCGCGCGTAGTTTCTTTTTTTCTTTTCGCGCAATTAGTCGGATTTTCGATGGAGCGGGCGGGGGCGAGATCTCCCCGGGAGATTTTAACCCCCGCGTGTGGTCGGTCGGTTGTTTATTTTTCGTGAGATTCCGCGGGCAAGGAGAAACGACGCGCAGCAGCAGCAGCAACAGCAGCGGCAAGCAGCGTCTCCTTTACCCCGTGCGGCGTTCACAACCGGACGGTCAATGACTTCGGGAGAATACATTTGGTGGGAACGAAGGCGATTCGAATCCATCGTGCATATCCGGCCGTGGTACGATAGGAATCGCGCAAATTCATCTCGGCGACTGGTCGTATAAATAAAAGTTTATTTAAAGACGTACACGCGCTCGTGTACACGATGTAGCGTACCATACGTAACACGGTGCGCTCGCTGGCGAGCCAGCGATCGCGCGCGCGCGCGCAAGAGAGAGAGAGAGAGAGAAGAATCGAGGGAGAAGGAGGAGGGTGAAAGAAACCACCGAACCGAACGCGTATATACCGAACGTAGATAGGTAGATAGGTAGTGGAAGGTTGCGCTTCTATTTCTTTTAGGTTAGGTTTAAAGACGAAAGAAACGCGAGAGTCGAAAGTCGAAGAAGAAAGACGGAGAGAAGAAGGGGGGTTGTGAAGAGTGAGACGGAAAAGGGGCCGGGAGGAGGGGGGGGGGTGGAGAACGCAGTCATGCGGTTTACACAGTGAGCTTATAGTTTACGTTATAAATTATTATTATCGTATTTCATGCGAAGAATAAGATTTATTAAAACCCTATAGATTACCGCTCGTACCAGGCAATATATTACGCGGCGTGTACCGTGCACCGGTACATTCGTAACCCGAGCTTCGGACGCACACGCGTGCACCCACCTACCCGTGCTACTCCGGCTCGTACCGGTACACGCCGTCCTAACCAATCGTCCCTCCGCGCACGTCCACACTGCGAACCTAGCTGCGTATTTCGTTTTTTTTTTTCCAGCCTCGTGTTCCTCCACCTCCTCCTGCTCCTCCTCGTTTTCCTCGTTTTCCTCGCTTTTCCGACTCGTCTATCGGCCGATCTCTTCCTTCTTGAACACTGGCTTGGAACGATCGGAACTATCATTGCGCGAATGGTTCGTGAAAGCTACGCGAGCCTCTCTCTTGTTTTTGCCAGTCGCAGCTTTCGGCGAAAGATTTTCGACCGTGTTTCTATCCTCCGTCGGGGTCGCGAGTCTCTCCAAAATTGCGAGTAGCAAACTGGCACGAGTTTTTACGAAAAACGCCAATGATCGCTTTATTAATTGTGTAATCTTGATCTTTTACCAACGGCGACTACAGTCGTCCATTATACGTTGATAATTATCGCGCTAGTTTTGTCATTTTTAATCTGCTCCATCGAAATCCAACAAATACGTGTGACACTGGGGGGAAAAATAAAAGGGACGTGCCTACGATGAATGGGAAATTAAAAAAAAGCTGAATTTGTCAACAACCGGCAAGAGAAATAACACGCAAACCAGTATGCGTGGTCGACTATAATTATTCGATCGGAGCGGTTGATAAAAGTGACGTCGAATCTACAAGGAAAACCATCAAATGGTATAAAAAGTTTTTCTTTCGCACGTCGGACGTGTCAGTTTGGAATTTTACAAAAGTATCGCGTCTTTGGATAAAAATCATCTCGGTCTGACTGCTGGGCATTTTCCTCCGATTTGTACCAATAATGGTGATCAAAGAAACGATGGACGACGAGAAAGTCGCTAAAGTTTGCATTGTAAAATTATAGTCTACCCCCTGTTTTGAAATATTTCGTACAAAATTATATCACTGAACAATTTTATTAGAATTACTCACGAGTAAAGTCGTTTTCGTTAAATTTAATAAACATCGCCATCTAGTGACGACAATTCAACTTGTTCCAACATAACCTATATTCTAGTTAAATATATTGACATTCAGTGTGCTTATTGCTAAATTATATTGCGGATCAAAACTGTATTGACTCTCAAATGAAATAAAATTTGTACAGTATCAAAAAACGACGTTACTTACGAGTACCCCTAATGTAAAGCGTTGTTAAAATACGATTTCTTTTCACCGACTCGTTACGTTGCACGGCAAAATTTCACTGCTACGCTCCTTACATCCGGTAAAGTGGCGTTCGCTGGCGTCGTGTTCGCGATTAAACCGTCGCGTTCAGCGGAGACGCAGTGGCCAAAGACGGAGCCGTATCGAAAGGGTCGAGGAACGTTGTTTGTCTCTACTTTTCGGCAATGCAACCCAAGTACTAGTGACACGCCATAAACGCGCGATTAACCCTTTGCACTCCAACTCTTACCTCACCAACTCCAACCTTTTCGCTTCCCATGCGTATCTAGTAAATTGCAAGTATTACTGTTCATAACGTGCGAATCGCGTTAGACAGCGTAAAGACAAAGCCGTATCGAAAGGGTTAGCGCACGACATAAGAAACGTCCGAAAGCACCGACACGTAGACGAGCCGATTGGTAGCTCGCTGAAAAATATAGATCGATCGGCCCGGGAACGAGAAATATTAGCCGGCGATTTCGCTCGAGATTCGGAGTTCTCTCGTTTTTACGAGAGTTTGCAACGGGGCGCGATGGCCCCTCGGGACAGGCGGCTTGACAAATGCGTCGGATTCGTGCCTGGGCTGGGCTACGCGCTCCGATGATTTTTCTTTCATAGAGTGATTTCACTTATTTATCGCGTCGGATGCAAGAGCGGATGGGCGATACCGCTCGCTCGCGAGTTTAAAAAGGGTGTCGGGATATTTTCCGCCCCGTTCCGGGCAGGCGTTGCCGGCGGCCGACTCGGTGGCGCGTTCGGACGAAACGAAGGTCCTTGCCGACTCTCGCGGCAGCCAGGACGTAAGATCGAATAGAGAACCGCGCAACGAGGGAATCCGCGTACGTACGTAGGTACGTGAGCGAGCAAGTACGCGCGACCGTGAGCCACGCACGCACGCACGCACGCACACGCGCGTCGCTGCCCGCCCGCCCGGAAACACGTAGGTGCACAATTCCAACGACGGTGGAGCGTTCGTTCGTTCGTTCGTTCGTTCGTTCGTTCGCTCGCTCGCTCGCTCGTTCGCGGAGAAACATCAAAAAAACGCGCCGAGCACAAAGCGACGCGGCGTATGGCGTACAGGGAGACGACGAGAGGCATCTGTGACGAGGAGCAGAGGCACGGGGGAGGCAAAGAGAAACAGAGCGAGAGAGAGATCAAGAGGGAAACGAAGGGACGCCAAAGCTAGGAAGTTAGAAAAGAGATGGCGAGAGAAAGAGAGGGAGAAATGGGCAGGCGACTGAGGAAGAGTAGCGAAAGAAGAAGAACCAAAAGAAGAAGAAGAAGAAGAAGAAGAAGAAGAAGGAAAAAGAGAGGGTGAGGAGAAAAGAGAGAGAGAGAGAGGGACAGAGTTGGTGTGTCGAGGGGGACGGAACGGAGAAACAGTAAGCGCGGAGAGACAGAGACGCTGGTAAAGGGTAGGAGACGGGGGAGGCAGGGGAGAGGACGGGAAAGCGGGGCAAAGGAAGGGGGCGAAAGACGGAGAAAGAGGGGACGTATGTACATTAAAATATTATTCTCAGATGAAATACCGGGTGGGGCCCGGCGGCACAGCGCGCGTATATTTTTAGACCTTATATAAATACACGAATCATAATGAACGCGCCTCGTTCTCCCTGTGTATGCTCGGCGTTCGCCCGCTCCTCCGCCTCCTCCTTCTCCTCCTCTTCCTCAGCCGCTCCGCCGCGCTCGTCACGGCCGCGCCTTGCCGCGTTTCGTCTCTCGCCGCGCCTCACCGCCCGGCACACACAGCCCGACAACACACACCGCGACGCTTCTATCCCGCCGCGTCTTCTTTGTAGATTCAGACTTCTTTCCCTTTCTACGTGGCACCGCGACTCCTCTTCTCCACGCGCGTTTTTCCTCTACGCGCTCGACGTCGCGTCTCGACGTGTACCACGCGTGCTCCAAATTATTCACCATCGACGACCGTGCGTCGTCGATCTGTCGCGTAAAACTCGCCGCGTGCGATCCGCGTGGCACAGACGCCGCCAGATAAATTTGGTTCGCGAGCGATGACTCGGGAACGGAAGAGAATCGTTCAGTCTCGCGCGACTTCCGTCCATCGGAATGCGTTATCGGTGTGGCTCGAGTAATCCGAGGAGCGAAGGAGCGTCGATTTACGCGCGAAGGAACGCGAGAAGGAAGGGGGAGATAAAGAGGAACCGCGTGTCGGTTTCGTTGTTCGACGCGACGCGCGCAATTAACAAGTACGTACCAAATAAGTGCCAAATGGGCTTTTTTTTTTTGCAAAAACTGCAAACCTTTGGGCAGTAAGTGCGTGTAACCGGAAGCAGAGGTTGCAACGCTAATGCAACGAAAATTAGCGATTGGTTGATTTGGGTCACGTGATTCGCGAGGGGGCGTGGGATAGACCTCGAGTAGGAGTGGCGTCGTCTGGTACTGAGCGATCGCGCCTGTAATTTGTTTTCTATCGATTCAAATGTTTGTTTGCGTATCGATAAAATTTTTTGGCAAAAAAGTCGTACTGGGCTGCAAGTCGTGCAGTTTTTTTTTTTTTTTTTTGGTTTCTTCTTTTTTTAGAAACAGCGTAATCTTAAGAACACGATCTCGCTTTGCTCTCGTATGCCGCCGCGATGCTCGTCGTCTCGTAATGAGCATCCAGTGCGTAGCGGCGTCCCACTCCCGCTACGCTTTATCAAAAAATCGTGACACAATGACGTGCCATTGTCCGGAGGGAAAGGGCTAATTATACTGGTAAACCTCGCTCGAGCCAAAGACACACGAACGTGCACGCCAGTGTGTGTGTACCACAGGCCTGCTTAGAATGGCAAAAAGCTACGCTAAAGAGGTCGCCGATGACGTCTCCGGCGAAAGACGGATACCAACGGATACCACTGGCAATGCTGAATTTCTCTCCGTTAAATGACCGTTATGCCGGCAAGTTAATTACAATAAATTACGCGGCGCTGTGCAACTTCACCGCCGTGCACACGCCCAAACGACGTATTCGCGAGTTACCTTCCTGCCTGCCTGCCTCTCCTTCCCAACCACCGTATCTCGCTAGAGCACCGTCTCTCCCCGTTCGATACACCGCCGCGACCAAGAATCCATCGCGTGCGCGTTTATCGCATCGTCGCATCCACGAAATCCGGAACTCGTCTCTTTCTCTGTTTGACCTCTCGCGGACTTTCGATCATTTTCATCGCCAAGGATCGTTCAATTCGAGTATCGAAGCTACTACTCACAAGGCTCTTTGTGAATCACTCGGTTATCCAAAAATAGAGCCCTAACAAACTGTACATTAGATTCTCTCTCTCATTCAGAGATGCAATATTCACAAGTCACTCCCCTTGTCTGCACGGTTTGAGTATAAATATCGGCGAAACCGTTCAGTTGCCGGTTTTAAGAAACGGTAGATTAGACTGTCCAGTTAGGGTGCACGATTCACGAGGATGCGCAAGAGTATAAATACAGGCAAAGGAGAAAAAAAGGAAAAAAGAAAAAAAAGTATAAATATGTATTGGCAAGAATAGAAACCATTCAGTCGATTCTAACCTAACCTAAGCAGGTTAGATTGTCTCCCTCTAATTGGTATGCAAAATTCACGAGGATGCGCCACTCTGCACAAGAGTGTAAACACTGGCAAAAAGGAAAAAAAGGGAAACAAAAAAGAAAGTATAAATATGAAAAAGAAAAAGGAAAGAAAGTGTAAATATATATTAGCAAGAATAGAAACCATTCAGTCGCCAATTCTAACCTAACCTAAGCAGGTTAGATCGTCTCCCTCTAAAGTAGAAACATTTGCAAAAATGTAGAAGCGAAACCGGTGAATTTCGTACATCCGGCAACAAAATAGGGGAGAGAAGGATAAAACCAAGTAGCGAACCATTCTAAAGTAAGAGCTTTGGGACTGTGGACGCCACGACATTACGTGGCTAATTTAAAGAACGTGGTAGTGTTCGGCGCAGAGTTAAAAAATTCGGAAGAAAATTGAAGAGTTTCAGTATTCCGTGATTGTTCAAGTGGTTATTTTTCAGTGCTTTTCACTAGTCCTTGTACAGCATTTTGACTTTATCTCATATCAAAGTATAAATATTTAACGTTTGGTCAATTAATGCATTCGGGACAGAACCGAATACAATGCGTTATAGATGAGCGTGATACGTACAAGTGCTGAGGAGAATGACGAATATTTTATTCGCGATTGTTGTTCCGTTAATTAAGATATTTACATTAAAATAATTCAAACGTTTTATAAACAGAGTAAAAGTTTTTAAACTAGCACTTGACGCAATCTGTTACAAGACAGGCCAAATAGAATGACTTTATATTTCTTGAAATTGTCAAAAACAATTGTTCTTGCTATCATATATTTTCCAACTGATAAAAGTAAAAATTTTTTAACTGTATCGCATTTGTCTCAATTGTATCTTTTAATAGGTTTTAACATGATGACCAAACAATTTTTTTCAAAAATTTTTAATCGTACGAGATCCAATTGTGAGACTTAGCCTTGTGCGAATTTCTTTTTTCTTTGCGCTAACGAAGCTAAACACATTAGGCATTTTACCAGAGTTTTATCCTACTGTAGAACGATAGAAAATAAATAATTGGATGAAACGAGCTGGCGTCTTGCTCGAAAAACAGACACTTTGGCGCCACGCGTTGCACCGTCTTCGGGCGACAGCGATCCGCGCAATTCGAATCTCGAATCAATGCACGCCGCTTGATCCCTCAGGAATCTCGCGTGCTCTCAGAATTCCGCCGACGCGCTTCTCGGTCGAGGAGCACGCTCGGCTCGTCTCGTCTCGTCTCGTTTCGCTGTATCGAGACCGGATGTTGGCACCGCGGCCAAAAGACAATGCGCGTCAATTTGTAAGGTGTCGTAAAAAAAAAAAAAAAAAAAAAAATAAGACGCTGTATCGTCTCGTATGTGTTTCCAGCAGTGATCTATGAACCTAATCATGAAAATCTCAACGTCGCCGTTCATCTCTTGCGTTGGAATGACTTGCCACTCACGTCCAGAAGTTTTTGCTGAATATTTTCTCAGTTTCAAGTGTATTTAAAAAACTGCACGACTTGTACCCCAGTACGATTCGTCTCACTGAAAGGCCCAGAAGCAACTAGGAAATTAAACATTTGAATCGACACGAAACAAATTACAGACGCGATCGCTCACTCCTACTCGAGGTCTACTCCACGCCCCCTCACGAATCACGTGACTCGAATCAACCAATCGCTAATTTTCGTTGCATCAGCGTTGCACCTAAAGAGGCCCGATTTTCTGGATTAGCCCAGCTAAAATCACTTTCAGTGATAATATGTCCCGGGCAAAACAAACAATAAGTTTATTACTTTTCAGTAATGTCTATTCCGACGAGTTCAAAAAGAAAGCGATTTGTACACGGTTCGGTCACTCGTTATGGTCCGCGAACCAGTTGTTACCGCAAGAGGTTAAACACCGTACTTGGTTGACTTGACTTTCGACGAACGGAGAAGAAAATAGACGCGTCTTAGATTTTCGAGAGAAAAGCGAGATCAAATTGGTGTTGCATCGAGACGATCGACGATGGTGTGTTGTCATCCTTGCTCCATCATTCCTGTGGCTCTCGAGCAATTTTCATCGGGGGGAAAAAGTGCGAGAGAGCAGCCAGAGAGAGAGAGAGAGGGAGAGAGGGGAGAGGGGGGGTTGGTGAGAGCATGGACACACGGAGAATGGCAGAGCGACATGCGCGTTTTAGCGCGCGAAACAATATTTACAAAATGATGCGACCGCAGTCATCGCGGCGCTCGCATCGCGGGTAAATACACGAAGGGGAAACGGTAAACAGAGCGAAAATTAAAATAACAAAGTCGGCCGGGGAAATCGCGCGAGGCAAGTTTGGTCGTCGAGAGACGACATCTGTATCTGTGCGGCGGTGGCAGAGTTGCGTGGCGCGGTTCGCAGCAGCTGGTTCGCGGAATCAGGGGTGGTTTGCAGCGTGAATCAATCGCGAGTCGCGAGCGGCACGTACGCGTACGCATGTAGGTGTGTGCATACGTGTAGGTGTATCGCGCGACCGGCACACGACCGCGTACGGCACGGCAAGACCTCGTACGTCGCCTCGAGCGGAATCGCTGATTTCCTCCTCTCGGGCGAGCGCCGCGCGGCTCGTCTCCGAGCAGAACGAACAAACGACGGCGCGCGACCGTGTCGCAGACGGACGCGCGATGCAATTTCTCGCCGGGATAAATCGTTTTGCTTATCGGCCTGACTCGCGCCAATTGCGCAATCGCTTCGATTATTTAAACAACAATAATAGTCGTAATAACGAGTGCCGCCGCCGCTGCCGCGCGGTTTTGCACCGCGCGGTCCAGCAACTCGTGTTGTTTTTGCTGGCCACGCGCGTTAAAAAAACAGGAACAACGAAAAAAGAGAGAGAGAGAGAGAGAGAGAGAAAGAAAAACACGAACGGTACAACAGCGATGAATATTATCGGCTTCTATTCGTGCAAAATATACAACACGCCGCCACGGGACGTGCAACGTCGTCGGCGAACTGTGCCATTGTGTAAACAAATTTCCATCGTTATCGCGCACTTACACTCTACGTTATCGTACGGTTAGCATTCTTTTTTTTTTTTCCTTTTTTTTCCTCCCCCCCCCTGTTGGTTTTAATCGTCTACTATCGCGCAGCCTCTTCTATTGTTTTTACGCGTGAGCGCGAGATTACGGTCCGAGAAATCAGCGGCTACGCACTCTTGTAAATTGGTGACGTTCGCGAAATCGCGAAATCGCGCGGTCGAAAAGACAGAGAGCGTAGGGTTCGCGCGAGGTGCGACGCGACGCGACGCGACGCGGAACGAGGACGTGTTCGGGAGGGAAAAAATATCGTTTCGCTAGGTCTCGCGATAAAGCCGAATTTATCTGTTCGGGATGAATAACGTTGACGGATGTACCGGGGCGCTTGTCGGGGACGGGGGGCTCGCACGCACCCCTAAGTGACCGCGCGCCGCCCGGCATATTATTCGTTTTACCGTGCCGCGCATATTCCGCGTAACGCGGTCTATAACCGCAGTCATGGAAAAACACGCACACGCGAAGGATAATTACGCGTTAATAGCTCTTAATTTATGATATAATTTATTATATAACGCGGGACGCGGCCGCGGCCGACGCGAGGCGAGGAGGCCGGGGCGGCAGAGCAGAGGGCAGGATTGGGGGGAGAGGGAGCGGAGGAAGGAGGGAAGAGAGCGCGGAAAGCGGAAGGCCGAAAGCGGAAAGCGAAAAGCGCAGAATGTAGCAGGACGGGACAGGACCGGGACCGGGACCGGGACCGGGACCGGGACGAAACGGGACTGCGCTTAGATTTAAGTTTAGATTAGGTTTAATCTCTTGCGCTGGAACGACGTGCCACGCACGTTGAGAACTTTTTGTCCCAAAATTACAATATTTTCTCAGTTTTAAGTATACTGAAATATAACCCCGGCGAAACAAACGATAAATTTATGACTGCTTAGTAATTCTTTTCTATCCAATGATATACCGACGAGTTCGAAAGAAAGGCGACGAATTATCGTATACGGTTTGGTCACTCGTTATGGTCCGTGAACCAGTTGCTAGCGCAAGGAGTTAAGTTAGTTTAGACGTGCCACGCACATTGTGAATTTCTTGTCCCAAAATTGCAATATTTTCCGAGTTTTAAATGTATTGAAACATAACTCAGGCAAAAATGATAAATTTGTGACTGCTTGGTAATTTCTATCCAGTGATATCATACCGACGAGTCCAAAGGGAAAGCGGCGAATTAACACATACGGTTTGGTCACTCGTTATGGTCCGCGGACCAGTTGCTAGCGCTAGGGGTTAAGTTTCAGTTTTAGTTTTAGGTCAATTTTAGGTTTAGGAGGAACCCTTTGAGGAAAAAGGGGGGAGGAGGTTGAGACAATGTCGAATATGGAAGCATCTTTATTTCGGGATTGGTTTCTTTCAGTTTGCGAGCGTTTCCGAAACCGTCGGACGAAATTATTAATTTACATTCAAAAATACTTGTATTCGACAAACTGGAACGCGTCCCCTCTCCCTTCGCCGACCCTCAACTCGAGTACGATCCGTCGACGAGCGAAACGAATCGTCGTCGTTGTCGTCGCGGTGGGTACACCTGCATCTCGCGTAATAAAATTGATACCGTTACGAATAAACGTACGACGGCTCGGCTTGGTTATGTCCAAAGTTTTACGGACGAACGGCGCGCGCACGTACTATTCCGTCTCACGAAGGTTACCGGTATTATTGCAGCCTTCGCAATCCGCATTGTTGGCTCTCCGCTTTTAATACTCTTTATTGTCTCTTTTATAACCGGAATGACGCGCTTCTTTCAGCACCGGATAAATTACACGCGGCATTGTACCTCTAATTTTAGAGGGAAACGGAGAGGGACAGACACACACGCACGCACACACACAGTGAGAGCCTCTCCGATACGAGCGTCACCTCCGCCTTGATTCCTTCTTCCCCCGTTCGATTTCCACCTTGATGCGTAGCTACAGGCTATAGGCATCGACAACTACTGAATAAATAAACGCCGATGCGATCGATTACATTTTTTTCCTTTTTTTCTTACACGTGCACGTTGCCGTCGTTTCTCGCTCGAATCTCAGCGTGGCTCGGTCGATTTCCCGCGTGTCGTTCGCTGTACCGCGACCAAAAGCAGCCAGGCGAATTCATCGTCGAGAGAAAACTCGCGAATTACGCAATGACGGAGGAGGAGGAGGAGGAAGAAGAGAAGAAGAAGAAGAAGAAGAAGAACGTGCGAAATAGCTGCTGGAGAATACGATATTGTGCAAAACATATTCGTATTCAGCGTAAGCGCTAAGTAACGTTAAGTGGGTCGAATTTACTCTTCGCCTTATTATTTCTACTTTATATGCCACTCGGCTTCACGTGTGTGTGTATACGCGCGTAGCTCGCGAGCCGCGCGTGTTCGAGCCGTGCGTGCGCGCGGTAGGATGTGACTTATTGCCGCGAATCTAGGTTATGTTATTCGCGATGCTAGCAACCGTAAGTATACCATCTTCTCCACCTTGCAGCCGCGTTCTTCACCGAAGGAGGAGGCAGAGCCGCGAGTCGGTAGTTGCAAGTTTCCTTCAGAGATTTTTGTCGAACCGACGACGACGACGACGACGACGACGACGACGACGACGAGTGACAGAGCGAAGAAGAAAGGATCGATCTGGCAGAGAATGGACAAACGAACGAGCGAGCGAAACGGTAGCTAGAGCTGTAGGTGTACTTATCCGTGTATAAAGCAGCGCACGGCGAAATCTGCATATAATATTGATGCAATTTGCCATTAGAATAGCGACGGCTGAGTCTAGGATGTGAGCTCTATTCTGTATGCGTCGGCTGAATGGACCGGTTCAATTAGAGAATCATAAGTTGCCGTGATGGGGCCATCCTGGGGCAGACACGTACCGTAACGCGCGTATCACCTTCGTACGGCCCTGAGGCCCGGCCAGGCGCTCCTCTCGTCGCTTTTTATTATCGTCCTCTCACCGGAGAGAGTATCGCTCTCTCGATGAAATACAATCGGCAATTACGTAAAAACCAGAAAAATCGATCGGCACGTATACACGCACGTATACACGCACGTGTGCGCGGCCGTTCGCGTAAAACTCAATTTTTATTAATTACGCGAAATTGAACGCATTTAAATTACATAATGCGAGCTTCCGCGTTTCCATCGGACCTTAATCGGTGCTTCTCGCCACCCTCTCTCGCCGCCGCGCTCCTCTTTCAGCCCTCGGTGCTCACACCTCGCTTTCCCTCTCTCTTCAGTTCCATCTCACTCTTGTACTTGGCTCTTCCGGTCGATTTATTTCACGCAATTGGAAGCTCTCGATAGAGACAATGCGCGTGGAAAAAAAAAAAGGCACGACTTTACGCGGTCTTGATGGGATTTATAATTGCGAGCGAGAGAGAGAGAGAGACGCGAGTTTGTGCCAATGGCAACGTTAGACGACCCACCCAACGTTGTGTCACGACGACTCGCATTATGCGGCATTATATGCGTATTACGATAATAACAACGACAGCGACGACGACATTGCCTGGCTGCAACGACGTCGAAGACGACGCCGACCCTCGCTACGGTAATGAATTTCATTATCGCCTCCTCTCCCTCTCTCTCTCTCTCGCTCTCTCTCGCTTTCCAGCCCCGATAGACAGACAGACAGACAGACAGACAGACAGACAGACAGACAGGGCAGGCAACACGTTGACAAAGAAACACGCGTCGGCGCGCGTTCTTTGCTCTCTTTTCTTCCGTCGGCGATAGAGGTGACAGAGAAGGAGGAGGAGGAGTGGGCGCAACGGGATCAGGGTGGACTGAACCGCGACTGAGAATCGGTAGATGCGTAAGCGGACTGTGTCTCGACTGTGGTCAACTGCGTACAATTCTAATTACAATCGTTATCGCATTTGCAACTTTAACCCATTTAATAAGTCGCAATCACGCAGCCGCTCGGATACGCGAAGCCAACAGCTGCGTTGCGCTGCGCTTTGCGTAAGTAAATTGCCACTCGTCTCTCTCTCTTTCGCGCGCTCTCTGTTCAAGAGAGCGTCTTGCGACCGCGACCGCGACCGAGACCGAGACCGAGACACACCGGAGAGACCGAGAGATCGGCATCGAGAGACACGCGCTCGCGATTTTTCCCAACCGCGCTTCCAGCGACCGGATTGGCGAGCGGAAACGACAAAGAGAGAGAGACAGAGACAGAGAGAGAGAAGAAAGAAATGCGAGACTCGAGAGATCGATTCTCCTCCACTCCTTGGCGAGTCGACGATTTCTCGCGTTACTCGTAACTCGTTCCATTTAGTCCATTAAACGCGCAATGGCACCGTCATAATTTATTCCTCGCCTTGTAATTCGAGCGCCGATCCGTCCGAGGAGGTACCGTTCGAGAGCAATACAGGCGTATATTCTCTCTCCCCCTCCGCTTTTTCCCGCGAGACAAACGTAAAATCCGCGCTCTCCCGATTTGCGGAAATCGAGCAAAGACCGGTCAAAGTTAAGGAAACGGCGCAACCACGCCAATGTCCAACCCTTTCTCGACGCGATAACGATCGTTTGGATTTTTCTCGTCGACGCTGTATTTTCACGCGGAATGGAATTTTATTTCTCGCAAAAGTGCAAAATTCCGTTCTGGAAAATTTGGAAAACTTTTGCCAGACGAGAGAAGACAACGTGGAAGAGCGGCAACTGGTAATGAATTTGAAATTATTCTATGTTACTATATATTACTATATTAGTTTGTATCTAAATGATGAGTTTCAAGGAAATTAAATTAAACAAATTGTATCATGTAATACGACTATCTATTACGAGTCGATCGGTCACTAAAAATCGATTTTTGATCGAACGCAAGGTCGGCGGGTCTTTCAAACGTCGTTTTGCGTCTTGCTCTGTTCTCTGTCGAGAGATTGACGTTCTTCGGTGCGGAGAATTTCAGAAAGAGTCAAACTGAAGGCTAATCTCAGAGCAAGCGACTAAAATTGGCGAGCACACAGTTCCAATTTTGGCAAGTACTTGTAGAGAAAATAAAAAGTATTATAGTATTAGTATAGTACGAGTATTATATTCTCGTTTAAAAAATATTCGTACTAATTAACACCAGTCGTAACGTTGATTTACACTTTTCTGACGCCACATTTGAAAAACTTTTCAGTTATAATAATAAACGTTAGACTTATTTTATCACTTCGGCGTGCACTAAAAGTGTTAACTGTAAAATATGGCCTACCGCGTCATCCGCAACAGATAACAGCATTCAATTTGACGTCATCTGTAGATAAGGTGTTGATGCAAATATATATTTTTCTAATCAATCATGTGTTATTCCGCTACAAAAATTGTTTTCAATTGTTTTCAATATGCCTCGCAAATAACGCAGGTTACACTGAAGAACAAATATGACAAAAGAAAAATATAGCAAACTGTGCGTGGCCCTCGACAAATCGAAGGCCCGGAAGATCCAAAAGATTGGAAACCCATGCTTCTCGTCTAATCTCGTCTAATTTTAAAATTATCTCCGCGTCATTCGGTACGATGGTCAAAGAATCAAAGAATCAAAGAAAAGACTGAAATTCAAAGCTATGCTAAAATGTTATAATTATCTGTTCGCAGTGTGTTCCAGCCGCAATGAAGTGACGAAATGATGAAAAACCTCGCTAATGACGAATCCTTCGATCCGCTAATCTGCTAGTAATTGCTCCGTAAGACTCGCGAACGCGATTCCTTTCCTGGGACAGGTGGTTCAGAGAGCGAGAGCGAGAGCGAGAGCAAGAGAGAGAGAGATCGATTGGTAAATTGGCGACGACGAGACGCGCGGAAAAATCCGAGGATGAGACAAGGCAAGGCCGCGACCAGGGTTAACGGCGAAATGGAATATTTAAAAGCTGCGTGAAATCGATACGGTGTGTAAAGCAAAAGTCCAACGTCCCGCCCTGTCCTGTCCGGCCTGTCATCTGTCACGAGTTTTTCATCGTTATTAAATCGCCGTAATTTACGTCATAGACGTGTAAAGGGAAAGAGCCTCGTTGCAGCGACGAAAAAAAGGAAAAAAAAAAAAGAAAAAAAAGAGAGAGAAAAAAGAGGAAAAAATCGGAAAAGAAATACGGCCATCATCGACCGAGTTTAACGACGTGTGCCGCCGGCCACCGCACGCCACCGCGCCTCGCCGTGATATTTCGCATTACCGAGTTAACGAGTATGTTTTGAAAAGCGAAAAGCACCGGGGATAATTGATATTTTGATACGGCGAAATTTCATCGAACTCGGCGAACAGTCCGGCGACGCTCAAATTCAATTTTCTTCTAATCATTCCGCGCGTATTTTCGAGGAGCGGAATAAGAGCGTCTGGACTGGACACGCTGGTCGATAAAAAAAGAAAATTTACGTGTGTGTGTGTGTGTGTGTGTGTCAGGCGTCGGTCCGGGATGTGCCAGACACACGTGGAAACGACGTCGGACGCGGTCCAACGGTGCCCGCGAATGGGGCAAGGATCGCGAATCGGCGGTGATCGCGCGTCATCGAGCCACCGCCGAGTCGTCGTGACGCGCCGAGTACGAACGATACTGGCGCGTAATTTGTTTATTCAGAAACGATGGAACGTGACGGGGGGGGGGGGGGGGAGTCAGCGTCTGATTGCACGCTGACTAACAAGCGGAGTATAGGTACACTTACTTGCTCACGCAGACGTGCGTGTGTAAACGCGAAACGTCTCGTCTCGATCGATGCGCTGGCTCGATTCGCGGCTCCCCGACTCTCAACGACCACCTAACCTCTCTTTCTCTTTCTTCTTCTCGTTTAACGCTTAGCCACACCTAACTGCGTCGTCCGCGTATTTTACAAAAAAAAGAATTGTGCGTTTCACGGAACGTTAGTCAAGTTGTCGCGGATAATTACAGTTCAAGACGGGACTAAAAAAACTAACGGACGAGAAAAAAAAAAAAAAGAAGTGTCGAGTGGCGTTACGATTCGACCAAGTAGAGACGCGAGGACGAAACTCTGCTTCTTTTTCTACTTCTTTTTGCCCTTCTCTGGCGGGGAGGGGAGGGGAGAGACGGCGGACGACCGACGTTTTTGCCCGTTTTCCACGTTGGCTACGGCGATTCGTCGAACCGCTGGCCTGACACTGCTGTTCTTCCTGAAAGCGCAGTTCCCGGCCGTTTGTAGCGAGCTAAGCAAACGAGAGGAACCCCCTGCATTCTTTACGGCAGACAGGCGCTTCTCGAGAGCGTCACTTTGCCCTCCTCGCTTTCTCTCGCTTTTTTTCTCACCCCCCACTCCCACCCCCAACCCCCCTTCGCTCCAACTCCTCGTTCGTTCGCTCGTACTCGCTCGAGACGCGACACGTCGTTGCGCGTCCGCAAATCTGTCGTACGTAAGTCACGAAATTCCTTTTCCTTTTCGCAAGGGGGAAGGTCTTGTCCGGTTTCAGAGCGTTGTTATTTAAAAAGAGAAAGAAAGAACCACTGTTGCAGAGAGTCGCAGGTGGTGAGCGTGAAAAAAGTAGGGGGGGGGAAGAAGAAGGCGAAAGAGGGAAAAAACGTAGAAACGACGAGGGCGAGAGTTACTTGCTCCTCTCTCTCTCTCTCTCTCTCTCTGCGATTTAAACGGTCGGCCGGACGGTAAGCGATCCGGGAACAAGACGGGGCAGAGCGAGAGAGAGAGAGAGAGAACCCTCTTGTCGAATCGCTGGTAGGAACAATTTCCGGTATTGTCGCGAGAGCGAAACAAAGTTTCAATTACGCTTTAGCATCGCCCAGTCGCCTCTTTTTTTCAGTTTGGCTCTCGACTCTCGGCTCCTCGACTCCTCGACTCTTTTGCCACGAGTTTTCTCCGTCGCATCTGCAAACCGAGGCGTCGTTCCCTCTCTCTCTCTCTCCCTCTCTCTGCCTTTTCTTCCGTCGAGGCCGAGAGCTCGCCTCCTCGCCGCGCAAAGCAACGAAACGAAACGAAAAGAAAAAGGAGAAGGCGAATAATAATAAAAAAAAAAAGGAAAGGAAGAAGAAAGCCGCGTAAAATGTCGAACGAGATGTTTTCCAAGCAGTTTACGCCGCGAAGAGAGAGCGAGAGAGAGAGAAGAGTCCCACGCGGACTCGCGCGTCAATTATATTCCCGCGGAATAACTTAACGGTCCCTTAGAAACGCGCTGAATGGTCTATTCAGCGGTTCGTTGAACGTTCTCCAGTGTTATATAATAAAGAGCGTGTTCCGTTTACGGACGTGACGCAGGCTGAAGAGCGGCAAGGTTCGAGGGTGCGGACCACCGGCCGCCTTGCCTCTCCGCACACCTTTCTTCGCTGCGAAACACAGCGTTCCTTTCGGACGAAATCGATCGAACCGCGAGCAAATCGATCGAACGTCGTCGTCCCCCGACGGAGATGGAGAGCGCAGCGGCGCACACGGTACGAGATTCTCGTTCCAAGACGTCTCGAACGGCTTCTCGGAACCGGTAGATCGCTCAGAAAGAGGGGCAAGGAGGGAGAAGAAAACAACGGAGCATAAAAGCGCGCGTAAAACGATAATTTCACCGGCGTTCGAGGCGGCCTCGTTTCTTCTTTTTCTTTTTTTTTTTTTTTCTTTCTTTCTTTTAGTCGTTGGAGTCTGGCCGCGATGATAATATTTATTTCGAAGGCGCGTTTGTGCCTGGCCAAAGTCCGAGAAATCGAAAGCGCGCGCGCCTTCGCTTTGGATTTGGGATGGAAAGGGGCGAAAGCGGCGAAAAGACGGGCGAGCGGAAGACGCCTGGCTGGACGGCTGGAGAGACACAGTTGGCGAGAAAGGGTTGGCCGCGCGAGTAGAGAGAGAGCGGCGTCAGTGACGGCGAAAGAGGAAGAGGGGGAGGCCGAGAGGGCTAGAGAAGGCGAAAAAACGATGGAAGGAACAGGCGCGCGCGCGCGTATTCCGAGCGTATATGCTTTCCTGGGTTTCCACGAGCGAAGAATATGACGGCGGTGACGTCAGTTTGAATATTTGAAGGGGGCGAGACTTCAAAAGAACACGTGTTACGGTGCTAGGACGCCGTTTAAATAATGCAAAGTCAACTTACTCTCCTCTCGTCCCACTCTCTACGCGTCTTTCTTTCCTTCTTTTCTTCTTTCTCTCTTTCTTTCTCCTCTCGTGTCTTTCATTCTGCCTCCTCTTCCTCTTACTCTTTTTCGCTCGTCTTTGACCTCGTCTGTCATTTTCGTCTCTCGTCTTTGCCCTCTCCGTTTTCGTTTTCATTTTCGTTTTCGTTTTCGTCTTTTCTTCGCTCTCGTTCTCTCTCGCCGCGTCTCGACGCGACCGTTCGTCTCGTGTCTCTACTACGGCCCGACTTCGGCCGCGGAGTGCTCGGCTCTACCCCTCTTCTCCTATATCGCGGACGCCCCGTGTCTCTTTTCCACTTTCTCCTTACCTCTGGAAACGCGGCTCTCTCTCTCTGAGGCACGGCCGAGTCTCCAGTTCGAAGTTTCGTAACGATCGATGTGCCTGACCCTGCCGTACGTACCGAGAGCGCGATGAAACGTTAATGCAGCGAGGATCGCCGGTTCGTGCCAGGAATTTCGGATTTCCTTCGCCAACGGACGCGCGTCGTCGTCGTCGTCGATCGCTCGACGATCCGTGACCACCGGTGTTACAAATTAACGGAATCTCAACTTTCTCCTTTTTCTCGGTTAAACCAGCCCTTTCATCGCAAAGATTTCGCAGTTCGATCGTCTAGCCTTTGCCTTTGCCTTTGCCGCGTCGTATCTCCGAACAGGCCGCGAGACGAAAAATCCATCCGATCGATCGATCGATCGGAGGTTAAAAGAATTTAAAGTAAGAAAAAAAGAGGAGGAAGAGGAGGTTTGGTAACGGGACGGTGTAGTAGCATCTGATGACAGGGCAGGACAGGACAAAACACAGGGCAGGACAGGGCAGAACAGGGCAGGGCAGGGCAGGGCTGAAAGCGGAGGAGGAGAAGGGGGGGGTAGGTATCGACGGGGGGATGGGACGAAGCGGAATGGAACGGAATGGAATGGAATGGAATGGTATGGGACGAGGTGGGGTGCAGAAGGAGGAAAAGGAGGAGCAGGAGAAACACAGGAGGAGCAGGAGGAACGAGCAGCAGCAGCAGCAGCAGCAGCAGCAGCAGCAGCAGGAGGAGGAGGAGGAGGAGGAGACGATGAATGAGTCGTGTGTGCAGTCGATGCGATGCACGTGCAGGTGCATCGAGAGTGGGGCGGCAGGAATTCGCGCTGTCGCACCCGCGCATTTACCCCACCCCCGCGTCGCAGGGCGCAGGATTATGGAACCACCCCTGTGTACGAGGCCCTCTGTTTTTAGTCCCGGTTTTTTTCACCGATTGGCCACCCGTCGTGCAGCCGGCGGTGCGCCGTTCGTGGACCGAATTCGCGTGGGCGTTCGTTCGCCGCTGCGAAACCATTCCGTTCGGTTCCCACGCGCGCGGACCATTTGCCAACCAACGAGCAACCCGATCGCGTTCCTCCAGGCAGCCTCCGCCGCCGTCGCCACCGCCGCCGCCACCGCCGCCGCCGCCGCCGCCAAACAAAAGACGCGCCGCCGATTATCGATCGTCCGCTCGGAAATCGCGCCACCGGTATTGAAACTTTTTTAGATTGCCCGCCTCTCTCGCGCGCTCCGCTGCCACCGCAGTAGTAAAACGCGGTATTTCGCGAACGCGAAATCCTCTCGACGATTAAAAATTCCCTGCCAGCGAATAGATCCTTCGATAACATCGAGACGAAACTCTCGATGAGTCACGGCGACTCCTCGGCGATTTCCTCGACCGCGTACGTGCCTTTTGCAAACGTGTTACTCGCACGTTTTACGCGCTACGTGCCAAAAGCGGCACGCACCGAGTCGTCCCTTTTCTCGTGTTCCTCGCGCTCTCGGCAATACCACGTACCACTTTCCTTTTCGTCCCGCATGAACCAAAAAGGCGAACGATCCTTCCGACCCACCGCGCGACTTTTGAAAAAGAAAAAAAAAACCTTTACGCGATAAGTAGTTTCCGCGCGATCGCGAGCATCTTTCGCAGCCACGATGATATCTCCTTCTCTAGCGTCTAGTCTCGCTCTGGCGCTCCTCGCTCGACGTCTTGTGTCCTCTCTCTCTCTCTCTCTCTCTCTCTCTCGCGCGCAGCTACAAACTACTACCACTACTACCGTTACTACTGGTATTATCGTTACTAACACTGGCGTGCCAACAGCGTGCCAGTCGAGGATCCTCTCTCCTCGTTCGACGCGACTGTTTGCGCGTCTTCTTCTCACCCTGCCGCCCTTCTTCGCTCCTTCTTTGCTTTCTTAGCCCGGAGTTGGTCCTGTCGGATCTCCCCAGCCGGCGCTCTCGGCGACGAGAGACGATTCTCGCTCTCTCGCGAACCTACTTTGCCTCGTACTTTATCTTTATCCATTTCTCAACTCCCTCCCCCCTTCGATCCTCTCCTCCTCGTCCACACGGTCACACCACACCCCTCCGCCGCGGTTCTTCCTCCACCTTTGCTCATCCCCCGTGCTCGCTCACCCCCGTCCCACCTCGCCAGCGCGCGCGTCATTCCGCATTATTTTCATTTTATCGTCAGCAATCTTGGTTAATGCAATACCCTCCATCGTCCAAGGGAAGCTTTTCCTTTTTTCCTCTCCTTCCTCTCTCCTCTTTTATTCCCCGGTTGAATATTCTATCGCGTTACCGGCTCTCGCGCAAAAGTCAGCCGAGGGGAAAGGAAGAGGGAGCGTCCCTCCGGGCCGACCTTGCTCGTCGCGCGAGGCCACGCAGCCCGTTTCCATCGACTCGCGATCCACTCGCGGGAAACGAGAAAGGAGAAAGATCGCGCGCTCGCCTGTGCAACTACCGTACCGCTTGCAAAAGTTGGGGGATATTTCGAAACGAACATGAAGCGATAAAAGAAAGAAGCGTTCCATTTTTTCTTTTTTTTTATCACTGAAAGTGATTTTAGCGGATTTTACCTAACCCGGAAAATCGGGTCGCTTCGGGTGCAACGCTGATGCAACGAAAATTAGCGATTGGTTGATTTGGGTCACGTGATTCGCGAGAGGGCGTGCGGTAGACCTCGAGTAGGAGTGGCGTCTGGTACTGAGCGATCGCACCTGTAATTTGTTTTGGATATCAGTAAAATTTTATGGCAAAAAAGTCGTCTTCATTTCCCAGTCAGAACAGTTGCTTTGGGCCGAATCGCACTGGGGTACAAGTGTAGCTTTTTTTTTTTTCTCCTCTTTCCAATCTTTGCGAGCAGTACTATACGCTGTCCACAGATTTTGATGAAAAATTGTGTTTCATAGAGATGGAAAAAGTATCCGAATTGCAAACAACTCCGGTTCAAGACTGAAAAACAAAAGAAGGAAAGAAAAAGTGGGAGATTTCATTCGGTAGAGCGTCCGTCGCTATTCCCACCAATTCTTGGAATTGGGACCATCTCGTTTTACGCTGCCTTACCTGAGCGATCTGTCAAAGGCTGACACATGCACGATAGAGACAAAGCGAGTGACAGTAGCCCTCAGTTAAATGTCAGTAAAATTTCTTGGAATTGGGACTGTTCCCCCACTCTACCTTACCAAGGGCCGCGTGAAACATGACGCGTGAACAACACAAAACAAGCTGTATATACGATACCCAGGTATTGGTGCCTGGTATAACAGTCCCCAATCAAGTGTCTCTCGTTATTTCCACTAATTCTTGGAATTGGGACTGTAGGCCCCACTCTACGCCACTTTATGCAAGAAATATGACATTTGCGTACAGAAAACAAGCGATTCGTCTGGTACAACGGTGCCCAGTTAATTCTTGGAATTGGGACTGTTTCACCACTCTACCTTACACCACGGGGCCGCGTGAAACGATATATTTGTGCCTAATGTCGTCACCCTACTTCCTTCGGTGTCAATTAGCAGAAAACATCTCGCCGCTCAAGCGTCCGTTTTCGGATGCACAACGATCATCGTCGCTTAAGCAGACACTGCTACACTTTACTTTCGATGGACGATCGTCGACACTTTCGTCTTAATCGCCTATCGATCCGACACGCGTTTCTCGCGAACGTCGTATCGCGCGCACGCACACGTTCTCGCGGAGCATCGCGTAGAATCGACTTTGTTTCCGCGCACTCACACACACGCGGGTGCGTACCCGGCCAAGACGTTCACTCGTATCGATCGTCGGATTAATTTCTAGTCCAGACAATGGGCCGCCATCTCTGCCGTTCTGGCCGATACGCGACAGACACGCACGCGGCTTTCGTTCGTTCGCGCTCGACCGACCGATTGTTGCATCCGAGCAATTTTCCAAGTTTCCGGGAAAGAAGCGCCGAAAAAGATCGGTGGACACGCGGATGGAGCGTAGAATTTTTTATGTTGGGCCAGCTGAGGGAACAGGAAGATTCTCGACTTCATCGACTCGATATCCGACTCTGATCCAGGCCTCCGCGAGCTAGAAACTTTGCCCCAAACGGAGGAGAGCCTGGCTGCTGAAGCCAGCTCTCGACTCTTCGAGAATCGATTCTTCCTCCTACCTCGGTTCTGGATTATTTTTTCAAGGAAATTTCCTCGCGTTATTTCGGGGAAAATCGATCGACCATCGGCGACGACGAACCGCCACGATGCGACCTCGTTCACCCAGGTACTTTTTTCTCCTTCCCCTACCCCCTTTTGCTGAAGAGGATGATAAGAATCGCAAACCGTGGACAGTATCGCGAGAGTAATCGGCGTAAACGAGATTACACGTACGTTCCTCTGTCTCCCAGCGGCGTCTTGTGTCCCGCGCCTCTTCTCGACAAACGACAAATTTCAGCCAGCCGCGAATATGAATAAATTTTGACAAATTTCTCCCTCGAGCTTGTTTCTTCCTTTCTTTTTATCGCTGAAAGTCGGGCCCCTCTTCAGGTGCAACGCTGATGCAACGAAAATTAGCGATTGGCTGATTCGGGTCACGTGACTCGCGAGGGGGCGTGGGATTCGATTCAAATATTTGCGTATCGATAAAATTTTATGGCAAAAAAGACGTCTTCATTTCTGGGCCTTTCAGCGAGACGAATCGTACTGGGGCACAAGTCGTGCAGTTTTTCTCTTTCTTCTCGATTCTTCGCTTTCGATCGAACGAAGGAGAGCGAACAGGGACAAAAGGAAGAAACAGAGACGAGGCGCCATCGGGAGAGAAAAGGGGCCTCGTTGTGGCAAATACGTAGGTGAATACATGGAATACACACGTGTGAAATATATATATATATATATTATATATTATATATATATAGAGCGGCGCGCGCGGGTGAAATCGACACGGCGGCGGTAGCCGAGTAGATTCGAGAAAGCGGATTTAAACGCGGCTCGGCGATTCAACGGTTCGAGGCATTGAAACGTAAAACAAGCGTGGTGTACGGACGCGGGCGCGACGCCGACGGCAGAAGAGGGAGAGGAAAAACTCGACGAAACTCGTCGTCCCTCGGCTTTCGCCCGTCAGAATTAAACGGGGCGCGCGCGGCGTCATCGTCGCGTGTCTTATTTCTATAGGTCGCGCGTGCCTATTATACGCGATCGAGGGTGGTTTTTTTTTCCCTCCCTTTCTCTCTCTCTTTCTTTCTTTTCCTTCTTTTTTTCTTTTTTTCTCGGTTCGGTTCGGTACGTCGACCGGAGAAGGGGACGGGGGGCGGGGGTGGTGGTTGGTGAAAACTCGGGGATGTGCAGCAACGAACCAGCGATCGTTTTATTGGCTAGAGAGGAGGACAGGACGAACGAACGAGAGGAGAACGAGGGCAGAAACGAACCGGACAGGGGGGAGGGGGGAGGAGGGAGGAGGAGGAGGTGAAAAGCGAGCGAGAGCGACCGAGAGAGAGGGAATGTAATCGAATATCCTAGAATTTAATTCTATCGGTTCGTCCCGCGCGTTCGACTTTCATATCGCGCTTTTTTGCGACAGTCATTAAATCTAATTTATCGCGACGCCCGTGTCGCGTTTCAGGGATGTGTACCAGGTCGAAACCGGGGGAGGCCGGATTTCCACGATTCGATTCGAATCGAAAGACCCGCTCTCCCCCTCTCTCTCTCTCTCTCTCTCTCTCTCTCTCGTCCGCTGCCACCGCCGGTAGGCGCCAGTGCCCGACGATCCACCGCGTTCTTTCGCGAAACTCGGGCCCTCGTCGCTCGATTCTCCTCTCGATTTCAATCGCCGTTGGAACCCCTCCCCCCCCAGCCCCGGGTGTCGTCGCGAAAGAAAAGAAAACAAATGGAAAAGAGAGGAAAAGGATGGATCGATGATCGAGCGGAAGAAGAGACAGAGAGAGAGAGAGAGAGAGAGGGAGGAAGAGTGTGTGTGTCCGGGCCGGTGCGCGGGCAGCAGATAACGACGAGAGGTTATAAATCTCCTTCCGGTCGGAATCGGGAGCGAAGCAATCTGCGGAATGGTCCGGTCATCCGTCCATCAAGTCACGCGTACCGCGCGACGTACAGTCTACGTATTAATATATCTCCGGGGCCGGGCCACACACGCACGCACGCATGCACACACGAATCGACCAAGAGACGCGATGCGACGCGACACGACGCGACGCTAGCTACGCCACACCATACCACGTGTGTGTATCGTGTGTCGTGTGTGTGTCGTGCGTCGTGTATCGCGTGTATCGCGTGTACCCTCTAGGATGTATGGTGGACGATACGCGAGTGTCGTATAGTCTCGCGTAGGACGCGGTGCACGTATGGCGTACGGCGTATGGTGCGTGGTACCTACGTACGGCTGCACACGCTGCGCGGGACGACGCGACGCTACATCACACACACACACACACACACACACACCGTTTCACCCTCTCTCTTTCTCTCGTCCTTCTCTTCGCGTATTTATGCGCGTTTCGATGGGAAAAGGCAGAGCGCGCAACTCACGGGACGCAAGATAATTTCTGATTTACCGCGGCTTCGTCAGAGCTGTCGCTCGGCGTGCGTGCATCCACACATCTCCATCCCCAATCTCCGTTGCGTCGCGTTTTCAAAATGGAAACCAGACCTCCACCGGTCTACCAGCTTACGCGCTTCTTCGATCAATTACTCCCCGTTTGCAAAGCCAGTTTTCGTCATCGCGTCAGATTTTCCGGTTCAACGACAACGAACGAAGAGGCTGGTTGAAAAATTCAACGCGCGGTCAAACGGTGTTTCAAGCCCCCCCCCCTCTTCCTCCTCCTCACGAAGGCAGAATCGCGACGCGATCAAGACTGTCGGTTTCTCGCCGCGCGCCGCCATCCTCCGTCCGGCGGCGGGCCACCACCGCCGGTGTTTTGCCTCGTTACATTATTACGCGAAACTCCCTGCGGGAATATCCGAGCGAAAGTTTGCGGTCGGGAATCGCCGCCTTTGTACCGTCGTTCCGCTGAATCTTTCACCACCCGTTTTGCCCAGCCACGCGTTTTACATCTTTCAACGACCTTCTTCGCTTCCTTCTTTCGACGAGCAACGGTAACGCTTACGGCTCTCGTTACTCGTTACGCCCGCCCAGATAAGTTTGGCGGATCGAGAAATCGATCGACACGCGTCGTTTTTCAGCAAGCTCAAAAGCAGGGGCGAAGAAGAAAGAAGAACGGGCTGCGTAATTTGCGTATTTCCGAGTATTGCCATTATACGCCGGCAGTTTCCTAGGAAGGCAATTTTTGAAACATTTCAAACACGTATCATTATACACTCCGCTGCGAGCCTATTACGCGTCCCCTATTACGAAAGGAGCCGCGTCTGTTTCTCCACTCTGTTCCTTCCTTCCGTCTCTGTTTGTCCGTTCGTCCTGAGATCGCACGACGAAATTACAACCCGTTGGTCGCCCTCGCAGGGTACCCGCCAATTTCTTCCGGCTCCGTCTCCAACTCGACTCTGCGAGGACCAACTCTGCCATCGCCTCGAGCTACACGCGCGCACGTACGTCGTGGTCCTCTTTGCGTATCGGATCGCGTGCGGTCGATCAAGGAACTGTAGCGGCCTACGAGTTTCGAAAACTGGCTAGCGTCGAGGTCCTACCGATCTTTGATGTTAAGCAAGCAGAGTGTGCGGAACTCCGCTAGGATGGGTGACTAGAAGGCCAACAACAAGTGTCTCTGGGGTTAAGGAATTTGCTGCCATCAGCCCCCTCACTGACGATTTCTTCTCTTTCTCATCTACCTCAAATTCCATTCGTCCTTCCATCGTGCATCTGGTAGCGGCCTAAGATTCCTCGACTACGAGTTCCGAAAACTGACTAGCACAAGCCGCAAGTGGCTGTGCGCCTACCGATCTCCGATGCTAAGCAAGCAGAGTGTGCGGAACTCCACTAGGATGGGTGACCAGGAGGCCAACCTAGCGGGTAATTACAACAAGCGTCTAGGGATGAATCTAGGCAGTGACTCAACTTTCTTCTCTTTCTCATCTATCTCAAATTCCATTCGTCCTTCCATCGTGCATTTCTCCATCACCTTAAAACTCCTCAGAACGAAGAAAGAAACGAAGCGACAATTTCTAATCGTTACAGACACGCGCGACGGCTGCTGAATTTGGAACAGAGAGGACAGAGGGGGTCGACTTAAGATCAGAGCGGCGATAGACGAAAACTCTCGATCACTTTTTTGACGGGCGGCGTAATCGAGTAGCTGCGAGGAGGAGGAGGAGGAGGAGGAGGATGAGAGGGCGCGCAGACGGTGGACGGCGACGCGTCCAGCTTTTTTTTTTTTTTTTTCTCTCTCTGTCTCTGCACGAAGAACGGGAACAGGGGGCTGCTGCTGCTGCTGCTGCTGCTGCTCTGGGGCGTCACGCGCATTTTAATACATCAAACTTTTCAATTTTGCCGCGGCCGCCCGGTATCGCGCGCGACTCTGCCCGTCGAAATGACGCTCCGCTCCTGATATATCGCTTAGCTCGGTACACGCGTACATCAACTCGCGGAATCGATACGCGTCGTGTGCGTGTATCGGCCGTTCCCCGCCTTGCCCAAGGTGGAACGTGAAACGCGGACGCGGACGTGGACGTGGACGTGGACGTGGACGTGTCGCGAAAACACAATCAAGACCGTACGGCAAAAAACACTAATTTAAACGGAACACGAAGGAAATATGTAGTCGCATCCGTTGCGTATCAGGATGAATGGCGCTCGCCCGGTTACTACGATTCACGATTTACCGTCCTGCGACTTTTTCCCCCTCCCCTCTCTCTCTCTTCTTCCTCTTTGTCCAATCCATCCGACAGGAATCGCTCGACTCCTACCAACCACCACGCGTGCGGGAATCGGACACGCAACGGGATCGAGAGACGGGCACACGCCCGGACCAAAAAGGATAAAGAAAAAAAAAAGGGGGAGCGAGAAAGAGCATTCTCCAAGAGGACGGGCAAAGCCGTTATTGTCGAAAAAAAAAAAAAAAAAAAAAAAGAAAAAGGACAACGCGGGGGAAGATTAAATTTTTTCCTTTTTTTTCTAGCTTGGCTTCTCAAGCCTCTCCCACGTTTGGTATTCGACGCTCGCCCCGAAATCGGCGCGAGAGGACAATTTACGTTTAAATTTCCGTTCCGTCGAACGGGCTGCTAATCCGGACGGAAGGAACGGTGGGAACGGTGGGAACGGTGGATCTAAATCGTTAATAATTCCATCGTCGAGTGACGCGCTTTTCTGCTCGTCGTGGTACTACTACTTTTTTTCTTCTCACGGGCGGGCAGTAGCGGTTGTTCTCTCAGGTAACGGAAGGAAACGGAAGAGGCGCGAGAAGCTACCTGTTACTTTTATCGCGCGTAATTTGCCGCCACGGTCGACCGTGAAACTAAGCTTCGGGAGCTTTGGGACGGATTTTCACGGAGGCGGGCGGCGCCTCTGCGCGGTATTAGGCATCTGCCCGCATCAATTTACCATTTTAATCGGGAGGAGCTTCGTCGGTAGTATCTCGCGCGGGCGATAGTCGCGATACACGCATCGGTTGGTGTGTGCCCCGAGAGCAGAGGCACGGGCACACACAGGCACACAGAGAGAGAGAGAGAGAGAGGAGGCATGCCCGGAGAATTGGAACGTGGTTGCGTTAACATAATGGAATTCCGCGGAATGTTATACCCATTATACATAGCCGATTGCGTCACCGCGCCGCGGTGATATATACCCACCGATAGAAAAAGAAAAAGAAAAAGAAAAAAAAATAACAACTCGGCCTCGATTTTCCGCTTTGCTCGACAAACGACGAATCTCTCTCTCTCTCTCTCTCTGTCTCTCTATCGATATTTACCGATACGTTCCCCCCTTTCTTCCTTCTCGGCGTATCGTCGTATCGGGCAAGTAAACGGCCACCGTCGATTCTCGTCGTGCATCCGTTTAGTTTTTACGACTCGCGTTCCCCGATTTCTCGCGGCTAGCGGCGACGACACCGAAAATCGTCGGTACCAAGGGTGGAAAGAAGACAGGAGCAACGCGCACGCGGCCACTAGCTGTTCGTTTAATAACTTGCGCCGGTGGCGCAACGATAAATAATGCAGGAGACACACCGTCGTCCCGATGTAATTAACGAGAACAGTCGATACCCCCTCCGCCGCCACACCACACCACCCCCCCCCCTCCCACCCTCCCTACGGCCGACGGTATGTGTGTGTCACGTACGCGCGAACGAGCGCATACGTAGTCAATATTTGTCATTCGTTTTAACAAAAAGAACGTTACAAAACGGTCGAATGCTCCGCGTCCAAATATTGACTATGCTCATTGACGTTCATTGATACTCTCAATTAGTGCACCATCTCGTCGAAGCCGATCGCCGGGTAATTGGACCTCTTCGGCAAAGGCTCGCGCGCCCACGGGTCTGTCGTCTCTTTTCCCTCCTCCAACGCCGTCCAGACGACGTTTCCGGGGCAAAAACATTCGGCGTTGCCAACTGGTGTTTGCCCGTAATTGGAAGTTTCGCCGACCCTAACCTACGCGCGATTTCTCGTCCCTGCGCTCTCTTTTTCCCTTTCTCGACTCCACCCCCCCCGCCTAGTCTCTCGACTCCAATTATAAACGCTTCGCGCGTCTTTTCCTCGCGCGACTTTGTCCACCGGCGAGCGGCAGACGAGACTCGGTCTTTCTCGGTTTTTCCAAGGTCGTTTCTCGCGAATTTCCCTCGAATCCACGACGCCGCGACGCGCGTTCGTTCTCCCACGGATACGTTCTACACGTACGAGTGCGCGCGCTCACACAGTGACGAAACTTTCTCGCTAAAGCGGCAACCGCCCGCGAATCTCGTTAACGTCGCGAAACCTAATTAACAACTTTCAAAAATGCTTTGACGTCCCATCGATTCCCATCTCTCTCTCTCTCTCTCTCTCTCTCTCTTTTTGTCTGTGTGCGCGCGTGTGTGTGTCTTTCTTCTCGGTCCAACCACGTTTGACAAATTTGTAGGTAAAAAAAAAAAAAAAAAAAAAAAAAAAAGTCGACAGAGTCAAAGTGAAAAGAAGAAGAAGAAAATAAAGACACTCACCCTTTCCTCCTCGCGAATCATCTCGGCGATGCCAGGCTTGATCTCGAGATCGTCCCCGGGTGTCGGCGGTTGACCGGCCTGTTGATGATGCTGCTGCTGCTGCTGTTGCTGCTGCTGTTGCTGTTGCTGCTGCTGCTGCTGCTGCTGAACGGAGAGCTGCTGGCCGTGAGCGGTCAGGTGGTTGACGGAGGCGTGGGGACCGGAAGTCACGTGGCTGCCGGGCACGTGGTGAGCGGACATCGAGTGCGGGGTTTGCTGGCCGGGCTGAGGGGGCGGCGGCGGTGGCGGTGGCAGGGGCAGCGATACCGGAAGTTCCTGGAGGTTGATCTGCGGCGTGACGGAGACGATGCCGCCGCCGCCTCCGCCACCGGGCGTGCCGGGGGATCCGAGGGACCGCGGGGTCGAGCTGCTCGGCAGCATGCTGTGAATGTCCGGCACGATCACGCCCGCCCCGCCGCCTTGGCTCGGGTCCTGGCTCGGATCGTCCGTGGGGATGCCGCTGCCGGCGATGACCCGGTCGGGGCTGCAGGTCGGCGGCGGCGATCTCTCGCCGGATATTCGACGCCGTTTCTTCCTGTGCATGGCCGCGGCGGCCGCGGCGGCCGCAGCCGCCGCCGCCGCCGCGTTCGCCGCCTCCTCCAGACTGGACGATCTCGAGGTGAGCTCGTGCTCGTTGTTCACGTCCGCCAGGCCGCGAATCTTCAAACTCTCGGCCACCTTGAGCAACGGGCCGATCTGCTCCTGCGACACGTTGATCTCTCCCTTGTACATAAACTCGACCGCGGCCTTCAACTCGGGCCACTTGATGTCCTTCATGATGACGATCGGATGCTGGCATGGATTGTCGAAGAAGAGCGCCTGGAAGTACGGGCTGCACGCCGACAGCACCATTTTGTGCGCCTTCACGCTGTGCCCGTCGCAGGCCAACGTCACGTCGACGAAGCTCTCGCTCTGGAGCAGCTGGTCGAACACGTTGGTCAAATTTGTCTGATAGTTGTTCCACCTCAGGCAGAACTGCTGGGGCGACCCAGCGCCGCTTTGCTGCGTCATGTTCTCCTCCACGTCGTCGTCGTCGTCGTCGTCGTCGTCGTCGTCGTCGTCGTTTTTGTCGTCGTCGTCGTCGTCGTCGTCGTTGTTGCTGTTGCTGTCGTCGTCGTCGTCGTCGTCGTCGTCGTCGTCGCCGTCGTCGTCGTCGTATCTCCTTCTCTTGACGTTCTCTCGATCCGCCGTTCCTCTTTCACTCTCGCTTCCGTTTTCGTTCTCGTTCCTCTCCTTGTCCTCCTCTTCCTCCACCTTTCTTCTTCCCACCGCCTCCACCTCCGCCACCTCCTCCACCGCCTCCACCACCTCCTCCTCCTCCTCTCGCTGCCGCTGCTCCTCGTTCTTGCACTCGTGCTCCTTGCTCTTCTTCTCCTGCACCTCTTCTTCCACTGTTCTTTCCGCTTCCACTTTTTCCTTTTCTTCTTCCTCCTCTTTCTCTTTCTCTTCCTCTTCCTCCCCCTCCCCCTCCTCCTCCTCCTCCTCCGACCTTCCGGCGCGACCTTTCGCGCCTCTTGCCTCCGTTTCTTCTTCGGATCGAGGATAGGTGTGTGTTTTGCCTCGGTAGCGGTCTCCTTTTACAGATCGGTGGTCGCCAACGCGGCTCGATCAACAGCTAGACCGCATCTGCGAACACACACGTACACAGCCACGCGAGAAATTACGCGCCAACCACGCGCGTTTGTCTTTTTTCTTTTCTTTTCTTTTTCTTTTTCTTTTTCTTTTTTTTTGGTTTTGTTTCTACGCGTCAAAGAGGTGCGCCACCGCGGCAATCTTGCTCCCGAGTATCATCCCGCGATCCAACATATCGTCCCTTTCTACCCCGTGTCCGATCGCTCACGGATCTGCAAACTCTTTCTCTCTCGTCGAATTTTCTTTTTTTCTCACGCGTTGCGATCACCACGCGATCCCATCGTTTCCCGAGCAATTTCTTCTCGCGCCAATCGACCCGAGATTCACGGCGTCGCGACTCGAGCCGGTCCCCGACCAACCGGCTGGCGTGCGCCAAGGCGCGCGCGCTCGCGCGCCACTTTCGAAAACGCGAACGACGACCGCGGACGAGTCGGAGCCGCGCGCGCACGTCTCGCGTTCAGTCTTTGCCGCCACTCTTGCTTGCTTCCCTCCCTCTCTCTCTCTCTCTCACACTCGTCTCGTCTCGTTTTGTCTCCGACACGTTGGTCCGAGCACGAGTCAACGATCAAATCGAATCCGTCTTTCTTCGGGATAGCAGAGTCTCACGACAGACACGCACAGAGACCCGGGGAAAAAAGAGCACTTTGACGTACAACGTCTCGCGGAACGTCGCAACGGGGAGGGAAACGAACCACACCGTGTGTCGTGTGCCGTGTGTCGTGTGTCGTGTCGTGTTGCGTCGTGTGGTCGCGCGCGTTGCGGAGACCGATGGAGCGACACGAGGAAACGCGCACGAACTGCACCCCGTGACGAGCGCGTCGCAACTGACGAGGCTCTCGCGGCGGCGAGACGGTTCGCTCGAACGGCAGTAGAGAGAGGTCCGTGAGGCGGCCGAGCGCCGATACGCCGTGTGTTTGCAGCGGTGCCAGCGCCGACTCGTGGCTCGCGGCGCGAGGGGCGAGGGGCTGGAGAAGTGACTAGGGAAGGGGTGGGGGGGTGGCGGTGGGTGAGGCGCGCGGCCGCCACACGGGGGGGTTAGAGGGGGTGAGAGTGGCGCGTGGGTGCGACAGAGAGAGAGAAAACACGAAAGAGACAGAGCGTGTGTGTGTGTATGTGTGTGTAGTGTGTGTGGTGTGTGTGAGAGAGAGAGAGAGAGACGAGGTTCGAAAGAGAACGGCCAAGGCGGCTCGACTCTACTCTACTCTACTCTACTCTACTCGACTCGACTCGACTCGACTCGACTCGACTCGACTCGACTCGATTCGGCTCGGCTCGGTTCGGCTCGGTCGGTCGGTCGGTCGGTTGGTCGGTCGGTGCGACAGGGAGACGAGAGCAGCCGAGCGCGAGACGAGGAGGAAACGTGCGAACGGGACGGCCGGCCGAGCGATAAAGAAGCAACCGTGGGGGGGGGGGGGGAGAGGCCGCCGTTCGCGCGAGCGAGAGTGACGCCGCGTGGGTGCGACGGAGACGCAGCGACACGCTCGAGACCGCGAAGAGAGAACCGACACGCGGGTGGAGGAAGCAACGTAGCTCGCGCGTCCTCGCGTTCCCCTCGCACCGCCGTCGCATCGGCCAATCGGGAGGCTCACCTTCCGATCGGACGCGCCGACAGGCACCGCCCCCGGAGACCGCCTCATACCGCCTCTCCTTCTTTCTTGCTCGCGCGATCGGCCGCCTCTCGCTCCTCTCGCCCGCGAAGAAGAGAAACTCTGCCGCCGCGGATCCACCGAGAGGAGGCCCGCCACCGCCGCCGACGCCGATCGGCCTCGCGAAACTCCCGATTCACCGATGACGAAGGAGAGGAGGTCACGATACCCGCTAGTGGTGGTGGTGGTCTCGCTGCTACCACCGTCGTTGTCGTCACTACCGGTTCTTCGCGTTCTTTCTAGAAGAAGACTCTCTTCTCTATCGCGATCGATCGCCACGTTTACCAACGTTTCGACGACCGATCCTCGATCTCTACCGATCCTCGCCCTCGTAAACACGTTCCTCCTCCCCTTCCGTTGGTCCTTGCTTTCCCGCGAACAAACGAAAATCAGACTGCGAATTAACCGTGCTTGGTTCCGCGACCTGAGACTTAAACGAGTGGATCGCCTCCGCTGGCCAAAGCCAAAATCTCGCTCCCCAATAAGACGAGGTTTTCGCGGTTTTCGCATTGTCGTAACAGAGACACGCACCGAGACGTTTGCGCACCGTTCTCGTCGGTCTCGTCTCTCTCTCTCCCCGAGAGAAGGCAAAAATAAATCAACGGGCCGCGTTTAGGGAGTGGTGCTTGCCGATAACGGAGTTACCGGCTCGCCGGTAGGAAGGAGAGATGGCCTCTCTAATGAAATTAGAAGGGTACAAAGAGACGGTTCGCGTCTGTCCCTCCGACTCCGGCAGACGCTCCTAAATGGCTATTAACGCGAATTTCGGGACTATCTCCGTCTCTCTGCCTCGAGTGCGCCTCCCTCGCGGCGGCACGCCGATCCCTCGATCGCCCGCGCCGGCTCCTTCCTCGCGGGATCCTCTCTTCCTTCCGAGACGCTCCCATCTCGCAATTCCACCATCGCGCGTCCGGTCAACTTGCCAAAGATCTACGTACGTTCGAACCCACGACGTCTCCACGCCTCGAGCGTTTCGGTTTTATTTCGAGAACGTGCACTGGCGTGCTTAATTATTCCTAGGGACGACGACGATCGAGTTAAGACTGACTTGAAATGTTTTTTCGGCGTTTTAATCGCGGTATTTGCACAACTTGACAGTTTATCTTTTGGAAATTATAACCAGCAAAAGTTCAAAATGTGGAGAGAACTTGAATTTTCGTCGGTAGACAAACAAAAGTAAAGGATGAAACGTTTGCAAAAGTGAAAAAATCGTGTTTTCCTTTTTTACAATAAACGGCAAAAGCGAATTTCTTTTTTCACACGACGGTAAAAATCTCACGTTCTCGCGACGAGTATACTCGACGCAGTCGATTTAAATCCACGCGCGTCACTTTCAAATTCTTTCGCGACGACGAGTTGATACGCTTCAAAGACGGCTCAAAGCGTAAACGCACGCAACGATACTCGCGGGACTCCCACACAGAGGGAATACGACGTTCGGTTTTTACGACTGGTCGGATTGCGTCGCGATAAAAGCGCGAGGAACGTTTGCGTCGAAACTTTTCCCTCGTCTTCGTCGAGAGAACTACGAAGAGACACTGTGAACGCGGCTACCTGTCAGATTGTTGGCGAGCATCTTTCTTTCGCCCTTGTAAA
Organism: Melipona bicolor; assembly: GCA_030673865.1. Classification (NCBI taxonomy): domain Eukaryota; kingdom Metazoa; phylum Arthropoda; class Insecta; order Hymenoptera; family Apidae; genus Melipona; species Melipona bicolor. Next base: position 524,429 of record JAHYIQ010000042.1, on the reverse strand, counting down.
CTACGAACGCAATTATCTATCGTTGGAACGATCGGTCGAAAACGATGACCGACATCTTTCTTTCGCCTTTGTCAACTATAGACACAATTAGACCGCTCACAAAAATGGGGAGTCGGAAAAGCAAATGTCTGATATTCTTGTTTAATAAAAAAAAAAAAAATCAAATTCTTTATCTTTTTTTTATCGCCTCATTTTCATTCTGAAGAATCCCTTCACTTTTGTGAGCAGTGTATTTAATATTAGAAGCCGAAAAAAATTATGGACACAACTATTTGCCGTTGAGAGACCAAATGTGAAGAAAAGTTGGAGAAAACAAGCGTCGACGGGACAGGCCGAGGTTCCTACTCTTTTAAATTCCGCATCGCATCCGTATCGCGACGAAGCGATCGATCAGACCCGCATCTTCTTCGCGGGAGAGGCTTGCTTTCGTCAGCTGGAATCGCGTGGAATGGCGCTGTCCATATCTGTCCACTGCTCGCAGGTCCGAGAGCTGGACGCTGGAGATTTTTTCGAAAACAAAAGGGAACGCGGAGGCGAGAGGAGAGACGCCGCTTTATGGCAGTATCCGTTAAGCCGTGGATCATCGTAGGCTGGCGAACCGGCTGGGGTGGCACCGGCCATAACGCTCGTATTTCTCATATCGTTGATACTTTCAGCCGTGCACGTCGAGAAACAGAGAGAGAGCAGAGTGTTGTAAGGGTGCGCGAGAGCTGGGGCAAGGGGGGGGGGGGCACGGTCATAAATTTTACTACGTAATATTGTTTAACTGCAAACAGTAGGTGTGTATACGTATATACACACAGGGACGCGTGGAATGGAAAAATTTCGACTGGAAGAAGGCGGGACGAGGACTCGAAGCGATGGAGAACTCGAAGCGTTCGGCGTCGTTTCGCTGCCCCGGTGGGGGGCTGTCCGGCGGAAATCGGTCCCCGCGGGTCGTTCGCCGAGTCGCGGACGTTCCAAGAGTGCCGGAGACCGCGCCGCGATCCGCAGCCACCGACAGTACTTTCGCCACGCGCCCCTCTCTCTCTCTCTCTCTCTCTCTCTCTCTCTCGCTCTTTTCGCTGCCGGGCCAGTTATGAAAAAATACGAGATGAGAAAAGCGGTCGGAAACGAGCAAACCCCGTTCCACTACCAAACTCCCGAACCCCTCCCGTAAAGTGTCGGGATTTTCATTTCACGCGCGCGACACGTCTCTCCGCCTTTCGTTTATTCTCGAGAAAAGAAAGAAAGAAAGAAAAAAAGAAAAGAAAGAAGAAAAAAAAAGACACGTGAAACAAACGTGTCGAAGACATGTTGGATCGGAATGGCACGGCGATAGCTACGGGGTGGCTGGAAATTAGCCATTTCCAGGGTAACAGTCGCTCTCTGGCCGAGAGCTCTGGCCGTTCCTCCTGGAATTACAGGGACGCTGGCTGCCTTGTACGTATTGTGCAAGAACAGCGAGCAAAGAGAAATATTGATGACGCTACTGCTGCTGCTGCTGCTGCTGCTGCTGCTGCTGTTGCTGCCGTGTGGCTAGGCGTTCGCGCGTGTGCGCGTGTACGCACGTGCGACGTGAAAGGACCCGCGTGCGTACACATTCAGTGGTAGACAAACGAGGAAGAAAGAGGCGGATGGAACGCGAGAAGATACGCAACGAGAGGGAGAGAGTACAAGGGGAGTAACGAAGAGAAAGATGGAAGAGGGGTCGTTGACGGAGGGGAAAATGACAGAAGAAGAAGAAGAGCAGTTAGAAGGGAGGCAGAAAGAGAGAGAGAGAGAGAGAGTTATGTGCTTAATATTTCAGCATCGCGAAATTCTGCCCCTGAATCATTAATCGCCTACCGTTGCGGTGCCTAGCCGAGTCTCGCTCGCCTCCTCCTTTTCCTCCTACACTTTTGATTTTCCTCTCGTTCTCGCTCTCGCCTTTTACTTTCACCACCCTCTTTATTCCGTCGTACCACTTACACCCTATCTCTATTCTCTCTCTCTCTCTCTCTCTATATATATATATATATATCTCGTTGCTTTCCATCCGCGACTAGGAAAACCACCCTTGGCGGCCTGAATATTTCGACTGCTCGCGGATGCCTAGCTAGCAGACTCGTCGACTAACCTGCAATCAACGACCCGATTAACCTACCCTCCCTCCTCTCTCGTTCCTTCCTACGATCTCCGCTACGATCTCCGCTACGATCTCTCTCTCTCTGCTTTTCGCCTCCTTCGTTCGGAAACGCTCGGACGCGCGCGAACGAAAAAATCGGCAAGAGGACGCGCGAAAACGAGGGAAGGAGCGGGCAAAGCTTCGTCCGTTCGTTTAAGCTTCGAGGTAAGAGGCGATAATTGGGCCTAGGCGAGACTTGGGAGAGACAACGGGGGCGAGGGGCTCTGAAGGCAGTTATTAGTGGCAGTCGCGGCAGGGCATACAGGTTGCGGGCGAGGTTAACGTTGCACACGAGAGGGGGAGGAGGGGGCCGAGGAGGGCAAAGGGAGGGAGGAGGTGGTATAAAAGGGGAGTGGGTGGGCGGCCGGGTGGCTGGCTTGTACCAAACAATGATATCGGGTATTTGATTTGTAACCGACGACAATACCGACTTGCGACCCCGCATTTCATCCCCCCTTCCCCCTCCAACCCGCCCCGTCTCTCGCTCTTCTCTTCTCTCCTCTGCGTTTCCCTTCTCTGCGCCATTCTCTGTACCTGTGCCGATACACTATACCCCCGCGCGCGCGTGTCTACGTTCGTTAGGTACGCGTACACACACACAGAGAGAGAGAGAGAGAGAGAGAGAGAGAGAGGGCAAACGGCTATCGATACGAGCGTACACTTTCGCGAAACACGTCCGACCGGCCGGTTCGCCTTTCCTCTCGCGCTTTCTCCCTACCTTTCCTCGCTCCACCTACCAACAACAACAACGACGACGATGAGCGTCAATGCCAAATGCTCGCGCGTCCAATTTCTTTGGGCATCGAGTCCTTTTCCTTACGCGCTCTCTAGGTCGAAGCCGAGAAAAGAAGAGAAGAGACGAATCCGAGATAGGAGTATAGAGAGAGAGAGGGGAGGGAAGAAAGTGTCGCACGCGTAGGGTACACGTAGAGGGAGAAGTACGTATTTGACGAAAGATGGCCCCGGCAGCCAGCTGCAACCGACCTATTGACGTGTTAATTGCACCTGAATAATTGAAGGGGGACGACACCGGCTCTCGACTCCGGCAGCCGGTGCTGCTCCCCGCCCTTTTAAAATGTCCGCCGATCTCGTTAAACCGGCCACGCGCCGGCGAACCTCGGACCAGAGTCCAAGAATCGAGTCTCGAATCTCAGCGAGTTTAACTCTTTTAACCCGGCAACGGTTCGAATCTTCCTCTCGCGAAAATGCTCGTCGCGAGCCGATCGAGCTTCGACGACGACGACGACGACGACGACGACGCCGACGACGTCGCGCAGTTCGGTGCAAATACATCCTAGTACAATATACGTATAGTTGTATGCAATCGGAAGCAGGGATAATGCTCGAGCCAAAGGCTGAATTATTAAGGATTTAGCCGTGTATCGCCGGAAGAGAAGGGTTCTCGGTGATCGTAAGAATATCTAACCTCGACGTGGCTCCTTCTATTATTCAGCGGGCTGTCATCCCCGTGTCGGGCTGGAACGCGCTACAAGAAAGCTTGAAAGCCCGATCGTATCGCTTATTTCCGATCGGCCCTCGACCCTCCTCCGCTCCTCTGTTCGCGCTCTTCTCCACCCACCCCTGCCCCCTTTTTTTCCCCCGTTTCCAATTTTTTCTTTCACGCTTTCAATCCTCTCCTCTTCTCTCCTCAGTTTCACTCGCGCGAGTCGCGGAAGGTCGAATTAAAGCAGTCAGTGAAACGGGGAGTTTCCCAGCCGGGACCTTTGTCGATGTTTGCTTTTTATCAACTGAAAGTGATTTCAGCGGGGGTAACCGCCAGAAAGTCGGGCCCCTCTTCAGGTGCAACGCTGATGCAACGAAAATTAGCGACTGGTTGATTCGGGTCACGTGATTCGCGAGGGGGCGTGGGGTAGACTTGGAGTAGGAGTGGCGTTGTCTGGCCTGTAATTGGGGTACGAGTCACGCAATTTTTTCCGCTGGCAGCGTACGCACAGCTCGCAGGTACAATATATACACGTACAGCAGGGGTGGAAAATTTGGAAGGATCCTCGGCTCAAGGCAGAGAGACGTCGAAATGCCGTGACGCAGCGGTGATTGATATTTAGTCGTGGCACGCGGCGCGTAAGAGGATTAAGGGTCATCACGCCGCTGTATCGGACAGCAACAGCCACGGCGACCTCACGGCGAAGCCGTGAACCGTGCTCGTGGCACACGCCTCGACCCGAGCCTCGAGATGCCCAAACAAGGAGCAAAGGGGGAGGGGAAGGAAGGGGCTGCTGCATGTCGTTCGAAATAGCAGCAAGGATTCCTACTCTCGCCGTACACGTATATTCCGTGTGTTTCGATCGACACACGCTGGTAATCCTCCTGTCGAAATGCGAAAAATGGGGGGGGGGGCCAGTCGAAAAGTAAGTTTCCCTCCTCGTCGTTGCAAGTCGGAGCGAACGTCGAGTCCACCATGGGTGTTTAGATCCTCTGCGCTTCGTCGAGCGACAAAAAGCTTTGTTGAAAGCCGAGGATAGTTTACTATAGCAGTTTTTTATCAGTTCAACGTAACCTGTATTATTTACGAGGATGCTAAACAACTTTTACGGCGGAACGATATAATTTCCAAAAGTTTGTAGCCGAGTATGATACTCGTTGATCATTTGTTTTAAAAAATTAAGCGTTACAAACGCGTATAGAGAAAAATATTTCTTTTTCAATAAAATGTATATGATACATCAAATTAACTAAGTTTCAAATTTCAATTTTCTAAGAACAATTTAACAAGTTTGACAACAGCATTATGGCGCCAATTTTGACTACGTTTCCCGTCACAAAAGTGTTGATATATATTTATGTATTGAAAAATGTGAAAATTTTTAACGAAAACACTTTATTTTTGGCATTCAACGTATCAATTGTTTATTCACTTTGCCGATATACAACGTATCAGCTACTTTTCCACGTAATCCCCGCAACGTCGATCGAGACACCAGTTTTTCCATTTTCTGGTCGAAAGAATTCCAAGTCCCCGAGTCTCGAGTCGCACGTTCGGCTTCTCTCGCTTTGCAAGCTCTGTTCTCGTCGGTCGAAAATCGAAAAGAACGTGACGGTCGCAAGATGACATTTTGCAACAGGTCTCCAACATCGAACGAAATGCACACGTTTCGCAAACAGCTTGGCTGGTTTCATCCTGTTTCGATTCGTGAACATCACACGATAATAATAATAACAATAACAATGACGTGACAAACTTTGATATTTTTCAGAAATTGGAAACAACTTTTTTCCCCGTGGAAAGGAAACGAAAGGCTCTTCAATTCGAACGCTGCGTCTTCCGCAGTCTAGGACGCCATGTTTTACGACTGATGACGAGTAGCAGGCAATCAGAGCGGAGGAATTAAACATTGTTTCTACCAAGTTAATTCGTCGCTTTCTTTTCCAACTCGTCGGAACGACATCGCAATGAATCGCGGCACCAACCTGCACAGCGAGGTGACTTGTTCTTTGACTCGCCCGATAATCGAAAGAATCAAACGTCCGATTCGTCGTCGTCGTCGTCGTCGTCGACGTCGGCGGCGGCGATGAGATTAAAATAGGAAGAACTCGGCAATTCGAACGTAACGTTTGTCTATTTCAGAACCGAAACGGCGTTTGCATACTCGATTTGACCGTCGTCGGCCGAAAATAGATCCACGGGAAACCACTAGCTGCCGCTAGACAGAATTGTATGCTATATTGATAAATCACCGGGGCCGCCGGTTACATCGTTATCGCGAACGTAACGTTCCGTTCGATCGGAAAAGCCAGCAGCGGGAGGGAGCCGCGGCCTGGCTTCGATTTCTCTGTTGGAAACAACAAAACACCGCGCGCCCGTACGCGTTACGCCGAGGCGAGACACCTACTATATTCGCTGTTCGAGCGCTATTGTTGTGTCGGTTCGCGGGCAGAAAGAGAGAGAGAGAGAGAGAGAGAGAGAGAGGGAAGGTGGAAAGAAATCGACGACACCGAGAGGAGAACACGTGGGTCGAGGGTGGGATTAGACGACGCGATCACGACGCGAAGCAGCACACGGTGGTGCGTGATCGAGGCATCTGTGTGGCCGGTGGTATCGTCGTCGCCAGCAGAGAGGCACCGGGTGTTAACGGTCGAGGCTCCACCGGCGGCCTGAACAACCCCCCCCTCGCCCCCTGCCCCCTCCTCCAATCGATAATATACGATCCTGCATGATTCTGCTTCGCGTATCACAATGGCCCTCTGGGCAACCTATTCTACGACCGACCCATCCTGGCAGAGGCTCTGGCTGGCTCTCTGCGCGTGTAGCGCGGCCATCTCTACCCGTCCGCCGGTCGGCTCGCCAGTCTCCCAGCTTGCGGTAGATAATGAGCGATTAGGTAATTAGTTGTCCAATATTCCGTCCGTCCTCGCTTCCCCAACTCACCGGCGGTTCACCCGTCCTCTCTCACTCACTCTCTCTCTCTCTCGCGGAGAGGTACATCTTCTTATCGATGAACTTTCGCCATCGTTTGAAAAAAACGCCTTGGACTCTCCGAAATGACTCGACGAAAAAAGAGCAAAGAGCGCGCGAAAAACGACGTGACTCTGCAACTCGACCGAGTAATCGAATGACACGTACGTCCGTTTCGAGGTATTATCGATCCGCGGAGAAACGAGGGGTTGCGACTCGTCTCTCGTCGTCCGAAAAAGCGCGGCCCGGTCCGAGCGCGGGGCGCTATCCCTTCGACGTGTCGCCGCGCGAGTCGCTCCCCCCCTCCCCTTTGTAAATGTAACAATTAAGCGCGCCGAGGGTCTCCGTCGCTAGCGATCGCGCTACAAGTAGGAGAAAATCGACGTGAAGCTATCTCTGTGGTTTCGCTGTTTCACTCGCCGGCGGTACACTCTCCAAAGCGAAGGGACAAAGACAGATCAAGACCCTTTGACGCTTGATTTACTTTAGTCCACTCTCAACGTTGCTCGAATCGGACTAAAACCAAATTTCACAAAAGTACAAAGTAGAACGTGTACGTAGATCGAAAATACTGGCGACGAGTCTTTTTTTCGTTTGACAAAGCTAAAGGCATTTTCTGCGTGCACGTAAAAACACGATACAACAATTTGGAAATAATAATAATAACTGAAAGATCCAGAAGCGACTGATATGCAAACATTTGAATCGATAACCACTCCTACTCGAGGCCTATCCCACGCCCCCTCGCGAATCACGTGACCCGAATCAACCAACAGCTAATTTTCGTTGCATCAGCGTTGCATCTGAAGAGGCCCGACTTTCTGGGTTACTCCCGTTGAAATCACTTTCAGCGATAATACGTAGAAAGCGTAACGGAAGAAGAGAGACGCAGAATTACGTAATCGACCCGGGTTTCGAGAACCGTACCACACTTTGCTGGATTGCTCGATATATTACGAAATAAAGCTCAAAGTTACTGTCAAATTTTTAGCACGTGCACCGACTGTAAATTAGTTTAGTGCCATTCGGCGTACGTTTTGAAAAACATTGGCACGTTCTGAGAAATGCACGCCGACGAAAGATTTCGTAAATGAATCCTCGCGATTGAACACCCACCGTATGCTGCCGTATCAAAGCCTGCCGTGGCGAAAGGGCTGAACGAAATTGGTCAGAGAGTTAAACTGGATTAGATTCGACGAGAAAGTGGGTCGAACGGGGGAAAGAAAAGAAAGGGGGATGAGGGCGAGGGGTGAGTCGAGGAAGCGGTCGGACAAAGGCAAAAAAGAACGGAGAGAGAGAGAGAGAGAGAGTGAAACGTCGATGAAATGAAAGAAAAGCGGCGAGGAACGAACGTGGGCGAGGGAGTTAATTCGCGAAAGCGGCGAGACGAATTAAACGCGTGCGGGTTAACGCGCGACAGAATCGTCACTCGGGTCGACTCGCTCGGACGGATGGTTGAGCCGGTCGTAACCATTTAAATGCCCGCCGCTGGATAAATTGTTGCATTAGTCACGGCAAGTTTATATTAATACGCTCGAACGTTTCTGTCGAAAGAGGCGGAGAGGGGGAGGGCCTCGATGGCCGCGAGTTTGCTTCGTCTGTCCGTCACTCGTCACTTATCATTTGTCACGCGATCGAGCACCGAAAATTCGGCGCTTCGCTCCGCTCTCTTCGAATCCTTCGCCCAAGGATTATTATTTTCGCTCGAAGCCTCGCCGAAAAAATCGAGGAGAGTCGCCCAACGCGGGGGAGGGTTTTCAACCGATGGACAAGTCTAAAATCTAAAATTTGACCTCTGTAATTGTGAGTAAGAGGTGCTCTTTGGTTGTAGAATGTTGTAATTGGTGCAGTATCGTCTCTATTTCTAGATTATGTTGTTTTACCTTTGAAAAGTGAGTAACTGTACAATTTACAATTGAATTACATCTGTAAAATTACAAGTGCGTTTTATAGCTTTTATTATCGTGATTCTTCGAAAGTCTCGAGTCTAATTTAACTGTAAGAATGATACAAGAACTTTGCGTGAAATTTTTATGCCTACCATGACGAGCCGATCGGCACTAATTTGTTTTAAACGTAAATAAACATTACGTTTATTTTTTTATCGGTTCTTTCTTGTAACGAGAATGTCAAAACATTTTTATTTTTATTGTTACTTGTTATCAAAGTGCAATCATTTGACTGAAATAAGCAGAATCACGAAATATTTATGTTTAATTTATAATTTCAAGTTTGAAATCGTGTTGTAGCTTTTGGTTTGAGATAATGCTATTAATTTTCTTTTCATATAGAAAAGAATAAAAAAATGCAATTGCAATTGACATCTTTGTGCCCCATTTTGAGGACCCCCGTACCCTGATAATACGACGAGCAACGCAATCTGGCAATATTTAGAAGCAAAAAGTTTCGAGATTCTTCGATTTAGAATCTACGAGCTTCTTAAAAAAACCCCTATGTCGGGGATTCGCTGTGCCCAATATAGGAAAAGGACACGTCTTTGTCAGTTTAACAATTGATAAAAAGAATCAGCAGTAAAAATAGACGAAAATCCATCACACAATCTGACACGTAACGTTCGTAGACGCAAAATTTTCAAGACTTTGCCCATTTAGGTTAAACGTACGAAAGCTTCTAAAAAAAAAGAAAAAAAAAAAGAACCTCCTCGCGTTGGGCGACTTTCCGACATCGGTCGTCAAACGGTGGCAAACGGCGAACAACGGAGGAGAGAATCGCGAGAACAATCGGTGCGTTTAATCGCGATCGCGTCGCGTCGCTAACGAACGCGAGTGCCAACGCACTCAAACATCCACGCACGCGTTCACACGCGTTCACACGCGCGGCGACATCACAGCCGTCTGACGTAATATTTTTACGACCGTTCGCTGCAATTTCTCGATGACGGCGTCGTTTATTTCTCCGCTGCAACGGATCGGGCAACGGATCGGGCAACGGATCGCGGATTACGTGGCAAATAAAAACGACTGGCACGCGGCGAGAGAGTTTCCTCGCGGCGCGAAATTGCAATCGGCCGGACGGCCTGCCGCTTACCTGCAACGTTACCGCCAGCAGCTCGGTAGTCGTCGTCGGATGCCGTTGACAGCAGAGTTCTGCCGTTCTCTCCGCGACAGATTCATCGCTCCTCCATCGCGAGTCCATGCGACGTCCCTCCTCCGAGCAGCCTCCTGTGTTCATCAAACAGTTAGCTTTGCTTTTCCAAGGAACGGAAGAAAGAGAGTAAAAAAAAGGGGAGGCACGACGATGCGAGAAAGAATACCGAATTCTTACCGATACCGAGGAGAAAGGGTCGTTTCGGACGATTTTCTCGACCGGGGGAATTTGGCGACGGCGATCGAGAAGAATCGAGGTGGAAGGAAGAAAAGAAAGAAAGAAAGAAAGGAAGCAAGGAAGGAGGTACGGGTAGCAATGGTTACAGCAGAATAAACTCCTCAATAATGAGTTCCGCGAGTGAATTCCCCCGGCACGGAGAGGCTCGAGATAATAAAACAGAGCGACTGGGACGCAACCGAGCGACGGTGGTAGTAACGGTGGTAGTTGCGATAGTATTGGTGGAGCAGGGGTGGCGAGAGTGTGGGGGTTGCGCACCGGCAAGAGTAATAGTAAGAGGCAATAAAATATAATGAAATAACATCCAATCCAGGAGAGATATTGTGAAAATATTATTACTAACTTATTACTTGCTGGGCACGGTGCACCACCACGCTCTCTCTCTCTCTCTCTCTCTCTCTCTCCTCTCTCTTTCTCTGTGTTTTTCTCCTTTATCCCCCTCCTCCGCCCTTTTTTCTCCTCTTTTCTCCCTTTTTCTCCACTCGGGACCTGCCGCTTCCTCGGCCCCTTGCCTACGCACATTCTCCCTCCCTCGCGCTCCCTTACGCTCTCTTCACTTTGCCGGGGCGTTCGTCCTTCCACCCCTTCGTTCGACCGGCTCTTTCCTCCTCCTCCTCCTCCTCCTCCTCCTCGACCGGGGGAGTAGTCTCGATAAAAATTTCCATTCAACGTCGCCGATGTATCTGTACACCTATACAAGGGGAGGGGGGCGGGGGGACACCGTGGGTACACCGTGACAATTTCATACGGCCGAGGTGCTCTCTCTCTCTCTCTCTCTCTCTCTCTCGCTCTCTCTCTCTCTGCTCGCGAAAGGAGGCCGCCGCGCACCTCGCAAGACGCGTTTCGCAGAACGCGGTTCGGACGAGCGAGAGGCGGCGGTTGGCAATCGGCTCGACGCGGCGCGGCCTATTTGAAATGCAAAGTACACGCTAAGCGGATTATCTGACAGGAAAGATCGGCCGGCGAACGGGGCGGCGGGGCGAGGGGCGGGGGCGAGGCGGGGAGAACAAAAAACTTGGTGATTACGAAGCGAGATATCTCGGGGAGATAGGGGCAGGCGGTGACGACAGACAGACGGACGGACGGACGGACGGACGGACGGTTATATAAAAGATGGAAAAGTGTGACGCGTATCGTAGCGTGTCGCGTTGTATCGTTAGCGAGCGCTGTATCGGAAACGACGTACCGGTAGAGCAGAAAAGGAAGAGCGCGTTAACGCGGCTGGAGGGAGAGCAAAGGAGGAAGAGCGCGATCGGCGGCGGAAGGGAGACGCTAACCCGCAACAATCCTATCGGGCTGTGTAAATCTCCGGGTGTCGTAACGAAGCGGCAAATCGAAACTAAACGGTAGGCCATGAATGGGAAATCAGAAAATAACGTTACGGCGCGCGAGGCCGCGCACTTCCGGCAGGGACAGAGCCTGAGCGCACCGCGAGGGGGGAACGTGCCCGCGAATCGCTCCGCCGAGTACGTGCCTCCGCCATGTGCCCCCTATCTTCTCTCTCTCTCTCTCTCTGTCTGTTAAGGAAATTTCTCTCGATCGAGATTTCCCCATTTTCCGATAATTTATTCGTCAATTTATCAATTTTCGACCTAAACGGACTCGGCGTCCAGTTTTGGAAAATCTCGACGCGGCGACGGCCATTGTTCGCGTTGGCGGTAATTTGCCAGAGTTGATTTGCAAACGATTTGCCGGGACAGCTCCGCTTATATAAATAATATATCGTTATGCGAAGGAACGTACAAGCGAGCAGCGGCGAGGGGGGACGAGGGGCCCGCGTCCGTGTCCGATGCACGTGTCTTTGCAGCGAGTTACGCAAGTGCATCCCGTACGCGGTATACTGGATAGACACGTAGGTGAACATGCGTCTAGAACGTACACAGCTCGGGGGGGGGGGGGGGGAAATCGGTATACGCGATCGCAGCCTGCACGAGTAACAAGTACAAGTAACGTACGCGTACGTGAGTGATATAACGTCTTTGTCATCGTTGCGACTTGACAACTCATCGCGAAAGATCGGCTTTTCGTTTCTTTCGACCTTTCACTCATTCTCAACATTCTCGATTTTTGTAACATCGGTACAATATTTATCTCACGTGGAACCATTTCCAAACAATTATTCGCGAAATGGGTTAGGTTTGTCGAAACGTTAAATTTTCAGACAATTGTTTATAAATATAACGCGATCGATGTAATCGCGTTAAATGTACAGATTTTCTTCGAGCAAGTAAAGTTTCGATATTCTTCTTGGAGAGAATGATATCATTTCTCAGTCACCTTTTATGTAACGGAATATTTTAATTCTTTTAGATGCAAGGACTTTGCGCTATCCTTGGGTTTCCTACTACCTGGGGTTTCCTACTTTTGCCACCAGTTGCTAACAACTAATAATAGTGTTTACGAGTTTATGTCTCCTGGGCATCCTTCTCGCGATTTTTCAAATTGCAAAGAAACCACGCAAATAGGCTCCCGGTTGACAAGAGTCGATCGACGGATTAAAAATCGCCAAAGTATTAAAACGAAGATCTTTTCCGCAAGGACAGATACAAACGAGACGCGGCGGCAATGACACGGCTCGAAACATTTTTACGTAGCGGAATATTCCAATTTTTGGGCTAATATAAATTAATAAGTGTATACTAAAATTTAAATCTTCTGCGTTTCAATTTTCCTTACCCAATACATTATTTTCGAAGCCTTTTACTTTTATACCAATCACCAGTTACTAGTTAAAGTTTGATAGCCAACTGACAAGAGCTGAAAGAGTCTGTTAACAAGTTGCTTCTTATCAAGACGTCGAGTAAAACTCGGTCTCACGCCTTTCGTTGTTAATACGTATATTGTTCCGATCGACGAAAGAACACGCCACGCGACGAGTCGAAACGAAAGAAGAAAGATTCACCTGCGAGGACGTTGCATATCCGCTGCACGGAGGGAGAATCGGCGCGCCGTATTCACACAATATACATATAATACACGCGAGAATAACAGCCATTCGGTCGAGCGCATAAATTAACTCTCCTTTTTTTTACGACGCTAGCCGTTTCCGTTGTCTATTAACTGGCTCCTGTCTTGGTTGCATCGCCGGCCGAGATTTACATACCGAAATGTTGCTTAAAAAGTTGCGGTGCGCGCGTGTGTCGGAGCGCGTCGGTGCGGTGGCACGTAATTCCTCCTCTTCCGCGTGTCCCGTTCTCCCCTTGTTCTTTACTTACTCCAACAACGAGCAAACGACACGCGTCGCCGACTCTCGATCGTCGCTGGCTTTCCATCTCTTTTTTCTTCTATTTTTTTCTGACCAACTGGTCGTTTCAATTGGTCTCATCGTGGCGATGGAACTTTGCTAAATTTCACCCCCTTTTAAACCCCCTTGTGTCTTTCGCAATGTTGGGTGCAGTGTAGGGGTCACAACCCAGGCAGCATACACACTGCAAGAAAAGAGACGCTTTCCGATCCCTCGATGGGAAAGGACATGGTGAGAGTCAGGGTAGCGTCAACGCAGTTAGTGCAGCCTGATTCGCTCTCGCGACAAATAATTCTATATTTTATTGGTGTAAATAAAAAGCTTTGAAAACGCTGGAGGAAGATTGAAAATAATTCAAGTCGCAAGCGTGTCTCGTCGTCGCGGAAAGGCCTCGACCGGTAGCACACGCACACACACACACACACACACACGGTGTGTAACTAGCAGCGATTATTTTGCCCGCAAGTAGACGAACGTATGAATAAAATACCGATTGCAGCCGATTTGCCGAGCAGTCGCCTCGATTCCTCGTCGCATTTGCATCGGCGTTACGAGACGACACCGAACGCAGCGTGCGCGCCGTCCGCTTGCGCAATATTATAATCAGCCTCGGGAAAATAAATAACTATGGCGTCTAAGCGCTCGCCCCTCTCTTCCGCCGCCCCTCTCACTTGTTTTTTCCTATTCGCTAGATAACTATCTTTCCGTTTCCTGTTGACGGGTCGCGGCGAACTACGCGCATACACCCGTCTAACGCGCAAACACGTGTCCGTGCTGCCACGGACGGATTGCGCGAACCGACGATCATCGACCAAATAATCTCCGCCAATTTTCCAAGATACTTTCCAAATATACTCGCGTATTTAACCATTGTTCGAAAAAAAGGCAATTATCGTCCGCGCAACAATTTCTACGCAATTTCTGCGCTACGTTGTCATCCGTGACTTTCCTCCCTCCCTCGCCCCCTTTTTTCGCGCATTTTCGTCGCTCTCGCAAAGCGCGAAAAGCCTGCGTGGGAAAGATTGGCGGCGAATCGGTCGACGCGATTCCCGCAAATGCCGCGCATCCGGCATTTCGAGCGAGAATTAACGCGAGTCGTGCTCGCGCGCGGAAACAACAGTTGCAAAGTCGTAAAAAACTGGGGAACAGCGAGACACGGTTCGCATCCGCGGGTTCGTTTCCCCCCGAAAACAAAGCAATCGCGTCTGCCACGGTCCGACTGGCTGGCGAGCTGGGCTGGCACCGAAGACGTTGCACTCGGGCCGAGCGATTTTCACGCGTTGCGTAAGGTCTGCCGGTTCCACTCGTTTCCCCGTGTACCGTTTTCTCCTTCCCCGGACCCGATTTATCTATTTGGTGTACTTTTCTCGGAGAGTGTAGAGAGAACGAGAGACAGAGAGAGACAGAGGGAGAGAGGGAGAGAGAGAGAGAGAGAGAGAAAGGTAGTAGGCAGTACGTACGAACGCGCAAATGACAAAACACGTATTACGTGTAACTGGAGTCCGTGCTAGAGATCAATACACATAATAGAGGGTATCTATAGCGCGCGCAACCCGTGCTCATTTACTTAATTGTGTTCTATTCGGTATAACCGAGGTATGGTGTGCGACTCGTGTAGGTACGCGGCGGCTGCCTACACCCCTCTTACCGTGCCTCGCCGCTTTGGCCACCCTTCGGAGTATTGCTGCTCCCCTCCTCCCACTCTGCCCCCCCCCTCCCCCCGTTTCGCCGCGTCCCACCTCGCCCCCGAACGCCCACCTTCCACCACCTCCTCCTCCTCCTCTTCCTCCTCCTCCTCCTCCTCCTCTTGCCACGCAACCACCCTCCTCGCCGCACCACTTCGTGCTCCTGCTGCTGCTGCTGCTGCTGGTGCTGCTGCTGCTGCTGCTCCTCCTCCTCTTCCTCCTGCTGCTGCTGCTGCTGCTGCACCTCCACCTCCACCTCCACCTCCACCTCCGCCTCCACCTCTTGCTCTTCCTCCTGTTCCCTGCTACCCTAGTCCCACCCGTTGCCCCCTCGCCGCCACCCCTGCCGATGTCCATAGGGCCGAGTGCGCGTAATATTCAGACGTATAACGTGCCGGGGCCACGTAGGTACATTGGCATCAATTTATGGGGTGGGAAGGTAGCAGCAGATATATACGATCCGATAGGGTTGAATATCTCGTGCTTTTGTGCCCATCTACACCTCCTCGTTTCCATCTCTGCTCGTCTTTCTCTCAACGAGCCTCCGCCACCGCCACCGCGCCACTCTCGCCTCGCTTCGCTTCGCTTCGTTCCGCCTCGCTTCGCCTCCTCCTCCTCCTCCTCCTCTTCCTCCCGTCCACCCGTCCTCCAGTGCCCTCGCGCGCCTCTCCTCGCCACCCCTGCGCGCGGCCCCCTTTCTCCCATTATCTTCTTGCGTATGCTTTCTCTTCCGCGTTTCTCTCTTCCCTTTTCTTTCCTCGCTTCTTCTCCCGTTTCCTCTCGCACGAAAACGTAAACCTCGCGCGCTGTTTCGTCCTCGTCCTCGTGTCGTTTTCGCGGCGACGGAGAAACCACCTCAAACGCCGCGCCACGAGTGAATCCCTCCTCGATCGTCGTTCGATCCGAACGTCGAGAGGATCACCCGCCCCCCTCGAGAAACCTTCTTCGCGTTTTTCACCGTTGCGCGCCCGACAAAGGAATATCCATCGTGCAACGAGACGAATGGATAAAAGAGCGAAATATCTTGGTATACCCTCCCCTCCGAAGAAGAGAGACAGAGAAACAGCAGCGGCAGCAGCAGCAACAGCAGCGGCAGAATGGAAAAGAAACAGGCACGCACGCCGAAAGCTTCGAATGGCGCGAATAATTCGCAAACGAGCGTAATTCGGCGTAACGAGCCGAAATTCGAGCGTACGACGGGCAATGCTAATAAGCGCGCGTGATATCGCAAGAATTTTCGAGCGAGAAAATCCGAAAGCGATCCGCGGGTCAGCCGGCCGACAACTGCGACCAACGACCAACAACAAAATGTCGACCGCAATTATGCTGTAATTAACTTGGAAACGTACACGTACACGTACACGCGCGTGTACGCACGCACAATCCCCTCAGCTAGTAGCGCGTATACAGAGTGTATATCGCGGAAACGCGAGAGGAGCGAGTCGAGCTGGCTCTCTCTCTCTCTCTTTCTCTCTCGCTCACATCGACAACAAAAACACACGGACCGGGGCCGGGCAAACGCACACATACCGCCGGCACCGGACGGCGTGCGGCGTGCTTCACAGGTGGTTGGGGATTTTTGTATTTAGCGGTTGGCACCGTCCGGCGTTCACGCGTTTACACGCGCCGCCTGGCTGCATTATGCATGTTTGCGGTAGCAGAAGAGAATTTAAACCAACTACCTCCGATCTATCCTCTGCTCTCTCTCTCTCTCACCCCCTCTCTCTCTCTACCTCAACTCTTCGTTCGTAGCACCCTCCAATTCCCATTTTCTCGCCTCGAATCACCACCTTACGTTTTCTCCTCTCTCTCTCTCTGGAGAGAGAGAGAGAGAGAGAGAGAGAGAGAGAGAGCCTAAAACGGCGAGGAAAGAAGGACCAAAGGCAGCAACAACCGTTGGTCGGCCAACGAGGGCATCGATCCCAGAATAAAGTTTTTTCAAACGGCGCAAAGATAGCAGATAGGTTGGATGGCGTGGTTTCTGTCGTGAAATTACAATTTAAATTAGTGTTATTATGACTTACGGGCATTGCCGCGTAATTACGTTATTATTATACGTTTTAATACTTTATTAAATATTTATTGCTTTGTTATTGCATCAAATGCGGTATTAACGACCCACCCGAGAGACCCGCGTATCACCGGATTTCATCGAACGCCGTTGAAACCCACATACGCGAAAGCCGGTTTCCCTTGGTCGCGCGATCGCCGCGCGACCGACGCAAGAGGGGAAAAAAGAAACCCCTTGGCGAGTTTCTTCTTCGACTCTCTCCTTTGAGACGACGCTCTCAAACTTTTTGTCCCGTTTTTAGATTTCACGCGAGTTAAACAAGTTAAAGAAAAGGGAAAGAGAAGAGGAGAGAGCGTGAATGTGAAAACGATAAACGATTGAGCGAGCGAGCGAGCGAACGAACGAACCAACGATTGGCATTCTAACGCGACGTGGCGTACAACACCACGGTGCACGGTGTAGCGGGCGCAACTGTGTGCGTTACGCGGATGTACGTCAAATCAAAATGCACAATCCCGGCAAATCATTTCGAATATTTCATAATGGGCGCGAAATATCATTACCTGCCGCCTGTGCGACACCCTCCGCCACTCGAGCCCACCCCATGGCCCCACGTGTCTCCATCCCCGGTGAATTCGCCGCCGGTGACTCTCTCTCTCTCTCTCTCTCTCTCTCTCTCTCTCTCTCTTTCTCCCCGCATCGCGAATATTACCCGCGTACAGACAGAAGCGACGACGACGACGACGAACCAAGAGTGGAAGAGAGAGAGAGAGAGAGAGAACCAACGGGGGTGAGACGGATGGAAACACGGGAGAGCGCAGAGATGGAAAGAGACGAATAATCGACCGGTAGATTCGTGTCGCGCGCGTGTACGTATAGCGAAAAACACATTGGCGAGCTTGCACACACGAACGTGCGCGAACACGGTGTACGACGGGCTATGCAACCGGGACTAAATTACGTTCCCCGTAACGCGTTTAGCCGCGAATCGCATTGCGAGCGATCCGTATAACCCGAATATCGGCCGCACGCCAGAGATAGGACCGGCCGACCAACCGACCGACCGACCGAGGGATTCGTCCACCAACGATCATTACACCCATCGATGACAGACTTTGCACTACGATTTCCTCGTCGATCTTCAATTTGCCATTTCAGCTCCAATTCTCTATTTTCTCTTTCGTGCGCCATCTCTAGATCTTTCTCTATCTAGCCTAATCCAATCCGATTGTGCTCTCTCGTTATTACTCTTCCGAATTGGAATTGTCTCGATTCCAGAGAGTTTGTCCGCTTTCAATCTCTACGATCGAGATGACGTACGTAGGTACCAGCCGAGATCTCGCAGCCTACTATCGCGAGATATCGGCAATTTGCCAGTAGTTGGCAATCGTAACGCAGAGAGAAAACGGCGAAGCAGCAGCCCAAGTAGCCGAACCGGACAACGGACCTACAACGGGAGCTACAGAGGCAACTAGATAGGCTGCTGGTCAGCCAGACCAGGCAGACAAGCAAGCGGTAGCAGCAGCCGGTAGTTAGTAGCTAGCAACAGCTAGACATTGGCCAAGCACTGGTAACAGTGACTGGCTCTCTTGGTCGTTCTCCATTTGCTCTCCCCTGACCCTACCAACCCCCTCCCCCTCTCCCTCCTCCCATCCACCATCCAACTCGCCCTCTATCTAGCCCAGTCTAGTACCAGCTAGCCATCTTTCTCCGTCGCCCTCTGATCCTCGCGTTTCCTCCCCCTTTCTTCTCGTCCCTCTCTTCAACGACCTTCTCTCTCTCCACCATCGTCGTTGAAATCACCACCACCACCGCCACCACCACCACCATCACCACCACCACCACCACCATGGTCGCCGCCGCCGCCGCCGCCGTCGTCGTCGTCGTCGTCGTCGTTGTTGGTACCATCGGCAGTACCGTATACACGGTACACTCTGGTACTACTCTGGAATCGCATCGCGGCCACTCCAGTTGCATTGCGGCCAACACCGATCCGCACACAACACAACAGGGCTCTGTCCGTCCGTCCGTCCGTCCGTCCGGCTGCTGCTGCTGCTGCTGCTGCTCGACACACATACGCACACATACACACACACACACACACACACACAGGTACACCCGGAGAAATACGTACGGCGCACGCATATCCATCCAGCCGGAGCAACTCACCGAACGATGCGTACATACACGCGCGCATACGCGAGAGCACAGCACACCGCCGGCCTAGCGTTGCCCTCTGCCTCCGGCCAGAGATATCGTTAGCATGCCTTGCTAATCACGGACTCGATAATAATACCGTGATTGATAGGACGAACCCCGTCCCTTTCCCCCTTCTATTCCCTTCTCTTCTCTTCCCTACCCTACCCTTCCGTTCCGTTCCGTTCCGTTCCGTTCTGTTCTGTTCCCTTGCCCTTCTCTTCTCTTCTCTCTTCGTTCGCTACCGCTACCGCCACCGCCAACGCCACCGCCTCCACCTCCACCTCTACCTCTACCTCTACCTCTACCTCCACATCCACCTCCACCTCCATCTCTACCTTCTCGTACAACCTCCTACAACCAACCAACCACCCACCCACCCACATCACCTCTACACCCCTCGGACCCTCTAGCGAATCCCTACCTCTTCCTCTTCCTCTTCCTCTTCCTCTTCCTCTGATTTTGCCTCTGCCTCTGCCCGTACCCGTGCTTCTGCCTCTATCGCCACACCGTCTCCGCATCCATCTCTGCCAGTGCCTCCTCGAAACCTGGAACGTTCCACCCCTCGAGAGAGAAAGAGAGAGAGAGAGAGAGAGAGAGTTGCGGCCATTGCGCCCCCTCAGACTTTCTCCTGTCCATTCTTTCTTCCGTCGTCACGCTCTCTTTTCTCTAACCGCCTCTCTTCTCTCTTTCCATCTTTACCGCCATCCCGTGCGTACGTTCTCGCGCAGTTTCTCTCACGGAGGACCAGCTGGCTCGAACAGAGAAAGTGTTTACGTCGCTCCCGAAAACCCTCGTCGCGACGTGAACGAAATCAGAGGAGGAGAGAAACGGAGAGGAGACGGAGTTGAAGCGAGCGAAGCGTGTCGCTTTATTTATGCACAGCTTCTGCCGCGCTCCTCGCGAACGAACGAACGAACGAGCGCGCCACGATTACCGGTGCGCGGGTGCTGCAGCAGCAGCGACGACGATCGGCGAAAGAAAAGTAGCTGTACATGTAATAACCGGCAGGCAAGATGATAAATGCGGGGGAAAAAAAGCGACGCCACTTATCCTCTTGGCTGTTGGCGTTGAAAGGAATCGTAGCCAGAACACGGAATAATGAAGACGCAACCATTCGACTGGCTGCCATTTCGCGTTGCATCTAGCAGAAACTGTTCAGACTCGCTGGCGCATGTGGAAAAGTGGCGTGCGTGCGTGCGTGCGTGCGTGCGTGCGTGAGCGAGCGAGTACGTGTGTACACGCGCGAAGGAAAGTCGAGCCGTGAGTCAAGATAGGGAGGCCCTGGCTAGGGGCGCATGCACGCGTTTTATATGGGTCGCCCCATCCCATCCCATCCCATCCCATCCCATTCTATCCCATTCCATTCCATCCCATCCTGTCCCGTTCCGTTTCGTCCCGTCCCGTGCCCGTCTCTCTCTCTTCTTCCCGGTTTCCTCTCCGCGGAGTCCGTGTGCGCACGGAATTTCCCCGTGTCCGAGAGCTGTGCGCGCCACTACGAAACAGCTATGCCGGCTATGATACCATTAGCATCGGTGATTAATGTATGCCGCAGCCTGTTCCACGGCAATGCGCGAGGTTCGTGTATACTCCGTGATTGACTCGCAGCCGCAGCAACGATACACCGGCTGCAAGAAAACACCCGGCGAGAGATTTCTTCCCTCGCGAGTCTCGATCGCAATGCCCGATCGAACGATTGCTCTCCTTTCAGACGATCACCTCCGTCCAGGCGATCGCCAAGTTACTCTACGCTGTTGGGTCTTTTTTCATTTGATTTTTCGAGCTGCCTCCTCGAGTTCGACTCGTCCGAGGAAGACGCACACACCCGGTACGTTGAAACTCGGAGAATCCGTGCGTCGAAGCGTTCCGTATTTTGGGCTGTCGGCGACGAAACCTTGGAGGTTCCGGCAGGATCGATAGCGCGGGGCAGGTTCGATTCGCGATCGACAACGCGGACCCCACTACGCGAGATCTTTCGTATCGTATCGCGTTGCAGCAGCAGCAGCAGCAGCAGCGCGCGTTACATACGTGTCCTCGAACGGGTTCCAGTCGAGAAGCGGGAATTAATTATCGAGAAACGTGCGTTTACATCGAGCGCGGCGTACATATGACCCAACGCAGAAATTAATACCCGGGCTGTTTCCTGCGCGGAGAATTAAGATGCCGCGCCGAACCATCGATGCGAGGGCTTTGCAACGATTCCACCGTACGGTTGCGACGCGGTTAACACACTGTCGGTCATTCTCTCACGAAAATGTGACTCTTTCCACCGCTAAAGTGGCGGTTCTTTGGTTACACGTTTCGTATTGTATTCAAAAGTTTGATCGCTCATTCGCAAATTGTATTGAAAATGGAATGAAAACTTGGTGCACCTCGACAAATTTCTGACCACCGTGCAAGAATGTGATCCGAACGGGGTGCGTGTACGAAGGACACAGTGTTACGACGACTCTTTATCGAGAAAAGAAAAAGAAGAGTACAATTCAACTACCTCTTGATCAATTTGTAAAGAAAAGATACTAATCAAGTGTTGCTTATTTATACGCCAATACACCTAGTCGAGAAATGAATATATTTTGAAAACACTTGTCGACGTTTTTCTTTTTCACGTTGCTCTACTTTCGTACATTTCAACTCTTGTTTCAACACGGCTCCAGGAACCAATTAGGTACCAAAATCGAGGAAACACCTGTATGCCTGAGTGATATTTTTGTTACGATAGTTTGACACAATTGTTATCTCGCATCCGAAATTAACCGAGATTTATGAAGCAGTAACTGGTAAATTGTAAATTGTCTACACAATGTGCGAGAGATGCGAAAGGACGTGTAAATATCTTTAATTTGACAAGAAATCATATTATCCCTCTATGGACCGAATTTCTTTCGTGACTATAAAAATATTTATGTCAATCGAGAAATATCAACCTGTAAATACAGATTAACAACAAACTCGGTTATCATAACAAATATACGTAAAACGTATTTCCGTGTTTGAAAACCCAAAGAATTGTTCTATTTCATTAACTGAAACACCTGTGGGTGGGTTTTGCTGGATCACATTGCAGTGCATATGCGTTGGCGTAGTTAACTATATTGCTAACAATTTCATCAAATAATATTCGGAAATAGGAGTGGCTTCAGTATCATCCTTTTGAAGGACGACGAAAAAAACCATCTTTTGCGTAGGATACTGGTTGTCGAACAATTTTTCGTGGTTCTGAATTTTTCTCATCTGGTTTTGTACTCGTACTTCAGCCTTTAATATATAAAACTAGAAAAAACATCATTGTGACTTGAAAAAGTCACAAGAAATAAAATATTATTGACAATAACCATCTTAGATTTAGGTTAGGTTAGGTTACAAATCTAAAAGAATTATTACGTACGTTGTTTTTCTTGTTCAACAAACACCGAATATTGCACAAGATGGTTCCTTTAATTAGTTTCAATCGATGCAGACAACTTGCAAAAGCATTCACTCTGATATTTTAGGTTAGGGCTGATAACTTTTACCAAGAACGTTATTGGTTACTAAGAAGACATTACAAGACAAGATGTATACGCCATCTTGTGAAGAAGAACTAAATTGTTGCATTGACTCACAAGTCAATTTTCGTACTCCTTTAAATAAATATATTACGAGATTTAACAAGAAACTATGACAATAACTGACAATCATTTGCTTTGGTTCATTCTCAACAACTGAGGATACAATACATTTCCTTAATCAACTCGTTTTTAAAAACACGTTAATTGATCCTTTAAGAGGTTAGGTAAAACAAAGGATCAAGTTTGGATCATACTTTTTTTGATTTAATCTTGCTGCAAAGATGAGCGACAAGAAGACATATTTTCGAGTAATTGCGCTTTTTCATTTTCGAAAAGGGAAAAACGCCAAAAATGCAAACAACGTTTATGGCGATGATGTTGTAAACGCAAGAATCATCATTATTATTTCATGTCCAACGGGACAACTTGATATATTTGATAAAATGTCGATACGTTAGTCGCGTTGCTTGAAAGTTACGAGATAGAGGGTTATCTTCACCGCGCTCCCCCAAGAAGATTGTATCGGGAGCGTTTGTTCAAATCTTCCGATCGATGCGCGACGTTCGTGGATCATATCGGAACGATAAAATACTGTAAACACGATGTGTATAAGGTTATCATCGCTCAGCCGTAACGCATAGAAAATAGGCTCGAGGGGGCAGCGAAGGAGAGAATCTAGTCACAGTTGGTGAGAACGGTAATCGGTTCGAAGAAATCAATTCAAGGACAAAGTAAGTCAAGGAAGTAAGTGTTGGCTAGTTACGATTGACACTTTGACAGCCGTGTACTTTTCTCATCGTCTTTAGGTTGCCGCAGGTTCTACTGCTCGCCATCGGCAATCGTTTGTGGGATGATTTAAAAGTTAGCTTAAAAGTTAGGGTTCCTTTCGAGAAACCAAGCGAGTGGCATCCAAGCGACGGGATAGTTTTCAAGATACAAACGTCAAATTGTCGCGGTTCTGAAATCACTTTTTTCACCGCGTCTTGCCAAAGCAGTGGTGCAAAAAGTCACGTTTCCGATAATTGCTGGCGAGAAGAAGTCACGCGTACGTGACAGTGTGTCGAGATGCAATTAAGCCTTCCGGGGAGGAAGCGCCGAAGCGCGATCGCTGGCTCTAGAAATTAAAGTCGAGTTTCAAAGATTCGTTTCATTTCCCACGGCAGTGGGTGGTCTTCTCCCTCGGGAAGAACAGACACGTACGTGTATTCAAAGGTGCGCGCAGGAATCGACGTCAGTCAGTGCACGACCTTGACAAACAACGATCAACGGTGACCAAGTTTCACCAACGTCGACCCGTCGAACCCTCGTTGGGAAACGAGGGAAAAAGGAGAGAAAGAGGGCAACGCGATCGCGAATCTTCTTTCGATCCGTGTCCCGTCGTCGCAGCTCGCGTCCACAACGGTGGAAAAAAAAAAATTTCGATCGATCGAAACGGCGACGTTTTCCTTTGTTTGATTATAGCGTGCGCGACGCTCGTGGAATATTTATACGAACTTTACATACATTTGTATATATACCGTAACAACTGAGGATTGCTGATTTTCTTTTTCTTTTTCTCTCTCTCTCTCTCTCTCTCTCTCTTCTTTTTTCTAGACACTCGCGAACGAATTGATGCATACTCGCAGATTAAGATCGGCGAGAAGTTACCGGCAGATAACGCTCCGCGTTTGTGCACGACGGTGGTTGACGTTGGTTGGAACGCGCGCTGCTAAATTAATTATAATGCTCGCCGTACGCCGCGGCGCGCTGGCAGGCCCGTACGCGGGGCCTTGCTTGCAACGCTTACAGATACCATCGGAACAGAGAGAGAGAGAATGGATGCTGGCTACGCGGAAAGAAAATCGTGAAATTTAACACTGGGAATAACTCTCGTTGCCTCACTCCCGTTTGTGCGCAACTCCCCGGCACAATTTATAGTTTGGTATCAACGTTACACAGGCAAATTCCTCGTTAACGAGTGGCCGCGAGCTTGTGCTTCGAGTACTCGCTTCGAGGCGACTCGAAAACGTGGCTACGGAGGAAAGACTCCGCCGCGGCGTGAAACGACAGCGCGGGAAAAATCGATGAACCGACTGACTCTAGCGGCGGCTCGTTTGCCGCGAAGAAGAATTCTAATTTCTCTAATTTTTGCCGATCGGTGGATGAACGAGAAAATTCGACCGACGAAGAAGAAGGAAGAGATGGATGGAGGAGGATCGAGAAGTTTGAAATCTCCGAGGATTTTGTCGTGCGGTTCGGATACACGAATACGTACGTACGTCGTGTGGGTGGAGGGGAATATGTAAACCGAGAGTCGCATTAATATTCAGGCTCGCGGAGGTCTTAAGGAAGAAGAAACTCGTGGTAGGCAGGCAGGCAGGCAGGCAGGCAAGTATATAGGCAGGCAGGTAGGTAGATAGGTAGGCAAGTAAAGAGGGAGCAGGTAGGTAGGTAGGTAGGTAGGTAGGTAGGTAGGTAGATAGGTAGGTAGGTAGGTAGGTAGGTAGGTAGGTAAGCGGGTGGGCACACGGTGCCGCGATCCATAAAAATGTCGGGGCTTCCGAGTGACGGCCGGAAACCAGGAGATGGACAGGGCCAATTGTTTATATTACTCGGTGCAACAATGGAAGTCCAGCGGCGTGTACCGTGTAGTATATCGTAATACATGCCACGGTGCTTGCATTCTTTTTCCAGGAATTCGACCGTGCCTCGCTTGTTGCGATAATGCCAACTAATGTTCCTTTTCTTTCCTCTTCTTCGTTCAGCGCTCGCGCTCCTCTGATTTCTATTGATCCCCCCTCTGCTTCGTTTCGCCTTTCGCCTTGCAACTCCTCGCGAGGCAGAGAGAGAGAGAGAAACGGGTGGAATTCGTTTGGAGAACGGAAACGCCTTGCTGGCGTGTCTCGCGTTTTTCCACTTTTTTCTGGCCTCCAAGGAAAAAGGATTCGGCGGGCAAGCGTAGAGTACGTGGCGCGTGGACATCCAACTTGGACGGTGCTTTTTCTTTTTTTAATCGGGCGACGCGTCTTTGCTCGACGCGATTTAAACGCCCGTCGATCGATTCGCCTGTACGAGTACATAACCCGCGTTACATGTTACCTACGGAGCTCCACGGCGAACGGCATTCCAGGGAAATCGGATTCACGGAAGGTGAAGGCTTTCCCCGGCGCGTGATCGCGCGACCAAAGACACGCGAGAAGGTCAAAGACACGGACAAATACACAGCGCGGAGAGAGGCGCGCGCGCGCGCGCGGTCGAAATTTCGTTGGTAAAAGTTTCACGACGAATCGGGGGGGGGGGGGAATGTTCCGACGATGTTCGGGCGAGGAAACGAAAAAGGGGAAACGCGGCGCGCGGTGGAGCTGGAGCGACGAAAAGAGAGCGACGAGAGAAAGGAGGAGGAGGAGTAGCGAGGACGAGGACGAGGACGAGGACGAGGACGAGGGGGGACGGGGTGGAGGTGGTGCAGAAGGGGTGGGCGACGAGCCGTAGAGGTGGAAGAGACCGCTACCTTTACAGTAAAGTAAAATCTACAGTGCGCTATGCTACAAAGCAGGTCTGGCCATTAGGTATTTATTAAGTTTAGAAATTTATAGATGCCTCCTGGGCGCGGGCCCCGTCGACCCCCTGCGAGTAGGTACGCTCCTGCCCCGTGCCCCTTGCCACCACCACCGCCGCCGCCGCCGCCGCCACCGCCGCCGTGGAGACGGAGAAACCTAGAGGCAGCGGCGGCGGCGGGAGTCTCCACCCCCGGCCAGCCGCCAGCCAGTATTAAAATGAATTATTTAATTTTAAACTTGGTAATTTTTAACCGTATTATATCAGAAATTATTTACACGCCTGCTTCAGCGCTGCTCTGCTACACCCCTTCGCCTCCCGTCGTCGCTCCGCTTTGCCCCTTGCCTACGCTCTCCTCCCCTATCTGTTTTACCATTAAACTCACCGCCACTTACCTCGTATACCAGCCGCGAACGTTTCTTCTTAGTTTATCGCCCCTAATATCGACCATGTATTATTTCTCTTTGTCGCGCCGAGATGTATATCTATTTTCGACGACGACGACGACGAACGTCGAAGAAAGAAAAGAAAAGAAAAGAGAAAGAGAGATCGAACCGTGAGTGATCGACACGCGACAAGCGATCCTTTGCTTCCCACTTGGCGAGCGGCGAAGAAAAAGGGGAGGGGAGGGGAAAAAGCAGCGTACTCGGAGGAATTCGCGCGTAGGTATTTAGTTAACGAGTTGATCGTCGAAATTACAAGGTATAATTTAATAGCGACACCGGTCAAATTTACTTCGTAAATAACGGTAAATAAACGGGGCCGTTTAACGCAAGCGCGCGCGCGCGCGCGCGCGCTCGCGAATGCGCGTGCCTCTAAAATTTCGTGCCTTGCAGACGACCGCGGTGGCAAATTTGTCAACGTAAATCGGCACGATGCGCGCGCGCGATCGTTGAAATCTAATTGAAATCCTAATTGCCGGCGACCGTGGCTTTTTTCCCCCTCTCCCCTCCGCCCTTTTTTTTCCTCTCGCCTCCCCTTTCCCCCTCGGCCGCCCCCCTCTTGCCACGGGCCGGAAATTCGTTACGATGTTCCTCGTCGATTTATGCTAATTACCGATGCCACGGTAATATTAATTAATACCGTCGATAATATTGGAACTCCATCTAAACAAACGACCGTGCACGATGCAGATCCTGCGTCAGTTGATTAGCGTTGGCGGCGGTTGGCGCGCGCGAGCGGTTAAACAGGCTTGCGTGCGCGCGAGCGCCCATGAACGTGCAACGTCGTTCGTCCTTAAGCTCGTCGAAGGAGACAAAGAAAGAAAGAGAGAGAGAGAGAGAGAGAGAGAGAAAAGTAGATACGTAAGAAAAGTAGAGGGATGTCTAGAGTGACAAATTCAAACTTTTCCCTCTGCACGAGTGGTGTATATTAGGTTAGGTACGTCTGCTTAGCGAAAGAGAGGAGGAGGGTGACAATGTGACGCAGGAGGGCGGACGAGGGTTGGAAAAGTGGTAGGCAGCGCGGAGCGGAGTAGGTAGGTGGGTAGATGGGTAGGTGTACAGTGGTATAACGCGCGCGTCTATATCGCGTCTGGGCACATACGCGGCCCGATATCGCGTCCAGTCGGATCCGCGCACGGTATTAATTGTTACGACGAGAAAGGCAAATAATTATTATAATTGTCCGGTATAATAATAGGATTCAGCGCTGGAATACCGCTTATACATCGTTCGTCGTAATAAAGCGGCCATCGATTTCGAGCCGGCGTCCATCGATATTGGTGTACGCGCGCGGCCAACAGAGAGGCCAACACACGCGAACGAGCGCAGCCGTACAAACGCACCCACGGTGGTGGCTCCACGTACGTACGTACGTACGCTGTGTAGTTTGTACGGATATTTACGTAGCTGGCCAGTGTGCGTGCACGACGGTGGTGGTGGTGGTGGTGGTGGTGGTGGGTGGGTTGTTGTGCGCGCGTATAACGCATATCGAATGTTTATATTATATGCACACACCTAACGAAAGCCTAAATATACTAGCCACCGTGTGGGATCACGCCTATAGGCGGCTATTTGAGCGATAAACAACCGGGCCCGACGTGTTACGCGGCGAATGGTAAAATGTATGTATACCGGGTGTACGCCTCCATTCTGCCAACGTTGTTGGTGTATCAATTGTGATTAGGGACAAAGATCCGACGAATTATTCCCGCTCGGGTCTCTAATCTGATAACCGAAGCCAGGTCCGCGCGCGTACACGTCATTGCATCGATTGTTTCTGCATGTGGGAAATCATAAAGGGCAACCCTGTCCCTCCTTCACCCTCACCCTCTCCCTGCCGGCTGCGTCTTCGTTTCCGAACTTTGCGTCCTCCCGCGAAAACGAACGAAACCGGCGTCTCTTTCTCTGCTTCGAGTGCTCCCCCCTTTTGTTACACATGTCTCGATCGACGAACGAGAAACGCGAACGAGAAGCGCTCGTCGAGATTTTTGCACGAGCGAGAGTTTTTTGCGAGCGTTTTACAGCTCGATCGAACCACCCCCCGTTCCCCTCTGCTCGCAGCTCTCGCTACCGCAATAATATTCGAGAGTTTGCGCTCCCCTTTCGAAAGGCCGCACCCCAAGGACCGAGGGATGAAAAAGCGAGGGGTAGTCGGTCGAATCAATTCCAAACACGAGAGGGGGTTTCGGCGTTTTCAACGGTGGGTCACGGCACTGGGTTACCGGGTGCGTACATACACACACTCTCGAATTTGCTCCTTCTTTTCTCCCTACCTCCCTCCCTCCCTCCCTCTCTCTCTCTTTCTCTCACTTCTCGCGCGAGTCGATACTTGTCGCGTTACAAATTTAAACGATACTTACGCCGCGGTGTAAAAGTCGTTAGAAGCCGCGAAGAATTCCAGAGACGCGGTCGGATGACGGATCGGCAACGTGTCCATCTTGGACACGTCACGCCGGACGTAAATATTTCGGGTCGGCGAGACGAAATTGCGTGCGAGATTCGGGCGGTATCGCGGGCGCAGCGATTCCCCGATATACGCACGAACCGGCGACTTTTGAATTTCCATTTACAGGGCGTAGCCTGATTGGACGAATCGACATCACCGGTGGCTTCGCTATTCTCCCCGCAGGACACGTCACGCACATTGGCACAGACTTATGGGTATAATTCATCGACGTAACTCGCAACCGGGGGTCGTCGGACCACCCCAGCGTGACCACCGGTAACCCAGCACGCGCGTTTTAATCCATGCCCGTGTACCCTCCTACCATACTTTTACGCGCTTTCGTATTTCGAGAGAGAGAGAGAGAGAAAGAGAGACTTTGAGATTCGTACTCGATCGATCACACCCGAAGCGATTCCGATTCCATCTACGGGGGGAGAGAGAGAAGGAGGGCAAGCGGCTAACTAGCGTTTTTCATGTACAGCGTGCACACAGAGTCGCGAGAATTACACAGTAGTGGAAGTAGTCGGCGATCAAAGAAACAGGCTCGAGCCGAGCAAACAGCTAAACAACGGGGTAAAAGGAATGGATGGTCGTTGACCGAACGACGACGAAGCAGCCGTCGCGATCACGGGTGAAACGGATCACCGAGGATCGGCGAGCGTAACCGCTGTGGCGGTGTGGTACCAAACTGGCGGAAGGTCGCCAATCACAAAAGTGTCAGTCGGGGCGAACCGTCATTACGCGATTACATTTTTTTCCCCCGCAGCGGCCAGCTGATCTGTCTTCGCCTTGCCCTCGTAAATCTCCATTAGCTTTCGATATTCGCCGAGTAGAGCCGGCAAAAAACTGGCCATCCGAGTTCCCGGTTTCGAGTTCCGGCTTCCGGGGGTTGTTTATCGCCGATGCGGCTGGCAAAAAGGACGCTCGCGACGCGTCGAAGCGCAACGACGAAGGAGCCACCGCCACGCTGTTCTCTCTCTAGACCAAACTGCGTTTACGACGAATAGGCCGTTTTTCCATCTATCGGGAGAAAGGCCAGACTAACCGGAAGTTGCTCAGCAGTTTATCGGCGTCTGGCGTTTAATAATTCACGCTACACATTACGCAACGAGCCGGCTTCTTTCAAACAGCGGGCCGACCTTTCCCATCGGGTTGCGACCTCCCGCCGTATTTCCCTCATTATTTGGTATCGTCGTCTGCGTTCGTCGTCGAATCATCACGTTTCGTGCCGCGTGGGGACGTACACGCCTCCACGGTCAACTTTCCATTCAAGCCACTCGGAATTTTTTCGTTCCAGAGCGGAAAATTTTTTTAAAAATCTGTTACACAGCTTTTATCGTCCTCGACTGTCTACTGAATTCGGTAAGAGGACGCTGTAAAATTTGTTATCAGAATAACGATATCGAGAGGTCAAATTGACGTTAAAGTAAATATTGTTATTTAGTATATTTTATATTTTTATAGTATATTTGCAATATTCGTCAAAGTGATTGGAAACATGTTGTACAATATTATTTAATATTACAATTTAGAACATAAACGACAATACTGCAAATATCTGGAACAAAATGTATCGCTTGAAATGAATTTCGACGTCGTTAAAAAAATAACATCGTAAAATTAAATTATCGCTTGTTGCTTTGTCCTACAATACACCTTAAACTCTAGGCACTTTTTCTCGGTAATTATAGCTTCTGCGCTGTTGTTGTAAAAGTTGCGAGACACACTTTAGAAGCAAAACTATCGATAATAGCGTAATAACGCGTTTTAGACATCGATGAACGCTACACGTCGAGCAATTTCAGCTCGGGCTCCAAATTCGAGGAAATGCGAATTCCGCGATGTCGAAACGTTTTCTTCGGGTTCGATCGTTCGAGAAATTCGGACGCCCTGACGGGGAAGACCAAGTGGAAGAATAAGAGGGGTCAACAGAGACACACGAAGACACGATGATACCACCGGCATGGCAGTCGAGGAAACAATCCGAGGGAAAAGAGAAAGGGAGAGACGGGATCAGACACAAAAAGAGAGAGAGAGAGAGGAAGGAAAAAAAGGTGGAAGGAAAGGACGGGACCAGAGGTGGACCACACACGTACAGAAAAACACACACATGGAGGGAACGTGACCGAGGCGATCCAAGTTCATATTGTAATGCAGAGGTATCCATCCTGCGGCATTATCGTACAGTCCGCGACAGCAGCACACGATACTTCCGCGATCATGCTTTCCAGCACGAAATCAACTTACCCACGGAAGCCGTGTTCGATCTGCAAGCCGAGCCCGACGTGGCCGATGTGTGTATGTGTGTGCGCGTGTGTGTGTGTGTGTGTACATCTTCGTTTCGACACCGGGGCCGTGTCTCACCTTTTAACCTGTGTGCTCTCCTTCGTGTCCGCGATCTTAACCTCTCTGTGCAAGCGTCTCTTGGCTTCTTTCGTCCGAAAGAAAAACGGGAACGGGTAAGGAAAAGAAAAATTGGGCGATTTTGGTATCGCGAGACACGGAAAACGGCGAGGGAGGGCGGATTCAACCGTGGGACTCGAGCAACAGACTGTACAAAGACGAGATAAACGAATCACGTATTGTTATAATAGCCAGTTGCTAAATGGTTTTTTTCCAATTCGTCCAACTCCATCTGCTTGCCGCCGCCGTCCCTCTTCCTTCTACCCACCCACCTGGCTCGATTCGCTTCTAGCCGCCTGGCCGTCGCTGCTTCGTTACAACCACGTAATGAAAATAATAAGAACCACCATCGGTCCCAGCAGTCCCCCTCTCCCTGCCCTACCCTATCCGTCTATCCGCGTGCTTTTCTTCTTCGTCTCTTTGCTCTCTTCCTTCTCTCTAATTGAAATGATTCGCTCGAAACTCGGGATCCACGGATCTTCTCCCTCTCTCAAAGAGGAAGAAGAAGAAGAAGAAGAAGGGGAGGAGGAAGAAGAGTCGTTGCGACAACGACGACGAAAAGACAGTCGAGTCAGTCAGTCTCGATGTCTCGATGATGTAATCGCGGGTCGCGCCACGAGAGAATGATCGAATCATTTGGCCGCGGGCCATTTTTTCCCCCCACCTCGAGTTCGAGTTCGAGTTCGAGTTCGAAGAAGCCGCTGGTTCCCCAAGGGGGGAGAGAACGTAACCGCGAAGGTTGTCATTTGTCTCGATTCTCGAAACGTGGGATCGAGAGGACGCGAGAGGACGCGAGAAGAGGCGAGAGGAGGCGGCGGAGGGGGGGAGGCAAGATGCAAGATATTTTCATTAGCATACGATTCTTTTTAGTAATCTCGCGTAATGCCTCCCCCTTCCGCCCGCGAACCGCCCCGCCAGCCACGGTGCAACAGCAGCGGAGGCAGCGTCAGAACCTATCATTATAGAGAAGGAATCATTGGATGATCTTAATCATGCGAACCGCTCTCCGTGCCTTCGTGCCGGCCAATCGCGTCGGCCGATTTCAAATAATGGTTTCCACCGGCACCGCACTAAACTCGGAAATACATACTGGCACGCGGAGCCGCCACCCCCCGCCAACCCCCCAACCCGCCCCCGTCGCCCGACCGCCCGCCCGCCCGCTCGAAGAAACCACCGCGCGCCACGGCCGCTCGTCCGTTTCGTTCGTGGAATCGACGTTAAATAGAAAATTAAAAGAACCCCCCCCCCGTGGCTGATTGCCCGAGCGTAAAAACGCTTGCCAATCTTTCTTTCAGCGAGAATTCGAATTACTCCAGAACGGCGGGAGGGGGGATGGGGAAGAGGGAGAAATTGCGAGTCCGGAGCAGGTGGTTTCGAGCAACCAGCCGTAAAATTCTCTCTCTCTCCTCTCTTTTATTCCTTCACAGTTTACAAACAACTTTTGACAAATATTTCCATCCTGAATCGAAAGGGTGGAAAAACTTTGCTTGAAAAATCCTGACGTTCGGGGGTCAGATGATCGGCCGCCATGACCTACCTGAAGCTGGTCGTCGGTGCGACGCGCAAACAACGAAGGGGCCAAGTGCCGTAAGGGTGTTGCGCCCTTAAATTCCCGGAGCAGGAGCTTTGCGGCCGTTAAGGGGTGGCGCGGGGGTGGGGACGGGGTAGGAATGGAAGTGTCGGCGGTTTTGCCGTGCAAAGTGGAAGTGGCGATGGAAGTGGAAGTGGAAGTGGCGGTGGAAGTGGAAGTGGAAGTGGAAGTGGAAGTGGAAGTGGCGTGGGACTCCATCCACCAGCGGCCCGTTCCGTTTCATCCCCTGGAAAACCCGTGAAAACCGCCACTTGTTGCATTACCTACCCTCTGTACCTCCGCTCTCAACGAATATATATATATATATATGTATATATATTTATATATACATATATATATACACACATATATATATATATATTATATATATATTTATACCCATAGATATTTACACAGAGAGGCGAGCGCGCGTCCGCTCGTACCTACACGTACGCGTTTAACCGTGCGAGCCACCGTACAGCTCCGCGCTCCGTACGGAATTTACATACGTACGTGCATACACGCGCGGGATGAACACGTCCAGAGGCGTGTTTATATCCGAATGTTTTCAAGGTTGCGTGCGAAACGTGCGAATCGTGCGAAACGCGCGAAACCGAACGAAGCGTGCGACGCTGGTTCGCGATGCACAGCCGGGAAGCTTCAAAGAGAGGAAAAGAGAGGAAAAGAGAGAGAGAGAGATGGACTCGTCGTTGATCGCAGGTTCGACGATGCTCTGGCAAAAAATTAATGACTGTGTTACACAGTGTTGGCGAGGGAAAGGTGGGGGAGGGGTGAGGGGGAGCAGCTAAGCGCTAGCGAGATTGCGATATCGCGCTTCGTCTCTGCTAGACGAGAGACGTTGAACGAAGAAGAAGAAGAAGAAGACGGAGGAAGAAGAAGAAGAAGAAGAAGAAAAAGGTTTCGGTGCGGGCACGGGTCCGCGCAAAGACGCGACGCGACGAGACGCAAAGATTTGCATTCGAAACGTGCAATTTCCAACGTTTTCGCCCCTTTTTTCGACGTTCCGAATTTCTCGAACGGCGAGCCGATAGGTGGTAGAGCTTCTCGATTCTATCCTCGGTCCCCGGTCTGCTCTACTGCCGTGTGTGCGCGCACGGGCAACACACACCCTGCATTTACTACCGGCTAGACGCAAAAAATGTCGACGTCGACTCTCTCTCGTCGAAGGGATAAAAACGCGGTGTTTCGCGGCGGCCGCGTTGCGATTTTCGACGTAGGCGCTGATCACGGGGCTAGGTAATATCAGTGCCTCGAGGCAACCCACCATCCTCATCGGTGCAGACCCTGGTGTATAAGCGTTCATGCCGATCATGCTACCGGGTACCGAATCACCGAATATCGAAATTATCCACCTAACCTTCTTCTCTCCTCCTTTTCGCTCGTCGCGCCCCCCCCCCTCTCTCTCTCTCCCTCCTCCGCGCCTTTATTCGACCCTCACCTTTTCGTTTCTTTCTTCGCTTCCCTCTTCTCCTCCTCTCCGAGAGAAAGACCCCGAGACTCGATCGATATAATCATCGGTCTCTCACCTGCGGGGCCACGAATCGATACGCGGCTGCCGGCCTAGAACCGGCGGAAAAACGCCAAGCACGAACGCGATCATCCGGAAGAATCGCGCCAGTCTTTCGGCCGCCTCTAACGTCCCCTGACCTTTTGCGAGTTTTCATCGTCACCGGTCGTTGCTCGGATCAAATCGGTCTCTCTCGATCGGTTTCTCGATCTCGGCGAGAGCGCACGATCTTCTCGAGCGTGGACGAGCTTAATTGCGGTCGGAGGAGGAGGAGGAGGAGGAGTTTCGCAAGCCCGAACGACGAACGACGACGAACGACGACGACGATGACGACATTTGCATGTCGCGGCGATTGCCGCTCGATTCGCGAACGCTGATTTCAATGGACACCACCATTCCACGGTAGAAATTGTAGGTCAGTCGAGGCGTATTGTTGCCGGTAACGAGACAATTGCGACAACGGCCGAGGAGGCATTGTACCACGGTGTGTCGCAGGGCCCTCCTCGCGGCACCGTGGGGCCCCCCCCCGCGGTTTCTCTTCTTCTCCATCCTCCTTCGTAACGACGTAACGTTGTTTCATTAAATCCCCGGCCGCCGGCTCCATCGCCACTTTGTCGACCACACACGCACACACGCACACACGCACACGTACACACACGTACACACAAAAAGTCAACCATTAAAATTGCAAATTAACTTTTCGCCCTTTCTACGCCGGTGACCGGGCGCGCGCCGCGAATCGCGAATCGGCGGCTCGCGCGCCTTTCACCTTTCAGCGGTACGCGAAAATTTCCCGACGATACCCTTTAGAAATATCGCCCGGCACCCGGTGAATATTACACGATCCGTACACGGTTTTTTCCACCCAACCGCGGTGGTGGAAAAACCCGTGGCGATTCAACGCGCGTTTAAACGCTCCCCCGCGGAATTAATCGGTCCGGCGGACGTTCCTTTCACTAAATGGTAAATGGTTCGAATGGAAGGAACGTTCCGTGCGTCGCTCTGTCGAGAAAAAAAAAAAAAAAAAAAAGAAAAGAAAAGAGAAAAAGGGAAAGAACGGCGCCTGTATTCCGCGGAGGAGGAATTTGGAAGCCGTAAGAGAGAAAAGCAGCGCGAGGCTCGCACAGCCCCAGGAAAGCAGGAGAGGAGAGGCTCGTCGATTCTCCATCGGCGATGGATACACGATCGTTCGTCTTCTAGTCGAAAAAAAAGAAAAAGAAAAAGAAAAAGACGGCGAGATGCACGAGATAATGATACGGTATTTCTAGCATTCCGATAATTTCTCGCGATAAATCACGTCTAAACGGTGCCGCGAGATGGCATAAACACACGTTTCGATCGGAGGGGGACCTCGGGTAGACGTTCGCCCGAGTCCGAACACCCGAAGATTAATGATATTTTATAAATTCGAGCGCTGCTTTGGTCGCGCCTCCCGACTGACCTTCCCTCCCCCACTCGCAACCCCTCTCCATCCATCCATACGTACATTTCTCGGCCGGACACGTTTCTTCCACGGAATTGCAACTCGCTCGCTTTCAGCTATTCATTCCCCCCCCCCTCCCTCCCGTCGTCGTCATCCTCGCTGGCCATCGTCGTCGTCCTCGTTCTCGTTCTCGTCCTTGTCCTCTCGTCGTCGTCGTCATCGTCGTCGTCGTCGTCGTCGCTACCCTTTTCGCTACGAGTTAACGCAATTTCGATCCACCGAGGCCCTTTGAGAACTCCTCGGTGCACGGCAAAGCAAAGACATCGAGTACCGACGTCAAAAGTCCCGCATTAAATTACATCGTATTTCCATGGCGAATAGACGAGGGATGCTCGCCCCCCTCCCCCCTCCTTTCGCATATGCATACCGCCCTCCTTTGTCCGACGCGCGCTGCGCCAAAACCGCGTAACGGGTGTCCCTTTTGCCCTGACGAAAACTTGCCGAAAACTACCCCTCTCTACGACTCGTCCTCCCCTCGAGTCCAACTCGAGGCACGCAAGCGGCACAAGTTTGCGCGACGATTCCGGACGATTGCGTACGCAACGAAACCAGACAGACAGACTCGATCGTTCGTTCGTTCGATCGATCGATCGGTTCGACACGAACCGAAGAAAGGGAAGAGAAGGGAAGACGTTGGAATTCACGTGCACCCTGTATAGAGTACCTATAGACGCGCGAAGCGTGTCGTGGTCAGAGAAACAGAAAGAAAGAGAGAGAGAGAGAGAGAGGAGGTTGCTCACGCACACCGTGGCATTTCCGTGGCCACGTGGTAGTTAAATCGAATTCTCTCTCCGCTGTCCCGTCCGGCGGAGACACAAAGCAAAGGTTACGCCCGAGCGGATGTAATTCGCCCTGGGCGACCATCTAGCAAATTGTGGTATCTAAGTGCCCCGGCTGGAAACGGGCCGCCGCTTCATCGCTCGCCTCTTCTCGTCCGAGAATTTCGAATTTTCGAAAGTCATTTTGCGTTCGCTTCGGGGCTCTCTCTCTCTGTCTCTCTCTACCTTCCGTGTGCTCGTGTTCTCCATGTGTGTGTGTGTGTGTGTGTAGTGCTCATCGCTGCGCCAACAATCGAGGAAGAATGGGTCGCACGCGTGTCGTTTTCCTCGGATCGTCTCGCGGTTTTCTCGCGTGAAAGAAAAAAACTTCCGACTTCGATCTCGTCGAGATTCCTAATCGCGGAGACAATTGTTGCGCGACGGAGGAACCTTCACGCGACGTTCCAACACCACCACCACCACCACCACCACCGGGTGGTGGTGCCGTCGAGTAATTTCAGCCTCGAAACGTTCCATTAAAGATTCAGCATGTAATTGCGTAGCGATCAGAGTGGCAGATCGTTCCCTCGGTCCGCATCCGTCTTGGGCTCTGTGCCGTTTGCTTCGTGCGCACTCTCCCTCTCTCTCTCTCTCTTTCTCTCTCTTTCCACGCTTCGCTCCGACAGACGTGCTCCACGCCGTGGACTACCCAGGGGATTATCATCGAACCAAATGACGCCGCGTAACCGTTGTACGTGAGGCAATCAGGCGACTGCGTGCCGGAAAATCCGTCTTATTAATGATGCCTCGAGCATCAGCCTGCCTGCCTGCCTGCCCCGACGGTGGTCCGCTCCGATCCGCGCCGCCTTCTTCTTCCTCCCTTTCCTATTACCTCTCATCGCCTTTCTAATCATCTGCATCTCTCGTACGAGCACGAGTCCGAGTCCGAGTCCGAGTCCGAGTCCGAGTGCAACCCGTCAACCATCCGATTCCCCGGAATGGAAGAAGCCGATTTCTCTGCCGGTATCGCTCCGGTTTTTCACTCGGCTTCCCTCTGCTGCCGAACTCGTGGAACGAACGGATCCACCGCGGAAGCCGGAGCCGAAGAAAAATCGCGAGGTAGAAAGCGAGGTCGAGCGTATTATCGCGTTGTTATTCAGAAGATCGGAATGCAGGTACAGTTATGGTTACGAGAAACGCTAACGCGGTGGTTGACAATATATATATATATATGTGTGTGTGTATATATATACCTCTCTTTCGTCGACGTTCTTTCGCACGCGCGATTCGCTCCTTTTGTTCAGCCGTGCAGCTGTGCGGGCTGCCCCCCCCCCCTCCTCCTCCCACTCCGCGCGTCGCGAGCGCGTGTCTTTAACCTCGTCCTCTCCTCTCGTCTTGTCGGTTCGTTCGCCACGGTGCGTGTACGCGATACCCGACGACGTGGCCCCGAACCTACGTACAACTCGACGACAATCGATAACGTCGTCACGATCGCGAAGACACGCACGCTTCTGTCCCCCTTATGTTAATCCGTTCCTTAATATTCCACGCGCACGCTTCTCCCCCATCCTCCGCTTCGCCTCGTCCTTCTCCGCTCGTCGTCGTCGTCGTCGTCGTCGTCGTCGCTTCTTTTCCCTTTTCTCGGTCGGTCTCTCTTTTCTTTTCTTTTCTTTTCTTTTCTTTCCTTCTCTTTCCTTTCTCCACGCGCTACGACGTGCACGACGCTCGGACAAGCGCGACAGCTCACCGCCCGGTAATGTTTGCCATTACCGGGCGAAAATGAATCTTTGATCGGGAGAGCAAACTGGCAGCTCTCGGTTACCGGTGACGACGATCTCGAGGGTCGGCGATCTCTTTATTCCGACAGGCCGTGGATAATCGCCGCGCTGACACCGACGAGCACAGCGTTTTCGCGCTTTCTTCCGCCAATTTGCATCACACGATCATACGATCAAATCGAGTTCGCGTCGCAATTACAAGTCCATGGTCACGTGGCGATTCGGCGCGTGACAACAATTGGCCGCATTGAGAATTTTACTATTCACTCGTAAGAAATTTGATGAAAATATTCGTTACCAATGACACGCAATATGATGTACTTTGTGCGTGTTTAATTACATGTTTTGTTAACAAATCAGTCAAACTGTTCACTTCATAGTCTACTTGCTACATTTCTCAACTAATTTAACCAATCGTACGTAAGTAAAATACTTTTAATTTCGAAATTACGAACGAAATCGACTATAGTGTTAAACGTGTAAAAATATCTGATGTAAAATGTAAAGTTGAAATAAAATTTATTTATTTATATTTGAGTTAAATAG
The DNA here is from genome assembly GCA_030673865.1 of Melipona bicolor. NCBI lineage: Eukaryota > Metazoa > Arthropoda > Insecta > Hymenoptera > Apidae > Melipona > Melipona bicolor. The sequence continues at coordinate 485,345 of JAHYIQ010000042.1, read as the reverse complement.
CATTATAATATAAAAAGTAAATAATTTGTTAAATGATCATGATATTTAAACAAAATTTAAAATTGTAACATAAGATCGATGAAAATTTATAATATTTTATTAATTAATATTTATTACATCTGTGTAACATTATGTACAATTACCCAGTTTCAATATCTTGAAAAGTCGGACGCGGATGGATACGATTTTTACATTATTATATGGAAGAAGATTTTCGCTGAAAAGATTCCCACTTGTTAGATTGTAGGACTTTGCAGGAGAGAATGTCTCGAGGAGAGTGTACAGGGGATGCGTTCCTACTGCCAGGATCAATAAACGTAATGCGAAGGATGCAACAAAATAATTACGAGAATTATACGGGGCTGACTTATCGGCCAATAGCCGAAAACGACTCCCCGTTCGTTTAGTTGAAAAGAAAACAGGTGGTTGGAGAACGCGTGGTGATTTTGGAAAATTCAACGCGCAAACTGTTCCGGATAGATAATTCATCACGCTTCGTCGCTGAACTTTTCGAAAGAGTTTTTCCTAAAATTAGATTTTCCTATGAATCCGTACGATTGTACAAACACAACGATTATCGCACCATTTTTTTATGTTTGAATATATATATATAAAAATTGAAAAGCTTCCTAAACTAAACAGCATAACTATATCGACATAATCATCTATATATAGTTTCAATTTTTCACGACACTGACTGTATGTATTTTGTTACATCGATGATAGATTCATTGTGTCAGAACGACACGCCAAGCATCTCAAAGTTCAGTTTGCCAAAGACTTCAAGATAATGGATTGACAATTAACGTAACAAAACACGAGCTTGGGAAAACCGAAATGGATTTTTTAGGACGTCACACTACCAAGCCGGAAACAATTACGGAACTACGACGATAAGTATTTGAAAAAAAAAAAAATCAATGAAAGGATCCATCTCGCTGATAAATATCGAGCATTCGACTTGTACCCCAGTACGATTCGCCTGCACTGAAAGGCCCAGAAGCAACTGTTCTGACTAGGAAATGAAGACTTCTTTGCCATAAAATTTTATTTATATATGCAAACATTTGAATCGACAGAAAACAAATTACAGTCGCGATCGCTTAGTACCAGACAACGCCACTCCTACTCGAGGTTTACCCCACGCCCCCTCGCGAGTCACGTGCCCCGAATCAACCAATCGCTAATTTTCGTTGCATCAGCGTTGCACCTAAAGAGGCCCGTTTCTTTTCTGTAACGTTATAATTTCAAATTTTAACAACCGTTGATTTTAAAAACAGCCTCTGGAATACAAAGTTAGAAACGCACGCGAGAAGAATCGAATAAGAAAAGCAGGTTTTTTCAAAGTTTCCCGCTTCGTCCTAAACTAAGTAAGCAAGTCAAACAAAACCAAGTTAAACCAAAAGTAACCGACCAAAAATAACGACGAGCAAACCTCTCGCCCGTTAATTGCAGGTAACGAGGTAACTCAGGATAGGAGACAAAAAGAAGAAAGAGCGTAAAATCGTCAGTCTGCAAGTAGCAATCCAAACTGGATGCAAAACAAAGACGCGACTAAGCGACCCCTCGGCTCAAAGTGAAGATCTCCCCAAAAGCGAAGGAAATCGTGAAATCGCGCCTCGCGAACCGCGACAAGGGGCGAGACGGGCGGACTCGAGAGGCCGAGGGGTAGGCGCGAAGAGAAACTCGCGAGGGGTGAGGAGAGTGCGAGAAGAAGGGTGGAGGGGAGAGGGGGCCCGAGTGCGGCTGTATCTGGTATCTGGGGCCTGGCTGGCTACGTTGGCGCGTTTAAGCGCGGTAAGGGACTTCGATATCATTAATAATAATTATACAATTATATGTAGGTACGGCGAGGTATCGAGCGTATAGTTTAGTGCCGTGTTATTATCCCGTTCTCTCCGGGTCCCGCGAGAAGCCGCGCTCGAGAAACACGTAGCCCGCGCTCTCTCCTCTCCCCCTATAGGTATATGTTATTACTTATAATATTTCATCGTCGGAATTGGCGGTTACGCTTTGTTTATGCCATGGGAACGTCACGGGATTGTAAAGCCCCGAGAGTGGAAAACGAGAGAGCCGAGCGGAGCCGAGCCGAGCGTACCGCGCGGCGAGAGCCGCTAATCGCGCGCCTCGTCCGCGTCTCGCCTCGCCTCGCCTCGCCTCGCCTCGCCTCGCCTCGCCTCGCCTCGTACGGCACACACACATATACGTACGTACGTACGTACGTACCGAACCTAAACGGAACCTTTACCTTCGCCCGTGTGAGTTATATACGTCGGGCATCGTAACCGGCTTTTCGAACGAGTCGCGTAAGCCTCGCCAGCTCGCTGGCTCGTTCGCAATTTAATTAAACCTACTGCCGCGGCTCTATCTTTCCCGCGAGCAACCTTTCCCCCCCCGCGTTTTACACGGTTTACGCGATCGAACCTTTTTTACACGAGGTCGAATCTTTTGCGCGAGGAACAGGCGCGTTTTCCCGGGAACACGTAGCGTGCGTGCGTGTGTGCGTGTGTGCGTGTGTGCGTGTGTGTGTGTGCAAGCCCGGTCGAACGAAACGCGTCATTTCGCGAGAGACGAGACGAGACGAGACGAGAGAAGAGGAGAGGAGACGAATCACGCTCGATCGAACGACCGATCGATGAAATCGGGAGAGCCAAAGAAGAGAGAGGGAGAGAGAGAGAGACGCGGCTCGGAATGTTTCAGCGGAAAAATTTATAACCGGACTCTGATGATCGATTATAGGCAGAGGGATTCCGAGAACTACTATGCCTGATTAGAAAGCGAGGCATGCACACACGAGTACGCATCTGCAGCCCCGCCTATTCCCGCTCACGCTCGTTCGCACCCCTTTTACACGTGCACGCGTACGTACGTCGTCTACGCGTCTATATCTCTCTCTCCGTGCAAACGTCAGCAGAGAGAGCCTGCCTCTATATCCTTCCTAGCCGAGCCTGGAAACATCATTGATTTTCCCATCAGCGTCGCTCTCCGAGCGTCTCGCTTTCCCAAAAACTTTGCCCTCCCTCGGCGCAACTTTTGTTTATCGACAAATATATATATATATATATTATATATTTCGGGGAAAGAAGAGGAAGCGAGGAAACGATCGGGGATGCGTCAAAGATTCGACGAGGGGATCGGACGCGAAGCGACAGCGAGCGAGTGGTTTACGCGGCCGCGGCGGTTTCGGTCCGCCAATTTCTATCGGCGTGCAAAGGTGAAACGAGCGACGGCCGGCTCGATCGCGGGGCGAGAATCTACATCGGTAGAACGAATAGAGCGATAGAACGATAGAACGATAGAACGATAGAACGATAGACCGTGCCTGTCGTGGCTTCGACAACGCCACCAGCAGCGGCATTTAATCGATGCATAGCCAAGTTTACACGATTCGCACGATGTAAACTAATTACCTCGCACTTTGTGTCGGCCACGCGGCCACCTACTACATGCGCGCACGCACACGCACACGCACGCACCGATCAGCTCGCGTTAGCGCTGCGCGTCTTTTTCCAAAGTCGAATCGTCGACGAATTTTGAAAAGGGCTCGTCCAAAGCGGAGAGCTTCTCCCAGGCACAGACAGTACTCGACGATAATGTAGCAAGAGAGGAGATGAAAATATTGTTGATAAACTCTATTTATATATTATGTTTTCTTAAAAAAAAGAACAGAATTGAAGAGGATGGTGACAAAGATGATGCGTTTGTGCTGATCGACATAAAAATGAATCCTCGTAAAAGACGGCATTCTTGAATGTCGGACGTTATAAACGACAGTTTAACACTTCGAATAAAATTCTTCGCAAACTCGTACTTGCAATCTTTACTTTCAAATAAAGAATTTACTAGATACGCTTGGGAAGCCGAAAAGGTTGGAGTTGGTGAGGTAAGATATACTTGAGACAAAGTTGGAGTGCAAAGGGTTAATCGCGCGTTTATGGCGAGTGCTAGTAGAGTCGAAAAGTCCAGCGAGCCACTAGTACTTGGGTTGCATTGCCGAAAAGTAGAGACAAACAACGTTCCTCGACCCTTTCGATACGGCTCCGTCTTTGGCCACTGCGTCTCCGTCGAACGCGACGGTTTAATCGCGAACACGACGCCAGCGAACGCCACTTTACCGGATGTAAGGAGCGTAGCAGTGAAATTTCGCCGTGCAACGTAACGAGTCGGTGAAAAGAAATCGTATTTTAACAACGATTTATGTTAGGGGTACTCGTAAGTAACGTCGTTTTTTGATACTGTACAAATTTTATTTCATCTGAGAGTCAATACAGTTTTGATCCGCAATATAATTTAGCAATAAGCACACTGAATGTCAATATATTTAACCAGAATATAGGTTATGTTGGAACAAGTTGAATTATCGTCACTAGATGGCGATGTTTATTAAATTTAACGAAAACGACGTTACTCGTGAGTAACTCTAATAAAATTGTTCAATGATATAGTTTTGTACGAAATATTTCAAAACAGGGGGTAGACTATGCGTGTAAACCTACGTCGCAAATTTTAAAACGCAAACTTTGGCGACTTTCTCGTCGTCCGTCATTTTTGCTGCGTTTCTTCGATCACCACTATCGGTACAAATCGGAGGGAAATGCCCAGCAGTCAGACCGAGATGATTTTTATCCAAAGACGCGATACTTTTGTAAAATTTGTCTCATCAACGACATGAATTCCAAACTGACACGTCCGACGTGTGAAAGAAAAACTTTTTATACCATTTGATGGTTTTCCTTGTAGATTCGACGTCACTTTTATCAACCGTTCCCATCGAATAATTATAGTCGACTACGCATACTGGTTTGCGTGTTATTTCTCTTGCCGGTTGTTGACAAATTCAGCTTTTTTTAATTTCCCATTCATCGTAGGTACGTCCCTTTTATTTTTCCCCCCAGTGTCGCGCGTATTTGTTGGATTTCGATGCAACAGATTAAAAATGACAAAACTAGTGCGATAATTATCGATATGTATAATGGACGACTGTAGTCGCCGTTGGTAAAAGATCAAGATTACACAATTAATAAAGTGACGATCGGCGTTTTTCGTAAGAACTCGTGCCGTCCTGAGAACGAGCAGAGTCAAACTCAACAAAAGCAACTCAACATTGCATTGCCGAAAAATGTTTCATTTTTCACGCAAACTAGGACGCGCTATGTAGATTTACCTTTTTTGCACACATTTTAATTGCGCTATCTTCATTCTTACACACGAGTGGTTGTCATCTTATAATTCTGATAATATCTGTCTGTCACATTAACGGTACAAAGTTTCCTTTGAGGTTTCCTTGATGTTTTTTAGCAATTTGGTAGTTTCATATATAACCGTTGAAAAGTTTCTGACGCGTATTTTGATCGCGCTGCGTTACTTTTTCATTCTTACACGCGCGTGGTTGTTGCCTTGTTGCCATTCTAGCAATATCTATCCGTCGCGTGTATCGTGCAAAGTTACTTTTGAGGTTATATTTTTTAGCAATTTCACATGTAACCGTTAAAATGTTTCCGGCGCGTATTTTGATTGCGTTGCATTACTTTTTCACTCTTGCGCGCGTGCGGTTGTCTTATTGCCGTCGTTAATCCTAGTAATATCTATCCGTCGCGTTTTACCATGCACAAAGTTTCTTTCGAGGTTATATTTTTTAGTAATTTCACACACAACCGTTGAAACGGCGAGCGTCAAAATGTTTCCCGTGGAAAGTAATGAAATCTGTAGATAACTTATCCGACGTGGAAAATAACGTGTCCGACGCGGATAACGACAATGACAAAAGAAAAGAGTGTTATTTCTAGTCGAGATAGAAACAGAAGCAAGACTCTGCTTCACAAGCGTAAACGTTTTGCAATATCAGATACAAAGATAAATAACCTCTAAGAATTTTATCGAGAAGGGCGCGCTAATTTGGTAAATTAAGCTCGCTTTATACGCTTTAGAATAACGCTCTGCGTGCATTCTTCAATTCCCTCAAAAGCGAGCGAAACTCGAGACGGGGGAGAGAAAAACAACCCTTCCTTTGAAAGGAAGGGTTGCTCGTTTGGCAAGACACTTGTCCAGAAATCTTCCGACACTCGCGTCATCGATCGTTTCGCTGGACGATTCATCGAGACAGAGACGAAAGTTTAGAGAATGGAGGACAGACGAGGGTCGTCTTTAAACGCAAGTGCAAAACGAAGTCAGTGGGGAAAATGAAGTTTAACAGTCGCGTTAGTTTACGCACCGCGCGATAAAACACGGAAATTCGAGCGAGGCTCTCGCGTTGTCGCGTTACGTTAATTTACGCTTTTCGTCTTTGTGTCTGGCTTCGGGCGCGTCAAAGAGGTTGCCGGCGCGCGGGCTCGAAACGGTGGCAACAAACGAAACAACAATCGTTCGTCTCGTTAACGCCGGAAGCGCGCCGCGAAGGAACGGGGGGGTCGCGAGGGTGGAGGAGGAAGGAAAGTCGAAATCCGCGAGAGCCGCTTATTTAGCGTTCGCGGCGCAACTTTACCCGCCAAATATTTCGCGACTCTGAGCGACGCGCGTGGGCGAGGGTCCCGCGAGTTGAGAACGACGCGTGCGTCGTTCGCCGCGCGATTGTTTCGAAAAAGATCTCGTCACTTTTCTTCTATATATACATATATACACATCGATTCACCGATCCGGATTCATCGGCTCGGATTATTCGTACGAATTAGCAGCGAAACGATTTCGGGCAATTTTCCGAATCGCGTCGCGCGGCCCTCCCCCTCGCCGGTGAAACGTCGATACCTTATAAATCGTCGCGTAATTATTACGTATCGTCGCGCACGATTATTCGCGGGCCGCGAATACGAGCCGAGAGAACGAGCGGGTGACGACAGACAGAGACCGGAAGCGGAAGAGAGCGAGACACGGGGACAGACACGAGGGCAAGACAGAGTAGACTCGTTTCGTTGGTTCGTTGGTTCGGTTAGTCCAGGATTATCGCGATAATCGTCGTCGGAGGAGCTCCAAGATATGGAACGGGACTGCTGCGCGACGGGGCTCGGCGAATAAACTAGGATATCGGGTGGTATCATTGTCGCGAGGGAAGCGAGCGGGAGCGAGAGATAACGCCGTTCGTCTTTCTCGCGTATAAACCGAGGTAAGTACCGAGGGGTGGTTGGGGTGGTTGGGCTGGTTGGTTGGCTGGCTGGCGCGTTTGCCCCCGTCGTAAATCGCGAATGATTCCGCTAAATTTCCATCTCGTCGAATGCGAAAGGGGATAGTAGTGGCAGGGACCATCGCGGTGGATAGGGGTTGGGTCGCCGATGCCGATGCCGATGCCGATGCCGATGCTGATGGTGGTGGTGTTGGTGGTAGCAGCGACGGCGACGGCGAATGGATAATGACCAGGGTGAATGATAATGCCGCGTACACGTTGTATCCTTCCTGCGTATCGCGTTTCTCTCTAGAGTCTGTTCGAACGATCCTCGCTTTGCCCTTCGATACTCTACGACCCTACCGATTCTTGGGACCGGAATAGCGCGACTCGCAAAGCTGCGAAGAGAAAGAGAAAGAGAGAGAGAGAGAGAGAAATCGTGCCAATTTCTCAGCGAGGATCTTCAGCCCCGACTTTTGCCCGGTGATTGGGGCCCGTGCGCGCGTCCTTGATATTCAGATATCCGAATTCCGAAGACACGAGCAAGAAGAAGCGAGGCGAGTAAAGACTGGTAGCCGGGATACAGCCGGCTGCTCCTCGAAACCCCAGAATTACGAAAATTACGGACACGATGCAGGACGCGGGGCAGCAGCAGGGAGGCCGAGGGCGTATCGCGCTCTCGCTTCTTTTTGCCCTTTGCACGATCACCCTTTTAGAGACGGTTTAAGGGCCATCGCGAATGAGAAGGAAGAGAAAAAGAAGAAGAACCGGACAGCGGCCCGATGGTCGCGAAATCTCGACGTGGAGAACTCAAGGTGGAGAGAGTCGGGTGGAGAGAGACGGTTCTCGGTGGCGAGAGCCAACGACACGTATACCCACGGGCGGAAACTGGTCGGTGGTTCGGTGTATTACGTACTCGCGCGTCGCGCTCGTTGATCGTTGCACCGTGGCGGAAGAAAACGGACATGCAGCTAGGGGGAGAAAAAAGGGGGGAAAAAAGATCGCGCGGCACACGGTGTACTTATCGTTAGTCGAATAGTCTTGTGCACCGTACGTGCAGTTTCTGGCGATGGCGAGTCGGTCACGAATACCTAATCAATAATTATTATACCGCGATACTCTCTACTTTTTGCTACTCCTGGCCCCCTTCAGTCAGTTCTCTTCTCTCCGCGGCGAGAACGTTCGTTTGTCGGAGATTCGCGAACCTACCGCCGTTCTCTCTCCCCCTCCTCCTCCTCCTCCTCCTCCTTCTCCTCTTCCTCCTTTACCACCACCCCCACCTCCACCCCTTCACTCTCTCTCTCTCTCTCTCTGTCTTTCTCTCCCTCTCGTCTACCGACCCTCCCCCCGAACCACCGTTTCTTCTCCCTACGTGCACCGTGCCGCCATATTTGCATATTTATAAGGGAATGTAATCGCAGAGCTCGGTTTTCGCCGCTCGTCGCTCGCTACCGTGGAAAGAATTCTCGCAAGATGGCGGAAAGATTCGAGGCAGACATGCGATCCGATTTCCTGTGCTCTCTCTCTCTCTCTCTCTTTCTCTCTCTCTTTCTCTCTCTCTTTCTCTCTTTCCCTACCGATGCCTCAACCGGCCGAACAACGTATCATCAACCGTGCCCTCTGTGGACGTGTCTGTGTGTATATGTGTGTGTGCGCGAGCGCGCGCGTACGTGTGCGCCGATCTAGAAGAAACAATCCTTCTTTCCTCCTCGGCTCGCCCCGTCGCCACACCGCGTCCCTTTCTCCTGCGCGGAAAGCGCAGAACCGGCCAACCAATTCTTTTCGAAAGACGCGAGCTACCACGTTCCTCTTTCGAAACGTAGCACGACGCTACAACGACCTAGCCCCTAGCCCCTAGCCCCCGCCGCTGCTGCTGCTGCTGCTGCTGCTGCTGCTGCTGCTTCTTTCCATCCTCCGCGTTGCACGGGAACCGATCGATCGTAGGCATCGTAGGCCCGCGACCAGCCAGCAAACCCTCTCAGGTTTGCTTTGCAGTGTGTAAACAGGCGGAAAAGAGGACAGAGGGTAGCATCGCGTTCGAGCTCGAGGGACCGAGCCGAAACGGGGGATGATGCAGGAGAAGAGGGAAAGAGAAAAGCGGAGTAAGTTGACGAAGAAAAAAGAAAAGGGAACGTTTGGACAAATTTCCTTTTCAAAATTTTCCACAAATTTCGATTGCGAGAGATCGCGTTCGCGTTCGCCTCGCGTCGAGATTACTCGGCTCAGCCGGTCAAAGCGAACAAGTAGCAATTGCCCCGTTGCGATACTTACAGCAACGGGATAGGAAACTCCGCCATCGCGGCAGTCGCGGTCAAAGTAGCGCGAAAGCGGCGAGTCACGATCGACTCGTTACCCGAGTTCGATCGATCGATCGGTCGCCCCCCCCCCCTCGCGGTATCGCGGATCACGAAATCACGAGAATCATCCACGATGATTCTCTCTTCTTCCCCCCTCGCCGTCCCACGTCCTCTCGTCAAACTCCTCCGTCAAACGTCTTCTCTCGTGCCCTCAGAAAGAAAAATCGGGCGCGAACGCGGGGACTCGTCGCGAGGGCGAGCCGCGCGCCGTCTTTCACGACGCGTTCGATAATCTTGCAACGACTCGAACACACACACACCGCGTCACACCGGGTGTTGTCGCTCGTTTCCTGCATTATTTAAACGCGCAGAGAGCCGCGGAGAGCGTCGCGAACGATCACGGCGGCGGCCCGGCAAGATCGCAGCCGGCCTGCGCCATTTTCCAAACCAGGCCCCCTAGGGGAGAACCTACCCTCCTCCTCCTCCTCCTCCTCCTCCCCCTTCCGGTATTTTGCGTTTATTACGCGTACAATCGAGATCCACCGTTCTATCTTTCCGATGCCGTTTTCACCGAAACGAAGTTTCGAAAGTCGAGTAACGGGACAGAGAGCGGCAGCGGCAGCGGCGGCGGCGGCGGCGGCGTGCGGGCCGGGAACGCCCCGGGTGGCCAATTTTCGTCGATCGGAAATGAAATTTCGATCGATGAAACAGTCTCGTCACCGCCCGGAGAAATCTAACCTACGATTCGCATTAGGCGGCAATTTTTGCGCGGCGGGACGCTCTTCAGGTCGAAAGTTAGAGAGAGAGAGAGGGAGAGCGCGTTCGCGGCGTGCAAACCAACCCCCCCCGGTTCACAGAAAACAAGACGCTCGCGTTGACAGATCAACGAGACGACACGGCGGCTCGCGGCGAGTCCACCAGCGAGTGCTCGACGACCGAATGAGTATCCACGGGGAGCAAAAGCGACGGGTGGTTGGAACCCCCTGCTGGATAAGAGGAATACGCGATTATTCGGTTAAGAGACCGATCTGGCCGGGCCTGCTCTCCCCAACTCTCTCTTTCTCTCTCTCTCTCTCTCTCTGTCGATCTCTCGATCCGTGTGTCGTCCATCCGTCGTCCATCGAAAAGTTGCAACGAGCGACTATAAATTAGATTCGCGACGCGGCAAAGGAAAATATCTGTCGGTTAGGCGGATCTGAATGCTCTCCCTCTCTCTCCCTTTTTCTAGAGAGAGAGAGAGAGAGAGAGAGAGAGACGCGTAAAATCGGTCGTAAACCAAAAGCGAAACGGTGTTTCGCCGTTCGAATTTCAGTTCGAGTTGCAGGCGATCGAAATTTAATTGGCCCCGGGCTCCCCTCGGAAACGGAGCCGCCGCGCGTTCCGGGCAGAAACGCCGAGGAAACGATCGCACGAAAACGTGCCTGAAAACGTTGCGCAAAACGTCAGAGGCGCCTATTATACTATTTACATACAATCGAATCTATCGCGCATACATTTACATACTACGGAGAAATAGGTCGTCCGAGCGAGCAAGGCTAACGAATATGTTGCGTATAAAGTATCGGCGGTGTTGCGCGACGTCTCGATGCCTCGCGGCTCGCGGCTCGAACGGGGAATCCGGCGGTGAAACCGACGGAGAAGCAGAGTAAGTAGGGCTCGCAAACGGAAGCAGAATCACTGCCCCGACGTGGCAACGCTCGAGAAGAATATATAAATGTTGACGCGTTCGTCGCCACGTCACCATAGTCGTCTGGGTGACGTTCTTTTTGGTCAAGTTGCAGGATGTTTGATTGAATTTTTAAATAGGAATTTTAATTAAATTAAATAGTGGAACAAGCACTGGCAAATGTAAAATATACAAAATAAAAGTAAGAAATGAAAAATTTACACGTTACGTTATACTTTATATTGATTTATAATTAAAACAAAATGAAACGTTACATTACGTTGCAGTTTAAACACATTTGCGGCAGTTTTGGACAATTTTAACAACACGTTGTACTTTTTTTTACATTTTTTCTCGCTTCTCGGCGTTCGAGAAGTTGTCTCTTCTTTTGATAACACAGGACGCACGTTTCTTCTAATGGGCTTGCCCTGCTGATTCTTATGAATCTCTAAATGGTGAGACACTTTTCTCGTTTTCTTTCTTTCATTCTCGGGCCTGATATTTTCCGAGTGCAACAATTCTCCAACTACGAGTTCCTATATCTTCTGTTTCTGTGACTAGAAGGCTCATCACCTTTTCATCCAAAAATAACGAAACAACTTCACCTGGGCTAATGTTGGAAGGCAAATCCATCAGAAGCCCACTTTTTCCGGTGAATGTAAACGATTGTTGCTTGTTGGCGAACTCCGTTCCACTGGATATTGTCCAAAGAATCACCAGCAAGTTCTTCCAACATCTCCTCGTCATCCGAGTCTCTGAATTTGATGAAATTCTATTTACAATCCTTCTTGTAAAACTCCCTACTTCTTCGTCACTAGTCTCCTCACTTTCAATTATATTTTTACACTGTGCAACATTTTGAGGATAAAAGATCACTGATGTGCTCGCATTCCTCTTTTCGAAGAGCTTATCGCTTTCCCCATTTCGTTTCTTCAAAATGTTTTTTCCTTATAACGACACGAAGGTTCGGAAACTTTAGGTCACGGACCAAGCAAGTGCCTACTCGAGCTTCATCGTTGCTATTCCAGCTGATCGCTCTGTTTGTGTTCTGGCGTTCCGGCTCCGAAATTTGGGCCCCGCAGGAAACTCAACCAATTCACGCTGGGCGACGAACGTGTTAATACAATGGCGTAGCTTTATAAACGAAAAGCACGGGAGGAAACCTGCGTAGCTTGGGTCTTTGCGAGGCTAGAGCGACGCCGAACGCGATTAGGACTCGCTGTCTATTGTGTTTGTAGCACCTATCGGAGAACGACCCAGCGAAGAAAGACAGTGTCGGTCATGGGACTGTCGTTACAAAAAGCAAGAGAGGGGTGAAAGTGCGAGTGAAACGGCTAGGGCATGATATATATAGTGTGTGTGTGTGTGTGTGTGTGTGTGTGTATATATATATACATATATATATACAAAGAGAGATAGCAGCGTGGATGGGCAAACGCGAGAGAGAAAGGGAGAGGGTGCGAACGCGTTGCATCTCGAGCGTCGGGAGGTTTTCCGGGGGCGAGGGTGGCACCACGGGCATTAAATATACACGCTGATTTGTCGTCCGCGGATTGTCACCTCTGATAGCTTTCATTTTGTTGTGTATATCGGTGGCGGGCGCGCTAGCCCCCGCACGCGCTCCGCGCTTTTCCACCGTAATTCGGCCCGCTTGATTGACTTTTGAGCTGGCCTTTATGGCGATATTCGTTGCGCGAATGCGCCAACCCTCGAATCCGTTCTCCACCCTGTCCCCTCCCCACCCCCTCTCTCTCTCTCTTTCACCAGAACCCCCTCCTCCCCGTGTGCCCCTAGACGTCTCTAGTAGATTTATCGGACAGCGAACGCGTGTCCTGCCGAACGGTTTTTCGTTCGTTTCGCACCGATGGTAGCCCGTCACCGGAAACCGTGATGCCTGCCTGCCTGCCTGCCTGCCTGCCTCCCTGACTGCCTGCCTGACTGCCTGACTACCTGACTGCCTGACTGCCTGACCGGCCCTGTCTACCTTTTCGTCGCGCCATTACAGCCGCAGGCGGCACGCCGTTCCCGCCAACGCCACGTCGTCCCTTCTTCCGACACATTTCCAACCGTTTTCGAACGCTCGCGTCAACTCGATCGATCGAGAGACACGGAGAGAGGTCCGTTTCCATCCGAAGCGATCGTCGGATTTTTAGCGAAGTCGCGGACTGCGACCGGTTGGCAACGACGCTGTGTTTCTGTCAACATCTTCGGACACTGGCTATCCTCGATGATCGCGCGATCGCGCCGCCTATTTGTTTGAAACTCCGTGGAATTCCGCGAGGTATTGTCCGCCGGCGAAAACACGCCGATCGCGATCGGATTCGAATAATAAACTTTCTCTTTTTTCTTCTTCGCAGAAATGTCCACCCCTGCTCCCCGCCGGCGTGAATGTCGCATTTGCCGCGCGAAACGATCGATCTCGCGAGAGTCAAACCACCGCGATTCAAACAAACCGACCGAACAGGTACGTTTCCTTCTATCTAGGAAGGCCGGAGGGGAGAGAGACAAAAGTCGGCGTTTCGGCGATCGGCACCCGCCGAAGAAAGTCGTCGAACGAGGAGGAAACGGGGACGCGGAACTCTGCGCGGGGGAGAGGGGGGGGCGCAGAGAAGAGAAACGGAGAACGACACAAAAGGGTTCTCCAGGTCTCTCGCGATAACGTTACGCGCCGGTTATTGGAAATAGTCTGGTCGATCTACCCCTACCCACCGTGAAATACACACAGCTCGGCGAGCCTACGTCATACCTTGGCGTATGTACATTATTCATAGCCATCGGTGAAAAGGGCGCCAGCCGTATTACGTATGCCACGGGTTATTATGCCCTCTAAATGTTTAATGTGTTTGCCTTCCTTCTCCGGCCACCAACGTGGCTTTATATGTTTTACTAACTAAATTACTATCTTTTTTCTATTTCTCTTCTCTCCCCCTTATTATTAGTTCTTCGACGTTTATGTTGGCTCGATCGATCCTCCTCCTCGCTCTCTCTCCTCGTCCACCTTCTTCTCTTTCTTTTTTTTTTTATTTGGTCTCCTCCCTCGCACGTGTCCACCTCTCTCTCTCTCTCTCTCTCGCTCATGTTCTCTCTGTGTCGACGTCGTCATATTCCTCGAATATTTAATCGCCCCCCGCCCCCCAACCTCGCGAGAAAATGTCGCGGCTAGCCAAGCTGCCCGTACGGTCTCGCTGCATCGACAGCGGAGCAAAGAGCGAGGAAGAGAGGAGAGAGGAGGGGAAGAAGGGACAACACGGGGACCGACGAGCCGGCGTCGGCGAGGTTCGCGTTTCCAGCGAAATGCTTTTGAAAAAGCCAGCGATTTCGCCGGCCTGGCAAGAAGCGCGCTTGTTTACAGGATTAATTTAATATCCCGACGAGCGTTCCTTGAGCCGGTGGATGCGGAACGGAGAAGGATGGACGGGGTCGTTAAAACCGCGAGTACTAAAACGCGCAACACCGAAACGCGCGAGACCCGCTGCAAACTTTGCAATTTACTGCCCGACATATTGGCTGCGAAAGCACACGAAATTAAGGCTAGTAAAACACTTTCCTGACACCTCTCGCACCCCCTGCCCTGCCCTCCCCCGGTCACACCCCCTGCCGACCCATCCCCGTCCGGTACCTACGTGGCTACCATCATCTCGCCGAATCCCAACTACGCCAGTCCCAACTATGCAAAAATCGGGGAATTCGTTTCAAAATGAACACGAAGCGAGAAGAAAAAGAAGCGTTTGATTTTTTTCTTTGACTCGTTTGTTTTTCTTATGTTCTTGTTTAATAAAAAAAAATCAAACGCTATTCATTTTCAAATATCCCCCAATTTTTGTACTTTATTTCAAGACGTATTCGAACATCTTTTCTCGTTTTAAACAAATCCAATCTCCCCTGTGAACGCTCGACTCGCTCGACGCGCCTTTTTCTTGCGAACCTTTCCCGTTCTTTGCGTCAATGATGCATCGCAGTTACATTACCTGCGCATTTGTCTATGAAAAGCCAAATTTTCGGGTACTGCGAATATTTCTAACATTTGTCTCGACGTTTCCCAAGGAAATTTCCTCCTTTATTTGCAAACTTACGAGATTCAGTCTGGTGACGCGGCTGTTCTTTCGAAAAAATCGCGTTTCGTGCAACGCGTTCGAGAGAAACTACTGCCGCCACCTATTGTCCTGCATGCATAATTGCAATTTTAGTGGCAGCTGATAATGCAGGTGCCCGCATTTCCCACCGACTATCGTTCGTTCGTTTATCGATAAACGATTACATTTCCAAACGGACGAATGGAAAATTTGAAAAAAGAAACAAGAAAGAAAGAAAATGGGATGAAAAATAAGAACGAAAAGTGGAGAAACTTACCAAAACGATGAATGAAAATAAACGAAGGATACGCGGGAAGTAACTGTAACAAATGAAAAAGCGTAATTCAAATAAAATGTAAATATGTGCAAACGTGAGTGTGTTTCGACGAATACGACAATCGGTCGATTCCTATACTGGACAATCCCTTTATTATCAATATATTTTTTCCCATTCGATGTATCTATATCGCGTCGAGAGATATACGTACACGTAACATTACACGAAATTTGTTCTTGCAGACACATTTAAAAGTAACCCGAAACTCGTCGAAACGTTTCCGATTTGATCGACGAAAATTTCCAAATTGTCGAACGCGTTTTCTACGTTTGCACGCTCATGTGTCCGACGAAACGAGAAAACCGAAAACGTATCGACTCGAGAATTCAAAAAAAAACGACCAGAGAATCGAGGATAAATCAGTCGTCTGTGAAAACCTCTCGGAAAGATCGTGTTTGCGCGGTGTATAGCGCAACCACTTGTGGATCGTCGAGAGACACGAGACACACGCGAGAGAGATACATGTGCGAACGTCAGCGAACGGCGGTTTCACTCGCTGCTTCATCCGCTCGACGGACGAACGTTCAGCGTTGTATCGTCGAGTATCGTCGACGCGACGACGGCAAAGTGACGCATGAGAACGTGACACGAGC
Organism: Melipona bicolor; assembly: GCA_030673865.1. Lineage (NCBI taxonomy): Eukaryota > Metazoa > Arthropoda > Insecta > Hymenoptera > Apidae > Melipona > Melipona bicolor. The sequence continues at coordinate 469,286 of JAHYIQ010000042.1, read as the reverse complement.
CGGACCGTCCCTCGGGAGAGCGGCTCGCCAATTTTTCACCGAGATTTCCACCGAAAATCCGTTTGTCAACGCCATGTCAAATTTTCAGCGGCGTTCAACGCGTAAAGTAAAAGGAAATCAACCATCTTACCGAAACTGTTCAAAGGCGGAACTATCGACCGTTCGCAGGGATCTCTGACAAAAGTCTCGCGAAACGAAAACGACACAGAAACAACAAAATACTCGGAAGCTAGCGGCGAGATGTTTCGTGCGGGCAACTGCATGTATACACAGCTGACGGTGCTGCCGCCAGTTTGATTCGACGCCGACCATCGGAAACACGCTTACGACCGCGCGATTTCAAACCTTTGCAATCGTACGATCGTTCCTTCATCGGAAATCATTAGTCATCCGACGTCCTTTGTTATTCAAATTACCCGAAATTTATTCTCACCGGAATTTTTCAAACGATGGATCACTGGAACATTTCCTTTATTCACCACAGCTGGGCGACGCTCCTTCCTCCCTGTAATTCTCTCGCGTTGAGACTAAAGTGTTGAAAGAAGAAAATAATTCTGGTTCACTGTGATGAAATGATTTTACGGTACTTTTTTTTATCACTGAAAGTGATTTTAGCGGTGGTAACCCAGAAAATCAGGCCTCTTCAGATGCAACGAAAATTAGCGATTGGTTGATTTGGGTCGCGTGATTCGCGAGGGAGCGTGGGGTAGACCTCGAGTAGGAGTGGCGTTATTTGGTACTGAGCGATCGCGCCTGTAATTTGTTTTGTATCGATTCAAATGTTTGCATATCGATAAAATTTTATGGCAAAAAAATCGTCTTCATTTCCTAGTCGCTTCTGGGCCTTTGACGGAAAAGCCTTTCAGTGAGACGAATCGTACTCGAGGGGTACAAGTCGTGCAGTTTTTTTTTTTTGCGTACGCTATTTTCTCTTTCTCTCTCTCTCACTCGTCGAACGCAGTAGACGACTACGTAAACACAAAAGTGCATTCAAGTGAAAAATAATCGAGAAAGAACAACGAATGCGACACGTCGAATGACAAAGTGGTACATTTGGTGGAAAGGGAGATGGGAAATCGTAAGCTGAAAGGGCGAGAGAGAGGAACAAACACGCCAGACGGAAGCGGAAGGAAGCAGTGCTGCCTTTAAAGATGGCCTCCGGACGCAGCGTGCTATGTCGCGTCTACGAGAAAAAATGACGGAAAAGCCTGGTCGAGTCGCGAACGTTGACTAAATCGAGCTGCTCGGTGCTGATCGGGGAAACGAACGTTCGGCACGATCGTCTTGTGATTATCCGGGTGAAAGATACTCGGCATCGCGGAGCGTCTGGCCAGAATTTGAGTGGCGAAAAAGTGTGGACATGATGCGAGAACGGGTGAGACGGTGATAATCATCCTACCCCGTGTCGAGTGACAGTGGCTTACGTAACGGATTATTCTCGCTATGATAACGATACTCCAGCCGCGAATGCGAAACAAGAAACTGTTTTACCGGGTTGTTCGCGGCGCTGTGCACCAATCTGCTAGAAATACGCATCGCGGCTGACCTGATTAACAACTCTGTACGTTCCGATATATCGTACCACGCGGCTGTTCGAGTATTACCCTGCTACCTTGCGCTTTCCCAGCAACGGTGGAAAGAGATATTACACCGCCGTTGCCCGAGAAACTATGACAGCGGCGCTCGTCATGGAAAACACAAATTGGGATCCTGGTGAGTAACTGACTACCTGTGCTCTCTCTCTCTCTCTTTTGTTCTGTTTTCCTTTCGATCGTTCTCCCCTTTGAGACAGTTTGCACAATTGCCAGGAAGAAACCTTGGCACTTGCAGTGCGAGTTTGCACCGTATTTGGCTCTTCTTCGAATCTTGGAAACGTGATATTTAGAAATGGTTGTGCTTGTTTAAAAGCGTACCGCTTTCCTGCCGTTTCTCCCATCACATACACGTCTATTTTTATCTGGCAGCAAGTTTTTCGATAAAATGTCCGAGTTGACTCGGCGCTTACACTCGGCGAAATTTTCATCTATCGATCGGAGAACGAACGTCCGGCAAATTCGATACTTTCGTCGAGGGGGCGGGAGGAAAAAACACGAGGCAATATTTTTCTATTCTTGGTACTGTACGTTCCTCGTTTCTTCTCTCCTTTTCCAGCGTTATCCAAGCTGCTGAATTCTCTGCAAGAGAACAAGAGTGAGATACCGAGCTGCACCGACGAGGAGTTTGGATTTCTCAGCGACTTGTTGCAGTCGAAGGAACTGAACGCTCTGGTGAACGTTCACAACAAGATCTTGAACAACGTCAAGGATGACAAATTCTTCCCGGTGCTCTCCAATTCCATGGACATCGACATCGAAGTTCTGGACCTGCTGTCCACGAAGACGCACGTTTCCAAGGACTGCAAGGAACTCTTTCACCTGCTTCAAAAGCCACACATACAGGTAACACGTCCGCGGCAGTCCAGTGGTAAATGCATCAGACTGTTAAAATATTTCGTTGCAGGGCTTGTTGTGCGCTCACGACGCAATCGCCCAGAAGGACTACTATCCCCGATTGCCGGAGATCCCTCTGGAGGTCGACGAGGACGAAGAGACCGTCAAGATTGTACAGTTGGTGAAATCGAACGAACCCTTGGTACGTCAGATAGGTCGCACGTGTTTCGTATTTTGTGTTTATTTCAAAGTAAACTTTCCCGCTCAATTAACACGATAAGAAACGGAGGATAGCTTGATAACGTAGTTTGTATTGGTACTCGTACCTCGTAATGGAAAGAAGTTGTATGTGTTTGTGTATAATTATACAATGACAATATATTGTATATGTTATACAATCCTCTCCTTCTCCGTCTACGGATACGTACTATACAAATACTGTGATATATTTTTTCCATGAATAGTGTCGGAAGTTAGCCTGTAGTTACGCGCGAAAAAAAGAAAGATACCAAAGAAGACCAAAATATTTCCTGTGTATGCAAGAAAGAAAGAGAGGGAGAGAAAGAGAGAGAGAGAGAGAGAAAAAGAGAGCGAAAGGAGAAAGAATGAGTAAGAGAAAAAGTAATTTCGTTTCGGAGTAATTACGACAATTTGCATGGGAGTTGATTTTGATTTGAATCCTTGTTGTATCGGCTTAGATACCTCGTGTTCCTGTAACAAGTACCGTAGTATCGAAATACGTATCGCTCGCGCGATATTCAACACAGTTTCTTAAGTAATCACGTGTTTCTTTCTCATCGTCAAACTTGCTTCGAAGTGTGGCGCTGGCGTTGAACCGATCGTGGTAAGTCAACTTCAAGCCGAAACATGTACAGGCCTGTAATGTGCGTTCCATGTGTATCTAGCGATACGCAATACGATTTCGTAGCATTCCGTTTTGTTTCCGTTCCGTTTCGTTTCAAATTTATCAGACGTCTAGTCTAGTTAAAGATACTTTTGTTTCTTTTGTTACTTTGTCACTTTGTTCTCGCCTTTACACCAGGTGTGAAGCAGAGCAACGGGTACAACCCGCTGTAAATATAAAAACCTGCTGTTTGTTTTTATTCTTTTTTCTTTTTTTTTTCACATACAACTTGTTTGTTTTGCTTACGCAACTTACTTTTGTACACCGTGCGTCTCAATTTTTTCCGCCTTCGCTCACAGATTTGTGTTCTTTTGTTTGTCATTCTTGCTTGTGAATAAAACAACTTCTCTGTTTAATATAATTGTATCTTGTGTTATTGTCCCGCATGTCCTTTCGTTTCGAATGTGCGCAAAATTTCTCGAGATAAATGCAGACTCTGTCGGGCTGTATAAATTTTCGAAATTTTTTCAATTCTACCAAACGTAGATCATCGACGATCTTTTCCTCTTTTTTTTTTACCACTGATTTATCTCGAGACATTTAAACGACGCGACACCGTCCGAGCAAGAGGGACGTACGTACATGTGTTCACGGCGTTAAGCTTCGATCGAATGTGTGTCTATGCCTTCGCGAAAGAATTCTCTTTCTTTTTATTAATTTTTTTTTAAGAGAAACGAAGGCACGACCTAACACGCGCACCTCGCAACCGCAATGAAAATATTAGTTTACACGTTGACAATAGGGAGCGACCATAAAAACGTGCGAGGTCACTGGCAAGATCGTGATAGCGCGAATAATGCACGGCGGTGCGGCCGATAGGTCCGGCCTCATTCACGTTGGCGACGAAGTTTGCGAAGTCAACGGCATCAGCGTCGAGGGAAAGACTCCGAACTGCGTCCTCAAAATATTGGTAGGTCGCTGCTTCTATTTTATCTCCGCGAGAAATATACGTACATGTCACTTTGCGCATCAATCTGTATATATAAAAGATTCGCCATCAAGATTTATCGTCATTCTTATCTTATATTTACTCGCACCGCACAAAAGATTCCTTACGTAAAACGTTCCTTGCGTTCTCTTTCAGCAAAATTCGGAGGGTACGATTACTTTTAAGATTGTACCTGCCGATAGCAAAGGAGGAATCCGGGAGAGCAAGGTACGTTTTTTCAAGAATTTCTCATCCTGTCTCTCTCTCTCTCTCTCTCTCTCTCTCTCTCTCTCTCTCTCTAATACCGTTTGTGGCAATTTCATTCGCGAATCAGGTGCGAGTCAGAGCGCACTTTTCTTACAAAGCTACAGAGGACCCGTACATACCCTGCAAGGAGGCTGGATTGGACTTTTCAAAGGGCGACGTTCTGCACATCGTCAGTCAGGATGACGCTTACTGGTAGGATTGGAATTGCGTTTGCTCGTTCGTACGATCGCGTACACGTTTGAATTGAAACACGTGGCCTTTCCTCGATTGAAATCAGGTGGCAGGCTAGGCGAGAGGGCGACCGAAATATGAGGGCCGGCTTGATCCCTAGCAGAGCCTTGCAGGAAAGACGAATCATACTTGAGAGGCAACAAAAGGAGAAGACTGACGACGACAATATAAGTAAGTATAGCCGAGTATTGCAGTTAACGAAATGAAATGCAACGACCGCTTTTGTCTCGCATCATTCGTCGAATCGTCGATCAATGTCAACGAGATGGCGAATGGAGTCTTTCTCGTCTCGTTACGTGTACGTAATTTCCAACCTCATTAGCGGTGTTGTTTGAAATTCGACTAGAGCTGATACGCGTCACGAGCCACCTGTTAACAACACGTACACGCGTTTCACAGTCGCGCGACTAACAATGGGAGAGAAAAACTAAAAAGAAGGTAGGCTGTGATCGCATGAACGTGCATATATAATACAAAAGTATAGAGCTTAAAGTTAAATAATAAAAGGATCGTGGCGGCCAACGCGGAAACAATCCGTCATGGACTGGTCTCGGTTGCTCTTCTTAACGGATGATGGCCTGACGACCTAACCGTCGGTTAGGCTTGTGTTCTGTTCCAGTGCCTTTGCCCGCATTGTGCCCCCGTCCCAGTACCTCTTTACACGCCTCGCCTACAAAGTGCAACTTGCAGGGAGTAAAAACTAAAAAAATCATGTATGACGCTGCAGAGAACGACGATTTCGACCGGGAAGAGATACCGACCTACGAAGAGGTCGCAAAGCTCTATCCGAGACCGGGCCTCTACCGACCGGTGGTTCTGATCGGGCCACCGGGTGTAGGCAGAAACGAGCTCAAGAGACGGCTCATGGCCACCGATCCGGAGAAGTACAAGACACCCGTACCTTGTAAGTTTCCATCATTTTTCCAACATTTTTCTCGTCAATAGTGCGACACTCTCTCCAAATCATCACGATCATCACTCACGCCATCGAGTCTCAAGTTCTTTCTTTGCGACCGAGTCTCGTCATTTACCTTCAGATACCTCCAGACCATCGAGACCGGGTGAAATCAACGGCAAAGAGTATCACTTTGTTACCCGCGAGAAGATGGAAGAGGACATCGAGGCTGGCATGTTTATCGAATACGGCGAGTACAAGGGAAGCCTGTACGGCACCAGTTGCGAGAGCGTCAGCTCGTTGATAAACGCCGGATACGTGTGTCTGTTGAATCCTCATTATCAAGCTCTGAAGATGCTTCGAACTCCGCAGACGAAACCATACGTGATATACGTAAAGCCGCCGAGGTTGGAAATATTGAAAGAAACCAGGAACGACGCCAGGGCTAGGTCGACCTTCGACGAAAACAACTCTCGGGGTTTCACGGTAAGCGCGAAATCGCGTTGCGTTTGCGCGGCATTTTTTCCTTAACTCTGTCTCGCTTTCAGGACGAGGAGTTTCACGAAATTTTGCACAGCGCTGCGAGAATCGAGTTCCTCTACACTCATCTGTTCGACGAGGTGATCGTGAACGCCGATCTCTCCATGGCGTTCGAGCAACTGGTGAACGCTGTTCATCGAGTCGAGTCGGAACCGCTTTGGGTACCTGCCTCGTGGGTTCAATAAACTTTCAAGTCTGTCAAGGTCGGTCGACGTTCACGGGGAAAGGAAACGACGTAGCTACGTACTTCCATCACCTAGTGATCGCCGGATGCTTTCCTCCAAATTTCTCAAGCTACGTTTCTTTAGCAAAGCGCGATCCTTTCTCCCTTGGCACACTCCCCTATAGCACTTCAAATTGACGCGTACCAGTTGCGAGAGCGTCAGCTCGTTGATAAACGCCGGACACGCGTGTCTGTTGAATCCTCGCTATCAAGCTCTGAAGATGCTTCGAACTCCGCATACGTGATATACGTAAAGCCGCCGAGGATAACTCGTCGACGATACCTTTCCGCTCCTAGATATTTACATACTGTACGTATTTTATACACGTCGCTATTTTCTGGATTCGACTCATCTCCCTCCCTCGTCTCTCCTTTTTCTCCTTTCAGTACCAGTCTTCAAATTGTATACGTGCGTATAGATGTACGAGTCGGTGACGCGTAACTGCAAAGGGGATGGTATCAGGAGACAAGTCGTCGATTGTATTTTTGCAGCGATCTCGTTCCTAACCTCATATCGTATACGATGCTTGTTTTTCTCACGTCGGTCGTCGAGTATCATCGATGCGTCATTTTTTCAAATTTTTACTGCCACGAATTCGAGGCATCTCGCGACAATGGAGAAAGCGTTGCTGTCCCGCTGAGGAAAACTTCATATTTGTATGAAAAGAAGGAACGGGTGGAAGGGCCGGGTGTTAAAGTTATTAAAGTGATTTTGGGATCAACGATTATAACGTGACGAGTCTTCGAAAGGAAAGGAAAAAAAAAAAAAAGAGAGAAACTTTGATGCAATTCAGCAATCGTTTACCGCCACTCATGACCTTTGATCCCAATTGTTGTTGATTGTTGCCAAATAAGTAATCGTACCTAGAACACGACGAGAAAATCACCTCACCGATTATTGTATTTTGATCACACCTGATCAGCATTGCCACGATATCGCTATTTTTTTCATGATTATTAAAGGGCTGCCAGCATGAGGAAGATTTATGCACGCTACGCTCTACTGGCGTTGCATCAAATAGTTCATCCTCGATGTAAACTCTGTATGTTATCGAAATATAGCATTACACTTTCAAGATGCGTGTCGTCACTTGACGTCCCTTCGACCCGATCTCTCGCACGAGAGACATTTTGCACGGTGACGCAACGAAGAGCTTTGCGGAAGAAGACTTTACGGTTTCGCGTACGTGCGACGAATTGTCGAGTCGCAAAGCCAGCTCTGAGGTAACGAACTCTTCGCTATTTGTCCGATGCAGGTAAACGAAGATTTACGTAAAATACACGCAACGATCGAGATTCACAATCTTCGTCGCATTTTATTCGCCATTTATAGTTTAAAATACTGTAAAATTACACTTCTTTGTTCTGAATTATATTATTTTCCTCGTTTATTCTGGCTTCAATCTGAGAAATGAGTTCGACAAAAACATTTCCAACTCCAACGTTCGAAGAACACGTGAAGTTACGTTCGAGTTACGTGTTACTAATTAAACGGTTATAATTAAATTCGTAAAACGGTGTGTTTGAAAGTGTGTGTGTATACGATCGAAGCAGAAAGCATTGGTTGCGGAATTATATCCGTAACGCTTTCTGCGATAGCCCGTATTAGCCAAACTGCTACATACAGGCCGTTGCAAACACTATTTTTGGGAGTGTCGGTTCTCTAATTGAACTTGAATCATCGGAGGTTCCGAGCACGTGCAAGTAATGCCCGCGGCGTATCGGTTGCTTGCCTTTACGAAAATAGATCCAACGACACACACTAGCTACGAGCATCCTCGCGTAAACTCCTCTTTGTTTCAACCTTGGTCAGTGACGCTTGGAGATTGCGGCTAATTAGGAAGAGACGGGGACAAAATTCGACAAAATTAATCGGGAATTATTCGGAGATACACGTCCTGACTTTTCGTTGACCATGCGACCATGTCGAGGAGTGACCGAGTGATCTGGCCTAAATCCGCGGCTGCGCGAATCAAAGAGCGCTCTCGAGAGTGGCCAAACACGACTGCCGCGATAGTTTCAGGGAAAGGGTGAAGAATCAAACATTGGCCCAGTGTTCAATCAACCCTTACTTGGGCGCCAACAGATCGCTTTGTAACGTTGCTCCTGGTCGGATTAATGGCGCCGTTTTTGCACTTTCGTACACGCGACCCATCGCTGCGTACGCGTAGTTATCTCTTTCAATAAACTTTTTCCCGGAAAATCGGACGAAATTTAATAGTGACAAGGACAAGATTCCTTATGCATTACATTATATATCGTGGATCACGCGGCACGAATGAATACAGGTAGGTGGACATTTCTTTTTTTTCTTTTTCTTGATATTTCCGACCGAGTCGAGTGATAAATAAGTATGTGAAAAAAAGAAGAAAATACGACGCAAATTGATAGTTCCCTGTTGCACTCTATAGTCGTAAGAAAGTTCAAAGTTGGGCGTTTGGAGAATTAAAATTTTAACGCCCCGCGTACGTGGAAGATTTTGCGACTTTAAAGAACTATCTGAGCCGCGGAATAGTCTAGTTTATTTGCAGCGGCTGGCCACGAATTATTAAAGAGGCCGTTAACGAACCACGGTCGTGATATTAAGCGACAAATTTACGGATCCGCAGCGTCGGTTCGACGTCGACCTCGTTTAAAATTAAACCGAAGCCTGTCAGTATGGAAAAGAACGTCTTCTTACGTAGACACGAAAACCGATCCACGTAATCGAGACGATCGCAAAGATTCGTCAGCGAGGTTATTATCGTTCTCGAAATGTGTCAATGACACGGTCTCGCACGTGAATTATCAACGAAAACGCGATTACAATTTCTGATGAAGTCGCGTGCACGTTCGTCGGCCTTCGTCAATTTGTCCTGCTGCTCCTATGAATTTTCATTAAACGCGCGCGCTCTACACGAGTACACGTTTCGAACGAAGCTCCCAGTACGTTTTGCGGAGAATCTTCTTCAATCGCTTCGACAGAAAGAGCCACGTTCTTTTATCGTTACTATTACTAGATTTTAGTATTTTACGTATTTAAAGATTCCTTCTGAATCGTGGTACGAAATTGTTAACTCTCTGCCCTTAAAAACGATTCTTTACTTTAAATAATATAGTTACTTTAAATATAGTTACCTTAAAAAATACTAATATAGTTACTTTAAATAATAATAAAGTAAAAACGATTTTTTACTTTAAATAATATAGTTACGTTATAGTTACCTTAAATAATACTAATATAGTTATCTTAAATATAGTTATTTTAAAAAATATTAATATAATTACCTTAAAGAATATAGTTACTTTATAGTTACATTAAATAATACTAATATAGTTACCTTAAAAATACTAATATAGTTACCTTAAATAATATAGTTACTTTAAATAATAATAGAGTAAAAACGATTTTTTACTTTAAATAATGCTGTTTAAAGGACATTTATCATGAAATTTTGATTGCGTTTCTCTGATATGTGACTTTGTTCAAAGCAATCACCAAGTATATTATATAAAAGTTAATGATACGCAGAGAATTTCTTCTTTTTGAAATTTTATTATTTCTACCTACACAGTGCCTATATAATTTCAGGTTCATTGCAATCATCAGCAAAAAATTTTGCAATTCTAGCTAAATACAAGTACCCTTAGTCAAGAGAGCAAAGAGAGTTACGAATCTCGTTTCGAAAGTGGGGAAAGCTTCGTCATCTGGTGGTTACACATTTGCCGAAATAACTCGATACGCGCCATACGCGCGGCAATGATTTTGTAAAATCGATGAACAGCCTCGGAGTCGAGAGGGACTTTTTTCGGGGGATGGCACAATCGATAGATTCTCAGCGTGCATAGAGGAGAATTCAAAATATTGGCTTAACGCCAGGGATGACGACGACTAACGACGATAAGACTGGTCGGGTAAATGTAACACCGCCAAAATAACCGCGCGCCGCGCTAGCAAAAAGACGAGTGTGCACGACCGCTGAAAGTTCGCTCAACCAAGATCATCGTCTCTCTCGCTCCCCGACACGTACCGAAATACGTTGAAATTACGAATCGCTCGGTTGCGCAAACCTCGGAAGAGAGACGAAATTAACGCGGCCGTTACTCGACTCGAATATTTCCCCCTCGTTTATCAGTTCTCGCTCGGAACGATCGGGCCAACATGTTACCTGGAGTCCGAGACGATCGATCGACTTGACGTCTCGTTATCGATAACACGCGCGATTGTGGATGGAGCCCACGTCGATGACGATGACGAAGAATCGAGAAAACAAATTGCCAACGACGTTGAACGACCAGCTCTACTACAGGAGAATTTCTCTGTCCAGTGGGATAAAGTGCCGCAACGTCCAAGACGCCATGTATCAGCGTGTGTCCAGCGCGGAACGAAACCTCGGTCGAGTAAGCGTTTCTCGTTTCATGTTTCTCGTGCCATTTTTCCACGTATTCGAGCGCATACGTGCAAGCACGTACGGCGCGGAAGGTTCTCGTCGAAAATCGATTGATTTACGATTTAGTAATCGTTCGCGAAACGATTGTTTTACGCTCGAACGCCAGCAGTCAGTTGCGCAGCAGAATTTTCTCAAGACGATTTACGCGAGTTTCGAAGACGTTTTTATAGCTTACGGGAAAAGCGAAAATACCAAAAGAGCAAACGCTCCCGTTGGTCCGGGAGACCAACCAGTTGGTCGATCGAGAGAAGAAAAAAAAGAAAAAAATGGAGAAGAAAAAGCAGGGTCGCCAGGGTCGCCAGAGTCGCCAGGGTGGCCAGAGGCGACAGGTCGAGCCAACGCGGAGAAAAACAAGCGCGTACACACGCTCCTCCTTTCTTTCGACGATGCGCGTGTACGCGTCGAACGAGCCACCGACCGACGCAACAACCGACTTGACCGACATATAAATAGCGTTTAGTTGAAACGGACGCGGTAGAACTCGCGTGCACGTCTCAACGAGCCGATCCGGAAGGCACGACTCGCTTTTCAAGGAACTTCTCCTACTCCGAACGCCGGGAGACGCCTTGGTGGCGTGCAGAGTGTCTGTTGATCCGCGAACACCGTCAGTGATTTCCGAGAGTTTCCGCGGGAACCATCGATTTCCAACACGCCGACTCGCTCTCGTTCTCGCTCTCCTTTCCTCCGCAATCGTCGACTCAAAGTTTCTCCATTTTTCTCTAGTAAGTAAGTAACCCTCTCGATCTTTCGCGCTGTCGGTGCTTTTGACTTTCAAAAGCCGCTCTCACCCCTCTAATAGATTCTTCTTTGAATTTTAATCTAATTAAATTTAATTTTGATTTAAATTTAATTTAAATCCGCGTGTAATATATAGAAAAGCATATCGGCATTTTCGTACGTGCTTGCGCAGTATGCACGTCACTTTAACTTTTCTCTTCTACCTGCCTGTCCTTGAACCGTGAATCCGACTTTTTCACTCGCTGCATGCTGAGAACGACGTTTGCACAGGCTAACAGTAAGTAGAAGGGACTCTTTTTTAATATGCACAAGTGATGGAAACAGGAGGGCCGACTGGAGGAAGATAACCGGCAGGTAAACGTGGCGCGGGCTACGCGGCTGAGGTGTAATTCTTCTCTGGCGACCAAGGGCAACAACTGCCCTGTCAACAATACCAGCATCGTCGCGTCTAGGGGAGAGCTCGCTCGAAATAACTACGCGGCCAGAGAGACGCCGGCGCTGTCGACCGTTGACAAGACTGCCGTGAACGCGAATGGTACTCGCGCCAAATTTCACCACCATTTCCCCAAACAACAGTCCTCCAACGAGGTTGCAACGTCCGTGGATCGCGACAAGTCTCAGCGGCCTATTCGCAAGTCCTTCTCCGTGCCCGATTATCTCCGAGACAGTACGTATCTGCAATTACACATTCGTTATTCTCTCGTTGCGAAACGAATCTCGAAGTAGACAATTCGAAAGGGAAAAGGCGGCACGCGTTTTCCGTCTTTACCGATTTTTTTTCAGCTGGCTTTTTTCGTCGTTACGGGTCTCCCGCCTGAAAACTGAAAACACGTGACGTTCAGACACTGCTAGAGAGAATGACTCTTTCCAGGTTTCTCCACGACGCGGAAGATCGATCGGAAAACGGCCGAGGACGGCATTTTGAAGAAATCGTCCGCATTTCTGTCGAGTCTCACCCACTCCGCCGCTAGAATCCGGGCGAACAAGCTAGACGAAAGCCACTCGGAGGGCAGTTACTGCAACGAGAACACCTGTTCGATCAGGCATTCGCCGCTGAGGGGATACCTCTCGATCTTGAGCAGGGTGACGAACGATCTCGAGCCGTTTCGACGTCGTTCGTCGAGCGTTCAAACGTTGCCGGTCGAACGGCGGAGAAGAAGCAACATCCGCGTGAAGAAATCCGTGTCGTTCAGTTCGGACACGAGTTTCGAGGAGAAACGCCTGCCTTACAGAAGAGTGGCCGCCGTTCACGAGGTCAAGGTCTATCACAAGGGTGTCTTGCAAGGTATTTACTATTCCTTTTTCTTCTTTCTTTCGTTTTCCTCCCTTCTCGGATTCCTTCGCATCTGAAATCGAATCGACTGCCAAACAACAGACGCAACTCGTCAATTTTGCACTCTTTCCGGTTCCTGCACGCTTTGAGCATCGCTCGTGTTTTCTTTGGAGATCCGTCAAGAAGAATATGCACGAACGCACGGACGGACTGAATAAACGAACGCGAGGAGAAAATAGAAGTCGAATAATACGACGCGTTAAAAGCGAATACACCGATAGAATCATCGATTCGTTATCGAGAGGGGCACACCACCCACGTAAATAATTGCTCTCCGTTCAATGCTAATTTTTGCTAAAACCAATTTTCTTGTGTTACCGAGATATATATATATATATCCAGCGTTATAATTGATTAGAAAAATAAATATGTCTGTCATGTGAACGCAAAGGCTACCTGGACAGCCTGTTTGTTGTTTCCCTATCTTATTCCCCTTCTTCTACTTCTGCATCTTGAAAAATTTGTCATGACAGACGTAAAACACTCGGCTGATTGCGTAGATCGTAGCGTGCGCGAGGCGGACACCGCGGGAAAAGTGCCGTCCTCGTGGCAAGCGACCTCCGAGGGCGCATCGGCCCTTCTCAGGGCAACCAGAGATGCCGACGACACTGCCCTCGAGCAAATTGCTGCCCACATGCGAAAATTCGGCCTCGCCGACATGGACGTCAATATCGCTGACAGCAGCGGCAGGGTAAGTCGTCGTTAATCACGTCGTTGCGTGGCGTTTCACTAAAAGTGATTGATTTCAATCAGAAAATTATTATTAGTACTATTGGAAATTATTATTATTATCATTATTGGACAAATTACAAAAAATACAAAATACTATATCTACCATTTTTAATCTAGTACTTCTACTGGAAATTTGTCGTGTATAAAAAGTACAAAATAGTGTATCTGTTACCCTTTTTTAATCTAAGATACTTGATTCTTTAATCTAGCACCTATAGACAATTGCTATTTTGCTGGTAATTTGTCGTGTACAAAAAGTACAAAATATTGTATCTGTCACCCTTTTCTAATCTAGACAATTGCCATTTTGCTGGGAACATCAGCAAACAGATAACGCAATCCGACAATGTACAATTGAGTAACCGCATTTTTTCGTACATGCCTTTCACGCTTCTGTCATCTGTGCGTACGTGTATCGTTGGATTTTTACTACCGGCAATAACAATGTATTTGCAGAAGCGCGATAAAGGTTCGGAATTTCGTTATCTCGGTAGAGATATACAACCACTGTACAGCTACTTGTGCTCGTTCGCGTGTATGCATACGGTGAAATAATTGTTTGAATAATTTTAATAATAATCGCGGAGAAAAAATCGTTTCTTTCATTGGATATGCGAAATTTAAAAAGAAACAACTGACAATATTCTCGTGCATCCTACTCTACACATAAGTATATCGTGCTAATAACAATAATTGCAGCTTGACGTTCTCAGAGTTATGCATCGGACTTTTGAACCCTGGAATTATCGTTTGTATTATACATACGTTCGATATGTAGCAAATAGAGACCAGACAGATAGAAAAACATTCTTTTTTCCTAAATCTAATTTATTCGTCGATTCATTAACATTAACACATCGTCATCTCTCGATGACGATATTTCGAAATTTAAATTTTCACGTGTATTGACGCGTGCAACTTGCTATTGACGCGATTGCTACGTCCACCGCCAAATTTACCATTGTTTTAAAGAAACTTTCATTTCCTGATACTCGAGGAGCATCGAAGAGCGTTCTCAGTCCTTTGCACGGAAAAAAAAAGAAAAGAAAAGACGGAGAAAAAACAAGTACAAGTGCTCTGACGCGTGTTTGCTACGATGACGCACATAAAGTAATAGCATTTGAACTATCGCGTCAACGTCGGTCAGAGCAACCACTTAATAAATTGATTTTTATCGCACGGTCCTTTGTGCGTCTCTTCTTCCGAGAGAAGCAAAGAATAGCCTAGAGTAGGACAGCCTGGCTAGGACAAATCTCTTTTCAACTTTCAACCATCATCGCTCGCCCGCGTTCCTATTTTATTTCCATTCCATTTTCCTCGGCCAACGAGAACAGCTTCGCGATGCTGTTTTTAACGACGTTGATACGTATTTGTGTACATACGTGACACGACGAAAAACGGAAGGCGGTATCGACGAGAGCATACAGAGAGCGACGTACAGAGAAAAGGAAGCGAATGAAAAGTATCGTAACGGAACGCGAGACGAGTTCGCGTTCGGCGGCTGCAACCGGCGTGGAAATTTAAATAACTCTTCGGTTCGAGAGAGAGAGAATTTTATATACAACCGGTATAGTTTCGACCAAGTTTTATATACAACCGGATTTTTCTGCAAACTGTCGAATATAACTAGACATTTCGATTGTTTATGTACGATGCCAGACCGCCATCAGCTACATGGCTGGGAACGGTGCCTCGACGATGCTGGAACTAGCTCTGTCGAACGACAGGTTGGACCCGAACGTTCCCGACAACGAAGGCAACACGCCTCTGCATTTTGCCGCGCAGGCCGGTGAGTGACGATTTAAAAGAAAGCGTCGATTTAAAAAAAGAAAGGAAAGAAGGAAAATATGCTGACGAAATATACCAGTTTCTCGGTTGCGGTTCCTCGAGAACATCCTGACGATGCACAGTGGCGCGTGCTCGAAAACGCAAATCGTTTTTTCGACGAGTCGGAAAATTTTCCTCGACCAAACGAAAATAAAATCCGCTGCTCCGAAGTCTTTCAAGGACAGCCATCCTCTGCCCCGTACAGCCGTGCCGTACGTAATCGGAAGAATGCGGCCACGTGGTGGGCATAAATTTTGTAAATACAACACTTCTCGCATCGTTAGAAAATCTCGGATCCACGTCTATATCGGACAGACACCTACACATTTACAACAGTAGTTATAACACACACGTACGCGCGTACAATAACGCCAAGAGGCGGACGTCAAATTGTATACTCGTGATGTGCCGCGAAGGCGCAAGGATCCCGGTCGCGTCATCGACGCCAGAAATAAATGGCGCGTTAGAGTACTTACTTGAAACTTACTGGCGCGTGGCTTGCAGAGTGACGTAGGACGTTTCAAGCCAAAACACGGTCGAACGTTACGTTACTCGAAATATACGCCGACTCTTCCGACTTCGCGAAGTTTCACGTTTGTTTCGTTCTCGATTTAACCGGGGCCGTCTCGTTTCGTTCGATCCAGGGCAAACGGAGTGTTTGAACATACTGCTTCAAAGATGCCCGGACATCCAAGTGGACGCGAGGAACGCATCGGGCTTCACTCCGTTGATGAAGGCGGCCCTCCAAGGCAGAACCAAATGTGCCAAAATTCTGTTATTCGCCGGTGAGCGGAAAGTCTTCTCATTCTTCTTTTACCGTTTCTTGCAGAAGGCACAGTAGCAGTTCGCGTCTAGAAAAAGGTCAGAAGTGTAAGTGTACCAGTTTGTTTTCCAGGCGCAAATCCGACACTGAGAGACCACGGGAGAGGACTGAGGGCCGAACAGTGGGCCAGATTTTGCGGGAGGTACGTGTGCGCCGAGGTGATCGAGAGATTCGCCAGGCATCGGCTTCTGGAAAGATCCACTTCCTGCCGCTGGGGTAGCGAACCCGAACTGGCAGCAAAAGTTCTTCAGGGAAAGGTAAAAGTACCTCTGACATAAACGATGCAACGAGGTATCACGTTGTCGGCCGCATTGTCACGTACGCGTGACTTCCTCTCGTCAGCCGCCGCCACGAAAACGTGACTTTGCACCGCGTACGAAAGTGATTTCAAAACCTCCGATTCGATGTTCATATTCTGAAAACTGTTGCTTGCAAGATGAACCACCTTAGTCGTTGGGCATTTGTTATTTTTTTGGAAAGAAACCCGAAATTCACTGCAAATTCTTTAAATTGTCTATAATGTAATTACAGTAGGACCTCCTATAACGCAAGAGCGCAAAAAACTATAACTATATAAATAGTTTTTTTTCAATATGACCAAAAAATATTTTGTTCTTTCTGTCTTATTAAATAAGTATTCAAAGGAATATTCTTCCTCTCGCAACCTTCTATCCATATAATTAAACAATTTTCTATTTTTTGTCAATAAAAGATCTTTCGTACGGGAGGATTTCTTCAAACTTGAAGATGTTCTAGCTCTTATTTTACTTTCATTTTTCTTAACTGTGCGAATCGTTGATTCATTTCTGTTAACTTATCACCAGATTTCAACCGATCAAGAATTTCCAATTTTTCTTC
The DNA here is from genome assembly GCA_030673865.1 of Melipona bicolor. NCBI lineage: Eukaryota > Metazoa > Arthropoda > Insecta > Hymenoptera > Apidae > Melipona > Melipona bicolor. The sequence continues at coordinate 452,128 of JAHYIQ010000042.1, read as the reverse complement.
CAACGATATAAATCTTCTACTCAGCTTATCTATTCCGGAGATCTTTAGAGTCACGGTTGGAAAATATGTTTCTTACTTCTGTCATTAAATGTAATGAGAAAAGATTGCTTTACTTCATAATCGATTAATATCTACTTTGCAATTGAAATGAATTCCTTTTGAAATAACACAATTAATTCTGCACGGAAATAACTGTTCCACGATACACACTTTAAACAATTTCTCCTTCTCGCACAAGAGTTAATGCAAAACTGCGCTTCGAGTCAATTCAAAGACGCGCATATTTTCATATCAGAAATGAGTCTTTTTCAATCGCGTTATGCGGGGACAGTGGCGTAATTTTTAATCCGTGTTATAGGGGGTCCTATTGTGTATGTAAATATCGCCTCTAGCGAACAGTAAAATTTGCTGCCAGCGGCAATTGCGATGAGAATAATATGCGGTTGTCAAAGTGATAAGGGAGTGGCAGTGCCACGGAAAAATAATGAAAGATGTTGGATAATGCACAGGTGATGCCTCTTCCGACCGCACCTTTGTCGCCGCCATCTTCCGGACTCAAGTCGAAGATAAGAAAAGTTTTTCGCACGACGTCCGGCCCAGATCGAAACTTCTCCTTGGTCTCTCAATTAACCAGCGCTGCCCTTTGCGCAAGCAGTCCGGCACTACCAAAATCCAGCGACGTTCCTCCCGTGGTTAAAAGCCTTCTCCGACCTTTGAGCGTTCCACAGTTAAGGTAAAGCTTTTGCTCTCTTTTCAGCGACGCGTCTTCTGCGTTTGTTCCTGACTTTGTTGATTCTCCTGTTCTTTTCGATTCTTTTCAGGGTGACTCTGGTTTCGCCGCAAGATTTTCTTGAACAATCAAAGGACAAGTACGCGCCAAATTTCACGGAGAAGATCGAGAATACGGTAGGAAAGCCATCGCGGTCGAAGAACAAAAACAAGTAAAGCGACGAATCACGTTCAGCGATTCATCCACCGGTTATTCGGTTCGGATACACAGTTCCTACCAAACGATCCTCGTTCAAGTACTATCGATATATTGAAAATCTCACGGACATTCTTCTTTCTAGTCGATCGAAATTCCCAAACTTTTCAACCTCGTATTCCGTCGTGTAATCTGTCAAATTCTATTCCATGCAACGATGAAATTTATTTTTGCTTTACGATATTGGTAAATATTGCCAGAGGTTAGACGAGTTTCTCCAATTGAACGTCACCAACCTCAACGGATCAACAAGAATTATCCTTATTCATCGAATCGATGAGATAATTTTTAAATACTTTGTGAAATAATCATCCACTCCAGTGAGCGACGAAAAGATTCGCTTTACGATTTTTAAACTTACAAACCTATTGAAAATCATAAACTGACATTTTTTTAAATTATATTGACCGCCGAACAAACTTACAAATAAATATCTTAGTAAAAATGTCGTATATTATTTGTAAGACGGTTGCTCGCTATTAAAGGCGAAAGCAATCTTTCTTCTTCGAGGCAAGCCAAAACCATACTTTGACAAGATATTAACACATGTACTTACATGTTTGTACATTACACAGTACTCGTAACAAATACGTATAAAGGTAAAATTTCTATTTGTACATGAAACTTTGCACGTACGTACTCGCATCTGCGTCGAGTACTCGAACGTGTAATACGTAAATTTTACAAACTGGTAATACTGCCTTCAACAAAAGTGCATACTGTTGAAACAAGAGACAACGAGGTAGAACAAACTGCTTCGCAACGCAGATTTCTATCGTTAATAAAGTCCGTACCTTGCTGTTGAAGAACTGTAAGAAATATATTTTTTAGAATAAACATTAACGAAGCGCGAAACTTTGTCTCGATACAGATACAACCAGTTTGATCGCTAATTTCCGAAATATCAAAATGTCAAATTGTTACGATAATTTCAGTTGAGGTAGAATCGATTTGTTCGATTCAACTCGAAAAGTTAATGCATATAGTTATAACTGCGCAGTATACAGGTCATTCAAATTTTCTATTTTGACGTTGCCTGCGGTTTTTCGCCTTCGAAAGAATTTCGTACGCTTGTTGTATTTCCATAAATTTCTCCTGAGCCTGTCTCCTTTCCTCCTCGGTGCCTTTTATCTTGTCGGGATGATTGTCCCTCGAAAGAGCTCTCCAACGGGACGTTACCTCAGTTTGCGTGGCCGTTTGAGAAAGTCCTAAAACCTACGTGCAAAGGTTTCGCATTCAGACGCGTGTGATGCAATTGCACGTGTAACGGGGAATCGAGACGTACCTTGTAAGCGTTTATTTCTCCCCGAGGATCTGTCAGATCTATCAATTGCGCCCACGTTGCCCAAAAACCTTGATGCATCGCCTGATTCCAGGTTGCTATGAGACTTGCCTGGAAAATTTCGAATTTTGTACTCCACATCGTGATTTCGCGTGATTTTTTTTTTTTTTTTTTCACGAACCTTGAGATCCAACCATATAGGAGACGTTAAGAAGTGTCGAACAGCCTCGGATAATTTAATCTCTTCGCCCTCGCTGTCGGTAATAGCAGCGTTAAAGTACAAGTACGACCCTATCAGGGACAGGTAGATCACGGCAGCTAAGCTGAGACAGAAGATCCTTCGCACGAAGCCTCGTTTCTTCCTCGGCTTCAGTCTCCACTCTTTACTGAACGTATCGAAATTTAAACTAGCAGCGACCGTCATCAAAAATATCCACGTGCTGTCGTCCCCGATGTAGAACAGCGTTGGATATAACAAATACGCCGACCAAAGGGCAACCCATATGGAACCTTGTTCTCTGCCAATATTTCCAACCGTCCAAACACCTGATCAAACACAATTACCTCACTTACTTTCGCAGAGACTTAAATTCAGATCGCGGCTGAAACGTTATCAATATACCATAAATGAATAACAGAAAATAATATCCGACTCGTAAAATTACTTCGTCGGATCGCTTTAAAAAACGCATATCCAGCGTGATATTTTTACTTGGAAAATCTTATCGGCTAATTATGCGAGGCATAAATACTATTAGCAAAGATAAAAGGTAAACTGCATCGCGGTTTGACTTTACAGTCAAGGTTTCTGCATTTTACGTTTCATTTTCTTTACCTAAAGCAATGACCAAAGGTGTCAGGAGTATCAAGTGCCTGAAATTAATTCCAAATACTTCGTCCTCTGGAATCGCGTTGAGAAATATCTCGGCCCAAAAGTACGCAACCGCATTTTCCGTGGCGTACCGCACCGACGAGAACGGTGGCTGAAACCAAGCGACCAAACACACTGTTTTAATATCAAATTTCGCCTACGCGATTCGTATTTCTTACATGTATATCGCGCGATTTGATTTTTTTCCTATACGGAAAGTTACGCACTCGTCCGATCTCGCGCTAAAAATCGTGATCGTCGATCGTTTTCTCGATATGTACCTTACGATTGGCCCGAACCTTCTGCTTAAAGTCATTCACAAAGTTCGGGTGATTGTTGGCATCGCGAACGTACGAAGGTATCCTGTAGATGTCGCGAAACCATCCGAGACCGAGGTATCCACCGAAAGTACTGAAATATACAAAAGCCTGCGCGTCCCGTTCCAGGTATACGTGATGCGCTCCGACGAAACCACCGATCAACCACAGCACGTAGGTCCAAAATATCGATTTCTCCTTTTTCGTCGATCTCGAAGTGTTCCTCTTCTCGGGCTGTCCACCACCGTTTTGCAACTCCATTCTCATTTCTTTTTTTTATTAGCGCCTGACACTACGCACGCATCGAATTACACATTTCTTCCGAGTGCACGTTTTAACACGATTGATACGCGGCGTACACGCGTCAAGTGAGACAGATGAGTGAGTTGTACAGTTGACGAGCAGGCCGGCACTACCGGGTTCTAGTTTCGCGATTCCACCAACTCTGCCCGTGCTAGTTGCCAGGTGTCATCATCAACTATCGCGCGGCTCCTCATTATTCTTTCGACCAGAACAGAGAGACAGTCGAAACAATAGCGATTCTTTTTTGTTTTTTTTTTTTTCTTATACGCGTTTGTACGTCGATGATCGTTCCCTTTGTGTAAACACACTGGCTGGAACGTAGTCGTTTCGAAAAGTACGTGGCTTTACCATTGTGGTTCAACGCTCTGTCAGATACGTAACGGTACTTTGGCAGGACCGTAGCAATGGAACAGCCATTCGTGGACAGCTACATTTCGCCACGGAATCGTGCGTGAATCAACAATCACAGAGGAGGGAATTCGTCGTTTGAATCTACGTGTTGATTTCTAATAGGTCCACTTTTGAGAATGAAATACGTGATGACACATTCTACGCATACTACGATAGCGTATCAAAAATGGTACAACTATAACTAATGGTATAGCAGCAAATGTTAAAAAGGATTTTTAAGTAACTCGATCTAATATTTCGATTCGTCGCGCATAAATTCTTATATATCTTCTCTATCTTTATTCATCAACAAACTGAAACGATCTTTCTTTACATAAAAATACGATCGACCTGAAACATTTCAATTTCATAAATAACTCTGATGTTAATTCGGTCTGTTGAATGAAATTAAACGAAAATGTTTTCTTATTAGCGTTTTAGACGCTGATATGTACCTGTAATATAATTTTTGTCACTTTTGATTATTCACGTGCAATATATCCGGTTCGTACAAAGTGTGTCAAATAGTTGAACAGAATCACGAATGTCCGTTTGTTCTTTCAAACAAACTGACACGATCTTTTTTATATATAAAAACACAATCGAGCTGAAACATTTCAATTTCATAAATAATTTTGACGTTAATTCTGTTAAATGAAATTGTACAAATTAAACGAGAATGTTTCCTTATTAGCGTGTTAGACACTTATATACCTATATACTGATGTATACTTGCAGTATTATTTTGTCACTTTTGATCATTCATACGCAATATAGCCGGTTCGTACAATCTTTCGTTACAAAGTGTATCAAATATTCGAATGAGTCACGAATGTCCGTTTGTTCCTCGTTGCGCGAGCAAATTCCGTTTTTAAATGAATAAGCGTGACCAACTCACCGAGATAAAAGTCCCTAGAAGAAAAGTCCCCAGATGGTAACAATTTACGTCACCAAATATTTATCATCAAACTGTATTTTCTTATACCATGTATTCGTTTAGTGTGTATCACGCATTATGAGATGCAAAAAAGGAAAATTGTGTAAATAACGAACCATTATACCTCGATATACCTCAACGAAATTTGTACTTCGACAAAAAATTGAGAAAAAGTTATTTCAAAGTACGCACATATTGGAAATAACTCGACAGCGTGAAAAGACAAAATGCGCGTTTCAACGTGCAAAAAGTCTAATTGAAGTGCAATTTGAAAGGTAGGGACAAAATCCGGGTCGGAAGTTCCCTTGTTCCAATCGCAAGCGTAACATGGCGACGTGCACGTATGTTGTCTACAATTCTTCATGGCAAACGATTGTCAGACGCGTAACGTGTGCGTTTCACGAGTCTCGAGAATTCGTGGTGTCGCGACATCGGCAAAAGTGACGCGTATATATTTTTTGGTGAGAAATACATGATAATGGAAGGGAATCGCTCGACAAAGAAGAGTCACAAAGAGTGGCGTAAGATAGCGAAGAAAGAACGGCGGAGACATCTGCGTCGTAGAGCGGCCACGGAACGGGAGGCGGACGAGCACCGACTGAGGGCAGCACTGGAGAAAAGCGCGGACTATTTAAACTGGCTGGAACAGCGTGAAGCTGAAGAGAGAGAGAAAGAGGCTCGGGAGAAAGAGGAGCACGACGAACGAGAGAGACTCTGGTTAGAAGAGGAGGTGAGTTTGAAATAAAGGCGCAAAATATTTCACGAATTTTATTTCACAATTTTTACAAATTTTTTTTTTCTCGATTGCGAAACCTTGCGATTGACGATACAACGATCGTGTTGTACTTTGTTTTCGAGATCGATAGTAATTAATCGATACGTTCGATAAAAGTTAGATACTCCCCAAGAGTTGCGCGTATAACCCTGAAAATAAAATGCGTTAAAAATGTGGATACCAAAGCCCGCTAGTTACTACATGGTTCCTATAAGCTAAACAATCAAGCTTAATCGAGCTCGTAACACGTAACACCATGTTTCATCTCTCTTTAGGTGAAAGCCCAAGAGGAATGGCAAATTTTGCAGGAGAAGAAGCAAAAAGCCCGGCAACTGCAATTGGAACAGGAAGCGAAAATCCGCCAAGAATTCGAAGCGAAGCAAGAGGCCATTCGGAAGAAGCAGGAAGAAGAGAAACGCAGGAGAGAGGAGGAAATTAGGAAACGAGAGCAGCTGTTGAAAGAGATCGACGATTACATCGATAATGGGATCAGTACGCCGGAAGCTCTGCGCGAAGTTATCGACAGTCAGCCTAGTAAAGAGTTTTGTCCCTTTTTCGCAAAAACAGGCGCTTGCAGGTAAGTTAATTTACAATTAAAACCTCCCGATCGGAATTAAAGACACAGGCGCGGTATCTAACAAGTTCGATGTTTGCAGGTACGGTGATAGTTGTTCGAGGAATCATCGCAGAGTGTGTTTGAGTAAAGTGATACTGGTGCCTGGTTTTTACACGCATTTCTCTCTGGAGAAGAATTCCGCGGAATACGACACGGACATCGGCCTCGAATTCGAAAGCTCGGAGACGCAGCAGCACTTCCGCGAGTTTTACACCGACGTCGTCCCGGAACTTGAGTCGTTCGGCAGAATCAAAACGTTGAAGTACTGCTGCAACACCGAGGTTCACCTACGGGGCAATTTGTACGTCGAGTATTACACCGAGAGGGAGGCTGCCCGAGCTTTGAGGAAACTGAAAGGTCGATGGTACGCCGGCCGACAGCTTAACTGCGAGTTCGTCAATCTGAAATCATGGAGGAGCGCCGTTTGCGGAATGTCGAAATGCCCCAAAGGAAGGGCGTGTAACTTTCTGCACACTTTTAAAAATCCGCACGGCCGGTACGACATTAAAAGCCCGCCGAGATGGATGAAACAATTGTCCTCGTTGTCCGCTCAGGAAGTTACCAGCAACAAGAAGCTCGAACACAGGTATTGTTAGCGAACGAATCGCACAGAGCGTGTTACATTGACGCATCATATTGATTTTTCTTTTTTCTTTTCTTTTTCAGAGATAAATCTAAATGGGAGGACGACATGGAAGGTGATAAAAATTGGAGATGGTCCGAATCTCCTGAACCCGAGATAGAGCAACGTTCGAGGAACATCGAGAAACGCCATTATCATTCCAACGAAAGGGAAAGAGACTTTCGACAAAGATCGGCGCGCGACAAGCGACACGAACAAGTTAATCGAGATACAGTTACCGATAACGACGACTTGCCACTGGTGAAACGTCACCGGACCAAGTTCAGGAGGTACAAAGATGATGAGAAAATGAAAGACGACGACGTTTCGAACGATCGCGATTCATCTAAAAGTTCTAGACATTCCAAGAAACATCAGAGAAAGAGGGAGGAGGACAGCGACGTATCACCGATGCATTCTCGTAACAGACGCTTGAAAAGCGAACGATATCATCGCTTGATAAGCCATCGATGCTTCAAATATTCGAAAAGAGAGAAAATAGAAAACGTAGACAAAGACAGACACAAGTTGAAAAGTCACAATGAACTATGCCAAGACTCTTGGAAAAGTAAAGCCAAAGATGCGCGTACCAAAGAAATTTGCGTCGACGCGATAAATGGGAAATATAAGTGGGACAAGGAAAATTCGGAGAAAGTTGATTTCGAGGATACGGAATCTTCCGTTTCTGAGATCTCCGGCGTTGTCGAAGACCAGAAGCCTATTGACAAATCGAAAACACCGTGCCGACATTTTTCCAAAAAAGTTTCCGATAACGAATGGACTACCACAGATTCTGACGGCGATGTAAACATCAAGAAGAATTAGTATGAGAGAAGAGTGTGTGTTTTCAAGACTTTGTTGAAAATTGCGCAAAAATAATGACCCAAATATGATATTTATTACAGATATTATTATTCCGACTATAGTAGCACAGTACTTTTTCACATCGAAATATATTTAACAATAAAATGTTTCATACTTGTCTCAGTTCTCTCCACAAATTTCTTTAATCATTATTGTCGGAGATGACTTGAAGAATTAGAGATCGATATTTCAAGTGTTTTACAAATAAAATACGTTGATCGATATATTATTTATCATCCAACTTGGATATGTCGAGTGGTATGTGATATTTATTTAATAAACGAACTATGTAAGATTAAGCGATCAAGTACTTACGTTCATCGATTCGATTTATATCTTACACGTATGTATATCTTAACTTATCAGATAAATTTCTTTTGATTTAATTAGGAGAAATCTATTCCCTATCTCTCTACGAAATATTAAAACAATCGCAGAAAACACTCAATGAAACAGTGTCTCGTGAATTGATCTAGGCTATTGAGCGAATTCACAAAGTCGTCGGAAATTGTCGTTCCGAATATTCGATATGGCTTACCTAAGTTTTCTGTTGGTATTGTGTTTGACTTGTCATCTCGCTCACGGCGTCGGTCTTCACGGATTTCATTTTCACGGTCTGGAAGAACCACGACCTTTGAGAAAATCCGATCGCGAAAATATAACCGAAGCATGGATCCAACAACCTGTTGATCATTTCAATCCTCGCGACAATCGCACTTGGTCGATGGTACGTTGTAGACGGGAGTTGGACGTGTAATTTTGAACGAGACAAATTTATGCATATTCGCATGTTATTTCGACGTAGCGTTACCTCGAAAACTCGAGGTATTTCAAGGAAAACGGACCGATTTTGATCATGATTGGAGGAGAATGGGCAATATCCAGAGGTTTCTTAGAAACTGGTTTGATGTACGAGCTAGCCTCCACTCACAACGCGATTATGTATTACACCGAGCATCGTTATTACGGTAAAAGTAAACCGACCAAGTAAGACGTTCCTTCTTAATCTAAATCTATGATTTTCCTTTTGTCATTTCATTCATTAATGTCCAAATGCTTTTAGAGATACCAGTTCGCAAAGTTTGCAATATTTAAGCGTGGACCAAGCACTGGCGGACTTGGCGCGTTTCATCGAGACGAAGAAAAGTACGGAAGGATTCGAGAACAGTACCGTGGTTGTTTTCGGTGGATCTTACTCTGGAAACGTGGCAACTTGGCTCAGACTAAAGTACCCTCATCTCGTTCAAGGTGCTCTGGCCAGCAGTGCTCCGATTTTCGCGAAAGCTGATTTCTACGGTATAATCTCTTTTGCAATTCAACGTAGTCCTCCTGTCGTTTCGCGATCAAAAGAGAGCTTCTTTTTCTAGAGTACTACGAGGTAGTGACCGAATCGCTGCGTAGATACAGTCAGAAATGCGTGGACAAGGTCAAAGCTGCGTTCGAGGCTGTCGAAAAGTTGCTCACTGCTAAAGATGGCCCGGAAAAATTGAAACAATATTTCAAGTAATTTGTCAGTTTTTCAGAAACACTCGCCGTGCATAATATTTTGCACTGTCGTTTAAATCACGCGACTGTTTCAGTTTGTGCGACGTGCCCGATGTAAATTCCTCCAACGATCGAGAACATTTTATGAATATTCTAGTAGAGGTATAGTTTGCAAATCCGTGTAGTTATACCTTGAAAAGGAGTATTGTTATTAATCATGAAAGTATGTTTTTAATCAGCAATTTGGTGGTACCGTTCAATACAACAAGGTGGAGAATGGTCGAACAATGATCGCCGCTTGCTGTGAAATCATGACCAATGAACAGTTGGGCAGTCCTCTTCAGAGATTGGTGCATTTCGTGTCAAATGGAAATAAATGTTTGCAGAATAATTACGAGAAGTTTGTGAAATTGTACAGAAACGAGACGTGGGACGCGCAACCTGACATAAGTACAGTTTCTCTTAACGATTGATAAGAAATGAAAGATATTTCGATCTTTTGCGAATCGAGTGTATAAATATACCAATATCTATACTTGTTCTTATCGTATCGATATTTCCAGTGAGACAATGGTTCTATCAGACTTGCACGGAATACGGTTATTATCAAACGACAAATTCAAACAAAACGAGCTTTGGATCCTCATTGTCGTTGCGTTATTTTACGGATATTTGCACAGACTTGTACGGAGAGTAGTACGTATTGCATCGAACAGATTGTATCGAATGGTACTGTGTAGAAGATTCAGTTTAGTTTACAGGAGGATTTATCTCTTGTTTTACAGTTACAACAACGAATTCTTGAATGTCAGAATTAAAAGAACAAACGTAATGTACGGCGGTTTACGGCCAGATTTGCGAAATGTCATTTTTACCAACGGAAACGTCGATCCGTGGCATGCTCTGTCCGTTCTCCAAGACTTAAATACACTTTCTCCCGCCATATTTATCAATGGTATTTAAACAAGATATCCTGTATCTTCATTTGTATCTTCATTGTTGTCATTACCGAAAAAAAACCGGAAAATTCGTTTGTCGTTTCTAGGATCGTCGCATTGTCGTGATTTGTACAGTGACTCAGACACGGATGTGGAAGATCTCATCCAAGCTAGAGCGAAAGTACGTAAAATTATTGGCGGCTGGATTTCTTCCTAAACTTGCGATCATCCTATTCGTCGTATCGGCAAATAAAGAAGAGCGACGTATGTATACATGCGTAAGAAAATATTTATTTTTCCCCTAATAGGGTTTTATTTACAAATAATTCGAATCAGATGACGTACAACTTACAATTATGCAACGCAAATGTGAGCTCTCGAAAGTTCCACTACAGCACGTATTACTTCATTCGAGCACGAAAGTGAATTGCGTCGATCGAGATCGAAATTTCACTACTTTTTCTTGTACATTTCTTTTTTTTTAAGTGATATCTTACATTAAGTTTCGACGTACTTATACTTATCCATAGAATGTGCAGCATTTGTTTATTATTTAAAGTGCAATAACGATAAAATCAAATTTCGATCAGTCGACTTCGAGCTTTCTAAAAGAGCCCGTGATACCGTACATGGTGGAATCGCTGGATCCAATGTCGGAGCAGCCGAAACCTTGTTTCAAGGCCGAGATCGCACCTTCACGCGCCTTCTCCGAATACAACTCCAAACACACTCTCATTTTATCGTGAGTCAACAGCGTCGGTCTCATCTCTATTAACTCTTTCCTCCACAGTTCTGCGTGAAAGTGAAATTACTTTAGCTCGCGCGAGATTATCGGGTTTCGTTCGTTCAAAGATAGCCAATTTGGTACGTCGAAAGCAGCATTTGTACTCACCGATCATTTCTTTCATAGGCATCGTGCCGCCGTACTCTTTGGGCAACATGCTCGTGTCCATTTTGTGATTGATAGCCTCTTCCAGGCTGGTGTAAATCCTGACGCGTTTCTTTATCTTTTCAGAGATCAGCGACATACCGAAATCGAGAGCAAATTTCAACGACGGATGAGTGTTGATTGCATGAACCTCCTTATGCCGCATGGGTATAGTTCGCTAAAATCATCGTTACGCTTGTATTCCAAATTTTTGGCATCGCGATGTAGATGTAAATCGCGTATCGAGTTAAACTCGACGAACTTGTTGGGGAGAAAAATTTATCAATTAATAAAACTTTGTCGAGGAAAAGAAACAAATTAGCTGCAGTCTTCTGCTCTTCTTTGAACATGTTGCAAACTGTTATTGAGATGTTCGTGAATCAGCAGCATCGTGCAAGCCGCTGAATATGGAAAATTGGTAAGGTTCATACCTCGCCGTTTTTCACGATACGGACAGCCTCCTTCGGCGTGAAAAGCGTCAAATGGGGGAAACTGACGCCAGCCCCGTCGGCGAAATGAACGAAACCCCGTACTTGATTCTCCTCGTCTTCCATCAGACACTCGTAAGTTATCGCGTGAATTCGACACATGTCCGCGTTCGTGTACTTGTGGGGATCGAAAACACCTAGAAGCGCGTAGTCCACGCGGATCAAACACAGAGTGAACATGTACATGCACAATTACCTACATAGTACATACATATATGCGTATAGAAGTCTGTTGGAAGAATTACAAATAAAATTCGAAAGATTAGATCGCTAGATTCGCTGTTTCCCGTTATCGTTTCAGACTACACGACCTGAAATTAATTTCATCGTCGTTGCAATCAACAGCGATACATATGTAACCTGTGTACGTTAAAGTTTTTCAGAAATTGAACACGCAATCAATATATTGGTAATTGTAATTGTTTAGATTTGTCAAGAAGATGAAAGATATTTGAGAGAGAAGAAAAAGAAATCTTGACAACGATTATTACACTGATATTTTCAGAAGTAATTGACGTTATACAGAGATATATAATCAAGTTTTGCAAGAGCAATGCTGAGATCGACACGTTCACCGTGTCAGCTGGACAACGTGACGCGATCGGCACGTATATTATATACGATTATTTAGGATATTTGTACGAACACTCGTGTGTTTCGCAAACGAAATACCACGAAATTTCACAATACGAAGGTTATTCGTCAGCATATACATACGTAAAATTGCAGGCACTGCAGGCAACAGAGAAATCGAACCAATCGATCGAACGTGTTAAAATTGAATTTACCTGGTCTGGCAATTATAACGCGGCGGCCTTTGATATCACGTCCGGGTGCAGCAAACAGATATCTACGGAAATTAGCAAATTACACGATCGTCACGTCTTCACATATTCTTATCTTACCCCAAAGACAACAGCTCTTCCATCGTTGGTTCGGTGATGTCCAAATGATTAAAGGCAAAGTGATAAACTTGACGCAGCAGCAGATATCTTTCGATCGCCTCTTCCGCCATTGGGACGTTGAACTTTTTGCATCTTAAGAACCTCAATAAGAACTGCGCATCTGTCGAAGGAGATCTCGTGTCAGCATCATCGATAATAAACATTCTTTACGCGCGTGACTGCATGAACGAATTATCTTTGAAAACGAAGAAATAATTCTCTCACCGAGGCGACAGTTTTGAATACGCGGATTCAGTTTTATCCAGTTACGTATTTGCTCGAGAGCTTGGTCTCTCGTGTTTTTGTCCTCTCTGAGCTCCTCCTTGGCTAGTTTCTGCGTTTCCTTCGAAAGGGAGCATTCGTAGTTATCTCCCTCGGTTACCCATTCGATCGCTCCCATCTTGCCACTTTAATTTATATCCAACGATACAAAGGCAGCTTTCGACTTTTCCCCACTTGTCCAAAATACAACAGACCGATGGAAATTCTAAAAAAAAAAAAAAATCGTTCGTTTCTCTCGCTACCAACGATCAACTTACTTTGATCTTCGTTTTGTCAACCGCGTGTATAAATTGTCGCAGCTTCAACTAATACGATATTTAAAGCAAGTATCCCATCCGGTCTTTTTTACTCAAACAAGGTCAAATTTCCTCTCGAGCATCGAGACTGCACTCTCTTTAACGAACCGCTGACATAGTTTTCACCGATGTCGTTCAAAGTCACCGAATGCGAACGAAAGTTACGTAGGAAGAAACACGCTCGAAATATCTTCCCCCTTGTAACACAACGTTACGTTGTTTTATGATTTCGTAAGAACCGACGTTGGTGAGTTGATGGTGATTTTGTGACATAACAATTTCGTCGTTTAGTGATATAATGCCGTCGAATACCGCCAACTATTACGTGTATCCGTGTGATAGTAATGCGTGCCGTATTGTGAGTAAGTGACTTGTTTTGCAACCACTTTCTCCAGTTACGTAATCATGCGCCAGGTCGCGCGCCCATCATCTTTGTTCCTCGATCTTGTACGAACGTCCAAGACTAACGTCGTCTACATAACATTTCGCTATCTCTTTAAGTTAAATAATCCCCTCGGTCTGTTCCCTTTCCAACGATCAACTCTGCCGATTTCGATTCAGTTCGATACTTCAAAGCTCAGGTAGATTCTTATTCGATCATTTATCGTTTTTCCTCTTACGTTTTTTTGCGTTTCTTCGCTTTTCTGCTCGTTCGACGAACAAGAGTTTTGAATTTCGTTGAGAAACGAAGCAGCGACAATGATATGCAGTGTTTTGGTCTCTGTTACAGTTGGAAAGAGGCAAAGGAGCAAGTTGTTTGAATTTTCCAAAACGCGAGATTTTTGCTCAGTACATGTTATAACAGCCATTTGTCACAGGAAAATTCTAACTTTCAAGATAGATTTACAGATTTACAGCAAATGGTTTTCTTCATCAGCCTTTATTAGTATTGAGCTCTATTAATATTACGAGCGTAATGCTAATGGGGTTATCGAGCAACCAGCGAAATAAACTACGTAACACTATCTTCCGCGTAGAAAGTTCCACTTATGTTATTACCTCTCAAGTTCTTTTTTCGACATCGACTACCGTTCACCCCATAGGTGGTAATCTAAGTATTCTCGCTAGGAAGTATCACGTCAATCGGATCAACCCTTTTCTTTTTTCTTTCATTCTCTCTCCCCAAAATTACGTATTTGCTTCTCTTCAGATAGCTAGATCAGTGGTTCCCAACTTTCCTTTTGGCCATGCTCCACTTAAGCAATTCTAAAATCCTAATTACTTCTGTGACACGTAACTCTCATTATTCAAAAAGTGAACTTTTGGAGGAAGCCTAAAAAGTCATCGACTTCGAGGTCCAAACGAGACCTTCCAAAGAACGTGACATCCGTGAAAGAAAAAAATTAGAAAGTGAAATTTTCACTTAAAGAAATGCAAAAAATTCTTTCTCATTCGCGAATTGCCACATTGGGAACCACGAGCAAGTATCAAAAACTAGAGAGAATAAATCTCATCGAATACTTCGTATCAAACAGTACCTGTATCGATTCCAAAAACACCAAATTTAAACAGTTTGCGTAATCGAATGCGAAACAAAAGAATCATCAACTCGAATGAAATATGCGTACATTGCATTACGTTGTATACGTCACCACATGCGCCAATTAAATACTGTTTCGAACATTAATTCGATTTGATTGACTGTCATTTCCAGTTATCGATCAAAATTCAATGACACCCTTAAACGTTCAAAAATTTATTCTATGCCCCTGGCCTTTAAGTTTCTGACCTCTGAGAACAAGGCCAGTCTAAGTACAATCGCATATGTAGGTACTTAAAATTCATCCGACATCGGTTCAGCCAAGTACATCGAGAAAAACGATTTAAACGCCTTGTAACGTGATTGAAATAACAATTGGTGAATTATCATACAAACAGGAAGGTTCATCCGAAGGTTCATCCGAAACAAATAGGTATTACAGTATGTAAATACTACTAAAGGAATTGGAATAAACCAAGAAAGTTTATATTTTGCCAAGACAAATTGATTAAAATTTGGTAAAATTGGCTAATATCAAATTTAAACATCACGATACAATCGACACGTGTCATTTGTTCGAAGATTTTTATTATCCTCGATGAGAAATGTATCAATTTTTGAAAATTATAACATCGAGCTGAACTTTGTTCAATTTTTCAGGATTTCTTCAAAATTTGATTCTTAAGAAACAAGCTCCGTTAATGTAAGAAATAAATTTTTAACGAAAAAAACTTGGTATCAATTTACTAAATAAACAAAAAGACGTAACATACCCCGATTCGTAGTCGCGCGGGTGAACACCTGGAGGAAACTGTCTCCTCTTGGCCGCCGACCGCTCTTTTATAATTTCCAGTTACACCTTTCTTCTAGCTCCGCCTTCGATACTGGTGCAGAAGTTGATATGTACCTACAGACTCAAAACAGAGGAACACAAAGTCCCTTTCAGGGACAAATCGTGTCTTCTTGATTCTAGATGAGTCATTCAAACGATTTGTCAAACAGAAGAAGATACCGCAGTTGCGTGATTTTGCGGTCAACTATACGCACCGAATACCGTGGTTCACCTAATTGTACGTCTTTTATAGAAACACAGGTGTCGTCGTTCGCTTAAACGATGCACGATAGCAGTTAATTTCGTAACAACTCTTCCTTTTCCTACTCTTTTACAATTCTTACAAAATCTTCCAAAAATTGTACTCTCGTTCAGAAATGGGACTACTGTTACAATCTGTATGTTAGAATTTGGCGATTTATTAACAATAACTAGCTTATCAAATCAACTGTACTCAGTCGAAAGAAATTAATTATATCATTCTCTCTTTTCATTATTTTTAAATTCAACTAATGTTAGCTCGCCGCATTGGCAAGATGAACACGATGATGCCATGTAACGTTTCAAGTAAAAATTGTAAAAAAAAAATGTATAATCATATCGTATTTTCTAATCACCGCTGCATATCGACGCAACTGTTCCTATCTTACATCATCTGTCTATACGTAACAAGTAATTAGAAAATTTCTTTTTTGCTAGTCTCGATCTCGAATCTTACGGTAATCTTTTTTGGCATTTATTGCCAAAAAACAAGAACACCGAATTCGACGCTATGACGCATGTTAATGTTACGTACTAGCGCACGAATGATACGCTTAAACTTGAAAGGATTAATTTATACTTCCCAAAAGTTTTTAAATATGATACGTAAATTATAATACGTTATCCAAATTAATAAAAATTAATAAATTAAAAAAGACTATTTATAAAAGAGATAATAAAGACAAGAAAGCAAATATTGCGAGTTACATAGATTGTTACGGTTTTGCATAACAGTACTGATCCTACTGACATAAGTATACGTAACAGTTGCTTCCATGTTATTTTCCTATCAACTTCTCGTACGTAATAGCTCGAGTATTTGCCATTAAAAAGTGAAACATTACGCTCAAGTGTTCTGACGTAGACATAACATTTTATGGGATAGTACACGCGCCACACAGAGTACCGATCTCTGAAAGAGAATCCAAGCATTGTCTGCTTAATCGTGAAGTAATTTTCCTACGAAATTAAAGGAATGTGTAAATTATTAAAAAACAAAATTAATAAAAAAATCAGAAATTTATTAAAATTCTCAATGTTTTGAATTTCTCTCTGGTATTCAAACAAATTTGTTTGTGTAATATGTAATATTTATTCTATAATTTGTATAATTTCTAATATTGTCGTTTTTTTTTTTTTATAAATTTAGATATTCCATAAATAGTACGTTTCGTAACTACATTAATTAAAACATAAATATAATAGTACTACACTTTGTATACAAAATTTTTGTTGACAAAACTGTAAAAAAAGTTAGTTGGCTTAACGTGGTTTGTTAATAATTGGATTAAAGGTAATATTTGTAATATTCCAGCTTATTTTTGCTATTACTCTGAGGCTAAAATTAGATTTATAATGATACACTTTTGAAACATGATACCTTTGTACAGAATCTATTACACTGATTTTAAATATTTAATTAATGTTACCATCTCAGTCTTTAAAATTTTCAGCGCTTAAAAGAAAGAGGAACATATATTTTAAAAGTGCGCAATCAAATCTTCAGTATCTACCAATAACTTGTACCTTAGCATAGGCCCCTTTGCAGCCACTGGCAGAAAGTAATAAATTTTGTTTGATTTCATTTATCTGATTCGACGTAAGTGTCAAATTGCTAATTGTTGCCGCTTCTATTATGCACGTTTGCAATGTTTTTTCATTCAAAGGCTGATAAGGAACAATTAAGCTATCAACTTTTTTATCAGCCAATGCTTCATTAATTGAATTTATACTTTGTACAAAATTTATTGTTCTTTCTAAATTATTATTCACCTCTTGTATATTGAAAATTGCTATTACAGTGATACATTTATCTTTTTTTTTATTTAACACATCTATTATATTAGAAAAAATATCTAAATTCTTTATTTTTAAATTTTCCATAATGATTAATTGATACGAATCAAATAAACTTAACAAGTTTCCATTGGTAGAATAGGGGAACAATGTATCGTATATAAAAATTTCTTTTTTTAGAGGAAAATGTTTTGCTATAATATCGGCAGTGTAAGATTTTCCAACACCTGTCCCACCTATAAGGCACAGAACTTTTAAATAGGAAACATCTTGATTTATATGACGAATAATGTTAGAAATTGCATTTTCCTGTCCATGTATCTTCTGCTGTAATTCTTGAGTAGCATTTGAAAAAAACATTGCACGATTACAAACAGTAGGTATATTCAAATTTAGAAACATTGCAAGTATTACTGTGGCTATTGGAAATAAACATAATATTGAGCAACTGTAACAACACATATTTCTTTTCTTTTTTGGTGAAATCTTGTTTTTTAATACCAATGGTCTGAATTTATTTTTTATTTCCTGATACGTCTTTTGATTCACGACCTTTGCGTCACTGCTTGCCTTAGCTGTAGTCGTTGTTTCCTTAAGGTTTTTGAATTGTACAGAGGACAAATAATCAACTTCATTTATCGCATTCGCATTTGCTGCAGAGCAATGCAATTCAGATTCATTTGTAGGATTTACATTTTCAGTTTCATCAGGTAGTATCTCACTAAATGGTTTGTTCGGTACAAATTTTGGTGCTTGTAATATATTGCTACTTTTGCAAAACTGTTTATTGTGCGACGTAAACGAATCAAAATAAGATTCGGTTGTTGTCTGATATTTGTTAGAAATTTTATTGTCAATTTGCACACTTTCCAATGTCATTTGTCTGAAATTAGGAAAAATATTCATTATTTGCGTCGCATTTGCATTAGCACGAAATCTCCTAGTTTTTACCTTGAAATTGCATGCTCGTTCAAAATTTGCTCGCAACTGTATTGTCTAACCAAGTTAGGCTGAGTTTCACGCTGACAAATCTGGTTTACACAGATTCGTTGAGAAGATGGCGTTTCGGAATAGTTAATAGTCTCCGTTATTTTCCAATCGTCAGTGTCCGAATCTAACAATTTCAACGATGCAAATTTTTTTTCCATACCAATATTCTGTAGCTATAATTCTCAAAGCTATATATACAATGTAGGTGACAATCAAACATAACCTCAAATTCAAAATATTCTCTTCAAACAAACGTGAACATCATTTATGAATTTTCCGTTTTGAAATTGTTTATTTCGTTGATTAGCTTAAATCAACCTTTTAAGTCAACATTTTAAGAAACGAATCACATAGAAATCACAATTATTATTATTGTGATAAAAACGTTAAAAAAGAAAATAATATCTGTACTTAAATTTAAATAATACAATCGACACATACACACATACATACACACACACATATATACATATGCGTCAATATATGTTACATTTTTTATTGTATGTAGCAAGAGAATATTATTCTTTCTATAAAGAGCAATAAAGAAGTTTTAAAAATTGCGCCTAGTTCAATTCGTCCGTTCCGTCCACCATCGATGACATTCCCATTCCTCGTGTTCAAGCTCAGTTTCTGCTCGTGTATCGATGAGTGAAGATTGTACGTTTTAAATACAATTATTTTGTATTTCCGTGATGTGACACTTCCCTGGTGAAAACTAGCAAAGATGCAATTGACACAATTAGTGATACGATGTCTTTGGACTGTGTCAATATTTGTGTTAGCAGCGGGCAGAATTCACAAACTCCAAATACGGGTTAGTTGAAGGAATCTTCGGCAATAACGCGTGTATATCTATGTACCGATTATTTTATCAGAATTCCTTTGTTACGTCAATCGCTGTTTGACCGGTTACGGGCATCAACTGCGTTACCGAGTTCGTACGTGCATGCTACGCGATGATCACATTAAACTGAGAAAAAAATTATAAATGTATTATGTAAACGAACGACATATTGTAACGTCGTACTTACATTTAAACTTAAGACCGTGATTGCCCAAACGTTTGCAAGCACGGTAAACAATGTAGAAGATTGCCGCAAGGACCACTGATATAGAAAAAAAAATTGCAGGAT
This sequence comes from Melipona bicolor, assembly GCA_030673865.1. Classification (NCBI taxonomy): domain Eukaryota; kingdom Metazoa; phylum Arthropoda; class Insecta; order Hymenoptera; family Apidae; genus Melipona; species Melipona bicolor. The sequence goes on along the minus strand of JAHYIQ010000042.1, from coordinate 432,312 downwards.
ATAGGTTATAGCCAGTTACGCTCGTTGGACAAACTTCTTTCTCATCGACTGATCGGTTCTTTCTTGTCGGTTATAGAACACTTTGTTGTGCTTATACTTCGAACGTTATGCTCTTGCATGTTACAGAAAGATGTAAGGCGGTACATTGCGCTTAGTACCTTCGGTTTTTACAAGGGAGGTACTCTCGATGTGAACCTGACGAATTTCAAGGCTGACCCGTTCGACGAAAACGCTGTGGTGAGTAATAATCATCGTGAATATATTCGCGCAAAGTTACGCGTCGCCCATTCATAGACACCTGTTTCCATTTCTTCGTCATTCCCATCGCTGTGTTACGCTACATGTCAGGAAACTATTGCGTGTTCGAAACCATTGCGGAATACTTGGCTCTCAACGCTTCGCGTTTGTAACTATCAATAAAAACGTGCGCGCGTACGATACCCACTTTTCAATTGATTAATCAGCTGGGATATCTCGGCGGAATAGAATAGGGTTATGTATATCGGATGTTGTGTCGGAAGCGCAACTGTCGCCGCACGTTTCAATACCAGGGGGTAGCTGAAGTCAGGCAACAAAGAGCGAATGTTCGCAACAAGTCTTTTCATAAGAATTTATTTTTTAAGTCCAGCAAAGTCCAATTGTTTAACGCACTTGGGTTTGCTGCAATTTTTCTGGTTACATGTTACTATGTACGCAATATTTAACGCGACTCAGCGTTTATTAGCATTTTTTCAATCTGTTTTACAAATTCTCCCTCGTTACCGTTCAGTTTTTCATTTTTTATCATTGACTATACATATTTCGCGTCTCGAACAAAATGCGTTACTCAAATGCTTGTTATTGTCTGTATGTTGTATTACAAAGTAAGTTGACGAAACAGTGAATTTAATTGATTAATTTCAGAGAACGATTCTCCCAATTATATATTTAAAAAATTGTTCAAGACGTTCAAATTGTTACTTGTTCAAAATGTTTTCTTTTTTTTTTTTAAGTCCGAAGACCCATTTTTTCTCGTATAATTGCGTGCTCTATATTTTATTGCGGTTTAGTTTGGATTCAGTTTGGATCGAACCCTAAGCGATGCGATGAATCCATATTTAGACAGTCACCAAGAGAGATGCGTACTCCAAGACATTTCGAGCATCAAGCCCGATTTCGAGCAAAGAAATGACAGTGCGGTGATATATTTTATAATGGACTTGAAGAACAACTTGTAAGTATATCGACGTCCTGCTGCGGAAGTGCATCTTGCCTTGGAAATTCAACGACCACGAATAAATACGAGTAAACGTGTTACAGGTTGAGAGTAAACTGTAGCCGAAATGTGGGCACTGTACATATCTACAAAGATTCCAGCAAAGTGTTAGTATTTCACGAGAAAAGAGATTCCTTTCCAACTAGGTTCAGTGATACCGTTCTTTTCCCACGGAGGAAACGGTACACCTCGTACGACGGTGAGTTACACTTTTCTTCAAAACTTTATCTTAATTTTACGACAGTACAATGATATGACCGGTATCGTGTTTCCGTGATGATAAAGTCCTTATAACAGTTGTAATTATCGAGTACTTTGTCAATTTTACTCTAATTGAAAACTAGATATCAGTTACATTTAACTTTGGTTTTAGAAACCTATGTTGTTATAAAAGATGAACAAGAATTTAATACGTTTGTCAGGTGTAATGCGCTCTTAATTTTGGCAAGCATTCAAACTGCGAGAAGTGGTTGCAGTAAAGATCTCGCTGAATGAATAAAGTGGATACATCGTAATAAATTTTCGCAAATTCCTGAAGTCTACCAATTTGCATTTTTTATTCCAATAGATAAATATCTGTTTAATTTCAATTACAAATCACGCATGATAATCTGATGTTTATTTAAAGATTTTAGGCCAAGAGGCCTGAACGTTACGTTAGTAAAGCAAAAGATTTTCATTCTTTCGTAATTTTCCACAACGTTAACGATTTATCAATGCTAGTTGAAATAGTACGTTAAAATTAAACATCGCTGTACTCACGAGCTATTTTTGACGCGGTTTGTTCCTAATATTAGAAGCTCGATTCAATCACAACACTGACATAAACTAACAGGTGGGAAGTAAGAAGTTGGCATGAATTACATTGATCACAACCTTTGAATATGTGCTCGTTGATATTTCTTGTACAAGGAGATTTATATTGATACACTTACAATTTGCTAGCTTTTGTACTTACAAGAATCAAAGGCTACGCTATTCCGATATAATCTGTAATTAACGTGAATCAAATAAGATCTGTCAATTAACCGTCTTTTTTATTCTTATTTATATACACCCATAAATTATCTTGATAGTGGCACGCGTTCATTGGCACCCGCTCACAGATTCCGCATACCATTGTATTATACGTGCTGGACTACGTTGTTAACTGCGAATCGTCGGACATTTCCATTCAGTCCGACCGATCTACGACATTGAACTTTGCATATCTGTCTTATTTGACACTTAATGTATTTGTTTAATCGATTGTTCGACGACAATAGCGAAATGTAAGAACGCTGCGCGCATAACGTTTCAGCGTGACGTTATCGATTCCAGTATTAATACAAGAGGTTTGCAATTGTAGGAATTTAGATCTGAAATTGAAATACTGCATTCCCGGCAGTTCGAATCGAAAACGATTTGTATGACTGCAAAACTAAAAACGAATATGATCGATATCGTATGGAATGTGGACCCTGAAACGACATCGGTGATCGAACAGCACCAAGTTGAGAGTCGCTATAATTAACGTGACTCGTCCTCAATCTTATAAATAACTCGAAACTCAAGTATTTTTAAAGGTTTGGTTAGGTAACTATCTTCTAGAGTAGTGCATTTCATGCCAATAAATATTTCAACGGAATTGTACCAAAATTCACCGGCCAATATTCGGTTAAATCATTTTATTAATGGATATCAAGGAAAAACGATGAAACGTTTCGTACGTTCTCCCCACATTCTAGTATCTGAAAATATTACGTGCATACTTAACAATGATAGTGCCAATTTCCACAGGTATCGAGAGAACTGTTATCGAAGATGAATTTGAATCGAGGTGGGAAAGTAGCGTTTGTTCTCGTCTAAAGTTACCGATGACCGTGCAAACCATAAGAGGGGAAAAATATTACAATACTAGCTTTGCCATGTACGTTGCTAGCGAAGAAGAAGAAGGTCTTTATAATCTTTATTTCCATAATTGCCCAAATTACAAGTACGATTCGCAAGTTGCGTTGGATTTCACGGTAAGGCGTCTGTTTCTTAACTGTTTCAATTTAAAAAAAAAAAAAAAAAATACTATGTTTGCACTGCGATAAAAAACGAGGTATAATTTACAGATACAAATATCGGAAATCAACAACGGAAATTTCCTCAGCGCAGGTGAAATGCCTTTACCAATTCTATATTTTGTCATGTCGCTTCTGTTCTTTCTGTCGGGTTGCTTTTGGGTGTTTATCCTCAAGAGGAGCAAGTAAGACTTTGATATTTTTGAGCAGCATAGCTTCTCCTCTTTGAAACTCACGGTTCAATCTTTCTTTAGGCACCCTGTTTTCAAAATTCATTATCTAATGGCTGTTTTGGTACACTTGAAGGCCATGTCGTTATTCTTCCATGGAATTAATTATCACTTTATTCAAACGAAGGGAGAACACGTTGCTGCATGGGCAATTTTGTATTATATCACACATTTACTCAAAGGAGCCGTACTTTTTATTACCATCGTATTAATTGGCACTGGATGGACGTTTATTAAACACATTTTAGCTGACAAAGATAAGAAGCTCTTTATGATCGCGATACCGTTGCAAGTTTGTATATTTGTATAGAGAAAGAGATAAGGAAAGGGAATTGATACGTGGTATGATATATCGTCATTTGTCAGGTATTGGCAAACGTAGCAGAAATAATAATCGAAGAGAGCGAGGAAGGAGATATCGAGTATAAAACTTGGCGAGACGTTTTTATTCTCGTGGACTTGCTTTGTTGCGGTGCTATTATATTTCCGGTTGTTTGGAGTATCAAACACGTGGAAGAAGCTGCACACATAGATGGCAAAGCAGCCATTAACTTACGCAAGCTCAAGCTTTTTAAGCATTTCTACATTATGATATTTTCTTATATTTACTTTACAAGAATCATAGTGTACTTACTTAAGGTATGGCCTGTGTCATGTTACAATTGCCGCTCTCTATTTGAGGACTTAGGACTTTACCTTTCATATTCCATTTTACAGATTACAGTACCTTTTCAATACGAATGGTTAGATGAAATGTTTCGAGAAATGTCCACGTACATCTTTTTTGTTCTTACTGGGTATAAGTTCCGAGCAGCAGCCGCAAATCCATATTTCACGTTGACCAACGACGAAACGACTCATGCCGACGAAGATGACGAGATGGATGTCGTGTGAGTATCTACGTATTTGACACTGTTCTCTCTCTCTAAAAAAATCTCTCATTATCATATCGAAGAACGCATTTCCATTCGTTAGTTTCAAGCATTTTTGATACTCCATTAACTATTTTATACTCTTGCCAGTTCTAATGTGACGATCTCAGTCTTTTTTCCAGTGTTTCCGGAGGTAGCGGCATCACGGAAGGTCTCAGTAAAGTTAGCAAAGTGCCGAAAGTTCTGAGGCCAGTTACATCGGATGTTCCATCCACTCAGGAGGAAAGAGACTGTTTATTTAACAAGACAGAATCTTCTCACGAATATGACTGAACGACGTAGAAATTGGTCGTAATCTAACGATTCAGTATGAACGAATAAAAGATTCATTTCCTGTTTGGTGATATATTTCGAAACAGTGCCAGCAGTCAAGAGTACCATCTAGCGTGAACAACATTTGAAAACTGTCGAACCAAGGCAGAAGTACATAGTTAAAGGTAGCGTCAAAACTTATCGTTTAGATTTGTTTTGTACATTTTTTTTTTTGTACAGCAAAAGAACTGACACTTTATTTACCAAATGGTCACATATTGTGTTCCTTTCTTAATCTTGCGAGACAAATTTTTTTGAACTCATTTTAATTTGGTAATTTTACGTGAAAACAGTTTCTTTGGACACCAGATATGCAATATTTTCGACTTTTTTGATTCATTTGATTGGCAATAGATTTTCTTACACGATTATAACATATAATATTCTCTGCTTCCCAAAACGTAACTTTGGATCAGACTTCGAAATTTAACGTAATTTATAATTACTAATAGAGAATTGCTAATAGATATCGGTCAGAGTTAATCTAGACGGTTTTAAATGTTTAATGTTTTGGATACGCAATATGATGTGATTATACGTTTAGAATCATACTTGAATGCAAGCTCAATGAGAGTAAATTCGTGTTTTGATATGCATCTTGCTGTAGTTGATTTTTCTTAGGCATTTAGCGAAACGGAGAAACATTTCCATTTGTGTTTCCCATGACAAACTTAGTTTTCGTCGATTCGAAGGAGTCGCGCTTCGGCGCTTTAGCAATCTTGTGATAATCGATGCACCAAATTCGGTGTATTATAATCCATTTTTTGTAAAGCACTTAATAACCTTTTATATAGAAATAATTATCGTATCAAAAAAAAGAAAGATCATATGTTTTAAAACGTTTAATGTGTCCCGTTGCGAAGTACAGTGGTTATTATTACTATTATCTGTATAATTATCTGTATACTTATTGTTATGTCTGTTATAATTAGTATTTTATTGTATGTAATAAAAGGGACACGTAAAAAATGAAGTTGAAAAAAATAAAATGGATATTTTTATGAAATATCTCGTCTCCCTTGATACTGCATCTCTCCCTGTTATTACACAGTGGTTTAATTTAAATTATCTTTCCCTAACTAAGGCAAATACAAAATAATTTCTTCATTAATATATTGATATATTTCAGTTATAAAAAATAGACTTTGAAAAAACAAATCTATGGATTTTTTAAAATTCAGCGGTTTGTTTTTATGGTGCATTTCATGTTCCATTTCAAGCAGCGTACTAGCAGCGCAAGTGCCTTTTCTTTTGGTGAGATAACATTAATATATTTCAGTTGTAAAAATAGATTCTCTCGGTCGAAGTGAAATGGATAAATCGCTATGTTACGATCAGTTTGATCAGTTCATAAAAACACGAATAAATAAGCAGCCGTTAAGAAGATTGACATTTCAGTGATATTTATTACTATCGCTTGAACGATGATGCAAGACATTTAAAAAAATCTTCGATGCTTCATAGTATATTTTTAACAACGCGAACACATACACAATTGCTGGCGATGAATGTAATATCTTAATTATATAATTAAGCTTTGAGCAGCAGCAGCAACAACAACGTGGACCGTGACACGTAACAGAATATCGAGTACTCACGCGTGCATGGATGCGTGCAATATACACTAAGAGTAGAACACTGCAGTTGACGTGTAGCTCTTAATTATAACAAGGGACGCGTTAACTCCTATCATGTCGACCTTAAATTGAATAATAAATTGATTAATATTACCCACAGTCAGCAACACTAATGAATAAAAAGAACGAGTAGTTTTCTCGATGATGTTAGATTCTATCGTAACTTGTTTTTTTGTTTGCCATTGATTTTGATTATTTCGATCAAACGATCCTACGTACCAAAACTGCGTACCATTTTATTATTTAACGAATCACGTCCGTTTCTTGAACGTAGATAATCGATCTACGTATTTAACAGAAATAATCAATGGTGTTATACCGTGGTCGCATATAATTCAGATAACGATAGGTAGCTCGTTAAAAATGGCGATAACAAACGCGCTACTTAAGCGAACGATAATGAAATACGAGAAGTAATTATTCAGTTATACGAATACGATAATGACTGCAAGCTAGCTGAAGCGAAGAAAAGATTATTTCAAATAATATGACTTTTTCGAATAATCCTTTGTATCAAAAATATATTTATACGTCGATTTTTGAAAGAATGTGATTTCGACTTTTTTCTTATATTTTTAGTATAATTCGATCACACAATCTCGTGTTAATTGTTAATATTAGTAAAATCAAATTAAATATTAAATATTAGTGAAACATTTAGTTTTGTCTCGAATGCGACTTTTTATTAGTCTCGTGTTATTAGGACGATATTGAATCTCCGCGTGCGGGCAATAAATTGCTGAACGTATATACAGGGTGTTCCCGAGTTAAATCGCCAAACTAGATTTCTCGTGTTTAGATATTCCACGAAATATACTTATATATCTCTGCTTTGTCGAGCAAAGTATTCTGGAGCATGCGTCGTCGGAGCGTCTCGGCGCGCGGTGTTCTAGCATCCTGGCGTCCCGGCATCCAAGCGACGTTCCAACGAAATTCATCGCGGTACTCTTCAGTCTGCGTCGCGACGCGCTTCAAACGCCTTTTCATTCGTTTAGGTGATTTGAACGATCGTCACGAGACCGAAACCCCCCTGGCACGCGAGTCTCGACACGCGTTTTCTTTCTTTTTTTTTTGTTTTTTCCACCTGCAACCGTGTTGTTAACATTTCTCTGTGTGTAAAACGCGTTGTACTGTCAAAGGTACGTACGATATCACAAATATCAGATACCTCAATACGTTTGTTATAAGCGACAGTTGATTCACACGACGGAAATTCGCGACGAAAAATTATTGCGAATGACGATCAAGCGCAAGCTACGAATAGAAAGAATTCCACTTGCCGAGGGAATGTTAAAAATACAGAAGATGCATCGACGGCGAGCAACCGATAGTGTTGATCCACGTATCGGTCTCCTATCAATCTTAGCTCTCGCCGTGTGTATGTCAGACGGTGCAAACGCCCGAGCTCTAATACTTTCGATGGGAATTTCATTTTTTGCAAATATTTATCGCGTTTGAAATTATTTATCGATCGTGTTTGCTTTTAATATCGGTCAGTCGCTTTGATGGATTTATTTTGTATCATTGACGGCAATGAATTGATGATGGAACGAAAATAATACGCAGCTATTTTAGAGAAAACGGCACACGTTTTTTTCGTTCGTTTAATGATAAAATATAAGCCTCTCGGTAAAAGATTGACGTTAAATTAATTAGAAAGAAAAGAAAAAGAAACAGGAATGACTAGTTGTATAGAATAGAAGTGAATTGAGACGAGAGAAAGAAAATTGGCGCCATAAAGTTGCTATCGCGATGAGATGTTTCTAATCCTGTCTCTGCTACCGTTTTTTCTATTACATATGTGCAAAGACGAAAATATTCGCACGCTCGATGAAAAATTATGGATATTTTGAACTGTTTGAACAAAAATTTAAACAAAGTTTAAACAAAACCAAAGTTCAAAAAATTTTTAAATTTTAACAAAACTTTAAGTTTAAATGCTATAACAAAGTCGTACAACAATCAAGTTGGTCTTATTTTGAAGTGTGAAACCTCCACTTTACCAACCTCGAGTTCTTTTTTTCTGAAGATGTTTTTTCCATCGCGCGGCGGATGGAAAAACAAGGATGCTTTTCTCGTCGAAAACTGTAAAAATTTAAAGGTTCTTTGTAAAATTGAAAAATTTTTTTTCACCATAATTTTGAAGATCGAAGGCTTTTTTAATAGCTGTACGATCTTCTCTCGTCATTTTATTGAACATGAAGGAAATGCCATTTAATCCTAATATTCAGAGTTTGATAAAATGACGAAAAAAATATCGACAATTCAGCATGTTTTGAGAAAGGTTGTTGTAAAGAGGAGACTTCGATCTTCAAGACCGCTAGATAGATTTACACTATGAAAAAAAATTTTTTAATGTTTCCAGAGGCGTTTAAAAATTTTTACAATTTTCAAGAGCAAAAACTATCCTTGCTTCCCCACTTGTTCTATATGATGTAAAAACATCTTTGAAAAAACAACTAACGCAGAGTTGTCAAAGTGGTTGCTTCGTGTTTCAAAATGAAGCCAACTGGATTGTTATGCGACTTCTTTTATAAAGTTATTAACAGTTCAAAATATAGATGATCCTTCATTGAATGTGAGAACTCTTTCCACCTCTGTGTATGTACGTACGTACATTTGAAAGAACACGAGTCGCGTTTGCTGTTTCCGGACACGATTCTTCTCTAATTCCTCTCTAGTTCTTATTTCTGAGCTTCTCTGTCTTTCCGACCTTTCGAAGATAAAAGAAGTTCTGGAGAGCAAATGAGAGTAACGACTACGGAATTTCGATCGTGACATCCGAACTTTTGCACTCGAAATTAACCCTTTTGTTGATCCTAAATCCTAATATCCTAATTGCTCTTTCATACAGATCAAATTCACTTTGTGGGTGAAGTAATACAACATCGCTTTGTTATTTTTTATGATTGTAATTACTCGTGCGGTCACGCGAGCTAGCACTCGAAAGATGACCAATTTTATTAATACCTTGATTCGGCCGATACATTGTTCAATATTTTGGACGACTCTTCAAACTATGAACATTTAGTTGATGTTATTAATCATTCTGTTGTAATTATCACTCCTACAGATTGTCATAATTATACATGAACATGATTCTCATGTTATATGAATACAAATTATATAATGAATATAATAAACTATCGTGAATATAAAATTATATCATTATAGACGAATCCACATACGTGTATATAAATACTTTTAATGTTAAATGAATATTTTATGTTAATTTTATACTAATAATAAAATTTTTGATTTTTACCACAATGATTTAAGAAAACAAATTTGTAGGAAAACTCGATTTACAAATGTGATCTATAAATTTAATTCGCAAAAAGATGAATATGATTTGTAAAATGATTAATCTATAATGAAAAAAGGCGTTCATGTGATCCGCAAAAGGGGATAATTTGAAGTGGAAAAACCTATCGTGTCGATTCTGTTTCTCTATTCGACGAAACGACATAATCTTGCAACGGCAACGTTATTACTTTATTACCGACGCGTTCCGATCCCATTTGGAATCCATTCACGAGCAACACGCCCGAGAAAGAAAGAAAAAAAAACGGCGACGGGTTGCCGTCGAACTTAAATTAAAAATGTTGCACGCGCGCGACGTGCGCCGAATAAAGTCCAATCGAAACGAATCGAACCAGCCCTCTGGTCGTCAGCGTCCTTTGCTCGTCAGCGATATCACGGACATTATGGTTAATGTATGCATAACGCGTACACACGAGGAAACAACTTGACAGAACTCGATGCACGCTCGACCAACTTGCAAACGCATTGCTGAAAATGATTCGATGAAAGTTGTATACTGTATTTGCATAGAGAGAACAATTTACAATCTATTGTAGCTGGGCTTTCCGTAAAACCTTGGACTGAAGCATGGAACTTTCCCGAACACGTGCAACGAGCATCCGCCTTTTGTACCCCACCTTGGGCCCGCAATTTCTCGAGGCCGAAGGAAAGGGAACCGAGAGAGAGTTTCCGTGCTTTCCTTCGTCCTGCAAATTTAGAATTGGTTCGACTTCCAATCAACACGGATCATCTCTCGCGACACTAGACCAACCACCGAGGGGAAACCCCCTGATATCGCAGCGCACGAACAACACTTACAGTCCATTCACTACCAAAGATCTCGTCTCGCTACACACGCGCACGAACAGATAGGATAGATACGTTTTCGTTTCGATAAATTCCCAAGGAGAACAGGATCGGCATTAAGTTACGACTGTTGATTAGCAGAAACGAAATTTGTGGATGAAAGTCGTAAGAATTCGTTAGAGTTTCGGCAAGTTTCCACGAGTTCGATGCACGTGGCTACGAAGAAGCTGTAAACTTTCTTTCGGGAAGTTTGCACAGCGTGTCAATTTTTAGCGCCCAGGCGTTCGTATCGATCAAAGTTTTACAACGAACATTGGCAACACGTAGATATTTTTCATTCAGTGAAATTTTTAGGGAAAGGGTCGCCAATATCGCTCGAGGAGTTTATCATGAAAAGCGTTCTTTTCGAACTTTTCAACATGATATAATAATAATTAGGATAATAACTTAACCTAATTTAACGTGTGTGATCAATCGATGACAATCGATTATTTTATTTTATTTTCTCGAAGATTATTACACCACGTTGCATTCACCTTGCAGGGAGCTTTGTTTTTCCGTGGCTTGGTGTGCAATATCGCTAGCCAATAACGCTTTTTCTCAAACGCCATTCGGTTAACGATCGTTGAACGAAATCGACTCGAAGAAAAACATTAGCTAACACGAAGAAGAAATGAACTTTTATCGAAATGGAACGTGACGAAAAAACATATCGAGTACATGTCGAAATATACACATATGGACATTATTACGTGCTATGTGTGGTATTAGGTACATATATAGAGTGTTCCATTTGAAACGCTGATAAATGGCAAATAATTGCAAATAATGGTGAATATATCATAAATTGGGATATAATTGTTGTTTCTTTTATTGATATAAATAAAGTTGAGACGGAAATTATTTATGACTCCACCCAATATTTATAAACGTGAAAAGAAAAGAAGAGAAGAGAAGAGAGAAACGTGCTATATAATTAGTAGAGGCAAGATGGAGATACATAACAATATTTGTCATAGCAACAACAATTAATAGTAAACACCTACTTGCACCATTTAATACCACAACTACCGAAATGATTTATAATTTTATAATTTTTAAATAATATAATATAATTTTACAATTATACAAGTCCTTGGACTTCAATATGTCCAAGTGTTCAAGTGTTGATCAGAAGCGGGAATTTGAAACGGAGAGCGAGCGAATCAACGCTCTTTACTTTATTCGTTTTACTTTTCGGAAACTTTTGTCACTACGGCGGAAACGTGAATCGTTATCATATTTGTCTCTTGTTCTTTCTATTTTTTCTCGTCTTTTCCTCCGTTCCGTCCTCGGTTCCTTTTGGTTTCGTTTGGCTCTGTTTGTCGTTGTGTCACGGATCGTCTTTTTGTCCACGGAGCGAAAGCCACCCCGTGAGGCTTTTTCCACGATTGCTCGCCCCTTCTTTCTCTCTTTCATCCTACACGAAGAGATGAACGCGTCGACAGTCGCAACTATCGCGAGCAGAAAATATTCCACTGAACGAGAACATTGTCCGTCTGTTTCTAGGCGAGGAAACGTGAGAGGATGAACCAGAAAATGGCGGCGTACAAGTTGTCGAGAGGAACACGTTCGGATTCCTCGGTGAAATAAAGAAGAAAGAAGAATCGCGAGAGAACTGGCTAACACGCGAGTAGATTGCAGAACGCTGCAGATCGGCAATTACTTCCCGTAACGTAATCCATTAACGCGACCGTTGGCCGAAATCAATCGCCGAGTCAGCCTCGAAAAACGAGGGAGAACACCCTCGATGACACCCAAGTCACGATCCAGCCGGCTGATACGGCGGTGCGCGGCATGCTCGACGCGGTATCGATTTGCGAGATGTGAAATGAAATGAACTCGATCTCGTTCGGGAAACGGACAGATGCAAGTGGGAGAAACGTCGAGCGGAGCGCAAGATCGGGCACACACGATGAACGCGACGAGTGCGGAGAACCCGCGATTATGCCTGCCGGATGATCTCGAGGTGTTGGAGGATCCTCGGACGCCGTCCTTGAGACGAATCAGCTACGGCATCATTTTGCCTACCATCTGTTGCTTCGGGATCGTCGGCAACGTTTTGAACTTGCTGGTACTCACCAGGCGCAACATGCGTGGTACCGCTTACATCTACATGCGAGGTGAGTGGACCGTATACACGCGAATGATCGTATTTATGAGACACACTGTACAGGAGAAATCTACGTGCGACGTGATTTCCAATAATGAAATGTTTGAAACGGCTATGTGTAATTATCAGGTGGCTCGGGACAGGGCGAGTGCGTTACTCCGAGTAAGTTTCGAAAGGGAAGGCGAGAGGAAAAAGAGAGGAGAGGAGGGGAGAGCTGGAAATAAGATCATTAGCACAAACCGAGACGTCTCGCGATATCTCGATATATAAAGTTATTCCATGTTTATGTAATATTGGGAAGTTAATCTTGAAGTGAGCGATGCGAACCATCGTAACACAGCGAGAGCTCGACACTGTTAAACGCGAAACTGCTGCATAAATTATGCATAAATTTAAATTAAAAAGAGAGATATTGATATATAAATATATATTTAAATATAAAAATATTAAATAGTATATATACATAATATATATGTAATAAACATTATACATATATATATATTATATTTAAATATATCACTGTATTAATATATAATAATTTATACGTATAAATTAATTATATTTTATTTATAATAAAGTAGTATTTTTATTTTTGAAAGTAATAAAAAAAAATACTTGGCTTTACATTTTGTATAAGACACGAGACCAAGGATAACCGTGAGACTAGGATAATTCTCTCGAATAACCCGTAAACTGAATTCTCTCTAGATTCTACTAAATTTTAGAACTCTTGTTCGCGCGCGCGTTGACTTATATCAGTTGGATGCAATTTTCGTCATTACGTCCATTACGTAGACGAGTCGAGTTTCCTTCTCCGGTTTAAATTTCCACCCATCAACCTATTTGTTATGGAGCTGTGGTATCCACAATATCGTAGGTATTTCATATCCTCCAGGAATATTCGGCGATTTCCGGCGAGTATCCCTCGAGTGGCCTTCGAGACCACGCTGGTTTCCGGTCAGACATTAGTAGGAAATTGCAGGGCAATTCGATTTCGGTGTTTCCCTCGTTTCTTCGGCACTCTTATTCACGCTCGAACTCGCAAAGCATTCGTAGGACACTTTCCGATTCACAGATTTGTCGCAATTTCTTAATCGTCAGACGTCTGTTATTTGCCGAGTACCGTTTGGGAACATGATTTCGAGTACGAACTGATGAACAGTATATAGGATCTACGTACAGGGTGAAAAGAAAAGTTTGTCCGTGGCTATCATAGATGAATTCTACACTTTCGATTTGATGAAAATATATGTAAAGAACTTGTCACAAAATTGATCTTCACCTTGAATTTCAAGGTCAAAAAAATTTTTTTGCATTCTACTCATCACAAAGGTAAAGCGTTTCCAAGGAATCTAATAGTTCGCTTGAAGAATGGCAAAGAAGTTTCTTAATCGTTTAACACTGCGGACGCGTGCGTTCTAACAGCGACTTTATGATTCTGGATTAGGTTCCACTAACATTTGATTTATCATAGTTGTAGTATTAGTATGAGTCTAAATAATCAAATAATAGAACTAACATCAAATAGAACTAATAATCAAATGTTAACACTATTCGAACATTACATCCACGCGTCCAGAACCATAAAGTCGCTGTTAGAACGCACGCGTTGAATTTAAACAGCGTCCGTATGATAATATTTATGAAAATAAATCCTGTGTAGATCATCTTGAAAAGTTTTCTCAGAGTCATCGTACTTCTCTGGCAAGTAGAGGTCCATTTTTTATAAAATGGCTACAATGTGATCAAGACAAATTCAACGATTACTACGGTACCACGATCTTGAAATGAAGACAAAACAAATAACGTTGAAACGTGAAGAATGACCCGCTGTATTTATAACTTTCGCTACTGTTTCATTTTGAGAAAAGCTTCTATTACCTATTCTATTGCCTATCCATGCCTATTGCTTCATCCAATTCGACAACTCTTCTTCATCCACTTTCTTTCTTTCCCTGCTGAACGATTGCTCTGCGCGCGCTTTGTAACCGCGTTACTCTTATTACCCTCCCCTCTCGTTTCGCTATTTATCATCTTTTCTCTTTGGATCGATTCATTTTTCACACTTCGCTTGCCCTTTTTCTCGCCTTCTTTTCCTTTTCTTTCATTTGATCGATACATCGGTATCCACCGATGAGAACAATCTGCTTCGATCCGTCTTCTCATTGAGGCGAGTAAATCATCCGCTAAGCTTCGTCGACTGTAATTTATCGGCGAAGAGAACGAGAACGACATTTATTGGATCTGCTCGGATATCGTTCGTTTGGTAAATGAACGATTGCAATGTCGAATATGTATACAGGGTGTCTCGCAATTAGTGGTACAACTAACACCGACTAGGAGGTGATCCTACGTGGAAAAAAATGAGTCGAGAAGAAAGAATACAATTTTTTCATTAAAACCTTCATTAAAACGTTTTCGAGAGAATCAAGAATTTATCAAGCATACTCGAATTTAGCTAATTGTTAAACGTAACAAAAAAGAATAACTAACAGGTCATTCTACGCACGAAAATGAATAAAAAATGTAGAATAAAATTTTTTTGCACGAAGCTTCGTTTTCAAGAGAATCGAGACGCAACCGAGTAATCAGTTTATGCGGAATTTTTGACAGATTTGAGAAGAGAAAGATGAAAGGATGCAGCGACGGCGGGTTGCACGAGCTCGAAAGTCTATCGATATGCACGATGGGGAACACGTGGTAGGTGAGATCGAGGGATCAGGACGAGGTCGAACTGGAAGGACGTGTCTTTGAGCTGGGAAATATTGCGAATCCTAGGGTATTAGGGTGGAAGAATTTGTGCGTAAGAAAATGCAATTTGAGACGTGCTCGGAAACGACGAAAGCCACATATACATATCTGAAACAGACTGGCGTATGTACACGTGTACATATGTATATATCCAGACGGTATTATATTTTCGACGAATCTTTATCCGTCGTCCGACAGAATTTCCATTCGCCCTGCAAGAATTTACCTTATTCTTAGAAAAAAAAAACGTCTCTCAAAACTTCACTCTCGCTGCCAGTCGGCCATCCACCTTTTAAAATAACGAAGCCATCGGCCTTTTAAAAAATGATCGTCAATCGTTTTCCACGATTTGACTTTCAAAAGGATGGACTTCCTCTTTCAGAATTGCTTCCGTTTGGCATTTTTCGACGGCAACGTCAGTATCTCGTGGCGATCGAGCGAGTCATCGAGCGGAGTCGCGTGTCCGCGACAGGGGAAACTTTCGTGTCAGGAACAGAGAAGAGGAGACAATCCAGATCGGGAATAGATTCGGGTTTCACGCAAATTAGGCTGGTCTAGTGGTCTCGGTCATACGAAATAGTATAATTTTCAATTCCAATTCCGATTTCGGCTTCGACTCTTTGGACGATATATACCTATTCGTAGATAGACGAAGGACTAATCACGTCTATACTCTATAATTCAGTCATAGTTTGTCCTGTTTGAGATGGTACAGCTTGACGCATGATTAACGAATAATTTTCCGCGAGCATTGTTGCGATCACAACGCAAACAGAAAACGCGTTCTCGTCTCGAAGTATCGTTTTGACAATCTGTGGACGTGGATCATGGTATATTCTGTGTGATAATATACGGAATGATATCTCAATACACATACTAGGCGTAGTATGTACTTACATAGTCTGTTCACGTGGAAAGAAAACGGACGGAGACGCGCAAACAGACGGAGAAGACCGTGATACCATGGGCCGTTTTAACCAGAAGCAATGTTCATCTAGGCCATCAAGCGGAATTTGCATGATACCGAGGGGGACGATAGCGAAACGAAAAGCAGGAGGCGAGTGGAACGAAAAGGGCGGAGGCGGGGTGATTCCCTTGCCAGTTAAGTAGATTCAGTGGCCCCGATCTTAAGTTTCGTCCTCTTAGGTATCTTAGGATAACGAGAAGAACGTTTTCCCTCCTCTTCTTCCTTTTTTCCTCGATTCTTTTGTCAAACTTACTTCTTGCGGTTTCTCTACGCCTTTTACACATCCTCTGCAAACTACACATTTTTGCATTTTCGCTGTCGCATTTTGCACGCCGTTCGTTTCGCTCCAACATCGCATCGTTTGCGTCTCAAAGATGAAAATTCATGATTGCAATAATTACCGGCTCGACTGTTCGTTATCTGTACAAACGTTGCTCAAGTCGCGCGTTTCCGCCAAATCTCCAGCATCGTCTACGACACGGTAACACGGACTAACAAGTTCACGGTGAATTCCGGTTCGACTTCCGCCGGAATCTTCAATTCAAACTGTCTCAATCCGTCTCCCTCTGTCCCTCGACGAGTGTCCTCTCCGACACTCGATATACATATAACTACGACGATGTTGAATCCAATCGTCCCGGCTCTATTTCCTGAGAAACTTCCTTAGCCGTTCACGTACTCTTCTTCTCCTTCGACCACCGCTCCCCCCCTGTGTCCTTCCTGGCTTCCTGTTACGAGAAATTTCCTTCTCCGGTTTGCGAAGATCAGTCAGTCGGCCACTCGAAATCTTCTTTGTTTCTCATCTTTCGTCCAACGTTTCTCTTTTCTTATGTTTCTCTCTTGCTCTGTCTTGTCTTTCAATATTGTCTTTCGTTCGATCGAATCGAGATTTTTGACAAATATGTTGGCTGTACGCCAACCGGATGGCCATGATTTTTACCGCGCGATTCGTTTTTTTTTTTTTTTTTTTTTTTTGGTTTACTAAGGCGAGAAACCAAATTTTTGTTCAAATTTTGTCCAAATGGATGTTCAGAGGAAAAACTTGAGAATTCATGACTTTACAACGCTTAACTTTGCAAAATACGAAAAGTTCGATTTCGATGAAACTACGTTCAATCAACATGCAGCTTAATACCACGATTCTGTCGCGTGTTGTCTTATCCTAAAACCAATTAAAGTTCCATCACTTTCTGTAATATTTCTTTGTTCAAGTACTAATATACCTTAGGCACAGATTAATACCTCTCACATACTTGTAGCAGTATTAATCAATATTCTTTGTTATATATATGATATAACCTATATGCCAGTTTAAAGATACGCATACTTTATTCATAACTTAATCGTAAAGCTAAAACAAAAATATATCTTTCTCTAATTTCAGAAAATCCTAGTTAGCTGAAAATTTAATTTAACAAACTTGCTTTTATAGACTTTCATTAGCTTCATTCACTCAAATATCTAACAATAAGTGCGTATAACGAAGAAAGAGATGAATATTCTATGAAACGCGCTTGTATATAAACCGCTCAATATAAAGTAGGACATCAGATTTAAAATATTTGCGACACTAATTACGAGAATTCAGTGCAGTCGTAATTGGAGGATACTGACGACCTTTGTACAGTCTTTTTACCAGGAATATTTTTCCACTATGTCACTGGAAGAAGTATTTGGGCATTTTATAAACGCTACTGAGAAACGCGATTATTTATCATCTAACTGAAACGCTAATTGCTAAAGCTGATTCAGTAAATGCTATTACATCTATTTAAAAAAAAAAAAAGAACTGTTTCAATCGTTCGCGGTAACATAAATAGCGACGCCATTGAAATTTCAACAAACGTAAAAATTAATCCAACTTTAAATTTAAAATCCGATGGATGTACATTGAATTTAAGGATCGAAATGAAGAAATAATTTAAAATAAAAATATGATCATATTCAGAAAAGAAATGACATACTCACATGAGTACCTTCGTTGCCATAAATCAAACGTTGTCAAATTTGCGTCAAAGATTTTTTAATAGATTATCGTCAATTGCTACGATGAACACCAATTCTATCAAAGTTATCTTCATAATGAATCACCGATCTGTCGACAGAAACAAAACAGAAATGTATAAATCAAAACTCGAAAAAATAATTGAGATCGACGAGTAGCGAGAGACGGGAGATCAACGAAAGACGATAAAAATAGTTCGAAATATTATTCAATTTTGGTATAATAATGTTTGAAAAATAATTAAACGTACATTAGCGAAACAAAGGCAATAACGAAACGATGCTCGATGTGTTGCAACGCGACGCCACGCTTCCAAACACTGAAGTGACGTTTCCCGCCAGAATTTCGCCTAGCTGCTCTCTGATTGGCTGAGGCGGCGCGTCTACCCTTGCAAATCAACACGCGCGAAAAATTGAAATTCTATGTTCCGTAGAAGAGTCTTCTATTCCGCGAAATATAAAATCTTCATACCAGATAACCATAAAGAACGTTTTCTTTATACGAAAAATAAATATTTGTGTTTCAGTGAATATATATTATAAGATTCATTTTCAAAGAAAAATCTTGCACGATAAATATTTAATAGCTATAATTTGTGATCAATAATAAAACTTCTATAATAATAAATCTTTAACACTCAAAGTTATGAAATGTTTCGTTAATTTCTGACACAATGAGTAATATATTTATTCTACAAAAGAAAAGAAAAGAAAATTTGTTCATTGTATAAATTAAACTCAAATTATAGATATTAATCTATTCTATTTCCACTATGATTTAATTATAATTATGATCAAGGAAACCTTTACGAAATTAAAAGAGGAAACAAGCTTGAAACTAACGAATCAAAGAAATTTGTAGATTAACCCTGTAAACGCATGTTTGTTTCTTGATGGTAAACTACATCTAGCGGTGAGACTATGGTACTAATTAGAAACTACGTGTACAATACAAACAAGCAAATTTCTTCGTTTTTATTTCTTTCTTCGTCTTTTTCGACGAATGAAAATTCATAAAACTCATCAAGTACGTATGAAATAATTCTATACGTATATGATAATCGAAGCAATGTTAGTTTCTTTTTAAAATTTTTCTTACTATTTTGTTGCAGGTTATTCAACAGCGGCGCTCCTCGCGATTCTGTTTTGCATTCCTTTCGCTCTTAGAGTGTTTATTCACAAGGATACAGGCCGATGGAGCAATTGGACGCAAGCCTTCTACCATACTCATCTGGAACTTTTCTTAGGAAATGGCTGTTTGGGTATGAATTTGAAACGTTTAGAACATTTCTCGACACGCTCTCGATAAATTTGTAAAGAGAAGTACGTGTTTATCGGCGTTTGGAAACATCGATCGAGTTTTCTGCTTGCCGACAAAATATCTTTCGATGGTAAATGGGATGATATAAAGTTAGACGGGGGTGATTACGGATCAGTCTGTTGTTCCAGGAGTCGGAGTGATGATGCTGCTAGCACTGACGGTGGAACGTTACATTAGCGTTTGTCGACCTGGTGAGTATACTCGTCCGCTCTGTGGCCCCCCGCATTTAACGGTGGTGCTGATTCCTCTCGCAACTTTCCTGGTTTATCTGCCGAGTGCGTTTCGTGGAGAAGTAACTACCTGCCTCTTAACACCCGACGGCTCTGTTATTTACCAAAGGAGGGAGAATCAGTCGTATCTCGACTCGACGTTTTATCAGGTAATTAACACCATTGTTACAACTGCTGTAACGACTCGAGCTCGAGCTCGAGCAACACTTACACTTTCGAACTTGTCTCCAATCTCGATGTCCCTTCATCGACACTTTTTGTCCAGGTGTACAAGATAGTTTTGGAGATGGTTTTCAAAGTAGCGCCAACGATACTACTAGCTGGCTTCAATCTTCGAATAATGGTGGTCTATCGACGATCTTGCGAACGTCGCCGACGAATGACGTTGTCGAGAACAGTGAGCAACGACGAAGATCCGAGAACGTTCGCGGAAGAGAGAAGGCTCGTGCTTCTTCTAGGCAGTACCAGCATCTTGTTTCTCGTTTGCGTCAGCCCTATGGTAATTCTGAATGTCACTTTGAGGGAGAGCAATCTCAGTCACTATCCTTACCAGGTAATTGTTCCAGGCTAACCGTTCGCGGTTCCATCTACTGGCTCGGATGAACCGATCCCCATTTTTATGGCAATCCCAATCTTCCAGGTGTTTCGCGCTCTGGCCAATTTGCTAGAGGTAATCAATTACTCGATCACGTTCTACATCTACTGCATGTTCTCGGAAGATTTCCGAAACACCTTGGTCCGCACTCTGCAGTGGCCTTGGGGGAAAAGCAGCCACGGGGCAAGAGGACTTGCGATGAAACGATCCTCCGTACCGAGACCAACCACCACCATCACCACTACCACCACCACCACTACCACCACACCACCGACAACCGCTGTTGCGACTCCTGGTCATTTAGCGCGTGCCAGCGTTTAGTCTCTCCCTCTCCTCCTCCACCCTCCTCCCCTCTTTATCTCTCTTCCTATCTTGTTCGAGCCAAGGTCGTTCGAGAGAAGAGAGAAGCCGCCTGTAACCGAATTTCCCCAACCGCTGAACGAACAACGCGGTATATCAGTCTGCTTCCTCCGGTCTCGCTTTAACAAGCGTCCCGCGATATCATAACGCGATATCGGATATAATACCGGAACTCGTGCGACCGTCGCGATACATCGAATACAAATATTTGTACTTCGTGACTACTGACGATTTCGTGACTGTTACGAACTAATGCAACATCCAGTTATCGAAAAGGTTCACCGATTCTTCCAACTATAATCTAGTGTGATACATTTTTCTTTTTTCTTTTTTTTTTTCAGTGATTTATAGGCACACGTACTCTCTCGACGAACGATGCGTGAAAATTTCAACGACCAAAGAAGAAAAAAATCTCGGAAACTTTTCTTCGATCTATATCGCGAAACTAATCTAAAGTTTCGCTTTAATCGTTGTCACGATGTCAAACTTCTGCACTGTGAGAGCAGAGTGTAGAATAGAGAGCGGCCCATCAGCGACCGGGCGCAACTGTACTCGTAAGAAGAAAATGGATTTAATAAAGAGTATTTGCGAACCTTCCCAGAATATCGAAAACGCTGTTTTATCTTTAAACAGCGGACAGATCGATGTACCTCCTTATTTCGGCGACAGCTCGAATTAAACGCGCACGTCGGTTCCAGTGTTCCTCGATAGTTAGCAGTCAAAGGTCGAGTAAAGTTTCTCTTCTTTGCGCTCGCGTATTCCAATCGACAATTCACGACCTCTCTACGCGATTGAAATTCATTTCACGTTAGTCTTATATCGAAAGCATAACTCGAATGTACCTGCACCGTGCATAAAGTCGAGGCTTTCGAAGGATTTCAAAAAGGGTCGATAGAGTTGGTCCATTTTGAATTTCGAGTCTTGCTGATCGACACGATCTTTGCTCAGCAAAGAGCAAAGTGAATGAAAACGAGATCGAAATCAGTTGTAAGAAAAGGGCAATTTCACTGCCGGGTTTTCATTTTGTCTCTCGATTACAGGAAACAAAGAAAGAGTTAAAAACGAGTCATTGTTCCAACACGGTCAAGCGCGAAAAACTAGAACAAAGGTAAATACGCCCGTTACCACATATTCCTGGAATCGGAAGCACAGCGAGTAGCGCGAAATATTAGTCGATCAACGTGCCTTTCGATGGATCGATGGATTACTTCCCTCTAAATCGAAGAACAGAACAAAATAAAAGCTCTTAAAATTATGCGACATCATGTGGTCAGCCTACGCGAAAAAGCACCAATGACGCGTCCTTGTCGCAACGAAATGTTATTTCGAGCTAAATGCATCCTGTTTACCACGTAAATTCTCGTCGATTCAAACGTTTCGGGGCTCACCACCCACTTTCTATTTACTGTTTCGCTTCTAAAAATGCATCTCTCTTGCCACTCGTGTCGCAATTCGAACAAATAGAAGAAGGAAGGTCTCTCCGTTTGCTAGATTCGTTTTCAAGCATCTCGTTGAGATAGCCATCGTCGACAAGATCAATCGAATTTGGGTGACAAATCTACTTGAACTAAAATTTCGGTCTCGAGTCTTTCGGCGAGTATTTTCAGTAGATACTCGATACTCGACGATCCACGTGCCGCATCATGATGGAGCAAACCGTTCTTTTCAGAACCGTTTACGTCTTCGAACGAACAACCATCGATCACTCGGAAATTGTAAAAATTGCACGAGACGCGTGGGACGGAGTGATGCGCGCGGGGCAGCAGTCCGATCTCCTTCCCTCTCAATTCTTTCGTCTGCAGTCGATCAAATTCTGGTCGACTGAGAAACCGAAAGAGAGAGAGAGAGAGGAGAAAAGAGGAGAGAGGGAAAAGGGAGGAGAGAAGGAGAGAGTAAGAAAGGACGCGGTGCACCGTGTGGAGAAATTTTTGGAGGACGCGAGGTGGTAGCGAGCGGTAGCAGACAGGGTCATCCATGGTGGGGGTTGCTGTTTGGGTGGGCGTTGCTGGGTCGATACAGGGTGGCTTGGTCGTCGTTCGCGAGGAAAGCGCTACCGGGGCCGGCAACCAGTACTCCTTTTCTCTCTGTTTCTCATTTCCCTTTTCCGAAATTCGTTGTCCCCGTCCTCCCTCCCACGCGAAATCACGCGTAATTACCGATCACTTTTAGGTACGTCAGGTAACCTCGTTACAACCTCAAAGCGAATTAAATCGTCCAACGACGAGCGCGTTCCTCGCCAGCCACGTGTTCTCGTTTCGTGCAACGAAAAAGAAAGAGAGAGAGAGACAGCTTTATTCAGGAAAAGAGCTACCGTTCCATCGAGAGATCGATGATCTTTGACGATCGTCCCGACGTTTGAACGTCGCTGTACGAACGTTGACTCGCTGAAAGGAACTTTAAACGTTTATTTGGGATAGTTGCAGTAAATTGGGGGAGGAGGAGACGGAAAGCGGAAAAGTGGAAAGCACCCTCTGGCGTTACCTTATCGATATTCTCGAGCGGCGCGAAGCTTTCCAGCTTGTTTTCTAAATAACGCGACCAAATAACAGGACCGATCTTTCGACTTTCACTTAGCGTTCGAAACTCATTTTTCTTGTTCTCTTGTATATTTTAATTCTTATGCGAAAACGAAGGGAGGCACAGACATGAACTTTTCTTTTTTTTTTTTACAGTAGCAGTTTCATCGGTGCTCGAACAGAGGGTACGCGCCATCTTTCCTTTCATCGAGGATATCTCGTTGAAAACTCGTTAAAAAAAAATTCCGTGGAACGTGGTTGCCGCGGCGAGTCGACGTCGTTTGTACAGCGTTTCAAGAACTCTCGGTCGGCGCTTGAGACAAGCGCGCGCGGTGGTTACGAGCACGGTGTGCAACGCAAGCTTAAATGCAACGACACCAAAGACGCGCAATTTTCTACGGAGTGCCGTTCCACGTGTAACAATTATAATAACAATCCGAGAAAAGTTACGTGTCTTTTTTCTGCTCTCTCGTAATTTTCTCGATAATAAATATGTTTTTCACGCTGTCGCTGTAAATTCAATCGCCACGCGAGTCTTTTTCACGCAAATTTCCCTTTCCACGTTAACTTTGCCAGCCGCGTTTTCCCTTTAGAGACTCTCCCATCACTTACCCAACTAAGTCCAAATTTTTTTTATCTGAAACCGTGTTTACAAGCTTCCCAAGCTTCCACGTAGTCATTAAACACGTTAATAAATGATTAAATTCTTGAACTAAACTTTGATACTTGGATTTTTCGTAGATAGTGTGTACACGGATCATCAGATGGTACAGTTGCGATGTCATTTGCGAAAATTATTCCAAATAAAAAATTATATTCGACTGATCAAGAAGTCGTGCAAATGAAAGACGAAGTTTTCGCGAAAAGCAGTATATATATTCGTTTATTTCGTTCGACTTTGCATTTTTCAAGCAACTTTATGATTTCGAGTTCAAGAAAGTTCTTATTTTTTTCTACAAAAAACAGTTCCAAGAACTACTGCCATAGCTTAAAGGCTTCTTTCCATATCAGTTACATAATTTTTCAATTAGCCCTGTCTTTTTCTTTTTTTTTTTTTCGCAAGTAGTACAGCAAAATATGACGAAAACGTTCCTTTTTGATTTTCCATTTCGAAATCAACGCCAGGCAAACAGTTGTCAACTTGTTAACTCGAACAATCAGCTATCAGATTACAGAATGAATTTGTTTTAAAATGAAGTTAGTTACATTTTAAGGTACGTGAGAAGAAAATTACTTTCTGATTAACTCGGTTATATACTAAATTATTTCCACGTGGAAATCGAATCTTTTTATCACATGTGTCACGTGTAAAGGACGTTTGACGTTCGTTAAAAGGAGTTCGTTAGTAAACTGCCAACTATTGGTTTTCGTTATTTTCTCTGCACTTCAAGCAAGAAACAAATCCAACGAGAAATTGAATGAATTTTCACTCGCACCAAGATTTAACAGTAAAACTGTCGACGACTAAAGCGTAAAATTTCCACCAGAAACGTTAACGTAAACGAAACACAAAATTTTTATAATACAAACAAGCTTTTATTCATTCAAGCCTCCAAAAACACACTGTTTTATACCTAACAAAAATATACAACGATGGTCGTTGGTTCTAGTGTCAGAGATTTATAACGGCGATAAGAGAAACTTTGATAAGAGAAGCGTATTTTGTCTGGCGAGGATCGAACACGCTTCGTAATCACTCGTTGGAAAACGTGGCCTGACTCATCGGTAGCGATGCGTAAGTAGACCGAGGGTACCAGTTTCGCGGTAAACTATGCAAAACTGGAGTGCCTCTGACAGGCACGACGATCATTACGGATCGAATCGATGCAACGCAAAGGGGAACAGACGATCATTCCCCGTTACTAATGCATCGAAAGTAGGGAGTAATACCTATTACTGACAGGATGCACGAAGAACGCGAGTCTCTTCGTGTGTGTCGTGTCTCGTCGTCGGTCTTACAATCAGTCACCGACCGAAATAATTTTTATTTTTTTATCACTGAAAGTGATTTTAGATTTTAGAAAATCGTGCCTCTTCAGGTGCAACGCTAATGCAACGAAAATTAGCGATTGGTTGATTTGGGTCACGTGATTCGCAAGGGGGTGTGGGGTAGACCTCGTAGGAGGAGTGGCGTTGTCTGGTACTGAGCGATCGCGTCTGCAATTTGTTTTCTATCGATTCAAATGTTTGCATATCAATAAAATTTTATGACAAAAAAGTCGTCTGCATTTCCTAGTCAGAACAGCTGCTTCTGGGCCTTTCAGCGAGACGAATCGTATTGGGGTACAAGTCGTGCAGTTTTTTCCTTTCCATTCTCTGTACATTTTTACCACTTTTTCGCGAAAAAAAATGGACATCCGCGTACGCGAGGCGAAAGAAGTCGAAAGAAAGGGAAAATCAACGTTCTTTAATCTGCATAGTTGGTTTTCGCGTTGACGCGCACCAGCGGGCGAGTACCCTGTTCTTTTATTCATGGGGTCATCGTGAAACCGATTCCAGATGCTCGTTCTATCGATCCGAATCAAACTATGGTCCAACGATTCGCGTTGGACTCTCGAGCGAAGCTCGTCAATAAGACGAAATGTCCCTCCCGCGAATCGTCAAAAAAAAAAAAAAAAATAGTTTCGATCAATTACAAACACGCGTCGATCGCGCGTACGAGCGAGCCAAGCGATCGTGCAACTCTGCGTATATCCTTTGGGGTTCGAAGGATTACCCGCTGATGCGGAAATGTATATAATAATTGTAACTTGATTTTATTTTATTTTACGTGATTTGATACGTGACTTGATTTTATTTTATTTTCAAAAAAAATTTCAAAAAACCTGCTAAGCTTGTTTCTGAAAGTCTTCTCTTTTATCAAGTCGTAGATTACTTTCCAAAGGAGGAGTGCCAAGACCAATCAGGAAGTTTCCAAACGGGAGAAAGTTTCCAAAATTTCCCATTGCTACCCATGATCGAGTGGGACAGCATATCTGAGGAAGATTGTCTTACAAAAACGATTCCACTTTTGATACACACATTTGTTATAACATGATCCCCATGGTGCTCATATATAACTACTCTTGGCCCTAACAGTGAACGGCAAAACGAAAGAAGCGCAGACAGTTGAAATTCGTGGAAACGCGTGATGGTCCCTGCCATCGTGATGGCGCGATATCGATTACGTTACTTGTTCGCTACCACCGATTCCAACCTCTTTCGTTCCGCTGTGCTCCAATCTAGAGGAAAAGGAAAAAAAAAAAATACTGCGAAACGGTCCTATTTCCATAACTCGCCGCCTTCTCTCGACCGCGGCAAGAAAACGAGGGAATTTTTTCTCGTTAGAATGAAAGCCAAACCCGAATAGTAAAAATCCATCGGACGTTAACGGGGAAAATCAATTGGACTGGTAACGCGACTTGGGTGGGAGCCGCGCCGTACGAATAAATCGTTCGCTCGACGTCGTCGAATAGACGGTATTTTTATCAGTCGGAGCACCGTGTTTGCTCGTGAATCAGCAACGCAACGTCCACGTCTACGAAAGAAAAACGGGGACAAATTTCCTGGTTCCTCGGCAAATTTCGGCGCGAAAGACAACTCGCGTTGTCTCAAGCAAACTCGTTGTTTCGAAAAAAAAAAAAATCAATAACATGCGCGTAATGATCTTCCCGCGCTCTCGTCGATTTCAAATTTCGCTCTCGAAAGAGGTTAAGCAGTTTTACCAACGTATTTGCGTGTTCACCTTCTTCGCAGTCTGCGATCACAAGATAGAGACGACGGATGAAAAAAGAATAAAAAGAAAAGAAAAACAGATGTAGAGATTACGGGAAATGATGTTAAAAACATTTGCGAATCCGATTAGGAAGATACGTTACGACAAAACTGCGCGCGCGTACTTACCTACGAGGAAGACGACAGATCCATGGGATCCAAACGAAATGAAATAGAGAGAGAGAGAGAGAGAGAGAGAATGGCGCAAGAGAAAGAAAGTAAGTAAAAGAGGGTAAATTTCGCAGATATAGTAGAAGGGAGAAAGAAAGAAAAAGAAGGATGAAAGTAAGGAAGGATAAGAGACCTCGGGATGTTCCGTCGCGGATAAAGAAATGAAAGCAACGGGACGACGGGAGTCAAGGTGGTGCGCGAAGGCAGAGGAGGTGGGTCGAGGAGAAGAGAGGAGCGTGGAGTGTGGGTCGAGCGCATCGCGAAGGGGTTTGCGAGAGGAAAAAGGGAAAACGGGAGATGGGGAAAGGGTGGAGCGAGATGGAACGAAGCGTAGGAGCGTTCCCGGAAGGGGTAGAAAGAGGGGGAGGGGGATGGGGGAGCACGATCGAGAATTCTCCTCCGGTCGGTGAGCGGGTGGTGAGTGGCGCTTGCGCGAATCAGTAGCAACGCACTGGGGTACGTAATGCCATCGGCGAGCCAGTCTGACGCCAGGCACCGCGACGCTATGACGTCACTGGTCCGCGTTTTTCCACCGAACGTTCCACGACAGCGGTGAGAGAATTCATGAATGAAAACGGCCGCAACCTGCGAGCATCCGCGTGCCATCCGATCCTCGGCGGCGTGCATCCTCTCTCGTTCGCCAGCCTGTCGTCCGCGGAATCGCCAGGCAACTCCGTCTGCTCGCCGACCAACCGAAACGATCAACCAGAGACCCGATCGATCTCTCGATTCGTTGCACCGCAGAGGTGCCACAGATGGACGCGAAATGGAACGGACCCCAGTGCTGCGACCAGTTAAACCTCTGCAACGCCTCCTCTCCTCCCCTCGTTTCTTTCTCGGCATCTCTCTCTCTCTCTCTCTCTCTCTCTCTCTCTCCGTTTCTTTCTTTCAGAGCCGATTCTCGTCTCTTTCGGCCAATCTTTCTTCTCTCCTCACCTGCCACTTGTTTCTCCTTCCGCGCGTCCTGAAAATGAAAAACACTCGCGCGTGTACTTCCTTCCGCGTGAATGTGAAAAAACTCCCGACTTTCGATTTCCTCTCGTATCATCTCTCTCGCGTTACTTCTTTCTTCTTGTTTCTTCTTAAAACGAATGCGTGGGAGAGAATACGTCTCAAGCTACGCTGTGCTGTTGAATACCGCTCGACGAAATTCAAATTACGATAATCGTTCAATTACACGTGTCAAAAGCTGGCTTTCTCCGGTTATTACTCTTCCGTGTTTTCGTGCCTCCGTGCTTTCGTGCTTTCGTTTTTTTGCCTTCCGTGTTGGCACGGAACGTTAGCCACCGGAAACTCCGGGCAAAACAACGTGCGACTCTTTTCTCCCTCTGTTTTGTCTACCTTAACCGCGACAGGACAGGTGACGGGGTCTACACGCGACTTCTCTTTCAGTGAAAATTAATCGTTTCTGACCGACGCGTATCTTTTCATTTGCGATTTACGTCTGTAATTCCGTAATTCGTCGTTCGCGTTTCGTCCATCTGACCAATGTACCAAACGGTGGAAACTGACTTTCCCGTCGGAACGTTTCGCTTTTGTACGTGAGCTGATTTGCGCGCGGATCTCTCCACTCTCCACCGAAACAATTCCTTCGCGACCGTACGCGATTACCGACTTATCGGGAAAGTACGTTTCATTCGCGCTCAGGGGAATTAATCTGTTGCCCCGATAACGAGAACTCTCCCCATTTCGCGGAGTTGCATTCTCATCGAACGTTTCCCGATTCGTTTCCCGATGGAACGGGAGAGAGATTTTCTTTTGTCTCGCTAGTTTAATCGGTTAATCGGCCTACTGTTAGTCTATTGACGCATGTGCACTGCTCACAAATATAACGGGATATTTCAAAGTGAATGTGAAGCGGCAAAAGAAAGAAGCATTTATTAAACAAGAATAACTTTTTTTGACTTGTTCGTCGTTCTTGTTTAATAAAAAAAAATCAAATGCTTCATATTCATTTTCAAATATCCTCCAATTTTCGAGCACTATATTATGTATACAGAGATCAATTCAAGATTCTTGAATTTTTGCGAGATTCGCGATTTCTAACTTATATATATAGACGGCCGTACTGGGGGAAAAGCGCATTCCGAGAGTCGATTCGCGACGAGAGTGGAGGCCAAGGGTATCCCCGAGTCACGCGTTGGTTCAGCTTCTGCAAAGCCAAGTGATTCGAAGAGTCGAAGCTGGGCAACGCTTTACAATTTGTACTTGCAAAACGCCAACGATCTCTCGCTCGTTCGCTCGCTTCTGAAGGCATATCACGATACCGAGAGACGTCACTTTTCCATCGCCGGCAAAATCGTTACGGTTCCACTTTTCGTGCGAATCTCAGAATCAACTTTGTGGTTGGAATGAAATCTGCACGAGGAATCGCTTCCTCGGCGAATCGACGGTAGTCGATCGATGAAAATCGTCTGTCGTAGTCTAACATCCTTTTCGTCGAAAGTTCGACAGTGATGCAACGAACACGACGGAGCAATTATTCTCAAAGAGGCGAATGAAGTAGCGAGAAGCGAGCAACTGGAGTCGTTTTTATCCAACGGATTAATTGCTCTTCGGCAAACTACGTTTCCCGATCGAGATGAGTCTCGATCGAAGTTTCAATTCGCCCGATACCTCTTCTCGAACGAGAAGAAAGAGACAGCTTGACAAATCTCTCATCAAGTCGACGCCAATCGCGTCGAAAGAAATGGCGGGGATATCTCTTGGTTCCGTTCGCCAACAAACTTTTCCTCAAACAATCGTTCCTTGCCATCCGATATTGCTATATAAACAATCCGTTTATTCGATCGTTTCGCTTTCGACATTTCCTAATTTCAAGCAATTTCGATTCGATAGCTTCAGCCCCTAACGCGGTCGCGGATTTTCGTTTAATAACGTTGTAGGTTAATGTTTGCGCGTGTTTGCTGGCTAGTCTTTCGGTCAAGGTGTTTGAAAATTGCCGAAACGTCTCAACCTCTTAGCTGTGGTGCCGCTTTTGAAAGTGTGTATCTATTGGGTGGGCCAAAAGTATCTTCCTATCTATCTTTTTTTAAACAAAACATCAGAGTATAAGAAAAAATTAATTTTATTCAGTAAAAAAATTTTTTTGAAATATATACATAAAAAATTATGAATTATTTTAGTAGGAAGTGATTTTTGGCCCGCTCTATATATTGTGTCGCTAGAACGACGCGATGACGATTATACTCGTCAAACACAGAGTGCAACATGTGCAGCTAGTCTGCAAAATTGAATTAAATTATAAGAAAATAACACTCTTTTTTTTTTTTAAATTGATAATTTTATTGTTCAACTAAATTGATGTTAATTAACATTAAAAAGCAGGAAAATATTTAGAAATAACATAAAAAGTAACTAGTCCATAGTATTATTCCACGAAAAGTTTAATTAACAAGTAACAAATTGTAACGTGTGACTTTTCGCACACGATGAGCGTACTCGTCATTACACAAAAAATTGCCACTTCTTCGTGACGAGTATATTCTCGTCATTGGCAGCTAAGAGGTTAACCGGGAAGGAAATCCATCGACTCGGGGGTATCGCGTTGGGCGAGCAGATTCTTCGAGGGAGTGATCTGGCGATTCGCTCGACGTCGGCTCGACGAAATCGTTGCCGAAAAATCAACGACTTTTCCAGGCGCCAATCGGAGATGGAGTGATGCGCGAGTTGTTTCACCGGATCCGGTACGAGCTACGAACCCACACGCAACGTGACTTCGAAAGAGACAAGGAGACTTCCGTACACACTCTTGACGACAAATCTCGACGACAAATCGATCACCTCAAGGTACGAAGCGACAAAGTTGCCATCCGAGTAATAAACCGGGTGGAAACTCGGTAGAACCTTGAGGTCAAGGTCAACCATTCCCCACGAGGGGTGTTCGCGCGCTGCCCTCTTCAATTTTCCATCGAACGCGGGAATTGCATAGAAATTCGGAATCGTCTGGAAAGAGGCTCGATCGGCGATCGATTGGTTGGCGAAACAGGCGAAAGATGCAAAGCGGACGGCGTGGCGTGTTTCAGTTCGCCGCTTGAGAAACACGAGGATACGAAACGATCAGAAACGAGCGCTACAGCACGGGGAAAAATCGTCGATCGTTGCGGAGACAGGGGACTCTCGGAGAAAACATGGGCAAGAAGAACAGCAAATTGAAGCAGGATACCATCGATCGACTCACCAGCGACACGTATTGTGAGTATCCAATACCAGCTTTCGCTTTTTTCTTTTTTTTTTTTCGCTTCGAAACGAAAGACACGAGAGAGACGTGCTCGTTCCTGATCGTTAGATCCGGACGTTGCTCAGCCACGCTGGGGAAACGTCGCGTCGCTGGCACGTTTGCTCGTGTCAAGCACGCTATCGCGCGCCGAGTCGACACCCGTAGGCGTTCCCACCGGCTCCTGGCTCGTCTGTTTAACGAGAAACCCGACGCACCCGTCTCCGCAGGCACGGTGATAAAATTTCGGGAAAAGAAGTGACGTGAAGTAACGTAATGCATTTGATTCAACGGAGAAAAATCGTGGAGGAAACGCAGTCAAAGTTCATTTTGACGATTTTCACGCTAAAGTCCATGAAACGTATTGAGTTGGCCGAAAAGTAATTGCGTTCTCTTCTAATAGATAGACACAGATGTAGCCAACTTCACTTTAGACCGCAGATTCATCTGATGTCTGATTGTTCGAGCTTGTTTTAGAAAAAGAAAATGCGCGATCTCGTTAACAATTGCTCATTTGGCGTCGATCTCGAAATAGAAAATTAAAGTTCACTTTAATTTTGACGATTTCATCCAACATT
Organism: Melipona bicolor; assembly: GCA_030673865.1. Lineage (NCBI taxonomy): Eukaryota > Metazoa > Arthropoda > Insecta > Hymenoptera > Apidae > Melipona > Melipona bicolor. The sequence continues at coordinate 400,174 of JAHYIQ010000042.1, read as the reverse complement.
TATACGACATTTCACACTAAAGTCCGTGGAACGTATTGGGTTGGCAAAAAAGTAATTGCATCTTTGGCCAATAGATGGACACATACGTAGCTAACTTCATTTTATACCACAAATTCAATTGTGCGATCTGATACCTGACTTGTTCAAGCTTGTTTTAGAAAAAGAAAACTCTCGATCTCTGACCTAACCTAACCTAAACCTAATCTAATGATACGTGGATATCTTGCGAGCACTCTTCTGATTATTTTTTGGCCTAATCTAATTTGAATCTAACCTAACCTAACCTAATGATACGTGGGTACTCTGTACAAAAAAATTGGTCGAAACAAGAAGTATATTTCAAATTTACGAGAAGTATACATCATCTTATCTACAGCCATTTCGTGTTCTCGATCGAGGTTTCGTTCCTCGTTAGTTCGATTCCTAACTTTTAAGTTACACCGAACCTCTTTCTTCCGACGCTTTCGTTCGATTCTCTGCAAGTTTAAATTTAAACTCGACGATTATCGGGGACACGGAAACGTCCTCCACACAAAAGAGACCCGCGAATCGGTGAGGAAACGTCGTCGAGGAATCCCGATAAAACGGTCGATCAAAGGACGACCAAAGATCGTCGCGGCGAGTGTCCCGTTATCGACAATCACCGATACGTCGGAATAGATATGCAAATAGTCCCCGACGATGCAGTCCGTTAATAAAGAAAATCCTTGATCGATGGATGGTTTGAGGCTCGCTCCGTTGGAATTAAAGACCGGAGGCTCGCTGTCGCGTTCGATCTAATCCGAGATTACAGATCGTTCCGACTCACCGAATCGTATTTCGAAGCGACCATGCATACGATTAAATTCTCCTTCGACTTGGTATCTCGTGTCGTCGATATCATCCTTCCAGTCCCGATTCCATCCCACGAACGTTTTCCAATCGCTCCTTTCGAGGCTTCCTCGAAAAAAAAAGAATTTTGACAAATCTGACGCGATTCAATCGATTCACGATTCAGCGCTAGAATCGATTGCCGACGGTTGAAGCGTAAAATTTTTCATTAGAATCAGAAATGTGGAACGTTTATGATACAAGAATCTTTTGTACGGAAACTTTTATTTGTGCGTTTCACGAAGGATCGTTTAAATCTCTAAAAATACGTTGCTTTACATCTGCAAAATTTCTACGAGGAATTGTAAATCGGTCTCGTTTTGACTATTTTGGTAGTTCTAGTAATAGTGGCAAGAAGAGATAATTTAGCGGGTAAAAATTCTTCGTGTATGCCAAACCATGAACGATTGAACGTTTTTCCTAAATGTATGTTCAATCTATCATCTCGATTTAAACAAAAAATACTCAGACTGAGAAAATAGCGTTTTCGTGAAATTTCATCCATCGGGAACTTATTTTCCTGAAAACGGTGTTCATCCAGAAAGCTGTCGCGTGCGAAAACGTCGATTCGTTTCCAACAGATGCGAAAATCTGTTCGCGTTGCGATCGACCGATCAATCAAACAGCAAAAACGAACGTGAAAAACTCAACTGAATCAGCGAGAGAACGAAAGAAAGACAGGCCTCTTTTGGTTCTGGACGAACGACGATGCTTCACACGCTCGATGCAACGAGATAGGTACATGTGTAAATATTTCGAACAAGATGTACTAGGTTGGTTAAAAAAAATAACTGCGTTCTTTTTTTTTTTTGTTTTTACGTGACAACAGAAAGGCAAACTTTTCACGAAAAACAAAAACTTTATCAGACGATATACAACATTGTCTATTTCGATTACCTTTTGCCATTTTTCAAATAATTACATAATTTCGAGTTCAAAAAAGTTCTTATCTTGTTTGACAAAAAACCAGGACGATTCGATTTCCAAGTTCGGTTCGATATCCTCGTCGGAGAACGGTGAAATTTAGCAAACCAATTCCGACCCTACCGTAGTTTTCTTCAACATCACATAATTTTTTACGAGCTTACACAACGTTCCTTTTTCGAAAATATGAAGAAAACGTGCCTTTCTGATTTTCCATTTTGAAATCGTCAAAGAGATCGCGTGTTTTTTTTTTCTGAAACAAGCTTGAACAAGCTTGAACAATCAGCTATCAGATTGCACAATAACTCGGTTTAAAATGAAGTTAGCTACATATGTGTCCATCTGTTAGTAAAAGATGCAATTACTTTTCAACCAATCCAACACGTTTCACCTGTGATGAAATGTCATATAAATATCAAGTGAACTTTGATTTTCCATTTCGAGATCGACGCTAAATGAACACTTATTAACGAGATCGCGCATTTTCAGCTTGAACAATCAACTATCAGACTGCACAATGAGTCTGCAGTTTAAAATGAAGTTAGCTACGTTTATGTCCATCTGTTAAAAAAAGAAATTACTCTTCGGCCAGCCCAATACGTACATTCTTGTCTTTCAGCGCGGCTGTAAGAGAAGAGTCACTCGTTTGATCATCGAGATTAGACGCGGCGTATCGTGTGCGCCGCGTTGCATTCATCCGATCGATCCGCGATGACTTCCCGCTTTGGTAGCTCGCTGCCTCCTCGCGCATACCGCTATTCCCCGGTGGCAACCTTTTCGCCTTCTCATTCTTTTCATTCCGATTTCTATCACATTCCCAGTGTTCGCGCGCCACGTCTTTATTACTCGATACATACCTTCTCGGAAAGAGAACTCTTCGGACTCTTCCGCGACAACTGATATCGTTTCTCTGCCAAGCGATTTCTAGGCCAACGACCTGCTGCGCGATTTGCTCACGCGTGACACGTGTTCGATACGATCGATTTGTTTCCTTACTTCGGCAAGCTCGACGAATTTCACCGCGATATAACCGAGGTCGATCCACGTTAGGATCAAACGTCCACTCCCAAGGGACTAAACTTTCTAATTTTTTTCTTTCATGAATGTCGCGTTGCTTTGGAAGTTTGTTTAGACCTTGAAGTTAATGGCCTTTCTAAGCTTCCTCCACGTCAAAAATTTATATTCTGAATAATAAGAATGTATCACAAAGAGAAAAATTGAAAACCACTGCTGTAAGTCGAACAGAGTGAAGACACAAGTTTAAAGGTTAAATACTGATTGACTTTATTATTTTTTGGGTCACGTTCTTATACAGAACTCTGTCGCAGTTTTCGGGAAATTTTAGGAAGTAGCGGGATTTTATCGCTCCTGGTCATGGAACGTACGATACGTATGTACGTGGTTTGCGTTTTCGAAACGTTTCCTATCGCTCTGTTTCTCGTGACTGGACTAAGCGAACTATCTCGAAATTCTGAGGGAAATCGCCCTCCGATGTTCCTTCTTCCTGTCACGTCGTGTCACTTGCTAAGGATTCATAGAGAGAAGGGTTCAGTTCTTTCAGCGGTTCGACTGTCCTTCGAAATTGCGTCGAGTCGATCGAAGAAACTTGAGACTAGTCGACTGCTTTCTCGGAATAGAGATTGAATCGATATTATAAATATCAGTAAAATACCGTAATTTAGGTAATTGTTCTATTATCACAATGAAAACTAAATGCTTCCAATAATAATGGCACAATGTCATTTATAGCTGTGTTTCGATATAATACATATATAGTATTATAGTATAGTGAATATTATAGATATAAGTATATATACCTAATACTTAGTACTACAGTAAATACTATAGGATAAAGAAACACAAATTAGATAAAATCGTGTTTCGGAATCTTGCGTAATTGTGCGTGAATTATCTGCTAGATTTATTAATACCATGAGAACTAGAAAGATGTTTCCTGATAATGACATTTCTTTCAACAGGGTTATTCCTTGATTTATAGGTTATAATTTTCAACAGAGTTATTCCTTGATTTATAGGTTATAATCTGACATTGAGTTCAGAGCAAAATGAAAGAACTTAATGTTATTGATTTAACATGGGGGAGCACATTACAAAAAAAATAATATAATGTAATACAAATGTTGATGAAAATTCCGATGCAGACAAAGTGGGAAAAAATGCTAAACGCAACTGAAGCAGCAAAGGAGAAGCAAGAGATCTCCCCATTGAAAAGATCAATTTAAAACATTTTCTGAAGTTCCTCGATTAAAGTCGAAGTGAAACGTTTTCAACTTCTGGAAAAAGAGTGGGTAGTTCCAGTGTAGTTTTAACTGTCCTTTGTACCAAAGTTAGCGTCGCCAAGCTAAACGCCATCTTTCATCATTGCAGTATATTTTATTACCTCATCGCTATGATTGTATAAACGATATATTACTAATTCGAGCAAATTCGGAACGAAGTGAGCACTTTTCCCTCAAATATTCTTTTTCCACTCGTTCCCGTAAACGTGAAACAAGCGATATACTGATATGCTGATATTTCAGCTCATTACGATTGTTTCGGACACGTATCAAAGTTAGGTATATTACGACAAATACATATCCAATTTATTAATTAAGCAAAACATTAATACGATTATGGAATCACGGTGTATCGTTAATGTAATATCGATGAAAATGTAACAAGACCTTTATTCAAGCTTTCCATTCGATTATTGACAATTATCGATTAACAACTACTTTCATAGGAATTTCAATAAATTTGCGAGAAATTCAGATTAATTGCAATATCATTTGACAATTATTGATTCATTTAGTTTAAAAGTATGCATGTATTAAATTTAAAATCGTTTAAACGTATCCAGTTTAAATAAAATGTTAAATTTCTTTACAATGAAATATACTGGAATCGTCGCACGTGCCTGGTGTAACTGTTGACGTTTACTCCCACTCTTTCTTTCCCGACTGGGAATATCAATATTGATCAAAATAATTATTCGAAATAATTGATCAAACTAACATTGATCAATATATTAATATTGATTGATGAAAAAGCGGTTATGTTACGTTGTTACTAACTCAAATACGGGAAAATATCGAAACCTCGAAATATATACATACACATATCGGTGCTCGAAAATTTGGAACAGGCTCGGAAATTTCTGCGTTTCAGTAACAGTCGCGACGATTCCCCGACCGAAATCTCTACGAGTCACGTCACCGGCGATAACGTAGCGAACGATAGAAATAAATGGCGGGACAGTTTCGCTATCGATCGACTCTTATTTAGTACCTGCCTACTTTGTTCGACAAGGTATCTCCTTCGACGAGACGCATAAATCAAAAGTTGAAAAGTAGCAAAGCTACTGTAGCCTCGCGCGATCTATCGCTCGGTCGTAGATGAGCAACCCGGAAATGGAACCATTTTGCCAACCTCGTTTCTTCGATATACAGTAACTGAACACGTAACGATGAAAAATTGTCGATACTTTAAACCGTTGTAACCTCGTGAGAGAACATCGCGCGAGAATCTACTTGTTCTCACTTTGAAGCGTAAGGCTTCTACTGTTGTATTAGGTTCGTTTTCTTCGTTGATATTTTTACGTCAAACACCGGGCGAGAAAGTAAGAGTACTTTTACTCTCGAGAATTCTAAAAGTTCGAAAGTAGGAATAGTTGAAAAACTTTTATCGTAACTTGATCCGCCATGGCTTTGAAAAATTGAAATTTTCTTTTTGCAACGATAAACTTGCTGTACGATTTCTTTTTTTTTTTTACAATTGTATCGAACTTTGGAGATTAAGACTAGATGACAAAATGTTGGGATTTTTTTGAATTTAAAAATCTAATATTCAGAGTTCCATGAAATAATGGGAACAAATCGTGCAGCAAAGTTTAAAAGATTGTTGTAAATGGGAAACTTTAATCTTCAAGACTGTGATGGATTTAGTCGTAAATTAAATTTTTTCAGCGTTCTCGTACACGAGTGAATTTTTTTTTTTTTTTCTTTTAAGAAAAGATCACTTTTTCTATTTGCTACACAGGGGTAAAATATCCCGAGAAAAAATGAATTCAGGGTACCGAAAATGGAAGCGTCGCGTTTTAAAACGAGACTAAGTGGATTGTTGTATGATCTTCTTCAACAAAGTTATAGCAGTTTAAAGTATCGACAATTTTTCATTTAAATTAATTGCACCGCAAAACTAGCTCCGCGAGAACAATTTATATCTGCCGGAATGGCGATGATAACGGGGTTATAAAATTTTTGTTGGAAAGCCAAAACATTCTGCAAACCGTTATATATTTTCATTCTACCCGCAAGCTCTCGATAAAATATTATTTACGTTAAAGACCTACATGTGTGTTCAGTTTTGCTCGTCGCTGTACACAGGTACTTATACACGTACATCGATTCGAAGGAAAATGGCAATTATCCCGGAGAAAATGAAATATCCGTGGCGCGAGGTAACGAGAAGACGCGGATGAGTTGTAAATAGGCAAACGGAACGCGAATTAACGACACGTATGTAGCCAGGCTGCTGGGATGCGCGCATCGTCCAAACTCTCCGATCGATTAATCGCCGACGCTCGATCCGGTTAATGGGATTTAATTGACTCGAGCAATCGGGTTTTCAGCGTTTTCGATGATCCAATTCTCTCTCCTCCGTGTCGCCTTCCCACCCTCTCTTCCCCACCCAGCCACCCCCCGAGCGATTACGATCTTTCGATCCAACCGAATCGTGCAAGCCTGACTCGCTTTAATTTCCCTTCCTCCCTCCATTTGCCAATCAGAGACGCTGAAACATCCAGCGATAAATTCGTCCAGAAATTCTTTACTCCATCTGGGAGACTGGTCCTCCCATTCCAATTGCCCTTTATCGAGATACTCGATCTTGTTTTCCCTCTCTCCTTTGAAACCAGGGACACCGCGGAACTACAGCAACCCCAAAATGTATGTAGTACTTTATTTTAATATTCGCTCGTGATGTTTAATTTTATCGTTAATATATAGCTCTGTGTAATTATTTCGTTTTGTACGAGAAATAATAAAAACCCACTGTATTTACAATGTGTACATATATTTCGAGAGTTGCACGCTCCACGGTTTTAAGTTACGAGTTGCCACTGTTTGAAATTCGCGCGATTAAATGGCGACAGTTCCTTACGTATCGAATGTAATAGGTACTTACAATGAACCTGTGGTATTATATAAAATGAAGTTAGTTACATTTTAAGATCTACATACGTGTCCATCTATCAGAAAATAACGCAATTACTTGCTGGAAAGTAGCAATCCCTCAAAACTTGCTGTACGATCTCTTTTTCGTCAATTTATGGAATTTTGAATATCAGGCGAAAATGTCACTATTCTTTCAATTTTCAAAATTCAATAAAATGGTGAAAAGAAATCATACAGCAAATTTTCGAAGATCGCTGCAAAGGCAAGGCTTCGATCTTCAAATTCATCGCAGATTCAATCACAAAAGAATGTTGTTGCATATTTACTTTCGAGAAGAACGGTATCTTCACTCATCCACCCGCTGCATGTTGTAAAAGCAGTTTAAAATAAAATGTACTTTACAGCAAAGCTGTAAGATGAGCCCAGATTTATTGTCGTACGATTATACAAAATTCTTTTTACAAAATTGCAATAACAGTTCGAATATTAACAGAGATCTGAAGGACAGCGGCGAAGTGACCTCGGGCAACCGCGCGAAAACTAACGCGGCCCTCCGCGCTAAATCCCTCAACGATAGAGCCGCGGTACGTATGATTGATTATTCGGGTGGAACGTGAGTAGCGTAACTGCTCACGGCGTCACAGTCGTTCCATAAATTTACTTCGGTCGTCGGGATCGATGTCGCGTGCGAGCGGGCGCATCCAGTTTCCCGTTTCTCGGGCGCAACCGCCAAAACCAGCGACCAATCTTCTCCTCTCGTCTAACGTTGCCGTAACGCGATTACCTCCTGGGAAACTTAACGTCGTGATGCTAATTCTCGCCCAGACCCGGAAATTTAACCTGTCGACCGAATTCGAGTACTTCTCCCAAAGTTCTCGCTTGTCCTCGAAACACGCGACATCGATGTACAAATGTTACTTGGCATCATGTAACAAATCACGTAACACGTTCTGTGGGATACACAGAAGAAATTTCGGATCTCGAAAGAAGCAACAGACCTTCGCGAGTTTAAATGATGTTTAATGAGATTCAGTGAAAAATGCTCATACATTCGTACACAGCCCTTGTAAGCCTATCTAATTTATTAAATCAAAAGTGGCTAACTGGCGGCTCGCGGGCCCTTGCCACTCTTTTCTTGATTACTAGCGCTACCCCCTCCATTGCATCGATCTCTCCACCATGAAATTTTCTCAAAGTGCGTGAGCAAAAGTCTCTCAGTCTGTTGATTTCCCTATTAAGCAAGTGGACAAATCGATGCAGTGGAGGGGGTAGCGATCAGGAAAGTAGGGGCAATGGCCAGCGGGCCGCCAGTTAGCCACTTCGGAGTTAAATAATTTAGCTGGAAACAGCGCCAACCTGCTATAAATCGAATCAGCACTTTTAGCGATAAAGGAATTTGACGTTTTCTCGCGGAAAATGCATATAATTTCATTTCTTCGGCTATACATCCGACGCTATCGACGAAATTGCACACGCGCCCACGTATGTACTTACTCATCCATGCAATTGCGCGCCGTCACGTAGCAATAAAGATGGACAATGACTACGGCCACGTTGTATAGTAAGCCGAATCGAGAATTTGTATTTGTTATTTGTGTAATATTATATGACTACTCGGTTTCGAGTAGAGATTGTATTGACGAATAAACCGCACGAACGTGGATAAAATAACGCAACACAGATGACTTGAAACAGTAATATCTTGAAAAATGGGAAGAAAAGGGAAATAATTCTTGGATTATTGCATAGAGGAAGGTTCACTGAAAAGATCTCTACTTTGAAGTGGAACTTTGCAGGTCTTGAAAGATAAATCTAAAAAATTTTCTAATTTTCTTCATTCCGTTCGGTATTTTCTTTTTCAATATACCATAATTGTTGGTGGAAAGTATAATTTCTCGTCGAGAAAGGGAAAATATTTAGGACAAAAAATTACATATATACAGCTGCCAGACCATTTTAAAGAGAAGAGACCAAATCACTTGGTGAAAATCGATATTTTCAAAACGTCTAACTTTATGTATTTGTTTCAATTAGAATTATTATTATATTTCGTTAATTTTATAATTTTTGACACTGGCGGACATTTAAGGAACAATATAAATTGAAAAGAATATCAAAACGAGAAAGTTGACTTTTTTTTACACAAATAAGCTAATCTTGTTATACCAAACCCAACGCTTTCGTGATATCGTCTAGTCGAAAATTGTCGCTTCGACGAACGAATTTTACGAGATTCGGGTCAACTAGAAGAGCATCGCCCCCCTTTTTTCCTTTTTCTTGGTCTGGAATCTCTCTAATCATGGAGAGAGGGAGATGAAAGTTCTGACGAACGAGGTTACAAGCCGATCGTGCTTGTAACTGCAGAAGCTATACGATAACGATACATATCGTTTCGCCGGAATTACGGTAAAGGCTGTGTCGGGAAATCAAACCCCGAACAGCCCTACTAATCCAAAGCTGATCCGTTTTACGCGTCCATGTTTGCTACCCCGTTTCATTCGTCAATGGCGAGTACATCGCGAATACGTTTGCAGCCAGGTTTCCGGCTATTAATACCTACTCGACGCCACCTGTCAATCTAATACCACGTTATAACGCATTTCAAAGTGTATCCGAAAACCGGTCAATATTACGCTGGCTAAAAAGTAATTACTTCTTTTTTTTTCTTTTCGTGCAAATGAAAAGCACATTTTTTACAAGAAACGAGAGTTTTATCAGACAACATATATACCGTCTATTTTTCGTTCGATTTTTCCATCTTTCAAGCACCTTTATTACTTCGACTTCAAAAAGGTTCAAAAAGCTCAAGAAAAGAAAAAAAAATCAGTTTCCAGAACGATTCGATATCCTCGTCAGCGGTGGAAATTTAGCAAATTCTGACACTGCTATATAGTTTGAAAGCTTTTTCATCATACGTGTCAGACAATCTTTTACAAGCTTGCACAAAGGTTTCTTCGTTTCGGAGGCAATACAGCGAAATATGACGAAACGTTCCTTCTCGTTTTTGAAATCGATACCGGGCAAACAATCGTTAACAAGACCGAGCGTTTTCTTTTTCTAAAACAAGCTCGAACAATCAACTATCGGATTACGCGATCAATCTGTGATTTAAAATGAAGTTAGTTACATTTCAATATATATATCCATCTATCAGAAAAAAGTTATTTTTTGGCCAGCTCGGTAGTATACTAAATTACTATTTCCACATGGAAATCGAATCTTTTTATCACGCATATAATATGTGAAGGAGAAGTCACACATTTGACTTTGATTAAAAAGAATCCGTTAGTAAACTACCAGCTATTGGTTCTCGTGTACCCTTTCTCCTCCCACTTCATCTCAATCAGCGAATCAGAGACGCTGAAACATTCAACGATAAATTCGTCCAGAACGCGAAATTCCTTACTCCCTCTGGGAAACTGGTTCCATTCTATTTGCCCTTTATCGAGATATTCGACCGCCTACTGCTTATCGCTTGTTTTTCTTCTCTCCTTTGAAACCAGGGGCACCGCGGAACTACAGCAACCCCAAAATATATGTAGTAATTTATTTTAATATTCGCTCGTGATGTTTAATTTTATCGTTAATACATAGCTCTGTGTAATTATTTCGTTTTGTACGAGAAATAATAAAAACCCACTGTATTTACAATGTATATATATATATTTCGAGAGTTGCACGCTCCACGATTTTAAGCTACGAGTCGCCACTGTTTGAAATTCGCGCGATTAAATGGCTACCCATGTAACAGATCCTTACGTATCGCATGTAACAGGTACTTACAATGAACCTGTCGTATAAAATGAAGTTAGTTACATTTTAAGATCTACATACGTGTCCATCTATTAGAAAATAACGCAATTACTTGTTGGCTAACCTAATACATACGGTAACCATTAATATTCGGACGTTAAATATCGAAACTGTTATAATTTTGCAAAAAGAAATCGTACAAGCTTGAAGCTTCTATTTTCAAAGTGCATCATATTTTATGATATATGTCCATCTATTAGAAAAAAATGTAATTTCTTCTTATTTTCATACTGTTCTAATGAAACTAATGAAACCCAATATTTAACAGCAGGCAATTCGCGTTCGATCGCACGTCGTCGTGCGATTCTTCAACCGGTCGATAACGCTCGCAATCAATCTGGACTCGCTGCATTTTCAAAGCCGTACGGAGCTTTAATGCATTAACCGTGGCTGCCTGAATCAGCAAAATATATCGCAAAGGCATTCGCGTTATTTCATCGAGCAAGAGTATAACAAAAGCGGTGCATCTACATGGAACGATGTTGGGGGGCGCGGCTCGATCGGTGTTTGTCGTCTTGTCGGACGCGATTCGCGTTTATTGAAGTCATTCTGTGAACGTCGCGTGGCCTTCCAGTTGCATTCTCCAAGTTTCGCGTGCACGAACTGCTCGCCCGTGCGCGCGTAACTTCTCCTAGCTGTAATCGGGTTTTCCGGGTTCCAGGCGCGCGGATTTCACGTCCCCTCTCGGAACAACACAGCTAAATTTCCGGTGGACGTTCAGATGCACCCATCCACCTCGCGAAACACCGCACGCAGCTACCCTCTAAATCTTCCCACGCCCGAAATTCTCCCAGTTCTACTTGTCAATTTCTGTGGCTGCAACGACAAATACGGCCTGCTCGTCATTTTAAAGATTTCCGCTTCATTTCTTTTGCGCTTCTGAGAGTAATGTCTTCTGCCGAAAAAAAGGATCGATTCTTAGATTACGCGACGGTTCGTTACGAATCGGACGAGTCAAGTTCGCCTCTTTTTTCTAAGGTTGGTGGAAGCATTGCACGTTGGTGTACGTTACTCTAGCTCCTCGCAGACGTCCAAACAAAAATACATCCTTGCGAGGAAACGCGAAACGACAGTCTCCCGACGCAAGTTGCGAGGCAAAGAACCGATCGATCGGCCTTTTTGTTTCGCTAATTCATTATCTCGGCTATTTCCTAATCTGAATTATTCGGCGGACACGCGAGGACGACGGAGGAGGACGACGCGACGGCAATATCGCTGAATATCCGAAAGGATCCTCTCCACCTTGGCCGGGTTTCCGGACAAATCCCTTGCCAGCAACGTTCCGACTTTCTTCTTTTTCCTCCTCTCCTTCTCCCTTCGACGCTCCTTCGCTGCTTGAACGAGGATTAGGGAAGCTCTTCTGACTAAAACGCACGGCTTTTGCCCCGACGCGGTGGCGAGCGATTTTTAACTTTACTACCGCAACCGGAATCGTAATGACGCTCTTCGTCCAACGAAGAAAGTAACGAAACGAATAAAACGATGGCGACGGTATTTGCTTGCTGGTGGTTCGATCGATCGATCACGCCTATCGTTAGTTTCGCGAAAGCTCAACACCAGAACTACCGAAATGACCAAAATTTAGAATTTTTCATATTTTGGAAATTTTATATATTTCTAATCTAATAAAGCGTATCTTCGGAGGACTCGAATGATTTTTAGTAAACCAACTGTTGATCTTTTAAATTTTTACACCTGTAGCCGGCTTTGTCGATAGATTTATAATATTCCACATTTATAAATATTCCATTCCATTGTCGAATAGAAAAAAATAGAAGACACTCGTCTTGATGGCTAAAGTGTATTATGTTTTTAATACGTGGTCAGTACATCAGTAGATGCATCGACGTTCGTAATGAAAAGGTTAAACGATCAAGTAGACAGGGCGAGTCGTCGATCAACGCTTCTTGGATTCTCGAAAGTTTCTCAGTTACGAACGATTCATCGTTGTACACGCGACGCGTTCCAAATCTTCCTTCGATCGTTCAAAGAGTTCCAAAGTTTTCTTCGATCGTCCCTTTGAAACGTGCCGCTAGAACAAATGTTTGGGACGCGAGCGAAACGATTTATCGATAATTGCATCTCGATTACATTTAAAAATTCGACGAGACGACGTGCAATTTCCGCACTTTATGGCATAATTTAAATTTTTTAGAAAATATCAATATATGTATTATCTCATCATACCCAAGTGAATTGTAGCGGATTTTAAATACAATCAAACAGCTTAATCATTTTCGTAAAAAAGTTTCATTTCTCAAGAAATGAATCTAACGTGGATAGAGTATAGCACGTTCAAGAAGTTCCAAGACGTTCTAGTAGCCTCGTTTATAAAAACGCGGCCTTACAACGTGCCCTAGAATTGTTTTGGTTCACAATGTTCGTTTAGTTTTTAGTTTAATACGTAGTTAAATTGTTTGATTCTATTCGCTGTCGCGATTAGAGACGCGGTGCAACGAAGGTTTCGAACTTTAAAAGTGGAGCAAAGCGGCGATTGAAATTAAAAAAGCGCGTGGCTAATCGTCTAAAAGTCGTGCCGTAGTTTTTCGATTGTGGAGTTTAAAGAGTTTTAGATATAAAGAAGGCCGTCAATCCGTCAATCAATGACAAAAGAAAGGGACGACCTTCGAGTTGCACCGAGACGATATCGTGATAATACTGATAGCTAACGAGTTAAAGATCAGTATGGATGGTGTTTGGACATGGTGCATGACAAACTTGGGCGAGAGGAAACTTTACGAGAAATTCGTTCTGCACAGTTTGACGCCACAACGCAAAGAGTAGCGTGGAACGAGTTTTTAACGAAAAAAAGGGAGCAACTGTCATCAAGCACCGTGTCCACCGACTTATTCCCGAAAATCAAATTGCCTTTCAAAGTGAAAGGGGCCCATTGTGAAGAGGTAAACGCGATAAAGAAAGCAGCGACCGAGATTACTAAATTAAACACGATAACGGAAGGGGGATTCTCCGGGGCCCGCTACAAAGCACTCGCACGAACGTGTAGTTAAAAAAAGGGATGCATGTAGGAAACTCCTTAATCGACTTTTTCATCTTTAACAATTCATTGTTTCATTTTGTTCAATCTTTGGAACACTCTTTGGAACACGCGCGAATAAATGAAAGGGAATAAATAGTCGGTGGCAAAACATCGAACGAACGAACAGACGAACGAAGAAACGGTGGAAAGGTAGTTGCAAGTTGACCGGCACGTTCAGCTGTCGCGTATACGTGGTGGTATAAATTATTCGTTCGGTACGGCGACGCGACGCGCGGCGTACATCGCCGAGCAATAAAGTGGCAGCCACGTGGCTAAAATGATCGTTAGCCCGCAATATCTCGTGGTGGCGCTCTCCGCGAAGTCTCGGTGACGTCAGCCTGTCGTCTCTCCCATAAAGAAGATAATCTTTATTTGACCCTTTGAGTCCTGCGGTCGCAAAATATACATACGCGTCCGGCGAAAGTCATTGTTTGTCAATCTTCTGGATCTGACGTGTGACTGCAGTGACAATTATTAGTGTACGAGCTAAATATCAATGATTCGAGTGAGCTGTCAAAATTTGTCTAGTTGGTTTTAAATACATAATTTAAATTTTTTAGAAAATAATCACACTATTTAATTGTATCATACTGAAATGAATTATAGTGGATTTTAAATACAATCAAACGGCTTAATCATTTTCGTAAAAAAGTTTTATTTCCCAAGAAATGAATCTAACGTAGATAGAGTATTTAGACAAAGTATTTATATAATTTACAAATAAATATTTTCTTGTTTAGAATATGTTTAAAGTTTTCCATATTTTTGCTTATGTTTATTAAATTCAACAGTGGAAATTAACAAATTCATTAACATACAATCTCCAAGCTAAGACATGTTCACATCCATCAACAGAGTTCATCGATCTTTGTCGGCAAACCAAGTGAAAAAATATTTTATCCAAATATTTATTTTCAGCCGGAAGTATTCAGTGCTCAAAAGAGTTAATACATCGTTGATTTTTCATATATTTGGTTTATGTTTGTTAAATTTAAATATTAATAAAATAACCTATGCTCAAAAATAGCTCTCTTGCAATATTCAATTTGGCTCGATTGAAAAGTTACAATTACAACTTAATTACGCCTGATGTCAGTCAACGAAATCGACCTTTGGCGGTAAGCTAAAATATTCGTTTCAATTTGTATCAAAGGTCGTCGATGCAACTTGTATGTACGTTCGTTCCCGCTTTTTCTGAATTCCATCGTGAGCTATTCTCCCCGTTCCTCTTACGCTCCGGTTTTTTCCACCAGCCGACCGCCAAGCCCGAAATCACGTTTTATCTCTTCAGGTGTTACGCAACGATCCGTCGCGCGTCCAATTCACTTTCTCCTCGCTTCGTTACGAGAACGCCTGCGAACAACGTAACAGCGCCGTGAAAACGTTAAACGACGTTTAACCAGACAGCCTGTAACTGTTTCACGCGTCTCGGGGAACGTTTCAAGCTTCCTCGTAACTCCCTGTCAGCCGTTTTACGCACGTCGAGATTAACTGTCGACAGCCGACCGATTCTACTCGTCGCTGTGCTCTCGAACAATCTAACGGTTCCAACGTAATATACCGATATCGCTCGGTGAAACGCTTCTTTTAAAACGCTTGCCAAAACCCTTCAGATTAAAACACATTTTCCAAGCCGAGTGCATACGTCCTCGATCGAGCACGACACGAGAGATCAAACTACGAAAACAAAAGTTTTACCGTTTGTCACGACGCGTTCAACGACGAATCGTATATATCACAACCGGCTGGAATACCTCTGATTCCCTGGCGTCGCCCAGCTGTCCCAAAAAATCGATAGCGTTTTTCGATAGCGTCTCTCCTAGTGCCTCTCGTAGCCTCGCTTGCGCTAATTTCCGGATCTTCCCTGTCGTCCAACAGATCATTCTTGAGATCTTGGAAGGAGAAAAGAAGTTCTTGAGAGAAAGATTACAACAGTCCGTGTCTGTTTCGGTTTTATCACTGAAAGTGATTTTAGCAGGGGTAAAACCAGAAAATCGGGCCTCCTCAGGTGCAACGCTGATGCAACGAAAATTAGCAATTGGTTGATTTGGGTCACGTGATTCGCGAGGGGGCGTGGAGTAGATCTCGAGTAGGAGTGGCGTTGTCTGGTACCGAGCGATCGCGCCTGTGATTTGTTTTGTATCGATTCAAACGTTTGCATATCAATAAAATTTTATGGAAAAAAAGTCGCCTTCAGTGAGACGAATCGTACTGGGGTACAAGTCGTGCAGTTTTTTTAGTTTCTCTCTGTGTATAGATTAGGTTTGGGTCGTATAGTACGCTTCAAGAGTCTCTGTTATAACTTGACCAACTCTCGATAGAAATCAAATCGTAAAAGAAGAAATTTGATTAATAATTCGCATAAATGTCGTCTGATACCGAATACTCAATTAAATAGTAGTTTTTAAGATATATATTAATGCATATTTTAAGATATATAATTAACAATGTTAACAACAAGAAATTTTTATTCAAATGTCACTAGCAAACTAATCGATGTTTTCTTCTTCATGGAGCGTAACAGCGGCCTGGCTTATAGTTATTTTCTCTTCGAGCGGCATTTTCAAAGCCGCTTTCACGTTGTCCTACGTGCATTTTTCCTTTTTTTCTATTCAACTTCAGACATTTTTCTTTATAAAAACGGAGGTGGAAAGACCCGAGAACTTTAATCATAAAAAGGACTTTTTTTTAAACTTGTCCGGTACCGGACGACAAGCACGCAAAAAAGGCTTGGGTTTGACACGTAGTGTGCAAAGTAAATCGCAAACACTGGAGCATTTATGTGTAACTAACAGTCTAGAAATAATGTACGTGATATAACAAAATTACTTACTTGCCTGGAAAATAAGAAATCCATTACGGAGAACAACTTTTGTCGCACAAACAGCGAAAACGTATAACATCTCGTATCTCTGATAATATTGCCGGGCTATGTTGCCAAAAACGATAATATTAATTTATTTCCTCATCAATAATGCAGATAAGAACAGATGAAGAGAACTATCTTTACAGAGTGTCCCATAACTGGTGATACAATCGAATAGGATGTAATTCTGCGTGAAAAAACGAAAAATTTTCGAAAAGAGAAAAGAAAATTGTTTCATCAGAGCCTTCGTTTTCGAGGAAATCGAGTTTGAAGATTCATCAAGTATACCTGAATCCATACCTAATTCCGCAGTGTACAGGCGCAAATAATCGACACGAGGATATTTCACGCGCAAAAATAAGCGAAAAGCGTAGAATAAAATTTTCTTGTTTAAAGGGTCGTTTTCAAGAAAATAGGCTTTGAATATGTTTCGTTAAAAATTGCCTTGGTACACGTGTACATGATAAATTCCCACCTCGATTCTCTCGAAAACGGAGGCTTTAACGAAAAAATTGTATTCCTTTTTTTCGATTCGGTTTTTTATGTATCGTAGAATCATCATTAATTACAGACCATTCTGTATATACAAGGTGTTCCAAATTTAATATTAAAACTTCGAAAGTGTATGAAAAGATCGACAAATTAAGAAAAAAAGCCTTTCAAAGGTTTACTTCATTTCAAGGGAAAATCGTAAAAAGAGAGAGAATTCGAAAACTTGTTCGACGTCAATCAACTCGAGAGAGTGCCGTAGTTTGTATATCAAACATCATTAGAACAGTGTCTAACTGCAATCAGAATGGTTGACGTTTGCTGTAATGTTTGCATTTCAACTAGTATCCTCATTAAGTAGGATAATATAGACAGATATAAATTATGAGATATAGTACGATGAGGACTAAATGTAAATAAACACATTTTTGATTCTCTTCTCGCTTCATCTTCTCCAAAATGGAGCAAGAACGAGCAAATCTCCGAAGGACTTTTCTTTTTCTTATTTTATCAGTCCCCTACACGCTCCCGAGGTTTTGAATTTGGGTTTGGGACACCCTGTACATTTTTTGAGCCCGTGCCAATAACACACACACAGGTGGATTTCACGGCGTCGAAAATCAACAGGCTTCGATCGTTCCGTACTCATCGTGAGAATGTAAATATCAAATATTTCGCCTCGGTTCTCCCTGTAAAAATGCAAACAACGCCATTCGAGGATTCCGGCGACGAACGATCGCGGATCTAACGACGGTGCCTGAAATACTTCTCGCCGATAACGAGACGACCAAATGAAAATTTACACGGGCATTTTCATCCTTTGTTGCTGGATTTGCTCGTCGATGAACGTCGCGACGCGACACGACGCGTCGATGAATCAACGAGCCGCGAAATGGGTGATTCAGTTTACCAGGGGGGAAAACCAGCCGTATCTTGAATTATGTTTGCTCGATTCCCGTAATTTTTTTTCCTCCCCAACGACATTCGAGTATTCACAGTTGATCAAACTTTACGGAGAAGATGCTTTTTTGCCAGGTAGAAAGAAATGCGTTGACCGTGTGTATTAACCTGGTTAGCCTAACCTTGACTTAAATCGCACTTAATCGTGCGTCATAATTTAATAATAATTTCACTTGTATTGTGATTTATCAAATTTCGATTTAGATATTTACTATTCTCCGTTAATATTAAATAATTACAATGAACTATCAGAATACGAGAGGGTGATTCACGTAACTTGCAAGAACTTTTAAATTATGCGTCTAATGAAAAATTTAATATAAAAGTTGTACGGTTTTACGGGAGGCGGAATTTGGCATATTAATTTTTTATAGGTTTCGAAATTTCCAAGATCACCTTTACCTTTTTTTTTAATTGCACCATATATTTTTTTCATTATAGATCGAAAGAATATTAAATTCCAAATAAAAAAAGTATTACAATTTATACTGCGGAAACTAACCTTCTTTTTGACAAAATGTTTAGTCAAGAGAATAGTTTAATCTATAATATTACTATATGGTCACTCTAACGTAATTATTACAATGTAACAACTGAGATTATTAAAATTAAAATGTATAATTAATGTAGTGTATAATATAATTATTAAAATAACATTACTATTGAAATTATTGACAGTTTTAATAACAGAAAGATATTCACTTGATATAAGCTTATATCAACTTACTTCTGAGTCTCTCATATATTAATAAATAAATTAATAAGATTATTAAAAATAAATATTACGAAGATTCTTAATCACTGCTCGCGAATTATTCCGCGTTTCGTAATTTACTCGCGGAATATTTCGCTTCGCGATGCAAATGGGTTAATATCGACGACGAGAGGAACACGAATCTTCTTTTTTTCGATTTTCAACTTTCACGACTTCGGCAACGCTGTAAGCAACATTGCGAAACGGCTGTGAAAGAGGCGACAGAGGAATCGCGAGCGAAAATCACGAGAGCGAAATAACAGAAGAGAAGAGAAGAGAAGAAAAGGAAGAACGCGTGGCGTGTAGATATCCGAAAAAGGGGCGGCCTTGTCTCGGTCACTGCGTGCTGGCTCGAAAACCATGCGCAAATTTATCGAAGGTTATAAAAGTCAGGCCGCACGCTCAGAACCAGCCTGCTAGAAACATTATGCATGCGCGATTTATCAAAAGGGAACTTAAATAGTTATCGAAGAAATCGACGACTTTCGTGGGACAAGATCGCGTCGCGGCCGCTTCACGTCGAGTCACGCTGGCCTAAACCATTTTAACCGTTTCACCAACGCAACCGCGTCGCGCGTCGAGATCAACTCGAGGAACATTCGCGAAAAACGTTACACTTTTTCACCGCTGATGGGTCGTCTTTCTCGCGGTATCAATTTTTTTTTTTTTTTTGCCGTGCCGTTGCCGTAAATGCGCATCCAATACACCCCCCTATTCATAAATCTGGAACGCGGTTATTTTTTTCGTTGGCCTACAAACGAAAGAAGCGGGCCACGCATTTCGCTACAAGCCCCCCTCCACCCTCGGCCCGCGTTTGTTTTCCTTCCTTCGAGCAACGAATCTCCCTTCTCTCTCTCTCTCTCTCTCTCTCTCTCTCTCTCTCTCTCTCTCTTCACATTTATCGAACACGTTCGATTTATGTCGATCGAGCGACCAGCCAAAAATCGACTTCAAAACATTTTTGACTGGGTCAAGGCGCGTAGCATCGCGTCGAGGAACCGAAACGAAGCACGAGCAGACGTGGCTGTTTTGAAAAATTTTCAAATAACATTATTTTCAAATTACTTTTTAAAGTTATTTCAGAAATGATATTGACGATTATTCTCATTTACAACCGTAACAAATTTTGTTCATTAACAGACCAAATGTTTGAGAAACGGGTCCTATTGAAAGCTAATTGTAAGACAAATTTCTACGCTACATTATTTTGATTTCCATTGATTATTTTCTTTTCATTTGAATATTTTGGCAAGTATCATTGATATTTATTTTGAATGTTGTTCCAAAGACAAATTTTCAATTATCGAGTAAATATTATTTTCTTAAATAATCAGTTCTTCAATTTATTGCACAACTTCAAGCTCCTCTGATTGACGTACGTAAATGAGCTACGTTAATTGAAATCCATTATCTGCCAAGTGCCGAAGAACATCGTTTCAAAAGTTTATGCACAAATTATTGCTCGAAATAAATTTCGCCTAGATCTAAAGACCAGATTTCAAGTAGCTCGAAGCTCTCGCGACCCGCCCGTGCGGGTATTATTTCTCCGGCCGCGTGGAGGCTTGCTTAGTTTCTGCTCGAGGTATCTCCTTCTGTTTGCCGAGCACTTTTCGCCAACCTTTGCTCCTCGTTAGCCTGCCTTACCCTTGCCGGTGCACTCGATTAAAAGCGTTTTCGCTGCTTTCTGTTTCAGTTACCGAGAAGGAGATCCGACAATGGTGAGTCGCCGAGTCGCAAGTTTTCACCGTGACTTCGGACCCCCGACCGATTCCTTTGCGCCCCTCCCCCCTCCCTTCTCCAGGGAGATGGAAATCACAGCGTGTCGCGGACATCTATCTCTCAGAGTCCGAGAGTCCAACTCTCGGGTTTCAATTAATTTGGAAATTAATTTGCACGAGAGAAAGGATCCCGTTGGGTAGTTGCACGTGGCATCGGTCAGACAGAAGCTTTAGTCGCGTCTTCAATTTCCTCATATTTGTTGGGTCGTCTCTTTCAAGAGCGTGACCGATATACAGTCAGACGAACAAGATCAAGCCCGCGCGTGTTTGCAATTTTAACGTGAATATTTCATCGAGTATTTTGTCGAGCACACGAGAAGCACAAGAGAAAATAAAATGTGTCTAGCGTTTTTGTAAGTTGTTTTGGCTTGGCCAAGAAAACTCTACCAACCGGTGCTTTTTACCGTCACTATTTTGGCAGATGCAAACTGTTTTCGTAGAATCAGTTTTCTGCACCGCGAAAAATTAATTTCAACGAAAGGTTATCGACACTTTAAACTTAGTTACAACTTCGTAAAAAAGGATCGTATAATAGTTTCATTTTAAAGCGCGAAGCTTTTATTCTGAATGCCCTGAATTCGTTTTTTTTCTTTTCAAGGCACTTCAACGTCACGCAGCGAACGAAAAAGTATTCCTTTTTTTTTTTTAAAATTGACACGTGTGTGAAAACACTGAAAAATTTTATTTATGACTAAAATCCATCGGCCACGTTCCCCTCTACAATAAACCTTTAAAACTTGTTTTTCTTCGTCACTTTATTTATTTTGAACGTTAGTGTTAAACGACAAACATTTAAGAGATCGTAACATTTATTTCGTTTAACCTTAATGTTCAATATTCAATAAAATAGCAAACAGAGAAACGTACAGCAAGGTTTAAGGAGTTGTTGTAAAGAATAATTTCCAATTTTTTCATGAAAAAAAATTTTCTAAAGATGTTCGAATTTTTACAATTTTCGAAAATAAAAGTACTCTCACTTTCCCGCCCGCTGCACGATGTAAAAACATCTTTGAAAAAAAACAAACTTGAGACTGTCAAAGTAGAAGCTTTATGCTTCAAAATGAACTCAAGTAGATTGTTATCTTATTAATAAAAGAGCCCTAAGACTTTTGAGCGGGAGTGTACGCACGTAGGGTAGTTGGATTATGGATAGCTAGCAACTCGGAGAGCTAGCGTTAGATACGTTCGTTAGATCCGTGGCTTCCACTATCCGACTTTCGCGGCAAACGAGTGATTTTTATCGGCTTGTCCGTCCGTTCATAGAATAAAAAGAAATGGTAATCGGAAGGGGGAGGCACGAATTGCGCTCGGCTTGAGTAAAAACTGACTCGATAACTTTTGACGACGACCGTTTGTTTAGGCACAAAGGATTCCTGAAAGACTGCCCGGACGGCTTGCTGACGGAACAGGTATGACCTCGTTTCAGCTGGCACGTTAATTAAACGAAAATCAATAGAGACGCCAAGAAAAGAGGCGGCTCGAAGATAAGAGTGCCTGTTGCGTGATTTCAGGGCTTCATAAAGATCTACAAGCAGTTCTTTCCTCAAGGCGATCCGTCGAAATTTGCCTCGTTGGTCTTCAGAGTGTTCGACGAGAACAGCGTAAGTAAATCCGACGGGATGTTCGATACTCATGGAAATCCAACGCTAACGGGAGTGAACGTCTGTCGCGTGAGTGTCGATAAAAATGTCGAGTCCAAAGTCTGCTCGACTCTGTCAACTACTCGATTTTTACAATTTCGTTCATCCGTTTATCCGCAAGGTAAACGCGAGGAGCGTCCTTAATTTCGTATCTATACCACTGCTACTATTGCTACTGTTGTTACGATTTCGCTTCCTTCAAAAGACGAGAAGATGAAAATGACCGATCAGATCTGAAAAGAGTGCAATTATCTCGACGATTCTATTTATATCTGTCTACTCGATCTGTCAAACGATCGAGAATCTCGCCCGGTTGATGAGCAAGCTGCAGGAACTACTGTTTTTTTTTTGCAGGACGGTACGATAGAGTTCGAAGAGTTCATAAGGGCGCTCTCGGTGACGTCGCGCGGGAACTTGGACGAGAAACTCCACTGTAAGTAAACTGCTCGCCACTTTGCCTCTGACCAAGTTCACCGACGCAAGACTTCGAATTAACAGACTAGAACCACCGATGTTTGAAGCATGAAATTTCTATCGGGGATTGAGTTGAAGTAGGAAAAGTAGAAAAGCACTGCAACACAACAAATTACGCTCAAACTCTTATTTGTATAAAATTCTTCACAAAATTTAAATCTCTAAAAATTCACTTTCGTATCTATGAAATTTCTAAAATAGATTATAAATTGGTCGTTTTTACCATTTTGGCAATTCTAGCGTTAAAAAGCTAGAGAGACGGATATCTTGGAGTGTCATGCAAGACAATTGCATACGAGAATCCTTGCTTTTGGAAAGAAACGTTTGAAATTTCCAAAGTTGCGAAGCGGGTGCGGTACAAGTTGGCCAGTTCTGGTTGATTTTTGACCTATAGTTGCTCTTACCTTCGTGATGAGTAGAGTACAATGCAAAAATAATTTTCATCTTGAAATTCAAGCTCAAGGCCAATTTCGCGGCAGGCTCTTTACATGTATTTCCATCAAATCGAAGATGTATGGATTCATCCACGAACAAACTTCTCTATGCACCCTGTACAGCCTCTGTTTCTCACTTTCAGGGGCGTTTCGGCTCTACGACGTGGATAACGATGGCTTTATCACGAGAGAGGAGATGTATAATATCGTCGATGCGATGTACGAGATGGTGGTAAGTACATACATCGTTCTGATGCGACGCGACACGTCCTGTCGAAACGTCGTAAATCTTGCTTCATTCCGCACGCATGTCATGCTTGAGGTACACGCTGCTAATTCGAGATTCACATTTTTTTGATTTTGATATTCGTTATTTGAGTCGTTCGTTTGCCAAATTAATTAACTGTACGAAAGAAAAATAGAAAAAATTGACAATATAGGATAATCGATTTTCAGTATAATATAGGTTACCAAATGTCAATTTTCAGCCTTTTTGTAGCGATATATTGTATCTTTATCATAAGCCATATTAACTGTTCATTTTTGTTCTTCTTGAAAAATAAGGCAAATTATGTGTAATTGAACAGTCTTAAAACTTTCCTGCTCATCTATTAAATTATAATTTACTAACATTTTACCAAAAAGTAAGGATTTTTTCGGAACGCAGTATGTTAATATAGTGTTTAAAAATTAACGTTGCATTTCTATAATGAGATATTATCGTATCATTATAAAAAAACAAGCAAATGAGTTATCAGCCCAGACTATCAGGTTAGATGGCCCAGTTTTTTAGGAGAGAGTTGATTCAGCATAAAATTGTGCATAACAGTTAGTAAATATTTTTTTAGGGAGCGGAATGTAAACGGAATATAAAAGAAAATCAAACAATAGAGAATTATGGATAAATGAAAGATTCTTGGATGTCGTCGAGGCAGTTCAAACTGGCAAAATGAGCGTAAATATGGCATCCAGAGTTTTTGGCATTCCCACTCTAGAAGATGTTGTTTCTTTTGTTTCGTACATCTATGAGTATTTTTTAATTTTCTGCTTGTAACGTTGTAAATTTATACATATCATTTCACTTTCAGAAATATATATATATATTTTTTTTAGATATCAATTATATTTAGAATATATATTAAAAAAGTGGGCCATCACTTCTCAACTTACCCCAATGTACTTTACAAAACTTTAATATACTCCTTTAAAATTTGTCGTAAGATTTAATCTCAAAAGAATCTCTGAAGCGTTAATATATAGTGAATACAACAAGTATTCTATCTACTATCTAGATTCATTTTCAAACGCGAAGCCTTTACTTTCACAGTATTGAATTTGTCTTTTCCAAACACGGTTTCACATCATTTCGAAGAAGACAAGTACAAATATTCTTTCTCTCAATAATTTTGGTACTGAAAAGTTTCCTTCACAACTAAATCCACCATGATCTTGAAGATTGAAACCTTTCCTTTACAAAAATCCTTTAAGATCGTATTGTACGATTGCTTCCCACGAAGTTGTAAGAGTTGCAAGTATCGACAATTTTCTCATCAAATGTACGGAAACTTTCTGCATCCACTGCACATGTGTATTAAGACTTCCCGACAGATTCTTCGTTGTATCAAGTGTCGTTCAATTTTCTCCACCTTCGAGACAAATATAGGATCAACAATAAGAACGAGAGTGTACATACTGACTGCGAGTTTGAGAGGCAAGGAAGAAACGACTTTCTCGATGAAAAATCGATCGGATTATTATCTCGGAGTAACAGCGACGGGCGATCCCAACGAGCCGCGATCAAACTCAATTATATCTCGTAATTACGTCGTAGTTCCTTGTTTGTTGAAACATAATATCGCGGTCGATAATTGCCCGTCGCGACACGGCGTTTCGCGTTTTATCGGCCGAACGCTATATATCCGTGCCATGGCCTCGAATTTTTACACGCTTTTAGGAGCAACGCAAAGTTTCTGCGAAATTCCTACGGAAATTAGGAACCATTTTCGTTGAAACGACAGTTTGTTTCCCCGTAGGAATCGCGTACGATCGGTGGCAAAACTCGAGGAAAATCTTCGGGTCGATCGATGCCCGAATTTTCTCGCGGAACGGCGACGCCGACGCGGACGCCAACGCCGACGCCGACGCCGACGCCGACGTGGAGAACTCGGCGACGGCGTTATCAATAATGCGTCGGGTTGGCATTGGCGCCAATAAAGCGAGAAAATTCCAGTCGTGCCCTGCGGATTATGCCGATCGAGAAAGCCACCGAGTACGCCCCGGCGATTATCGAACCAGAGATGATTATCGTTTCTCTGTGCGGGACGGTTTCGTAGTAACGAACGAGCACATTTGAGAATTTTCAACGAAAATTTTGTGGCGCGAGCGCGATCGACGAAGGAAAATCGTTGAACAGTTGCGCGTACAACCGAGCTGATCGACGATAAAGTAAAATAGAGAGCGGCGAGTCGCTGTTACTCTTTATCGAGAATTATCATCGCGGCTTTTATTCCGATCCTATCTTTAAATTATATGCGACTTCCGCGTGCTAACTGCGTATTATATTCGAAAAATATGTTTGCGCATACGTGCGTATGACCGCGTTGCAACACACGGGTCAACTCCGTGCTTCGAGCATCTGTCTCCTCGCTCGAGCCTCTACGTTAACGAGCGAGCGTTCGAGTTTTCTCGTTATACATATGTGTAAACGCTCCTGTCAAAAGCCGAAAGTTTCCCCGGCCATAAATGACTTATTAGCCGCCGAAAGCGTCTCCTCTAGTACGCCGCGAGTGTTTGATGAATGTTTCATACATTCGCGTCGAATCGCCGTACGTGCTTAACGCGATTTTAATTTTAATTTCAATCGTCGTAACATTATGTAACAGGGGCACCGTACCAAAGTAATGTCGTTTCTTTTCTTACGTCCAACCTCTTTTCGAAATGTCTATAGATTCGCTTGGGTTCCATATGACTGCTTCCAATTTTCATACAAGTATGTATGTACAATTCGTCATTCAATTTCTATTCAAGTACACGCGAATATATCAGATATTCATTTGAATTTCGGTAATAATAATGCTACCAAAGCAACTAATATAATTTATAATATATATCCAAATTTTTCGAATACTCGTAAATATCAGGTCTGGTGAGTTTAGCCTTCCAAGCGTTCCTCTTCCTGGCCAATGGTCATTGATTAGTTCACTAATTGAATTGAATCCTCAGATCGTTCAGGATTTAGCTTCAGTGAACAGGCTTGAGGCTTCCTGGTCCACTATACAGGAACACCTCCATCAAACGGGAAATCTGTACAGGCAAGGAGTGTGTATGGGTTCCACACGACTTTTGTAAAGAGTATAAAGCACAAAGAGCAAAGAACGTTACTATGCAACTTTTCGCTTAATCGTATTTTGAAGTCGACTTGTGACATATTATCCTGATTATCCATATTATCCTGATTTGGCTCTATCGAATTATCATTTTTTTCCCGTTCATAAAGTACTTTTTAAAAGGGAAATCCTTTAACAATGTTGGTACTGTGAAATCGGCACTTGCAGAATATTTTACCTACAAATCAGGGAACTTTGAACGTCAGTTGGTAATAAACAGCGAAAAATACGTAATAAACTAATATTTATCTGTAACAACAAAAATCAGAAATTGTCATTCTGGTGGAAAAACAAAAACGACATTACTTACCGGTATCCCTAATAATTGAAGCTAAAGGAGAGAAAATAAGTTGTTGGCCATTCACGTTAGCAGCGCTCAGATCGGACTCTACGTGCAAACTGGGACACCAACGACAAAAAGAAACGTTAATCCAATGATTTCTTGTGGCCAACGGGCAACGTCGAGTACAATACGCCAGAAATAAACGTTGAACGCGATTGGATAAACGTTGCCTCCTCTCTAAACCACATTAAGTATCAGACTACGTTCAACCGTTACGGTTAACGCAAACTGGTACATTTGTAACGTTGCAACGTACTTTTCTCTTTTAACACACTCGGGGGCGTTGATTTTAAGGCGAGACGTCTTACAATAATTTTTTAAAGTCTCTTTCCAAAAAAAATTAATTCTTGATATGATATTGGTAGAATTATTGTATCAGACTGTCTATCGATTTTTATTCGAATATTTCTTCGTTTGAATTGTACCAGAACATTGCTTCCTGTGTCACCATTATTATTGGATTCGGATGATTCCAATTCATAACCAGAAAACGCATCCGCGTAAACGTTATTCGCAATAAATTATCTCCTTCTTCCATGGTGAAGATTTCTTTTAAACGATTAACGTGTAAAGAAAGTACATAACCTAATAAAAATTTAAAACGAAGATACTTCTGATAATCTTGATAAAAAAAGTAGGTAGTGAAAGATCAATTTATACTTATCACACGAATGTTGTTCCGTTCACTTTGCAAACTTGACACTGCTATGTTAACTACATATTCAGCGATATTATTACAGCTTGAATAATTTCAATATTATGATTTTCGCATATTCGTTAGACAAATTGTATTCCGCCATCTGATGTGATATATAAGCCTAGCAGCAATTTTGAAGTGACGTAGGACTACGTTACCGATATTTAGTTAACAAATTTAAAACGACGCAGAACTACGTTACCGGCATTCAATTAAAGAATTCGAAATGACGTAGGACTACGTTATCGGTCGCGAATGTGCCGAAACAACGCCGGATGTGATATTTCGTAAAAATTTAGGTTAGGTTTCACGGCGTCGATAGATGGATCGCTTAAAAAATGGAAAAAGAAAACTAGAGTTCGTAATTTTCTTGGAAAGTACGCGTTAGATATGGAGACTGCATGATAAACATGGTAAAAGATCGTAGATCGGTGTAACGGGGAAGAAAAGTCTGTCGCTTGCCGGTCGATTCCGATTCAACCCGCGTTAAACTCTTCGCTCTTTCCAAGGCTTTTATTCAAAGGACTTACCGGCACGAGAAGTTCGAATTAACCGACGCTATCTCTTTTTCTCTTTCGTGACTTTATCTTTTCACCATTACAATGCCGACTAAATTATTTTAGTCCTGCTCTTCCGTGTTCTACGTCCAAATGCACACGCATGTATCTATACAGGGTGTTCCATATGAAGCCAACCACGCAATTTTCTCTTAAACCATTCGTTATGGAGAAAAATGATTTAAATAAAACGCGTTGTTTCGAGGTATCATATCTTATAATGGCCACAAATCTTGTCTAGGTGATCATGCTTTCCAGACCTTTGTTTTTTTTTTAAATAGAATTGTATATTTTCGAGTTCACAGTCGTGTAACATCGAGATAAAGTCAACGAATTAGGTTGGTGTCCCATTGCACCTTTTTCAATGTTTCGAAAGTAATTTGTTAACAAATCCCTTATATGATTTTTTTACATTTGAGAGTAGTGCAACTGTCGTTTAGGGACTAGATAAATCCGTTGATGCCCTAGATCACCACTTCGAATATTAGTTAAAGTAAAAACGATCTGTAAATGCTCAAGGAAGGTAATCTTTGAGCTGCGTTGAATGACTTTGGAACACCAACATTATCTAGATTGCTAAATTCGTCTTGATGTCAGCCACAAGACTGTGAAGTCTAAAAAAATATACAATAATATACGAAAATAATAATATAAAAATATAATTTGAAACATTTCCTTTTATGGCGATCTATCTTTATATATGGAACACCCTGTGTACACAGATATCGACGGAACAATTGCTTCCAGGGCTGGCACGACTGCAAGTTGCAACTTGATTTCTGGCAAGAGTCTGAAACGAAATGAAACGTGATCGTTCTTTAATTGGGGGACCGCGTGTGTTTCAGGGTCAGCAGCCGCAGGCGGAGGACGAGAACACGCCGCAGAAGAGGGTGGACAAGATCTTTGATCAAATGGACAAAAACCACGACGACAAGCTGACCCTGGAGGAATTCCGAGAGGGTAGCAAAGCGGACCCTCGGATCGTGCAGGCGTTATCGCTAGGTGGCGAGTAACGGCAAGCCCCTTCGGCATCGGACCATTCGTCGTCGATCGTTTCAAGCCGGACGATCACCTCGGTCCCGTCGCCTCGGTCCGATCGTCGAAACGGCTAGGCGAGAGGAGAGAAACCGATCGCTCGAACGGATGAGAAAAATCTGGCTGCTGGCTCCCTCACCATCCACGCAGTCCGGCGTGTGCACGCATACACATACGTAGGTAGTACTTGACTTATGTACATAATAACAATCGACATGACGCGATCCTCTCTCTCTCTCTCTCTCTCTTTCTCTTCTGTTTTCTCTTTACATTTCTTTCTCCTCGCGGAGAATTGTTGTTTCTTTTTCTCTTTGCACGAGTCTTGTGCATTTGCACAAATAGCGACGATAGAAATGTTAGAGGGTTCTCGAGTAGCTACTTGATAATAAACTACTCTCTCTTTCTCTTTCTCTGGTTCTATGTTTCTCTCGGCTTACTTTGTACGAACGACAACCGTAAGGGACAAACGAGACCGTAAAAGTCGCATCGTCGATTGGAAAATGGCCTTGAAATCGGAGATCCGAAATTGCTTCCCGAGGATGCCTCGAGAATTCGTGTTCTCGGAGCTGCGGATGCAGACGATGCCACGATTGCCTTAATTCGATCAATCGAACAAAGAAGAGACGACTGATTTGTAAAAAGGAGAAACGAGATGTCGCAAATACAGACGAAATGGGACGTTTTGCCCATCTTGTCCACGAGAAGCGAGCGCTGAATGAAAATCGGAGAGAAGAGAAAAAATACACCCGTCCCTCCATTTACGCGAAATATCCGTTCCGCGTGTAGACTCGTTTTACGCGAATGAAAATCACGTAAATAGAGCCTGTCAGTACAAGAGAAAACAAAACATTAGAAAGAAATATTTATTTCGTATAGATTAACAAAAACGATCGCTAATTTTCGTTGCATTAGCGTTGCAGCTGAAGAGGCCCGATTTTCTGGGTTACCCCCGCTTTCAGTGATAAAAAAAAAAAATGATAATGACGTTTCAGAAAGCGAAAGTAAATTTTATTCGGTGTCACTGTCGCTACTGTAATTCAAAACAATCGACCTTTCCTTTTCAATTGGCACAAACTCATTATCCTCGTCGCTTGAAATATTTCCAAGTTCGACTTCATTTTCATCGTTAATATGAACTTCTTCGGACGATTTGTTCTCAGACTTATCTTTTGCCAAGTTTTCATAAATTTGCTGATATTCGCCGCAACGTTTCCTTAATTCAATTTGTTTGAAACTGCGAGGCTCTTGTTGAGCGTTTCGATCAATTGGTACAATGTATCTTCTGGCCGCGGTACAAAAATTATTTAATCTTTTGCACTCAACTGTCTGTTCTGAGCTGACATCGTAGTTAAATCTAGCTAGACAAAGGATTAAAAATGTGTAAATAGAGGGACAAGTGTTAAAGAAATGGCATTTCGCATCGCGAGTTTCCCAAATTTCCTGAAATATGTTCACGTGCCCCGTAACTTTCTTACGCGCCGTTCGTTTCAACTTACGGAAAGACGATTCGTTTCGCGTAGACATCGTCCACTTTTTTTCTCTTCTTAGTTCTTTGCTTGCACTTTTTCTCTCGATCTAAATGGATGTTTCATCGTTCGCGTAGAAAAATGTCCAGAATTGGAACGACAGAAGCCTGCAAAAAACCAGCGAAGGACAATTTCGTCTATCGTTTGATCGAAACAAGCCAAGTACTGCGGGTGTAGCTTCAGAGAGAAAGAAAAGGGCAAATTTTACTTCTGCATTGCGAGGTCCCGTGTCTCGTAAAAAAATCAGTCGAAGCAACTGGCCGGTTGTTTCGCAGGCGAGGCAAGTCGATGAAAGATTCAAAGAGACACCGGCTGTCTGGTAGCCTGGTACATTCGCGAAGGCAAGAAGCAACGTACCGACGTCGAAATTCTTGCAATCGGCTGCCGCTATTCGACTTCCGAAACGTGCCTTTCTCCCACTTTTCTTTCTTCTTTCTCCCGATTCATTTCGTTCATTCGTTCGTCTAACGTGTGTGCACATCACCGTTTTCCAGCTTCGAGTGTCGCCTTAAAGGCACACGAACCGTCGAAAGTCGATAATTGGATCCGACGATCCTAGTGAACGCGCGATTAACGCTAGAACTACCTAGAAATGACCAATTTGTAATTTTCGTTGAATAGTTGCTCTATTTTTTTGGACTTTGGGTGTATCTGATGGAATGCCATGGGGATCATCGGTGACCACCAAGATTATTAGCAAACAGACAATTCGAGTGAACGTTGGTATTTCGATATTTTTCAATATCAGCTTCCTCGCTACAATGGCGTGGCGAATCGTGACGGTAAAGAACTTTTCAATGAATTATACATGAGAAGGCTTTATTTGACTGTCCGAGTGATTTTGAAATATATTGTAATGAAATTGATAGAAGACATTATCGGAAGACAGTTATGAATCGCATATTAGACCTTCAAAACGGCAAATTTGCAAAACCTGTTGTGTACCATTACACGTAGCTGGTTGCTGTACAGTTTATCACAGAAATAATTACTAAAATATATTATACGTATGAAATACAATATGTACGAGAGATATGCAAAGTTCTATTTAAATTCATTCTGTATAAATGAAATATATTGAAGTTTATTTCGACTGTTTCACTTTCGTACTCAATTACGAAATAATAACCGGTGACGCGAGATGGCTTCTGCGTAAAATTGCCAATTGTGCTAATATCAGATAATATTTCAACAATATCGTATAATAACAGATTCATGTTGACGGGCAGTCGTGTAAAACCATTCAACTTGTTAATCGTCGATAGTTCTAGCGTTAAGCGCGCGAACGCGAAAAATTGAAAATGTCTGCGCTTACGTCGTTTCAGCGACGACAAAGCAAATTGCTAGCAACGCTTTGCAATTTCAAGACACGTTCTCGCTCACGTTGGACCGTTTGGGGGGAGGGAATCGAATGGCGCCACTCGATTGGCACGAAGAGGTCATCGACGTAACGTAACGTAATGTTACGTCGAGTCGATACGCTTAGGGCGGAAATTAAGCGGGCTCACGCGCGCAGTGCAAAAGCAAGTCGGTGCACGCTGCTCGTTAACGCGCGTCCTCCTCCCCCAAGAGCGAGATCGTTACCGTCGTAGCGCGCGTATACATATATTTTCGCGGCCGCCTGCCTGCGGTTCTTTATCCTTACACCTCGCTAAACACCTCGTTCGTTTCAACCTCGCTCGCTTTCGCGTTAAACGCGTTTCCCGTTTCCCTCTGTGCCCCCGACTTTAACCAACGACGCGATTCGGTTACGCGATGCCCCACGCCTCAATTACGCGATCAGTGCCTTCTTCTCTCCGTAGCTCGCTTCCTTCCAGTCGGATCCTTCCTCGACTTTGCACGTTCCGCGAGCGATTCTACGCAATTTTCCACGTCGCGTGCGACGCAATTCGTTTCCCAGCAAGAATTTACATAGAATCGTTATTCCTGACCTTTCGGCAACGAAACGAGCTTTTTCAACGCTAAACCTACGCTATACGTATACCTATACTCCTACCGTGATCGGTCAAAATGGCCGGTTCTTAAAAAAAAAAAGCAATATTTTTTACACTCGGACAATAAATAAGAGTAAATTTGGTACTGAATTAACCCCTTAAACGTTTATGTCGATTATACTCGTGACGAAAGAATGGAATTTTTTTGTTTAACGTCGCTTTTGCTATTTATTGTAAAATTCAAGTAAAAGAATTATATATACATATTTGTAATTTTAGCATATTTTAGAATGTTTCAAGGCGACAAAGAAAATATGCATGTGAAAATAACGGGAGTTGTTCAAAGAAATCGATACAAGTTAAATTTATCTTCAATCATTTTAATTTCGCAAATATTTGATTTTTTACTTTTTTTTGTGTATCGATGAAAATTCAAGTCCTTCTCTCCAGGTTTCTTTTCATGGGATAATTTTCAAAAAATAAAATGTTAAGTTCTATAAATATCGAAAGAAACACCAGAAAACATTTGTCATTTTGTTATAATTTAACAAAAACTTCTTCTGAGCAATTTTACAGGAAGTGTAACAATTTACTGTTTTCGTCGAGTTTACTCGTCGTCGTCTAGAAACAATTAAACACGCCAGTGCACATTCTCAAGATAAAAGAAAACGCTTAAGGGATTAAACAATAAACAACTTTCACAAATTTACGTCGCAAATTGCGGATTTATGTTTTCTCTCTTCAGATTTGTGCTTACAACTTGAAATACAAAGAACACATCTTGACATTCTTTCCTGGAGTTGTAAAATTGTACCGTGTCACCCAACTCTGCGGCCCGCGTACACTCTTGCAGTAAAACGTTATGTTATCCTCTATCGTTATGATAGTCTTTCTCGCGAACCAATTGTATAGCTTTGGAAGAGTAAATGTCGTAAATTTTTCGACCGATCGCGGTAAGTAAGACAAACTACTACATACGTAGTGTATTTCTTGGGAAAAAAAATAAGAGGAGAGGTAAAATCTGAGAAATTCGTTGTATACATATTTTAAGAAAAGATAAACAACGATGTGATAACGTTGCATATACGCAAAAGTTTAAAAATAGTCAATTAGACCGATGGTGGTGGGTTTAGTGTTAACAAGCACCGCAAAAAATCACGTAATCCACTGTTTTCTATAAAAATCGGACAAAGTTTACCGATCGATCGTCGATCACGCGAGCTTTGGTTCACAAAGCTGCGTGAAATTTTCGGTTCGTGAACTTTCGACCGTAATTCAAAGTTCTCGCCTTGTCGTCGCGACGGCTGCTTCTTTCCTCGAAGAGATATCACTCGTTTCGCGGTTCGTTTGCGTTCTTGCGTAAAAAAATTCGGCGGCGTCACGCCTCCGTGCCGATCCCCAACATTGGGGGAAATCGTTGGGAAAGTTCGAAGATGAACAGCTCCTGTGAAGTAAATCGAAACGAGTTCCTTTGAGCCTTACTTCGCCTTGGCCATTTTTCCTGGCCAACCGTTCGATTCGTCCACTTCAGTCAGATTAGGATGCCGTTTGCCAGACGTTGATCCACGAGCAGAATTCCCTTTGTTCTATCGACTTTTCCCCTTCCCTCTTTGCTCTCTCTTTTTCTCCTCGTTTATCTCGTCGCTGCTGAAACTTGGAATATTACTTCGCAGAATCTTTTTTCTTTACGACCTTCCTTTCGACGTAAAAAATATTGGAGGGTAAGTAACGAGAAAATGCTCGATAGATGCTCGTAACGTTTCACTGGTCTCTTTTGCAATTTCGGACTGCGAAACAGCAAAATTTCAGCAAACTACTACCCCGGCTAGTTTACAGGGGGGAGGGCAAAATTTGTCCGTCCTGTTTGTCGTTCGTACGCCAAACTTGGTCCTCGTTGCAACGGGACGTAAATCGTTTTCGTCCACTTTGCGATCGACTAGCGAGAAAGAAACTTTAAACGAGATCTTAGATAGAATTAGCGGTAGAGTTTTACTCTCGTATCTCCCTCGGAGATAAGAAGACGCAACGCGATAGAAGTAACAACGGTTTTACACTTTTAACGAGAACGAATAGACGTAGACTCGTGGATTCGCGTCGTGCGATATCGCGTGTAAGCGAAGCGGAGTACTTGTATGCGTGTCACGCTCGGCTCGACTGACGATCAAGCGCGCCTCGAGTCTCAGCGAGTTGTCGCTGAACGTCTTGGATCGATGATCGAGAAAGACGGAAGGAGACGCGACTCGCCGGAGAGCGAGCGAAAGAAACTGTAGCAATAATCGAGCAACTTTGTTAGCGCTGTTGACAAGCGACGTTTTTTTAGCGAACGAACGTAAATGTAACGAAACTGTGGGAATTCCGTGACAGAGCGGTCACGTGCGAGCGGCCAACCGCTTGGCAAGGAATCGCAGAAGCGCGCGCGTTTGACTGGCTACAATTGCCTATAGCACAGACGAGATATATGAATTTGACTTTGAAATCTCGAAACGTCATATCCAATTGCGTTGTTTGTAAAAAAATATCGTATTTCGATCAATTTTTTCCAATACTCTTAAATAGATGTTAATGGTCAAATATACATGTTAAATTTCATCAATCGCTATTCTAAATTTTTATATTCCTTCATCGATGAAGGACGTTCAATTCTTTTTTTAATTTTGATTCTTATCATCGGTATAATGCTGCTGTGTAAAACCCGCTTGAATCGGTACGATTCAGGATGTGACAGAAAAATGGTAACGAGCTCCTGATGACCGGCGAAATCGTGGCGAAAAAAATTATACGCGAGGTCTATTCATATATCTGTGTACACAACTCGTCTGTGCCTATAGTATATTCGCGTATCGACCGCCAGTCAACCATATTTCCCCACTGTTGTTTTCCCCTCGACGAACGGTGCTTCGGCGATCCTTGCGTCGTTCGATTCACCTTCGAAACAAACAGGAAGAAGCTGTTCGCGGGAAGATTTATTCAGCCAGAGGTAATCAACCGATCGACTCTGTTCCATGCGTACGTCGATCCTCTGTACAGCGTCAGCGGCTCAACGATCTCATCAGTGTCAATTCGATTCCTTTCCTTCTTTTTTTTTCATCGTCTTTGCATCGCCAAAATATCCTCGTTGCTCGCGTACTCCACTGTACCGTTGATCTTCTCGACGTCTCCCACTTCTTTGCTTGATGCAACACTTGATGCGACTTCAAAATATCTTTCCGAATATCATTTCTAGTCAACGTATGCAATTTCAAAATATCATTTTCACTCCGTTTTGCTTCGCTTTTTCGCCAATTCACAAGCGTCACACATAGGTCTGATGCGTCACATAGTCGCGCAACCCCTTGGTTTGAGGAAACCAAGCGAATCGACGCGACAAGGGCGAACATGGACAAGCAACAATAGTTTTCGAGGGAGTAAGAATCGCCGATTCGCCGATTACGCCGACTGGCCGTTGCAATATTTCGATCATCGAAGCCGCGACTGTGTTACGTGTCGCGCGTGCGACATTCGGTGCTCACGGTGGTTCGATACGATCGATAACTCCGTTCGTATATATACATATGCCACCGGAATCACGGGCACCGAACAGTCGACTCGATTAATTCGTTTAATTTTTACATACTCTCAAGAGGGAAACTTTCTAACGATAAGAAAAAGGGACTTTCGCATAGCTGAGAATTTCTAGCTGCTTTTCGTGTAAAGTTCATAGTAGAGAAGCTACGATCTCCTCTCTTTAACTCGCGCCAGTGACACTGGACTTGAAGAAAAAAGAGGGGAGAGAGAAAGAGAGAGAGAGAGAAGAGAAAAAAGCAAGTACAAAGACGCGACTGGAATACTGGAGGTATAAATATGGTACGACAGCGCGCTGAAGTACCTTCTTCTTCTTCTTCTTCTTCTTCTTCTTCGGATTCCTCCAAAGAAAACTTTTCGCGCGTCTGCGACTATTTCGCGAATTAACGAATCCGCAGAGATCGAGAAGAGGAGCTTCTCGAAGAGAGAAAATCGTCGTTTCACAACACGGTGCTCGAGAAAAACGAGAAAAACACGCTCGTATATATGTACTTACACGTTCGTGTCGTAAGGACATCGAGTTCGAGTTCCATTCAACGGGCAACTTAATCGCGACAATCAAAAAAAAACGGCTTTATAAGGTTTACAACGTCCTGCCCTTGGTTTGGGAAACGACACGAATATTTCTCTGAAAAAAAGAAGGAAATCTCAATGATTCGTACAAGCAGAAAGGATGAAATGATCCGAGCGTACAATTTCTCTTTCTCTCTCTCTCTCTCTTTCTCTCTCCTTATTTATCCATTTATCTATCTACTTCTATCTCCATCTCTCACTCGTTTAGTGCACAAATGATTACAAACGAAAGAAAAACCAATCTCTTTACGCGTATGGTTAAAAAAAGAATTGTTCTACTACTAGCGTTATACTTGATATTTTTAAAAATGCTGCAAAGTTAAAGGGGCTATTCTAATGCGTGCCGTTATACCCGTATCGCTATTATCTCGCTAGTTATATACTAAACGCTAATCTACTGTTACTCTTACCTACAAAGCAACGTGACAAACTTTTCCATCTAGAATGCGTACGGTACTATCTCTCTCTCTCTCTTTTTTTTCTCTCCCTTTCTTTCTTTCTCGCCCAACGAGGAAACGCGAACGAAGAAAACAAAAAAAAAAAAAAGAAGAGAGAGAAAACCCAAAGATAATACGCGAAAGAACGATTGCGAAAAAGAAACGATTCTCGATAGGTACACGTACACACAAGCATATACAACAGATACACACGATAGCACAAATGATAAAAGACAGGAGACAGGAGACACGCAACACACGCAACACATGCAACACATGCAACACACGCAACACACGCCAACATACATACGTCAAAGTCATTGTTTTACGAACTTTCTGTGATAATTATTAACAATCACTAAATACGAGGAAAATCGCTAGTTAGGCAGGTGACAGAGAACAAAAGGGACAAGCTTGTAAATAAAGACGAGGGATGCGAGGGATGCGACAATTGTTTGCGACGATGGCGACTAAGGGGTGAGCAGAGAAATACAGATAGGGAAGACAAAAGTCTTACGATCGAATCGTGGAGGAAAGAAACGATCTTGTTATGCGATAATGCGTTATTTACTGTTCCATGGTTGGTCGACGATCCACAGCCATCGATCGTCCACGATACTACACACGGTCGTTCGACGAAGAATCGACGACCGAGAGGCGACGAACGAGATGAACAAAGTACGAATACGTACCGCGACCTCGACACTGTATATGTATGTACGTTGCTCGTTTACCACGAAAATCTAAGCGCATTGTTATTTTGTATGGTCCCCCCCAGCGTTTTTTCTAAATAACGACGACATCGTCGAACACACGATAACGATGGTGATTAATAAAAATCATTTGAAGCACACAGGCGAACGCGACTGAATTCTTCCTTCTTCCGCCTCTTCTCTCTTTTCTTTTCTTCCCTTTCTCTTTCAGGGATTCTCCGAGCTCCACTCGAACGTCGTTTGTCGACTCGCGGCTGCTGCGGTTCGCACTAGACGCAGCCGATGCAACTCCTCCGTGCGTCGCATGTCCTCGCTCAGTGCTTTGATTCTCAGCTGCACCTCCTGTATCGCCATCTCGGCGATTTTTACCTTCAGCCGTTTCTCCTCCGTCTGCGACCGACCGAAACGATAAACTCCGCCCTCGATTCGGACCATATATCTCTCAACTTTAAACGTACTTCGAGCTGCTGCAGAAGCAACCTGTGCTTCAGTCGACTACGATAGTCCGCCAAGAAAACGTAGCCCCTAGATCCCGCGCCTCGCTCGTTCTCACTCGCCGAGTTTCTCCCTTTCGCGCCACCGGCGTCCTTCTCCTCGCCTTCCCTCGCCAATTTTCCCATCTGCTTCCCGTTACACCCCGGCCAATCGTACTCCTTGTCTGCAAAGAAACACGGCTAATTTTCCGAAAAAATAGAAATTTATGTTACTTATTTTTATCAGTATAGATGAAGCAAAATATCATTTTTTGCTGCCGATGGAACGAAATGGAAAAAACGGCGCTGGCTTTGATTGCGTTGACTTTCCACGCGTCAATTTCCCTCCTTACTTGCGTTCGTCTCGTTCGAACGCGGTCCAACGTCGTTGCCTTCCGCCAAACCACGACGATCGTGGCAACCGAATCCCGTTACCGCTTCCTCGTCGCCACTCGCGCCGGCTTGTTTCCTCGAATTCATCCAGTTTCCCTTGTTTCCCTGCTGTTGCTGTTCCACTTCGTTCGACGGAACGTCCGCTGAAAATACACGCTTGTCGATTGTTGCGACTCCAACTACACGCGTAACCGACTACGTACGTATCTTTTTACCTGTCCGCCTGGAAGACAATGTCCCGCCGTTCGACCGAGGACAGTACGGGCTGTCGTTCTCGGGATATATCACCGACACGGTGACGCTGTTGTTGGAAATTCGCGCGTTCGACACGACGATGCGATTCGTCGTTTTACATTCCGTCGCGTTGTGCGACGCTGACGACGACGATGACGATGACGATGACGATGACGACGAGGAGGAGGAAGACGACAACGACAACGACGACGACACCACCAGACGATCCCCGTTGACGAGAATCTCTTTCTTCTCCTCCAAACTGTCGTCCTTGAGATTCACGTCCTCGAACGCTTTCGTCACCTCGGTCTTGAGATCGTTGGACAACGCTCCGTCGTCGTCTCGTTCCGTTTTCACTCGCGACAAATCTTAAAATGCCAGATTTCGTTTACTTCCTCGTGAAACGTGAACTTTCGACGCGGCGAGCTGAGCTTCCAAACGTGGGATTTACGAGCTCGTACGTAAAAAGAAAAGAATACCAATGAAGGAATCCGGGTTAGGAATATCGGATTTTTGAACGTCGTCCTGGCGCGTTTCACAAAACAGGGACCCTGACTTCATCGGCGAGCCGTGAAAACGATCGGCCAACGATCCAGTGACCTCAGGAATTTGCGGGAACCTCCTCGGCGACGGATTTTCTACGAAAATCTGATATCTGTTCCACTCGAGGGATTCGCTCGCCTCCGACTCGACGTACCTCTTATTTCCCTGCAACGTGCGGTGGTCGTTATAAGGGAAATGAGACAGAAAAAGCTTCTCTATGTACATACAGTACAGAAATATGATATATTCGCGTTATACAAAACTATAGCTAAATAAATAGTCTTTTTTTAATACGATAAAAAAATATTTTGTGCTTTCTGTCTTATTAAACAAGTATTCAAAGGAATGTTCTTCCTATTGCAATCTGCTGTCTATATAATTAAACAATTTTCTGTTTTTGTCAATAAAAGATCTTTCTTTTTACGGGAAGATTTCTTCAAACTTTAGCTCTCTTATTTTATTTTCATTTTTCGTAATTGTGCGAATTATCGATTCATTTCTGTTAAATTTCTTGCAAAGAGATGTTAACCTATTTCAACCAGATTTCAACCGATCAAGGGTTTTTAATTTTTCTTCCAACGATATGAATCTTCTACTCACAATTAGCTTATCTTTTCAGGAGATCTTTGGAGTCATGGCTGGAAAATATTATTTCTGACATTAAATCTAGTGAAAAAGGATTGCTTTACCTTATAATCGATCAATGTCTACTTTGCAATTGAAATGAATTCCTTTTGAAATAACACAACTAATTCTGCACGGAAATAACTTTCAC
Source organism: Melipona bicolor (assembly GCA_030673865.1). Classification (NCBI taxonomy): domain Eukaryota; kingdom Metazoa; phylum Arthropoda; class Insecta; order Hymenoptera; family Apidae; genus Melipona; species Melipona bicolor. The sequence continues at coordinate 359,778 of JAHYIQ010000042.1, read as the reverse complement.
GATACGCACTTTAAACAACCTCTCCTTGTCGCACAAGAGTTGATGCAAAACTGCGCTTCGAGTCAATTCAAACGAGTTTTTTTCAGCAACTTTTTCATCGCGTTATAGCGATATGCACGGAGGCAGTGGCGCAATTTTTAGTTTCGCGTTATAGGGGGTCCTACTGTACAGTGAAATTTTCGTTCGATCCTGACGAATCGAAACGGTGGAATTTCCAACGCAAGTTAAGTTGGAAAGTGAACTGAGGTAGCAGGGACTCGATCGGTAAAGAGAGAAATACCTTGGCAAACGAGGCAGTCGCCTTCTTGCAGTGGTACTTGTAATTCTGCCAATATTTCTTCAATTGGGCGGACGTTTTCCGCGTGAAGCCCGCTCTCTTGAACTCGTCCTCGATGGTGGTCCAAATTTTCTTACGAGCCAGGGTCGAAGCGCTTTTATCCAGCAGCGGCGCGTACTGCTTCATTATAGCCAACAGATGAACTCGTTCCTCCTTGTCGAACTGATTCTTCTTTCTGTCGGCTTCGGACAAGTTGCGCGGCATTCTCGACGCGGCAACTGTATTGCACGTACGTATATATATGTGTGTGTGTATGTGTGTGTAATATATGAGAAACCGATAGAACCGATAGATGGTATGGATCGATCACGATCAATCGACGTTGGCTCGCGCCGTAGCCGTTTCGGCGATTCGGATCGTGCCTGGCTCAAGCAATCGGAAACGAAAAGCTTAAGCACGCGAAAAGGTAAGATCGCAAGATCGCAAGATCGTACGATAGCGCGAGAAAGCGTTTAGAGATGCGCAGACTGTCTTGGCAGAAGTGCGATCGCTTTTGTTTCGACAAAACAGATCGACGAGCGATTCGCCGTTCTTTTCCCGACGCGTACAGTCCTTAGTAGTTTTGCACGTTTGTTTTTCCGCTTGCTCGCCGCCCGCCTGCGAGGAACATCGAACGTTCGACCCCTGCAATCTCCTCTTTTCTCACTTTCTCGTTACTTTCCACCTACTTGTTCATTTACTCCCTTACTTACTTACTTAGTCGCTCGCTTATTTACTCTCGCTGTTCTCCGCGCTTCCTCAGCTTTTATCTGGTGCAAAATTAAACTTGAAATAAATCTTTGGTGACTTGTGACTGCACGCGCTATGATCCAATCTTTTGCCGTGTTAGGAATATCATCAATCGTCCATAAAGAGGAAGAGTTTTATCTAATCTGTCCTGCTATACATCGCAAACATGTGTATATATTCATACGTGTGTATATATTCATATGCGTGCACGAGTTAAAATTTTGCGGTCGATCTTCTGCCGTCGTTGAAATTTTGTCACGATCAGCCGCATCGGCGTACATTCGCTTGCGAAATATTCACGAGCGACAACCCACGCTGACCGGACTTGCGCAACTCAATGCAGACCATCAATTTTCAAATAAAAGATTCTTGGAAAACGAGGTCCTCTCTGCTCGCTGAGAACTACATCGGATGTAGTTGCCGACTCGAGGAGCGAGAGGAGAGGCGAAAAGCTCGCGACTCGACGACAAAACGACCTCTCCTCGCCGGCGAACAAGCGCTTATGTAGCTCTTGGAAATCCCGGGACCTTGATGCGAGCGCGACCGACAGCATTTCACTTTTACTCGGGAACGAACGCCCGAGGCGACTCTGCCACAAGTCCTAGTAAGCCTTTCCTTCAGTTATTTGCCTACGATTGCAAACGAGATCTCGTGTTCGTACCCTCAGCCTCTCAACAGTTAGTGTGAACCCTGTTCGACGAACTGAGATGTCTTGGCCCTTGAACATACGCATAACCTCCTACATCTCCAACTACTTCCGAAAAGGAACCGGGAAAAATCCATCAGCGCCAAGGAGCGTTTACCGCAGATGAGCCCTTTTAATTTTTCCAAGCTCGTTTAATTTTTTCACAGCGATTTCGCTAAAAAGTAGATGGAGATAATTAATGACCCTAGCTTCTCAACAGTTAATGTGTTCACCCTGCCCGGTGAACTGGGACGTCGGGTTTGCGACCTCGCTCTGAAAAGCACACGCGACACATTGCCCCAACCTCTTCTCTGTATCGTTCCAATTTTAACATATGTACTGCCAAAGCAAGTACTACCTCTCAACATCCAAGGATTCTCCGTTGTCCGATTTCCTCCACGTGGTGTCGGTCCCGTGGTCGGTCAAGGCACGCGCCAATGTCCCTAGACTCGACGGTGGCGAGCAACCATTCGCTCTCGAGATTGCCAGCTGTCGGCCGCAAGATTATGCAAGCTCTCCTCTCCAGTCAGGTACCGCGAAGAGAAAATACGTAATTAATCAACGAATGTGCTGCTTGGAGCTGGAACAACGCAAACGTTTTATAACCTCGACTGTCGCACGAAGAACGTGGTCGTTCTCATACGCTTTTTACAACGAGATGCAAATACCCTCCGCGCCGGCTGTTCCTCCTGTGAAGGACAATCCTTTACACTGCTGTTGCAGACGAGATATCGGCTTCGCGAGAGGCTGTCCTTGTCGATCTCAGTCTAGCAGCAGGATTTTCTCCTCTTTCTACGTTACACTTGCGTTTTCTCTCCCCACTGGAATAACAGTTAAACATTTATCAAGATTTTCAAGCGGTTAATGTACTATTTCTAGTAAACTCGTAACATTGTAAACGCAGCGAGTGCAATGATAAACAAAAATTCGCCATTTGTTGTTCGCGCGAAAATTTTCTGCTGAAAATATAATATATATATAGGGTGGCTACTGAAAAACTGAAAAGTTTGAAAAAGTCACAACTTGTTCATTTTCAATCTTTCCTTTATTTTCTTTCTTTTGTAGCTTATAGAGCATTCTTTTGAGATTAAAAATACATAATACTGAAAAAAATCCATTGATTATAATAAAAAGTTAAAAAAACATGTGTTTGTACAGAGTGGTCACTGAAAGACTGAGTAATATAAAACAAAAATAACTCTTACAAACGCATGTTTTTTAAATTTCCTATTATTTTATTTGGAAATATAATTAGTGGATTTTTCCAGTATTACGTGTGAAAAACAACATCCCTCAAATGACCATCATTTTCCTGCTCACAAATAGATTCTTCCAGCCCTTCAGTTTTTCAGTGGCCACCTTGTCGACGATTATCCTGCGAGGGACTTGTAGCTTCACCTAGCTGCGTTATTTCCTCTATGCCTCTTTCCACACATCTCGCATCTCGTTCAGTGCAAGACGTTCGAATTTTTAACTGCGCACAAAACGCAGGAGGAAAAGTAGAAAGCTGCTAGTTTGCCACGCATAAAACGGCTGTCAGACAGAAACTAGTGAAAAATTACAGGGAGAGATTCCCGATGTTGTTAAAATTCGTTGTTCGTAAGTGGTTCTAATTAGCTACGCGTTACCAACGTTCGAACCAAATCTTTTAACCGAGCAGTTTCGCGGCTGAATACCTGTCATCTGCGTTTTACTCGCGACCTCTTTGCGTAATCGTTTGCGTTCAACGATTCGATTTCTATTTATGACAAATGCGTGTGTACACGTGCTTACGTATACACGCGTGTAGATTTTGAAGAGGAACAATCTCGAGAGAGACTCGCGTTCGTCGCGTCACTCGTTGATTCACTGTGATCGAAAGAGAAGAGGAAAGATCGAATCGAACGCAACTGACAATAAATCGAAACAGCTTGCAGTTCGTAGTTCGCACATGAGCGAAGGTGGCACCGGTGTTCCGTAGGGACCGACGGTAATTCCAGGAACGTCGACAAAGTAGAGTACCAGTTTTACCAACCGTTGTGTAAACCGCGCCACCTTCGCCACGTTCAAACGAAATTACCAATCTCATGCTTCTCCTTTCTTATCCCCTGTTCGACTTTCGACCCTTTCTTATCAATAACTCGTTTGAACTCGCATCTCTCGCCTCGTACGAAAACCGTGAAATTCAAATCTTTTGGCATTAAATTACCTTACGACGCGTTAAAATATGATTGATAAAACACGAATGCTTTCTCCTTCGTTATCCTCTCGTGTTTGTGCAAAAACACTCCTTTTCGTTTTGGGACGTGATCACACGTTTTGCCACCATTTTGGTTTAATCTTTTGTTGCGTAATTCGACAAATTCGAGAAGAATCAAATGCGTTGACACGTTAAAAGATCCCTGCGTTGAAAGAATCTTTCGTTAGTTATTCTTGCATTAATTTTTACGTAAAATATATTGTAATGCACAAAATAGAAACGTACATGCTTACAAAATTAATTTATTCGCAAGAACAACGACAAAAACAATAACGATAATAATAGTAGCGAGAAGAAGAAAAATTTGAGAAGCCTCTTAATCTTTCGTTAAAAACAATTATAGATATAATCTAAATCTAGGATTTAAATTGAAAAGCAGTAAATCAAATGGTTTTTTAATGGTTGTTTTCTCGCGACGCGTCATAATGGATTTTCTCATTGATTTTGCGCTAATACGCCTAATACGTTTTGCAGTTGCTACGAAATATTCGATTCAAAATATGCACTGTACAATCGCCGATATTTATGTTGAAATGTCTGTCACCAAGTTAAACACATCGAATTGAATTAAAAATTCATTAAAAATTAAAAGTACCGAATTAAAAAATCGTTTCAGCTTCTCACGCGTACGAATCATCTTGACTTTTGTACCATGAACCGATTGGTTAACAAGACGTAACCAGTTACATATATAATGTTCGAGACTACGCAAGCCTAAACGCGGCTTTCTATCTACGTTTCGAGCAAAGTTGAATCACTTCGAGGCGAAAACGAAAACGGACGTGGGCAACGAAATCAAAATTGTCCACGATGATCGACCATCCCGTGTGCTGCACATTCGCTATCGATTAGATTCGTAATACCGAATACCGAGTGAAACGGAGAATTGATTGAAAACGTCGAAATGCGTTGCGTTCGTGACGTAAATTTCGAAAGTTTTCAGTGAGCTGAGATCTCACAAGCACCGTAAAAAGCCGGTAATAAAAATCATAGCGATTACAACGATTTCTTAGGCACAAAACAACTCGGCAAATATAGCGTAGCTGAATTTTTAAAATTTTGAATCTCTTCAATGACTAAAAATGGATTTCGTTCGCAATTACCATTGCAATTATCCGAGCCTAGTATAGGATGGGCCAAAAGTTTCTTTCTTTTTTTAATAAAATATAATATCAAAATATAAAAAGAAACTAATTTAAAAAAAATTTTATTAATTTTAAGTTAAACTCAAGTTTATTAATTTCAAATTTTTCGTGTGCTTTAAAAGTAAGTAACGAAAAAAAAAGTATATAATGACAATACGTATACTTTAATCTGTTTAAAAAATTTTATTTTAGTAGAAAGTGACTTTTGACCCTCCCTATAGTTTCGATTGTAATCGAACGTAATTGGGATATACGTGCGTATACTTATTTGCTTAGGTTGTAATATTGGCAAACGCGACGTATCTAAGCGCGGGCTGGAGTTGAAGAGCGGGCGTTCGTTCGCAACGAGATGAGACGAGAGAGTAACGGACTGCCGAGATAAACACGCTCGTAAGTAGCCGCGACGACACATGAACCTAACTTAGGCGACTCGACTCCCCCGACCTGGCCGCAAACTCCAGACGTTTGCGAAACAAGCGTAATTCCCTCCGATTCAATTTAGGATTCCACTGCTTAGGAGTGATTACCGAATGGAAACGAGAGGTTTTTCCCAATACCAGCCGCGCGCTCGCTAGACTACTGTCGCGAGAAATCGCCGGTTTAATTGTTGTCGTTGCACAATATAGGGGGGAGGGGAACACGCGATCCGTCTTTCGATAATCAGCTTCACGATTTTTCTTCTTTCTTTTTTTTTTTTTTAACAATCGAAGAGCTCGATAAAACACAGACTGCGCGACCCTAATTGGTTGCAATTGGTCGGGAAAGATCCGAAGGATCGCGCGTTTCGCTCAATCATCGAATGGATCGGGCGAATTTTCGCGTAACGCAATCCCGTCGGTGGAAACGGGCTCTTCTGCTCCCGTTGACGGTACAATTACAGCGGGCTACAGAGCGATGGCACGCTCTTTCTACAAACCGGCTAGGAAAGGGGGTACAATACCTATATAAAGCTTGAATGAAGATGCTCCCAGCTATTCACTCTCACCTTTCTCACAAGCGTGCGCTCACGGCGCGAATCTTCCGGACGAATCGCGAGGGAAGATCGGCTTCGTGTTCGTCTCCTGTCAAAAGGATTTCGCTCTGAGGTGAGTGTCTCTCAACGAACGCTTCGCACCTGCTTTCGTCCCCGTTTCCCCCTTGCAACTTCTCTCCCGCTTTCCACTTCCGCAAAACTTCCGTTCCAACATTTGCGCTTCGCAAAAGTCCTCGTTCGCGGAAACGAACTGTACTCTGCAACGTGCGGAATATTTTCAAATTCGATTGCTCGAATCGAATCGATCGTTCCCCTCTTGGCTATCCTAACGGCAACCAAACGATTTTCATTTGCCAACGCTCGTCGCGATTTTTACGCGACTGAAAACTCACGTAGCTCGAAGAGAGAAAGAGAAAGAGAGAGATATAAATTCATTACACCGCAGAGAAGAAAGCGACGTCCCATGTGTAGAATGATCGATACTCCTCGTGACTGGAACGAACGAGAGTTCGTCTTTGCGTTGCCGCTGACCAAGTTCTCGCGAAACGCGAATATCCGTTTGTCGATCTTTTTAACACTAGAACTACCAAATTGGTCGAAATGATCAATTTATAATTTATAAATACTAATTTATATATTATAAAATATATTACATATAATATATTTATATAAATAAATAACATTCCCTGTGGAAATTTTATAATTTTATAGCAGTATATTTTTAGATACTTGAGTGATTTTTAATAAAATATACTGGTGTTCTTTATTTTATCATCAACTTTTTCTTGCACCTTGCACGAATATTGTACTTTAGTCGTCGGTAGTTCTAGTGTCAACAGCTAAATGAAAAAAATTCAAATTCGACTAAACGCGTGTGAAACATGTAAAAGGAGGCGAGCGTAGAAACACGCGAAAGCGAATAGGCATATATTACAGCGTGGGCAAAACAAAAGTTTCTTTCTATCTATTTCTTTTCTTTTTCTAATAAAATATTCAAATATAAGAAAAAACTAATTTCATTAATTTTTAATTAAATTTAACTTCAAACGTGATTTTTTCCGTTACGTTTTAAAAATTATTTCTTTCAAATGTCAGAAAAAGATTTTACATAATAAAAAGATTTATTAAAACGGATTTATTTTAATGGAAAGTGACTTTTGGCCCACCCTGTAGTTAAGGGTAAGAGTAAAGGAGTAAGAGCGCGAAGAACAAAAAGGGGAGAGTTAATTTTGGTAACTACACTGTCTGTATACGCACCGTAGGATAACCGATTACTTGCGAAAATCATTTCGCAGCGATGTAAGTTTGAAGAGAATCGCGGGTCATTCAAACAGAGAAGCGGTAGCTCCGACTGTATAGCAACTAAGTACACATACGTGCCTAAGTATTTACGCGCGTATCTTTGTTCCACGCGCGACCCCTGACATCTAAAAGCAACCGAAACTCTCTTGTAAAGTACGCATGAAAATATTCCTTAGTCTCGCTAATAAAATGACGTAATTCCACGAGTGGTTAGGAACAACTCGAGACACGCCGGGATGCTGCAATCTTCGTTTAACGTTATTCGTTGCCCGGAGCGAGTCCTCTAAGCGAGGAGCCCGCGTCCACAGAGAAAGCCGTGTGGGGAACGAACGGAAAGGGAAAGTTTTCAAAAAAAAAAATAACGGCGAAAGATACGACCACCGCTCTTTCGAACAGCGCAATAATGGGCCACGGAAATATAACTTTCGAAATATCGGCGTAATCGGCTTTGTGTATGTGTGTGTTTGTTTATGTGTGTATGTGATTTTCTGTCCGATCGTAATGAAACAAGACTCGTTCTCTAACATTGCCGATTCGCTTTTGGCGAATCAAATCCTCTCCGTGGCTTTCTCCGTGGCGAAGGTCGGGCAAGAAGCCCGATTTCTCGCTTTCCACGCAAAAATCAACGTTCCTCAACGTACACTTTTCATTGAGAATTCGATTCAACTGTTAGCTTACGTCTACCTTCGTTTAAGTCGCGTTTTATTCTCTACTTTACTGGACCTTGTCGTTTCGCTCGGTCGTTGCACGAATGAAACGTAATTAGCCGGCAATACAGCCAACAGTTCGACCGGTTGGACATACCGTGGAACGTGGGACTGCGGAGATCCCTCTGAAAATCGCAGACAATCTTCCAATTGCGACACGCGGTTCGCGAACTCGCAGTTGCCGCAACTCGTCGCAGAAAATCATCGATCGAGAAAAACCGAATCGAGTCTTTTCGCTAATTTTCTTTGACTTCTTCGACTGACGTACGTCGCGAAAACCCAAAGAAGATTACTTCGTAGAAAGTTCGACGATTCTAACCCCATCTTCGTACGAGATTCGATCAGATTCACTTCTTCTCAGCCAGAGCTTCTTTTTGAAAGCACGATGGAGTCGAGATCGAACGCGACCGGTTTTAGGAAAAGATTCGCCCGAACGTTCGACACGACCTCGTGCCGTCGTCGATCCGCCTCCGGCTGACATTGCGAAGTAGAAACCACGAGGAACAATTTGCGCGCGCGAGCGTACACAAACACGTACAAAGGCCAGCGCGCACCGCGTTTCACGAGACGCGTAAGGCAATCGATGTCCCCGTAACCCAGACCTATCGGACGTAACTGCCAGTTTTCACTAGCAGATCTCTCGCAACCTCCTCCGAACGCTCTTCTCTTCTCTCTCCCTCTCTCTCTCTTTCTCTCTTTCTCGTTATGTCAGTTTCGTTCGATAGCGCCCTTGTGAAGCTCGTGGCTTCTTCATCTTCGACAAAATACGAAGACACACAATCGCGAAAACATGTTCAAACTCATCAGCTGATCCGAACATCATAAGAATTAAAGCGCTGGTATGATTGGAAAACCATTAACCATTAGGTTTAGGACTGACTTAGGTATGACTTGATAAGTTTTTATTTGGAATTTAAAATTCTTTCGATTTACGATCGAGAACAATGTATAGTCCGGTTAAAAAAAAAAATGAAGACCTTGGAAATTTCGAAACTTTTCAACACACACGACAATTTGGCACGCCATATATTTTGCCTCGTTTGAAACCATACAACTTTTGTGTTCAACAATTTTGCCTTAAACGTGCAATTTGAGAGTAACCTCAGATGTGCAACGTTACGTGATTCACCCTGTATATATAATACGTTTTCGCGCAGAGTTGCAAATTTCGTCTCTCTTTCTGTGCAGAGAGATCGTTAAAAAGATCGTGTAAGAAACATTTTTCGACCAATCTCAGTGGGTGCAACCTGAGTTCTAGCTAGCGTGTGGCTCGTTACGAAATCCGGATAATAAACGAGTACCGTTATAGCATTTAGCTGGCGCATCCAGCCAGTCAAAAAGTGGAGGCATAGAACGTCAGAGCGAAACCGCAGCATCTCAAGTGCACGTTACACTTGCTCAATTCCGCCGCCGCAAACCAACGCCGCCGTTGCCCTCTCCTGCCAACCGTTCTTTACAAACTTGACAAATTTTTCTAAAGCAATCACACCACCTACCGCCAGTTACCAAAGTTAATCCGTCTTTAATCGCCCTCCAAATTTGCCCAATTTCACGAATCTCGAAATAAACGAACCATCCAAAAACGTCGGTCGCATCTCAAAAATCATCGGTCTTGAATCTACCTGTAGAACAAGCGACGTGTTCCAGTTTCTTTTGATTTTAATCATTCGCGCTGTCACACGATGTCAAATTCGCGCGGTAGAAGAAAAAATTTTCTGTTACATCGCTAGTAGGTACTAGTGGCGTAAAAAAATTCGAGTTCCATGACCTTACATATATGTTAATATAATATATATTTAATATTAATAAATATCATTATAATTATATTTATTAATATTTTTATTTTTGAAAATAAAAAGGAAATGAAAATACTATTTTAATATTAATAAATATGATTGTAGTATCAAATTGATTGGAATTTTTCAAAACAAAATATCTTTTGGGAAAAATTTTCTCCGATAGAGAAGACTTTTCGTCTTCCTCTTTCTTTTCTTCTTTTTCTTCCAACGTTAACAAAAAGAGAAAGATCGGGGAAATAGTAAAAATAGTAAAAATCATTGTCAGGAAAGATAATGGGGAATAGCGAACGTGGAGACGCCCACTACAAACTATCGAAATATCGACCTTTTCTCCTCTCCTTCGCGTGAATACCGCGCTCATTATCGTATTTTAGTCACAAGAGTCACGCTACCACCCCACTCTAATTTAATCGTAATCTCATTTGTGCAACGCGCACAAATCTTCTTCTAATTTCTACATAAATATGTATTTACAAACTCTCTTCCCACGTACTTACATAGCGTGGAAACATTCTCAAACTCGATGCAACCTGCGTTCTTACGATCAATCGATGAACACGACCGCCTCACTAATTTTAATTCTCTTATTATTTATTACGCGACTGATCGTCGCTTTACGCACTTTAGTCTATCGGTGAATGAACCAGACCTGGGCGAAATTTATTTCGAATAACAATTTGTAAATAAATTTTTAAAACAATGTTCTTCAATATGGATTAAATAATGGAAATAATGGATTTCAATTAATGGCATCTAGCTCGTTTGGTCAGTTAAAGGAATTCGAAGCTATGCAAATAATTGGGAAAGTAATAAATTCAAGAATTGATTATTTGAGAAAATAATATTTACTTGATAATTGAAAATTTGTCTTTAACATAACATTCAAAATAAATATCAATAAGTATTCACCAAAATACTCAAATGAAAAGAAAATAATCAATGAAAATCAAAATAATTGTATTACACGGCAGAAATTTGTCTTACAATTAATCTTTCAATAGGACTCATTCCTCAAACATTTGGTCTGTTAATGAAGAAAATTTGTTAAAATTGCAAATGAGAATAATTATCAATATCATTTCTAAAACAACTTTAAAAAGTAATTTAAAAGTAATGTTATTCGAAAATTTTTCAAAACACCCAGATCTGGAACAAACTTTGATCTCATCGGGACTGCGTGGAGTCCTCTGCGCGCTTTTCCCACGCGGATTGTATGTTGATGCGATGCTACGCGACGCGAGTTACGCGAAGAACACGCTGCGTTTTCCACGCACGCTCGCGAGCGTGGATTCTCTGGCCGTTGATCAAGGTTGCGATAGAAAAGTTGACTTTTCCGATGAAAATGGAAACGCCGCGCGACGACACACCGTCGCGACGCGGCAAACCGTGCAAAAGCATTAGCAACAACGTTCTCGATCCTCGAGTAGAGTCGTTGGCGCGACTTTCACCTTTCACCTCGGTGAAGCACGATTCGCCGGCTGACTTCTCGAACCTTTGCCCGAACGACGAACGTCGCGCGGATACTTCCAAGAAGTGGAAGAAGAACCGCGTCGAAGTCAGGAACTATCAGCTGGTAGGAGCCGCGCCGATCGTACCCGAGTACGGTCACGATTCGGTTTCACCGGTCGCGTCCCGTCCAATCCGTATCCGAGACACCGATTCCGAAGCCAGGCGAATTTAACACTAGGTTTACGGACATTTCTTGTATACATGTATCTCAAATCAACGACCGAATGGAGCCTATCGGTTTAATTATTTTAGAAACAATTTAACCCTTTTGCGTCACTTTGTGTCACCACGCATCACTGCATATCAATAATTCTTGTGTTTCCGTTTGTTATTGATTTTACTTAAAAATTACGTGTAATGATTGGACGATAGATAGTATCTAAATAAAATTATAATTTAATTTAATTTAATACGGCGACAGGTGATAAGTGAATATCGCCAAGAGCGGAATAGTGATCGCCGGGGCTGGTGATAGTTGACAATCGTCGTGTGGCAATTATTCCGCTTACAGATGCAAATGGGTTATTCGCTATTATACTTATGTATAAATTTAGTTATACGATATTACATGGTTATGAAATATCGTTGTAACGTTATAAATGCAATGTACACAGTAACCGTTTAGCGAACGTTTGACAAAGTATGACAAACACTAATCAGGCCGTTTTGTAGTACATCAGTCGCTGTATTCGAGATGATTTCCAAAATGAATATCTAAAAATATCTCCGTCGTATTGCGATTTCTGCTCTTACACTTATTACTGACGTAACAATTTAGCGAATGAAATTTGTTGAATGGGACTATTTGTCACGTCGATCGATGTCAATTTGATGGGTGTCAGAAATAAATGTGTCACGTACGAAACTTCGAAATTAGAGATCTGAGAAGATATGTATATCTATTCGATTGATAAAAGTCGACAAAAATTGCCAGGGGAAGATTGTAGAAATTGTTTCAATTTCGCTCGTAAAATCAGATACCCGTCAAATTAACGGGTACAGTGAACCTAATGTTAACCAGATATTCCTCGCTCGTAACTTCACCTTTGCCTCGATCGAAAGCGACAGTGTTCCGAGTTTCCCTCTTCTCCAGCGGCAACTTCTTCCTCTTCTCTCGATCTATCCTTACGCTTTCTATGTCGTTCCGAGCCGGTCGATTCGAGTCACGAAGAGAAAACAAAACGTCGTCCCGTTCGTCTACGATGATTTCGTTTCTCTCGAGAGTTTCGCGGGTATAAAACAGGGAATCTGTTGATACAGTTTGCAATTTCCTTACGAGAGAAATGTTCAACGCGATTCTACTGGAAAACTAATCTTTTTCAAGCGGTAGAATCGAAATAACTACCGTAATCAAAACGAATTGCGTTCGAGAAGCACTCCTTCCATCCACGCAACCAGCAAAAAGACACGATGCTAATTAGCCAGTGAATCGAGGTGTACGTCGCGGTGTTTTGACCGCGCTCCCGAATTACAAGACAGATAAGAGGCCCCTCGAAGATTGTGGGGCCCCTTTGTAATCTGATCTGACGAAACGTCCTAACACCGAGTACGATGAGAAGAGCGAAACAATCGTGGAAACGGTCTTTTTCTCGCCATTAGGCGACTATTTATTTAGCGATCCTGCTCTCCTCTTTCAGATGCTCTCGTTAAACTTTCTGTCGAAATTATGTCGAAACGCGAGTCAAGACGCGAGCAAGTCTCTGAGAGAGATGAAACCACGAAATTTTCCGCGTAAAAATCGCATCTCCCTAGCCCTTGCGCGAATCAAACGATCAACTCGTAATCTAAAAATTAACCTGCCAGATCAATTAACGGATCGCGCTCGCTTTTTCCGTGTCACTCCTTTTCCGCATCGAAGGCAAACGAATCGGATAACGATCGATTGCTTTGTCCTCCATTGTTCGTGTCTGCGCGCGCGTGTGCACGAACACGTACGTTTCCCAGCCAACTGTTGTTTCCAACAATTCAGAAGAGAGAAGTGGTGAGAAAACAAATGATTACCAATTTCAGGTGAAAAGGATGAAGGAGATGGCAGCGTTGCTGATCGCAGCTGGCCTGACCGTAGCCGTGAGCCAGGAATACGTGCCAGGGGGACATGCCTTGTTTGTCAGAACGTCGCCGTCCTCCGTAAGAGATGGTAAGAGAGACACGAGTCGAGATTCTTCTCTTCTCCGATCGAGATTAAAAGAAAAGAAAAATGATAACAATAACGATAACGATAACGATAAAGATAAGAATAAGGATAAGGATAGGGATAAAGATAAAGAGTTTGCTCGAAACGAGTTTGATCAAAATAATCGTTTGAAATCCATTAGCACACTCGAGAGTCCAGCGAGCTGCTCCGATATCGGCCGCAGACGTGATGGCGCAAAATATCCTCGAGTGGATTCAAGGGATCTACCGGCAGGGCGCACGTAAACGTACGTTCTCCGCAAGGAGCTTATCCTCTCTAGAGAGAAATATCCTCTAGAAGCCAGAGAATGGAATTTTCATATCGATTTTGTGCTCCCCGCTAGTTTTTATCCTTTCACTGATCCTCTATCGAAATCTCTTCAGTCTTCTAATATGCAAGTCTCTCTCTCTCTCTCTCTCTCGCCTTGAAAAATCAATTCTATGCTTAACGAATTAGTCCACTCTGCTACCAAAAGACTAGCAATGATCGAACCATGGTTTGCAAACTAGAGAGATACTGGAGAGTTTCGTCAAAATTCCGTTTCAGGGAAAACGGAAAGAGAAACGGAAACGGCACTGATGTATCCGTGCTCGGAAGATACTTCCAAAGATTTCGTCGATCGTGAGGTCACGGTCGTTACGAACAATAACCGTCATTTTCAAAATGCAATTAACCGTATTTTAACCTCGATTTGGTCTCGCACCAATGCACGCTTTTTATTAGCAACCTCACCACGTATTACCGATAGAAGTATCACGACAAACGCACGTCAAATTTCCAATAACAACGAGCGAGTTGCCCTCGTAAGTACGTACGTATACACGTATGTGCACATTTGTACGATACAAATACCAACGAGAAGATGCGTGTTACGAGTGCAAGCAACTAAACGCGAGACATCGAGCTACGCGATCCGACGATCCTTCACGTAGCTTCCTGATTTCAATTCAAACTGGTGGTACTCACGAGTACGCCAGTTTGAATTGAAATTTCAAACGAACGTTGGTCGTCGAAATCGCGGGGCTTTCGGGCGACGTATAAAGAACTTTCACAATCGAGATCGTTCGTCTTGCAGCTCGTCAGCAGTCGGATCCTCCAGGATACCTACCACCGTACAGCACCCAGAGACCACCGGAAAGGCCTCGACCTTTTCAACCGCCGTCGACGACCACAGGTTTCCCGTCCGGTCCATCGACAACCGTGCAATCACCGCCGTACTCCACCCAGAGACAAACGTACCTTCCACCGAGCAATCAACCATCCTCTTACAATCCTCGCCCCACCACGACACCTTCCTACGGCACTTCCGCTTTCCCACCCTACAGCTCGACACCCTCTACTCCTCGAACACCTGGATACTCCACTGCCGGTGGAATCTCGACCAGCTACGGTTACTCAACGCCGGACTTCACCACTGCTGGACCCACGCAATTCTCCACACCGGCCGGTTTCTCCACCGGTTATCCGTCTCAAAGGCCCGGTCCTAGTTACGTTCCATCCGCAGATGGAAGCTCTTTCGACACCGGCGGCGCTGGATACCCTTCCTCACCGGGCTATCCATCCTCCCCTACTCCTGGCGGAGCGTTTCCTCCACAGGACACCGGCACCGGAACCGGCGGAACCAGAGTCACCAGACCTCCTGGGACTCCTCCTAGCGGAGGTACTGTTGCTACTCTTTTCCATTTCGCTCGTGTTTTTTCTCTTCTCCGCATAAACTATCTAGTCATCTACTGCGAGTGAATGACTCTCATTCGCTGTGGTAGGAACGACCGGTGGCGAGGACGACGAGAGCAAACATCCGCCGCATATTCACTCTCTCGACGTCGTGTGCAGCAAGACTATGATGACTATCAACATCGAGTTCAACCGCGCCTTCGACGGAGTTATTTACTCAAAGGTAAACGTATTCTCAATTGCAAACGACAACTGCCAGCCGGGAACTCATCTCTCGATACGCGTACGCATTTGTGCAGGGATACTTTATGAATCCAGAGTGTCGATACGTGGAGCAAAATTCCGGACAGACTCAGTACTCGTTCACGGTGAGTCTGGACTCCTGTGGTACCCAATTTATCAACGATTTCGCGGGTGAAGCCGGCCAGGCGTACTTGGAGAACGTGCTCGTTCTACAGGTAAGTTCGTTTCAACCGTTGAGTCACCGATTTCCATCATCGTCAATAACATTTCGTTCTTTCGCGTCGTTTGGTTCAGAACGAACCAGGTATACAGGAAGTTTGGGATACGGTGCGCAGAGTTCGCTGCCTCTGGGAAGGGAACATCAACAAAGCCTTGACGGTCAACTTCTCCGTGGACATGTTGAACCAAGAAATAGTGACGTTCAGCGGTGACACGGCGACTGCCAGGTTGGACATACAGGTGGGAAGGGGACCGTTCGCGCCTGCTGCCGATGGCCTCGTTAAGATCGGAGAGACGATGACTTTAGTCGTTACCGTCGAAGGAGATCCTGGCTTCGATCTTCAGGTACGTCAGTCAATCAAATTTCGCAACGTTCTCCACTTTTACCGCTTGTAAACCGATGGACTTGCAAACTTTCAGGTCCGTGATTGTCTCGCTCGCGACGAATCCTCCGCCAACACGGTACAACTGACCGACGAAAGAGGATGCATACTGAAACCAAAGTTATTCGGGGCGTTCCAAAAGACGAACGACACCGGGAATACAGGCGCGTCGATTATCGCTTACGCGTACTTCCAAGCTTTCAAATTCCCCGACGTGATGGATCTGTTCATCGAATGCAACGTGGAACTATGCAAAACCGACTGCGAACCATGCCCCGATGCCAATCAGGTAATCCTGTCACGTCTGATCGACCATGTTCTTTCAACTTACTTACGTATCTCTAGTTTATTTATTTAACTCGACGAGCATTCTACTATTTTTCAGCAAATCGAACCGGGCAGGCGACGCCGATCGATAAACACGTACATCGCGGCATCGACGAACGCTTCAACGATATCGAACGGCTCGCCCGTGTTACTCTCCGATCCGATACGCGTCGCTCGTCGCTTCAAAGTGATCATGGTGGACGACTTGAGCAAAGCTAGCAACCAAATTTTGCAACAACTCGAGGAAACCGCCGTCGAAGAGGTCGCGACTAGCGCGACTAGCGCGACTAGCACGACGAACGTTTGCATGACGCACAGTGGCTTTTATACCGCTATCTCGTTCTTTTTAACCACCATCCTTGTCACTACCATCAGTGCGGTCACGCTTTACGTCAAGTTGCAACGAGTGTACGGATCGAAATTCATCTATTCGTAGACTATTTTATTCTGACCGTGATAATTAATCGGTTGCGATTAATTCGCGTCTTTTGTCAATCTTTCGTATTACACAGCTTTTTCATCGCCAGCTCGTTCGTCATATGTAGAGAACAATAAATCACGAACAACGCAAAAGAGAAACGATGACGCGAAGGACAATTTATCGTCGCGACAAGTGTTACTTGCCATCTTTGCGATACTCTTCGTAGGCGTAACAATCACGCCTATCGCGAATATACGGATAAATAATTAATTGTACGCCATATTTCTTGCGCTATTAATCGTCGTATTTCAACAAATCGAATTCGATTTCACACTTTCGAAATCGGGTATGTATTGCCAATGTAGTATTTGTAAAGCGTCGAGTGTTTCTACTATCAACCCAGCAATGATGATTTTTAACGACAAACTGCATCGTGCGACAAGAATCGTACATGAATATGTAGCAATAACAATAGCAATAACATGTACGTGTATATTTCTCGTTTCCCCGTACAGTCGTTTCCCTTCGCATCATTGGAGATGACAGATTCGATCGTTGACGAGTACAATAAACTTTACAATTAAGAATAGAAAGAAACGTTACAGGACGAATAAAATATACACACATACACGCGTATACAAATCAAATAATTCTCTCATTCCACAATATTTATATTCCGTTATTTCGTTATAGCAACTAAGCAACAAATTAAATTTATACAAAATTTCGTATGCAAAATTTCATCGATCACGCGTGTCATGTATCGTAACAATCATGGATCGTGTGAAATAAAAACTGAAACAAGTAATACTCTTTAACCATTGACACACTTTCTTGATCGCTCAGGTACAAAATATGTAGACACAAAAAAGATGTACGTTTATATATACATACATAATATATATACATATATATATACATACATGCATACATATACTGTTATTTTATTTTTTTAAATCGTAATATGTACAAATGTTCTCCCCGAATCTTTCTCTCTGCTATTATCTCACCTACCATGTTCAAATCCGTAAACACACGCAAAATGTACTCGGGATCGTTCGCTTCGATAACCAGCAGATAAAATGTCCCTGTATTCGACAGAATGTGAGGAATTTTTGGGAACACTCGTTCCATAACTTTCCTACCGTTCGTACCACCTGCCCAAGCTTTGAACAGAATCTGCTTGTTTGAAATTTCATCGTCGGTGGTTACCACGTACGGTGGATTAAACACCACGACGTCGAAAACGTTACCGGTGCGTATGCAATTCAATAAATCCATCTGCGCGATATCTATATCTACCAGATTCTCCGCAGCCGTTTTCTTTGAGATTCTACATGCATCGAGATTGATGTCTATCGCAAGATGGTAGCACTGACAGTGTTTCTTCAACGCCATTGCCAGTGCCGTGATCACGATACCAGATCCACTACCTATCTCTAAACACATCACAGGTTTCATAGCTTTTAGGACCTCTAAGTCAGCTTCTAAGGCATCTATCAAGAGGAAAGAATCCTCCGAAGGTTCGTAAACTGATTCCAGATCTTTGTCCGATAATTTAACTATCGGCGTATTCATAATACATTAATGGAAAATATAGATAATTTTTGTACGATTATTTCTTTCTTTTTTCCTTTTTAGATTAAAGATCCGGCTATCACAATTATCTCACGCTTGTTATCATCGTTCATTCGTATTCCTTAGAAACGTTGGTTCCTTTTTCTATTTCCACCTGCTGTTCTTCCTTACTTAAAATATTAGAAGCATTACCATACGAGGGGCTATGATCCAGCAAAGCTTTCCTCTTCGCCGTGTTTCTCTCCACTGCTTGATGAATTTTATTTAACCGTTCTTGCGTACTTTGTAAAATGTTACTGACAATGGTGATTTTGTGCTTGGCGTTAATCAGCTTTTTCACGTACGAGTCCGTTTCCAACGGACACTGCAACGCTTCGTTGATCCTCTGCAACTCCTCCGTCAACGACTCAATCCGTTGTTTCAACTCTATTTGACAGATTCTATGGAAAGCAATGAATTTCTTGGTAAATAAAAGGTCGAACGTGCACGTCGCCGAGTTTTCGAAAACTCTTGAAACGCTAGTGTTTACAACTACGCCGCGATACATATCATAAGGAGGAAACATAGCATACCTCGTGGCGCGAATTCTCTCGTCCAATTGATCCACCGTCGGTTTCAAAAGGCTCATAAGACCTTCTGTCAGAGCATCTCTCGTTGGATTTTCACAAAAGTCGTCGATTTTGTCATCGATGGACGTATTATCACTCGCTGTGTCCACATCCATGTTTTTGGATTCTTCTTCCTACCTTCTTTTCGTCTGGTTTCTCAGATGGCGCCACTTGCCGCGTTAATGGGGTTAGGTCACACATCGATTAAACCTGCGCGAAATTTTCTTCGAACGATTAACTAGGCATCTAGGGGAAATTTGCAACACTTGCCTCTAAACGTGAGACTCTGTACACTCTCTGCTAGTAATTTCATATTTTATTTATACAGATGTGTTCACATTGAATCGGATCGTACTTTACCTGACTTTAAATTTCATAGCAGACGTAGAATAGGTTAGAATCAAGTCGGATCAACGGATTAAAAATTTCAACCAAACGCTAGTAATTTAACAATTATGTAGACATTGACGTACATATAGTAACATTGATTCTATAACGCAAGGAAATTTCGTGTCAAACATTTTCTATCCAATATTTGCTCTGACTTGCGCATTGTTCGAACGTCATTTGTGAAGAAAAAAAAATACCATGTCGTAATTATAAATTCCATGGATGCAAATGAAAATGTGAAATTATGTATGTATGTATGCGTGTATGTATATATACAACTGTAGGAAATAGATGTAGATCGGGTGTAGATATGTATCTCTGCTGCAAAACAATTTTCTACATCATTGTCTATTGGTGAAACATTTGCAATGAATGTTGCCTATAAGTATATACGTACATGTATATATATATGCATCTATTTTTTCTAAATGGGACAGTCAAACGCGTTTATTTGCGAATATATAATACGTATATGTCGTGATATATTTAAATTACACAACACACAAATTACAATGATTTACAAACATTATGAACAAAATTCTAGGAAATCGTGTAGGAAAATGCATGAAATTTCGTCACAACCGCCTTGAATTTCCTTTTTCGGTAAATGAGGTATATCTGTGTTAAGATTAATGTTGGTCGAGCAAACGTATCGATCGAAGATCAAATGTGAAAGAAAAGAGTGCCGAAAAATGAGGTAATGCGGCTTGAAATATCGCGAAGCAGATTTAACCCTTTGTCTCGAAGATAGCATAATTGAAGCACAGATTCGTGAATACTTATACGTTATCTCCGTCGCAGATCAATTACAAAGTGATTGTTATATAAACATGAACGTTTTGCGAACGATTCGTGCGTTATCGTAGTCCTTTTGCATTTCATTTGGATATCTAAACGAGAAAGTAGGAAGAAGGAAGGAAGGAAGGAAAGAAGAATAGAGAAACAAAAAAAAAAGAAAATAAGAAAGAACATTACGAGAATGGAAACAAAGGAAAGGTATAAAATTGCTCCGCGAAAATCTTTTTCTTTTTTGTCGATTTTAACTCAAGATTCAGGGTGATAACCTGTCGTTTTGTTATCTATTCTTTCTACTTATTACGCGTATCATCTTTCGCGAGTGTAAACGAGATAATCGACGAAATCGCGAAATTATTTGTCGGCTCAAATATTTTAAATCGCATATTATACAGATAATGTTACACTAACTATATACGTATTGGATATGCATCGCTTTCTTTTTCTTTCTTTTTCTTTTTTCTTTTACACGTGTACACACATAAAAGTGCA
Source organism: Melipona bicolor (assembly GCA_030673865.1). Classification (NCBI taxonomy): domain Eukaryota; kingdom Metazoa; phylum Arthropoda; class Insecta; order Hymenoptera; family Apidae; genus Melipona; species Melipona bicolor. The sequence goes on along the minus strand of JAHYIQ010000042.1, from coordinate 339,050 downwards.
TAGATCTTTCAGCCGCAATTAACACCACGTGGATAATTCCTCGCCGATTATACGTATATATTTATATTTATATGTATATACATGTGCGTAGCCGAAACGTACCTAAACGAATTTGTACATAAGGCATCACTATAATAAGGGTCGATTCTTTTCGCATAGGTCGCGTCGAGAGCGTGATTATGAATTCAACGACCGTTCGAAAGAACCTGGACTAACTCCTCAGCGCTGCGGATTTGATGCAGAGGAATGCAAGAGCGACGGAAAGTCGCGGTAGAAAGATCACCAGCGAACGAACCATTTTCCAACTAGACCGGTTTCGATAAACATATCCTTGTTATATACACGGACAAATAAATTAAGGCTTTTTTCTTTCCGGAACGGAGAATTTTCCATTCGTATTGTTATCGATGTTCGCGACCTCTAACAATCGGCTCCCTTACTATTGTGGTTAACCTGGCGCAAACTAGATGTCATTACACTGGTAACAACAGCCGTTTTTCGCAAACCATTGAACCTTTCTCGCATCCGATTGTTCCGCGTTCGAACGTTTGCTCTCGATTTGTTCGATCGCTTCGCGCGAACGAAATAAACGAAAATCGAAATCTAAATATTTGCTCGCCAACGAGTTATAGTCGACCTACAGTCGAAACAGTTCTTCAACTCGACAATTCACAATTCACGTAAACACCAGATTTCGAGGAAAGAGTACATCTCGCACGCCAACGTATCGCGCAAATAAATTAATTCGAAAGAGAACGATCTATGTATGTATGTACATGTACCTTGGAACGCAAATCAAAAGCGATGCCGCAAGAACAATCCGACCGGGATTGTCGAAAAAACTTTCAACAGGTAAAACACAAACCGAATTAAAACTGGACGACTTTACGAGTCGCTCACACCGATAAACACTGATCGATTCAAAACTTAACTCGCGTTCCAAACGAATTTGAAACAGAAACTTATTCGCACTAACATCGATAAATAATACACAGATGTGAAAACATGTTGGTGAAATTCCGTTTGTTTGTGTTAGGTTTGCCGCATAACACTGGGACAACGAACGAAATTTCGCAATGTGACGAAACTTGAAGAATCCAAAGGCTCGACGCTAAGTGCGTGGTATTTATATTTATATTTATCGCTTAGATTTATTTAAAAACCGACTATAGCGGGGTAGCAGAGAAAACGGAACAGAGAAGAGTAACAATGGTAGTGGTCCAGCCACTGCCAATGCAACTGCGTACGTGCCTTTCATCGTATCGAATGAAGAAACGCGGTAACGTATTCGTAATCACGAGCCGTAAATAAGCTATTAACTGGACGATCGTCGTGTCTCGGGAAATGCGATTGGCGTTCGGAGGAAACAGCGATCGAAACTATCGAAACCCTTCGTCGTCTCACGCTTCGTTCGAAATACACAAGCAAAACGATTGTATCGTTAGTCGCGCCACTTTCGTACGATACACGATTACGACATTATTTGTGCTCGCGAGAAATGTAACAGGATATAATAACGACAATGCTTTCAGATACTATGAAACTAACTTTTGAACGAGACTATAAATATCAAATTCGAGCTTAATTAAAAAAGAGAGCTAAGATTGCGAGTTTCTTCCTGGCAATGCAGAAGAGGCTCGAAGAGATCGGCATAGTCAGGAGCGTGCAGACTCGAGGAATTGCTCGACAAAGACGAAGGCGAGGACGAGGACGAAGACGAAGACGAAGACGAAGACGAAGACGAAAACGAAGACGAAGACGAAGACGAAGTCTCGAAGGTGCGGTATGGTCACTTGGCGTGCTGCTTCGGAAGATGCCGTTTCATGTGGAGAGCTAGGTGATCGCTCCTGGCGAAGGAACGTTCGCACACGGCACACTTGAAGGGTTTGGCGCCGGTGTGTTTCCGATAGTGACGAGTTAATTCGTCGCTTCTAGCGAATCGCCATTCGCATTCTGGCCACTGACACTGGTACGGTTTTTCACCTGAAACACGAAAACAAAGTTGCAAGGCGATGCGTTCCGTGATTTTTGCCGCGCAACTGCAACAAATCTGCATTCGCGGCGATAGGAAGAAAAATATACACAAGCGGTGAGAGAATTTGGAAGATCAATGAAATGATCTCGCTGGATGATCGCGAGACTGGAAAATGGGATTGCGGAATTCTTTGACACGCGAGGATCGAGTAATCAGTCGGGACGAAAGAGTGAGGGAGCGCGATTTTCGCGCTGGAGAGAAGTTAACTGGACTCTCGGAGCGTATGCATCTCGGGACCGTTGGCTCGGTTGCAACCAAGCGAAGCTAGACGAGGTGAGATAGAGGGAACTGTAGCTTAGCGAGGACAGTTGGGGCAGGGCGGGCCGCGGCGAAGCAAGGCGAGTCAAGTTGCGGGGTAGCGGGGAGAGGCGCGGTGAGGCGAGGTACGGTGAGACGAAGCGAGGCGTGGCGGAGAGAGGCGAAGCGAGGCAAAGCGAGACGAGGCGAAGAGCAAAAGCAGGAGCAGGAGCAGGAGCAGAAGCAGGATCGACGCGGCGCGCAGCGTGAACGCGAACGGATTGCGCTAGAATACAGGTGAGCGTATTGCGGCATGCGGGTACAGTTAAAGGTCAACGCGGCATCTCTCGTAGCCTAAGGTTCCTCGTACATCTATCGCCGTCGCAAAGAGCACCGCTTTGTTCTTTAATAGGTCCCTTTCCTTGGCCCAACTACCGGCGAATCGTGCACCACCACGCTGCTGTCTCGGCCGATCTCGCTCCCTTGCCGCTCTCGCGCTTCCTCTCTCCGAATCTCTGGAATTCTCCTCGCCGTGCTTGCTCTTACCACGATCCCTCTCCCTCTCGCGAGTCACCTTTCTTCTCCTTTCTTTCAATCGATAGCATTCAACGCGCCACACTTCCTCCTTGCAGCGTTCTCTACACCGCGTACATATACTAACGCCCCGTTCTTACCACTTGGCTGTTTTCCAGACGAGTCGACGACGTTTAATTTCGATCGTCGATCGATCACCTTTTTCCGTCGGATGCTCCTCGAAGTCAACCTGGCGACAACCACCGGTTCATTTGGCGGGACGTTTCACAGCTGACTCGTCTAAACGCGAGATTCTCCGGACAGCGGACAGAATCTGTTGTCGACAGGTATTTGCTCTCGGAGCCGGGCAAGGATCCCACGATTCATTCTCGGTTTCTCAGAGTGTTCACTGTTTCATGGCTGTTTCGTGCATTCCAGTTACCTACAGTCGTCGAAATTCGAAATTCGAAAAATCGACGACGAACCGAGTGGTTGGTGCACACCACGAGAGACCAAAACACGAGACGGATAAAGGCGGAAGACGGATAAATCGGTAAAACCGTGTAGAAAGTGGCCAGAGGGAGCGAGAAATTCATTTCGGATCGGCGGTAGAAGCAAGTACATACTCACTCGGGTGGTACCTACGTGTACGCGCATCGGAAAATAGCGAGCGAGAGAAGACTGGATAGCTGAGAAATACGCCCACGCATGCCGGTGACTCGTTCTGCTGTATGGTACGGCTCGGTCTGGCTATGGAGACGACCCCAACCGGTCTTAGCCACACGCACGGCTCCCATACAATCAGTATTACCACCACGAACGGCATCCATTCACGGTATTGCTCGTTCATGAGAATTCCGCGGCGATTTCTTCGAGACGTGGTGCCGCGCCACGCCGGTGTCGGCTGCGTGGCCAACAGAAAAGGAATAGCTCGAGAGCCAGCTTTCCGGTAATGGCTTTTTTTCTCGCCACCAGCCATCTCTGTCGCGTGCCTCTTTCGCGCGCGCGCGTGTATGTATCGTTGCATCTTTACCGGCACGGGTCTCGTTACGAGATTCGTGGGAATCGATCGACCGTTTCACCGTAAATATATTTATCCCTCGAATCAGGAATCGATCGTATCTTTGAGAATCTACTGCCCGAGGATCGAAACGACTGCGAATACCCATACGCGTACGGAACGAATTTGCTGGACAAAAAACAACGGTACAGGCTCGCGAAGAGGAAAGCAAAACGCGGCGGCAATGATGATAAAACGACGAGAGAAGGAAGGACGCGTAAATCGATCGCGATAAAAATAGAAAAGCGAAGCGCGTTTGCCGCGTGTCGTCATCTAATTGGCAACTAAGTACTTGGCACTAAGTCATTCGATCGATTGCTCGCGACTGGATCGTCGTAGCGGTTCGATCCAGTTTTTCGCGATTTCACGGAATAACTCGAGTTTAACGCCAATTCTCTTTTTTCGTCCAATCCATCGGTTGTGCCGCTTTTTCTCGGCGATGTCGCCGATATAATGTCTCCACTTGGCCTTGCCGAGCTTTAGCTTCGAAAACATAGATTCGCCCCGCTCGTTAGACTTTGTCTACTTTTTTTTTCCCCCCTCCATCTAGTAGCTTTGTTAATTTTCTCTTTCTTTTAAATCGAATCGAAAGTGGCGAGCTTGAGTGGTCGGTTCGGATCATCGTCCGAGCCAGCTCGTCCTATCTGGTCGCCGCGAGTTTTTGCGAGATTGATAACGTTCCAGTTGAAAGGTACGGCCGAGTCGCGTGTGCCCGTTGGCTCGACGACGCCTACGAACCTCGAGGCGTCCCCGTTAATTTCGGATCACTTTCACCGCGGTACGGTGTCTGGCATTCGCAGCGTCTCACGATCCCCAAGCTCGGTCTCGGTCTCGAAAACTCGACTCTGCTTTTGTCTCGTTTCGTCGTTTCCTTCGATTCTCATTCTCCCACGCCGTTGCAATTTGCCGATTTGCGAGAGGTTGATCGTCGAGTTTTTAAAGTTGGTAAATCGACAGCGGACAAACAACGCGTGGCAGGCTAGAAGGTTGCCAAAGTTGAAAGCACGGATGAAACAGGAATGTTGTTCGCCTCGTGTCCGTGTACCCTACACCGTCACATTTCTCCTCGCATACGTGCCAATCGGTTGTCTCGACGCACACGCTCGAGAGAGTGTGCGAGACCGCTTCGACCATGTATCGATACTTGGTAGGTAAGCATGCGAGTACGTATACACGCGTGTCGCGTCTCGTCTCATCTCGTCTCATCGCGTTGCGTGTTCCTTCGACGATTCGGGAACTAATCGATTTTGTTCTCCTGAGAATATGTAGCAAGCGTACGTACAGTAACGCATTGTCGGCCACTGTCACGTACGCGTGACTTCTTTTCATCAACGAGAATGTGACTTTGCACTGCTATTTTCGTACAAAAATGATTTCAGAACCTCGAATTTGACGTTTACTTCTGAAAGCTATTCCGTTGCTCACAAAATATTACTAGGTCGGTCGAAAAATAATTGCGCTTTTTATGTTTTGTAACTTTCCGTCATTCTTTCTTGCAGATTCCTGCGTTTATCGTGCTCGTGTCATATTTGTGCGTTCTATTCGTCAACGCTACTTCGTGAGGCTCTCAAGAATGCTAGACTACATTCAGTTTGAACAGTGTCAATTCGATAAAACGATTCCATATCATTCTTCAAGTGATATCATCAAAATTTCAAAATTATACCTTGGAAATTGCAAAGTACATAGTCTCCAACTGTAGGTGGTATTAAATGCTAGCTCCTGTTTACAAATTACTATTTATCTTCCTCACTACATATAGTGAGAAATGCATTACTTCCTATTGGATTCCTATTGAATTATCCAAAGAAGATACTAAGAAAGGAAACTAGACACAAAGTAAAAAATATAGATCTAAAAATAACAGAAAAATATCAAGGATTGCCACAAACCAAGATACACTTCACAAACTATTTTTAACAACGGACATACATGTCTACATTAAGAATGAAATTAAGAAATGGAAAACATAAAGAATTAGATGCTGAAGCCATGGAACTGATATTTATATAAATAAAAGAAGAGTAAGAGTTGTATAACGTAAGTTTTAACACTTTGTTAATTAAAGGTTTTATCTATACATGATCTAAATTAATTAAAAAATATATAAATAAACTTTGTTTATAAGGTTAACGAAACAGCGGTTAAATAGACGTGAAATACATCATGATGAATATATCATTGGAAAGGAATATTTTTGATAAATATTTCTGTCAAATTTCATTGCGATCAAATGTCGCGTGAATTCTCGATCCGGCCTATTGTGCGACAACCAAAAGAAGCCCCTGAGGAAAATAAGTGGTAACATAACCCGGAAAAATTAATTTTTCACCAGTAAGTACACGTTGCGACTCGAACACCGCGGAGAACGGTGCTCGCGCGTTTCATCCCACGTACTTAAATACACACGTGCGATTCGTCTCGCGAGAGTTTCTCGAACCTTCGACGCACACCCCGTCCGAATGAAACTTGGAAACTTCCGTTTCCAAAGAGTCGTTTTCGATCGAATCGTTCGACAGCCTCGCCTTTGAGAGCGTTTCGAACGATTATTGTCGAAGCGCCAAACGAAACGCGATGATACGCGGCGAACTGCGCGGTTTTCGCGATAACATCTGTCCCAAGCGAGTAAGAAAAAAAAAAAGAAGGATCGTTCAAGGTTGTCTCGGGCGGAACCCTGAAATCGGTGAACGCGCACGAAATTTTGCTATTAAGAAGCACGCAACGTGTATACACCTTACACGTGGTATAACGCATTCGAATGCATTAGCAGAATACTAATACGTAGCAAGCGCGAAGAATCGCAACGCAACGCAACGCGACACGACGCTGCGCGTTCGTTCACGATCACTCGGACTGGGTACAGTTTGCAAGCGATAGATCGATATTCCTCTCCAAATGGGACACCACAAACAGTGTTGCTTCGGAACAGAACCGAGACACCAAAGTATTGGGGACGAGAAGAGACGAGACGAGACGAAAGAAAGAGGGATACTCATAGGCACGTGCAAGTACGCATAAGTACGCATACAGTAGGATCCCCTATAACGCGGATTAGAAATTGCGCCACTGCCTCCGTGTAACGCGATGAAAAAGTTGCTGATAAAGACTCGTTTCTGATACGAAAATATACGCGTCTTTGAATTGACTCGAAGCGCAGTTTTGCATTAACTCTTGTGCGATAAGGAGAGGTTGTACAGTGTGTATCGTGGACAGTTATTTCCGTGCAGAATTAATTGTGTTATTTCAAAAGGAATTCATTTCACTTGCAAAGTAGATATTGATCGATTATAAAGCAATTCTTTTTCACTAGATTTAATGTTAGAAGTAAGAAATAATATTTTCCAGCCATAACTCCAAAGATCGGAAAAGATGAGCCGAGAAGATTTATATCGTTGGAAGAAAAATTGGAAATTCTTGATCGGTTGAAATCTGGTTGAAATAGGTTAACATCTCTTTGCAAGAAATTTAACAGGAATGAATCGATAATTCGCACAATTACGAAAAATGAAAGATAAGAGCTAGAGTTTCTGCTGAAATATCACCATCAAGTTTGATGAAATTCTCCCATACAAAAGATTGCAGTAGGAAGAACAGTATTCCTTTGAATACTTGTTTAATAAGACAGAAAGCACAAAATATTTCTTTGTCGTATTAAAAAAAGACTATTTATTCAGCTGTAGTTTTTTGCGCTCTTGCATTCGTATAACGCGAAATGTATATCTCGCCTACTGTACTTGCACGAGCATCAAAGTGCGTCAAACCAGGAGATAATCGCTTCCGGTGAATGCCAGATCCGTTCAGGATTTGTTGCGTTGGTTCAGGAGCAGAGGCACGTGTCCAAAGTTTCATCCCTCGCGACTCACCTTCTCACTTGTTACGAATTTCAAGATGTTTTCAGAGAAACATCTGTTTCCAATCGACGAAAATCGTCAAAGTAGCAAAAGTAAACCAGATCGCGAGCGATCGTTGCAATCTCTTGGGAAGATCGGCCGAGACCCAGCGCTGCCTCGAAAGATTCAACAAGAGAGGAACCTGGCGTCGAAAATTTGTCAAAATCTCGCGTTCCGTTCGATGGCTCCAAACATCGTTAATAGTTGGTAAAAGCGTGCGTGTCTGCGAGACGGGTTACCGGCAAAACCTCGAGCTATCAATTGGAAAGTGGTACATCGTAGTTTGAACGCCTTTGGCAAGCATTCCGCGAGAGATTGTCGAGCGGGCACGCGTGCATCTATCGTCTCTCTCTCGTCCTTCTTCACGCGCGAGTCTATATGCATTTCTGCACGCGCGTACGTCCGCTTTCGCGTCGTGTTTCGCGCACCAATTTCCATTCCCCCGAACCAAACCGAAGACCCAACCTTCCACGATCTACGTTTCCTCACGATACAAGTCGTTCTCCTCGTCGAAGCTCAATCATTTCTCCAAGATCTTCTCCAATGAGACTGGCAATCGTCGAGCAAAGTCCACGATTTCTTTCGCTTTAATTAAAAGATTTAATCCTTGGAAAACGTACGACGATGCAACGATTGTGCAGAAACATCAATGCTCGGTCAGGCAACGACGACGACGACAGTGAAGATCCCGCGTGACTTTAGCAGACGGCAGAGCAGAAACCTTTTTCATGCTCGACCGTGTACAAATATACGTAGGTGTAGGTACGAGCGCGTTAGCGAGCTGTGTGTTTGGATACGGACAGGATGTGGGTCGCTAGCTCGAGTCTACGAAGCGGAGTGTCGCATACCACGCTTCATGCGTTCCTTATACGTTTACATATGATAGAGACTCCTTTGCCCGCGACACCGCGGCGGAAACATTGGCAGAGAGAATACGAGAGCGAATACATATATATATATATATATATATATATACATACATATAGTTATATGTACATGTATACACATACGTATGTATGTATGTACGTATAAGTGTAGATGCGCATGTAGATGTACGAGGGTAAAAGAGAGAGGATGCGAGAGAAGGAGAGAAAGAGATGCGCGGAGAGCGAAGGTTAAACGGAGAAAGAGAGTGGAAAGAAGGAGAGGCTGCGAGAACCGCGCCCTGCCCACGCTGCCGAGCGCTCGCTCGACCTCGTGCGCTTTCAAACGCTTCGTTTCGCTCCGCGTAGATGAGCCACATATCTAACTTCCACGATTAGTTCCCTCTTTCTCTCCATCGTCCATTTATTACCCGCGCGTACCCTGGATACCGTTTTTTCCCCTAAAAACGGTCGCTTTCGAACCGTTATCGGACGAATCTACGCGGAGAGCGCGTCATCAGTCCACTTACCCGTGTGTATCCGCTGATGCGCCTTTAAATGCGAACTCTTTGTGTAGACCTTTGTACAACCTGCAAAACGACAGCAACAGTTGAGAGTTTATAACAGTATCGTTTCTCGAAAATCGGGGAAAACGGGCGTGATCGCGCGGTCGCGTCATCCGATCGCGTCTCTCGAACGTTCTCTCTCGCGATTGTGCGCCGTTGTTGCAGCGTACACACGCGCGCGAGTCGGATGCCAACCAACATGTTGCGTCTACTCGACGAAGCGTGTCCATCTTGTACAAGTACAAGCACCATCCGCGCCAATTGACAATTTCCTATTACTTGTGCGCTTACTTACCTATGAAATCACAGTGATGAACGCGTCTCTTCTCCAACTCCGGGTTGTTCCGCCTGTTGAATTTGGTCGTGATGCTCGGAGGAGGTTGAATCCTGTGAGGGGGATTCATAATGGAGGGCTGAGGATAGGGTGGCGGGGGCGTCCGCCTCGGCGGTGCCCCTATCGGAGAACCAGGGTCGGAGATCGGCGGTGTCAGCGGCGAAATGTACATTAACCTAGTCATCGAGCCGTAAAGCGGCGACGTCGCGCTGCCACCGATCTGATTCCCCCCTCCGTGGTGACTCGTCGTCGAGTCGTTGTTGTTGTTGTTGTTATTGTTGCTGTTACTGTTGTTGTTGTTGTTGTTCCCGTTGCCGTTCCCATTGCCATTACCACTTCCAACGACAGCGTTGTTGTTGCTGCTGTTGCTGTTGGCGTTGCTGCCGGCATTGTTGTTGCCACTGTTGCCGTTAACGTTGCCGTGATTGTTGTTGCCGATGCTGTTGCTATTGTTGGCGTTGGGAGCGTTGCTGCTGTTGTTGTTGTTGTTGTTGCTACCGCTGTTGCTGCTGTTGTTGTTGTTATTGTTACTAGGAGGAAAAGTCTTGAAAGCGGCGGACGCCGTCCGATGGTGAACGACTTGGGAAACGGTGGAAGGACTCGGATGGCCGTTGGCGTAGCTCGAGACCGTGTTGGAAGCGGGAGCCTCGAGGAGGTGCAAGGTCGGTGGCGGTGGCAACGGCTCGCTCTTGATCTCGACCGGCGACAATACCGGTGACGAGACGTCGTCCGTCTCCATCTTGACGTGCGACTGCGAGCCAAGCATGTCCGCGTTCTCCGGGTCCAGCTTCTGTATGCTCGAGGTGATGTCCTCCCAGAGCGGCGGCCTGAGGAACACGTCGTCGTCGCTCGCCGCCGGTTGACTCCTCGACGAGACGAAGCTCGCCTGCGCCCGACACACCGGCCCTCCAACCTCGAAGAAGTCCTCCATCTGCACCGTCGGCTCCCTCGGCTCTTTCTCCGGGTCATCTTCGTCGAGCTTCTGCAGTCGGTCGAGATCCTGTCTACACAGCAGCGTGTCCAGGTCCGAAGTCTGCTGGAAATAGAAGACGAACAAAGTCGAGAATGTCAGTGTTCGAGCGTACGAGAAGGCCCTTTTTTTTTTTTTCAAAGTCGACGACGGGTCCGTCAGACCCAGATTCGAGTCCGAATCCGCATGAAAAGACACGGGAGAGATATGGGTGGGACAAGGACGATGCAAGTTAGGTCGGCTAGGCACGAAGGAACGTTCGGAATCGGAGTCAGAGTAGGTTAAGCAAGCAGCAAACAGGTAAACGAGCGAGTGACTTGCGATATGCTGATGCACGAAAGCGTTGTTCGCCCGTTAATATGCAACGAACGCATCGAGGGCTGTGCGGCATGAGATCCTCTCCTACACCTCGAACGCCTCGTACGCCAGTTCTATGATGCATATAACAACTGTGTGTAGCACGCCCAAAGGGAAAAGAAAGAAGACGAGAAGAAAGAAAGAAAGAAAGAAAGGAGAGTAGAGACAGCAGAGTTTCGTCTGGAAGATGGGAGGGAGCGGGCCAATGCGATGCCGCGTCATTCTTTGCATGATTTGTACACGCGCAACGCCGCCCTCGTGTGCCATTCTGTGCGGGCCGTGTTGTGACTCGTCCTGCCTTGCCTTGCCTTGCCTTGCCTTGCCTTGCCGCTGTACTCTCCACGCTTTCCGCGACTGTTCGTACTCCTCTTGCACAAACCGCATAACGTTTCGAATATTTCAATGCGTCGGGATACAATCGGTATAACGCCCCTTCGCACTCGCTCTCTCTCTCTCTCTTTCTCTTTCTTCCTTTCACCTGGATGAATAGTAGCTTCACGATTCTTTAACGACTGTTCTTTCAATAGGAAACCAATTGGCAGAATATACCTCGGATAATCGACGGATAAAAAAAAATTAATAAGAGTCCTTCAAAGCACAACTTTGAAGTTGAAGGATTTCACCTCGAGAGATTCGTTTCACGACGCACGACTCGAAAGGAACGGCGTGGAATACGAAACGTGGATTTTTAGGCACCATCCTTGCGTGCCGCGGGGGGGAGGGGAGGGGGAGGCTCGCTCTCGAGACGCAAAAGGAATCTCTGTCGCATCGCAACTTGCGCGAACGCAGGCGAGATCAACAGATAAAAACAGGTCGATTTTACTTAATTACCCGCGCGACGCTCGATGAAGTTATTACGAAGGGCGGTGTAAGACCGTAAGAGAAAAGTTTTAAAGACAGAGCACTGGGAGACCGTACTTTCTCGCCGAAGCGAAAAGAAGATGGCGATGAAAATTGACGAATCGATCAAAAAGACCAAAAAAAAGAACAAAATAAAAGAAAAATCTCATCTGGCTCACCGTCCGACAAGCTTATACAGTGATTTATGAATTATTTACACAATGAATTATTCATCGTCGGAAGATTGGTATACTCGCAACACTCGATCGTACCTGATATGCAATTTGAAAAGGAGTCTGTGGCGAGAGGCACGATATGCGCGCTTGCGCGCGAAACATTATATTTAAATGCCATATCGTCTCGGCCAGGATGGATGCCAACTCTCCGTACGCGTTCGTCGATAAAATAACCGACAACCGTCGCAAACTGCTGCCTTCGTGTCGCATTGTTGTATCGTGCAAATAATGCGCGCGGAGAAAGGGAGAAGAGGGAGAGGAAGAGTCGCAGAAGAAAAGGAAAGGAAAATGAAGAATTTGCGTTGAAACGATCGCGAAGGTGATGCGCAAAATATCGCGGAGATACGATTGTACGGTTCGATAATATTGTACGAAGGAGATTTCGTCGACATCGTTTCTGCACAAGGGGCGCTTCTGCCGCTTAGGGGCGCCTTTCCAACACTCTCTACGTTTCGCTCCTCTTTTTCTCTAGGCGTTCGTCGGATTGTTGCTCGACGACGGTATTCTCTTTGACTCAGGTTGCATTGCGTCGCCTCGCGTCGCCTCGCGTCGCCTCGCGTCGCGTCTCCTTCTCGCGTTGCGATAATGACAGTGCGGAGCGCGAGCAAAGTTCGTCCATCCGGCTATTAATGCGCGTAATCATAGAGTCAGGGCCGTCGGTGTTAATAATGCGTTTTCGAATCTGTCAGAGCGAGAACCAACACCCACACAGCCGGTCGATAGATAGCGCGTCGTCATCGTCGTAGCTGGCGTGTACAGGATGAAAAACCTTTCCATACACGTTCGCTCGTGCCGCCTAGTATTTTTTATTCTGTCCAATCGCAGCCTCGCGGCCTCGCGACTTGCAAACGTACGCGCAGGCGCACGCGTGCACACGCGCGCCTTCTGCTCTCGTTTTTGCCATTTGTTATCCAATTTGCCCATTTTCCCTTCCCTTGACTGTCTGTCTGTCTCTTTCTCTCTCTCTCTCTCTCTCTCTCTCTCTCTCTCTCTCTCTCTCTCTCTGTTCATTGCGGACGAAGACGATCAGCGAGCAGACCTCTACCTTCGAATCGAACGTTTCGATCGATGTTGCAACGCTTATTAACACTAGAACTAGAAGTGGTCAAAACGACCGATTGATAATTTTTCTTAGATATTTTACAGATATAAGGCTTAAATGAATAAAAACTCGTGTGCCCTGTTGTATCATAAAGATTTTCCTTTAACATCTCTGACGATCTCTGAAATTTTATGCTTTAGTTGGTAGTTCTAGTATTAACAAACTCCAAGAGAGACTATAGACCAATGGTTCCCAATCTAAGCATCTCTAAAATCCTGATGCCCCTGTGACACAATTCTTATTATTCAAAAAGTGAATTTTCGATGTGGAAGAAGCCTAAAAAGCCATGAACTGAATTGGTCTAAACAAACCTTACACGTCTAAGAACATGACAAGTTAATAACTCATCGTTGAAAATCAAGTTGCTCCCATGTTGTGAATCGCGGCTCTAGACTCAAGTTTTTAAGAATCGTCTCTATTCGAGAATGAAACGCGAAGCGAAAATGGCAGAGCGGTCGAGTAAGTCGAAGGAAAGAAAACGAAGAGCGTTTTTGTTTCTCCTTTGCAAATAAAGAAAAAAGTGAATCGTCGAGTGACATTGTCACACCGCGGCGACTTTTTGTCCGTTTTATCGGATCTCGGGACAAGCTGGGAGACAAAAGATGGACAAAGAGCCGCGATGAGGCACAAGCAGCCATAGTACGTAGCAGTAACGAGGCATAGCGCGCAGAAGCGAGCACGCCGAATCAATCTGGCGAGGCCACACCCTCTGACCTAAAGCCGTATTATCGCGATAAATGCGCGCGGGCAAATGTCAGCCGCGCGCGCTGTCCGCCATTTTCCTCGAAAGCTTTTCACCCCCAAGGACGCCATTGAACGCCGAGCTCTCGAAATTGTTTCGTCCTTCGCCACACAGTTCCTCCATCCCTCACTCACTTGGAGTAGATCTACGTCTGTCTATTCGAGTCTCATTGATTTTTGCCATTCGAAAAAACGAACTTAATTGTTCGATACTTAATTGTTGTAAAACTAACAACGATTTGTCAAATTTCTAGCGAATGGTAGAGACTTGGTTTTCCGATTCGACGAGCCATTGTTGAAGACTACGATCTCTGGGTCTCGATTCGAAGTAAATAACATATCCCTTCATCTTGAGCTGTGAGTTAGAATCGCGTCGTCAGAATTCGAGGAAGAGGGACGCGTAAACAAGATACACACGAAAACAATGGCGACCGTGCAACAGTGTCCCTTCTCGCGCGGCAAGCCGGCAATTTAGTTAAATGATGGTGCGAGATGGGCGACGCCTGTGGCCCGAGCAATCTACCATCCGTGAAAGAAGAAGGAGAGGAGGAAGAAAGTTTTGGGACCGAGGCAAAGAGAAAGAAACGCGGAGGAGGCGTGGCACAATCAAAGATTATGTTCAGATGTAAATTTACCTCCTTCGAGAGAGTGCCATATTCGGCAGCTCCTCCCTCCCGAAAGTCAATCGATTCCGCGGCTCTCTGGCTCTTTGGCGAACTTTACAATTTCAATCTTACGTCGGCCTGCTCTGGACAGAATCGAATATTTTGACAAAGGATGGACAAACGCGATGCGAGAGAAATGGAAAGATGAAGCATCTACTTACGAAGGTAGAATCTACTCTGACCTACAATGACCTATATGTCGACCTATATTTCGCAATTTTTAACAGCTGAGACGAACGAAGCGAGAAAGCTTTTGCCTCGAGCAGAGGACAAAAGAGCAGAGTCTAGATCACCAGTAGCGCATTTCATGATTTCTAATGGCGCATAGAACAAGATATTATTATTGTTATTATTACTTATTAGAGTAAGTTATTTTGTCTTTCTCCAATATCTTTCTAATGTGTTTATTATATATAAGCACGTTTTTGTTGTTGTGAAATAATTTAGTGGCGCATCGAAGCTCAGTTGAGACAAAATTGGCCACCCTTGATCCAGAGGAAAAGTCGGAGATATAAAAAAGAATGAGGCAAAGTAGAAGAGAAGTAGGAACAACAGTTTGACAAAGAGAGAAGGTAAAAGTCTCTCGTAGACTTTAAATTTTGTAAAACTCAATCGTTGGTTAGAGATTCGAGGTTGGAGTAAATCGGTGTTCGAGAGTGACTGATCTCTCGCCTGGTCTCGTCCGGACTCTTTTCTCTTCTCTTTTCTCCTCCTTTCTTCCCTTTTCTTCTCTTCTCTTCTCTTCTCTTCTCTTTTCTCTTCTCTTCGCTTTTCGCGTTCGTTCGGCGTTCGAGGGGGCTGTACTGCCGCGGACACGTAGATTCTATCTTGCCATTCAACCGCCTAGGTAATAAAACTCTCGCGTCCATTATTTACTTGCATTATCGTTACTTTACGCCCACGTGGACGCGCCGCGTATTTATGGTGAAATTATTCAGCATTATTCCGCGAATATGAATAACGCGTGAGATACAACCCACCGATAGACGGGTAATAATTCGCCAGGTTTTCGAAAATTTAGGATGAGAAAGAATGAAACAAAAGAAACAAAGAAGTAGTTCTTTTTCTTTTTAGTTGACAGTTTGATAAGTCTGACGGTTGAAAACGGGAATCAGTTTCAAACGAGACATCCCGTTCTCCACGCGTGTTCTCAAACTTGTTCGTGTTCAGCCAACGAATTATCAGTTTCTCTTGGAATTTTCTTTGCCAATCTGTCACATTAGTAAAGACCTTTGCAAACATTTGAGGAAAGAGCGAAGAATACCCAAAGTGAAACATGTTGTTGAACTTTAAAGTAATACCAAGTAAATAATACCAATATTACTAAAAAATAAGACCAGTCGTCGGATCGCTCC
The DNA here is from genome assembly GCA_030673865.1 of Melipona bicolor. Classification (NCBI taxonomy): domain Eukaryota; kingdom Metazoa; phylum Arthropoda; class Insecta; order Hymenoptera; family Apidae; genus Melipona; species Melipona bicolor. The sequence goes on along the minus strand of JAHYIQ010000042.1, from coordinate 323,286 downwards.
TTGCAGTGGCTACAGTGCCAAGTCATAAAATAAAATAAAAAAAAAAAGAAAAAAAGAGAGAAGACGTCCCCGACGGTAAGTTGGACGGAATTTGCGCGCGAGTGAGCCGATTGCTTTCCACGAGAGGGTATCATTGTTCTCTATACACATTTCGTAACTAGATTGGCATTTCTGATGCAAGTCGAGCTACACTGACCTTTAAACAACTTTCTTTAGGCTACGCGTGACTTGATGTCAGAACTCGGCTTCTCGGTTGCCTCGTTCACCCAGTTGATACTAACCGAGCGCTTACATACGTGCCGGCTAGTGTGCACGCGCGCGTATCTACACGTTTTATCCTCGTAGCGTAGTAGTGTAGGAGCGATTTCCGATCAACAAATCGCCTTCGAATCTATCCTTTTTTTCCTTCCTTGAGCTTCCGAGCAAAGACACGTCGAGATATCGCATATTTGTCTGGACAAATGGTTGTCACGCGAGCCCAACTGCCAGACCTGCAAAGTTTCGGGGTCGCTTTTTCTCTCTCTCTCTCTCTCTTTGTCTCTCGTCTCTCTCGCGCGTGCAAGTAGGTCCGTTTCGCCGATTAAACGAGCTCCGTTACCACGCCCCGCGACGCTGACCTCACGTAGATGCACGGCACGCGTTACCGTTACACCGTCGACAAATTGCCGTCGCCCAAATTGTTCTCCAGGGTCTGGTGTTCGAAAAGGCCGCGAGACAATCGCCGCGTTTCGCGGGCAGGGAAATCACGCTTTTTCTCCACTCGACTCGACGCGATGCGCTGCGCTACGCTGGCTCGCGCGCGCGCGCGATTTCACCGTAACCACAGGGCACGATAATTTATGCGCGCGGACCCCATACTCCCCCCGTCGACCGTATCATAAATATGAAACAGAGGAAACTAAAGGACGCTTGGGCGACAATGAGTCGAGAAAAATAATACCTCGAGCCGACGTCTCCTCGCTCTGCATACCAGAGAACGTGCCAGTTAGCTAGTCTATACCAGGACTTTTCAAAGTGTCAACTGTGCCGTATAAGGCCTCATAGAAATTTTAGCAAAACTGAAAAATTAGTAAATGTTCAATATTCTTGCGCTCTGAATCACGGTAGTTTATATTTCCGTTAGACATTCCCGTTTAATGTTTGCTAGACCAGAGATCAGAAGCATCGCGTAGACCCATGAGCCTGTTATGTTTGTTATCTAGAAACAGTCAGGCTAGGTCAGTCGTTTTATCGATGCTTTAATTTCGCCATTTTTAGATGAACGTTTTACAGTGAAGCAGTTAAACGGCAAATTCTTTTGAATTTGATTGGTTAGAATTTGTGAGGTAGAATTTTCAACACGGTCAAAAACGACATCGAGTTTTCATCGAGTAATCAATGTTGTCAAGATACGTTACAATTTCAGGAATCGTTGTACCTTTCGATCTGATCTCTAAAGTTTTTCGCAAAGTTTTGGTTGGACGTAAGTTTACAAGTGCTGTGATGATACCCAGAAGCCAAACTCGACAATACGGCCGGCAGAGCCACGAGTAAGTGCATCATTCGTCGTTGTATAACAACAGTATGAATATTTGTTTTCGAATAAATCTCCTTTACGATTTATTATCAGCAAATGTTTTAATTCGTCAATTTCCTAGTTTATATACCCACCGAGTGGAAAAGTCAGTAAAATCCCTGGTCTATACTACGCTCGTACTTGCGCCTAGTCGAGCTAAAGAGGGCAAAGAGAGAAACTCAAACGTAGGGAAAACAAACTCGTAGGAAACGCGTTCGACGATGTGAAATACGAAACGGTGACAGCGCTGTCGAGCGGACAGTGACTTTCAGGCCAGAGAATTACTTAATGAATATGGACATGCAACGCATTATGGTATATTAAAAGGCACGTGCGCACGTGCGCGCGTGGGCACATCTTCGTTGTTTCGTGCCCTCCCACCGTGCTGCTTGACAGCCGACAGTTTGCGTTGCGTTAGTCAACGCGCGGCAAAACCACGCACCCCTCTCCGCCGTTTAACCTTTCCATTGAGGCCCTGGCAAGGGTGGCGCGGAAGCCTAACCGCGGAATACCAGATACCGTTTCACACGTTGTTTGCCTATACGGTCTACGGAAATGGGACAAGGGACAAGGGAAAAAAGGGGGATCGCACGCCTAATCAAATTCTACTCTCTTTTGCTCGTTTGCGTTCGATCGCTCGACTCTATCCTAGTTTGACATATTTTCTTTACTACCTTCCCTTCTCTTTTTTTTCTTTTTTTTTTTTACTCTATCCTCTAATCGGATTTTTTGCAATTTTTTTAGCACTTCTTCGTTTAGCGTTTCGACGTGAAATAGGTTCTTTCCAGAATCTAGCCCGAACCTCTGCTATAGAATTTTTATTTCCTCGTTCGACTACCCCAATTTGATATATTTTCTTTATTATCTTCTCTTCTCATTTTTCTTTTCTTTTCTATTGTGCTCAAATTGGACCTCTTGCGATTCTTCTTTCGGCGCGTCTCCGCGTATCGACGTGGTTCGAGAATTCTAGCCGGATCGATCGCGAACGTGTCCCGCTAGTCGGCACAAGTCGCGTGGCTGACCTCCGACCGAGCCGACCGGTTCGATGTATGGCCACGTCACGGCTGGTAGACTGGTAGGCTGGCCGCTCGGCTCGCCTGCCACTTCATCATCGATCTCATTGTTAGACGCTCGTCTCACGCGATTCGCGCATCCCATTCGTAAATCCACTCCCCTCATTAAGAATCGCGGCTCGTACGTTGCACGAACATTGCCGCGTACGGATGGATAGCCACCTACTCTCCACAACGTATAAATCTATCTCTGTGCAGCGACAAATTGCCATTAACCCTCTCGCCGCGATAGTCCGCTTCGTCGGGCGCCGCCACTCAACGGGACGCCCCGCGCCAAAACTGTACACGTTGGTCGAATCATTTTCCCGAGTCGGGTCAATCCATTTTCAAACAGAATCTTCTTTGAATTTCCTGGTAACATTTTTTTAAACAAGGGCCTAGAATGGTTATTTTTTCAAATAAACTTTTAAACTTTAATGTTTCAAACGAAAACCTAACCTCAAATTCTCAAGAGATCAACTGTTATACCTGTAGCCGGTATACTCTTCCGAATCGCAATAGATTAAGAAAGAGTTTTTATTATAATAATTTCTCATCGTACAAATACTGTACTGTCGAATCAAAAAAATAGAAGAAAAAATTAAATCGGCAAACTTTCGATCATGCGTATTTCTGTTTTCGCGTTTCGCCAGCAGTCTTTCTCGCGACGATCTTGTCTTATCCTGGAGAAAGACGACGCGACGTCACTTTGAGATTCTTTTATCTCCGGCGAGGGAATAAAACGCTAGCGCACTGGAAGAAACAAAACGACCAATTGGATCGTTTTCGTTCGGGAATCAAGCGGTGAACCAAAGCCGCCATTCCGATAATTCCACGCCGATCAAAACGTCGGACACTCGTTTTGAGCGAGCGCGCGCTTTCATTACCGCGTACCTTATTAAATCTCCAGGTGGAGCGGCCGGACGATTCGCCGTCTCGCTCGTCCCTTGTGATCACGATCGAGCCGCGCTGCTCGATCGCCACACGATCGACGACCGTGCTCCCTCCATCCAAGGTGGATGATCATCGTTATCGAGCCAAAGTGGTTACGCAATGACGCGCATGAGTCACTGAAAAGTCGTTGCAGGGTGATCCCTGTGGCAAAAGCTCGGGATCACTCTTGGCAACGACGTGCCGCATTAGCGTGATTACACGCCTCGCTCTCGCAGACCAGTCAGCTGGTAGCGCGTTCAACTTCCGTGCTACCTGGTCATCCCCCATGTAATTTGCACCTGGTGCTTTGATTCTATCTACTCTCTCTCTGCGTCGTAATCCCGATAATACATCCCCCACCCCCACACCCTCCCCTCCCGCGCTACGTTCCCGTTAACACGTCGGGACGCGACCGCTCGACTCGCTTTTCTCCAATTCTTCGAGTCCTTTCGTTGCACTTGCGAGCGATGCAGCTTCCTCTTCCGATTTTTAGCCTCACCGCGATATTTCAGTCTTTATTTTGGTTACGTTACACAGGGTGAGTAGAAAAAAAGATTTGTAACTTTTGGGATAGATCGTGGGGGAAAACAGGGTAAAAACGTATACCTAATTTATTCAACTTTGTAAGGAAATATCGGATAGCAAAAAAAAAAAAATTCGCACAAGGCTCTGAATCTCTAAATGATCAAATTTTTTGGAGAAAATTGTTCGACTCACGGGGAAATAAAATTTTCTGAAAGTATGCAAATATGTACTCGGTTTTGCCCCATATAGAAGCGGATAAAACCGGGTATGCTATCAAAAAACGTATAATATGCAACGTAGTTGTAAAATTTTTATTTCTGTTAGTTGAAAAATAGTAAAAACAATTACTTTTGACAATTTTAAGAAATATAAAGATATTCCGGAAATTTGTCATATAACGTCGTGGGATCCATCCGAAATATCATGCCACAATTCAGTTACGTGTCAAAGCTCTTATTTCAGAAAAACAACGGTACCCGAATTTTTTGCCCAATTGATCGAAACGTGAAAAAAAGTCCTAATAAAGATGGGTCGAAAAATTGACGGTTAATAAAGTCATAGACGATCTTCTGTTTCGGTTGAAATCGGCTTGCGAGAAATTTAGAACGCATCCGGGAATCTTTGAAAAAGTACGTAATTCTTTAATACGAGGGTACGAAGCGTGCCTAGAAATGGAAGGAGGACACGTAGAAAACCTCCTGTAGAAGAAAAAGAAAAAATTATAAGGTAAAATCGCTACTTACGTACAGTACGATACGCTCTCGAAGCGAAGGAATTTCTTCGGTTTCTTCAAAACCGAAACGAGAAAAAGTTGCTTATAACTTTGAAACTATTAATTCCTCGATCCATGTTTATCAGGATATTTTTTTCGTCGTTTCGACGAATACTGCCCTCAAAGTTACGAACCCTTTTTTCTATTAGCCCAATAATATCGTTGAAGGAAGGAAAAGCGGAAACTCTTGGAGAAACTTCTAGGTTAAAGCGTGATATTTAATGAATTCCGAATTCCCAGCATTTAAAAGACGACAAGATCTAAATCATATTCAAGCGAAGTCGATGAAATCACACACCGGTTAATTAGCTTCGGACACGCGTAATTAGCTTTAATAACCGGTTCATAGAATCGAACTGGCCGTAATCGCGTAATAGGCTGCGATCGCGGGGGAGGGAGGGAGAGGTAGAGAACTGGCCAGAAGGTGAAAAACGATCGATATTGCGACGTAAGATCGCGTTAACAGAGAATCGTGGTTTTTACACGTTGTACATTTGCACGTAATCCGTGCCTGTGATTGTCTTCGACACGCTCCGAATGACGAAAAAATCTAGCGATCGAACGTGAAAAATCTACGATACGAACGTGGGCGTTTAAGAAACGAACAAACGCGGTAAACGACAAGTAAGGTAGTGAAAGAGAAAGATCGACGTGATTGAGAGAAAAGGATCGCGCGGCTCGTTTGCGGGCTAAAAGCTTTTAAGCTAGGTTTATAGCTTGGGGAGTAACGGAAGCGTGAGGACAGTCGGAAGGCGGGAGGGGTGAAAAAGTACGGGATCAATGAGAGTAGAGGATGGTAAAGGGAGTTCTCTCCGGAGGGATGAGTTTGCACCTAGAGCGGACGGTCGACACGCGAGGTCGGCACGAGACTACGAAGGAACAGGGGGCCGCCCCATTGGCTCGTTTAATTAATTAAAAGTGCATTAGCGACGAGGGTTAGCAGCCGTGTTTAACGAGAACCGAGTTCCTAGAGAGAAAGAGAAAGAGAAAGAGAAAGAAAGTGTGTGTGTGTGACGATCTTTCAACCGGAACAGCTACGATAAATACGTTGTATTGCATATACTCACATATATAGTGACTTCTATTAATATTCCAACACTAAATATTCAAGCTGTTATAATTTTGTAACAATAATTTTGTAATTTTGTAAAGAAAAAGAAAAACTTTAAAACAATTGTACAGCTGGAAGCCTCTACTTTCAAAAAACGTCGTTCATTTTATTCTAAACTGCCTTTATGTCACTTCTCTTCTCGAAAATGCTACAAATTATCATTGTACGTAAGAGAACATTGAAAAAATTCATTCTGAATCTACGATGAATTTGAAGATTGAATCCTTCCCTTTACAGCGATCTTCGAGAGTCTAAATATTTGTTAAAATTGTTAAAAATAATTGTATTTACTATCTTTTAGCTAACGAGAGTAAAAATTTTACAACTACATTGCATTTTATGTGTTTTGTGTCTTTTAACAGGCCACCTATATACGGAGCAAAACCAAGTACATATTTGTATATTTCCCCGCGAGCCAAACAATTTTCTCCAAAGAAAATTGATCATTTTCTTATTGTATGAGATCCAATTAAGAGATTTATCCCTGTCCGAAGTTCTTTTTTTGTGTTACAAAGTTAAATACATCAGGTATATGGTTTTACCCTACCATCTACTCTAAAAGTTATAAACCCTTTTCTCTACTCACCCTGCAGACAGACGTCTAGATAAGCATCGACTATCGAAAGTATCGAAATCGGAAGATAGTTCGTAGAAGGGGACGATCGCGCGGTAATGAGCGCGGACGTACTGTGGTTACGACGATATTTACGAGGCGGAATGCCTCGCGTCTCGTTAATTAAATGGTTTATAAGCCGAAGGCTAGACACTCTGAATTTTTGTATTCAATTAGGCAGCGACCGGGTCGCCGAGGGCGATGTCTCGAAAAAAACGCGACTATACTACCTACGACCGCCTATGCGCGGCGGACGGGGTTGCTTCGGGCAGCGAGATGCAAGGCGATTAGAATAAATGGCCGCCATAAATCAGGTCGCTGGTTGGAGGGGACGCGACGCTGCGCGACGCGACGCAGTTCGACGCGAGGAGGTGCGAGAAGGCGCGCGACGGAAGAAAACGTCCGCGGCCCGGGACGCGGTCTCTGCTGCTACCTGGCTGGCCACCTGGGTCCCTCCCTGCCCCTCTGGATGCTTCGTCTCACGAGCCTCCTCCAACCTTGTTTGCCCCGTTTTCTTCCTTAACCGTGACTAATCTAAAACCTACTCTCCTCATCCGCTCGCGACATCCGCCTATCCGAATAATCCTGATCCATCGACCGCTTCTTCTTCTTCTTCTTCTTCTTCTTCTTCTTCTTCTTCGTTCGGTTCGGCTTGGTTCGTGTTCCTCGACCGATGCACGCGCTTATGGCCCGTGCTCGTGCCCCCGATCCCACTCTCAACGGTCCCGTGTGCCCCGTGAATTTCGCTTTGTTCGTGTCCACCGAAAATAAACGAGCCACGAGCTGACACGGTTCGAGCGAGCCTCGTTTTCGCCTTCCCTCGCCCTTCCCCTTCTCCTCCTCCCTCGCCATAGACCGCTTTCAGAAGGATCTAATTATCGCGGCCGTTTTTATTGATTCGCCGAAGAATTTATTGCCCTGTGACCTCGCGTCGTTCGTTTTGTCGCCGACGGGACACGGCTGACGCGGCCGTTCGATAAAACGAGAGTCGGCCTCGTGCTCGGCGTCGGCTCTCGATTCGGGGAAACCACGCGGTCGAGACACTTTCGCGCGACGCGAAATCCGGCCCCGAATTCCGATCTCGACCAACTCGACTTGAACGTCTCTGAAGCTTCCCGATCTTCTACCATCTCCGCGCCTTCGTGGTTGGTCGTCGACGAGTTTCGCTTCTTAAGATTCTCAGTGATCGATCTCGATCGCGATACTATTTACCCAGTATTCCGATATTTCGGAATTTCGACGCTTGGCCCCGTACACTTGGACCCGTAACCGACGACACACTTTTCCCTTTCGGAAATCAAAATACTTGACACGTACTGCAAACGATTTGGAAATTTATCGTAATATTTTTAGTAATATATTTATGTAATAGGTTTGCAATTCCTATTTCTGTGGTTTTTCGTAGATGTGTATTTTGTAGATAGTTGAAGCTCGACTCGAGAATCGCAAACGTCGATTCCACGTAGCTGATTTCGCGCGACTTACGAGTCAAGATGTTCAAGAATGCTCCAGAGAATCAAGATGTTCTCTAAAGCGGTAGCCTATCGGATAGTTTCAACGCTACGAAGAATTCGATGACAATCGTCGGTGAGGCGAAAACGGTGTCGCATGACAACAGAGAACGCAGACACCCGTCATCCCGCGAAGACTTACGTCAAGTACTGTGTTCATCGATATAAACCAACTGCTCGTTTCATCCCTCTAACGATGTCCAACTTGATCCTACTGTCGACAGAAAATAAGTAAAGATTTCGAAGGAAGATATCTCAGTCGATCAATTGCAATCGTAGACTCGGTAGGAGCAATTCTCGGTAGGAGCAAATCGGTAGAACTGTATTCATTTATCTAAACTAACTTTCATTCCTCTAACGACCTCCGACTTGATCTTACCGTCGATGGAAATTAAAAAATGTGGAGGGAAGACATTACGATCGATCAACCGCGATGGAAGAATTCTAATCATACGGTACTGTACTCATCTGTACAAACTAACTGCTCGTGTCATCCCTCCAACTTAATCTTCCTATCGATCGAAACTAAAAATTTCAAAGGAAGATATTTCAGTCGATCAATTGCAATGAAACGATTCTAACCGATATAACTATATTTATTTGTACAAAGTAACTGGTATTCGTCATACATAAATTAACTTTCATCCATCTAACGACCTCTCGATGGAAACATTTCAATCGATCGATCGCCATCTACACAAATCGATAGATAAGAAGAATTCGTCAAATAACGGCAGACTCGACAGATATCGCGCTGATTTGTGAATCGTTATTAATGCTTTCTAGCGAGAGGATAGCAATTTCGTTACGATTAGCTTGGCGCGCGCGCTTTCTGCGGCTGGAATGTTTGAGCAAGTGCGTGGGCGTGAAACGTGGTCGGGGATGACGATTGTTCAGAGGCAGCAAGGTATACCTACACAGGTTCGTTGGTAAGCGCGCGCGTATATGTGTGTGTGTACGAGCCGCGGACTACGAGTTACGAAGCACGAGCACCGCACGGGACGAAAACTCGACTTGGCTCCACTCAGCGGTGAGCATGTTTCCTGATGGGGTCATCAGCGCGAATTAACATACTGGGTAGACTCGTATGACACGCACACGTGCGCTTCTCTCTACCGCCAGCCTTTTCTTCTGATTCACAAAGCCTTTCTCTTTCTCTTTCTCTCTTCGTCCCTTTGCCCTTTCTCAAATCCTCCTTTTCCTCTTCCTTTTCGTTTTGTTTCCTCTCTCTCTCTCTTTTTTCTTCCAATTTTCTTCTCTTCCTCTGCTCTTCGTTTCTCTCGTTCTGTTTGTTTTTTTTTTTTGTTTCTGTGCAGAGACACGAGAAGAGGAGGGAGAAATCAAAGCAAACGGCAAAACATGTTTCGAAATTTTCTGAAACACGATGTAGAATATGCGAAACGCAAGTACGTTGGTTATTTCTGAGATCGTTGTGATCAGCAACGAATTTGCACAACACGCTGGAACGCAAAATCATGAAATTGCTCGAAAGGTGGCAAAAGATAATCGAACATAACGATCGATAAAGTTTTCGTTTCTCACGAAAAAAATTACACCAAAAAAAAAACTTTTTTAGCAAACCAAAGACTGACTTCACTTTTAGTCAACCTAATATTATGTAAAATATAACAGATGTTTATTTTATATCGTTCGGTTGCTCCGTCGACAATTATTGATAATCCCTTTTCTTTTTTTCTTTCATAGAAAACTGATTCGCATCTGGCAAAAGGTAAAACGAAAAGCGGAAATTGATTCGGTTCGACGAATAAGAATTCGTCAGGAGATGGAGATGGAGACGGTGACATGGACAGGGAGACCGAGACCGATCCCTCGCTGGCTCAGCCGAATACAATAAGACAATTATGGGCAAAAGATAAAGGGAAAGATAGGAAACGGATTAGACGGTAGACTCCGCTAAGCTCCAATCAGCTCTTACTCGCAAACGAGTATCCCAGGTATTTATCATCGATTGCTTCCTTCTCTCCCATTTCATTTCTCTGATGCAACGCTGAAGAAAGAAAAAAGCACTGTATAAAAAAAAAGAAAAAGAACGAAGCGCTTGAATCAAAACCTACTTTCAGTCTCGAAAATTTTTCACTCGAGGAAGCTTGTAATTTGGAGTTTGAAAATTTCGACAGCGAGAAACCACTACGTATGCACGTAGGATAAGTCGGGAGGCGATGGCCCATTTTTTTTTTAAAGAATTATTACACTTTCAAATTTAATGAGCATTGCCACCTAGTGACAATAATTCAAGTAAATTAAAATTTTGTACAGTACCAAAACATGACATTATTTATGGGTACTCTTGTATATTCTGTCAGGTCAGGTATCAGTTGATCATCGTTCGCTAGAAGTGGAAATTTCGTTGATCGTGTATAAAATGGAAAAGCTCTGGGTGATCTAAAGAGTCAGATTCGTCGAGATTCGACGGCAAAATGGACAAACGAGTTTCGTCGATCGGTGACCGATCGACACGACTCAGAAGTTCGGTCAGAAGTTCGACGCTTTGCGCGGCGAGACGAGGCAACGCTCGAGACCCGCAACGCAGCGGGAAAAATGAAATCTCAGCAGGACGGTAATATCCGAGATTCGTGTGTCCCCTCCGGATAAAACGCTCGATTCCTCGCGCGCTTCTGCTAAATCTCACGTAGATGTAGATTAGTCGTTGATAAAGCTGACAGCCCACCTTGGAAGCAAGATCTCTCATCTTCAAAAGGGAATGCACCGGAATGCAACAATACAGTCTCATGTGTCCCCGGTCTGTCGTTTGTTTCCGGCTTGACGTCAAGTCGTTTGATTTCTCTCTTAATTTTCTTCGCCTAGTGGAGAAGAATTCGTTCGAGGAGAATTTCTCTTAATTTTCTCAATCCCTTGGCTACGACTTTAAAAGTTTTGCTAGAACGACGTCGAATCGCGCGATACGTTGAAACTAAACTTGCAAAATTGAAACTAAATTCCTATCCATCCAACTATCGTCAGTTTTTCACCGGAATCGGAGATCGGTCGTTTTCTACATCTCTGGGGAGACAATGACGAGAACGCGAAAAACTCAAAGAGGATGCGCCGTCATAACCTTCTTTTGTTCGAAGAATAGCCAAGCCGGTTTCAAGCTCTTCGAACGAACTATGCTATCTGCCTACTGCGCTATTACGTTATATGTAAGTAAGTACGCATGTCACTGAATCATTGGGCTATGCTACGCGTCGAGTCGTCGAGTCGCATACCAACCACGTTGCGCAACGTATCGCTGTTCGTTATAGAGCCGTTTGCCGGGAATTTTAGCAACGATTTTAGGCCTACTTCGTTGTTAACGCTATACAAGCCGCATGAAGTGCAATGGCACTTTTTGTGAAATCGTAGAACGAGACTAGAGATTAAAACAACTTTCTTATATTATTACGAAGAGGTTCTAGAGCAGGGGTACCAAACTTTTGTATTATTAGCAACTTTTTTATATTGTTACCAAGAGGTTCTAGAACAGGGGTACCAAACTTTTGTACCCTACGTGTCAATTTTTTCTCAAGTGAACTTTGACGCGCTACTAAATTATTTTAACAACAAAAATGTGTTTATAAATGGTAAACATATAAGAAGAACATTAGAGAAAGGCAAAATAATTTAACATCCCCTTTTACGGCGCCAAACAAGTTTACAGAAAGCTAAAGTTTCTGGCGATGCATAGTACAGAGGGTCATTATTTCATGTACAAACTAAAATGGAAAATATCTGCTTTTTTACGAAGAAACCTTCGTTAGAATGTGAATATTTCAATATCTGCTTTTCTGACGATGTATGATATCAACGTGTTTTAAACGAACGTGGAATCGCAAGTGATGCGAGATCACTATTTTACAAATGACGCACAATCGCGTTGTCGTAGCCTGTACAGTGACAAGCGCGAAACCCTAAATATACGAGTACGAATCCTAAAAATTCCGTCAGTTGTCCTAAACCAAATAAACGTGGCTTTCCAACTAGGAAAGAAGAACTGCTCCGATGGATCAGATCTCCCTGCCTTTCGATACAATAGCCGTCTAGTTGTTGATTTGTGACCACTAATTTTCTGTTGGGACACCGACGGCGACTTTGCTCCACCCCGGCTCACCGCCATTAGACGCTCATTCGGAAAACCACCCATATCGCGTGATATATCGCGTTTGCCCATCGACCTACCCAGCCAGCCTTATTCCTCGCGCGCTTATTCCTCGAAATAATATTATTGGGTACTTATAAGTAATACTTATGTCGTTTTTTTCAAATGTAATAAATTTAATAAACAAAAAAGTATCAGAAAATAACATTACTTGCGGGCACTCCTGTTATTACCACCAGAAATAAAAAAAAAAAATTTACTGTAGTTTATTGCGTATGATTAAAATTCGCGATATTTTGGTTGTACATTTATATTTAAAAATTTAAGAATGTTTGAAAGAGTGCGTTATTCATTAATACGAAGGTGTCATGCATGCATAGAAAAGAAGAACATGTAGAAAACTTCCTCTAATCAGAAATCACAAGGTAAACCACTACTTACATACAGCATGATAACTCTCGAAGCGAAGAAATTCGTTTCTTCAACCGAAACCTTTTTTTCTATTCACTCTGTATATGCGAGCACATCGTGTCTAGAATAGTCACACAGATTGCTGGTAATTGGCACCGTGGCAAACGGCATTCTCGATCTATTAAAGATCCATTTATATTACCGACGAGCCGCGCGCGATCCGAGCAGAACGAAATACGTATCGAAAGTGTTTTATTATCGTATTTGTTTGTTTGTTTGCTAGTGTGTGTCATTATAATCGTAACGAAAGAAATTAAGCGTTCAATACGTCGGAATACAGTAGTTTCCACTTGAGCGTTCGTCGCTATCTCCTCCACCAATTTTTAAAATTGGGACTATCTTACTCTATGCTACCTTATCAATCTACCGAGAGCAACGTGAAACACTTGCACAATAGAAAGCCAGTAATACCTAATATCTAATATTTTCGCATAATTTGCAGAATACGACTATGTGTTATTCATTTTCGATCGAAAAATTAGCTGCGATCGTCGTTGCATTGAAAGAAAAGAATCATATGAAAAGGGGATGAAAGAGTAGATGAAGCGTCCATCTAATTTATATCAATCGTAAAACGCGAGGAGAGTTCCTTCTATGCGACAGAATTTTTTGTTTAATTTTCACTTTCACAATAACGTGAACGCAAAAAGAATGAGTATTCTTAAAAATTCGTTGGGTTCGATATGGGTCTTATCGTCTCATAAATAAATTGTAACATTTTTATTGAAATTTTAAGTTCATGAATTATATATGAGACAGAATATATCGGGTGTCCCGTAACTAGCAGTACAAGGTGATTCCGCGTGAAAGAATGAACACAATTTTTTTCGTTGAAGCCTTCGTTTTTGAGAAAATCGAATTTCAACATTTGTCGAGTATATATTTGAATTTACAATTAGCTGATTCCAAACGTTAACTAATTCCGACAGAAAAGAACAGTTAACAAGTTATTCTACGAAAATAAATAAAAATGTAAAATGAAAGCTTTGGTACACGTGTACTCGATAAATATTCAAACTCGATTTTCACGAAAACAAGCTCCTGTTAATTATTCTTTTCTTTCACGTTTGGAATTAGTTAAACTCCAAATTCTGGTTCAAAATTAGCTATGCTTGATAAATTTTCAAACTTGATTTTCTTAAGAACTAAACCTCGTGTGAAAAAATTTTATTCTTTCTTCTCGACGTATTTTTTTCACGTAGAATGACCTTCTGCTCGGTTGTACGACCAGTTACGGGATACCCTGTATTTCATTATCCCCTTCCATTCCAGTTTCCATTTAAAAAACGATTGATTATGCTACCTTCTTACATAGTTAATTACATCGCAGCCATTAAATTCATCGTTGGGCAGATTGACTTGAAGTTATTTGTTCGACAAGACGTGCTTCTAATAAACAGATGGATAGATTTGGAACTGTAACTCGCATGCTCGCGGAGTGAATTTTTTACAAATGGTGGTGCAGTCGAGCGGAATAAATTCAATTGGACTTTGCATTTGTAATATCAATGAGTAATTAAAAACAACGAAAAAACGCTATCGATACGTTCGTTCTGCTAGGCTCGTCGATAATACAAATGGACCTTAAACACACATAAGTATAGCTACATATTTATATGTACGTAACAGCATATTTAACACTGTATAATAACTTGACTTTGATTGGTTAACAAAAATATTAACATGAACAAATAAATGAAAATATCCATTAACACTAGGATAACTGTATCAACATACTCTACGTATAAGTCTAATAATTTAAATGATAATTAACATAAATAGATTCGTACAATTATGTTTCTGTCCAGAAACATAGAAATTAATATTAATTTTGACAAGGACATCCTTATCTTTGAAGCAATTACATATCTTGTAAAAAACAAAAGTCTGAAATTAGTCAATTGATGGGTTCGACTGTTACAGTTCGATTGTTAAACCAATAAATTTGCACGATCATTGATAAATCTATAATAATAGTTCTAATAAGTAATACCATCATTTTAAAATTTTAAACCTAACCTAAACTTAATCCAAACCCAACCACCAAAATAACTAATTTATCATTTTCGCTGAATCTTTTATAGATGTAAAACAGTGTAAAGGTAATATCCTCCGCCATTTTTTAAATTTTCGTAAGAAGCAATAAGAAGTCTAGTTTATACGAATTATGTGAATTATACCAATGAATGTCAATTGACTCGAGAGTACTTTTGTTCTTCTTATGTCGTTATCATAGCTCTCACTCTAGCCGAATGTATACGTTCGTTATAATTATCAGCAAATTATAAAAAGAGGAAGTCCAAGCTGTTAGCTAGTAACAAGTACAATGTCCCCTCAGAAGAAACACTCGAATGCAAAGGATTAATTCTTCGACCCCCATTTATCAAAACTTTTTTTTCATGCTTTGGCTATAGTATTCTCTCTATCCTAAAAGTTACGAATTCTTTTTTCTATCCACCCTGTACATACTTGTGTATTGTATAGTAAATTATATGTATAAATTACAAACTTACACAAGATAAACCTTCGGCAAATGTTTGAGAATTGTGTTTTCGATAATCGCGTTATCCGAACGATCTGGTCTCCGTCCGGTAAAACCGAACGGCAGGTGGCCCACCTGTTGACCGATTCATGCTTTTCCACCGGACCTCCGACAATCCGTGTTTCTAAGAAGGGAATATCTTCCTATTCGAGTCAACGATCGAGCCTGGCCCGAAGGGATCAGCCGATTATTGCGTCCGTATCGAATCTTTAACAACGATCGGTCAAACTTTGACAGTTCTCTCTTGGCTGGATCGGGTAAATGCGAACGCGAACGCTTCTCGTATCGAATCATCGCGGTACGTTACGCGCGTTACGGGGATGAAACGAACGGAAACGGTCTCGTTCGAATTCAACAACGTGCCGCGTGTTATAACGGTTCTGTCGAGCTGTAACTGTCGTCTAAACAACTAAACGACTGAAACATCGTAAAACAAAGTTGTACAGAATTTGTTAAAACGTTAGTTTAGGAGAGGCAGCGCTGCAAACCGATTCGGACGATCAGGATGGTGTCCTGAGATGGCAGTGTGTGTGTTTTTAAGAGGGAAGGATGAGGAAGAAGGAGGTGGAGAGACAGAGAAAGGCAGAGTGAGAGAGAGAGAGGGAGAGAGGAGTGGTATGGAGTATGGAGAGCGCTCACATCACATTCTAGGCTATTCCGCATTCTGTTCCCCCACCTTCCATCCTCCACAAGCCACCGGCTCACCTCTACGCCTCCGTGGCTGCTGGAAAAGTTGTATAACGAACACGTACGCGTGTACCTGACACGTACGTTCGCCTCATCGGCGAGTATTTCGCGTCTGGACGTACACGTACGCCGCGGAACCTACTCCTTTGTGCACGAGTACACGGCTACCTATGACACGGGGGACTCACCTGCGTGAGCACCGTTCGCCCCGTCTGCCGAGCTGCAAATCCACCGGCAGCACGGACGCTGGACAAACGACGAGGAACACGCGCACGCTCGTTCAGGAAAACACGCGTGTTCAAAGTTCCTTCATGCTAGCGGCGCTGTTGCCGATTCCTTTCCCAAATTTTTCTCTTTTTTCTCTCCAATCTGGAGGATCTGTGGAGGATCTATATTCCATATTCTCTTCTCCCCCCCCCTTTTATCCTTCAAAAACGCCCTTTTATTTTTTGGCGCTATTTTTGCCAAGTTTTTTTTAAATTTAATAAACACTGCCATCTAGTGGCAGTAATTCGACTTGTTATAACATAACTTATATACCAATTAAATATATTGACTCTATTTTAACTCTTAAATAAAATAAAATTTTGTACAGTGTGAAAAACCGACATTACTCATGAATACCTTTAATAGACAGCAAGTCCATTGCGAGTATGCAGCTGGCGCGAACTTGAAAAATGTCGAGGAACGAGGAAGAAAGATGGTAGATACATCCGATCGAGCAAATTGGCAACGCTCAAGTTCTCAATGGCGAGAAATACCATTACGTTGCCATCGCTTTATCGCCCCTATCCTATTTCCTGTAGCTTCCTTCTCAATTGCTCGGGACAACGCGTGAAAAATCGTATCTGCTCGCTCTCTGAAAAGAGAATAAGTTGCAAGACGAACCTCCTCTTAACAAGACGAACGTTCAAGTTTTTATTTCGTTTGGGAACGACGCATCTAGACGTACGTGATGCGTTCCATTTCCGCGCGAAACGAAAAAGAACCACGAAGCGGTCCGTTTCTCTACGGAGCGTTTTGCCTTGCCACGGTACAAGCGCGATTTTCTTTGAAGTCTGAAGACGCGATTGTATATCGTCGTACGATACGATATAAAGACACTAAAAGCGATAACGATCTACGGATGTGTACAGTCATGTGCTCATTCAAACGATCGAGCTTCGGACAGCGCAAATTGGGGCCAACTACTAATCAAGATCTTAGATAAATAAATCTTTGAAGAAGACCAAGTTTTATGAAAGGGGACCGTTTTCTTAATCGATGTGTAGATAGATACATGGCCAGATCTAAACGGTGAGTAAAAAGACAAAAAATCGAGAAATAAAATATACAAAATTGTACAAATGTTAATGGACACCATTTTAAGCATCACATGTAGGTAAGGTCACTTGTACTTATAAATTATTGCAAGCAAATGGTCCTAATGCTCTATGAATAGCTTTCGAGACAAATTGTCATAAAATGTCTCCTTAATCATTTAACCAGGTTCAAGACCAATGTGGCTTAATACGTTTTTACTTGGAATTTGATATTCTTTCGATTTATGATAAAAAGAATATATGATTCAGTTGAAAAAGACATAAAGATGATCTTGAAAATTTCGAAACCTTCCAACAGACGCAAAAATTGACACGCTATATTTTACCTCCCTTGAATCCATACAACTTTTACATTAAACAAATGAATCATCCTGAAATTCGACGAATTAAGGCGAATTAAACGTCTTTTCTTATCTCGGAGCACTCGATAAAGCCCATGAGAGTTTCTCGCAAATCTTGAGATAATTTCGATAACCAATTCGACGCCATCAACATAATCCATACAAAGGATTAATAAAAACACGTTCGCCATATTGTTCGCCATGAACTTGCTCGCATCGAAGTTGTGTTTTACCTCGAATACAGGAACTGTTTTAAACATTTTGAGTAATCAGATCCGTCTATCATGGTCGATCATTATTTTTAGAAGATAACGAAATTTTCCAAGACGACAATACTTCGATCTGTACCACTGCGATCGTGAAATCTTGGTTTCGAAAAACATGAGAATGAAGTCAGCCGTTTTAGTACCATGCAGCGCGACCGCGGTGTTCAGACTTCGTGTGGAATAGTGTCACAGAATTGAGCCACTTATTCTCGAATTCTCCGATCTCACTAAAAAAGCACGAATATCGTTCAAAATTTCTACGAATTTCTGCTGAGAAGAATTCAAGCTGTGGCTGCCCATACGCCTTCTTATTAAGGAATATTCTAAAACATTCTACGATTCTATAAGAATCGTTCTAAACGAGGCGTTTTCATTATTTTGGACGAACCGCATCAACTTTTAAAATCCTGTTTCAGCGAGACACGAGCCACGACAAGCTTTCTCTTCGACAAACGAATAAGCGGGCAGGCATTTAAAATGCACATACCAGTAGTATGTAGTTTCGGACGAATCGCTGAACACGAGACTGCTCCCGCCCTTTCTCCTTTTCACGCTCCCCGTTGTCGCCAACTCGATACTCGGCGTTACGCGTCCTTGAAAATACTAAATCACGACCTTGAGATCTACGGCCGTCTAAGCAAACATGCGCATACGCGAATATGTAGTTCTCAAGCTTACGCTTGACTCGAGCAGCGACGTTACTTCGCTTCGTTGCTCGCGGTTCCATTTTTCCCTCACCATCGCGTAGATTCCAAAGGCCCAAAGTACGCGCTACCGCCCCCTAGAACGATTCAGAGAGACGATTTGCGCAATCGGGGGTGATGAAGAAACAAAGAAAGAGGAGAAGATGAGAAAATCTTGAGGAATCGTTAAACGTAATGTAAAAAGTCGTAACGATTTTTTTTTACTTTATTTTCCAAATAAAGTTGTAACCGATCGGACAATTTTATAATTGTAAGCTTCAACGCGTCTTATTTGTGACATCTTTTCCCTTTTTTTTCTTGAAGGACAGAAACGTAGGTAGAAACGTATCAAAGTCTGCCGTAGCCAAAATTGATAATTTTCGTTAGACACTTCATAGACGTAAAACAATGTATTTTTGAAGATTTAAATAATCTTTCGTAGACTATACAAAATAAAAGCTTGTAATATAACAGTCCTTTTGTTTTACAAAGTTTATTTTTTTGACTTCAATATCTCTGATGGAAATTTTACGCTTTAACCGTCAGTAGTTGTAGCGTTGTACAGCCGGTGGCCGCTAAAACGGTCAACAGACGACCGACAGAAATTTCGACTGAATAGATGGTTCGCCGAATCGAATGGAGAACGGCAGGAGCGAGCCGAGCACTTGACCGAATCGAGCGATCAGGATCGCGAGGTTCTTTTTACCGCGGCGACTAGGCGGCGTGAGGTTTTGCGGGAGGTGGCTAGCAGCGCGCGCCACAACCACAGCCACAGCCACAGCCACAACCACAACCACAGCTATAGCCGCAGCCAGAGCTATAGCCACAGCCGCAGCAAGACAACAGCCACGCGCCGCGCGCCACGCGCCACGCGCGAACAGCGACAGTGAAAACAGCCGCTCCGTCGCCAGACGACATTCTCGATTTCAATGCCGCGTCGAGCCCGCCCTATTCTATTTATCCTAATTATCCGCCGTTTTCCATCGCGAGGCTTTCTCCCCCTTTTCCCGCTTCAGAGTCCCCCCTACCTCCCTCCCTCCCTTCCCTTCGACTAAATTCCCTTCTGGCAACGCTCACACTCGTCAGTGTATCACAACCGTGGAGGATACAACATGTAAACACGCGACGATAATCCACTCTAACCGGTATTCGAGTGGATACGAACGTCCAGCAATCCAATGTACCGTTACGCCGGAAAAACGAATAGATTACAACCAGCTCTCTCGCGACAACCTCGCCCCTTTTATTCCTTCGGTAGCACACGATCCCGACGATCGGAAGATTCGACGGTTCCACTTTCGATTCGCGTTGGTCTGCCTGCGATTCGACACGGCGGTTTCTTTTTCACAATTTACAAGTCGACAGACAAATTGATAAATGGGGACGACGTTACGTAAAATGGTAACCGCGGTTCGATTCGATTTTTCGAGCGGAGCTCGAGAGAGATAACCACCGGGGGAGATAATCCTTGTAAATACGAAGAGCAAGTAATTGCAAACAGACTAATCTCAATGTGACATTGGTCACAGTCGTCGTCTAACCTGTAACGATGTGTATCCTATGACGAGAATATCTGCATCGCGTGTTTACGTTACGGTGATAAGACGTTCGACCAGCGACGAGGGAAACTGATACGTGTGATTTGATAATTCGCGCCGTTCGCCGTTGAATATTCGCGAAGGAACCTTTCTCTCTCTTTCTCTTTCTCTCTGTATTAACTTAGAAGTCTCTGTTAACAATAATGAAAATAATGAAATATTGCGAATGATTTAAACTGTTTAAACGAGTGGCGAGTAAAAGAGTAAGATATTATTATTATTTATTAGAGTAAGTTATTTTGTCTTTTTCCAATGTTCTTCTTATATGTTTACTATTTATAAATACGTTTTTGTTCAAATAATAATTTAGTGGCGCATTGAAGCTCACTTGGCACGTAGGTTACAAAAATTTGGTCACCTTTAGTTTAAACTATAATTTTTGTGTAAAAAAGAATCTTACAATATCATATTACGATAATCATATAAATGATGATATTATAATATCATATAAATTATATACGATATCATGTATAAATTTAAACTGGTATAACTTTGTAAAAAAAGATCGTATAAAATGAGACATTTGGTCTTGTTAGCCTGTTTTTTTCAAAGATGATTTCACGTCACTGACACTTCTTTCGAAAATTGTAAAAATTCATGACTTGAGATTTACCATCGTTTTGAAGATTGAAGTTTCTCCTTCACAATGATTCCCTAAAACTTGTTCTACAATCCTCTCTTTACTGTTTTATTGAATGTTGAATATTAAACGACAAAAATTCGAAAATCCCAACATTTTCTGTCACCTGACCCTAATGTTCCAAATTCAATAAAACGGTGACAAAAGAACCAAAACTTAAGAGGTTGTCGTAAAGAGAAAATTCCAATTTTCGAGACCACGCTAGATTTAGTCGTAAGAGAAATTTTTTAATGTTTTTGCACGCGTTTAAATTTTTATAATTTTCGAGAAAACGTGTCCTCCAGTTTCCCACCCGCTACGTGATGTAAGATCATCTTCGAAAAAAACAAATTCACGACTGTCAGAGTACAAGTGAATATGAATAGCTTCGTGCTTTAAAATGAGAACAAGTGAATCGTCATACGATCTTTTTTATATTAGTTTAAATTATCGATAATCTTTCATTGTCATTGGTACAGTATTTCTTCACTGTACGTTGTACTTCCTTCCATACTCTCGCTTCGCTTCTCTTCCGATCAATCGATTTTCGTCATTTACGCCGATCGCGACTCGATCGGGCCCTACTTGTTAGTAAAATCGCGAAATATCGTGAAAAACGTGAGGCAAGTCGTGCAAAAACCGTGAGAAACAGAACGGAAACCGGTATTGGCGAAAGAAGATAACGTTGAACGCTCCGCTCGGCGTATCGATGTCGAAGCGGTTCGCAAACGTCATCGGAAGTCAAACACGGATCGAGCCGAAAAAAAGGAAAAGGAAAGAAACGAAAAAAGTGGAAAAAGACCGAGCAAATATCGAGCGAGTCGGTTTGCTCTTCAGGTGCCGTTCTCACATTTGCGTCTGCCTCGTTCTAATCGATGCACGCGATCCTTTGACCGCAAATACGCGCGCGCGCGCATGCACTCACACATCCAGCGCACTCATTCCGTTTCTCTATCCGAAGAGAAGCACGGTTTGCGTGCTCGTTCGAGAATTCGTCGAAAACTTCTTATCGAAAATGCTACGAGCGATGCCAATTAGGTTAATTCCCTTCAATTTCCAATGAGAAATCTAACGCGCCTGTATTACCCTGAAAAACATGGATTTGTGGCGGCGCGCGTATTTTTAAAACGAGTTTAACAGCGACGACGTTGATTACAAACAAAGAAAGAAGAAAATAAAGTAGCGGAAAATATATTGTATTATTTATCAGTTGTTAAGAATGAACCAAAGCAAACGGTCGTCATAAAGATCTTGTTATACATAAATCAAAATAAATAGTTTCTCGTTAAATCTCGTGATATATTCATTTAAAGGAGTAAACCTCCATTGCGTTCTTTACTAATAGATAGACATATATATGTATACTAACTCCATTTTAAACCGCAGATTCGTTGAACAATCCGATAGCTGATTGTCTAAGCTTGTTTTGGAGAAAGAAGACGCACGATTAATTAACAATTAACGTCTGTTTGCCTGAAATTCCTCGATTTCAAAATGGAAAGTCAAAAAGGAATATTTTCGTCATATTTTGATATACTACCACCGAAAAGGAAAAAAATGCTATGCAAACTCGTAAAAAATTACATGTCTGACGTGTGTACGGTGAGGAAGCCTTCACAGAATCACGACAGTGTCAGAATTGATTTGCTAAATTTCGTCGCTAACGAGCACATCGAATCGTTCTTGGAACTGTTTTTTGTCGACAAAGATAACCTGTTTGAACGCGGAATCATGAAATTGCCTGAAAGATCGAGCGAAATATGTATGTAACAATCAATATATTGTCCAATAATGTTTTTATTTCTCGTGAAAAATTTGCACTTTATTGGCCTAATATATCTACGTTTGTTAATTATCTTCGAATATCTTCGAATCGAATCACAAACCTCGTAACAAAAACCTATCCAACCCGTTTTTCTAACGTATCTTCGAATTCGCACTGACGAGTTGTTTCAACTATCATTTTGTTCAGGATAAAAGTAGCGAAAAAATTGTATGGACGCAAGAATGGTATCGCGGAAATTTCGGTGATCTCTCCGAACCAGGAGAGCACGTTGAATTCCGATACGAATCAGATACGAATCTTCTTTGACCTAACCATCCACGTTTCACAACGTGTTCAAACTGCATGTTCAAACAATTCCGAGAATTTTCAAATTTGAAAACTTGCATCACCGAGAAGAACCAAACGATCCAATTTGGTAGGAAAATCTCTGGTTAAGGATACGTACCTACCGGTTCGAGGTTCGTACTCTACCAAACGTACTATACTTACGTTAGGTCGTACTTTTGTCCCCTGGCTGCGCGAAGAAAAGATTTACATTCGTTTCACGGTTCCCGGCATTGCTGACACGATTGCCACGCAGCCGAGAGACACGTAGAATGCGTGTCGCTACGCATCTTAAAAGTCACTGCTGCTCACCGCTCTTCCTGCAGGCTGCACGCTACGCGCCGGAGGCTAAAGACCTTCCTCGCATCTTTCCTACAATACGTACGTACCGAGCAGTACGACCGAGCAACGCCTCCGGAGCACGCGACTCCTCGATACCAGCCAGATCTACCATCCAGGTACTCACTTACGTAGATACCAATTCCTCTTCGAATCGACCACGCCGCGGCGCAACGAAAGTCTTACAAATCGCCAATCCATTTTTCTCTCAATCGATCCCTCAGACTCGCATTTCCCTCGAAACTTTTTAACAACAAATATCGCGAATTGCCAACCCACTTTTTTTTCGATCGATCTCTCGGATCGTACATCCCCCGCACATCCCCCTCAGAACAAATTTTCAATATGTATTACGAGTCCATTTTCTCAGTCAATCTCTTTAAAACTCGCGTCTTCCTCGAAACTCTTTAACAACAGATATCACGTATATCGCGAATCGACAAATCGCTCGAGTGGCTGGAGCTTCTTCTCGTTAAGAGCCCTGTCTAGAATTTCAATTTCCGTGTTTCATCGCGCCGCGTTCTCTCGCGATCTCCTCGAATGTACAATTTCAAGCGTAATTTCGTACGCACGTGTCTAACGTGTCACGGCGCTCGATTTACGCGATCGATGACGAAAGAGAGAGATCGTTTCACATTCGACGCTGTCTGCCCAATATTGGCAATGACGTACGATTGCACGCTTCCATCGATAAACATCGTTGGTACGTCATATTTCGTAACGGTCACGACGCGATCGGTTTTACTACCGATCCGGCCCGAGCCAATGCGAGCCACGACGCGTGCAAACGACCGAGCAGATTTACATTTCCCTGGTGTTCGGTACCGCGTAGGTCAACGTTCAGAAAGGATTCCAACCAGACTCATCATCCTGCGTTCTTCTTTCCACCTCTCGTTCCTCCCTTCTCTTCTCTCTCTCTCTCTCTCTCTCTCTCTCTCTCTCACTCTGTGTGTGTGTGTGTGTCTCTTGCCAACGCACGCGCGACTATGCACGCGATCGGTAATAAGCCAATAAGCTCGCGCTCGCGTCAACGCGATTCAACTTTCTATTCCAATCGGACAGCGACGCTCAAATTCCGTCGCGTGCGAATCTCCCTCAGGATTGTCGATAATTGTATCGAGATCCCCAAGGTCGATCACTATTACTCCAATTTTTACACCTGCCAGAAGAATGTGAATATTTTGCACGTACGAAATAGACACATACGCAAAGGAAAATTGAAAAAAAGAAAAAGGAAAGAATTTGGATCTTTCAGTGAAGATGGTATTTTTCCGGAGAGTCTCGGTCTCACTGTCAGAGGAATCGATCGCGCGATGCGAGGCAGAGAAAGGCGGGGTGAGAAATTTCGCGGTTTCGCTGACAATAAGACGACGCGACGCAAAACTGCGTCGGAGGGCCGACTGCTTTTACGTAATGGCCCACTCCGAGAAAGTAGCCGGCTGTAAATCAGCCGTTCAACAGCACCGCCGAATGCGCTGCTTCCATCCGATCTTTCGATTTCTGTTGCGGAAACGACCTTCCTATCGTTCGTTCGTTTCTTTCATTCAGATGATGATTTTCCATCATTTCCTTCCTCTTCTCGATCGATTTCGAAACGAAATTATTACATTCGACGAATCGATCGGTAGATTTGCACGCGACGAGAACAAACTTGAAATTCGACCGTAACGAAATAAAAATAGGTTCCCTCGTGTACCGCGAGTAGTTGGATAGGGGCACGTGCAGGGTGAGGCCAAGACAAGGCAAGGTAAACCGTGGCACAGGCCAATCCAGCTAGCCAGAGCGAGATCTCGAGGAGAGAAGGAAGAAGATAAGATAAAGTATAGCGAGGTAAAGCGTGGCGGAGAAAGGCGAGGCAGAGAGGCAAGGTAGAGAAGAGTCGGGAAAGAAAGGGGCAAAGGAGAAAGGGAGAGAAAGAGGAAGAGAGAAAAGGCGAAAAGCAGAGGAGGAGGGAAGAGGGGATCTTGGAGGCCTCAGGCGCCCGCCAGTGTATAACGGTACTTGCCAACAGTGTGCAAGAGAAACAGATAATCAACTAGCCTCCGCCCAACCGAAAATGAATCGCATTTCTTTTGTCTATCTCATCCGCTCTGTCTCTCTCTCTCTCTCTCTCTCTCTCTCTCTCTCTTTTCTTTTTTTTTCTTTTGTCTTCTCTACAAAGATTGACCAATCGGCATTGACAATATCGACATCTAATAATATGCAGCAAAATTGGGAGAGGGTGGAGGGCGTCGAAAAGGAGAAAACAATTATTCCAGTCTCACAGTCAGCCAGAAAAGCCGAATTTTTGCACGCGTGAAAGTAGGAAGAGAGGGTCGCGGTGCGTCGAGCTATTAAAATTCATCTCATTTGTATGAGGGGCACAGAGTTGTTTCACAGTTATTACAGCAGGTACATCGATGCTTTACAATACGTCTGTCGTGTTAGTTCGTAATGCTAATGTGTCATACCAGCCAAGACTTCCGTACTAACTACAAAGAGCTCTCGTTGATGGCGAGCATCAGGTATGCGATACCATGAGGTGGTATGCTACCTTCTACGAAATCTTCTACGTTGCTTCTTACTTTTACAACGCTGTTATCGTATTTGGATTTTGGCTCGTATCGCGATATTCGCAAGGTCATGATCGCGATCGCCCCCTGTTTGGAATGTTATATTAAGTTAGTCAAAGAATAACTGTTTCTTTTGCGTTTAAACGAGAAACGAATTTGTCACTAGAAACCAAAAGTTTATCAGACGATATATTGACCATTTTGTTCGATTACTTTTTGCCATCTTTCGGACAAGTCCGTGATTCAAAAAGGTTCAACAAGGTTCTTATCTCTTCCGACAAAAAATCGTTCCAAGATATCCTCAGTAGTGAAATTCTGACACTACCATAGTTATGAGTGCTTTTTCACTCTAGACGTCAGATAATTTTTTACGAGCTTGCACAGTGTTTCCCCTTTTTTCGGGGATAGTACAACAGAATCTGACAAATCTTCTTTTCGATTTTCCATTTTGAAGTCAAACCCAGGCAAACAATTGTTAACGAGACCGTGCATTTTCTTGATGAGGAAATTCAGAATGAATTTGCGGTTTAAAATGAAGTTAATTACATATATCCCTATTGGTAAAAGATGCAATTACTTTATGGCCAACCTAATACCAAGTTTTGCGTTCGCGAACGCGAGCAAGAAATGACAAACGATGGATTTATACTAACGATCGTGTGTTTATGGAGGTTTACTCCTTTTAATTAATAATATTACAAGAATTAACATGGAAACGATACGTTTTGCCAAACGTTTGCTTTTCTTGATCGACTTTAAATTCAAATTCAAATATATTCGCCGCCATTTGTTTCCCTCTCTGTTTTCCTGTTATTGGCGTCGTCACTGTTCCGCCTCGGTTAAAAAGTACACGCGCCTCTACAACGAATCGCGGACGATCTTCGAACGATCGTGGGGAACCGTCTCGACAACTAGCCCCTAGCTAAGGAAATTAGTCGGTTTGGTGCTGCATTCTAGCGAAGAACGAATTGCCAGAGCGTATGTCGAACGAATAACGGTGTAGCAAGTTTATGTTTCTTTTCTACGTGGCCGATGAAAACGGCGGGTAAGTGCGAAGCAGAGGGTCTCTCGGTGCAGAGGGTACCCCGCAGGATGATATCGGAAGGAAACGGAGCGATTGACGATACGATTGGCGGCGACTCGCGCGATACGTCTCGTGACGTACCGTACCGGTATGTACTACAACAACAACGCCTTCTCCGTCGACCTGTTGCCCCCTCGAGCCTCTCGACTGGAACGCGCCTCTACACGGAAATACCGCATCGCGCTTAACCGCGCGCCACGCCGATCACTACCGAATAAATCAACCATACGTAAGCGTGTGTATGTGTACATACATACGTCTTTTCTTTATCTACCGATCTTATGTGTAAATCTTATCTTTTCCAGAGATAATTTCCCTCGCAACTTTGGGAGAAAAGGTCACAGTCGAAATCTAACGAAAAGTCGCAACGAAGAGGAAACTTGCCTTCGTCGCAGACAATTTTTATCTGTGTATATGGTTTCATCAGATATCAAAATACGTATGTTGAAAATCTGACGATGGACACCACGAAAACTGCATCGTTATTAGATACGAGTGATCAAAATACTACGTGTGTATATATGTATATATATGAATATAATGTACATAAATACATACAGTGATATACATATATATATATATATATATATATATATTTAACCTCTTATAACTTTTAAAAGTGTGCATCTATCATTGTGTCGCTAGAATAACACGATTATACTCGTCAAACAGTAAAATTGAATTAAATTATAAGGAAATGACAGTATTTTTTTTTTTAACTCAATGATTTTATCGTTTAACGTAATTAATAGCAAGAAAATATTTAGAAATGATGTAAAAAGAACTAATCGATTCTAGTCTCAAAATATTCTACTCTTCACGAAAAATTTAATTTGTAATAACAAATTGTAATCATTTCTTTCGCATAGTATGAGTGTACTCGTCATTCACAGCTAAGAGGTTAATAAGAACGTAAACGTTATTTCTCTGAAAAAAAATATTTTTTGCACAGATTGAAATCCAATTATCCAGAGAACTGTCAGACATCGAATAAAAGTACATGTTTGCGGCTGCTTTAATGTTCGCATCTTTACAAATAATCGAGACGATCAAATTGTACGAAAGAGAGGACTTTTAAAATCTGTGAAACATTGGTTTAACGAAGGAAAATCAGTCTTGAATACTTCAAGAAAATAAAGATCCTAAGCATCGAAACTGCGTTTCGCAGTGCAAAAGGTATCGGCATGTTGGATTGACCATCTCAGTTCCCTGATACTAATCCAATTAAAAATTAGCTTGATCAGTCATAAAGCATAGATTGCGTATCTTAACAACAGAGAGCCTAAGTCGCCAAATTCGAGAAATGTAGAAGTGGAGAACACATTATTAATCGAGTGCATAACAGTACAGGATGGGCCAAAGATCACTTCCTACTAAAAATAAAGCACAAATTTGTGAATGCTCTGGTCGTCAACATTTTTAAAACACAATGAAAAAATCATGTTTGAACTTAAATTTAATTTAAAATTAATAAAATTCGTTTTTTCTTATATTTTGATGTTTTATTTAAAAAAAAAAAAAAAAAAAAAAACAGTTGGGAAGGAACTTTTGGCCCAACTTGTATTTTCGGTCTGTGCAAAATTTTGTACAAAAAGAACAACATTTCTTTTCACGTTCTTATTAAACACACGGTGAATCGTAGCACGATTGTTCCCACCCTATCCCATCAGGATATATGCGTTTACGCAGAGATATCTATATGCCCCCGCGTGTATTCGAGGGTAATCGCGTTGGGTGCGTTCGAGCTTTTCACGCTTCGCGACGCGCGTCATATCTGTTTCCTGGTGATCGTGGTCCGTGACTCCTAACTACCGAAACGCCGGAGCAAACGCAGCGAAACGGGAAACGTTGAACCTCTTCGCGAATCGAAACGCGGAACAGATTGCACAGTTCGATTGAAAAATTCGTCAATGAGGATTCTCCGGTACTTCCTGATTCGATTAGTTATGGTAACTAACGACCGAACGTCTCTCCCTGACGAATTTGAAGAGAAAAGAAAGAAAAGAAAAGAATAGAAACAGTGGAGAAAAAAGAGGACAGACAGGTAAACGCGAACGGACGTACACACACACACACAGCCTGCGACCCGGTGGTGCCCGCGTTCGAACGGGCATTATGGTACCAACTCGCGAACAATAACTCTTCCTCCACTCTCGGCGTTTAATGGCCGTCCATCTATTTAACGTGAAGGAAGAGGAAGTGACTGATGGGTAGATAGGTCGAGCGTTTTGTAACTAATTTCGCGAGTAAATTGTCCGTAACATTGGTTTGGTGCTGTTCGAACGTAACTAAATATAACGACAGCGCGAATCGAGGTTGCCAAACGGAGGAACGATCCGACACGTGACGCGAATCTCTGCGAGCCCCTGTCCGACCATCGAATCGCCACTCGTCCCTATTACGACAAAAACTATAAGATAAAAAGGTGGTCTTCCTTCCCTCTTTATCATTCTGTCTCTCGCCAATCATTCGCCAATTATTCAATGAAGAACAGCGAAGAGAGAGAGAAGCGTTTCTTAAGGAAACGCGAACATTCGCGAGCAACTGCGCGGCCACCCACTCGTGCGAGATTCGCCGTGACTCACTGCCAACTCGCAAGTGGCTCAACAGCAATGCCATACTCGTCCGAGTAATAGATATACGTACGTGTTATCTTGCTCTCTCTATTTTCGAACGCACCCCACATCTTCAACTACGTTAACACTAGAACTACCAAAATGGCCAAAATGATCAATTGATAATTTTCGTCAGATATTTTATAAATGTAAAACAGTGCATTTTTGGAGACTTGAATGATTCTTCTTCGTAAACAAGATATTCTGTATTCTTGTGCATTCTCTATCGTAAAGATTTTCTATTTCTTTCAGTTTAATGTCTCTGATGGAAATTTTATGCTTTAGTTGTCGCTTTAGTTCTCGTCGTTCATTCAGATTTCCCAAGATTCCTCGATTTTGTACTTATAGGGTGTCCCGTTTAATCTACGAATGCAATAAAACTCGCCATTTAACGCTAGAACTACCAAAGTGGTCAAAATGACTAATTTATAATTTTATATTTATAACAGTGTACTTTTAGATGCTCGAATAATTTTTAATAAAATATATCAATGAAAGGTTGTGTTCTTTGTTGTATTATTATAACTCTTTCTTGTATCTTGCACTTTAATTTCTTTGTTAGATATATTATACTTTTTTGTCGGTAATTTTTCTAGCTCTGTTTAAAAATCCTAAATTTTTCTCTGTTTCGAAAGAACAGTAATTTGATACACTTAGTTTATCTCTAAATAAACATGTGTAGTATAATTATTTAATTATTTTCTACGTCAATCGAGCAGAAAATCGCCATTGTGTGAAAAAAAAAATATTAATCTATGTATATATATCGAAAAGCTATTAGTTCAGAAGATATTTTAACTTTAATTTTATAAAATCTATCGTGTGAAAGACAAGGAAGAATTCTATCATATTGTTCTTGTCTTCCGTGTATAGATTTTGTAAAAAAATATCTTCTAAACTAAGATTTTAGACATAGTAGATAGACTAATACTTTTTTGTAGAGAACAACCTGCAAAATCGATTGATGCAAAAAAATTACACAGTCATACTTGAAAAAATAGTAATGACCTTTTTATCTGCTATACGCGTCTGTCTAGTGAGAAACTAATTGCAATTGTACCAAATTACCTATCACACTTTCAAAATAAAAAAAAAATGCATTTGAGACAGATTTTTTAAATGGCGAATAGTTTTGGAGATAACTGAAGAGCATTCAGAGATTAAAACCCTATATAGATATATATAAGCAAGATATATACATGGTTATTGTACTTAACAGAGGGACCGCGCTGAGAAATGTTACGAGCAATCGATTCGGTAACGTTAAACGCGTGAGAGAGTTTCCCTCCGAGCAAACAGCGTATTGTCCGCATATTTCACCTCGGCCATCTTCCACTCCGATGTCAATTACGTTTGTTTTCTGCTGGAACACGGAGCAAAATAATCGGTGGAACGATAATCATGCGCAGAGCTGAAGCGAAGGGCGGTGAACCGTGGAAATGGTTCGTCCGGTGCCTCGTCGCCGGGATGCCCTTTCTGCCTGACCACGATAATCGTGGATTTCCGTCCGCTTATTATCTTACGCGCGTCACAATACGTTTAGATTGCGTTCCGGTGACGGCTAATTAGAAACGTATCAGTTGATATATATATATATATATATATATATATATATGTGTGTGTGTATAGCCCCCGCGCCATTGCTCTCTACTTTTTGCCACGCTCCAACCACTTTCGTCTCTTCTCTCTTTGCCCCTTTTTTCAAAATTAAACCGTAGAATCCAACGAAAATGAAACGACCAGACACGCGATACTAATTTCCAACAAGGGTTGCCGCGAACGATCAAACGATTGGGGCGTGCAAATTTCGCTTACCAAAACTCGGTATCGGTAACGGTACGGAGAACCGGTTTCTCTACGGAGAACCAGCCGCAACGCGCGTGTCTATTCCCGTCATCGCGTAGAAAAAGCCAGGAATTGATTCGCGCGCTCGAGAGTCACTCGTTGAGAACTCGGACGAAAAAACCGACTCGTTTCCGATCGGTGTTGATCGGTGACGCGAGAAGAGAGGAAGCTTTCGAACCTCGAGATCGGTGTATCGCAGCGTACCGATTTCGATTTTCGAGGAAACGTTTCAACGCCACGACCGCTGTCACTACGCGCTGTTTAATCGTTCGAAATTCCTTCGAAAGATCGATCGATTGCGTTACGCCGATTGCCTCGAGAATCGAAATCGACGTCCGCGATCGATCGGAACAAAGCACGCAGCTACGATTGTCCGATCGGATCGAACAAATCAACGTACATGGGTATGGTACACATTTATGTAAATACAGAGGTGTATGGAACGAAGAGAGACGAAGGTCGGGGCAAAAAGATCGAGGTAGGGAGTCCCGGTATACAGTCATCGAGAGTTGGTCGGTAAGGTGGAAAGGCGCGCGGCGGCGTGCGACGCGTGTCCCAGACGGACGACGGCGTATCAAAGGATATTTACCCTGTCAACAATGTGCCCGGCTTTATGTGGAAACACACCGCACCGCGTCTAAAAAGGAAAAACGATTACTCGAGCCAAGATAATAGTAATGGCCGTTATTACTTGGCTCTATTATTTTACGATCTGACGCTGGCTCGACATCGATACGCTATCTCTCGTACTCCTTCTCCGACACGATCGATCGGCAAACACGCGCGAGACCACGTATCCTTCTACCAGAGCTCTCGTTCGGCGAATCGCGCCACCCTTTGCCACATCGTCGTAGTTTTCTTTTCATTTTTTTTTTTTTATTTTTTCTTTTTTTCTTTGTTATCTACCAATCTACCAAACGGATGATTAAGTTTGCGGAGCAACGCAAAGCGAAGGGAGAGGGACGGAAAGGAAAATGAGAGAAAAGAAAAGAAGAAGAATAGTCTCACCTGCATCTGCAACCAGGAGTAATCGATGTAGGTGGTGGTGGTGGTGGTGGTGATGGTGTTGTTGTTGGTGGTGGCAGCAGCAGCGGCAGCGACGGCGGCAGCGGTGACAGCACCAACGACGTTCGAGGCGGAGGAGATCTGCTGCCAGTTGTCCTGACCGGTACAACCGAGTATCGGCAATCCGTCGGGTTGACCCCGATCCGGTACTATCTGATCGGCATATTGATAGGATGGCTGAATCGTCGGCTGTCCGCCGGAAGACAAGCTCGTCGGATGAGGGTGCTGGCCCCCCGAGCCGGCACTGGCAGGCAAGCAGCACACGCTCACGTCCATTCGTACCGGCGGAAAATCGTAGAAACGTTGCTGCTGCTGCTGCTGCTGCTGCTTCGGCTCTAACTTTGTTTCTTCCTCTAACTTTGGTCCTATTTCCGTTTTTACTTTCGCCTCTAACTCCAATTCTGATCCCGACTCTCCTTCTCGATCTCGTTTCAACGCTGTCTGCTCCCAAATTGACCACCCAACGTTCGACTCCCGTCGAACCATCCAATGTCTCACGGTCAACGTCTTTTACCTCGACGGCTTTCCGTTCCTTTCTTTTCTTTTCTTTTTTTTTCTTTTTTTCTCTTTGCAATTCGCAGCAGCAATACCTCCCGCACTTGAGAAATCTCTGTTTTATTCTTTTTTTACGCTCTCGACTCGCGACGACTGTCCGCGTTTTCAAATCGACCGATCTCTCGTTCGACGTAACAGTCACGCGACTTTGAGCTCCGATTCCATCCAATGTAGGGAGAGACAACGGTCGGAACAAACTGCTATATGCTAAATGTGCCTATGTCGAATATTCTTTCTTCCCCTGGTCTCTTTGTTTCTCGTTCTTCGTCCGCTAACAGAACAACGATCAGCGAATCGACGTTTCTTCTTGCAACTTCTGAAATCTGTCGACTCGGCGTCTTTCTCGCGGACGAGCATGCTCCGTCGATTAATTTCCCATCGACTGCCGGGAGTTTTTCGACTCCCCTGCCCCTGTCTCGGTCACGATGAATCGCGTTTACTTCACGATGCACTGCTGCTCGCGATCAACGAGCATCGATTCTCACAACGAGTACGATCCGCGTCCGTTTCTCACCGTGAATCCGATTTCCCGATCGTTTCCACTAGTTGCGGTCATTTCTGTGTCGTTTCTTGCCTCCACCGAGCGTCCACTCGAAGAACGTCTTTAACTTTTTTTAACTCGTAAGAAAAAAAAGAAAAGAGAGAAAGAGAGAGAGAGAAGGCAGCGAGACTGTCGATTCTATTTGATTCGAAAGCAGAGGGCAAAAGTGGCGCGTTCCAGCAACAACGAGCGATCGTGCCGAGTAGTCCAAAGGAATTCCATGTTTTCGACGATCACTTTCTTCTTCGCCGATCGGCCGACTACAACCAACTTCTTCCTCTCTTTCTCTTTCTCCGCGTTCTGCTCGCGTTTCTTCGGTTCTATACGCTAGATATGCGCTCTACGTCGACGAATCGATTCGCTCCGTACTTCCGCGGCTGACTTCTACGTAATATCGCGTCATGCTTTCCGAAGGAAGCTCGAAGGAAAACAACGTCGACCTGCCGCTGCTTTTTCCAACGTTGAGGTACAGCGGCAGGTTTCGCGACGGTGACAAGACATCGAAATCACGGGCGTACGCGTTGATCCGTCGACTAACTCTCGCTGATATTCTTACGACCATCCGTAAACGGCGTGTCGCGTCTGCATCGAAACATCGATCGACACGAAGGAAATCCTTTCCTTTTCGATCGAGATGCAATCGCAGTCGCAGTCTCACAGTCACGGTCCCGGTCCCGGTCTCGATCACGGTCACCATACATCAACGACCAAGTCTTCTTCCTTTTCGAATTTCCCCTCTTCCTTTTCCATGCCACCACTCTTTCGTTTCAGTTCTCCAATTCTGTTCCAATTGGTATCGCCGCGACGGCGTGACGATGTCGGTCTCGATTCAACGAAATTTCAAAAACGTACGGACGATTGGACGAGAGGTTCGCACGGCATGATGATAGATAGACCATCGACGTCGCGTCGTCGAAGGACGAATTGTCACACTTGTTCACCAGTCGATCGATTAACTCGTGCAACTGTCGGCAGAATCTTCCTCGAGAGAACTCTAGTTACCAACTGTAAAATATCACTGAAATTCGAACAAATCGATGCGAAACAGAGTCGACGCAAGAAACTGAAAGAAACGAAACTGTTGGCGAGTCGATCGCTAGTTATCGACGAAAACGGTCCGATGTACGGTCGCGCCTTATCAAAACCACCGTCGACGCATGACAGTCAGCACGCTCGTAGTAACGATACGGGGATCGCGCAGAAGGAACAGGAAGAGGTGGAGAATGCGATAGCACAGGAGAGGGAAAATCAGCGAGAGGAGGAAATGGAGGTGGAGATGAAGCGTGTGGAGGTGGTAGCAGTGGAGGTGGCGGAGGTGGCGGAGGTGGCGATGGTGGTGGAAATGGTGGAGGTGACGCAAGTAATGGTGGTGGTGGTGGCAGTGGTGATGGTGATGATTGTGACGATGGTGGTGGTGGTGACGGAGTCGGAGAAGGAGAAAACAGTGAAATGGTGAAATCCAAGGTCGAGCTATGCGATCACCGGAAAGTAGAGGCTAATCTCGAAATAGAATAGTAGCATTCAAACTTTTCAAAGAAAACACAACGACACAACTGTATCGCGATGGTGTCGCGATATAATGTGCAAGATACGCATAGATATACGCGTTCTTCATTCGGTACAATACCGTTAATACGGGATGTTTTCATTTTGATTAATATATCTCGTTGTTTGCATAAATACGATAATATTAAATTTGCAAAAAAAGAAAGACGACATGGAAAGAAATTGAAAACAATAAATTTGCGAGATGGATCATTGGGTAAAACGATCACGGGACATGCGAATGACAACGATAAAATAACAGACTGGGAAGCAATGATAACGTCAAAGGTGGTAACATTTAACGCGACAGAGTGCTGTCAGTAGTGATGGTGATGGTGATTATGATAATATGGTAGTGGTAATGATGATATTGATAGTGATGGTGACGTTGATAGTAGCGATGTTGGTGGTGGTGGTGGTGAATGACAGCGCTAACAATGACAGCGAAGAAGAGGACGATGGCAGCGAGCAGGATAATGAACAATAGTCGCGACTGTGATTGTGAGACACCAGCAAGGCAGTGGTAGCAACAATGATGATGGTTCCACCAGGCGGTAACAGTAGAGGTGGAGAAAAGTTTGTAATAGCAACGAAGGTGAGGGTGGCGAACGCAACTGGTGCTGTTGACGCGACGTGATGCACCCGTAGCGTTGCATACGCGCATGCGCGGATGCGTGTCGTCAAGGCAACGGTTCCGGAGTAACTGCCCGGTGAACGCAGCCCTCCACAGACCATGCTCCTGGTTCTCTCCTCCTCTCGCTCTCGGCTGTTTTCTCTATCTCTACCCTACCCCGCTCCTGCATCAACGTCGCTCGATCTCTGTTTTTGTCGTCAACTCACTCGCTCGTTTTCCCTGTTTCTTTACCCTCGTATCAACTTCTGCCTTTTGCTTATGACTGGCTCACGCCCAAGGCGCGACCGATTCCAGCTGTCTAGGTGACCATCAACTAACCCTCTTCGCCCCGCCTCTCTATTTCTCTCTCTCTCTCTCTCTCTCTCTCTCTCTCTCTGTCCGTCTGTCTATCCATCTATCTACATATCTATCTATACATCTATTTATCTATTTGGTCATTCATCTTCGCCGTACTCGATTGACAATACTGTCTATACAAGTATTTACATATATTCTTACATGCACCCACCCTGCATCTTATTCTTCGGTTCTTATAAAAAATCGCGCGCTCTTGTTCTACATTTTACCTTGATCGTCGAACGAAAATGTCTTTCAACGATTTTCAATATTTTGATTTCTTCCTGAGTATGTATGTTGCTCCTTCTGCACTCATCTTCGATAAAGTATATCTATTTTCTGCCAACACGAAACAAAAAAAAAATCAGACTTTTCTTGACATTTTTATAATTATTTGGCATTGCCAATCGTTTGTATCAGTACGTATGACAATTCTGATCTTTTACCATAGATCACAAATCATCTCTCGTTCCTATCTTCTTCGAACGCGACTTCGATTTCAAACTTTGTTAGGAACAATGCTAAGATTCTTCAACGAACGCGGGTGCATCGCAAAGAAATTGCTCTTTTATTTGTTCGAGTCCCGTTGCGCTGGTACTCGCGCGATCTTTCGTCGTCTTCATCTCCTTCTCTCGATCTTCCTCGTTAGAGAACGGGAACGACCATAGCCATTCCGCCAACGCTCGCCTGACGTCATCCTACTACGACTACTAACGTGTCTCGACGCGTTACGTTGTGCCGCGTCTTGTCTCTTGTTTCATACATGTATGTGTGTATGTGTATATATATATATATATATATATATATATATCACATATTACATGTGTACGTAGGTATAATTATTCGTTGCTCCACAGTGAATACACGGATGATGTTTGCAAGCTCTATCTCGTAAAAAATAGGTAAACACACATGTTTCCGATATATGTACTTACAACCATACTTACTTACAACGGAACTACGAAAAACGTCGTTCTTTCTCTGTCGATCGTTCGAAATATTAAAAAAAAATTCTCGGCGATAACAAGAGAAACATCGATCCATCGAAGCATGCGGCGTTTTTATTAAATAGAGAAACCTTTGTCCGATAAACCTGCAATACCAGCGATTTTGGTAAAGAAGACAAGACGGGATATACTTTACATGTATGTACAAGGCAGGTAATACATACATACTTACATGCAACAGCAGGCATCTCGAATCTCTCCCCTCCCACGGAACCAGAGATTCCCTTTCTCTTTAGATTGTGAAACGATTTTCTATCGTGGTGCTTTAGCTTTGCGGATTTATTATATATGCAACAGGTTACGCAAATTACGACAAAGTGCAAATATTTCACATGACCTGCACCTGCATGACTCCCCTTTCTACGCGCGATCATTTAAACCGAGCAGACACGTGAATCACAACCGGCATCTCACACCGTGGATGGCTTGTTGTTTCATATTTTTTATGTTGTTTCATATTCACTGTTTTATATTTGTTCCTTTTGTTTTGTTTTCTTTTTACATTGAAACAATTAAACCTCGAAATCGAAGTGATTCTGTATTTACCAAATTCAAATTCTCCTTATCCGCGTTGTTTCTTTTCCAATAAATACCTACCTGTGCAAGTAAATAGGCACGTATCTACATACAATCGATCGATTCCCGTACATTCGTGTTAATCACAAATTAAAGATCAACCTACGTTTCAAAATTATTACTCGTATTATCTTCTTCGATTCTCGGCAATATAAACACATTCTATAGGTAGGTACACTTAGTTGATGCAGCGCGTAGATCGAACTAGCAAGATACGCGCAAACTGAAATGTGAGATAATATCAAAGATAATTGAATAAGCGTCTCAAAGATCGTAAAAGTATTTTCCAATACCCTTTCCAAAATCTTGTCACACTGTTCAATCGCTCCAACCGCCAATTTTTCAACAAATCGTAACGACTCACCCAGACCTATATCTATATTATAGGTTAACATAATTTTGTCGAAAGTAAAATAGCCAAGTCGTAACGAAAGTTGCTGCAGGTAACACAAAGTAAGTACTTACACAGGTAAGGAGATATTTATCAATGTGACAGTGGAAAAAATTTGAGCGGCAAATAAAAAATAACGCGTGTTTCTCTACAGAGACCGAGAAAGCAAGAGAGAGAAGGTAAAGAAAATGCGGTAGGGTAAAGGATCGAGCGTGTCGACAATCACGAGTCGAGAGTCGAGAATCGAGAGTCGAGAGTCGGGAGTCGGGAGTCGGGAGTCGAGAGTCAAGGGTTAGTCCGCAGAATCATGAAAGTCGCTACTTCCATGTACATATGCATCTGTACATACTGTACACGTACATATGTATGTAACTAGGATTCGTGTTGCATCACAGACAAGACCCCCTACTATCAGGACGGAAGCGACGCTACTTATGAATGAGAGTACTCGCCCATTGGTCGTCTTCGATAGCCAATGGCTGGCTTTACACGCGGCCCTATGCGCGATTTCCCGTGAGTCCGTGACTGTGTGCAACTCTGTCACCGCACCCTGTAAACTCTCACTCGAATTAACGCGATTCCTGACTACCGATTAATGTAACAAACGATTCTCTTCCATTGATCCTCATCTAATAACGTCTTACACTTTATACACTGAAATCAGGTAAGACGACAAATGAAGAAAGAATGACCACTCGCTACTTCTACGCGTATCCTAATAGAATGAATAGAATACACATAAATGTGTAAAAACATTCGTGAGTGAAAATTTAGTTTCTCACTCTCGTGAAAAGTAAACATCTCGAGCGATAATAAATCTTTCATGTTTTATATTTTATTATGTTTTAACTTTATATGTACATAGCAACCTGTGTTATATCTATATATTATGTCTTTATATATTGTGTCATATTATATATTGTATATTTTCTACTTTTCTACTTTTGTTTGCAAACGTATCTTTCTCTTTTTTCTTTGCAATTGTCGGATCTAGAGCATTTAATGATAACGTGTAATAATATGCATATTTAGTTTTTGTCAACTTACAAATTTATTGTTCTGTATTTCTTTTTTGCTTCGTAATGTAAATACATACGTTGGTAAGTTACATTGCTTCTTGTAATTTGTGTACATAAAGAAGAATGAAAATGAGAATTTTTTAATTTGTTTCTTCGATCAATTCCTTACTATTTATCCGATAATGTACTTACGTACATTATCGCTAGAATACGTAGCTTGCTGTAGTTTGTATGTTTAACAATAAAAAAAAAAACAGATATTACTATTAACATAAATTTGTTGCGCTTGCATAGATTCCTCCACAATCATCATTACGTGTTCATCACCTTGCTATTGTACATTTAATGTAATTTAATACCTTCAAACAACCCTATACTCGATAGTTTGTGTGAAATAGGTCTTTGTATTTCTTGCCTATTTATACACATATAAGTAAACTTACCTAAAAAATATTCTCAGCTACAAACATAGGAAATTTATTAATATACGTGCTTTCTGCCAAATAATATTTGTGTTGTACAATATTCTTTTCGAAAAATTTATGAAGATTATTTTTACACTGAACAAATGATATTTAAAAGGTAATAATTGTTCGTTATATTTTATCTTCGTGTTCAATAATCACTTTCTGGCACAAAAAACTTTCATCAACATTCATCGTGACAATACAAGTACAAATACAAGTACAACTGAACGTTCGCTGTTCGTCCTTTCTTTTTTTTATTTTCGCAGAAAAAAAAATGAAATTTGATAAGACAGAAAATCATAAATGAACAATCAAATAATAATGACAAATGATATATAACAAATAATATCTCCAAGTCGTAAAATTATAACTGTAAATATGTATATATAATTTTAATCATACATTTAAACGTATAACTTTTCTTTTTCAGCTAAAATTAATTTTTGAGTGTCTAACATGAAATATGAAAATATTCGGCTTGAAATACATTAATGTATATTAACTTTCCAATCATGTACATACATATATATTCGCTCGTACATTCAAACTAACGTAATACATGTAATAAAAAGAAGCATTCGCAGAATGTCGTATTTGCTAGTTAGACATTGTCAATACCAAAAAAGTATTGTAGACAAAGAATTTTATCAAACTAGTGTATATTAAATATAGGAAAATATATTAATAACGATCAAATAAGAATATAAGAAGATTGCACTCCTCAAAAATTTGAGTTAAACACTTTTCTATCTTCATCAAATTCATGTTTTATATCAACATAAGTATACTTCTTATACAGTATAATATATCTAAAGTATACTAAATTAAACGTGTTATCAGTATTTCAGATTTGTAATGCCATATTTATTTCTCGATATAATCGCTTTATATTTTATATTATCATGTATGATATTTGCCTGACGTTCCATACATATCCCATACATGACGTTCCATATATATTCCATACATCACTTTCACATATCCAAAGAAAAGAAGAAAGACAATATCTATGACACAAAGAAACACTAGCATTTTTAAATTTTTAACATTCATTTATTGCTATTTTTATTACTATTGAATTTTGTTATTGTGCGACAATTATATACAATTGTATCGCATATGAATTTAAAAATACACCTCTTGATTTCAATTCCACGCATCTTTCTCAAATTCCGTTTCAGTTGATTCTTTTGGAAGCCTTTTCTGTTGTCTTTTAAATGACTCTCTTTTTTCAGCATTCGTTAAAGAATAATTATTATCCAAATCTGTACGTAACCTAATCAAAATTTAAGAACTATTAAAAAACGAAAATTTATTTTTCTCAATAATTGTTCAAATATTAATTTATACTTCTGTATGCTATTCTTCATTTGTTGCTCTCTATGCTGTATCCACAAATCATCATACGTCACACGCGCCTTTTCCTGTGGCTCATTTTTTAATTCTTCTTGTAAATTGTCATTCATGTTATTGATTTCATCCACTTGAAATATAATGCATAAACTTAACTATCAAAAATTATCAATTACACCATTAACAAACTTACAATTGCTCTCAAATCTGGTATCAAAGCTATCCCACATTGGTTTCTCCTCCTCTAAATTATCAGCAGGAGATACAAAATATTTACTCTGCTGTTCTTGCTGATCAAAATCACCAAACTGGCCTAACTGTTTCCTAAATATGTTCCAATTTAATTTTATTAATTAATTATTAAATATCAATATTATATGATTGTACATAGACAATGAATAATACGTACTTTTCAATACTCAATGCTTTTCGATAACACATTGGACTACAAAATGTCCTTCCAATTGCAGACATTAGCGTACCTACAAGAATTGCTGAACATTTTTTCATGAATCCTGATGGTATAGGAGCCATAAAATACATTGCTATTCCAGATGCAAGTCCACAAGGAATTCCACAACGATAGACAGCATCGTTTTTCATACATAATTGAAAATTTCTTATTGTCTCTGGTGAGGCATTAGGCAACTACAATTTATAAATAAATTTAAAGATTCTAAGCATTTCTTTTAATACGAATTCTTTTGATATATAAACGTTATTCTTAAATGACATATAAAAAATATTATTAATATAAAAGTATAATATAATATAATATAATAGACTTTCAAAAATGATTACTTACCAATTGTTGTAACATTTTAAACTCTTCCTCGTTGTAAGACATTATTGTAAATTATACTGAACAATGAATTATTAAGATATACGTTCCCTATAACCTAAATGCAAAATTCAAAAAAGATATGCAGTGGACTAAATCCGTAGAAAATGTAGAAAAACTTTCATATACTACTTTTACTTAAAACTTCTTCAACAGTGGTTTAATGTAATAAAATAACAATAAGCTATTTTCGAACGTTACACATCATCTTCTGTTGTAAGGCTAATATTTTTTTCCGGTAAATTAAACACAATATGCTTTCACCATTTTAGTATATCTCAGCATAACAGTGGGCAATTTTAAATGATACTCTTCCAAATTTATTAAACATTTATAACAGTGTGATATTTTTAGAAAAATTGTATTTTGCTTATGTAACAATAACTTTTTTACTTTTTACATTTCTTTTATCTATTGTAAATTAATCGATTAGTCCAATAAATTCAAACACTAAACGCTTAATAAAATTATACATGAACGTTTAGATATCACACAAAAACTTCTGTTCTTTTTTTATGTATTTATATATTCTTTTTTAATGTGTTTTCATTATTTCTATTTCAAAAGTACTTGCGTTGTTAAAAAATTTAAACACATTCAAAATAAATGTAATACGAAATATATCGACTTCTTCACAGGCCAATATATATACGTAAAGAGAATCAAATATATATGCATACAAATAATACTTTGTTGCATGACAAAAAGAACTGTAAAGATGTATAATATTACAAAATATTATATATTATTTATGTAAATAGTTATTAAATTTGTATTTTTGTTTGGTACTTTTTTTAAAAGCAAAATTTGGTATATTTTTCAAATTCTAAATAATGTTGATTATATCGAGTAACTATATGTTTATTATCATTCATATTCTATAAAAAATAATATAAAAGTATATTTATTGTTAGTTTAAGTATTAGCAATTAAATCCATAATAAAATAAATATTGAAAATTCCATTTTAGTTCTGTACTTAATTACTTCTAGGCATTAGTTCTTTGACAATTTAAATATGTATCTACAATGTGCATCGCATAAAGCACTTTATTTGCATTCAAGTGTTAATTTAATAAGCATGGGAACTTGCTGAAAAAATATTCCACACACTTAGTTCTATTTATATGTACTAATATTTGTCTAATATAATTATAAATGAGAAATAATCTTTTTCAATGTGACATGAAAAAAATAATAATTGAATTAATGAATTAATGAAATAAGATCATATATATATTTACATATTCACATAAAAAATGTATAACTATACTTAAAGATCAAACAATTAATTATCATAATTGATAGTTTATGTATGAATTATTCTTATAATCTATACTGTAAAGTAGATTATAAGAATAATATGTAATAGTACAAGAATGTAAAGTAGATTATAGATAGTTATAAAAATTTTGAAAATTATAAAGTAATTATAAAGTAAGTATAAAGCATATCCACAGT
Organism: Melipona bicolor; assembly: GCA_030673865.1. Classification (NCBI taxonomy): domain Eukaryota; kingdom Metazoa; phylum Arthropoda; class Insecta; order Hymenoptera; family Apidae; genus Melipona; species Melipona bicolor. Next base: position 280,254 of record JAHYIQ010000042.1, on the reverse strand, counting down.
TTATTTCTCAATATATAAACGCTAAATATTTCTTATATTCCATGAGCATCTTATACATATATGATTCAAGTACATCATTCGCAAGAAGTCTTGTCTCACAAATTTTCCACTCCTATTTATGAACAAGATGAAAATATATATAATGACATATCACACAGTCATAAGTTGAGAAGAGGGAGTGGTGCTAACTAGGCTTTGACATCCACTATAAAAGTTCTTGCTCGAAATTAAGCAAAGTTACTGTCGAAAATGTTGTGTAACAGTGAAACTGACCGAGATTCTAAAACCTTTCAAATATTATATTTAACATTGTTCTTATTTTGTACATTTATACAATTAAGCATAGCATCATTTGTGTCTGATACGAATTACAATACAACGTTAACAAACGATACATCAAATAATTCAACTGGTGATGATTTGTAAGAATATTTTATAATCTTTGCAAACATTTATTTCATATATATAGTTTGTACTTTTTCTTCCTTTATTTTTATATTATAGATATGTCATAAAAGCAATGGTGTATGAAATTGGTATATTAACAGATGCAGACAATGCAACTAACGATACTACTGAAAGGTAATATCATATCTTAAAAGACACGTAACATCTCAAGAGAATTGATACAAGACATAATTATCTTATATTAATTTTGTGTATTAATTTTAATTTTAAATTACATGCACGTGTAGTATATTTTATTAATTTTATTATTTTGTTCACAGACAAGAAGTCAAACTCTCATTTTACAATCCTCCTACTGAGGACAATGGATCATAGAAAGACGTTATCTTTTACTGGTAAAGTTATCTATTGTACACGATTTGATTAATTTCATACATTTCAAAGTTGTAAAATTGATATTACATGAAAATTTGGATAAAATTTGCACAAAAAAATGTAATTTGCCGTAGGAAATTTTATTTATTAATTAAAATCTTGATATCTGTAACGACATGCAATAAAAATAAATATACTTTTAAATAAGTTCCATCCTATCCGTAACTGATTTCACATACAACATATTTTCCTTCCGAAACCGGCGTTAGCTAATTTAAGTGTGTGTGACTGTGTGGTAACTAGGGAAGGAAGAATTTGGCTGCAATGGTCTATATATATATATATATATATATATATAATGGTAGGCGAAGCGGGAAAGGAGAAGACTAATGTTCCGTGGCTAGCGAACAAAATAAAGATTTGCCCGTTAGATGTCTCTGCATGACGAGCAAACCACGTGTATTTGTATTATACATCGCTTGCAATAAACAATGAGTTCGTGAATGTATGTATGTATATAATTTTACATACATCAAATCGAATGTAATAAATAAAACATTATAAATAAAGAGGAAATTAAGTAAAACAAAAATACGATATTATAAAATTTTAAAAATACCGAATAATGGGGTTAGAGTTTATCTAAATGTTGAAAGAGTTATATTGCACGCTAATTAAATTCAAAATTTTCACTTATAAATCTTTATTGATATTGGTAATTCAATAAAGTATTTTGTACAATATGTATTGTTATTCTTAATAAATACAATTTCAAATTTTAAGATGTATATAATGCAAAGAACTAGATGACATAATTTTTTTTTTCTGTCGAGAAAAACATTTAGTAAGTAGTTATTTTTGTATGCTTAAAATGTTCAAGTTATTGTTGCGAATTTGTGCCAGAAAAAAACAATATGTTACACATTACAATAAGCATTGTTTGCATACAAAAACTGAGGAATCTGAGATGTTGACTATATCTGTTTCACATTTAAAACAACTTTTCAAGCAACAATGTTCAAATGTTGTGGAAGGATACACATGCATTATAACAGATTGCCCTGTATGTACTAATACAAAAAAGAAATCAAAGCTTTATATAAATAAAACAACAGGTACATGAATTTCAAAGTTATAGAATTAATTTTATTTTGTAAAATCCCAGATAATTAAAGAATTTTGATTGTAGGATTTTTTATGTGTGATAAATGCAAGTCTGCAGGTTCCTGGGATATATTAAATAAATTTTTATCAAAGAAGCCAAATGAAAATCTTGAAGAACTCGATATATTGAAAACAAAATGTTGTTTAAAAGAAAATTTTGAAAAAACCTGGAAATGCATGACAAGTGATTGTCAAAGCATCAAGGATCTATCTGTTGAAGAATATGAAATTCTACTTAATAATTTTTCACTTCCTGTAATAAAATAAAATGAATTACCAAATATCTCTAATTGTAACGATATTTTAAATAATTTTTTTGCAGGATGTTTCGCAACAAGATATGTCTCAACTAAATTGTTTCTACAACAAAACCAAGAATGTCTTGTATTTTCCATTAGTAGGATTGAACAATTCTATAGTTGGATATAAATCACTTTTAACTAATCCACAAAGAGAAGAAACAGTTCCTGCCTCTAATGTTGGTGGATGTATTGAATATAAGCGATCTCATAGCAAAACTGATAATACCGCCATAGTCGTGGGAATGATAGATGATTTGTTAGCTGTAATATCAAAGAAATGTGCAAATCTAATTATATGTCTTCCATATAACTTGAAACAACTACCACAACAGTTGTTACCATACATGGAATCTTTAAAAAAATTAATTTTATGGTTTGGGAATGATGAAACAAGTTGGTATACTGCTAAGTACTTTGCAAAAAAATTTAATGAAAAACGATGTTACTTTATTAGACCAATAGACTCACAACCTCGACCAAAGTTAGCTGTTGAGAAGAATTATGACTTTAATATTATTCTTCGAAATGCTCAACCTGTATGGCATAAAAGTATAATTACTTTTCAAGAACTTAGAGAAGAAGTATTAAGTGATTTACAAAATAATGATAAAGTACAAGGAGTAAAATGGAAACGATATCCAACTTTAAATCGTATATTGAAAGGTCATAGGAGAGGTGAACTTACTATATTGACTGGACCAACTGGTAGTACATGTATAATGCAATATTTATAAATTTTAACGATAATATATTCTGTGAGTAAATCTTCTATTTTTATCAGGATGTGGTAAAACAACTTTTGCGAGCGATTATTCCTTAGATTTAGCAATGCAAGATGTTAATACCTTATGGGGTAGCTTTGAAATAAGAAACACAAGATTAGTAAGGACAATGCTGCAACAAATGGTAGGTGTACCTTTGAATGAAAATCTTGAAAAGTTTGATTCATATGCAAGTGCTTTTGAAAAGTTGCCAATTTATTTTATGACATTTCATGGCCAACAAAGTATTAAAGTAGTAATGGACGTGAGTACAAATATAATTGCGTAAATTAGTTTCCTTTTGTTCAAATTCAAAAGTACTTCTGTTATAGGCAGTTGAACATGCAACATACGTACACGACATAGCACATGTCATAATTGATAATGTTCAATTTATGATGGGAACAAGTGGTGATTCGAAAAATGTAGATAGGTATTATAGAATAGCATCCATATCAAGTATGTTTTTTGTTCAGTTATAATAATAAGATTTTGGAAACCTAGATTTTGGAAACAAGATGTAATAATAGCGAGATTTAGGAATTTTGCTACCATGTACAATTGTCACGTAACCATGATAATACATCCACGAAAAGAACGTACTGAGGAACTAACAACTTCATCAATTTTCGGAAGTGCAAAAGCAACCCAGGAGGCAGATAATGTTCTGATTATTCAGGATAAGAGACTCACCAGTGTTCGAGGCAAAAAATATTTGCAAGTACGTGAATAGAAGCAAATATATCTAGCTAAGCTATATTAATTGTTTAACAGTGTATATTTGTAGGTAGCTAAAAACAGGTATAGCGGTGATTTGGGTATTATGACGTTAGATTTTGATAACTTAAGTCTTAGTTATGCATCACGATCAAAAGGTAAAGAAAAAAGCAACAAAAAGACAGAATCCTTACAAAAAGAAAAAGATGAATAATGAAATAATTTGATTAAAAAAGAAAAGGGATATATTTTTCAAAATATTTTCACGCCAAAATATTTCACTCATGATTCGACTCTTGAAACTGTTGAAAATGTTTCTATTGTTTTCAACGACATGAAAAACTATTAAGGAAAACATTACTCGTAAGTATTGATTTCATATCAATTATGTCAATTATGCCAATATTGTCACTATAAAGAAAAAGAGAAAGTATATAAGTAGAAAAGAGAAAATATGATAAAAATAAACTTTTCTTATTTGTATTTTTATTTTCGAGTTCTTACTCCAAGTATTGCTCTTTATTCTTTAGTATTGTTTGAACATTTATATCTCCTTTTGCAAAGATACCAATATCTATATATAAAAAATGAAAACAGTTTACCGCTTTACCGACTATGTGCTTCTCACATGGGCACACATGTACGTGGCAAAAACTGATAATAAATATTATGGTGAAGGCAGGAGTAAACGTATATATAACGCTCTTAATAGTTATATTTCTTATTGTATTCCTTGTCGCGAATAATTAAATGATTAAGGATAGAAGGAAATATTAACGGATTTAGAAACGAAGATGAAATTAATAGTTTTTTTTGTTTGCGTTACCTTGATATCTTCTACCGTGTTCTTTGAAGTTTCCGGTGAAAACTTAAAAAAGCCGAGAATTTTAATAACAATTTTAGTACGTAACAAAGCACACACATTACCATATTTCTTATCTTGTTTGGAGCAACTAATTTATCCAAAAGAACGAATACATCTTTGGTAAGTATACATATCTTAACCTTATTTTTCTAGTGAAATTTTTGATTGAAAACTAAACAAAACCTATATTCTTCACTGATTGAACGAACAAAATTTAAAATCAAGATGCAATTTTATGATATCAGAAAGATAATAAAAAATAACTTTTACTTTTACAAAAAAATAAATTTATGTTTATTATGTTTAAATAAAGTATTTCACTTAGACTGAACATTGAACCGATATGTACTTGTGAATGTTATTTAAATCGAATCTCAAGGGAAGAGAAAAGATTTTCGAATTGTGTCTTCTCATTTTTAGTAACGATTATTTTTTACGAATATCTCGAAAATTGTTCAAAAATGATTTTAATTTTCGTCTTCAACGACCCAAAGTACCTCCGAAATAAAACAAATCTTGTTTTAGAAATTTTGCTTTTCGGTTACTTGAATAGACTTGAATTTTTTTTAAACATAAATACAGAGTGTACCAACTACATGGGATCACCTTCGCTTTTTTTTTGTTACACAAAAGAAGAAAAACTTCCGAGAACAAAGTTTTAGTTCCGAGCACTATTTTTAGAGACAGGAAATTTTTTTTTTCAGTGATTGTTTATTTACGAAATCTCAACATCATCGTTATTTTTTTCGCGATTAACTTATACTTATTTTTGGATATTCTTGTTATTTAAGCGTTACATACACATGTATGTTTACTCACTTTTATAGATATACATATGTTTTTCAACTTAATTATTTTAACTTTTAGAGGATTGGTGAAGTTCCTTTCAGAGACTTTTTCATTTTTGTACAAATTTTCAAATTTTGCACAATATACATTCTGTAATAACGGCTTTTTTGAAAAATATCAGTTCTCTAAATATCAAAGTTACGACAACATTATGTGTTCTGTTAAAGGATATCTAGTGATAACAATTTGGACAATTCAATTCAAATATTAACACTGTGGTTGAATAATGAAGGTAGGAAGTATCACGGAGTTGAAGTAAATTTTGATCTAGAATCCAGTGGATTTGAAGACGAAAAAGGAATTGCTCATTGGTCGGCACAAAGAATCTTTCATGTAATAAATTTACGCGAAAAAGCACTCAACGCGGGGAGAAATATCTGGGCAGACTTTATTTGGGTAAAAATGTCTTTTTAAATTTTCATTTAGAACATAAGATAACATAAGAAATCTTGACAATGTTTTACAATTTTCAATACAGTTAAACAATAATTGTTCTACGAGTGTTCTACAAGTTTTGCCTTTGCTTAAATAAAAAATAAACGGGAAGACATATCTTTACGAAACAACAATAATAACAAATAATTTGTTCTTTATTTTTAAAGCTACATAATTATTTTTCCATATAGTTATCGCCTACACTGCAATTGTAACACACCAACACTACACGTTTTTCCGTTTCTTTTTTATTTAAATAAAGACAAAATTTTTCAGTCCACTTTCGTGGATTGAAACTCTCTCGCTCTCTCCGTCTCTCTCTTTCTCTCTCGTTCTTTCTCTCTGTCTTTCTTTATATTCAATTCTAGATGCTTGATGCAGATGTTTTCCTAACAAACCCGCATATTCTTAACGAATTGATCTCGAAAAATGAAACTATAGTTGCCCCATTGTTAAAGTCTAATGGCTTGTACAGTAATTTTTGGGCCGGAATGACCGATAATTTGTACTATTTACGAACAGAAATGTACAAACCGATCTTATTTCGGGAAACAGTGGGATGTTTTAAGGTGCCTATGATTCATAGTGCCGTTCTTATAGATTTAAGAAAACATGTCTCAGATAATCTGACATATGATCCAAAAAACCTGAAGCAATACAACGGTCCTACCGACGACATTATAACTTTTGCCGTCAGTGCTAATAATTCTGGTAAACTGATGCTAAAGTTTTTACAAAATTTTTTAAAAATTTTACGCTCCTTGCATTGATAGTCTTCCCTTTCTCCTATTCATGATAGATCTACCACTATTTATTTGTAACGATATTTATGGATACATCATGGTTCCATTGGAGAAAGAAGAAACTATTACCGAAGATTTACAAAAACTGACTAACATTAAAACAGAAATATTATGTAAGTTAAACCAATCATGAAAGACAAAGGAAATTAAATTTAAATTATAGAATAACAATAGTTTTTTATAAATACATATAAATAATAATGGAATTTTCATTTTCCGTTAGCTGATAATAATAATCTTCCATTGTCAACGCATCTTAAGCAATTTGTACAACATCCTACCCAGGATAAATTGCAAGTGGATGAAGTATATATGATAAATCTTTTTAGAAGACCAGAAAAACGCTACAGAATGGACAAAATTTTTAAAGAACTTGGAATTCCAGTAAGAACTATTAATGCTATCGACGGTAGGTAAGTCGTTAATATAAGAGTAAATCTATATCTGTAATCTGTATATTTCGTTTGTTTTTATGTTAAAATATTTTTATTTTATCAGACATTTATAATTATTTGTAAAATGAATGATTGAAAATCGTTAATTTTCCACTACGATTAGGAATAACTTGATACTATAATTTACATATTTAACTGTTTAGCGCATTAACCCCGGCAGATCTTAAGATGATGCGAATGGAAATAATGCCAGAATATGTTGATCCTTATCATAAACGGTAGGTACAACGAAAAATAAAACATCAAAAATATTTTGAAAATAATATGAGCAACTAACGAAGAAAGACAATATTACAGACCAATGACTATGGGTGAAGTCGGATGTTTCTTAAGCCATTATATTGCTTGGAATAAGGTAACTACATGAAATTTGTATAATGAAGTTATTAAATTAAAGCTCGCTAAAATTGTATCAAACAATATTAAACAATATTAAAAAATTATGTTAGATGGTTGAAAACAATTTTACAAACATTATCGTCTTAGAAGATGACGTTCGTTTCGAACCGTTCTTCATTCAAAAAGTTAACTACATTTTAAAAGAATTGGAAGATCTCCAACTTGAATGGGATTTGATGTAAGTATTTAACATTCAGAAAATTTCTTTAATAGCAAACTGTTTGCACTAATTTTACTTCAAGAAGAAAAAAAGATTATACAAAGTCAATATTATTATATGTTAGTTATCTGGGAAGGAAAAGATTAACAAACAATACCGAACCTTGTATCAATGGATCAACATATTTGGTACAAGCTAGTTACAGTTACTGGACGATAGGATACATCCTGTCTGCAAGTGGTGCAAAAAAACTAATAGATGCAATGCCATTAAAACGATTAATTCCTGTCGATGAATATCTTCCTATGTTATCTGATGTTCATCCTAGGTAAAAAAACTTAAAATATTCTGTGACAATCCTTCCAGTAATCAATTTATTTTATTTGTTCTTAATTTTAACTGTATGTTTTGTACACTAAAACCATTCTTTTTACGCAGAGATGATTGGAAAATGCACTATCCAAACCGAAATTTAATAATGCTTTCCGCAAATCCTTTATTAATTTATCCGATTCATTACATTGGCGAAGAAGGATACGTCAGTGATACAGAAAATTCTACACTTGCATGCGAGTATAAAGCGATGGATGAATCGGAACGGGAAGATCTATAAGTGCCATACTGTTGTGGATGAATACTAAAGAATACTCAAATAGCCCTTTTTTTGCTTTGGCGAAATCATTTAACTTTCCATGACAAAATGTATTATCATTTGCATTTATATTGTAAGAATATTACTCATGCAGGAAGTGACATATAAAAACACAAGATTCAAACAATGTTTTGTAATGGGAATGCTCTGTAATGGGAATTTGAAAGTTTAAAATCTAGAATCGTTATTTGTTTTCAAACAGGTAAATTTATTTGATCTATAATTCTTCGCAAACTACGTTCAAAACTTAGGTCAAAATTAAATATAAATATAACTTAAAAAAGAGAACGCTAGGTGATTGTGTCATAACAACACGAAGAATTGTATACATTTTCTCATTTTGCGACACGAAACCATTCGATTTATTGAGTAAAATTTCTAAATTATTACTTTATTTTATTAGCTTTTTTATTTATTTAATTAATGCATTATGATAGACAGAAATCGTGGGGTTGTTGCTTATTTTTACCGGAGTCGTCAAGTCGATGAGGAAGCGTACTCGACGAGTGGAAAAAGATTTTCTAGGAAAATTAATACAAATAAATACGTGCAAAAAACCATTAATAAAACTATATATTTACTACAAAAATATATTCATTCGTCCTTTTGCACCCTTGTTACACCAAATTCTCATACATCTCTTAACATTTGAATAAGCTTTCAAAGCGACGTACTTTTTATAAGGATCCTAAATTAACCTGGAGACTTTTTGTTTGTCGAGGTGGCTTTTCATGCTGAATCACCACAGAAACAAGCCAGATCCTTTCACCTATCAGATCTATCTTTTATTTTAATCAAACTCAATAGATTAATTCCATCGTTTCATCGCTACGTGGTAATGGTGTTTCAACGTCCGTTAGTTAAATTTTTATTTCTAATATATAGTTAGTTATTATTTCTAATATATAGTTAGTTATTATTTCTAATATATAGTTAGTTATTATTTCTAATATATAGTTGTTTAAATTTTTATTTCAATATATCAATCTTTACAATTGTTTCTTCCAAATTAAACCTTTGATTTTCTTTCTACATTTCATTTAATCTATAAAATGCATAAATGAGGATATACAAATTTTATATCGATAAATCAAAACATTCGTTCGAATAATATTTAATTTTTCACAATTTCTGCATTTGGACCAAAATTGTTGGACCAACATATAATTAGAAACGTGCACAATCAATTTTTGATACTCTAGGTCCGCGATATACTACATCATAAATACACATACGTATATATATCTATACAGGCTGTCCCGAATTTAAATATCAAAACTTTGGCAACGTGTAAGAGACTAATGAATACTGTTGAATCCTTCATCTTTCTTTTCACAATTTTGTCTGAACGGGACAAAAGCGAGCAAATCTTTAAAGAAATCTTATCTTAATTTATCATTTTCTACACGCTCCCGAAATTTACATTTAAATTTGAGACACCCTGTATACATGTATTAACATACATCATTTGGTTGGATAATAAGTACAAAAAATATTTTTTTTTAATTATTATAGACGATTGATTCTATGAGACAAATTTTTATCAAGCATACAATAAATAAACGAGAGAAAGTTTAATACTAAATTACTGTTAAAGAATTTTCGTTGTAGATGTCATGATTATCTTTTTTACAAGAGTTTCGCTCAAATGGATACGCCGCTTAAAGTGCGCTTCTGCTTTATCTTCGAAACGAGGTGTGGTTAATTGATACGGATGAATATTACATTTATATTATAGTGGAGATATATTTCTTTTTGATAAAAGACCGGTCGAAAGACGAATAGGGCACGATGCTTGGCCGTCTTCCTGCTTGTGTAATTGACGTGGGTACTGGGTATGTAATTAAAAAAAAAAATTAATCTCGACTATAATAAATGAGCCGAAGCGTGATCTGACACATGTCATTCCGCATATTAGAATGTATTTTGAATAATGTAACTTTATCAGTTACTTTTTCTTCCATTTTATTTGTTGCTATTTAACTGTTACACGCATAACTGTTAAATTTTAATAAACAATAAATTTGTATTAGCGCAACTACCAAATTTTGAGTTCAGTACATATACAATATATAATATATGTATATATACATATGTGTATATTAATAATAATAATATTAATTATATATATTCTTGTTGCTTATTTGTTTTATCAAAAGAGAAAGTACTTATTATTCTTTATGACTTTACAGATATACAAAGCTAGGTTTCGCGGGTAATAAGGAACCACAGCTTATAATTCCATCTGCAATTGCCATTAAAGAAACTGCTAAGGTTGGAGATAATAATGCTAGAAGGATTACTAAAGGAGTCGAAGATTTGGATGCTTACATTGGAGATGAAGCTTTCGAAGCTACGGGTTATTCCGTAAAAGTATAGACACTTCAGTATTTATTTATATTCATATCGCAGTGTACAATATTTTTCAAATTGCCTTATAATTTATACTTAATTGTGCTTAGTATCCCGTTAGACACGGATTAGTAGAAGACTGGGATTTAATGGAGAAATTTCTGCAACAATGTATTTTCAAATATCTGAGGGCAGAACCTGAAGATCATTACTTTTTACTCACGGAACCGCCATTAAATACCCCTGAAAATCGTGAATACACTGCTGAGATAATGTTCGAATCATTTAACGTGCCAGGTCTTTATATTGCTGTTCAGGCGGTATTAGCATTAGCTGCCTCTTGGACAGCTAAAACAATAGAGGATAGAACATTAACAGGTGTTGTTGTTGACAGTGGAGATGGAGTGACTCATGTAATACCAGTGGTAAGTGTAGATTGAAAGAAAACTGAAATTTACAATACCAGCATACAACATACATTTTAAGAATATTTTGCAATTAACAATTTATTTTAGGCAGAAGGTTTTGTTATAGGAAGTTGTATAAAACATATTCCTATTGCCGGTCGCGATATCACATATTTCATTCAAAGTTTATTACGAGAACGTGAAATTGGAATACCACCTGAACAATCATTAGAGACAGCTAAAGCAATAAAAGAAAAATATTGTTACATATGTCCCGACATTTCGAAAGAATTTGCTAAATATGACAGTGATCCAACTAAAATCAAAAAATACGAAGGCGTCAATAGCATTACAAAACAACCATTCATGGTAGATGTTGGATATGAAAGGTTTCTTGGACCAGAGATATTCTTTCATCCTGAAGTATGTTTATTTGAAATCAATTATACAATTATAATTATAAAAAAAGACAAAAAGTCATTATGTGTACATTTCATTTTCTCATTGCATATTTAGTTCTCTAATCCAGATTTCACGACACCATTAAGTGAAATCGTAGACGATGTAATTCAAAATTGTCCAATAGATGTTAGAAGGCCGTTATATAGCAACATTGTATTATCAGGTGGTTCTACAATGTTCAAGGATTTTGGTAGACGATTGCAACGTGACATAAAACGAATTGTCGATGCACGTCTCAAACTTAGCGAAACATTAAGTGGTAGTCTTATTACGGTAATATACTCTTATATGTTTTAATATGAAAAAGAAAGAAAAATACCAATATTTATGTTTTAATTTTATTTCAGCCAAAACCTATAGATGTTCATGTTATATCGCATCACAAACAACGTTGGGCAGTATGGTATGGGGGTGCTTTATTAGCTAGCGATCCAGAATTTTATACAGTTTGTCATACCAAAAAGGCTTATCAGGAATATGGTCCCGGCATTTGTCGTTATAATCCCGTATTCCATAGTATGGTATAAAATAAATAAGGATACAAGTGGTATTAAAAAAATTACATTACGGACCAATGGTCTCTTGATACTAAACGCTCTATTAATAATTTGTTCAATCTCTAATTTGTCTTTTATCTCAAGTGATGATGTATTTGATTAAATGGAATGGGTGTTTTTATTACATATTACTGCTAATTGAAATAATTACAAAGGAACGCCCAGTATTACACTAGTAAACGCACACGAAAAGATTTTTATGCTCATCGATTATTATGATACATGTAATAAAGATACAGGGAAAATTACTCAAAAAAGTAAAGATTCTCTGTGTGAGAAACAATGTTCAAGAATAGTTGATAAAACTATGATAACACAAGATGATTGTATAGATCTGTACATAATATAAAACAATTTGAAAATAATAATTCTTTTCTAATGAATCACATCATGGAATATATATTTTACATCCTGTATTAGTATTTTCTTAGCATTGAGACATCAACAGAATGTAAATAGTAAAAACAAATAACACTTTAATACAAGTAATAACAGAAACAAATAACTTTGCAACAATATTATTTATTAATGTACACGTACACACACATAGTATGCATATATATATGTATGTCTGTTCACAGGGTGTTTCACCTAACTCGTACACTTTAAATAACTTCAAAATTATACGTTCAATGAAAAATTGATGTATACAAAAATTGAAGTCGGACGCGTAATTTTAAAGTTATTTAAGGTGTACAAGTTAGGTGAAACCACCCTTATGTAACACCTGTATGTATATATTTTTACATACATGTATATGAAGTCATATGTATATGTATATATAAATTTCTCTTTAGGTATTTACAGTTTCTCAAAATATGAGTATAATACCCTTATATCTATATCGGCATGTATATACGAATATAATCAGAGTATATCAAACTTCAAATACAATAATGATGATAATAGTAATAGTAATATTACTAATTATAATAACAATAAAAAAGGACAAAGAAAATTTTAGTACGTTCACTATTAAATATTAGGTACCTAAGATGAAATGTATGTTATTTCCATAAAAATAGCTGTTGTTTGAAAAATATTTATGCACAGGTAACTTCACTTTACACATTACTCAGTTGAAAACAAACTTCCTGTACTCTGATTTGTCATTCTAGATTGGAATTGGGACCAAATTTATGTTTTGAAAACAAACTTCCTGTACTCTGATTTGTCATTCTAAATTGGAACAATTGGGACCAATCTTATGTTTCTTCATTATTAACATAGCTAAAAATTTCATACAATATTATATATTGTAACAATTATTCGCTTATTGATTTAAATATTACTATCATTATTGTTATCAATGTTGTTATTGTTACTTCTATTACTATTAAAACTGTAATTATTAAATACTCACAATAGATTTAATCCTTCAAGAGCATCCGCAACATCGCCACTAATATCCGTGAATAAAGAGGAAAAAAAGAGAGATAAAAGATTAGAGCTAGCTCTACTTGTGCTCGTAAGTGTAGTAGGTCGTTTGTAAATATCAATACTATCCACAGGTGGTAAAGGATCGTACGAAAGAACAGATCCATCATTTTGTACCTAGTATTTCACACAAGAATGTTACAGAGATGAGAAAATTAATAATATAAAGATAATACAAAACTACTCATACCTCTTGAACGCTCACGGTAATATCTTTTATATCGGATAGGATAATATGCCGCAAAATATTCTTTGGTAGTTTCCCTTGGTAACGTTTACTTCGTTTTATCTCACAATATTTTACATAATCGTCTTTCGAATCAACACGATTTAGTACAGTGTGCACGTTTTCGCGTAACCAGGGCAAAAGATTTGCTTCTTTCCACAAAAGAAAGTTACGTATAACATACAAATTTTGTAGCTTCTCTAAAGCTGATGAAGTTGAAATTATTGCCTTAGTGTTAAAGTAGTCATGAGACTGTACCTGCAAAATAATTTCGCGCAACAGTTAATCTTTTTTTCCTCTTTTCGAGCAAAAGATTTTTCTGGAACACCGTAATAAAGTTGAAAGTACCATTTCATCGGATTGTATACCACATTTTTCTAATAACGACATCAATACGCCCGGAAACATTATTAAAGCATTTTGTAAAAGTTCATTGGCGAGAATTACATTGTCTAAATGAAAATGGGCTAAAGCTAAACTGAATGCTATATTTGGCAGCTGTGTTAAATTCCTTGTATTATCCCAAAAATTGCAAAATTCGATGAACCACTTATATTCTTTTGCTTTTAAAGCATAAAAGTCGAGACAAAGAATCACAGCTAATGGATCACCTTCTGGATCAAGTGACAAAAGCAATTTACAAAACTCCAAACTCGTTCTGAAATGTAAATAAGTTTGAAAGGAATTAAAGAAAGTATTAAGATCATGTTTTTTTTACCTGTAACATGCACGTCCACCAACAAAATTTAGATGTTTAAATAAAGTTATGAATAAAGCACGATTTTGTTGCTTTTTATAATCTAATCTGCACAGACCAGTCGTAATATTAAACAACGGGTGAAAAGAACATTCTAAGCAGTACAGAGCTCGTTCTGTAAATTCTGCCGCCAATGCTAAATCTTCGTTGAGTTTACATAGTTCAGCTAGTTGTAATAGCGCGTCGATGTGATAAGAATGCATGTTGATTATATTCTGAAACAAAATATTTGTTTATAAATTTACTTGAAATAATTTTTTGTACTTAAATATATATAGTGTTTAAATTGAAACACAACATACCACAATATTTTCGGGATTTAAACTTTCGACAGCTTGTAAAAATTTTAATTGTACTTGTCTGTATGACGGACTGTGATCATACACAAAGTATTGAACTTTATTGGTAAACTCCATAGTATGATCGAAGGACATTGAAAGACCAAATTTAGTAATTGGTGGCCAATTATCTCTGGCAGAAACCAACCAGGTTTTCTTCAAATGACGAAAACGACTATTTCTATTTCTTCTATTGCTGTTGAAATTAATTGACTGTGGCATAAGGTCTAATTGCACTATGTCTTACATCTATTTATGTATTATTCATAAAAAAACGTACTTTTGCTCAGCCTTCACTGTTTTGCTACCAAAAATTCTTTTGAGTTCATTGTACGGATTCAAGTGTTTATGCTGCACTAGTAAAATATCCTCCTTGGACTTTTGTTCCAACTGTGAATTCTCTGCATTTTGAAAGCTACAACCTGGAAGTGGTTCCCCAAGCAATTTATTCACTTCCTTCACTGTCCTTTCAATTTCATCCACGTCCTCCTCTTTGGCATCGACAACTTGCGCTTTAGAATTCTCTATCTTTCTCCGTCTCTTCTTTCTTTTCTTACGCTTAGCTTTATCAGTGTTATTCTCATTTGCTGCTCCCTCTCCGTCTTCCTCTTCGGTTTCTTTCTCTTCGTTAGTATCGGAATTTTGATTCAACTAAAAAACATGAAATGAAAAAGATGGTACATTGATAACAAATATTAAATAATGTAACAAACATTGCAGCAAGGGACATTGTCGCTGCAATTTATCGTTTAAACGTTAATCATACGAAACGAAAAGTTGCAAACGAGGAGATTAAATGAAAACACTCAAGGCACGTACTACGTCGAACAGGTTGAACGCCTTTGACTTAACGTTGCCGATCAATGAACTCTTCAGTTCGCTCTCGTTTTCACTGTCCGTCTCGGTCAGCACGTCACCGCCGTACACTTTTTTTATATACCGTGTAGACATTCCGAGCGGAGTTAAACTTTCAATTTAAGCGCGGATGAATCAAAACGAAAACAATTGAATCCAAACCAGGAGTTGGAGCGTATCGAGTGAATCGTGGAGATCGTTGAGCTCTTCCCGACTGCCAGATACTCCCGTCGAAGTCGAGGTTTCCCTTCGCTCGTCGGATTCTCTCCCTCAATTGTACAAACGAAACCGCCGTAAATTGCATGAAAATGGATTCATCGTCACTGCGTGTAGGCTTGTTATTTGTTGAACACCTCACGTCACGTTAAGTCGCTACAACTGTACGCTACGATCACCAATCAAGTCCTGCCAACATTTACAAATGTTGCTAAACTGTCAGAGGAGATGACAAGTTCGTGGCAAGTTTACATTGACTTACGTTAGCCACGTGCGTGTGCCGTTTGTGCAGAACTTTGCTCACCATTAATACGAAATTTCGTACCGAGAAGTCAAACGTTACCGTTACTAGACATAACCTCTTTTGGACCTTACAATATGTTCTCGGCTAGAAGGTGACGCCACAAAAAGCCACGAGTTCACCAGACGTTTTCTGTATTTCACAATTCCACTTCTCCGGTTAACGGTTCCCTGTTGTCGAAATGAATCTGAAGAAAGTTGAAAACAGACTGAAAAACGAGAAACTAGACCTCAGCCTATGCGACCTGAAAGAAGTGCCTGTTCGAGAAATCGTACGTGCAAGAATTTATACGTATTTTATCTAATCTGACAAACACCATTTTATATTTAATTTTACTGAATATGATTTGAATGCATTCTTGTATCATTGTACATCGTTGCATTGTAAATGCCAGATTGAATCACTAAAATGTAAGTTTTGTGTTTCTCTAGGCAACTATTAAAAAAGCAACACATTTGGATTTATCAAACAACCTCCTAACTTCTCTGCCTGTAAGTTTCCTTAAGTCTGTTACTTTTGCTTGATGCAACGCTGTAGATAATTTTACAGGCAATTAATTTCAGAATACTTTCGTCGACCTGAAGCAAATAATCGTATTAGATCTTAGTAGGAACATGTTGACGGAAATCCCTGAGAACTTTGGGGAACTGAGACAGTTGAAACATTTGGATCTTTATGCAAATCAGGTCAATCTTTGTGAAAAATATTATGTATATCATTCTTAAATGTATAAAATTCTTAAAGTGAACCTGATTCGTGTAGATAACGATAGAGTGGTTTTACAGATAAGTAGATTGCCACTTAGTTTGAGCGAATTGAAGAATTTAAGATGGTTAGATTTAAAGGAAAATCCCTTAACTCCTGCTGTGGCTAGCATTGCTGGCCCTTGTAGTAATTTAAGTGAATGTCAGACTTGCGCTCGTAATGTTGTTAATTACTTGTCGCATGTGAAAGTCACGATCGAGATAGAGAAGTCACGAAGATTCAACGCCATTACAGGTATCTTTAAAATTGGATGTGCAATGACTTTTATGTATTATGTATTAAACACTGGTAAAATTTTTATTTGTGGCAGATACAGAAACGAGTACCATATCGACCAAAAAAGGTAAAAAAAAAAAGAAGAAGACAGCAGATAAGAATAATAAACGAAATTTAGATAAAAATGGATCTGATTTGTCAAATACGATGACAGAAATAAATGAAGACAAAATGGAACCTCTGATATCTTATAATAAAAATCAAGATAATAAAAAACCTGGAGTTGTAGGTAATGCATCAAGATCTGTTGTACCAAACTACTTGGAAATGCGAATGGTATTGGTATAATAATTTAATTATTGTTTTAGGAAAAGTACAACGATTTTTTATGTCTTCGATTTTGTTGCTTTTTTTGTTAGGTTTAGCATTTGCACTGATAGTTTTGATTCTTCCATTGTATTCGAAAAAGTCAAAATTATTTACAAATTTTATCAACACAAATGTTAGGAAAATCTCTAAGGAATTTCAGAAATATATTATCGATATACTCGACTCTTCCATGCACACGGTGATTAATATCTGCCATAATTTGTATCGTGCATACGAAAGATATTTTGAAACGAAGACAGACATTCCACTGGAGAGATAAGCGTTTTATAAGACAAAACGATCCAATTTATTGAGCAGGACTGTTTTTTAAAGCTCAGCCTACGATTAACGAGTGAACGAATACGGTCATGTATATCACGAATATTTACGACGTGTCGTATTGAAATTACATATGCAAGTCGAAGAATATTGTTTATTTAAAAAAGTAAAATAATACTCTTTATTAATACATGTGTATTGAAATATATTATACTACTTCTTTGGTTACATACATTTAAATATGCACAGACACACATTTCTTTCCGAATGTTATCCACTATTCGTGAGATTCGCTTTATTTAACAATATCGAAGACGTTGTCCTGGAGGATGCCTTGCCGAGAGAACTTTCCATTCTACTGATCAATTTCTGAAAGGTGTTCATTCGCAAGGAATTGTGTTGTTCGTTAAACTCGTCCGACGAGCCCTCCGTCCCCTGTGAAACTCGGCCATTCCCTTCGGCAATCGACGAGTCGATTGTTTTCGATCTTCTCCCGCCAACAAACCGATTCCACGGCTTCTTTTCCGGACTGGTTTGCGACTTTGTCGTGCCTTCATTATCCTTCTCTCTGCTACTTAGAATTTCTTTTTGTCGTGTTGTGAACTCCGCAAGTATAGCAACGTCGTCGTACAAGTCGTTCGTTTCATGATCAACGGGGTGACATTTGGGATAATGCGAATCCGGCCGTGGGGTTTTATAATGCTCGTCGTCCTCAAACGTTTGCTGCGAACGATCCACGCTTTCGCAGAAAGCAGGCCGATCGGTATCCGTGAGACTCGGTTTCTTTGTAGTTTGCTGAAAATTCATAAAAATGATGCCAAAGCAAGAGAAAAGATAAAACGATAAAATGACACGAAACGGTAGACGATTCTTACTTTATACGATTTGTCACTGTCAGATTTATCGCGATACGCGATGTCGTCGTAAAATTCATCCGCATCGATTGCGTGATTTTCGGTCATCGGCGGTTTCGCGTAGATCGGCCTAGGCGGAGGTGGACAAGTATACTCCGATTGCTGTTCTTCGAAACGGTTCGTTTGTTGCTCGACGTTTATCAGACCAGATACATCGTCGTAGTAAGTCGACGATTCGTGATTGTTTGCCAACGGTGGCGAGGATTGCGAAGGCGGCGGTAGCGGTGGCGGCAGCGGTGGCAGTTGAAGAGAAGGAGAGCCGATGGTTTTACACTTGGCCTTTTTCTCAATTTTCTTCGGGGATTCTTTTTTACTTCTCACTCTGTCCAAAAAGGATCTCTTTTGCGGTGACTTTGTCAATTCCTCCGTTTTCCTCGCTGCCCGTACCTTGTTTGATTTCGAATTGATGATACTCTGTGTACGAAAGATACAACATGAGACGTAGTGTAAAAATAGAGTGAAATAAAATTGAACAAAAACAGAAGAATGTTACGCGCACAATTACCTCGACGTCGTCGTACGAAACGAACTTGTCCTGTTCATCTGTGACTTTATTATCTTTCAACGTTGTACCGGTGTCGTCATACGTCAGTTCGTTTCGCGACACAATTGATTTTCTCTTCCTCTTTTCGTCAAATTTATCTTTCTTTTTGACGCTCGCTTGGATGTCATCGTAAGTTGCGGATGATTCTTTGTTCGATCGGTCGTCGTTCATCTTAATTTGAAACGCCTCGCTGACGTTCCCGTATTGTATCGTGTCTCTAAAGTCTTCGATCTTGTGGTAAATGTCGTCCTCTTCTTCCTCAGGAAATTCCTGAGACGAATGTCGAACAGAGGGGATCGGTAGCCTTTGTGGAATTCGAGCTGGCAACGGAGGAGGAGTCGGGGAATGTGATTGAGAAGAAGTAGGAACAGAAACGTTGCTGGACTCGTGAGACTCTTCGTTGGTAACGGTTGATGGATCGATTGGAGACTTATCGGGAAGCTCGATATCGGTGCTTGGCGATATATCCCGATATCGTTCTTTTTTGGGACTCGAATCTTCTTGGTCATTTGGCTGCTTGGCAGTGCCGTTTGCGACGATATCTACGTCCATCTCTCGCGTTATCTCCTTCTCTTTACAGTCGTTCTTCTCGTCGCCCAATTCGCAGATTTTCGTCACCCATTGCTCCATATCTTGCCGAGTTTTCGCAAAAAACTGAAATAACGTTTCACTTTACTCGCATGCCAACGTCTCGTCTCGTCTGTTTTCTTCTCTAGATTTACAGAATGTAACATAGCATTCTATAAAAATTGCTTCGAGTACCTGGAAAGTTCTACTACCAGGGCGAAAAATCTCAAAGGCAGACTCGCTTCTACGCTGATCCCGAGATACCGCGTTTGGTGCAGCTCGAGCCGTGTAACCGTGAATCGGCAGTACCATGCACGGACGATTGTCACGGTCGTTTCCATAAATTAACAGATGCAATCCAACCAAACCTACGTTGCATTTGCACAGAGAAATTGCTACGTTTAGTTCCACGTAGTAAACTCGAACTTGACGTTCGAGTTCAACTTACCAACCCAGCAGCCCCGGTACTGCTCGAAAACGAACAATTTGTGTCTGTCTTTTCTGTAAAGGGGGCCACACATTTGACACTTACTTTTCGTCTCCGTCACCGAGAAATTCGCGTAACTGTCTATCGGTGTATTTTCAGTTTCTTCTTTACTTTCAATATTATCCGTCGTTTCGTGAATCGGAGGTGTAACGTTATTCGCCGACTCAATTCCCTGAAAGGTCTCGTAATAATCTTGCTGTTGTTGTTGTTGTTGTTGTTGTTGTTGTTGCTGCTGCTGCTGCTGCTGCTGTTGCTGCTGTTGCTGCTGTTGCTGTTGCTGCTGCTGCTGCTGCTGCTGTTGCTGTTGTTCATCTGCCCCCACGTATTCTTGAAGCTCGGTTTCCGTTTTCACTGTTGCCGCCAACAGACCTTTCGATCCGGCTGCATTCATGTTCAAGTATGGCTCCGGGGAGGTAGACCTCCCGATTCTCTCTATCATGAACATCGTTAGCGAATCCTTCGAACGTACCAACAGATTGTCTCGGATGCTCTCCAACGTGAGTGGAAGTTTCACGTCGCGCAAACATTCCAAAAACTGCACCATATCTGTCACGAGGGAAAATAGAATTTCACATCGATCGTTTTACTCTGATTGAAACGAATCAACGTTTAGCAATACGTACATAGTGACAGCTTACTTCTGAAACTAAGAAAGTAACATTTGTGAGTTATAATATCTTATTTACCTCGAAGGATGGCAGTAACGTTGGCGTTGAGTCCCATGATCGAGTCGTTTTCTGCTCGAACCTTCCTTGTCAACCTTTGATTTCTCGGACACGAAGATACCTTATCTGTGCGTGTGTGTTTCTTGCAATTAGCAACGATTTCGAATACGTAGTACGTGCGTACACGTACGTAGCTACCGAACTGTCACTTTGGCTGAAATTCACCAGGAAATGTGATTAAACGGGACAAGCGATAAGAAACGAAACAGTAAGTTTGTGTCACATCCAACGGACTTTACTTTCGTTTCGTTACTTGCGATTCTGAGTTTGAAATCTTTTGAAACACTGAAACTTTGACATATTCTTTGAACCGATCCTACCAACGATGTTCCTAAACATTCACGGGTTGCTCCAACGTTCCTAAATAAAATACAAGCGATCGAAATGAAATTTCGATCAGTGGTACAGAAATATCTCACCTGCACTATCCTATTGCTGCGTCTACGCTTATTTATCTTAAATCGTCATATCGGCAAATATTTATTTCATATTTCATTTCATTTTCCGCAACACACTTTCCTTCACGTTCATTTTCACGCTCGCTGTTCAACTTTGTTGTTTAACTTTCTTTTCTAAATGGAACTTTCTCAAAGAATGTCTCTCCAATGTGGAATGCGTACAATTGCCTCTCGATGTTGACTTGTTAAGATTCAACGAGCTGAACTGCACGTGGGAGAAACCAAAGGCGGCTCCCGCAAAGACTGTCTTGCTGTCGCTACTCTTCGTTGCTAGCTCTTTCGCTTTTACTTCTCTCTTTCTCTCTCTCTCTCTCTCCCGCTCACTCTCTCATTCTTCTTTTACTCTTCTTCTGCTGTCATATATACATGTACGTATACATATACAATGTTCCTACGAACGATTGACTCACTCTTCTCCAACCGTTGTTCCCTTTTGCTGTAATAATCTTCCGTCTCTCTCGCGTTCGTTCTCCTCGCTTCGTGCTCTCCTCTTCTCGATCGTGAATTGACGCGGCGCGACATGTTTTAATTGATCATTCCAATTGACGGAGTAAGAAAACTACCAAGAAGCAAACATTGCCACTCGCATAGCACGCTCTGCGACGTGTTCGTTCTTCCTTCTTTCTCCACGAGAGACATTTTGATATTGAACGTAAAATGCTTGGAATAAATATTAATTTATTTTACCAACGAACGCGAGACGCGCGAGTACAAAGAAGGAAATTCTTGGAGAAGAAATTCGCAGGGATAAAGACGAGAAGCTTGGCTCTGCTGTTCTGTTATTTTTTCCCCCTTTTTTTTTTTTTCAATAACTTTCCCAAGGTGCTTTGCCGCGTATTTTTTCCAACGGTTTCACGTAAACGTCCGTCGCGATCTCCGACATCTCCGGATACGAATCGGCTTTAGCTTGCTCCATTTCCTCGTCCACTACCTTGTACGTGTTCTGCCTCAACTCCTAATGCAGAAAGGATGTCTCGAGATGAAGGGTGAAGAGAGCGAGAGGAAAAGGAAAGGTGGCAAAAGAAATTCTTACAAGAATTTCCGCTTCGGTCTTTACGCCGTTCTGTACGAGCAGTTTGCTCAGTAACTCTATAGGGTCTCGCTCGGTCTGTATCGTTTTCACTTCCTCTCGTGTACGATACGAGATACCAGGATCGCTCATGCTGTGCCCGTAGTACCGATAGGTGATCATCTCGAGGAGAATCGGGCCGTTTCGTAGAGCGTAGTCCCTCGCGAATTTCATGGCCTCGCGAACGTCCATCACTCTCATGCCATCTACCTGGAACGAAAGAGATGTACAGGGAAGGGGTGAATGGTCGTTTTTTCGAATGACCTGCACTCGTCTACGGTCTTCTCTGTCTTTCTCACCCTCACTCCTGGAATCAGATCTGCCCGAGTGTACAAGTTGGTGTTGGCCGAGTGCCTATCCACCGAGGTCCCCATCGCGTATTTGTTATTCTCGCATATGTACACCACCGGCAGGTTCCACAATTTCGACATGTTATACGCCTCGTGGACCTGACCCTGGGACGCAGCGCCGTCTCCGTAAAACGTCCAAGCAACTCCGCCCGTGCCTTTGTACTTCTGAGCGAGTCCCAGTCCGGCGCCGATCGGTACCTGTTCGTATCGGACAACTTTCATCCCCAATCGCGTTACTTTACGACAGATCCGCTGTCGTAAATGTTTCGAAACATTTTCAAATAAAAATTATTTTCAAGTTACTCTTTAAAGTTAAATTTCAGAAAGAATCTATTTCTAAAATAACGAAATTTATTATATTATTCAGTACTTTATGTAAAAATTAATTTGAAATCCATTATTCGCCAAATACCGAAGAACATTGTTTCAAAAATTTATTTACAAATTATTATTATTTCAAGTAAATTTCGCCCAGGTCTATCTTATCATCTTGGCTACTGTCCTCTGATCGCGAGATCAGGAAAAAAAATTAACGCTCGCCTCGGGCGTTGATACTTCTCTACCTGACCACCAACGATTCCTTCGCCTCCGTAAAATTGATTCGCGTACATGTGCATGGAGCCGCCTTTCCCTCTCGCGACTCCAGTCTTGCGACCCATCAGCTCCGCGAAAACGTTTCGTGCCGGTACACCGAATACCACCGCGAAACCGTGACATCGGTAAGCCGAGATCACACTGTCCTTTTCCGATATCGACATCTTCGTACCAACGGCTATTGCTTCCTGCGCAAACACACATGGTTCTTTTCTCTCTCTCTCTCTCCCCCCTTTCTTTCTGTTATCGTCGTCCTCGCGACAGCACGACGTCCGGTTAATCAGACCATATGATCATAAATTCTACCTGACCAGCATACAAATGAAGGAAACCGTTGATCAAGCGCAATCTGTATAATTCCGCCGCCTTGTTTTCCATTCGTCTGATGTAGAACATCGTTCTCAGCGCGTAAATCGCCTCTTCTTCGTTCATTGTCACATTCTCCGATGGACCGCTCTCCAACCGATACAAATCGTATTTCTGAGTAAAAAACGTGAGAAAAACACGTGTTCGTTTTAATATCCCTTTTCATCGTTTAAAGACAGTAGTGCCCACTTAAGCTACCCATCAATTCTTAGAATTGGGACTGTCTTGGTCCCCGACTGCGAACGCTTAAATGAACACTACTACTCTGAACGAATCGATATATCCAAAATATCCAAATATACCAAAAAGGACGTAGTAACAGCAAACATTTTTACGCAATTTTTACGGATAGAACTAGCGCTGGTGTTCGACGATCAAGGCACAGGAATCTAATTATTTCCCTGCGAATTGTATTATTTCGATACTTCGGTAATGTACAAAATTAATAAATAATTATCACAGGACATTCAGGAAACGAAAAGGCCTTAACAATTTCACCAAATTATTCAAATTCCTCAATTGTTGCTGTTTCTATTCAAGAGTATAAAAGCTACGAATAACGAGAGTTTTACCGCTTTGGACACCACATTTTTGGCTACTTCTCTTCGTTGAGAGAAGAAAAGATGTGGACTTGATCGATTTCGCAATAATCTCAAGAAATACATTTTTTTTTTTTTTACAACATTTCGTTATCGAACGTTCGATTCGAATTCTTCATATCTGTTACTCGTCAATTTACATCAAGCTTGCTGTTCGTTTTTTACGTTCAACATCGATTAATTTTAAATGATAATTTCGTGATTCGACTCGTAGGTTATACAAAACTATAATTTTCGTGCGATTGCAGATTGCGGAAGGTTGGAAACAAATTCGAAATGTAATTGAACTTTCCTCTTATTAGTAACTTTCCTCTTCTGTTTCAGTTTCACTTCTTGAAGATTTCTAGGTTACTTGCAAAATTATATTTTTTGTATTTTTTATCTGACAACAATTCGCTTCTGACAATATATTTCACTCGTACGTATATCACATAAATACATGGCGCATCCACGAATAAATCCTTCTAAATTTGATTTGTATAGCTATGTGCATATATGTATATCTGTGTATATGTATGTGTGCATATAATGTTTCTTTTCTGTATATTCGACGGATCCAAATAAGAACGCATGTACGCATAAATTCTTAGTGTTAGCCTGCAGATCTCGAATGAAGGTGAAAATGAAATTTTACATCTTTCCTTTCATTAGATGTTTTCCCAACGTTTTTTTCTATTTCTATACCTAATATTTTATTTTTATCATTACTGTTCTCAATTTTTTTTATATTCTACACTAATTTTTTCTCTACTACACTTCACGTAGAGAATCTCTAAAGAAATTATTGTCATTAATGAAAATAACCGAGAGCTATCGTCACGATTTTATTAAATACATTCCTTCGAGCAACATTTCTTACTTGATTTTATTTTTCTGTACAATTTTGATTTTAAATACCTAGATAACTGATAGAAGATGAAAAACGAACGCGGTCTTAAATGACTGTCTCAAATAATGTCAAGAAGCGAACTGCACGCGTTCGGTGATCTGACAGGATGCAAAAGTCGGGACGTTTTCCTCGATCGAGTCCAATATCGACGCCCAATCTTTGACCGTGTCCGCTTCTTTTCTTCTTCGTAATCCTCGATGTCAATCGAATTCTCTAGCGGGATGAGACGCACCGCTCTGGCAAGAATCGGCGATGTCAAAATTGTACTCGAAATAGCACGGACCCGTTCCTGACTATGTATCGACGAGACAATTTCATGAAAATGACACAATTTACGAGAATAAAGATGGGAAAAGATAATAAAATAAGTAATAATATAATAATATATAATAAAATAAGAATTACCGTGGCAGGGATTCGAGCAAGTTGTCCAACGTAGACAAAGATTTTTCTCTTGTCGGTTCCGTGTGCAACGTGGACGGTTCGAATTCGGACCGCGGCGAATCGAACATCGAGCGTATCGCTTGCAATTCCTGCACGTTTCAAAATAGTAGTAAAATTAGCAATTATTCGTATTAATATCACTTTCTATAACTTGCCTTTTTTTGTGACGAAACTCGGTAGATAGGTTGAGTTGCACTCTTCTTGTGCTTTCGCCACTCTTTAACATCGAACTTGACATTTTCAAATATCTGTATATAGAATGTATATATTTATGTTTGTATACAAATATATATATTAAAATGTATATAGAGAATATATCTAATAGTTTGTATTTGTATATATAAAATATATCTAATGCGCGATTTTCTAAAGAAAAAAGAAATCAATAGAATCAGTATCGTACATTTTAATGAGTTGTTTCTGAATATCGAAAAATTTCAATTTCAATCCTTTTTTTCAACTAATTGCGATTAAAATTATGATTAATATTGAAAAACAACTCGACTCAAACGCGAATGTAAGCGTTTCTATTCGTTGTTGTGGCTGTCTGGAGTATCCATTTCCTTTACCTGCAATCTAGTCGTTTCCTCCCAACTGGCACATCGTTTGTGTCGTGGACAAATTTGATTTTCTTGCACGCTTTTCGACAACGAGGAGTACGTGTGTGCCATTATTCGGTCGATCTCCATCTGAAAGCAGATGGAAGAAAAAACAGAAGTTAAAGTATCAAAGCTCTTCAAACTCAATTATCACTTTCATTAAATTTAATTTTCATTAAAATTTTTCTTTAGTTTCTAGTTAGTTTTCATATCTGTACAGGATGTCCCTATGTCGATAATACAAGCAAAGAGGAGGTGATTCTACTGATGAAAAAATAAAAGTCAAAAACAAAAAATAAAATTTTTTCATCCTCTCTCTTTTCTTCTGCCAATTCGCAGAAGACTCCTGCCTCTCTACTTAAGCGTCCGCTTTCTACTGTATTCAAAGCCGATTTATCCATTATGTATATTATATTTATGCAGTATATATTCATTTATGTAATGGAAATTCTTGAAACGAGCAAGATTAAGCGTTAAGTAACTGATTAAGCGGAACACAGAGAATCGATATTCAGAAGGGGAAACAAACCTTGGCGCGCTTCGTTCGTTTCCGCGCGCTCTGCGAGGATTGTCTGATCGAACGATCGACGACGGACTCGTGCTTCGATTGACGTTGTACCTTGTTCGGGTCGCCGAACAAACCTTTCGATTCCGCTACCTTGATCATGAACAGTGAGTCGAATTGCACGATTTCCTTCCGCTTTATCACCGCGAGAAAGCATCCTGGATCCAACAAGCAGCTAACGTTTTCCCCGTAAATGTCGTCGATGCTGCCCACTTCGAAGAGATCACTATCTGGAATCTTATGTATTTCGTTATTTCTTTTTTTTTTTTTTTTTTTTTTTTTTTTTGAAGTTTTAACGAACTTACCAAAGATATCGCAAATGCAATTTCGTAGCACACATAGAGGAAAGTCGCCTAACATGGGGAGGTTTTTTTTAGAAGTTCGTAGATTCAACCTAAATAGAGGAATCGTGAAACTTTTTGTATTTACTGTTTCTAAATGTTACATGTATTTCCGTTTATTTTACCACTACTAGTTCTTTATCAATTGTCAAATGGACAAAAACATGTCATCTCCCCGTATTATTACAGAGAGTCCTTAATATGGGGAGGTAGGTATTCTTGATATGGGATAATGTTTTATAATGGTGAATTATAATTATATTCTTCTATTCTTTTTTACGTGAAAATTAATAGAATATAATAGCATTATTTTAAACGAAAAATTACAATGTTGTTTTAAACTTAAACTTAAAGTTATAAATAAAACATAAATACCTTGTGATTTCGATTGTACTTTAAATGAAATAACAATAAAAATAAGAAAATTTTCAGATATTCGTCAAAAAAGAACGTATAAATTAATAAAAAATTACACTTAAAACAAATAAAATTACATTGCAATAAAAGACATACAATAAAACATAGAAACTAACGGCTGTTTTAACTAATCGACTCGCAATGCTTACTGGTTAGTGACACATGCTTAATTCTTCGTATGTATAGAAACTGCACTAGTTACAACATTCGTGGATAAAAAGTGCCTCTTTGTTGGATTTTAGATTATATTGAAAACCCTCGCCGCATTAGGCGACTTTGCTCTATATTAAATCGGCATAAATCTTACGATAACGTTTGCGGGGAGTGTCGAGGCTTGATCGTCTCTTTGCAATTCTTCGTCCATTTTTATCGATTTCGACGATTCTTTCGGAGCTTTTCTCTTTGGCAAATAAGAGAAACAATATCGAGATTACAATTGACAAGAACTAGCGAGTTAAGGAAGTAAATTTATCAGCACCTTACCGGATGTTCACGAATGTATTTTTCCACGGCCATTCGATTCACGCAGTCTACCACCTCTCGAACCATCTCTGTCGTCTCTGACGGTAAAATAGTGTGCACCTCGTACACGACAAACTGTACATTCGGTCTGGTCAAAGTATATTTCAAAGTGGACATTTGATCGGCCAAGAAGGAACGCCACTGCTCGTGGTCGTAACTTTTCCCGTGGTTGCTATTTTGGTTGTCATTGTCATTGTCATTGTCATTGTCATTGTCATTATCATTGTCATTGTCGTCGTAAACGCTGTTGGCGTAGCTGTCTGTCAATGATTCGAGAAGATCCATGTCTCCTCCCCGTGCCACTGCGAGATCGACGATATCTCGAACGCCTGTATAAGTGCACGAGGGCATTACCAACACTACAGTGGCCCTCTCGGATTCACTCGTCGCCGGATGAGACACGTACCTGTAACGAAATACTCGTAATTGGTTCAAAAGTTTCACTTGTCGAATCTACGAATCAGCGAACTGTCTAATTGCAAGTGAGACGCGTGTATGTACGAAAGAGATGGAGAAATGGAAATAGAACGTTCGTTATACTTTTGAGAAGAAACGCGACATCGTTGCAACGTAACGCCAAGGTCTTTCAGGTAGGTCTCGTACTCGCAACAACGGTCGCCAGCCCCGTAAACCAAAAGTTTTCCAGCGTGCTCGATGTCAGCCAGGAGACCAGCCAGATATCCAGTGTGTCGAGGCGCGAGAGAATGCGTTAGAATGACCGGGCCGTAAAATCTACCGACCCGAATCGCGTGGACCAAGGCTGCCGCGCCCATGCACAACGACCTCTCCTATCCAACAAATCGTCGATCATTAGTCGATCATGAGTCGATCATATCCTTCTTCTACCTACTAAAAACACGAAATGATGATCGCGAATGAGAGCGGAGGTAGCCAGCGTTTCCCGCATGCCCTCGTGTAAATGAACCACCTTCGGGCAAATTGGATCGAACGTAAACTCGTGTTCTTCAAGTTCGATCGCTTGATTCACTCCGCTCTCGCGGTGGATCAACTTCAGTTTCGACATCTCCTCCAGGAACTCTTCCCTGCTGACGACTCTCGTGGTGTTTATCCATCCGGTGGCGATCGTGGCTCGCGCGCCCCAAGCAACTCCTTCAATGACGCGCAAACGACTCGGCAGCAGCTCGTCTTTCGGATTTGGAAAGTAACACCAACGTAAGCATCGGTACGTACGGCACCGGTTTTTTCATTTTGCTAAATACTCGGTCTCTACCAAAGTCTCTATCACACGTCGGAGGAAAAATATTCACCGAGGTTGAGGGCGGAGCAGCCGATGCGCAGCCTGGAAATACTCGCGGCCAGGTGGGTCTTCACGTCCAAGAGGGCATTCTCGATATCCGTCAATCCAGCTTCCTAATAGACAGACGCTGTTTCAAACGTTGAATGGTAACAGAAAGTGATACGGGAAACAACTTGTTCAATAAAAAAAAAATCAAATACTTCTTTTTTTTATCGCTTCACGTTCATTTTGAAATATCCCCTAATTTTTGTGGGCAGTGTAGTTGACGCTCATTCTCACTCTTCCCTTCGGTGCTAATTCGCAGAATGCATCTCTCCGCTTAAGCGTCCGCACTACCGTATATCGCTTATTTTATGTGTGTGTGTGTGTGTGTGTGCAAGTCTCATGTTTCACGCGGCCACATGGTAAGGTAGCGAAAAGTGGGGATAGTCCCAATTCCATTGGACATTGAATTAATGGGAATACCGACGGACGCTTAAATGACTACTAGTTGTAAGCTTACCTCGAAGATTCTCTCACGTTCTTCCAGATTGGCAATCTCGGTCGCAAATTTCCTTCCCTGCATGTCGTACAACAGCAACCAAACGATCTTCTCTTGGTTCTTGATAGCGGCGTTACGTCGCCAGAATTCTGTATCCTCCAAAGCACGGATGAATATCTTCTTGTCTGGATAATCCGGTGGAGAAACGCGATGAGAAGAACAAAAAGGAAACGTTGCGTGCAGTTGCAGAGTCCAAGAAAAACGGTGTTGTTCGACTTACATCGAAGAACGTCGTAAACGAGCCCAAACACACGACGCATCTCGGCCTCGTCCGAATACTCGGAGGCAGGTTGAACCCTTCGGAGAACCCCCGCGGCCAACAGGATATCATTGACGCGCCAGCCTGGTTCAACGCACGTTTCTATCATCGAACCGCTGATCCTACCGACGCTCATCAGCGATCCTCCCCTCGGTTCCTCGTTCTGACATTTTCTCGGCTTAACCTTCAAATCGTGCCCCTGCCTTTTCGGTTCCCATTCCCAATCGTTCTTCTTCTTTTGTTCCACTTGCGACCTCGTTTCCGTTTCCGTTTCCGTTTCCGTTTCCGTTTCTCTTCCCGATCCAGTCTCCTCGGCCCTTCGGGTTTCATTACATTCATCGAATTACGAT
Organism: Melipona bicolor; assembly: GCA_030673865.1. Taxonomy (NCBI): domain Eukaryota; kingdom Metazoa; phylum Arthropoda; class Insecta; order Hymenoptera; family Apidae; genus Melipona; species Melipona bicolor. The sequence continues at coordinate 249,514 of JAHYIQ010000042.1, read as the reverse complement.
CCGATTTGGATTTCGATTCGCGAAACGCGTCTTACTTACTTCTTCATCTCATTCGTCACGCGCAATATCGTTTTGTAGTTTTCGTTTGTTTGCCGAACGATTGAAATGTACTATCGACGTTGAACGAAAACTGATCAACTCGCTCCAATTTCGCGTTTCGATCGCAAGGAACGAGCGTAAACGTGAAAGAACGAGAGAAAAAGTGAAATCGAGCTGGACGCAGAACAAAATACGATAATAACTGATTGATCGATATTGGACGGGATTCAAGTTGCAAACTTAATTAATACTACAAGTACCAAAGTGACCAATTTATAACTTTTGTTAGAAATTTTTTTTTACAGATTAACGATTAAATTTGTTTAAATGATTTTTCGTAAAAAAATGTATAAACGAAAGCTCCTGCAAGTTACTGTTACCGTAAAGCTTTTCTATTTTTTCACTTTAACGTCTTTGATGGAAATTTAATGTTCCGATCGTCGGTAGCTCTAGCTATTAAATCACAATTTTACAAACTTACGAAAATTACGTTTGCATTTCACGGCACAGAAGAATTTAAAATTAGTAAATAATTTCTGATCAATGTGCGCGCGTTTCCGCTACCTTTCGAATGAAAACTCGAACAGATTACCTTCTTTTTGCGGAATTCACATCGTATTTTCTTTGCAGTTCGACCAGTCGGTAATAAATTCGATAACGCCAGTCTTCGTTGCTCGGCAATGTCAAATCTTCGATGTTTTCGCAGAATTCGTCGTTGCAAAGTCGATTGTAGTTTTCTCTCCAACTTGCCAGTAAGGCACGAAAAATCTTGGCATAGTCCTCGAACGTGCTCCTTTTGCGAGCAGAGACGCTTGGTTTTGTCATGGTCTTAAAACAACACTTCGTTTAACATCTTTATTATTATTACGTCGTCATGGTCGTCATTGTATCTCGTTAGAAATAATCTTAAATGAAATCTTAAATCTTAAATTTTCCAAATATAAAAAAATATCTGTATTTCGTTCTACTCGTGTGTATATATATGTATGTATGTATGTATGTATGTATGTATGTATGTATGTATAATTATGCATTAATTATATATTTTATTATTCACCGATTTTAGTGTGACAAATTAAGGAAGAAATCAAGAGGTTGGAGCAGAGAATTAAACCAACTTGAGGAGAATGATAGTTGAGAAACAAAGAAAAAACAAATAAATACTCGTAAGGTAACGTAATTAGTAATATCGGGAAACAGAATTAACAACAGCGAAAATAACAATAACAGCGATGTTGATTAACTTACCGAAAGATGGAAAAATATCAGGCGGAAGGGAGCAGAAAATGTAGATTCAGAGTATGGCTTGGTGGGCGCGCGGTCGAATACCAGAGACCTTAAAGAGGAGAATGAAGTGAACAGAGGAAACGCGCCGCAACGTTGCGTGTTTCGGTAATATCTTTCTCGATATCGCGTCTATCAGTTTACACGAGCATAAACGAAAATTCGCAACGAGCCGATCACGATAAGCCGACCTCCTTGGTAATTTTTCTCAGTCAGCTTTGTGTCTCTTTCGTGCATCACCCCATTTATTTCCTCGTGTTCTCTGTGCATGATACTTATATATGCTATATGATATGTAGTATATATGTACATGCATAAGTAATTGAACGCTGAACGAAATAACTGGGGAACGTCGCACAATGTGTCACAAGCGAAACGATATATGTCAAAACGAGTACGTACTTGGTACGAGTTTGAACTAATTCTCCCAAAATTTTTACAACGACAATCATAAAAGGTAAGATTTGCTGTCATTGTGTAAAAAGAGTAGTTCTCTTTTTTATAGATTTACTATCATTATGTAAAAAGTAATTCTCTTCTGTATGAATGCACAAGTACTAATCCCTAAAACAAATTATATTTATAATCGATCGATACATGTATCATGCTATTTTGCTCCATCATACGGAATAATCGATAACTGTTTGATAACTTATTCTTTTACTCTGATAAATTACACGGAATTGATTCATAAATATTTCATCCAATAATTCATTTCTTCATTCTTCTGTATAAAGCGCAGCTGAATTACAAGCAATCTTATAAACGTGTGTCGAAACCTTCAATTTTTAGGAATCGTTTGTTCGTACGAGCATTGATAACAACAGAAAGGAAGGGAAAAAAAGGAAAATACGATAACTTGTTATATTCCACTATAAATTAAAATTTCATTTTAATCATCAATGAGAATAATTTATCAAGGACAAAAGAGAAAAATAACAGATTCAACAAGTTAAAATTTTCATATTTCTTAGAAATCTTGTAAGAATATATAAAATTTGTAGTTACATTTGATTTGAATCGTGAAGTAATATTAGATTAAATGATATTAGATGTAACAATATCCCTTTCGTTTCGTTTGTGTCCTCTACTACTCTCCTTTCTTTTATACACTACCCACGACCATCATCTATCCATATATATACGCAAAGGCTACTGGTTGCATACCAATTATAAAAATCACATTCTTTGGTTAGTAATGTTAGTAACATTAGCAATGTTAATTAACTGTCGTTCGTTTATCGAATATTATAATATTCGTTCGCCTTTATCAACTTAATTCATGCCTTTGTACTTCGTGAACAAATTGTACAATACTCGTAGAGTTGATTTTAGATCTAAATTTACAATATCTGTAAACAAAAAATATACAGTTACATCTATTTGGCTTCGATATTTCATAATTATCAGAGTTACAAACAGTTGCTAACCTTCTGGGCGAGCTTTGGGCTTTGGTAGACCAATATCTTGCATAATATCAAACGCAAACGAAACGTTATGCACCTTCTGGTCGTGTGTTTTAGGGGTCAAATGAAAACTACCTAAAGGCACGAAAAAGCCTTCAAGAAGTCCAAGCAGCAGCGTTAAAAAGACTCCGTCGTGAAATTGCGTATCCAAGTCCGTCACCTCCAAATGAACTTTACTCAAATGTTTATTAACGAAAGAAATCAACGACTGGAAAATATAATTGTATACTGCATTATAAATTGCGTGTAGACCCCTACAATTTCAACAAATAATAATTACCTTCTTTACTACGGCTAATTTATCAACCGCGTCATCGAAAAGACTGTCGAAAGCATCTCTTTCGCAACGCATTCCCAAATCGTCGTACGTCGATGTAATTTCTTCTCTAACTGTTCTGTGTATTAATTGGCCGTCTTTTTTGCGCACAACGACTACCTGTGCGGCTACTCTTTCAGGCAATCTAACGGGCGCTCGAAATTGCCTTGCCAAACCAACCAATAAATGTAAAATTGCAACAATATTCTTCGAATGGACAGATTCAACATTCCACTTGTAAGGAGGATAACGACCCAATACTCGATTAGTGGTTGACAGCACAACTGCTAATTTTTGTTTCTGACCTTCCTCTGACTGCGTTACTTCAGGAACATCTAATTTTTCTCCTGTCAACTTTTCTAAAATTCATACAAAAACATATTAGTCTACTTATAGAGTTCGTATATTATAAAAATTCAATTCTGCTATGATATCCGAGCAACAAAACTTTTGATTCAAATTTTGAAGGTAATTTGGGTCGCAAAAATTTGTCGGTACTAGTCAGTGAATATTTTATCTACGTACATGCATCTGAGACACAGCCAAAAGTATAGTCGATACATACAGTCTCTTTAAATCTCATACGTAAATCGAGTAATCCTACCACAACACGGCATCCTATAACACGATTTCGCTTATAATAAATATAATTATTATAATTAGATATTGACAGAAGTTATTGTAATGATACTAACAATTTTTTATGAATATCTTGAAAACTGTAAAAATTCCCTTGTTTTCACAAAAATGATCTTTACTGATTTTTGGTTTCAGCGATTCGAAATACACGATGATATTTTACCAAAAATTTTGCTGCCTGGATACTGTATCTTCCCCAAAAATTCTACTTAATTTCGCTATTATATACAACATACCCAACAGTTTCTGTAGTACCTGTCCATCATACAAATCTTCTGCGATATCTTTCACAATAATCCGCTGGTCGGCTAATTCATCATTGATCCATTCGATCAAAACGAATATTAATTCTTTTAGTTTGGAATCTTCCAAAGACCTAGGCTCTATCATTGAACGTTCCTCATTTTCATCCAATGCATACTCCTCTGGTGGCATCTCTGGACTGGCCGCAAATCCTGGTGAATCAATTGCATACTTCCCCTCTTCTTGTACCTCTTGCACTACATCAAATTTAAAATAAATATCAGAAATCAAAGATCAATCGTGCACGAATAATAATTTCAAGAAAACTTTTTCTTATAGTAATTAATAATTTCAAAAACGCTTTCCTAGTGGAATGTTTAAAATGATAGTTGCGTATAGAAATATTATTTGTGTAAAAACCATTACAGCTCATTATACAAGTTTTATAAATAAGTGTACAATTTTATTATTTTAACAAACGAACCTGTAAATTTGAGACTTTTGTTTTTTACAACTGCTTAAAATAGTCATAAGCATAGTCAAAATTAATATTAATTTCTGTTTCAACAGAAACATAATTCTATATAATCTATTTATTTTAATTATCATATAAATTATAATGATTTATATGTAGAATATTCTGATTGATCGTTCTAGTGTTAACAGATTTATTTATTTATTTGTATTGATATTTTTGGACAACCAAAGTGCACAATCAACTATATACATTGGCCCATCGAAGTATTTAAAACATGATATACTTGTAATGAAAATGAACACAGACTCTTCTGAATAATAGATATTTTTTAATTTCTACATGTGTGATACTTACATATATATGATATCTAAGATATTTCTGTATTTATGGTACATATGAGGATTATGTGTATTAATTTCATTAAAATCAAACAATATGCATTTAAGAAAAAGAATAATTTTATTATAATGAGTACAAAATCATAAGTTACAAATGCATATTAAAAATCTATGTGAATTCTTTGTATCAACTACAATTCGAGTAGAACCAGAGAACAAACATTAAACAATGATTTCTCATTTATATGCAATTAGCCTGCTGCAAAGGCATTGTAGCATTTATAGCGTTATAATTCTTCTGAAATAAAATGCTCATAAAATGAATGATGCTCATAAATATTCTATGGAGTTGAGTTTAGAATTTCCATCTCCATTGTAAGTGGAACATGTTTTAAATACTTTCGTGAGCCAGTGCATATGACACCAACTGTGAAAGTGTTAAGAATAGGAATTGAATATGAGTGTTATCAATATCATTCTTTGAAGTTTGTAACTACTCGTACCATATAAGGGCATACATTCCGCAAATTCTTGTAAAAGAATAATAAACTAGGCTAACTTGTCATAACGTAACATGAATTCAATGCGATACCTTCTTTGATACGTTTTTTTCGACCTAACGTCCCGATCTTATCCCAAAAGCTTTCTTCTTTCTCATCCTTTTTCGATGAAGCAGGAGGTCGCGGAGACTTTGGACGTGGAGACGACATTATTCAATACTAAACATTCATAAATGAAAAAAAAAAAATGAAAGATGTCATCTCTCGGGATACGAACTTTCGATCTCGTTTACAATCGTCGATACGCATACATTGTACATTTCGAATTTTTTTTTAATAATCTATATCGAGATGAATTTTTCAAGTATCAGTTTCTAAAAATATTTCTCTTTTTTTTTTGTTATTGTTGTCGTTGCTTACGTAGATTCAAAATTATCAACTTCTGTAATATTTCATTATTTTACACACATATCTTATTTCAAGTACAACATAAATACATCTTGAATCTTAAAAATTTAATAATACATACATTTCAAATCGCGATTTTCTTTAAAAATGTTTTAATAGAAAAAAACATTTTTAATAACAAAGAACGGGCTATTTGTTAGAGTAAAATTTACACAAAAAGTTTACTTATATTTGTTTAAATGGATTTTGTATCTAAAACTGAATAAAAAAAAAAAATAAAACTGAATTTTCATCTAATGTTATAATATTATATTGTAATGACATTTGGAAAAATGTGTGTAATGTATATACGGAATTATCTAGTAACTAGGCCTCATCGTTGTATTTGTGAAATGTGATTTTGAGGTTATTGACAAAGCATCGAGAAATAATTGTTAAAATGTTGTCACTAATACGACGTTATAAAGTCATCAATACAATAGGGAGATTAAAAATTACGAAATTGTCGTTTTCTACGAATACTGATGATGACATAGGTATTAAATTTTATGTTTCCTTATTACATAAACAAATATATCTTCCTATATGTGTTGCTAATTTGCATGTATTTTCTTTCATAGAATTTCGAGTATTGCAATTGATGCCACCAGAAAGGAAAATTGTAAGCAAAAGGCAACAAACAGTCAGAGAAGAAAATATACTAACAAAATTGAGAAATGAAAGACCCAATCAAGATTGGCAGACGATTTGGCCCGTTGCACGATCGTTTCATCCTGATATCGTGCCGTTTCCTTTACAACAAGGATACAAAAATAACGAAGGTGTACATCCTGGCAAACACGGGAATGCAGAGCTATTGAAAATCCCAAATTTTTTACACCTTACTCCACCTGTAGTAAAGAGACATTGCGAAGCATTAAAGAAGTTTTGCACCAAATGGCCAAAAGAATTGGAAACGGATGAAGCATGTATAAAGCACTTTCCCGTTGAAGTAATTACATCAGATTACTGTTACTCCTCACCTACGATAAGAGAACCTCTCGCTAGAATAGTTAGTTTGAGAGTAAAATTATCCTCTTTACATTTGGATACTCATGCCAAAGATAAAATACTTAGGTTACTGGGTGATAGATATAATCCTGAAACAGGTATAATAACGATAATTGCAGACAGATGTCCAACTAGAAAACAGAATTTAGATTATGCAAAATACCTTTTGACTGCCTTATTTCATGTGTCTTGGGTAAGTCATTTTCTACTGCTTCCATTAATTTTCTAATAGCGTACAAGTGAAACGAATCAAGCAGAAATTGTTTTGAACAAATTATTTTAGCGTTTTGAACCATGGGAAATGGAGAAGTCTGCAGTAGATATGGAATATTATGACTGGGATAAAAGTAAAAGCAGAGAATCTTTAACATCTATGTACAGTTGGCCAAATACACCAACTGACTCCAACTATGAATACATCCCACATGCAACAGAATATAAAATTGCAGTTTCTGATTTAATAAATAAAGGAGAAGATCTAGTTTCACTTAACAAATATAAACAAGCTGTTAAAAGTGTGTTAAATCTGAAATTTGACGAGACTATAGAATAAATAAATAAATGTAAATAACAAGATTGTAATACTTGTTATTATTGTTGCTGAATATTCATGTAAAAGAAAAAACGTGAAATTGCAACAGTGTGACATACACAACCGAAATACATGTAAAGGATAATAGACAATATTATGCATTATGCATTATTATAAAAAAAGAAAAAGAAATTTGGGGTAAATAATAATTTTTAATTTTCAAGTTTAATTTTATTTATCTTTTTATATTGAAGATACTTTTGCAATAGCTTAAAAAGCGATCTAGTAGTCTCTAAATTAAAAATATAATAGTAAATTTAAATGTATATATATCTCATTTGAGGTCTACAGTCCCGGACAAATGGGCTATCATTTTATCCGAGACTGTATGTTAACCATATATTGAAAATGTAAAAACTGACAATGACAAAATGATTTTCATTCATAATATTTATCGACGTAACAATATGTTTCTATTCAACTATATCATCAATTTCTCACCTGATTGTTTTCAATTTTTACACTATAGTACAAAATATCGAGTAAATATATCGGATAAATGTGAATCGATATTTTATTTTCTATCATTCTCTTTTTATAGTCAGTCTTCAAATGATGATTTATTAAAATTTCATTGAGGAGCAACGTATTTTGCATATTACAATTCATAGATATTAAAAGCATACAATTAAAGATACATTTACATTGTTATAAGATTGCTTAATTTTATAACTTCAATTATGAAATTAACATCATCAATGTTTTGTAGTTATTATTATTCTTATTCCAACGTCATTTTTATACATTTATGATAATATTATTTTACGCTATAATTTTTTGCATTTATATATTAATAGAAATATAAAATGTTATCAGATTTCTATCATTTTTCTTGCACTAGCATACACGTTTCATTTATTATTAAGTTCCATCTAGTATCGTTACTGGTATTTTCATGGAATCTGTGGCGAAGGTAAGGTTGAGTAGGATCTGCAATAATTTAACAATTTTTATTTCAAATGAGAAATATCGAGAAACTACTTGTAAGAATTTGAAAACTATAACAATAAATCTTTTTTTAATGATTATAGAAAAAAAAAATTTATTTCATTTTAATAAATGTCATTATTATAATTTATCAAAGGCTATACTTACTTTTGTTTTCCATTCGGCTTTTGATAGGGATGCGTGGTCATTAATCTTCTTCTTTCTTTTTCCCTTACTATTTTCAATACTCCATCTGATACATTCATATCAAGATTCTTTTTCTTAAGTTTATCTGCTTTTAATTTATTTAATATGGCTATACTTTTAGCGCTCATTGTTACATGTGATTTTTGCATATATTTTTTATTTTCTTTATCTTTGGTTCCTATTGTACAGATTGTAATATTTTTACGTTTTGGAGATATCTTTCTTACTTGTTTAGTAAAAGCTTTTGTTATATTTATATTATTTTTATCTGAAAGAACACGCTTTTTAGCTTTCTCTTGTGTACAATTTGTATTATCATGTTCCTCTTCCATACTTTCTTCTACTGCTTTTATATTTGTGTTACGTTCCATAGCGAAATCTTCTTCTAATGTGATAGTTGTATTATGTGCATCAAACACTTCTTCTTCTTCGGAACAAGCTGCACTGAAAGTTGCATTCAATGCATCTTGATCGTTTAAAGGTTGTAACACACACATAGGTATTTTACTATTAAGAGGATCCATTAAGTGAGTTACACTAAGACATGTTAGGCTATAAAAAGACTTCTCATGATTGACTGTTTGCATATCTGACCATTTTATATTTCTTACTCCTTCCAATAATTTAATCAATTGTTTAAATTCTTCTTTCATTATATCTGTCAGGGTTCCAGATTCTCTCATCATGTTATAATAATCTTGTAATGTTGTACTCATCATTTTAATCATTGAATAATAAGACTCTATTTCACATTGTTGGAGATTGCTCACTTTCTTTGTATGTTCATATTGTTGTTGTAATCTGGATTTTTCTATTTCATTTGTTTGTAATGCAATAGTATTTTCCAGTTTTTCAAGTTTCTTTGCTTCTGTGTATAGTTTCTGTATTTCTGTCTCTACTGAACACAGTTCTTCCCATGTTGCTTTCATCTGTATTTTCAAGGAATCTCTTTGTCGTTCAAAATAATTCAACGATTTGTTAACTCTTGACTTACCACTTGCATTTTGTTCTTCGAGCGTCAAAGTATCAACAGCTGCTGTTAAATTATGCAACCTTTCATCTGCTGCTTTCTTATATTGAATCCTACAGCATAATATCTTGTCTGCACTTTCTAACGAAAGAATTTTTTCGTTCAGAACTTTCTTCCTCTGAAACAGTTCAATCAATTTATTGTTGTTGATTAATACATCTTCATCTACTGCTTTATTACTCTCTTGACTCTGTAATGTATGCAGCGATTTATTTTCAAACGCCAATAACTTCTGTTTCAGATAATTTATTTCTTTTTTTTGTTCTTCAACCATTTTAATATACGCAGTTACATGCAACTCGCAGGATAAAATATTTTTCTTTATGTGAGTTTTGATCTTTTTTGCTCTGTTCGCATATCTCAAGGTATTGTACGTGTCTTCGTAACTAAAGCTGGAAGAGGTGATATTAGCTATCATAACTGTCTGACAATTTCCACCTAGTGAGTCTTTTAAGAGACGGGTCAACTTAGAATCTCTATACGTTATATGTTTCGTACCATCTGCCAACTTATTAATGCAATTGCCTAGAGCTAATAAAGATTTATTAATGTTTGCACCCTCCTTGAACCTTGCTCCTTTACAACCCGTAGCAGAAGCTCTTTCGGATCCAGCCAGATCGATCATAGACAATTTAACTTGTCGTACTTGTCCATCCAGTCTATTGGTGATATTGATATAAACTTGGAAAACAGCATGACTTCTGCTGCTCTCCTCGTTTGCATCAGTGGGATGTTGCGTGCGATTCTTATTACCTTTTGCTAAAAGCGTCAGCAATTCTTCGGCATTCTGAATGGTGATTATCTTAAGCCCAGCAACAATCACTCCACACCTACCATCGTCTCTGAGGTGCAAAGGTCCAGACTTATGCAAAAGATCCTGTACATTCTCGTTATAGATTTCCAAATACGTCACCCCTAAATTAAATTCGCGTTGTTCGCTCTGTTTCTCTATCTGGGAGAATAATTCTGCCACTGTTCTGTACGTGATACCAGGATCTTCGCCACTACCAAGCATTGTATGAGTTTTTCCAGCGCCGGTTGCACCGTATGCGAATACAGAGCAGTTATAACCATCCAAAAGATTACAAATCAAATCTTTGGTACTTCCTTCAAACACGTCATTGTTATCTGACGTTACGTCGAATATTTTGTCAAAGATGAACTGCAGTTCTTTGTTCTGTTTCTTGAGCAGATCGCGACCTTTCTGGGCGACGCCGTGATAGAAAAACGGATTCTGTTCCTCCTTCGGATCAAAAATTAGCATTTTATCATCAACGACCTTGACGACAGTTTTATAATTGCTTTGCATTTCAGTCTGATTTTTCGGCCGTATTCTCACGATTACTTTGATGCTCGTCTGGGAGCCAGCAGCGGATTCTCTTTGCACCGATAAACCTGTGCCTCCGCTCATGCTTAGCTTTATCCCATTGCTCGACAGCCGTCTCTTCGGCAACTTTTTAATCTTATTCGGCGAAAATGCTTTCGCCAGATCTTTCTTATTAAACACCATAGCAAACTCCGATTAATTTACACACAGGTACACATCGTCGACCGTTGAATGTAAACTAAGCTTTCAAATTTAAATCCTGGATCTCTCTAAAAGCAGTTTCGACAATGGTATACACGGTTTTAGTGACATTCTAGGGAATTTTCGCGTGCTTGTTCAACTTTGAATTAACATTACAAATGTTTCCACTTTCGTGCATTATTACACGTATTATGTTACGCATCAGCAAATGCATCGCTCATTTATTATTATTATGTTATTGCATGTTGCAACGTATCTTCAACTTGCAATTATTTGCAATCATTCAAAATATCTTTTTTCCTAGTTTTTTAATGTGGCAATAGAAACTACTTTATCTCGATAAGAGTTAATTAACATAAAATTAATATAGAAAAAGCGATAAAAAATTCATTGCTCTATTTATTAATTACTATATAATATACCATCAAGTAGAATTTTATTTAGTTGAAACAAATCATTCTTTGTATTTATTAAACCACTACTATACTAGAAATGTCACTTGTTTTTTTAATGTCCAAATAGTCAAAAAGGCAAAAATTATGTTTTATAATTTGACATAGTGTTTGTAATTTAGGAGGACAACAATTTGTATAAGGGGCTATAACTTGGGACTATAAACATAAGACTGTTCAATGTTTTGAATTTTATATTTCTCTCTCTCTCTCTGTCTCTTTCTCCCTCCTACAATGTTAGAATAAAAACATTATTATCGTTATTATTAAAATATTGATACATGTAATTTTATTCGATACAGCAATATTATCGTTACAAAGAAATATTCTTCACTGTCTCTCCTTTTCCTTTCATGCGTATACGCATGTGTATGTATCATATATTAGACTACAACTAAGATCTATTGTTCTTAGAAAAACATTGTAAAAGATAGGCACTTGACATAACCTGCAAAGTAGACAAAATGTGTTGCAAGAGTAAAAGTATGAAAATGCGCTAGTACAAATATACTGCAAAATCTGTAGGAATAGAATGGTCTTGCAAAACGTTGGCAGCAATTTAATTAAAACTGTCAGTAATGTATGCATTAGACAAAATGAATGGAGTAGTAACAAATGTGCTCAAAGATTGTACATGGCACTACCTCGGCTCACACCACAGGAGGTAACATAGGTCCATCAAACTTTCTTTCAAATTCTCCTCTTTACAATCGTGTTACAGGTTACAGCAGTTTTGCAGGCCAATGAGTATACCAAAGAATTTGACGAGGAAAGCTCTGTAAAATACTACGATTCAAATCAGCTGGCGTCTAACAATCCTATAGAGGATACTCGATCAGAGGCCCAATGTTTACTTACAAAAGGTACAAAAGCTATGTAAAAACAGAAAACAGTACATGTATGAAATATTCCATATATTTTTTGTACTTTTAGTGACATGTCAAATTTCATGTTATGTGTAATTAAGACACAAATTTATTTTAGGCATATTGTTAGGCGTGTTTGATGGTCATGGAGGTCGTACATGTGCACAAGTCGTCTCAAAGAGACTTTTCCATTATATATCAGCATGTTTGTTGCCTACAAGATTGTTAAAACAATATCTCAACACAGTCAATTCCAACGATAAATTGGAACTTCTTCAAATGTTCAATGATAAAGTGGAATTTATTTCTGAAATTAGAGATCTCTATCAAGCAAATTTTTTAACTTTTGTCAAGGACTTGATAGAAATGGAATGTACAAAAGAATTTCAAATGGAAACGGCTCTAGAAAATGCATTTCTCAGGTTAGATAATGATTTGTCAAATGAAGCACTTTCAAATTTAGATAAAAGCAGTACTGCTACGACTCTTGCTGTTGCAATGTCCGGTGCTGTAGCAGCTGTTGCACATATAGATGGTCCACATCTTCATGTCACTGGATTGGGTGATTGTCAAGCAGTACTCGGCATACTTTCTGGTATGAATTACAATCATCAAACTTTGCAACTTTATCAAAAATTTTCTCCTCACTGTCGTGATTGTTGTTAGTATTATCTTAAATTATAGAAAATGATGATTGGTCTGCAAAATTAATGACTGTCGAACACAATGCCGACAATCGTGCAGAAGTCGAAAGAATTCTATCGGAGCATCCATTGAACGAAAAATCGACTGTAATTAAAATGGAGCGGTTACTTGGTCAATTAGCGCCGCTTCGTTCGTTGGGTGATTTTCGTTATAAATGGAATAAACAGATCTTAAAGGACGTAGTGGTACCATATTTTGGGGAAGCAGCAATTCCACCAAATTATCATACTCCTCCATACTTGACAGCGAAACCGGAGATCAAATACCATAGATTAACACCTAGAGATAAATTTCTTATAATAGCTAGCGACGGTCTATGGGATTTAATGTCACCCTTACAAGCTGTACGTTTAGTGGGCGAGCATATGAGCGGGAAAGTAACACTGAGTCCATTGAGGCTACCTCGTAAGAATATGAAATTATCAGATATAAATAAAATGTTGTTGCAACGTAAAGAGGGTTTGAAAAAGAAACCCCTAGATAGCAATGCAGCGACACATTTATTGAGAAACGCGCTTGGTGGTACGGAATACGGTATAGATCATGTTAAATTGTCGCAATTATTAACGCTACCAAGAGAAGTGGTACGAATATTTCGTGACGATATTACAATAACAGTAGTTTATATGAACTCTGAATTTTTAAGACACTGCCCCCCGTGAAATTTTGTAGAGAAATTTGTTACATTTGTAAAGTCTTTCACGATCCTCATTGTTTCTAAGTATTGTCTCGAAGAAGTTGACGTTTTATTGTATACAGCTTGTTATTTATTTAATTAACAATAAAAACAATTTACATGGAAAGGATATTTCACTTATTTGCAATACGTACACATATATTACATACTACATATAGTCGCGTTTATGTAATTCAATGAATCATTTCAAATTGATTATCAGTAATTTATACTTATCAAAGAAAATGAATGCAGATGTCACAGACAACGTGTCATTAATGTTTAAGCAAGATCAAAATTATAAAACGTACAAATAAATTGCTAATCTACAATCATAAACATTGTTCAGAAATACTTATTAATTCTATATATTATACAATTAATTTGTTAGGTACAAGTATAGCAATAATTATATAAGTTAAAAACGCACAGAATTTGTTGTATATTACGTTATGGATTACGTGGCATTTTAACTTTTTCTCGCGTTTCTGAATAAAAAATAGTCTATTGTTTTTTCGCAGATTAAAATGTAACAAATTTTCATCATAAAATATATATTGTTCATTCTGTGATCTTTATATTAGTTTTGACAGTGTTTGTAAATAAGTATTAAGCTTGTAATGTGTTATCATTGCTATGTGTAGCTATTGAAGGAGAAAGAAAATTTGAAAATAAAACTCCGAGTCAAAGTGATTGAAATTTTTGTATAAATACTACATGTAGCAATGTCGAAAATCAAACAAGATACGAGGCAAGTGCGTGTATAACAAAAAGATACTTTTGGAAGTATATAGCAACTTCATTAAAAAGATTTGAGAGGTATCAACCTTCTTGACCAAAATCTTCTTTAAATTTCTCTAATTTAGTCATATCCTCCTCGTTCACTGTAGGACGTGTAGTTGCTAATGATTTCAACATGTCTTTCTGAATAGGAAAAGTAGGTTACAATTAGAATAAGATAAAATTGAAATAATTGAATTGAAATAAAAAAAAATCTTATATTTACCATAGTTACAGGTGGTTCGTACAATTTGTCACCCTCGACTTCCATCCAGTTCATTTCAATAGCGGCTGGATCTCCTGGTGAACATGGTGTCAACAAATCATCCACAATGATAGAAGGATCTTTTGGTGATGGCCCTCTTACACGTTTAAAATGTGTCGCAGTCTGAACTTGTCTAACTGGTTGCATAAGAGCATCTCGCACAATAATACTTATATCAGCGCCAGAGTAACCATCAGTGGCAGCTGCTAATTTTTTAAAATCTTCCTCCGTTAAATAATGAGAAGTATTTCCTAAGTGAAGTTTGAACATTACAGCTCGTGCTTGTTCATCTGGCAAAGGAATGTAAATCCTCTTCTCAAATCTTCTTCTAATAGCAGGGTCTAATACCCATGGTATATTAGTAGCTCCCAATACTAGTATACCGTCGTTGTCTGATCCGACACCTAACACATCGATTTGCCTCGATATATTTTACATACATACGTACATGTACACGCATATCCAGAAAAATTACATAAATCAATATCTTTCTCACCTTGCATTTGTACTAAAAATTCTGTTTTTATTCTTCTTGCAGATTCTGATTCATTGTCGGAACGCGATGAACAGAGTGAATCCACCTCATCGATAAATATGATACTAGGCTTGTGCTGACGAGCTAATTCGAACAAACTTCTGACAAGTTTTTCAGACTCTCCAAGCCATTTGCTTACCAAGTCCGAAGACGACACAGAAAAGAACGTCGAATTATTAGCTTCAGTTGCAACAGCCTTTGCCAGATAAGATTTACCAGTGCCTGGTGGCTGAAAATATCTTAAAATTACTTGAAAAGTACTTGGACAAAATTAATCTTCTATTCCAAAGTCACTTTCTTCTCTATAGTTATATATTTAATTATTTAAAAGTTACCCCAAATAATAATATGCCCTTCCATGGTATCCGTTTTCCAGTAAAAAGATGAGGAAAACGTATTGGTAAAATAACTGCTTCCTTTAAAGCTTCCTTGGCTCCATCAAGACCAGCGACATCGCTCCACTTAATGTCTGGTTTTTCAATGATTATCGCACCTTCCAGTTTACTTTGAAGTTTCTTCTTTGTAGGATCACTGTCTGTGTCGCTGTCTCCACTGTCGCTCTTCTTATCCTCAGTTTTTGAATTATCTTCACCTGCTTTTACAGGTTTTTTCTTACTTTTCTTCAAATATGCTTTTAGCTTCTCAGCTCTTTCTAAGTACTGCGTACACTTTGCCCTTATACTTTCCTTAGCTCTATCACCTTGTGCTTCGTCTAAGAAGTGAAACCAATAACACAGCTCAAAATCTATTCTTACCATAAGGTTATCATAAAAAAAGAGAAGAAAAATGAAAAAAAAAGCGATATTGCAAAGGAAACCTGTTAATAATCGTACATTTAATAGAGTGCAGGAAATATTCGACAGCATGTTCATACAACCTAAGGGCCTCCTCGTAATTTTTATTACGATCTTCTTCAGTAGCTCTGGTAACCAGATCTATAGCTTTCTACGACACGCAAAAAAAAATTTTTAATTACGATTGCGCGTTCTCGGTTGTGAAGCAGAAACGACAAAAGTTACATGCACGAGTGGCTCACCTGCAATATTGTACCTGAAGCCATTCTATTATTACTTTAAGTTGCATCTAACCTTTGCTGCACGGTAGTTCACCGTCACCGATGGGACGCAGCGTCTCGAGAAAGTGAAAATGAACGGCGATCGAGACGGCGACCTACCGCATCAAAATGATACTCTATGTCGCTTGATAACCTTCAAAATTCGGCTGACCAACGTCACCGCTTGACATATCACAGATCACACTAATACATTTTTAAACAAACTGCTGAAGGCAGTCTATCCACATCGTTTGTCGCGTTCCTAACGATGCGTGCTATCAAGTAATGTCCCGTTTACAATATCTGTGTAGCAGAGCACGCACTCACGTTAGAGTCTGATTTAACACACGAGTAATAAATTTTAAATTTAATTGATAATAAAATAAACTTCGATCATTTAAAAGTATGCAAAATATGTAAATATCAAAAATACATGAAAAGTATGTGTGTGAAATACATATTTGAAACTATCATACATATCACATATATGCAGTATTTCAATATGCATTGTATATAAACAAAATATATATATATACAATATTTCAATACATTATTATACATATAAACGAATACTGGAAACTATTATAAATATTTTCGTATGAATTTCAAAATTAATTCATACGAAAATATAAAAACTTTACAAACGATAGATAAAGAGACAGTAGTAATCTAAAATATATATCAATAAACCCTCGTCTTCTCTTTGTAATTTTAATGATTAAAGAATATAATTATTCGAAAATAGGTATATTTACATGTTATATACTATATATATATATATATATTTTTTTTTTTATCATCACATTTATATATATTTTGATTATCAAAATTGCAAAGAGAAGATAACATAAACCCTTATCTTCTCTTTGTAGTTTTAATGATCAAAGAATATAATTATTCATAAATAAATATATTTGTATCTTATATATTATTTGTATATTCATAAATAAATAAATATATATATATATATATATTTGTAAATAATTATATTCTTCAATGCTCAAAATTACAATGAGATGATGAGAGTTTTCTTCTTTCAGGCTTACCTTAATTACCCGAGTTCCCACGTTCATGAGAAACTATGGTACAGTTCATACGCACGAATTAATCGCAAAGTACCATTGAGTTGAATACGCGGCTTGTGAACGGGAACGCATGTGCAACAGCTACCTGTCTACGAAGCACCGAGCCCGAACAGATAAAAACTTCGGGGGGCTATCAAGAGCTACCGATGGATCTGTTTCTGTGTTTATATCTGTTACTTATTTTTGTTTCCGCGTACGCGTTGGCCTAAATCACTGATCGGGAAGTCAACTCCATCCTATTCTAACCTAACAAAAATACCGACATACCGAAAAATGCGTACCGCCACCATATGATAGAAACAGTAATCGAGAAACGGAGAAGACTTGGATCGTCACCGCGCGCGTATAGTAGTTTTACAATAAGGAACTCACCGAGGGGAAACGTTCGATCTAAGTATGAATTTGTTGTTCAACCGTGGCTTTCTGTTTTATTCGCTTGCCTCGCGCGATAATCCCGTGAAAATTAAGGGTGTGGCTAACCGGTCCTTCCTTTTTATTATTCTAGGCTATGTTCCAAGTCTGACTTAGTTTTAGGATTCATCTGAGGTTAGGAGTTTTGCATATTACTTTTTTTTTTTCTCCGCCTGTTCGTGGACATGACTAGTGATAGTGAATTGCTGTTTGACACTTCGTTAAAAACTTTTTCAAGTTCAAAATCTCGCCAGAACATTGAAACGCTAATCCAACGTGTTTCGTTCGATTTATCAGTCTTCAAATTTCACTTGCATCGAGAAGAATTGATAACATACAAATTGCAATACAACAAACGTTTGGAACGATGATCTTTTATTATCAAAATTAATCAATTTTCAGGTTGCTCGGATTAATAGATCGCGATCTATTGAGTGGAAATACTTAACATAATTTCTCGTATGTGTATACATATATATGTACATGTATATGCGTAAAGTTTTAGAAACATAATTTGAGAAACAAGTACATCATTTTCAATGAGAACGCAAGTATTGGAAATCTTGAGCTCAGCAAAGTTTTATGTTATATGTAAATCACTTTAAAAAACTGTTATACATGTACGTTGAAAATGATAAAACTACTTCTATATCTGTTTCTATTTATTTTCTAATTATTTCTAGGAGAGAAGATAAAAAGCAATATTTTCTTTTATATTCAGGTAATATTATATATTGGACATAAGCCAAGTGATGTCTGTCCCTTCATCATCGTCTAATAAGATAACTGATAATAAACCAGGTGGTACAAGTCCAAGTCCTATTGAAGGCATTGAAGGTGTTCCAGGACCTAGTTCTTTAGAACCTATGCATTCCCTGTTAACGCAGGATGAGGAATCAGAAGATTATGGGGAGGATGGCGAGGAGGAAGAAGAAGATGACAGTAGTGAAGAAGACAGTGAAGCGAGTATTATTTCTATATGAGCTACATTATTTTATAAACATTACGCTTCTAAACATTTACACTTTGATACAACAAGAACAATTTAATTTCAGATCAGTGACACTGGAATATTTTGCGATGCAGAATGCGAACCTGACCTTGATAGTAATACATGTTCACTTTCATCATCGCAGCCACAGTCGTTTTCGCAGCGAGTACACAGCCCTGTTTTACATACGTGCGTACCCCTGGACGTCGTTCAGCCCCAAAGGAAACGTAAAAGCGAAACTGAACCGAGTTTGCCTTGTAAAAAGCTTAACCCGGAAGACAAATCCCACTCAATGTGAGTGTGATTTAAAAAAAAAAAAAAAAAAGAAATATAATCGAGGAGACTTGATTTGATTTTCCGAAAACATAGCTTGTAACGCTTGAATTTTATATTTTTAGGATCGTTAAGAAATTGGATGATAAAAGCAAACATACGAGATGCGTTATCCCAACGAAAGATAATCCTCCACCAGAAATGAATAATTGGCTTCTTCAGTTTCAGGTATAAGAAACTTAAGTCGTTTGAGAATTCTCCTATTTACTTTTAATTATGTAAGCACTAAAAATTATATTGCTTCTAACTCTAGAGATGGTCAAATGCAGAAAGAATGCTAGCTATAGACGAATTAATTGAACGGTGTGAACCAACACAAGTACGACACATGATGCAGGTTATTGAACCTCAGTTTCAAAGAGACTTTATATCGTTGTTGCCAAAAGAGTTGGCTTTGTCGGTATTAGCTTTCCTCGAACCTAGGGATCTTTTACGTGCCGCTCAAACATGCCGGAATTGGCGATTTCTTGCCGACGACAATTTGTTGTGGAAAGAGAAGTGCAGAGCAGCTGGTATAGAAGATTTAAAGGACCTGCCTCCGACAAAACGTAAGAATTGTAGGAATTCTGGTAACTGTTCGTCCCCGTGGAAGCAGGCATATATGAGACAACACAACATAAAGATGAACTGGAGAACAAAACCTATTCGTACGCCAAAGGTTTTAAAAGGGCACGATGATCACGTCATCACTTGTCTCCAATTCTCTGGTAATCGTATAGTAAGCGGTTCTGATGACAATACTCTTAAAGTGTGGTCCGCCGTTACAGGCAAGGTAAATTAAATGATATAACTGTGGAAATTGTGATGTAGGATTTTCTTTTTTTTTTTGTAATTCAGTGTCTTTTTTCATGTAATTTTGTATTTTAATTCAATGCTTTTATACCCCAGCAATTTACATTTTTTTCACAGTGTTTAAGAACATTAGTTGGACATACTGGTGGTGTATGGTCCTCTCAAATGTCTGGTACTACTGTAATCAGTGGTAGTACAGATCGCACCTTGAAAGTATGGAATGCTGAAACTGGTCAGTGCATTCATACTTTATATGGACATACATCAACGGTCAGATGTATGCATCTACATGGTAACAAAGTAGTTAGTGGTAGTAGAGATGCAACTTTAAGGGTATGGCAAGTGGATACTGGCGAATGTTTACATGTGCTTGTGGGCCATTTGGCAGCTGTTAGGTGTGTGCAATATGATGGAAAATTAGTAGTTAGCGGCGCCTACGATTATATGGTTAAGGTTTGGAATCCGGAACGCGAGGAGTGCCTTCATACTTTACAAGGACATACAAATCGTGTTTATTCTCTGCAAGTAAGTGTTAATTGAGTTGTGTATATTAAGTGTGCAAAATTAATATACCGATTAATTTGATATACAGGATATCTGCTGTTTAGATGACCAATTTCGCCAGTGCATTCTGCGAATAGAAATAAGAAAAAAATGTTATATAAGCATAGGTTCTCAAACGCTTTGTAAAAGAGTTATAACAAAAATGTAACAGAAATTGACACATAAAACTCACAGAAGAATACAAAATATAAAACAGCAAATGTCGCTCAAAGCAGACACAATATCATCGGCTTAGTATGAAGTATTAATTACAAACTTGATATTTATTTAAATTCCATATTTGTGTTATAACTTTTTTATAAAGCGTTTGCAAACCTATGTTTACATATTTTTTTCCTTATGTCTATCTGTAAAACACTGATGAAGTTTGATCTTGTATAATATACATTGAGGAAAATATTATATAATTTATAATTTTTTCCAACTGATGTTTACAATTGGAACAGTACTTTCTAACGAAGTTTACTGGAAAAACACACTTTTATAAGATACAAAATCTAGAATTGTTCAAGAGACTTATCTTGGACAGCATTAAGTTCGTTTATACATAAATATTATTAATATGTCAAGAAATATTAATAGAGTCTCTTCTTTCTTTCTTCTCGTCAGTTTGATGGTGTACATGTTGTTAGCGGTTCTCTGGATACAAGCATAAGAGTATGGGAAGTTGAAACCGGTGCATGTAGACATACATTAATGGGACATCAATCGCTCACTTCTGGAATGGAACTGCGTAACAATATCCTAGTGTCTGGAAACGCAGATTCAACAGTTAAAGTATGGGATATTGTTAGTGGACACTGCCTTCAAACTTTGTCTGGTCCAAATAAGCATCAGTCTGCTGTCACTTGTCTTCAATTTAACAGTCATTTTGTAATTACTTCATCCGACGATGGTACAGTTAAACTATGGGATGTTAAAACTGGTGCGTCTTCCTTTACTGTATTACTGGTTTCTTCTCCTCTTTCCCCGAATTATTAAAGTTTTTGTCGTGTGTTTAGGTGATTTTATAAGGAACTTGGTTGCTCTCGAAAGCGGCGGGAGTGGTGGTGTTGTGTGGAGGATACGTGCAAGTGATACAAAACTGGTGTGTGCAGTAGGTAGCCGTAATGGCACTGAGGAGACCAAACTTCTTGTTCTCGATTTTGACGTAGAGGTAAAATAGTGTACTTTTTTGTGGATGAAACTGCCCTCTTCTATGACCTCTGTACATATACTGATTAGGTAGCGTAACTGATCAACTGTACAATGATTACATATTACATACGTGGTGTGTTTGTGATAAGAATGTATGTTGAAAATTTGAAGAGAAATCGCAGAAAGTCAAACGCTGAATCGGTAGTTGTTGTAAATGATCTCCAAAGTGGTAGAACATTTAAACCGAAGGCATTAATTATATTAATTACGAAGTGTATCAATCGTGGTGTACAAATATGAGATTTTAAAGACTCAACAAATTACGGAGAACGAGGAGCTTATAAGTGTATTATTGTATTACTGCTGTTATGAAATTTAAAAGAAATCGCTAGTAATTTAAATGAAAGATAGCCCTCTATGAATATTAACTCTATGTAACGATTTGTATGGGCGTTTAGGAAAGTATTTTTAAATTACGGAAAAAGAAAGATTTCGTACCATATTTGTCAAGCTTATAGATAAAAATATTGCTTAAAGAATCTCACATTTTGAAAACAAAAAAAAAAAAAAAGAAGAAAGAAAAAATAAATAAAAGCAAAAGGAGTGAAAAGTTAAAAAGAAAAGAAAAGAAAAGAAAATAATCACAAAAATATTCTTTGTATTATAAGTTCTTCTTTGCTGCACTTCAAATAGCTTATTTAAATTTTTCATTTGTTAATTAAATTAATTATTATGGGAATTGTGCATAATTTATTGGATGATATAATCAATATTTAATGACTTTTTAATGAAACAAACGCTGTTGTTTTTTTATTTACTTTGTTTTATTTACATCAATTTTTATTATGTCATCTAAATCTGTTCATTCAGATATTCATAAAAAATCATACGATTATACAACTCGCAACTAATTGTTTTTTTATTCTAAAATACGTTTTCGAGAAGTGATTTATTAGTATTTTACTAGAATTTGGACATTTTCTTATATTGTTAATTAAAATATTAGTGAACATGTTACGTAGAGGAAACAGCTATCCATATGTTTTAACTTCAAATGCAAAAGAAAAGTTCAGTAACTTTGTGTCTTTTCTATCTGTTAATTTAAATAATTGACGTATAACGCGTTTATCATAATTAATTACGTTATATATATTATAAAGGTATTTTAAATTGCAAAATAGAAATTTTTAAAAATATAGAACAATATTTTATCTCTCTCTCTCTCTCTCTCTCTCTCTCTCTCTCTCTCTTAAATTCAGTTATAAATATAATTACATATAAATTACACAATTTATTTATAATGTACAAAGAGTACATGCAAGATCAAGTTATATATTGTATGAATAATATTTTATTAAACATTTTTTAGTTTTTCTACATTGTATCGCAAGGTGTTTTATTATTTTTATAATCATTGTATAAATGATTACGAAGAGTGATTTATACCTCGCAACAGGAAAATTTACTTTGTATTTGTTTGTTATCAAATGCTTGCCAATATAGTTATATCAGATTAATTTTCCATACGTAACATGTTCAAAAAACATTCACTATTTATTGTTCACCCGATCAGATAACCAGAATTAATCAAAAATTCGTGATAGTAATTTAATTGGATTATCTACGTTTAAACGAGATACATTAATTTTTACATTAGTAACGAGTCTGGTTTTGCCATGGTGCAATAATAAGAGTTGCAAGTTTATCTTGTGCAATAAGCACGAATCAACTGGACGACATGAAATCAGTTATCATGCAAGAATAAACATGAAAAAAGGAAATTATACGTTTATCCGAAACTAGAGATACTAAGCAAATCCATAATAAGTTACAAATTTATAGATTTTTATAGTGAATTAGTTTTTTTACGCAAACTTTGTCATTATAAAAATTACATAAGCTATAGAGAACAGTTAATCCCGATCGACAATAAATCTTGTAAAATCAATTTTCGATGTAAAACACGGTTCGTGTTAATGCAATTTTTATTATTGAACCTAGGATATTTTAAGAATCGTGTTTTTATTTGTATATTGCTCAATAGTTTATATTTGTAATGATGTGTTATCTGTTGTATCATTTTTTTTATAAGAAATAGAAAATGTTGCTGCATTTTAAAAATCACATGTTCTTCATCTTGTGCCTCCAACAACCTCTGCATAACAAGTGTCACGTTTCAATGATAATAAGGAAGGTACATTCCAAACAAGGCACGTGTATCGACTGATTTTTCTCCCACGTGTTTTGCTTCTCTATACAATACGATCCTCCGCATCTGCATGGATAAGCCAACATATCTTTGTTACCGTCCATCTCTTCCATTTCGTTAATCGATATTTTCGCATATATCAGAACATTCTCCAAATCCAACTCTTCTTGCCTTTGTACAGCATCGTACTCCTCTCTCGATTTCGGGTCACGCAGAGTGTGCCAGGCTTCCAGAACACGTTGAAGCTTCATACTATCAGATTCGGACGTATTTTTGTCCGGATGAAACTTAAGAGCTAACGCGTGATATGCACGTTTTATATCTTCGGCTGTCGATTCCTTGTTACAACCAAGTATTTCGTAATAATTGATCAAATTCATCATTTTGGATCATGACATTCCGTATGTACGAACATTGCTAGCGTGACGTCTCCAGGACATTCAACGTTACTACAAGTCTCGAGCGTACTAATTCTACTGTCTCGTTCCAATTCTAAATGCTCTACGATCAGCAACCACAATGCAAGATAATAGCTCCATCTGGTGCTACGTGTCATTCAACATATACAAGGCGACGAACTCCTCTGCCTGAACTTATACATAATACAATTTAATTCACATTAGAAATTTTTATTAAAATTTCAATTTTTAGTAATGTAATCAACATTGTTGGCGTCGTAATATTTTTACTTACATTTTCTTGGCACTAATATTGCATTTTACAATTTTTTACGCGTAAATATATGTATTGACTTTGATAAGTTGCTTGTTCGTTTTATTAAGAATAAATTTCGTTTGTTAAGTGAAACGTAAAATCGCATTTGTCACAAGAATGAAAAATAGAAGAATTGCCATTATTAATTCTTTGCAATTAAGTTATCCATTGAACAAAACAGTATTTAAAAGTAATTCAAAATATGTAAATATGAAATATTTAGTTTTTAAATGAAAGTCGAGTAACAAAAAATATAAAATATAATTTTTTCGTAAAACGAAATGTAAATTAAATTAATATTTAATAGAAAATTAATCATCTGTTTTAATTATAAAAAATAAACGAGAAAATATGACGTAAGGCTTCAATTTACTAAATAGCAATTTTATTGCAATATTAGCAATACTTTTATTATTATTATTATTATCATTAAATTAAAAACTTCACTTGAGATAAGATTTATTTAAATTTTATTTCAAGTCAATGATAAATTCAGTTTCATTTGCTTTTTTTATAAGAAGTTCAAAATCAATTTTTATCAAATAACACGTTGCTTTGAAGCTTCGAAACAAGAATACATTCATCTTGTTTCAAAATCTTTTAAATTGCTCAATTTTATTTACAAGGGTTTTGCTTAAGATTACGAAGTACATAGATTCGCTACAAGAATTGTAAGTATCACAATAAAAACCAATATGACACGAGAAGTAACATGATGTTATTAAAAAATCTTGTTAACTTCTTCAAGGACCATCATCGAATTAATGATTACGATAAACATTGAAACCTGAAAATTGCCAACGTCTTTCCATGTTCGCCCCGATTCCGAACAAGTCTTGCTTAAAGACTTGAGGAAAGCGTTGCATCAGTGCTTCCACTTCGTTTGGTTTGATACCTGGCTCCATTTTTTGCAAATAGGACCATAAATAATCTACACTCGCACCAAACGGGTGAATATGTAAAAAGGTTGCTATTAATCCTATAATTACAGAAAAAGGAATCTATCAGATAATGCATTTGAAATTCACAACGATGATTTACGAAACGAAAGCTACCTATTAGTTTGGCATCTTTCTGAGTGATTTGTACGAAGCTAGACGTCAAAACTAATTGCTTCGGAGTTCGAGGTTCCTCATTGACGTCATCATCTTTATCCAGCGTTATAATCTCGCTTTCACGAGGTTCTTCTTTTTTCGTGGCGTTCAATTTCACAGTTAAATCTTTGATTTTTTGGTCATCTTGCGCTTGTTGTTTCCTCGATTGCATTAACTGTTCCTGCATCCCTTTCAGAGTTTGTTGTAACATCTTCATTTGCTTATCCTTTGCATCTATTTCACTTTTCGTTTCAGATTTCAGCAGATCTACCTACAACATATAAAAATGTATTCTTGTTTTTCTTACACCTTCTTTTTTTCTCTGCCTCTTTAACTTCAGATGACGATTTTCTCGCGCTGCAAGTTAAACGACAGACCAAAGTTTCCCCATACTTCGTTTTTGTATGCCTCCAATTGACACCGAAGACTATCGTTCTCTTCTTTTAGTATTTGCAATCTTTCGATATCATCGTGTGCATCGGACTGATTGCGCGTCTTTTTTCGCTGTGGTTCCTCTTCCGAATCCGAAACTTCCATCTCTCCTTCACCTTCCATTAAAGATTCTTCCAGCTGTACCGCTTTAATTTCCTATTGCAACGAAAAATCATGACTGAGTTTATTCCCACTCAAATTTATCAACAAAGCAACATCAAAAAACATGCCTATATATACATATGTATGTGTATATATATACGTATATAAAATGTATATATATATATATATATGTACATGTACATATGTATGTATATATCTGTTTTTTTTTAAATATATATCACTATAAGTAAAAAGTCGACAGAATTCTTTTCAACTTCAATTTTACATAGCACACGACTATCTTTCAAAATCTAATATATTTCAAAAAAATGCATTTTTGTAATACAAAGATCGATTTAAACATTTTATACACATAGATAATCTTTAAAGTGGATGACGATAGTTCATTTTTTTTTTTTTTGTTGATAAAAATTAACGTTTTTAGAAATCACCTGAAGGTGCTTATATCTGAGGAAAATTTTATAAAATAGTTTACATAAAAAATGAACAAACAAATAAATAAGATATACATGATATGCCTTTACGTATACGTGTATGTATGTGTGTATGTGTATGTATGTGTGTGTCACGATCTAAGCATACCTATCTTTAAATATTTTAATACATAAAAATAAATAAATTCATGTCGAGTATAATATCTATGTCTTCACTTTTTTCATATTTTTCGTGCATATTAGCATAAGATGAGAAATCCGCTTTAATAAAATTATATTTTAGATTAGAAATTGTTGATTGTTTCCGTTGTTACCTGTTTCAAACTCCAGTCAATGGTACCTGGCCAATTCAAATGAAAAAAAGCTATTTTTTTTCTTTTACCTTTCACGTTCCATCATAATTTCCAAATATTTAAACATCAATTATATACCGTTTGTTGTACAGAGTACGTCTGACCAAACGCAGTGAAGTCATTCATACTCTTTGATCGCTACTTACCTTCCTTTTTGAAAAAATGTGTTTGCAAAACGCGCGTGTGCCTGGCGTATGGATGAACGTGCATTCGCATAAAGAAGCGCTTTGTGACTCGTAAGACTTTGTCGATGATTACTGTCGTCTAATTGTAAAGAAAATAACGTACTGGACACGGGCTACTAACATGGGAATGCAAATACATACCGAGGATTGTTTCTTCCACATTTCGATGTTTTTCCGTTGAGCCTTTGTGAAGTGATCCCAGACCTTCTTGTGGCTGGCCGCAGTAAAGACGCGTTCAATCTGACTGACTGTTGATGACATGGTCGCATGTTGCATACAAAAACACAACAAATCTTCTGTTGTATACCCTGCTTTAAACTCTACATTCGTGTTGATCTAATACGTAACTCTCGTTAAAAAAAAATCATCTATGCTCATACCACGCGTGATACCATACAATTTACATACACTTTTCAATATATTATTCTTTGCAATACTTGCAAATCAATCACAGTGTTGCAACTACCCTTCCCAACAACTTTTCTCTATATCATTCAGATTCGAACGTTTCCTTTTAATTTTAACATTATCCAAATACCTATCACCTTTCACTTTCCTTTCTTCGAAGAAATTTTCTATGCAGCGAGTTAAGCAATAATGTCATGAAACTACTTATCCGAGAATAATATTTTCAGAAACTGCTTTCACCGTCGATCAGGGATCCTTAACGAAGATCTTGCAATTCGGCTGCCAATCAGTCATTTCAATGGATCACGATTAGTGCTTGTTTTCTTGGAGAGAAAATTTGCACTATTTTCCTAACAACTTACAACATGTAGAGGCTTCCAACGTTAAAACGATGATCTTACGCTACGATTCCACGTGTTTTGTTTTCCATTGAACAATACGCTAAACTGTTCGTTGACTGTTTGTATTATAATCATGTTCGTACAAAAAAACCGACAAATTAATAAATCATATTGAGAATTGTAGCATAACGTCATCTCCGCAACGAATATTTAGCCCATCACCCTTAATCCTTAGCATTGCAAGCATGCAATTTTTAGGTACACTATGTTTCTATAAAATGAATTTTTGTAGTATTTGTGCTCTTTTGTTCAATCATCAGAGCCTAGAATCAGAAGACAGGATATCTTCACCCACCTTATTTTCTCCTACTGTCTTTGATCCTTCTATCGAGTTGTCCCGATCGTGCATCGACCACAATACACTCGTTACATAATAAATTTCTTACAACATATCCGATGTTCTGATCTCAATAAAGATGAAATTTTTTCATAACCGAGATTCGATACAAAACGATCGACGATGCAATTTTCAACGTTGAAAATTTCATTTAGTTTCATGTATTCACCTTTAAAAATGTCAGAGTCTTTAATATCAAAAGTGACGTACCTTTTTTTTTTAATTATCGTAACATCTTACATTCTACATTCGTTGTAACGAATATATGTCTTAAATTAACCGACACGTAGTAGCAAAGAATTTACCAAATGCACAAATGTACAAAAAGTACGTACTTCTGTTATTACAAGATACGCGAAATTCTGACCCAATTGTATCTTGCCATTTCTCGTATCGAATACTCAAAGAATTTTAGAATCTTTACTTTATGGTAAAAAGAACTTACCAGATAAAGCAATATGTATGTAGATTTGCTCTTGTGTACATAAATAATGTACAGTAGTACAGAGCTATGTTATAGAAAAAAAAATATATATATATATATAAACGTATATATAGATTATATAGACATACATTGTATTAAGAGCCCTTGCATCCTTCCTTTCATGAGTTCCTTCGCTTTCTGAAGTTCCTCTTCGTATGCGACTTTCTCTGTGAGTAATCTCCGAACGTGAGAATTCGTTGACTGGATCATCGAGTAAAAGGTATTTGCGTTGCGTTTGGTACAGTCTCCACGCTCCAGCCATGTTACGACAACCTGGAATGATTTAATGCGCTTGTTTTGTAACGTGACAGAACGCGTTTTCTGGAATTCAAAAGTTTTAGTCTACAGGAACGCTTAACAACACGTTACAATATTTTACATAACAAATAGCTTTACGTACTTGCACTGCTTTCATAAACGTATCGTCCTGCTTAATTTTCTCGCAAATATTCGATGCTTCGTGGTCTGTATAATGCACTACTGGAGGAGGACTAGAGGGTGCCCTTTGCCTTTCTTTTTCAACTCTTTCCCTGTGACGTTGTTCTCTTTGTAGTTGACGTTGTCTACACTCCCACTCGTATTGATCATCCCTAGCCTATATTTTTTAACATAGTAAAAGTCAAGTATTTTTTAACAGACTAATATTTCATATTTATTTAATTTTTTCTATGTTGAACAATATTTAGTACTGTGTACCAACCTGAGCAAAATCCACATGGAGCCTGCCTGTGTTTGCAGGATCTCCGCTAGATCCTATTCTAACTCTGTATCCAGATAAATAAATCGCCGCATCGACACTACTTTCCAGTACAAAACGTATATGACAAAAGTTTTTTTTAGAGAGACGCAGAGTGGTTATCTCTCCACACCTTTCGAATATTTCTTGAATAATTGTTTCTGTGATATTCTCCGGCAAACCTGTGTAACAATATTTAGAAAAAATTATAAGAACTAGTTCGCAATAATTTTAAATTTATATGCGATATACAACGGTAAATACCTCCAACAAAAATTGTTCTGCATCCTGGAGGCCTTTCGCGGGTTGTTGGCGGTGGAGCGTTTGGATTTGGTGGGAACAGTGTGCAACTTTTACAATGTATAATTTCTTTGGTACCTTGCGGCGTCGTTGGCGGAGGAGGTAAAGCACCACTCATAATTTGGGCAGCGTCGTTCATTATTTGTTCTGGTCCTAATATTTGTGCACCTATCATACTACCGTCGTGTGACATCATTCCCATACTCATGGGTCCATAGCTATGCGTATGCCCCATATGCGGTCCAAGTGTCATTTCACTCATCATAGGTCCCATTGGACCCATTGGACCCATTCCCATCACTGGATACCCTACACCCATACCCCAAACTCCTGTCGTCTGTTCCATTTGTGTTCCCAAATTTGTAGTATTACCAGTATTTGATGATGAAATTTCATTGCTATTCGAATTATTATTATGATTATTATTGTTACTACTAGAATTTATACTGTTTCGATCATCCGATCTTCGTTCCTCCCTTCTATCTCTCTCATTTCTATCTTCCCTCCTTTCTCTGTCCCGTTCTCTTCGATCACTCCGGTCATTCCTGGATCTATTGAAAAAAATAATATACAATATACATAATTTATCGTATAATACAACAAATGTACAATACATATACAATTAACATATAAGGGGTAAGAGGTTGGGGAACAACCTTCTATTGTCTCGATTATCTCTATTATCTCTGTTTTCTCTTTCTCGCCGAATGTCATTTTTCTCATTTCTCTTATCGCTGCTATCTTCAGAAGTTTCTCTAACTACTGGTGGTTGATTTTTATTTGTACTAAATTCTAATGGAGAGTCGTTCATTCCAGGCAGTGGTATCGGAGGTGGTATAGGAGGAAATCCTTGGCCTGCTAATTCCATGAAACTTTGTGGGCCTGCAATTGGAGCAAGAGGCCCCATTGGTCCTATACCTAAAGACACACATGATATTCTAAATATCCCGACAAACGACGTAAAACGTGAAAAGCTATAACATGAAATACAAGGTTATGATATTTAAGCATACCCATTGGTGGCATAGCGGCCGCTGGCACACCCGGAAAATTATAAGCCATCTTGCTTTAAACCTTTCTCAACGCTGCAATTATTCCTCGAGGAATTGCAAGTAGAAAAGGGACCGAAGAAAACGAGTTGCACCTCTTCAGAATTTTAGATCATCTCGTTGCAAATTCTGAATCCAATATGGCAGACCGAGAGATGTAACCTCCTTAGTTTTGATCGGTTCCTCGATCGGTTCATCTCTTCAATTCCGGTGTAAATTAACTTCGCCTCATGAGGGACAACGAATGTACTAAAATTGTTGGTACAAACGTGATTTTGGTACCTTACAGAAAGAAGCACGTCGAAAGGTTGGTATCGTTTATATCTGTTATCAATTGTCGACATCAATTGCGTTGGCAGAAATATCCGCCATTTTTAAATCGATCCCTGCACCTTCCTGAAGCAATTGAGAAATTATTATAACACGCTTATTCTTTGATAACATCTAATTTAACACTGTCGATAATATACATATTGTTTTCAGGTACCATGAGTGGATGAAATCAGAGGAATTACGATATTTTACTGGCTCGGAGATTTTAACATTGGCAGAAGAGTATCAAATGCAAAAGCGATGGCATCAGGACCAAGACAGTGAGTAACTTTGTTTTTAAACTACATGAGCAGTTCCGTGAACGCAATAATATATATATTTTTATTTGTTCTAGAATGTACTTTCATTATTTTGGATAAATCTATTTTCACTGAAACCGAGAATGAGATAGGTATAATCATTGTTTAGTGGTAGTATGTTCAGCACTATTTCTTTTGTATTTCTTTTGACACAGACGTCAATGAATTTTAGAAGCTATGGTTGGGGATACAAATTTGTTTTTTAACGAGCCAGATCAACCAAATACCGCAGAAGTTGAAATCATGATAGCAGATGTTACTTTCAGAAGAAGAAAAAGAGGTTGGGAAGCGATAATTCTAATGTTGCTCTATGGTACATGCATTGCGCTGTTTCTCTCTTAATTCAAGCCTGCTTTTTCATCTTTATAAAACATAGTTTCTTTTTTTTTTAAATTAGGAGTCAACAAATTAAATGTCACGAAATATATTGCAAAAATCAAATTCGACAATGAAAAAAGTATAAATATGTTTGAAAAACTAAAGTTTCAAAAGGTAATCTTTCCTTTAAATTATTCGTTTGATGATATTTTATTGTCAATATGTCTAAAATAGGTACAAAAAAGCCAAGTTTTTCAAGAGTATACTTTTGAGAAAGTGATAAATAAAAATTGGATAGACTGGTTATATTCTGAGGCTACTATAAACATAACCACTTATGAAGAACATGATAAGGAGAGAGAAAAAGAGAAAGAGAATAATCCTGCCCATAATTTGTAATATATTTGGCGAAAAATGAGTAATTATTACATAAATATTTTTTCATATCTTTCTCATACCATGAGTTATTAGATCATAAAATTCTACAAACGTTCGAATATTTACAACTAACGACTACATCATTTTATGATATTAAGTGCTCTCCGTATCATAGTTATTGACACAACTAAAACGTGATTGGTTCTGATTGCCTCTAAGTGATCATAGTTGATCATACATACACTTACACACTTGGTGTACAGGCTACGGCGAAGAGTTGTTTCGGACGTAAAGTTTTTTTTTGTATTCGATAATTAATCAAAAATATATTTAATAATATATTCGATATAATCAAAGGTACATGTAAGTAATTAACATTATAATTGTTATTCTTTTATCGTTCATTTATATTACGTTTGCTTTTATTAACGTAAACAAAATTTGCTCAATAATAACGGAGAAATATAATAGTTCTAAAATAAATTAATTACTTTGAATAAATTATTGATTATTTAAGATGAAAGATTTTGTAGCATGAATTATAATTATAGTAAATTGTATAAATATTTGTTTTCGTATATTATTTCTTTATAATTTTATATAAATATAAAAAAAAATATTTTTATATTGCACGATTAACTTGTGTATGTACTTAGTATAATTGTTGTTACTTGAAAAGTATAATAAATGCTGCACTTGTTACTTAATTAATTTCAACAGAAATTGATGATAATAAAGGATGGTAATAAAGTGAAAGAAGTTTAATTTTGTGAATTTCCTTCTTGGGTGTGTGCAATTTACACAATTTTAGAATACATTCATTGTAGAGTAGAAAAGTATACGATATAAAAAAAATTTGTAAATAAACAGATTGTATAATAATTTGAAATGAATATTAGAAGAAGTACATAAAAGAATTAAAATGTATAGAAAGAAAGAATGTCCTATATCATAATCATAAAGATGTTTTTCAATGTATATATAAATTTAAATACATATGAATAAATAATAGATATATAGATATATATAAATTTGAAATAAAGTTCAAGCATTGTTCAAGATAAAAATAAATAACAGTTTTATTTGAGAAAATGAAATCTTTCACTTTAAAACAATCAATTTTTACATTAGTTTTGCAAGATATCTATAAATTTTTCATCATATTCCTATACTGCTATTACATTTGTGGGAATTTAAAAATATTTTTTTTATTTTGTTACTTGTAAAAACGTACCTCGGTCATTTTGTTCTACAACCTACATCCTACATCTTCCAATATATGTACATGTCTCCGGCAGTTATATTTAAATAGTGCAAATATAATAATAATTTAACTATACATTCGTTTTATATATATACAAATATTCATTTTTTTATTGTACTGCTAGAAATGTCAACTTCGTTGTTGTATACATAACTTTACTTGATAAATTAACGACAGATTAACGGATTCTAATGTATTTTTGTTTTTTAATTTATCAAATTATAAAATGCACAATTTTCTTGCTTTAATTGCATAATGCTTTCAAGTCTTACATTGAATAAGTATTGTTTGATATGTTTCCGTGATATTTTATGAATTTTCAAACTCGATTCTTCAAAACCAAGATTGCGGAGGAAAAGTTTGCATACCAAACTTTTTGTTTATTTTTGTTTATTTTTGTTTATTCATGTAAAGTTACTTGCGGTTATACTACTACTTGATGACCTGTCCTGTATTTGCTAATTCAATCTCTAATTATCTATATGTTCAGAAATCTTATCGTAGTTATACGTGTAACATAACGAATTAATTTTCAGATAATCGGAGTTAAAAACTCGTAGAAACGTTTTCGTAATCATGTTTCTGTCTAGGGTAATTCAAAAGTTCAAAAGTTCTGCGCAGAAAAGACCGTTATTCTTCAATTCAGTGATATACGGTTCTTTTTATACTGGCGCCGAATTTACACAGCAAACTTATAGCAAAATATTCAAGGTAATTATATCTTTTCCTACAATTGAGGTATACGATTGTCATGATCAAAATTTCGCGGAAAAATTGGAAACATTATTCGGGATTAGTCAGAAATCAATCAAAAAGTTATTGTAGTCCGTTTTCTTATTATTATGCTTACATATTTTTTTGCGATCAAGTCGAATGAAAGAGTAATGAAAGGATGTCTTAAATAAAATGAAACAACAAAATAACTACGTAAAAGTATAGTAGTGTAATAGTACTGTACAATAAAAATGTACATATATATAATTTTCGTTGGTACTTTTAATTGATCAATTGTTCCGATTGTAGTTTCCGTCGTCTTCGTTATCAATAAACAGCGAGGAAACAGACATCTCTAAAACTGAGAAACCGCTGTTTGTTTGGATAAAAAAATTTGATCAAATGCTGGGTTTATTGAACGAAAATGATTCGA
The DNA here is from genome assembly GCA_030673865.1 of Melipona bicolor. Classification (NCBI taxonomy): domain Eukaryota; kingdom Metazoa; phylum Arthropoda; class Insecta; order Hymenoptera; family Apidae; genus Melipona; species Melipona bicolor. The sequence continues at coordinate 214,825 of JAHYIQ010000042.1, read as the reverse complement.
CGCAATCAAGAAGTTATAATTGGCCTCAACTTAAGCGATATGCTATTTATGGTTGTTTCATTGCAGGGCCAGTACTACACGGATGGTACCGAATATTTTATTTTTTTATGACGTTTTATATGATTTGTCTATTTTTATCATTTATCGCTTATCATATCATGCTTTTATCACAAAATAGCGAGGCACTTTATGTACGTGTAATTATATATATACTTATATACACGTGTAATTATGTTTGCATTATTAAATGAAACACGAAAGTTATTAATAAAATTACAATATTATCGAACGACTGAATTTCTCTTGATTTCATACAAATATATTTTTCTTTAAAATCGGAAACATTTAAAATATATAAATAAAAATATAAATAATAACAACAATTTCGACGACGATATTAAAAATTAGACCATATGGCATTGGAGAGTTAAACAAAAAATTATATACATATAATTAATTTTACATTGGTATACAAAAAATGCCATTAAACAATGGATTGGTTTGGGTAATATCTGTGCTGATCTTTCGTAGACATTTGTTATTATAAGTATCAATGTGGAATGAACTATCCATTGGATAACGATTGCACGATTGCATTCATCGGCTTGCTGATCTTCTTATCTATCGACTTATTACTTTCGGTGAGCTTGCTCTATTATGCCATTTGCATTGCCTATATTGTATTTGTTAATACTAATGTCATCATGAATCATAAATCATGAATTTTTTGATAGTATCAAAAATTGTTAATTGATCAAAATCATTTTTCCCCATAACATTTATTCGTTAACAATCGGAAATCGACTGAAAATTAATCAAATCGTTCAATACTGTTTCCATCAGGTACAAATGGTTGGATATGTTTTATAAAGGCAAAACTATAAAAATTATTGTCACAAAACTTTTGGTCGACCAATTTATTCTTACACCACCATTAATTGCGCTGTTTTTCATCAGTTTGTATTTAATTTTTTTCTGTATCGCATATATGTACATATATGTCTGATTCTTAGAATACAGCTACATATTTTGTTACCATATTCGTTGATGTTTTAGGTATGAGCTCGATGGAGGGTAAATCAAACGTGTTCGATGAATGTAAAGCAAAATTTTTGCAAACGTTCAAGGTAATTATTTTATTTGTAACATTCAACAGATTTTTGTTTCCATTCCAATTTGGTTTGTTCTTTTACTTCTAGACTTCGTGTATGTATTGGTTACCAGTTCAGTTTTTAAATTTTCTACTAATACCGCCAGTACTACGAGTCTCTTTTGTTAGTGTTGCAGCTTTTTGTTGGGCCAATATACTTTGTTATTTAAAAAGTACACCTGTATCCACATGTTATGATAATCAAATAAAATATTGATTTCTTGCCATTAATAACTTTGTTTCGGCACGTTGAAGTTTATCAAAAGCTCAGTATAATAATGAACGTGTCATATTTGATTTAATATGTTTAACAACATAGGCATTTATCAAAGAATATTAAGAGTAAGAAAAGTAAATTCAACACAAATTTTTATGTAATAATCTAAATATCTTTAATTTTTGCATATAAGATTCAAAAATCTCTATTTATCTCTTTAATATTCGTAGAAAATATGTTAGGTTCGGAAATGGAAAATCATAATCAGCACTACGATAAGTAAGTCGATAGAATATTCTATTGTTATGCTATAAATTTTAATGAACGAAATTAAAGATTGCTGTATAATATAATGATTACAGTATACAATATGTTTATCTTAAAAATAAAGATTGCCAATTTTAATTTATGTAAATCAAATTTTAATTAATTTTTAGAAATTTCATCTAAATTTAGCGTATATATGTGTATAATTATGCACAACTTATATACATACATAATGGAAGAATCCTTTGGAAAAACTAAACAAAATTTGGAAATTTCGTTTATGATCAATTTAATAAATAATTGACACACTAATTAGTATCATGAAGAGAAAATTCTAAAGAAAGAAAGAGACTCTTATTATTTCGATGTATGAATATAATTTCTATTGATAAAGAGATATTATTCGAATATTACTTTAAATATTTTAAATATTCAATTACAAAACAAGATTTATCAATGAAGAAAAGTGATTTACTATCATTAAATGTTTTAATGATACAATATTCTGTAAAAATATTACTTTTCATTTTTGAGACAAGTAAAATATTTTTATTACCGCAATTTGCATATTTAAACGCATATATACATGAATGTATTCATGACACATATACGTAAGTATGTAAAACGTAATAGTTTCTTCATTCAATGCAGTCTTATTTAAATAAAACTTGATTATTATACAAATTTGTGGATTTTAAAAAAAAAAGCTTATTTCATGTTCAAGGCAATGAAAAATTATAAGCATTTTATGTTTCTGTAATAAATATTATTCATATAAATGGTATAACCATTTATTATATATTTATTATATATATATATGAATATATATATATAATAATATAATATTATAATATATATATATATATATATTTCAGCAACACAATATGTATATGTGTACTATTATGTATGTAGAATTTGATTGACTTAGCTTATATTATTCTTACTGTAATTGTATAAAAGAATGCATAAAAGGATAGGCCATGGAAGTTTATTACTTCCATTATACTATTTATGATTTTATGCTTATTTTGAAAATCTAAATGAGTTGATAACCATCACAGAACAGGAAAATACTGCAAATAATATTGAATTCAAGTATTAAACAGAATTTAAACAGTCAAATATTCATTATGTCTACTTTCATTACTTTTTTCACACATTACATTATTATACAATATTTACTTTAAATTTCTAAAAACAATATTATATCGTCTGTAAAAATTTTGTAAATTCTTCATTAATTATGAAATAAATATTGCATGGTAATATTATTAAGTAAAAATTGTTAATAGCAATATTATTAAGTAAAAATTGTTCATAATGTAGTATATAATACTGTCAATACTTGGTTCGACAGCAAGTAAGAAGCATTTTATGATGAAAGTATCTTCAAAGAGTATATGAACTTTGTTATATTTATATTATTTTCATGTTATATTATCAGAGAAAACCATTTATCCGATATATTTGGTTCATTTGGATTTGTTATTTGACCGTATTAAACTTTCTAAATCTATTAGTAATGACCATATGAGAATATTAAAAATTACTTTGTGTTTACTTAAAAGATATTTTTTTTATAACGCTATTATATGTATAAGATATAACGTGTGTTTTTATGAATAAATATGTGTACGGGATTCGATAGCATTGTGCGATTACAAAACATTATCTATTCGGATCGATTGATCTACTTCCTTAACAGTCTTAATAGAACAACTTAATTGGTTCATCTAATATTCACTTTTAACAATTAGGAAAGGCACCTAAGAGGGATCCAGCCCTACCTTGTAGAAGAAAATATATTCATTGTTCCACTTGCTGTGCGTTTTCTTATAAGACGTGCTGCCACTATAAACATTTAATTAGAAGCATTGTTATTCAATGTCTTTAACTTCGCTTTCTTTCAATCTTTTTCCTTATTTCAATGAAACTTACCAGTTGCATCTTGCGGAGTGAGCGGTTTATCTATCACTTTTTGAATTACATTCATCCATTGTGATCTATCATCATCACTTTGAGCAGAAAGAAGATAGGTCCTATCTGGCGTTTCAAGAGTAAATGAATACCCCTGATCTCTCGCACCTGGAGGTACTCCTGGTTTTACTGCAAAACCATCTGAACTATGACCCAAGAAAATTTCACCTTTTGGATGTGCATCCTTTGAATTGAGACAAAATAGATTTATCGATTATCTCTTAATATACAGTCGATTATCTTTTAATATACGAGTTTCTATTAAATAAATATACGCACCATGGGATCGTCATGATACATCAATTTTCGTCCATCTAATGTGAACCATCGTTTCTTGTAGGCATCCGTATATCTAGGTCCAGTTTTCCATAAAAATCCTTCACGTGGAAAATCTCTAGTTAGTTGTGAAAGTAATTCCGCCTCTGTTGCTCCTGGATATGCAACTTGCAAACGATGTAGCTTGGCACATCGTATTGCCAAATACCAATTTGTGATTACTTCTGGATCCTCATGATATACATAGATATGTCTTGTGGTACCATCTTTCATAAAAGAAATTTGTAGACTGTTTTGGTTACAAGTTTTGGGAGGAGCAAAAGCTACGTTTAATTCAGATATTCTAAGGACAGCTTTGGGTTCCTTGAAATACAATATAACATAATATAATAGAGCTAGCACATGCCAAATATTAAATAAACGTTTATAATGAATAATTCGTAAACCTTATTTTCTTTAACATGATACTTAAGAGTATCTTCTGCCTCACAAAGAACAAATTTTCTAGGATGATATCGCGAATCTTCTTTACCACGTTTCATCAAAAATCCTTCCATGAATCCTGAAACATAATGATTTTGCCTTTCTGGATGACAAAATTCTTCCCTTTCATATTTCGCTCTTATCCACTGCTCTACCAGTACTCTGTTGATTGAAAAACATGACTTATAAAGTGTATTTTTTAATTTAATGTTTCAAATATACGTATGACGACATACTGTGGCGCATCTGGGTTTGGTCTGCGATAACATGGAGGTACACGTTCTTCATAATGAAGCCTAGCTGCGATATTACCCACTTCTCTAATTCTGTTTACTTGAGAATCCTCCCACCTGTCCAGCTTTAAATGTTTAACTTTAGAAATATGTGCACCCATTGATCTATGTATTCCCGCGCACCTTGTGCACACAAATATCCCTATGTTATAAGAAGCCCATTCTGGATCTGGAATTTAATTCCAATTAATCTTGTGAAAATGTTTTCTGATTTTCTAATATAGTTATAATTTACTCAAACATACGCAAACATAAATACGCGTGACTGTGAAAGTAATTCTAACAAACAACAAGAAAATATGACATATTGATACCAGAATACATATTTTTATAATGACAATAGCTAGTTGCTCATACCATACTAGCTATAGATATCATCGCAGAAAAATGCATAGCAAGAGAGGTAAATAAACATAAGAAGTAACACAATCTAGATGCATGAAATCTCTTTATTACTACATACAATCATGTTTGTTACCAAATGAACTGTTACCAAATATTGCAGCAATACCTTTAACGTTTTTACATAAAAAACATTCTAAGATCTTAAGATTCTTTAAAACAAATACAATGTCGTCTATTTTAAATATAATTAGTACAAAAATCTATCAACATACGACATCATGAGATATAAACATAAAATGTTTGCTGAATTGGAAATAACATCACTTCGAAATAACGATGTTGTATAAAGTAATGTTGTTCAAAGCAAGTTGAAGCAAATTGAACGTAAACGAAAACAACGATTCTAACATCGTCCTTTCTGATATTAGTATTATAATTGAATTATTTTGGGATTTTATTATGAATAAAGATAGGAAAATAAAGTATCATATGCGATCAACGAATAGTTTGTAATACAATAAAATAAATCTTCTTTAACATCTTTTATATTGTGGTACGGTAATGCTTCTTAGAAAGCCCACTCACTTTTTGTCCCACAATCCGCACATAAATTATTCCCAGGCTTTTTCAGGAGTTCTGTTAACAATTTCTCGTTTAGGTCCGCCATCTTAAAACACTGACAAATAGCAAATGTGTATATGCAAAGATTACTCGATACGAAGAAGGTTAACTCGCTAAAAGGATTCTCTACGATTAACCCATAACGATATGATCAGACTTATGTTGATTTAATTTTCTTACTGTAATAAAATAAGAAATCCTTGCTTCTCAGCTTGAATTACTTTCACATCGCGTGCGTGTTTCGTATTGCTTTCGCATTGCACACGTCAATTACTTTAATCATTCTGTTCCGTCACGTACCACTTCGAATAAGTAGCGAAACATATAAATTTGTGAAAACCAAGTTATAAAATTCATTGTAAATTTCTTTGTTTTATTAATTTAAATCAAATTGGGAAAAGTATTCGCTTTTTAGAATTACTTTTTGTACGGAAAGTTATTCCGTCAGTAAGATGTATCATTAATTATTACATAAATATGCGTATATACTTACATGTGTTAATTATTACTACATTTGTTAAATTGTTTTGAATTATCAAAATGAAGTACATTTTAGAACAAAGTGCAACTATACCGAGTTTAATTATTCAATTTCGCCCAAACATGTTTTACATATTTATATGCTTAATTATGAAATTTAATTATAAAATAATTATAAAATTTAAAATATTAAATTTAAATTTAATATTAAAATAATTATAAAAATTATATTGTTAAACATGATACAGTCTGGGGAAATAAGGCTTTAATCGTGTTAATAATTGCGTGACGATCTCACTAACCGCGTTTTTACAATTATCCAACAAATTGGATCGTTTTTTATTATCAACACAGTAGAGACAATCTGTGATTTATTTTAATGTCAGACAAATTAATAAAGAAACATGTTTTTCATTCTTAGTTATATGTACTGTCTAGTAAGGAATTGATTTGATGGAATTTTAATCACTTTATTATGTAATTATCAGAATTATCATGTTTTGTATAAACATTGCGATAGAGTTATACATTGAATCACGCGCATATTGAATCTTTATTAAACAAACAGAATGAATTTTTACTCAAAGTAAAATTGAAGAAAATAACATTCATTGTAATATGTATATGTGTTAATGTATATGTTCAGTATATATATATATTCAATATTTATGAATTTACAATTGTAAGAATATTAAAAATAATTTTATTAATATACACTTACTCACACGCATTCTACTTATAGTGTGTATATATATATATATATATATATATATATATATATATATAAGTAACTGCAATTTCATTTGTGACGAAAATTTCCAATTTTGAAAATTGACGTTCATTTATACATTCATTGTAAATATTCTTGAATTGATGAAATTACATGCTTAGTTTAAACATAAAAATATATTAAAATAGCGCAAACGATGAAACTTTTTGGAATCATTTCTTATGCATTAAAGTCAGTGTAAAATAAAATTAACCTTGTTTATATCCTAACGATTCAGTAAATTAATTCGTATTATTTTAATTTTAAATAACGAATACCATAAAAACTGTAATTATTAAAATTTTAAATATGTAGAAGAGTAACACACGTATCTAAGGAAATATATATATACACACACACACATACATACATCACATACATACACAATGCAATTAGTTCTGATAAGACTCATAAACAGACGATTCAAATGTTCAATATTTTTTGTCGACAAAATTTATTAAAATAATTAATATTAAATTTATTTACATGTTCAATATGTTCAGACATAATTAACATTTTTGTAATATTTATTATTCTATTTGCAGCATACGCATATAGCACGTAGCATGTAGAATGATCAAACGTAGAAAATACAAAGAGAAAAAGGCAAAAGATAAAAGCGAAACTGGGAAAGAAATGTAACATTGATTCTGGTGATGGAGTGATTTATCGTTTGTGCAGGGCCACCGAGTGTAATAAGCGACGCGTTCTACCAGTAGCTAACCAATTTGATTCATTAATAGGTCGACCTGCATGACCCAAAGTGTCGGACGCTGCTAAACGAATTAATTTATCTACGTTCTTAGTGCGAATACGCAATATGTGTACCTTTTTCAGACAGAAACAAAACTCCGTTTATTCTAAACTGTGATTATTTTTATCCGTGAGTTATCTCACCCAGTTGTACGCACAACGTTGCTCTACATCGAATTAAAAACAATGCAACCTGAAAATTTCTTCACAATGTAGAAGGATCTTTTTTTATCAATTTTGTTTATAAAACTGCGTAAAATGAAGGTAATTAAGATTTTAATAAAAAAAAAAAAAAGAAAAATGGATATTTTCCAAATGAAAGAAAATTTAAGCACAAACAGTATAAAAATATAAATATATAAATACATAAATGTGTATATAAATAACTTTTTAAATGTATACGTTCTCAAGAAAAAAACACGGCACGATCAGTCTCGATATAGTTTTTTGTCGTTTGTTAAAATCGATGGAAAATTGCTACAGCATTTTGTTGCATAAAAAATTTATTACAATAATGGATAAATTTTATGATATATCTTTTGAAGTTTTCTTTTCGATATATTATTACATAGCGTAATTGGATATGGGTATATCTTATACGTGGATAATCTATGAAAATAAAGTTTATACTGCATACGAAAACACGGTATGTTTTACATTTTGTTTTGTATTTATTTTTCAGATGTTCGCAACATTATATTGTTAATATTTTTCAGCGATTTAAAATTATAGAAATGTTTCTTTGAATGTTATTACAATATTCTTCCTATATAATTTTAGCGAAAAAGCTAAAGATAAATTTTTTAAAAACAGATTTTTATTTTGTATTAATAGACAGGAAAAACAGTTTCTTAAGTTATTTTTAATTATAAAAATTTATAGGTACACATTCTTTTTTTTCTTTGAACGATATTTATTTAAGTTACTGAATTATTGCATTAAATTTTGTACTATTTTAATGCTCCAATTATGATTATTATATAATAAGAATTCAAAAGTGACAAAATATTTTTACAACTTCATAAATAATTATAATTTTTATGTGAATTCTTATGAAAGGTTTCTTTTCTTTTTACAAATATAAATTTTATTTATTTATTACTTAAGAAACATTGTTATTATTATTAACATTATTAAAGAATAAAATTTTAAGACAGTTGAGTTATTAATTGCAACAAGATGCACTAAACTAGTAAATCAATAATTTAACTATATTTTAAACTTAATAACAATTCATTATAATAATAAAAGTATTTATACTGTTTTAACGTATATTAAAGTTCAGTTAAAGTTATCAATTAATTAACGTTTTTTGAAAAGGATCAATTGGATTTTCAGATGCAGTGGTTTGCCATAATGATGTGTTTATATGCTGGAGTAGCAAGTGCAAGAACAGAAGAAGATCAACAGACATCCTCTTCAACTTCAATTATTGGGATATCTGATGGTCTTTTAGAACATTGCTTTTATCGGCAATCCAGTGAATGTCCTGATGTTAAGATAACTCAATGTTCTTGCAAGAAAATTGTTCTAACTCATAATAATCCCGAGGATAATGCCGTATTTTGTTGCAATTTAAATGTTCAAAACTTTGAATCAGAACTTTCCTGCGCAGGTTCGTATAAATTTAACAAATTGACAAATGAAGTACTGTCATTGTACAGAAGATACATTGATATATAGTTCGACACTTATCACAAGTCTGGCAACGTTTCAATTATTACAGGATTTCCATCAAATATATCGTACATACATATAAGAAATGTAACATTGGATGTATTCAATGTAAGTGAAATTCGATGGAGAAGATTAAAGTCACTTGCAATTACCGATGGCAAGATTAATAGAGTGAAAGGACAATTTCGAATGATGACACCAACAGTTTGCTTGAATCTTTCAAACAATGCCCTTATTGAGGTAGAGAACAATTCGCTTACCCGTTTAGCTCAACTTACTACTTTGGACTTGTCATATAATAATCTTACACATTTGCCAGCTTTAAATACAATGAATGGCCGTGAATTTTGGCTTGATATTTCAGGCAAGTAGAAACTAAGCAATATTTCAATATCAACATTTTACAGATTTAAACATGTATAATTTTTTATATTTAGGAACTAATACACTCTGGTGTCATGACATTTACCAATATATTAATAAAACAGGGGAAAAACAAATTAATTTTAATCATGAAAATGAAACTGTGTGTTCAGCTAGTAAAACTTGGCATTGGTTCAACACTACAGAACAGGTTCCATTGAAACAAGTTCGATATCTCAGTTTGGTAATTGTTTCAAAATGAAAATTATATTTAATAAAACTATATACATCTGCAATATCATGTAATATAAGTAATAATTTAATTAACACTTTGAACTAATATGTATTACTTGAATCTTGTCTCGCAGTTGCAAACAGAATGTCCAAAAGGAGATACATGGCAATGTCAGTGTAACTTCAGAAGATTGGATATTGTCGAAGGTAAACCACCGACTTTAGCGGTAAATGTAGATTGTAGTGGAATTCAAATTACCGAATTACCTGAAAAATTACCTCGCAATACTATAGCGCTGAATGTATCATACAATAACGTACGTAAATTTTATATTTTCTCATGTTATTTAGGTCAAGTATAAAATATCTTTAATTAATTGTTATTTGCTAATATTTATTTTATTAATTAAAATTGAAATTTAATTGTACAAAAATATATCATAAAAATAATATTTTTATTATTTTTATTATATTAGTAAGTGAAATATTATTATTATTATTATTTATTATTACAGATCACTGCATTAGATGATTTAAGTACCAATCCATGTTATGAAGATATAAGAGAGTTTTATGCTGACTATAACAATATATCGTCTATAAACAAACTAGAAGGTTCCAAGTTTTTAGATAACTATGCCTTACTAAGTTTGCGATATAACAAAATTAAATCTGTAAGTAAAATTAAAAGAATTTTGGTAAGTCGTATATAAGAGTATTTCAATATTATGTGTATTTTAAATGTGCAGCTTCCAACGTATATTTTAAGTCCTAATACTCATGACAAGAGTTTTATCAGTTCACGATTAGTAAAGCTTGGAGGAAATGAATTACATTGTGATTGTAATACGGCTAAGTACCTAAAGGTAATATTTAGAATATAATTTGGATTTATAAAATAAGTTGATATTTATTTCGTAATGTTTAATATTTTAATTCAGGTATGGCTACAAACTCGTATATTAGATTCTGATGAAGTATTGTGTGAAAATGTGAAGGAAAAAGTCGTTGACTTAGAACCTTCAAAAATGTGCGTTTATCCTGGTGATTGGACAGATTATATTTATTACATTATTGCTACAGAAGTTATACTTTTAATAAGTCTAATAGCTAAAGTATCTTATGATTATTGGATTTTTAAAACATTAGGCTATCTTCCCTGGCCAGCAAACAAAATGCCAAAACTACCTTGTGATTGGCTATGTGAGACGTAATAATACTTTTTTTACATTTCATTTGTAATATATATTTTACTGAAAGAAATTAATTTTAATACTTTTACATCTCAATATTTGAACAGTAAAAAATATTAAGTCTTCGTATTTCGTTAAATATGCATGTTTTGTGTATATACACAAATATAATATGAAAAATGTTAACTAAACGGTTATTCCCAATTATATATTGTTTACATACAAAAATATATAACTATTTTTAATCATAAATATATATCCAATCAAATACAACTATGCAGACTCAAAATTTTATAGCAATTTGAGTTAGTGTCTTGATTTTTAAATGATATTCAAAAATATAATATAAAAGTCACGTATATTTAAATTTACAATAGTATAATTGTCAATAAGTATTCACAATTCTTAATTAGTAACCATTTTTTATCAAAAGCAATTTATTTTAATGAATACTGTTCAATGAATACTTTGCAATGAATCTTGAAATATATTTTTATATAAATAAGTCCATATAAGATGCATATCAAATATATAAATTTAAATATTGTCTATGTGTAATAAAAATGTGATATTTTCTATTAAATACATATTGTCTTCATTACCAATTATTATTTTATAATAAAAACATATTGATTAAGAATATTGTTAATAATATATGCGTATGTATATAATCAATAATTATCCTAATATATTTATTTGCTTAATAATTTATTGCTTGATAAAGATTACAAAGTTAATAAACTTAATAACTTTAAAGTTATTAATTTTCTGAATTCGAAGGATTTTGAAATTATATTTTCATTACTTTCTAAAATTATATTTTATTTTTCTGTTTTTCTTTTTTTAAAACAATGATCATGCATCAATTAACATGCTTATATAACATCAAGCACTCATAAAAATTATCACTTTTACTTACAATTTATTCCAATATTTTTAATTCCTTTTTTATAAAAATAACTATTTCTTTATTCACTTTACTTTTTTCTTTAAATTGTATCTCCTATTTTTTTTACTATTCTTTATTAATTTCTTTATCTTTTCTTTCTTCACCTTTTAACTCTTGTTTCTTTTCTTTTATAATATTTTTTCTATAACATGCAAATAAAGAATAATAATTATGAGGAATAATGTTTCAATTATTAGATATTTACTAGAAAAAAATACAACTATACTATACCTCATTTTTTTTCTATCGCGTTTGAATGTAGGTACAGTTGAGATCTTCGCTCTAACAGGAGTTTTGTGTTCTTGCTTTCGTTTTTTATTATATTTTTTCATGGATAACATATAATCAGGAACGTTACATCCAGACTCTCGCACAATAGTCGCTATACTAAAATATTAAAAATTATTTGTACTTATATTTTTAATATACTTTAATATACTTATTTTAGTATATGATATTTTAAAACCTTTACCTCCTCAAATTTATAGTATCTTGTTCGGTAAAAAAGGTAATTGCTTTTCCTCTATGTCCAGCTCTACCAGTACGACCTATTTAAAACAGTATGTATTGAGAATTATTTAAGATATGTAATTTGTTTATTAAATTTCGAAATACATACCAATTCTATGAACATAAGAAATGGCAGATGGCGGAAAATCGTAATTTATAACAAGATTTACACCTTTGAAATCAATACCTCTTGCCATTAATTCTGTACATATTAAAACCCATATTTTTCCTTCTCTAAAGCAACGTACAACACTATCTCTCTGAAAAAAAGAGAAATGTGTTTGATAGTATTTGATTAAGTTATCATATGTAAAATATACCTGCATTTGTGTTCTATCAGCGTGAATAACGTCTACATTGACTCCGTCATATATAAGTTCGTTAAATAACTCTTGTGCTCTTTCTTTACTTTGTACGAATATCAGTACAGGCGGCAATACTCCCTTAAATGTAATAATTTATTAAGATAGATTTAATATATTAATATGTATATCAATAAATAAGTATAGTACCTTTTGAATAATATTTCTAAGTGCCATGAGTTTTCCTCTTTCTGTGCTAACAAATGACAATTCTTGTTCTACTAAGTTCGTTGCGGCATTCCTATTAAAAAATATATCAGTAATCGTTTGTTAAAAAAAAAAAAATTTTTATATATATAAAGAAAGGAAGTTAAACCTGTGTCCAACGGTAATTGTTATAAGACCTTTCAGATTATGTCTACACCATTTAGACACTACAGAAGTATTAGTTGCACTAAACATTCCTTTATGTAAATTTTCATTTGTACATGACTTTAAAATTGTTTCCAATTGGTTTCTGAAGCATCTTGTTCCATCTTCAAAAAGTTTATCTACTTCATCCACAATTAGCCACTCCACACTACAAAATTTTTAATACCTTATGCATTATATATAACTTTAACAAGATTAGAATATAGTAAAATATATAAATTATATTGTGTTACTCTATTTTTATTACTTGCTAAAAGAAATAGCTGGTGGATCCTGAGTCAACAAATATATTAATCTTTTTGGTGTAGTGATTAATATATCTGCAACAAATGAAAATACAATTACACATCAAATTATTTTGTTTATAATTTTCTTTACAATTTCTACCAACCAAACTTCTGTGAACTCTTTGGTCCATATTTGTTTAATGCTTGATTTATTTTACTTATGATATGAACTCTAAAATCATATCCTTCACTAAGGCGCAAGCATTCTCTATATGTTTGTTTTGCTAATTCCCTTGTTGGACTTAATATAACAGCTCTGAATCCTTTCCTTTTTGGTCCGCCTAAATGATGAATTATGGGTACCAGAAATGCAGCTGTTTTTCCAGATCCAGTTGGAGCACATGCTAATATTTGTCTGCCCTAATTCAACGAGAAGATCAACACTAAAGTTTTTGGCTAAAACACAAGTGTAAATAAAATTTCAATAATAAATGTGACAATCTTACTTGTAACATGGCAGGTATAGCTTGCATTTGAATTGGAGTGGGACATTCATAACCACAATTTATAATATTATTTATTAATTTACTAGATACACCATAAGTCATTGATAGCTCAGTAAATTCTGTGATAGGTTTAGGTATACGATTGCCCGTAACGCTTATGCGATGTTGATTACGAAGTTGATTGATCTAAAAGAAAAACATAATATATTAAAGCAAAATTGTCCTTTATATTAAAATATATTATATATAATAATATATAACAGTATAATATATTAATTACAATGATTTATATATTAATAATAATAATAAAATATTGAGAACCTTTTCTTTTTCTAACTTTAATCGTTTCTCCTCAGTGAGAGATACTTTACACCTTTTATTCTGATTTTTAGACACAGGCATTCCCTCAAGCAATACCGGCTCATTAACATTATCAGTTTCTTTTTCGATGTCATCGTGTTTCCTTTTTTCACGTAACGTTGAATGATTTATACTGTTAAAGACTTCAGTATCTAGTTTTTTATCATTAAGCTCATTCTCAGGTTGCCTATTGACAAGCTGTACGAAATAAAATGGTTATGTCATTGAAATTTGTTTAAGATATATTGTACCTTGTTGTTTTTTTTTTTAAGTTAAAAAAAGAAAAAAATACCTGAAATCTTTTGGCATCAACTTGAAAACGTTTTTTATCGAATTTTATGCCGGTAGACAGTTTTCGAAAAAGTTCATACGCATCCATTTTTCTTAATTGTAGCGGCCTATGATTTCTCAAGTACGAGATTCGAACACCGATTAGCACAAGCCGCAGCTGGCTGTGCGCCTAGCGTCGAAGTCCCAGTGATCTTGATGTTTTAAAGCAACATGCGAAACATCGCTAGAATAGGGGTGACCGACCGTGTCCAGCCTAGCAGTTAATTACAACAACAAGCGTCAGGGATTTTAGGGGTCGCACAACTTCCACCTTTCTCACCTACCCAAATCCTTCCGTTATTATTAGCAATCCTTCATTGATTGTATTTAAATAAAACACCAATTTGATTGATCGTATTTGTAGAATCACGATCGTACATAATCCCTTCGTTATTCAAAAAGATCAGATTCGATAATGAGAAACTCGAGTACATATAAATACTTATAGCAGCGTCTCACGTGTTCATAACAATCAGATCTATCCTACGATTAGCCAATGTCAATGATACGACATACGACATGAGTTCTGAATCTGAACTATTAACGTCGGGTATGTATGTAAAACAGGTTGTCGACAGAACAACGACTCCATCTACTGCTATCCACATGCATACATACCTATTTCTGCCTATTGGCTAAATCGTAAACAACAATCAAAGTCAAATTAACGTTTTCACAAAACATGAAAAAAAAATGGATAAATGATTAATGAAATTTTTGTTCTTAAAAGTTTGTCGCGATATATTATCATCGATACATCGATACCCATGGACTGTACGAATAAACTAGAGATGCATATCCACTTTTTATTTATTTAAATATCGTTAAATATATCCGACAATCGTCTTCTAATGTTCGCGTTACGATTGGATAGAATGTTTATTAAAAAATACAAAGTTACAGTAAGTACGTGAAATATAATGAATCTTCATAAACAAATTTGTTAAATAAATCAATCTTCAAGTGACATGTTACAACAAAGGGAATTGTTACATTACATTACATTGCGTTTGCAAGTTATATATGCATGTATTGAAATAAATAAATTATCAGATGTATTGTTATTTATTTATTTACGTGTTATTGTACAAGGTGATGATGATATATCAGAAGATTAGTATATGTAAACAAATAAATAATCAAATTAATATGATATGATTTTATATACATGCGTATACATATTCGAGCATGCAGTCCCAAACTTTAATTTACTTTTGATATTTTATTTCACTTTTGTTTTTGAATCATACTAGCAAACTATCATTTAATTATCTTGTTCGCATCTGTAAGTAATAAACAGAATGTTATCTTTATAACATTAATGATATTGATACATTGCCATTAATAATATTGCCTTTATCAATATGAAATCTTTATTAATATGAAAATTTATTTCATTTGTTCTCTTCATCATCCTAATTTCCTTTTAATAAGTTTTCTTCGAATAACAGCTGTTTCCATTGAGTATACATTTACTGTTACTTCTAGCAGATGTATTTAAAAAGTTAAAAATATGGAGGGTCATTCATATATTTCATGTATCAAGATTAATGGAGTTCCTATTTTACCACCAATGGTATGCACATCAATTATATCATGTTATACATAATTATTATTTTAAATTAATTTTGCAATAAAATCTATCTTTTTCAGATAACTAAAGATATTAAACAAGAAATATCCATTTACAGAGAAAGTGCAATAAACATAGAAAAGAAATTGTACATTTCACGTATTGGTAAACAATGTAATAATGATACAGGAGAAATTGCAGGAGAATTAAAGAATACAAAATCTAGAAAAAGTGTTCGTGGTTCAAGAGAGACTACTTTTGAATACAAAGATAGTAATTATAATGAAACTAATGTTACAGATACAAATGATGTTCCAATGGAAATTTTCAAAAAGCTTTCTAACGAAAATTTAGAGACATTTTTGCAGTCTAGCAAAGATTCAAACTTGAGACATAAGCTTAAAAATCAGTTAAATTTAACTACCGATGCCGTTTCAAAATCGAAATCAAGCCTCAATACTGATCATTTGAATGAAACAGCTTCAATAAAATCTAGTACAGAAACGATATCAGATATTTGGAAACCAGAAGTGCCTAAAACATTAAATGTTATTCCATTGACACTGAGTAATGTTACTCACAATGGAAATGAAGATTTTCCTGAGAGTAATTTAGATAATACAAGAGACACTCCTAAACTAGTACGTCAAGGTTCCTATGTGTTAGATACTCCAAGTCCAATATTATTGGCACACATGCAAATGGAGTTAGCTAATTCAACTTATGTTCCATGTTCAGAATATGTTCCAACATCGTGCGGAAATGCAAATCGACGAAAAGAATGGACTGTCGCACAAGCTAAAATTGAATGGGAGTATGAAACTAAAAGCAAAGGATCTGTCCCTACAAGAAACTCTAATTCCAATGTTGATCGTAAAATGTGCAAATCCACTTCCGCGCAAGCAAAATCTGAATCTTCCATTGTAATATGTCCGTTGACAAAATCTGTCGATTGTATTCAAACAATGTTAGCTAAAGAGCATATTGATCATAGCGATCAAGATAAAAGACAAGTTAGTCAAGATAAAAAACATGTTGCGGATAATAATAATGAGAACGAACAAAGACTACAATCATGGAATAAACATAGTTCCTGCACCTTAGATCCAGTATGTAAACTTGGTTGTTCTTTAGAAGATCTAAACGAGCAAAACAACATCTCTACGACTAATAATTTAATGGCAAAACTTTCGAGAAATACAGATATGCAAAACTCTATTTCCAAATTAAAGTCTACTGCCGCGTCTGATAAACTTCTAACAGTTTACAAAAAGGTACAGGAAATGCATAAGAAGCAAATGGCTGAATTAATGTTTCGCCAACACAAAGAACAAGCATTACTTCAAAAAGAATTTGAAAAGCAACAGTTTCTTTTGTTAACTGAGATCAAAAAGTCCTTTCCAGAAATTTCAGTTTCTTTGCTTTCTGAAAATACTCTGTCTCCTGTTTTCAATGAAATTACTACTCATCATGACAAGTTTTTTGAGAATAACAATGAAAACAATGTGCAAAACGTTACAAGATTGAAAAATAACTTAGAGCAAGAGAATGGAATTGAACATTCACAAAATAATAATATAAAATTAGCTTCATGTCCGTTGAATTATATTTATCCTGAAATGAATTATGATAATATTCCTTGTTCTACTAGATATTCACATATGGTTCAGTCAATGGAAACCGAATTATCTGATGTTAATAATTCTGTGCAAAACATAAAAAGAAGAGATACTGAGATGCAATTAAATGACGTAGAAAATTATAAAGAAAGATTATTGAAAGAAAGTGAAACAAATAAACGTTCAAACGTTAGTCGAGAATTATTTCCTTTGGATAGCAAAACTACGCATGTACCAATCCTTGATAGGACAATATATGAGACTAAACATGTAGGCATTACATACATATTCTGTATTTAGGTTTTCATTCAAAGAGCGATGAAAATTACGAAATTATTCCTGTGTTACAGATTAAAGCAGCAAATGTAATGAACGCATATGCACGAGGCTATTTAGTTCGTAGAATGATGCGAACTGAACGTGTGATTGCTTTAAAAAACATATATAAAGAAGCTTTGCATTGCATGCTTAAACTTCACGTTGATGCACCTCTCAATCGTTCAGAATTTAATTTCTTACATCGGCTTCAATTACAGGTAATGTTTCGGCAGGCAATGTTAAGTATGTTTAAGCATTTAACAAAAAAATATTATTTAATATAATCTTTTTTATAATATTAAAGAATTTATTATCTTCCACCGTCGTAGAATTTAAAGAAAAAAATTTTCCCTTTTCATTTGTATTATTCGATGGTGATTAACCAAAAATTAGATGACGAGCAAACATTATTTTTATCGTTATTTCAATAAGTTATAATAAAACATTTTGAAAACAAAAGATATTCATCAGAATTTTATAATTTTTAAAAGTGCGACGCAGCCTCTATGAATATAGTGGAGTTGTTCGCCCAAAATCCCCAGAAAAGAATGCAAGTAATAGCGCAAGATCGTGAAATTAAACAATCTCGCATAGAACGTCCAACATCAGCAAGATCTTATTCGTTTGCAACTCAACGGACTTTAGCCAGGAAAAAACTAAAGGAGTATGACTCTGCATAGTAAAATTTACTTTGTTTTTTCTTTTTTTTTTTTTTGCAGAAATTTCTATGAATTCTTTGTAATGTAGAATGTTATGTTATTGACAAATAAATTGTCTCATTATTTGCTATTACATACTTGTGTTAAATGAATTTGCTTTAGCAGTAAACGTAATTAGTACATAGTATGTACATTTCGCATTGTAGAAATAATTTTTATCTTCAATATATAGATATTCTTCAGATTCAAGTTTTCTTTTATAACAAATAGAGGTTTTGAAATAATCATATTTTTACATTAGCATCCTATGCTATTGCTCAAATTGCCAGCCAATAATAATACACAAGTTTTCAATTATTTACTGTTTTTCTGCTGGTAGGATGGAAGAATACCAACCAACTTCGTTTGTTCGTACATGTTCATCTAGATCTAGATGTCAAACTTGGACTTCAGATATTAAGGACAGGCTCATTTCCTCAAACATTTTATGTAAGTTATTTCTATTTCTAAGTGAGTATTCGCTTAGATTTGTATTTTCGTTGCAATTTCAGTTCAATGCTCAGCTTGTTGTCGTGTCAGCAATTGACACGATTGCTTCATCAATAATTTGTGATTTACAGATCAGACCATCAAAAGGAGTACCAGTGCAGGGACTGTGCGAAAACCATGGCGGTAAAATAATACGACAGTGCCTTCTATTATTGATTTAATATATGTATATTGCGTTAAAAATATGTAAACGAATTCCACGTTGTGCCTGAATTTTTTAATAAATTTGTTTTATACAAGACTGACTTTCGTGTTCGCATGGATCGTTTAAGCGGTGAACATTATGAGTTCAGTGAAACAGACAATTTGTGTCCTATTTTAAATATGAAATTAAAATTTATGAACGTGCAGAAAGAAGAGCGAATTTTGTTGGTAAATCGATAATAGAAGTACGCGTAATAATATTTTATAGAAAATTTGAGTCGTTCAACTGCTGATGCGCGCACGTATACGCAGGCGCGTGCGCACACGTACAGCCGCCCTATGACGACCGAATACAGATCAGTGTGCAACAACCAGGAGAATATTTTGGCTTATTTTGTGACAGGTTCACGTGGAAAATTAAATTGTAGCAGCTTATTTTCAAAATAATTATGCTTGCAGCAGTTGTGATTGAGTACTAACGAGGGAACCATGTGTGACAATGTAAATAACAATCCGTTCGCTGGGTTGTTTTCAACTATCAACGATGCCGTGTCATTCTCCTCTCAGAGTCAGGCAATTATCAACGAAAGTAACAGAGTTAGTTACGTTACGCAACTCGATGACGAGAACGTTGACAATGCTATGGGGGCGAAAAATTTTCAAAGTTCCAAAGAGTCGGGAATCGACGATCAGGTTAATCGTCTTCTCGGCGATGTGCTTGGAATAACGTTGCACAGGTCAGAAGCAAACGTGCACCAGAAACAGAGATTGGTTTTCGTCAATGTCGACACAATCGAGCAGGCAATTTTCGAACGATTAATGTCATCTGACCTCGAGTCTAAATTAATACCAACAGAAGATTCTCAGCAGATTTTTACCGATCCCCATACAACGGAGAAGCAAGTAATACCTTATCTGTTTGAGAGTTATTGTCGATTGCAACAGTATCAAAACGAGCCTGAATTGTCTGATGTCCTTTGTAAAATAAGTCAGGTTATATTGCAAAATGCAAGCGTTGCGCTACAGGAGTCAGAATTGTTTGAAGAGCAGGAGGTACATCAATATTCAGTTATTTGTGCTTTACAAAATTGAAGATATCGATCAAAAGACTAAGCCCACTGTTGATATTATTAATTCCTTTTTTATTTGTCGCAGACTCACAAGCAGTTTATTACATTGTGTATAGATGAAACTGAGCCCAAGCTAGAATTTATACTATTTGTGAATGGTATCGTGTCAGAATTACAAAATGAAAATGAAAAGAATGCTACAGATGCAATAGCTACATCTTTCAATCCTATTCTTGATATTATTTACAAAGAAGCGGCACAAAGTAATCTTGTTCTTTTCCGTCAATATTGGTTTACTATATTAAATCTTTTTTCCTCGATAGAGCCCTTAGCCAAATTAGTTATTGATCATAGTACTCCTAGAAACGATCAAGGCAAGGCATACGCAGATACATTATTAGGTGCGCTTTTCAACTTGAGCTGTTTCCCAAAAACAATAGAAGAGCCATTCTATTTTTTTGAGAAACCACTGCAACAGGCAAGTACTGTGGAAAAAATTAAAAAAAAGAAAAGAGAAATTACATGTAGTACAATGTTTATATATATTTCGTATCATAGACTTCAGCTACAGTTGAAGGAAATATTTGGACAGCCTTAGATGCATTAAATGAGTCATTGCAAAAGGTCTTTCACTTATTGTTGAAATGTTCAAAGGAGGTTCGTCATTTAACATTACAATGGATAGGCAATTGTCTTCATTCTAATGCAAATAGAGGAAAAATTTGGAATGCTCAGAACGATGTTAGTTTCAGCTCAATGTTGTGTGTTTCTGATGGTTTTATGTTGAATTTAGGAAATATGCTATTGCATCTTTGTCAACCATTTTGCATTAAACAAAACGATTCCAAAGTGCCTAAAATTGATCCAACATACTGTGCTGTAGATGTGAGTTTAGAAAAAAAAGATGGCTTATAATTAAGATCGTTAGGTTAGATTTTTAACAATATTCTACTTTATAAAAATATTAATTGTTTAGATTAATGATCAAGATGAATGTGCAAATCCAAGTATACATTTAAAAGGGATGTCCTCGGAAACTTGTTTAATACCAATGTCAGAAGGTGGTGCAAGACCTGTTGCAAAAACATTTGGATTTACTACTGAATGCTTCTTTTTAACTCATAGAGCGTTAGACCTTGGATATAGAGTAGTGTTAGACAAACTTTTAAGGTTCAGCTTTCAAATTTTTCTGCCCTGTTCAATTAATATTTCTAATAAAAAAGTTGATAATTAAAATAATTATATTTTGAACTTTAGAACAAACCAGGATTTAGTAAGAATACAAAGAATGTATCAAGATGCACAGAATGGTGGTAGATCACTTGAAGTATTTGGAATGATAACGCATCGCATGGAAGAAGAAATGACCAAGTATATATTTGTGATTTATAAGAATAAAAGAAAAATATTTTTTTTCCCATCACATAAAATGTTTGTATCATATCGTTTATTACGTACAATTTATATTTTGAATTTCAGGTATCTGTCTCTAAGAGCAAGCCTTTTAGTACCAGATATGTTGAAACTTTTAGCAAAATTTCACGCAACAACAGCATTTTGGTTAGTACAAGTATACTTGAATGATGTAAAGATTGGAGAAAATGCAGAAAATGATTACATTCCAAAGGAATGTAAAGAAGTGACGTTTCCTTTGCCAGAAACTGTTCCAGATACTCTGAGGTATTTTTTAAATACTTTGTTTTTTTCGACTATATTAATAACTGCAACTGATATTTAACAATAATTTTATTTTACTACATAGATGCATTCCTGAATTCGTAGTAGAAAATACTATTAGATTTTTGTATTTATTACGCCGTTTAAATCCAAATGTTTTTGAAGAACAAGGGCCATCCTTCCTGACACCTGTGCTAACGGAGGTGAGCTAATAAAAATACGTTATAAAAGTAAAAATATGTGCAATTTAATTAGTAAAATAATTGTCTATACGACGACAGATCATAGTATTAATGGAGTCTCAACGACGTTTATATAATCCTCATTTACGTGCTCGTTTGGCGGAAGGCTTAGAGGCTCTTTTACCTACAAGCGATGAAACTATGAACCCTGTAACACCAAGCTTAGGAACATTCCATAGAGAACAATTATTTATTACACATCCATATAGACAATATGTATGTAATATAGTTCTTAAACTAGAATATTTCTGTTTTCTCATGGAATATTTCTTTATCATGCGTTATACATTTAGATTGTTCCGAATTTACTTAAAGTATTTGTAAGCATTGAAATGACTGGGCAAAGTGTGCAATTTGAACAAAAGTTTAATTATCGGAAACCAATGTATGTTGTTATGGAGTATTTGTGGAAATTACCAGAACATCGTAATAATTTCATGTAAGCAAAAAACAAAGATAATATACTTTCACGCTTATTATTTATATGTACGTGTATCATTTATGTTTTATAATGATAGTACAATTTATATTAACGATGATGTTATATAACAATAATTTAGTCGGAATAATTCTATAATTTAATATTTATTTATACAGTTCTTTGGCAGAAGAAGCAGAAGCCAATATGGAAGCAGCTCAACCTCCATTATTTTTGCGTTTTATAAATCTTTTAATGAATGATGCAGTTTTCCTATTAGACGAGGCACTTTCAAGTATGGCTCAATTAAAACAACTGATTCAAGCAAGGTATTCAATTTGAGTATTAAGTATGTAATTAATTGAGTATTAAGTATGTATTTACAAGCTTTTATAGATTTTATATTTAATAAATAAACTTAATGAAATATAATTTCAATCAAAAAAAGGGAGAGTGGAGAATGGGACAAGTTACCACGACATGAACGTGATCAACAGGCTCATTATCTCTTACATCTTGGAATGATTGCTCGATTTGACAATATATTGGGCAGAAAAACAATATACACATTAAAAATGTTAACTACAGAAATAAAATCCATCTTTTGTCATCCAACAATGGTGGATCGTATTGCTTCAATGCTTAATTATTTGTTACTCCAATTGGTTGGGCCAAATAAAAAAAATTTGAAGGTAACGATTAAAATTTAATTATTAAATATTTTTATCTAAACCCTACAATAAATTAAATTGATAATTTAAATTTTAGGTTAGTGGTCAGAAAGAATATGCGTTCAATCCAGCAAATTTAGTATTAAATATATGCGAAATTTATATAAATCTTAGTCAAAATGAATCTTTTACGCTTGCCGTTTCACAAGACGGCCGTTCATACAGTTCAGAACTTTTCAAGTTGGCTGATAATGTTCTTGGTATGTGTATATAAATATTATCATCGTTAGAGTATACAGTAATGCACTTACAATTAGTATATCATTTTTATAAAATGAAATTTCAGTTCGTATTGGTGGCGTGAGTATATTAGGCGATTTAGATCAATTTGCAAAAAATGTCGAGGCAGCTGCAAGTCATAAGAAGGAGGAAGATGAAATTTTAATCGATGCTCCCGATGAATTTCTTGATCCAATTATGTCTACTTTGATGACAGATCCTGTTGTTCTCCCATCATCAAGGATAACTATAGATCGCCAAACCATCGCAAGGTCAATATTTCTTTGCTATTATTTTCTACGATTTTTAAAATACAGTGTATTTGATTCTGTATTTCTATTATCAATCCTGTTTAGGCACTTATTAAGCGATCAGACCGATCCATTCAATCGATCTCCTCTTACCATGGACATGGTAAAATCAAATGTTGAACTTCAACGTAGGGTACAAGAATGGATACAACAAAAAAAGCAAGAGAAAACGAGGAGTTGCCATTGATTACCAAAGAATGAAACATAATTAGTAAATTACAAAGTATAATTTTCACGTCTAATATTTTTCAAATGTTTTAATGATTTCAGGTAATGAATGTGAGAAAATATGATCAATGATCAAACCCGACGTTTTGCGTTATTTGATTTAAATTTCATTGTTTCATAACTTACAGAGAAGTATATATTTTTCTATATGAATCCTCGTAGATATGTACAGATACGAATTGTGTGCTGTAATTATCATCATCCTGTAAAATTTTTAATATTGCATTTTATGCAAAGAAATGTCTCGTAACAGCGTACGAGCGTAACAATATAAGCATAGAGTTAATAAATTTCTTTCGTTGAGTTTAAACGCAGCAAATATTATCGACTTTGGGATAAAGTTAACTTTTGTCATTCGAACGAACTTATATATATTGTGTAATAATGTCATCTTTTATTGATATACATGATTAACGTTAATTTTTTAACAGAGTACTATTAAAAAATTAGTACTAGTAAAACTTTGATTCTCTATTGGTTGTTAAAACTTTTCAAGTGTCACAATATTTATAAGCATTATATTGTTTACAGAATAGTGACAAGTTCATTAAAATCAGTAACATACCACAATGATTGTTGTTTGACATTCTCTCTGATTACATTTCCACCGTATCCTGCAGATCGTGAAAATGATATTAAATATTAAAACAAACTAAGAGTTAAGATGATTAAAAGATATACCTATGAACAAATCTGCTACTGAAGTAGTTTCTAAATCTGTCACTCCATCACCAATATGAACAACAGTCTTTATTCCTTTTTCATTTTTGAGATGTTCAATTACTTTTGCTTTACCACCATTTGCCGCGGTAGGTTGATCTTCGTCAAAGCCTGCATATTCCCCTGCAAATGATTTCATAAAATATCTAGATATATTATATCAAATTGTTCTTACACCGGGGTATAAATAAACAGCAACCTGTGTAATAGAATTTAAGTCTGTTTGCGAAAACATTTTCTAATGGAATGTCAAGAAACGCGGCAACTGGTGCAATTAAAGAACGAAATCCGCCCGATATCAAAAACACCTGCTTTCCATGAGTTTGTAGAGCTGTCGTCAAAGTTCTGAAATTTGCGCAATGTTCAATTGTAATGATTTTTTGCCAACTTAAAAATTATTTCCTACTTGATTCCAGGCGAGAGTTTCAACGGGCGGGAAGCCAGGAATTGCTGTATCTGCGTAAAGCTTGGTTTAATAATGTTCAACCTTTCCGTTAAGGACTGTCGAAACGTCAGATCTCCCTGCATTGCCCGATTTGTTCTGAAAGTCATTTTCAACGATGTATATACGTACGCATACACGTAGATTGTTTACGTCAAAGCGATAGTCCGCAAATAATGAAAGGAGATGCTTTTCAAAGTTCAAAGTATAGAAGTTTAAGAAAGGGGTAGTAACTCACAGGGCAAGTACGTCGTTTTCTTTTTTACAAAATTTCGCAAGTTCATCAATTCCTTCTTCTTGTATCACTGTCGAATCTACGTCAAAAGTGACGGCATCCGCATTCTTCCATATCAATTGTAATCTATCTAGATTGGCCATTTATTCCGTACAACTCGGTAAATAGTTCACCATAAATTACGAAGTTTCATCGTCACTGCGTATCAAACTGTATTAATAATCAGAACTTGTCTTTTTCTAAAAGTTATAACATTAAACAGAGATATCTACGTCGTTGGTCAGTTTTGATTACTGATAACTGATAGCAAATATATACGAAGTTTGTTGCGATATTTATTTACAAAATTCTTTATTTGCAAAATGATACATTATTTACAATCATACATGTGTATGTATTTTTAGAAAATTACGAATGGCTTTTAAAGTTAAACATCATCTATCTTATTGCATTACAGTATTACCACAGAGTAATTATCACGTTATGAAAATTCTTGTGAATATCGTGTTATATAAATCATTATATAATGAAATAAAATCATTATATAATGACTGTTTAAGAATTGAACGTTCCTGATTTAATTACGAGATTACAATAACAAACCGGAACAACAGGAAAAATATTCTGAGAAGGGCTGGATTTTGGAGAAACAATTATTTCTTTTGCGTTTAAATAGATATAATATATAGATTTATATAATCATTCCAAGTACGAGGAAAATTAATCAAAAGTTTACATATGAAACAAAGTGCCTACAGAATACTGTGTGGAATGTTCCTTAATTATATTTACGTATTGAATTCAGGTTTCGAAACGTAACGAGAAATTCAACATTATTTGAATGTACATTTTGATCTAAGAATTTGTAAATTTGTATCATAGACGAGGTATATGATTAGATCTAACACGCAATGTATATTTTTGGCCCAAGTTCGTGGGGTCTTAGGACCCTATTACCATTTTCGTATAGCATCCTGTCGCATCGATTTAGGCAGGTTTCGCACCGCAACGCTATTAGTGATGGGAATTAGAATTAAAAGATATTGACAGTGTAGTCACACTTGGCCCGAGAATTATTTATTGAATTCACACATGAGATACATTGATGCATGTCATAGATTATATTTCGCACATGTGGAAGACACAGACAAAACATACTTGTCAATGGTGAAAGACATTGCCATCTACGGATGGCTAAAACTGTTTTATTTCGCTCCGATAGATGGCAGAATATTCTTCGTCCATGTAGCGGCGCGCGTACTTTTCAATTGAGCGGAACGGCAAAGAAGATATATCGATAGCAAAAAAAGATGAAGAAAATATATTGAACATCGGTAGCAAATATAAAAGACAATAATACGTATAAATCGTTATACTTAAATTAAATTATGATTCATACAATTATGTTTCTGTCCAAACAGAAAAATGAATATTAACTTTGACAAGAACATTCATATTTTTTAAGCATCTGTAAAAGACGAAAGTCTTTTCGAATCAGTCATATTGATGAGTGTTAAAATAATAAAATTATTTATAAAACTTCTGTAATGACATAAATATAATAAATAATACATATTTACAGGTCGTTTCAAATATCCCGCCGGAAATATATCCCCCCTGTTCATCTATTATGCTGGACACGAAAGAGCATCGTACGTCAGATCTACCCTGCTGTTTGTCGATGTAAATGTGTGTCAATATAAGTGTATATCAACGTGAGTAAAACGTACGATCTCAGCAAAGTACGAGAGCTCTATCTCCGCAACAACGATTAACTCGTCAATTCACTGTAGCAATTAAAGTTGAGAAACCGCGCGAAACAATGCGAAACGATTGTGAAACGCGATTCGATCTTGCTCCAGTGTGATCGTTCTGCTTTCAAATATTTTTCGTTCCAACGATCATCGATAGCGTTTCGTCGACGAGCATCGTACCTGGTGGGATAGTGGAAAGGAAAAAGGGGGGAGAATCGCGAGGTGGTTGAGCTTGATAACCTCGATTCCAGATTTTCGGTACGCGACCAAGAAAATTTAAGTTCGACTGGATTCATCGTTGACAACGAACGAGGCAAAATGTCAGAAAATTATGAGGAGATCGTCGAGGAGGAAAATTCAGTTACAATGTTAGACGTGCTCCGGGAAGAGAATCAATTGGAGGAGGACGCGTACGCGGTTTTGGGTGCATCCGACGATAAAAATTGCACCTACAGCAAGGTTTGTTGTATCATTGTACAGACAAGTAACAGACAAGTAACGTCTGACCACAGGACGTATCTATCTGACATTTTCATTTTCAGGGTTACACACGACAGGCTCTCTACGCATGCAAAACCTGTTGTCAGAAGTCAGTACGTGCAGGGGTTTGTCTTGCCTGTAGTTTTCATTGTCACGAGGGCCATGAGCTCATCGAACTGTACACTAAGAGGCATTTTAGATGCGACTGTGGCAATTCAAAGTTCGGAGGAAAAAAGTGTAATCTGGATTCTGTATGTTTCTAGGTCCTCTAGGTACTCTGTCTCTTTCTGCCCATATCGTTACACTTTGCATTGCTTCTTACAGTCGAAGGATTCAATAAATGTAGAGAACCAATATAATCATAATTTTGATGGCCTTTATTGCATTTGTCAAAGACCTTATCCGGATCCAGATGATACGGTCAATGATGAGATGTTACAGTGTATAATCTGCGAGGACTGGTATCACTCAAAGGTAACACACTCACATGCTAATTGATATATCTTTGAACTAATTGCAATGAACATTGCTAGCATTTAGAATGTGAAAAGGAAATACCAACAGATAGTGGATACGACGAAATGATCTGTGCTGGTTGTATGAAAAAGAATGACTTCCTTTGGAATTATGCCAAGAAGTATACAGGTAATTTGGAATTTTTTTATTATTCTGTTTATATATATATATATTATTATTTATAACTGTATATTGTTTCATATATACTTGTACATGTGCAATTATACATACATATCTATAATTATGAATAACTTCTTTGGTTTAGATATATATATATGAATAATTCATTAGTTATATATACATGTATATATAACACAATACGTTTAATATAATTTTACATTTGCACAATTGTAGCTTTTACCGCGACCGAGATTTCTGCCGGTGATAAAGAAGACGAATCGATCGATGTGAAAAATATACCAAAAAGTTGCACAATGCCAAGAAATAATCCTGCAAAACGAATAGTGTCACAAGGAAGTTGTTTTTTGACGGAAGGATGGAGGGCCGCTCTGTGTACTTGTGAAACGTGTAAAGAGGTAAACGAATCCTTAGGCTCTTCGTATTTACGAATTTACGAAAATTTTTGTCATCGTAGCTTTACCGAGAGAAACACATCGCGTTTCTTCTTGATCCAACGGACAGTGTACACGCGTACGAGGAAGCCGGCAAAATAAACAGTCGAGAGTCACAGTACGAAAAAGGTATGAAAGCCCTCGCCTCTCTAGGCCGTGTCGAACAATTGACGGCTATCGAAGGTAACTATGATCTAAAAATTTACTCAAGTGATTTAATAATCTTGTTTATTTTACATCTACATTCACTTGTATACATATATGTTAACAGAATATAATAATATGAAGGAACGGTTGAAACAATATTTGCAAAAGTTTGCTGAAAACAAGAAAGTCGTGCGAGAAGAAGATATAAAGGAGTTCTTCTCGGAAATGGAATCAAAGAAGCGGCCAAAAGTAGTAATACCTACGTATTGTCGTTGAAATGCATTATTTGAGTATTATAAGAACTTGTGGTTTCTAACAAGACAGAAACAAAAGGATCGATGTATTTCTATATTATTGCAAGCCATGCTTTACTTTTATATATTTTGTTGTAAAATTTAATCGCGTGATATTAATCTCTCAGATCTGATAGAATTTTCAAGTTGTAATTGTAGCTTCCAATAAATACTGTTTTTTCGATATTAAATAAGAAAAAACAAGAGGAAGGAAGAGAATGAAAGGGAAGAATAAAGAGTATCTTGTTATTTTTGGAAAACCTTGATCTACCTTTAACGCTTTTTGACGAAAATATTTTGATGTTTGTCGCGTTTATGTTGCCAGGGAAAAGCAAACAATTTGTCAAGCTGCAGTATGAAAACAGAGCTGCTTTAGAAAGATACAGTACAATCGAATGAAAAAAATTATGTCTCGTTAAAAGGAACTTTTGACGCGGTGAAATGGAACGATATAGACATAGATGCTGTGCAAAATAAAAAGGAGGAAAGGAGAAACCAGGATCAACTGGCAAGATCAATTTCGTGTCTTACAAATAGAAAGGAAAGTCAATTACATCGAGGACGAAGAAACATCGGCCAAGTTACATAGCAGGAACTGTCGAGTCGAGGTGTAAGTGTAACGGTATCACCAAAATTGGTTCCGTAGAATTTGGTTTGTCCGTGTAAATAGACCATGTTTTTTCAATGCAGTCAAAGATACCTAAATTTTTACGATCATTTGACAAATAATAATTTGTGGATGATAACGATATAATCGAGTTAGATAAAAAGAAGAATAAGAAAGAGTAAATCGGAAAACCTACCGGTTGCTATAGTTTTCACATAATCGTCTTTATTTTTCTCTTGATAAACTCTGTACTCATCGTCCGTTTGATCGCTTAAAATGTTTACAACATCTTGGCGAGATTTAGGAGGAGGATGGCTACAAATAGTAGCCATTCTTTTGTCGCTGCTATTTATAATGAGACCCTCGACTTCCGGTATTTTCAATCGAAGGTATCTGAAAGAGGCGAAGAGAAAGAAATGAGGAAACATTCGGAAATCGGCAACAGGAGACGGTAAATCGGTGAGAAAAAAACGTTGAAAAGAAATAAAGTTACTTGTTGCAGTGAAACGTATTCTCTCCAGGGCTAACGGTCAATATGCTTAATTGCGATTGCGTGCCGTTGATCTCGCAAGGACCGACCTCGGCATTGTGAAACATTCTATCCCCTTCTTGCGTTAGAAAAGTCATATTCACCGAAAACCCTTCTGCCGCGCCGAAACCTTCGTTTCTTAAAATTTGTTGAGCTTGCACGTAGTTCTCCGCAGTTAACAATGCTCGGGTCAGAAAGTATCTGGCTGTGCGACGTATTTCGTTCCATTTACGAACATGAGAAAGAGAGAGGGGGGAGGGGCGAGAGAGAGAGAGAGAGAGAGAAAGAGAGAGAGAGAGAGAGAGAGGATCGAAAGCAAATAGAAGAAAAATTATCAAAACGTGAACACACATAAGTGTATCTTTTGGGTTGATCGAAAAGCAAATGCGTCTTTTTTTCTAGCAAATGTATAAGATGTAACTACCTTCATTTTAAATTGACTGCAAATTGATATTGTGTAATCTGACATCTAATCGTTCAAGCTTGCTTCAAGAAAAGAAAATGCACGATCTCGTTAACGTTTGTTCGTCTGATGTCGATTTGAAAATGGAAAATTAAAGACGAATCTTTTTGGTCGTATTTTGCTGTACTATTTCCAAAAAGGAAAAAAAATGTGTGTAAGTTCGTCAAAAATTGTCTGATGTGCATGGTGAAGAAGCCTTCAGACTACGGTACTCAGAATTGGTTTGCCAAATTTCACTACTGACGAGGATATGAAATCCTTTTTGGAATTTTTTCGAACACGGAATTATGAAATTGCTCGAAAGATCGCAAAAAAAAAATCAATATATTAACAAAGTTTTTGCTTCTCGTGAAAAATTCGCCTTTCGCTTGCACCCCAAAAAAACGCGGTTACTTTTTGGTCAACCTAATAAAATATGTATGTATCAGACATCGAAAAAAGAAAGAGAATGCTGTGAAACAAACACGTGGCGAATTAACATACTCACGTGTTTTACCGGATCTCAAAGTAGCAGCACTAAGCGTATTGATGGTATAAGCAAGACCGTGATGATTATAACCCATTGTGTACCCTGGTAAAAAGCCGGCATAACTCAGAGAAGTAAACTTCTCTTCTTTGCATGCCGGTTCGATTACATGCGCCGAAACCAAGTACCAATGATTTAAAGTTTCGCTGAGCGCATCCTCGTTGTGTCCCAAAATTTCCTGTTCCCGAAACGATTGGCAGAGAAACGGTAACGCGTAAAGAAGTGTCAGATCTTATCTTTTATTATTATTAAATATTAGCATACTAAATGTAGTATAATATAAATATATATAAATATAATATTAATATATACCAAGAGTGATCAACCAGTGGCGTATAGAGCAAATTACTTAGAGTAAGAGTAAGATATTGTTATTATTATTTATTAGAGTAAATTATTTTGTTTTTTTCTAATGCTCTTCTTATATGTTCATTATTTATAAACACGTTTTTGTTGAAATAATTTATAGTAGCGCATCGAAGCTCACTTGAGAGAAAATTGACACGTAGGGTACAAAAGTCTGGCCACCCCTGATATATATTATATTACAAATATACTATGCAAATATACTATACAGTAGACTCATATTACACGAGTTTTATAACGCACCAAAGATATTGCGACTATTCTTTCCATGTAACGCGATTCCTTGTGTTAAATAATAAAATATAAAATTTAAAAATTAAATCCGATTTAGTCGAGCATTACACTGTTTCTTTCCGATTTCTGCTCTTTCATAATTATTTCGTTTCTTGACGCGGCTATTCTTAATATATTACGTTAATACATTACGTTAAATTTCTATGAAATAAAAAAAAAGAAATTTACAAAACATATGTTAATAATAGATTATGAGGAACATAGAAAATAAAATTTGGCTTGGCAATAGCAACCAATTCCAAACATGTTAATTTAGGTTATTCGCGTTATACGAGAAAAATTCTCGTACATCACGATTTCCTATAACGCGAATTCATAGAACGTATTGACCGCGTTATGCGGGAGTCTATTGTATTACTATACTATATATATATATATACATATACTATACTATATAATATAGTATACACTGTATTAAATATTAGAATTGAACTTACTATATTAACATACTATATACTATACTATAGTATATTATAAGTTTAATATACTATATCCTATACTATGTTATGTTAAATATATTATTATTAAATATTAGAATTAAATTTATAGAATTACTATATAAATTTTAAACCAAAGTAGAAACTGTTTATTAATTACTGTTTTCCTGTGTTTAGTCGCGCTTACCTGTCCAGGCTGATTGCACATGATGGTCGAGCAACCAACCGGTAACGTATTTCCGTGTCCTTCGTTTGCTACATTTGGCACGATATCATCCAAATGCATTAGAAATAACTGAAAAGGAAGATATTAGTCAGCATTTTTACTAGATCGAAGGATAACTTTCTAATGGAAAGAAAAGCGTAAGTACGTCGTAACTACGTGACATGTTACTAATATATTTAAGCAGCAAAAAGAAGATATATCTGTGTTTAAGTACGTTTGCATGGTGTAAGTTGTAAGTATTGTAGGGGTACCGGAAAATAAACCCAACTTCTTTTCGAAATATTTATAGATTCACTTGTGGGATGCTGCTTTCAAATTTCATACAAAGGAATTAAGCTTAAATATGGCTAGCGAAAAGAAAGACTATGAAAATACATATTAGATACGTTATGCATTTTGAGCTTCGGCGAGGTAACCAATATAATTTGCAGTGTAAATGCTATAAATGCCAAAGTTGGTTTTTCAAATTTCGATCTGCCGATTTTAACATTCCTATTTTCAAACGCCTCCCAGTCTGAGAAGCCAGTTGTCTTCATTGATAACGACAACGTTTTGATTGAGCCAGATTCTCGTTAAACTTTTCAGGACTTAATGAACAGGTTTGGGGATTCCATCAAAAAGGAAAATTATATAGGCAAGGAGTATGGATACTGTATGACTTGCATGAAGAGTATAAAGCACAAAGAATGTTATTCTGTAAATTTTTGCTTAATCGCATTGAAGAAGATCCATTACTAAACCGACTTGTGACAATCCACCATATTATCCTAATTTGGTTTTCGGACTATCACCTTTTCCGACTCACGAAGCAGTTTTCAAGAAGAAAATCTTTTTTCTTAGAAAAGGGTTAAAAATGGTTAGTGCTGTAAAATTGATAATTGTTGAATATTTTGCCAATAAATTAGAATTTTCATAAAAATTTTTTTTGAAAATTCAGTTAGTAGATGGAAAACAGCCATAACAAATGGTGGAGATGTTAATATTAATATAATACATGTCATTATTCATAATAGATGTTAATATTGATAATAATATAGGTAATAATATTAATGATACTTTATGATAATATTCATCTGAAATAAACAATAGAAATCAGAAATTTCTATTTTGAGAAGAGAAAACGACAATTACTCTTCGGTATCCCTAATACTTGTTAGTTACTCACAACAAGACTTCTCAAAGTGTGGATTATGACCCCGGCGATAGGGTCGCGTAATTGAATTTGGAGGTCGCAGAAATTTTAGCAAAACTAAAAAATTAGCATATTTATATTTGCCTTTGTCTTTAACACACATGGTAAAATTACATTCGTATCTTACACCAAAGAATTGTTTTCGAATAAATTTTCTTTGATTTATTGATGATTTACTATCAGCAAATGTTTTAATTCGTATTTTTAGTTTAGATACTTCTAGCCCTTCTTACTAGGATCGTGAAAATATTTTTGGTCGAGTAAAGGAGCTCGCCAAGTGGAAATTACCCTGACTTACGACAATATAGATACATGTGCATGTATATATTTGAGAGGGGAAATACGTGATCGCGCGTCAACACGTGAAATAGATTGAGAAAAAATATTAAAGGATATAAAATATCGTACGTAAGAATGTACCTTGTGAAAAGGGACGTTCGCACCGTCGGCTGTCCCTTGAATTTCCTTAACGTATCCGGAAAATTGTTGCTCGACGCAAGCGAGGGTCTCGTCGTAAATTTTCCTTCCCGCTTCCGTTTCGTAAAGCGGCAAGTAAGTTTCATTGAGCGGCTTGTATATGTCGACGAAATTTTGAATCAGACCGGAGAACGTGCGACCCTGTGTTAAAAAGACATTGAATTTGCGATGGAATCGTAATCCTTGATTCTAGTTTACAAACGAATTCGTTTTAAAGCCAAAAATTGGATATTGAATATGAATTTCATTATTTGGATAATTTCAATCACATTTTTCCCCATATGAAGCACACAAAGAATAAAATAAGAACGAAAAATTTTAGACGAGCATCTTAAAAATACTCCTTGTATTGCCACTATCTGGATCAAAGTAGATATTGATTCTGATTAAAAATTTTCATATTTTTTTTAATTAATACAAATGTATTTTTCTAATCAATCTATCGTACAAAGGTTGTTTTAATATTCTCATAAATAATATAGACTACATCGAACTGATAAAAAACAGCCTGAACAAATTTCTGTTGGCCAATGAGGCACGGAAGATCTAAAAGGTTGGACACCCACGTTTCAGAAGTTTCCTTTCCAGCGTGCAGAAACGTAGTTTGGGAACGCTCTTACGACGCTTGTTAAAATATATCACCGCTGAATATCACGTTTCGTGTCCGCGTTACTCTAAAATCCGCGCATACATTATTTTCTGAAACAGCAAACGCTACATAATTGCATAATATCGCGTAACTATCGTTACGTAACACATTCAATCTGGTGGAGAAAACACAGGTGTGAGAATAATTTCAGTTTATTAGCAATTTGTTTTGGTTAAACGTGCGCAAGAGCACGAAATAAAGGTGAAACACGATTACGATGGATGATAACTCGTGCGATCTCATTTTTTTTTTCTCTTCTTCTGATCGAGCTCCGAGTGGTGGAGAGGTAAGAAACAAAAGGAAAGATCTTTTATTGTTAAACACGAGTCTCGTTGGTGAGACATCGCTAATGTCCGATCGCTCTAAACAGGTTCGCGTTTTCATTACGATGCTGTAACTAATAGCAGCCAATTATTGCGTTTAATCGAATAATTATCTTAAATCTGCAAAATTTCATTGTACATTTAACGATTAAATAAACGTACGTAAGCATAGATCATTACTATAATGATCGATTGAAAAACTATATGGAAGTTAATCAGATCATTAAACCACAGATCATTACTCAGGGTTTTTCTATTTCCTTTTTTAATATAATCAAATGTTACCGCAATCATGGCAATGTTCTTAGTGTGACTGACTTATGTAACTAACAGTTCCGTTTCATAATCGATTTTGTTCTTTTCCTTATTTCCTCTTGTATTATCTTTTGTTATAGCCAATATATATGTATATGTACATGGTAACAATGAGATAGAATATAATATTACATAACATAACACAATATTAAAATTGTTGGCCAAAAAGAAACTGTGTTTTTTTTTTTTGGTGTGTACGAATGAAAGGCGAATTTTTCACGAGAAACAGAAACTTTGTTATTAATATGTATTGACCACTTTTTGTTCTATTATTTTTTTTGTCATCGTACAGGCAATTTCAAAAAAGTTTTTATCTTTTTTGACGAAAGAAAGTTCCAAGAACGATTTGATATCCTCGTCAGTAGTGAAATTTAACAAATCAATTCTCTACGAGTCCTCGTAGTTTGAAGGTGGTTTGATACTTCTTTACCATGTATGTCGGATAATTTTTGCTGATGGCATTTTGTTTTTTCATTTTCGCAACAAAATATAATGAAAATGTTACTTCTTGGACTTTCCATTTTTAAAAGATCGACCCCAAACGAACAATTGTCAACGAAATCGCGCGTTTTCTTTTTCTAAAACAAGCCTGAACAATTATGTCAAAGTAAAAAAAAGAAAAAAAAAGAAAAGACTTTGCAATACAATACAAAGTACACAAGCTTTTATTTATTTATACAGCGAAAAATCATTTAATATCCAACAGAAATTACAAATTGGCCATTTTGACAATTTTGGTAGTTTTGTTAAAATGAAGTTAGTTACATCTATTAGAAAAAGACACAATTACTTTTTGCCCAACCTCCAATACAATACAATAGCAATGGAAGAGAAGGAATTCTTACAATATCGAAGCCGACATCGTAATGTGTTCCTCTAGTGTAAATGACGGGAATCGCTTGCCTCCTCCCGATATCCTTCGCATTGCCAGTCACCTCTTGATCGGACATTATCGTTTCTGGATAACAAAAGTGGTGGCGACTAAAATTTCAATTTCAATTTCTTCTATTTCGTTCGTATATTCGTTGTCACTTTAATATACGTCCTCCTTTTTCTCTCGCGTCCTATTTTGTCACACGTCTATTGTAGGTACGTTAATCAGATTAACTATTGTCTGAAAACTTGGATTCCTTCAGTTATCTCCCCGTTAGACTGGCTCCTTCCTCTTTTATGCCAATATTTGCCCGTCTGTCTTTTGACGTGTACACACACACACACACACACACACGAGCGTGTATCTATCTTATCGAATGCAAAATGTGCTCTCGTTTGATCATTGCAACTACGTAACTATCCGCATATGCACCGTATCGAGCACAAATAAATAGTTTGATATCTACGGTTGTAATTGGAAACCGATTTGGCACAATCTCCTCTTTCCTTTTTCACGTCTGGAAGAGAATTGCTGAAGGATCCAACGTGGATCGCAACGATGGAAAATTCGATCAACGATTTGAAACAAAAAACAAAAAACAAAATAACAGAAAAGAAATTAGAAACTAGAACGCTAAATGAGACTTAATAGCGCGCGTAAGATTTGAGACCTGTGTAGATACTGATTATTCGTTCACTCTCCCTCTTACCGTTAGAACTTACCCTTTAATAAGGATCGAACACTTTATTGATCGCAATAAATGACACAAGAAAAAATTCACGCGAAGATTCTCGTTGAACGCGAGATGCAAGAAGGATTCGTGAAAACGCGAAAACGTTACGGAGATCGCGTCGTTCCAACGGTGATGATCGTGGCGCGCAACTGACGGTTCACGATCGGCTTCTCTCTGCTACGAAGACTCTAAGTCTAATCTACCTTTTATCGACTTACATCGATTAGCAGTGTTCCGCGGTACGGATAGCCGACTGCTACCTGCAGGCGAAGAGAATTCCTCGACATTTCAAGAATATATTGTACATACGTACGTACGTACGTAATGTACATACGTGCTGTCACCGTTGCGTCTAATCCTTCCACGCGTTTTCCGTCCTTTCGATCCGATTTTTTTTCACTGCGCAATGTCGGGTATGTAAATGCACGCGTAAAAGTATGTACGCGTTTTTATCGGCTTGTACGACTGTACGGCGCTACGTTGCCACATGGAGAAAAAAAGGATCTCCGTTCTTGATCCTCTGTGTCCTTCTCTCGTATTTTTCCGATTCGAATTTCGATCTAACGAAATCTCTCTTGAAACGAGCTGCCGTATCTCGCTCTGCGCGACGAAGTTCTGTAACGTTAATCATACTATATATATATATATATATATATACGTATATATACTAATATAATAATACTATATTATAGTATATAGCATAATAATATATAGTATAATAATATTATGATATATATACAGGAGTAGTCCATCTAAATATCCTTTTTTCTCCAAATTGCGAACATCTTTCGAATTTTTGGACACCAGTGTCATTTTAAAGTCATGTCCCTTGCATATCTGAATGTATTTTTTCTACCACCTACACGATGCAAATAAAAAAGATATATAGTTGTAAATAAAAGAAAACGTCAATGACTGAAAATTTCAAAAAAATAAGTGGCCTTGGAAAAAAATATATTCTTACCAGTTATTGGCCATTCGAGATCATTCGACGTTGGGCGAAAAATATTTTTTGCATTGTCACGATTCAAGAAGATGTTTAGGTAGCACTTAAGTGGACCATCCTGTATAATTTCACACCTAATTCTAAGAAACAGTATTTAAATGCGGAGCAGTTACGTTTCTACGTTACGTTAGACGTCGCTATCTTCGTTACAAAATCTCATTTCTAGTATTTCTAATTATATTCCTATCTCTGCTCAGTTTCCTTGAAAGAAATTTAAATAAGTACTTGTGTTCACTCAATTCATCTCCTTCTAAATTTTATATCTTCCGACTTATTATTATACTATGATACTATATTGTTGTTATCATTATTATTGTTGTTGTCCAATTTCTTTAGAAAATTTAAGTAAGTACTCACTTGTGTTTACTCAATTCGTCTCTTCTTGTATTTTATATTTTTCAATTTACTGCTCTTACTATACTAATATTATATTGTTACTACCATTATTATTGTTATTATTCAATTTCCTTAGAAAATTTAAGGAAATTTAAGTAAGTACTCACTTGCATTCACTCAATTTGTCTCTTTTTGTATTTTACATATTCCAATTATTTTATTGTTATACTATGATAATGTTACTATTATTACTATTGTTGTTGTTGCTGCTGCTGTTGCCGTTGCTACATGTTTTTCTCGTTCAAAAAGGAAAGAAGAACGCAAAGATCGCGAGAGGAATTTTGCAACTAAAGTAATCTCGTTCTCGCGAACAATCGAAGAGAGGAGAAACAAGGGGGGAATGGAAAAGCACGATAGAGAGTTAAGAACATGGATATATCCAAGATGTAAAATCTAATCGCATAGTACAATCGAGTGTAATTATCATTCATCAACGCACAGACGCAAAGAAATCTCATACGCGTTTGCGACAGGTGACAGTCAGCCGTTAGTTCGGCTTCCAAATACGCGCATTTCACGGCTATAAATGGATGAGTGCGAGAGCTCGAATCTCTTTTACGGTTTCCTTTAAAATCTTCGGCGACTTCGGTCTTCTCTACATAACCGATATGAAATCTCAACAGAGTCGCAACTAGAATAAAATTTGTCATAAAATTCGTGAAATTCCACTCGTCGCTGTTATTGTTACTTTGACCGTAACTTTAGTGTTCAATGGAACCGCGCACGATAACAAATTTATCCAGAATGAGCAATAAAGTAACAAATATCTATTTATATTTTGTCAAATAAATTTTACATATTCACATTGGTCCTGTATTCTGTTATTAAAGGGGCAGGCACTACGGAATTCTTTCCCGTGAGAAATGAGAGTTAAACGTTATTTTCTAGTAATTTATTAGTATACATGCTTAATATAACATAATGTATGTATATATAAATATATACACGCGCATGTGTGTAAGTCTGTGTGAGCGTTTGTGTAAAGTGTCTGTATTATGTTCCTATATAGTTATGTATATCTGTACATTTTTGGAAATTCGTACGCGACATTTAAATATACCTAATAAAATACACTGAAAATACACTGAAAAATGTACACAAAACGTTCTTTCCACACTTGGTCATTTTGGAAAGAAAACATGTTGTAAAGCCACAAATGCACTCTATCTTTTCTCTTATGTTATGTTCTTCATTCCCGTTTGTCGTCGCTTTCATTTTTTCGTTAATCATAAAATTACGTTTTCGTTACACGTTTTTATTCGTTACAAAGAAGAATTACATGGAGGAGAAATCGAACTTTCTTCTTTATAATAAAAAATACTAAGTTTCGTTCGTTTTTTATTATCAGATAATAAGTTATTATTAAATAATATAATTAACGATATAATATAATTAATTATAATATAAATAATAATATTATTAAATAATAACTTATTTTGCGAAATAAAGATTGAAATAATAACTTATAGCTAGCGCAGTATTGTAACACAACGCGAATCGAAGACATTTTTCCTTTAAAATTTCTAACAAGAACATTTGAATGATTATTACGAGAAGGGTGATTCGAGAAGAGGAAAGAGGAAAAAAAACAAAAACAAAGAGATGGAAAAAAACCTTCGCTTCGTAATAAAGATACTTTCCTAATTTAAGTTTGATTATTACTTTAAGTGATAATATACATACATACATACATACATACATATATACATACAGAGAGACATATATACATATGTGTGTGTGTGTTCAGTTGACGCGTTACGATTATTCCTTGTAATAGAAAATAATATGTATATATTATGCCCCCGTTTTTTTTTCCTCCATTTGAATTTAACACAAAGGAAAGCGACCGTTGAATATCAAATAAAAAGAAATACGGTTACCTCACGAGAATGAGTTACATAATCGGCGCTCTGTCGTATCCGTGTCTATTGTCTTATGAATATGCATACGGTTTCGGCTGACAGTCAAAACAATCATTCCGATGTCAGAATGGCAGCACTGATTTTGTAGAGGTGCGTGTATTCAATGAAAACTCAGTCTTGTAGAAAAAGTTAGTCTCTTGAATTTTTCGATGAATGTAATCACCGATGCAAACATTGTTCTGCCGCAAACATCGTTCTAGGCATCATTAACTTTTTCCTCGTAGGAACGAAAAGACTGAATTCTCCCGAGAACATTCAGTTTCCCGGTTGAAATCCATAAGACTCAACACGCGGCCGCGTGCTTGGCTCGTTGAGCAGCTATTCGTTGACTTCGTCTTAAAGTACGCGGCGGTGACTCTGCGTCAGTTTTCTCTTCTAAGCCGGAATTATCAAGCGCAGTCTTTCCAGCGTACCGCCAACTAACAATTGCACCATCCCACTGGAAAAGAACAATTTTCCTTCAATTGTACTTGCATTTTCATTCGGAAACTGTCATTAATTACAATAATACTTGAATACTTGAAGATGAAATATGTATCTGTGAATGTGTATAATACGTACAGAAGTAGAAACGATTTCTTGATGAAATGGATGCCAACTAACATCGCGTACGCATCCGTTATGTCCCACTAAACTACTGACTATCCTACCCGTTAAGACATCATAAACTGAAACGAATTAAAAATCGATTGTATACTTATAGATTTCACGATCTCAATGAATTTTGAATCTTGATACAAACTAGAAACTTACTTATCACTCGACCAGCGGCACATCCAGTATAGATATATCTTTGGCCGGTAATAGATGAAGGCGAAAAGTGACAACGTATTAAAGTTTGAAGAACGGAGTGACCGCGATAGGTCATAATGCTAGTATCACCTTCCAACATGTTTCTCGCTCTGTGCACTGTAACGGAAAAACAAACTGTAACCTTTGCACGATATATTCAACGACGGTCGAGTCAAAAAGTTCTTGCCAAAATGCAGATTTTTACTAACGTCGTTTTGGTACTCGTTGCCATCGATAATCCCAGTTTTGGTTTGCAACGGCTTTACGTGTATTTTGTTCACCATTGTGATCAGAGAATGCACGCACGTCCCACAATTTGATTGTTTGATCTTTACTGTTGGTAATTAAATAACGACCATCGCCACGTGGATCGATGTACGTTATACCATCCATGTGACCAGCCAATACTCCAACCGGGTGTGGATCGCTTTCGTTCAGAGTTCTTCTGTCCCAAACCTAACGAATTAAAAAGAAATATATCACGTTATACACGACAATTATTGCAATGTATGCAACGTATGATTTTTTTCTTTCTTTCTTGCAAAAGGATGATAAATACTTTACAAAGACCATCGTCACCGGCACTGTATAGAATCTGAGAAGTATTATCCGCAAAAGCAACTGTATTTACATCATTGTCATGGCCTTCAATCTACAAAAAAGAAGAAAACAGGAAAATTTGTAAGAAATAAAGTTGTGAAAGCTGCGAATATGACGATACGCATACACGTACTCTGAAAGCACGTTGATGACACTCTCGATCATAGACGTAAAGATAACCATCGTTCGCACCACCCAAAATTTCTCGGCCGTCGCTAGAAAACACGAGTGAAAATACGCAAAATCGTCGATTCTCCGGACACAGTGACAATGACTCTTGCGCGCTCGAATCTCCGTAAACGGGACACAAGTATACTGAAACAAAAGAAAAAGAGAAGAGTAAGAAAATTTTATATAATTCATTCGTGTCGTTTACAACAGCATGCATTTTAGTATTTCAACGCTGAGATATCAATGGAAAGCTTATAATTAAAGGAATCCACTGGTTTTATGTTGATTACGTCAATTTTTAAAAGCTAATACTGTATAGATTTTACATGCTCGTGTCCACTGAGCCCTTAATTACAACACTGAAACCAAAGTTAGCAAAGTGAAGCTACACGCAAATTTGTATTTGTATTTATACAGAATATAAGATACTTTATAACGATCGCATCGACTGTTTACATACGCCAGAGAACGAAAGAATAATCCAGTTTTAAAACTGCTTACAGTTGTACATCTAAAACACTCTTTAAATGTCAAGTTCTCAATGAAACACAAATAAATATATCAATATGCAATATCCGATATAAGTATTTCTTTTGTTCCTGATCTTGCGTGAATCATTGAAAAATCATTGAATAGGTACGTTGTTGAATTCATCTTCATATCCGCTTTCACAGAATATAAAAAAAAGTATAACATTTCACTTAAAAAATTGAAGGTGACCTTCAGTTCTCAAAAGATAGTAAGATCAGGAAATATTTCTGATATACCATTACATTGCGTAAAAACAGTACAATTCTGTTCTCTTTCATTCTTCTATCTGTCGTTTACTGGAGAATAAATCTGTAAACACCCTGTATGTATATATATATATATATATATATATATATATATATATATATATTTACATGTTATATGTACTATATACTTATATAAATTATACATATATAAAAATATTCAAATAAACTTAATTTTATTGTTTTTTTCTATGAAATTTAAACTCATCATAAAAATTGTATCTTTAGTGATAAGCTTTCCATTGATATTCTACATTCTCCGATCACTGTCCAGCATGCTATACTATACTTACAACATTCTGACCAGCTGGAATAAACAATGTAATTGCCATCGGGACTAAATGCTGTGTCCAGAATGCTCCAACCTACATCTCGTGCAGGAATGGTTTTGAATTG
The DNA here is from genome assembly GCA_030673865.1 of Melipona bicolor. NCBI lineage: Eukaryota > Metazoa > Arthropoda > Insecta > Hymenoptera > Apidae > Melipona > Melipona bicolor. Next base: position 171,106 of record JAHYIQ010000042.1, on the reverse strand, counting down.
TACAAAGTCCCCATTGTGTGTTCGGTAAAGACGTAAAAATTTGTCTATCAAAACATATAACGTTGGACAGATGATGAGGAAAAATCGAAACGATAACCGAAAAGCAAATTTTGTTCTGAATAGAAACGGAATTTCAACGATAATAACTTGCCTTGACTGGCAGTTAAGAAAAATCTTCCATCTGTGGAATAAGAACCGCAAAACGCTTTGGTACTATACTTATCAACCTGATGCATCTTATTTGGTAAGAAATTGCTACTTATTCTGCATCTTTCACCAGTACTGAAACTAGGACCTAGAGCTCTTCTTTGTATCATCGACGTGACGGAAAGATTACGTTTGTCAACATTGTCTATGAATCCACATGCTTGCTTGGTGGCAAGACTTATCTCACTTTTCTAAAAACAAGAAGAAAAAGAGAAACGAATCAACGAGAGGAGAATGGAATACGATACAATAACTAAAGGTAACGGCCGCTATTGCCGTTACAGAGTGTATTCATTAGCAACAAACATCTAGTCTGGATGTATTTGGTAAGGACGTAATTCTTGGAGGTTGTGAATTCGTGGCGTATTCCTCGTCCGAGTCATCGTGATCCGAAGATATGATATGTAATTGACCGCTGCAACAATCCAAAATGGAAATTCGTCAATAAAATCTCGTCACTGCAATGGTAATTTTAGAAGTTGAGCCGAGCTGCGAACGAAAGACTGGAAGAACGATAAGAGAGAAGGTTAGGTTATTAGGAAAGAGACAAAATCTCCGATCGTTTTGAGAAAATAGAAACGGACACGGTGAAAAAGAGTGGGCCGATTTCCTCGAAAAAGGCGAACGTCTCGCCCCCGAGGAAAGGCGAGTTATCGCGTATCTGGCGAGATATGCAATAACAACAAATTGCGAGAAGAGGTTAGAATTCTTCCTGTTCTCGTTCATTCATTCTCTCTCTTTCTCCGCCTTTCTGTCATTCTTTCGTTTTCTCTTTCCCGCAGAATCTCTCTGGTTTTTCGGTCTCCCTCTATCAACGGGCATACGTATACACACGTTCATAGGAAAGAATCACGAATGATATTAAACGTTTCGCCTATGAGACAACGTTGAACCAACCTGCGTATTAAATACTGCAAGACAGCAGCGAGTCCTGGATCGTGTTCGATATCCATATTCCGCGAATTAATGCCTCCCATGCAGCGAGCAAACGAATCTTATTTACCGTCTAAAAGCAAACAAGGAAAACGTCCAAGGGTTGATGGCGTTAGTGCAGTGACTATGACAGTTGAAACAGACGATGACAGGAATGAAGAGAGCGCGTGAGAACTTTGGAGCAAAGGGGGGAGAGGGGAGAACGGATCTCGCGAGATATCTTGCTTTTCAGCAGTTGCAACACATTGCAAAAGTTGTTGTTCCGACAAAGGGCAAAAAAAGAGAGAAGGAAAAAAGAAAAAGAGAATGCGTAGATTGGAATCGTGATTTTCGAACGATGTGGACGTATAAATATATGTGTGCGTGTCGGGTGTGTATATGCGGAGCGAATTCATCGAGCGAGCGAACAAACGAAATATTGAAAATGGTCGAGACTGAAAGAGGGGGCTAGGTGCGCCTAGAACGCACTTGGATTTTGTTGTTAAATTAACATTGAAATTACGAAACTAGTTGAAATTAGTTGATGTAATTTGGAACAGTTTCAAGTACATTTGCGAACGCAGCGAGCAGAAAACTCTATATGGGATATATATGTATTTATGTTGGTCGTATCGAGCGCCGTTTTTAAACGATTTTTGATAAAAATAGACAGAAGCGATAAACAAAGATTGATTGTTTCCGAATTAGTTTTTTTTTTTTTAAGGAAATGAAATGTTTCTGAAACTATCGGATAATCAGAATGTGTACGATGAAACGAAGTGTAATGAATTATAAATGCTAAATATATCAAAATAATATTCAAAAATGGAAAGGGTCAAATTAAGAATTTATTACATTTATTACATCGTCGTTCAAACAGTCGAGCAATTATTTAGTGAAATTGATCAAAAAATGTTTGAACCAAATAATAAATATAGTCAATGGAAAATAAATAATCAAACATTTTGCAAGATTTGATTTGATTTTTATGCATGTCGAAATGTGCATGCACAGTTTATGCTTGATCACGCGCGTGTCTATTCTATCGATCGAATAGCTGCAAGCTCAGTTGGTAAAAGCGATAATTTCAGTCAAATATGTATACGTGTATGTTTCAGCAAGGTGTTGGACAACGCTTTTTTTTCTTTTGCACGGATGGAAAGAAGAAATAACGTTAGAAGAGATAAATAGTAATTACATCGTCAACGGAATTCCAAACACTCGCAGATGCGACATTGGATTTGCAACGGTTGGATCGATAAAAAAAATCTGTACAATAGATAGATACGGATGTACGTATGTATATACGTACATAAATGTTTGGAGTTTTATAGAAAAACACGATCATGTACGTTCATGTAATGCACGTGTAATTCATGTGATACAGAGAAAACAATATTTTCAATTTCTTCCAGTGCGCCATCTGCCCCCTTGCCATCTTAGATTTGTAAATCGTAATTCGCAAATTACGGTGCGGAGCAACCCCTACCCGCCTGGTTGGTCCTCCCTACCTTCGAAACAAGGCATCCCCTTATGGCATCCCCTAACCCGGTCTCCAGTGTCCCGTGACCCGCAACCACAGCTGCAGCTACCTACAGCTACCAGACTTATAACATCCAGGCAGAGGTCTACACCCTGGCCATAGCCGGAACCAAGCTGGAGCCGAGGTCGTAGCCAAAGCCATAGCCCGGATCGGAGAGCGCGCATGCGTCTTTCTGTTATTTTCTTGCGACTCTCTTGCTTTCCCATCGAATGCCAACAACGTTAATTTGAACGACAACGACAACGACAACGACGACAACGACGACGACGACGACGACGACGACGACGACGACAACGACGACGACGACGACGACGACGACGACGACGACGACGACGACGACGACGACGACGACGACGACGACGACGACGACGACGACGACGACGACGACGACGACGACGACGACGACGACGACGACGACGACGACGACGACGACGGCGACGACGGCGACGACGACGACGACGGCGACGACGACAAAGACAAGGTATAGAGACAAGAACAAGGACAAGAACGAGTACAGCAATAACGATTTTCACTTTTACATCGATCAACGACGACAAAAAGAAAACGTAGAAACAGGATAATAAGAAATACGTAAGAAAGAAAGAAACGGAACGATACCGATCCGGTTAGGAGAAAAAGAAAATAAGTCGGAGTGGTTACCGAAAGGTACGAAGATCGGCGAAGAGACACGGAAGAGCAGAGATACGCAAGGAAGAGAAATAGTTTAGAGAAAAGCAAATTGGATCGGATTATCGGGACCAGAAGTGTCGGAATTTCGTATCGGTGGTGATGCAGTCGCGCGTCAATCGTGCCCGACTGTCCTTTCGGATTGCTCGCGCGAGGATCGCGCGCCACGCGCGTGCTCCGAATCACCGCGCATCGCGCATTACCCTTCTTTCGGTTTCTTCATACTTATAGTGCCTCTATACGCGGTATACGATTCCCGTTGTCGTCGGCAACAGGTGAGCCATTCCAAAACTTTCAGCTGCCTTGTGCTTTTTCTGCCTCGTTTTTTCGCCGAGCATTTCTCTGCTTCGATTCCTCCTCTGTCCTCTTTCTCTCCTCCTTTCCTTTCCCTTTCTCCGCTTCTCGTTTCCCTTTCTCCCTCAATTTCTCCGTCACCTTTGTCGCCTTTTCTCGCCTCCTTACGTCGTCTCTGATCTCCCTTGCTCTCTTTCTTTTCTTTCTTTCTTTCTTTCTTTCTTTCTTTCTTTCTTTTTTTCTTTCTTTCCTGTCCTTTTTTCACTTTCTCCAACTTTTTTCTCTCTCTTTCTCTCGAGGCTTGCTGTTCCATTGAAACTAATTAATTGTACGACTAATCAACTGATTACTCTGTCTATTATTCACGTAACGATTCGACACGTCGTGTCGCCGGACATGACAAGCAAGCGACGATGCACTGTGCGAATGTTTGTCGTGAGCGAGAGAGGCTGCTGTCGGTGTCTTTGAACAATCGGCCCGGCAATACGCGAATTATATACTCGCGAATCGATCGCGAGACTTGGCCCGCGCGGACTTGTGCGAGGATGAATCGAGTTTCAATTGGCCATAATCGCCTGTGAATGGACGATCTCGTCGTGATCACGAGAGTGTTCGCCTGCCTGTTTGCAAACACCTACACCATTGTTGACTGGTGGTCTCGAAACGCTTCGAAACGTACTCTTCACACTCTAAAACTACGCTTTTCGACAAGTTGCTCTTCGTCCATCCTCGAGCCAGCTCGATCGATTAATTTCTATTCGTTTTCACGTTCCCTTTCATTCTCGTTACGAGAAAAATTACAAACGACGCGCTATTCCCTTTCTATCGATCGTGACATCGATGCCAGTTCTTCGTTCGACGCGAAAATGTGTTCGATGGAAATACGGCGTCCGTGGCTGTTGTTGTCGTCGTTGCTATCGCTAATCGAAAATCGAAACTCGAACTTTCGGAAGGAGCGCAACTCTTTATTTTTCGTGTGATTGCGAAATCGATATGTATCATCGTCCGTCGATTGATGTCGGAAATTATTCTCATTTCCTGTTTCCGCAGAGACGAGAATAACAATATCGTATCACGTATTCGATTTTCTATGTTTATCGTTAAGCGAGTCATTAATGCGAGCTTGCGTTGTCACGACGAGATATTTCGGAGAAAACAAAAGGAATAGAAAGGAGTCTACGATCCTACGTGTCTAATAATACTAAAAAACGCGCGTTCGGTGCAAACACAAGATTGTTCTTGTTCGCTCTAATGCACGCGATGATTCGATTCGATCCGATTATTCGATTATTTTATCCCTTCTGAGCTTTCTCTGCTTTCTCGCCGCGCAACACGTAGATATACACGAAAGATTATCTACGAAGGCACGAGGTGGTAAATCGATAAGGAGTATTGCGTAAGGAGAAGAAGAGAAAGCGGGGACGTGAAACGAATTCACGAGACGAGGGAGAAAAAAAAAAGAATCTCCTCTCGTCAACGAGGGGAGATTAATGAAAATATTGCCCTTTGAACGTCGATCTTACACGTTGTACGCTGAGAATAATCGATTAAATCATTGGCGTCGTCGTCGTCGTCGTCGTCGTCGTCGTCGTCGTCGTCGTCGTCGTCGTCGTCGTTGTCGTCGTCGTCATCGTCGATGAGAAGTATACGTCAATTCAAGAAAACGTTTGTTGTTGACAGCTGAGCAGGTGCGCTCGTGGGAGAAGCAAGCAACACCGATGGAAAAAGGAACAATTGAAATTTGAGAAAACTCGGCTCGGGGGTGGAGCGGAGACCGAACGAAGAAGTGACAGACTTCGCAAAGGTGATTCGATGAACATTGAGGATTAATGCGAGTGTCGTTATGTTTGCCAAGTCGAAAAGCAGCGGCTCGACACCGAGCATCCTACTTCCGAACGCTCTCCAAAATTTGTACGAAGTTGGCAAACAATCGGCCACCGCCGGTCCCGAGAACGCTTGGCGCATATACGACGGCTACACCAAAACCGATCGAAAGGTAACTTCGTATCACAAAACAGTTTTCGAACCGATTCCATCTCCTTTCACTCCCTTCCCTCTGTTTCGCTCTACTCTAGTTTTCTTCCTTTCTTCTTCATTCTTTTCGCTTAAGTCTTTCTCGTTTTAGGAAGTCTCGATATTTTTTTTCGACAAGAGATCGGTCGACAAGCTGCACAAGCCAAAACGCAAGGAGACCGTTACGGAAATTTTAAGAACCGGAGCGCGACAAATGGAACGATTCTCCCATCCGAAGATATTGCAAGTAAGATTTGTCATCCTCTTGCTTCTTCTTTCCTCCTCATTCTTGTCTGTCTGTCTGTCTGTCTGTCTGTCTGTCTGTCTGTCTCTCTCTCTCTCTCTCTCTCTCTCTCTCTCTTGTTTCTTTCGTCGAATGGTTTTACGTTACGAAGAAAAATCATCGTTTCCCACTGTCATCTATGTGTCTAGGCATACAAGGTCGAAGAGTGCACGGATAGTTTGGCATTCGCGTCGGAGCCGGTTCTGGCCAGTCTTGCAAACGTTCTGGCGTATCAGGAACAACGTGCGAACAACATTGGCCAATCGTCGAGCAACGCAACGAAGCAAACCTCCTCGGTTGCTAGTCATCGTGCTACGTACGCGAAAGAGTACGAATTGCTCGACATCGAAATCAAATATGGACTGTTACAGGTGAGAGTGCGAATCGTGACACTCCCGTCCCCCTTCTCTTTTCTTCTCTTTTATATTTCTCCTCCTCTCTTTTATATCTTTCTCTTCAGATCACAGAGGCCCTGCTATTTCTTCACGGGACCTGCAAAGTTCTTCACAGAAACGTTTGCCCTGCCAGCATCATAATTACCAAGAGAGGCACTTGGAAATTGTCGGGGCTCGAATTTATTGGTAAGTCGATCGAACAGAATTTCGTTTTCATTTATTGAGATTTGTCCGTTTTTCCTTTTTTCGCAGAAAAAGTTAACGAAATGACAACGATATCGCTGCAACCTTGGACTAACCGCACGCCAAAAATGATACAGCCGAATCTCGATTACATTGGTAAGAATAGGAGTGTCGTTCCTCTTTCGTAATACTAGCAGATATTTATGTATTTACAATCCGGTTACATGCCACAGCTCCAGAAGTACAGCAAAAGAAAATGGGAGGCTTTTACAGTGATATGTACAGCTTTGGTATGACGATATGTGCAATTTTCAATCAAGGACGGCCGTTAATTCAAGCGAATCATAGTTGTTCCGAGTACCTGAAACAATTGGAAAACGTAAGCAATCAGAAGATAACCGAATCTCTGATAAAATTTCTTCTCTTACGAATAACATGTTAATTTTGTTTCTTTTGCACGCTCTTCTCTCTCTAGCACACGTGTCCAACCCGCGGCAATTAGACCCTTATAATTAGACTCTTGGAACAATTGAATAAGAACTTCAATATTTGAATAATTTTAATCATGAATGTTTATGATGTTGGAGAGTACTTATATTTGCGAATAGATTTTTTCCCATATGAAGCAGACAAAAAAATAAAATAAAAGCAGAAATTTTAGATAAGCATCTTGGAAATACTCTTCGTATTGCCACTACCTGTATCAAACCAGCTATTGATGAACTGGTATCTAAAAAACAAGCTCAGGGTTCTCATTAAAAATTTTCATATTTTTTTGATTAATATAAATATATTCTTCTAATCAGTATATCGTTTCACTATAAAAGTTGTTTTAATATCCTCATAAATGATATAGGTTACATTGAACTGACAAAAAAATATGCAAACTACGTATGTGCGGCCTTGAACAAATATTTATTGGCCAATGAGGCCCAGAAGATCTAAAAGGTTGCACACCCATACTCTGGAGCGTTATCGTATCTGTTTGTTTAACCATTTTCGTGCCATCTTACATTTTAGCGTAACGTATTTAATCACCTTCTGCTTTCTTCGTTTCCCACAGCTCAAAGAACAAGTCGAAATGATGCTACATCTAATTCCTCTTCCACTTCGTGAAGCTGTTTCCCGATTGTTACACGTAGATCCAGAAAAGAGACCAACCATTCAAGTTTTATCCATGATCAAATATTTTCAGTACGTGAACGTTTGCTCAAACGGAAAAAAGAAGAAAATTTTTGACTCTTTCACGCAATCATTCTCGACAAGATCTCCTTTCATTTTGCAGAGATCCACCCGTATACGCGCTTCAATTTCTCGATGTCAGTAAGATGAAAGACGTACTGCAGAAAGAGCATTTTTATACGACTACTTTGAAAGGAATATTGCCTTATATACCAAGGGTAATGTGTATATTAGCATGAAATGTAATATGATATGATATAATATAATGTATGATATAATATAATGATATAATATGATATAATATGATGTAAGGGTAAAGTAAGGTAATAAATGAAAATATATGATACGAAAATAATATATTTGAATTTACAGAAACTTTGGTACCAGCATATCTGGACATATTTACAAACTGAATTGGAAAGTCAAGAAGTTCAATCGGCTGTATTACAACCGGTATTTTACATTGTACAAAACAGTACACAAGAAGAGTATGATCAAATTATATTTCCATCGTTGCGGTAAACATTATATAAGATATTTGTTCTCTCTTTCTCTCTCTCTCTCTCTCTCTCTCTCTCTCTCTCTTCTATTTTCATGTCGTTGCATTAATTTACAAATCGTCGCGTAGGTCACTTTTTTCGAATCGGAAGTCGATTCAGGGTACAGTGACGCTTCTGGAAAACTTGCATTTGATATTAAAGAAAACATCTCGGGAATATATCGAGAGCGAGATACTTCCAATGTTATATACGTCCTTTGAGAATTCAACTATCCAAGTACAGGTGCGTATACATTTGTATATTTGTCAAGAGGTAGATCCTATAAAATAGAATTTGAAGACGCTAGTCCGGACTCTCATCTTTTTTACATCTTGAGTGAACTACAGACTCTACTTGACCATTCCCCATTTCAAAGTCGTAGTCGATCCTTCCAGAGGTCTGCCTGGAATTATACTGCAATTTTATTTTTAAATCATTTGTTGGAACAAATTACGGAAATTACAAACGAGCCTACGTATGTATTTTCTCTAATTTCCCACATCGCGTAGCAGCCGATCTAACAAAGACTGTATCGCCCTGACTGCCAGATTTGCTTCAACCCGCTCTACACTCTGCATTATATCGAACAGTAATCGGTATATGACAAATGCTATACTATTATGTATCGTAATATTTGAAAATAGTATCTGATAGTTATTTGAAGATTTTTACATTCTATTTAATTCGGTCGGCCATTCTGATATTTTGACGACGACATTATGATATTTCTACCTTTAATAAATTTGTCACTGTCTTTCAGTTTGCCCGTTTATTCTCGAGTGGCAATCGAATGCAGTTCTACATTTTCTTTCCTCAAAAATGACGACTGGTGGTTTCGATACAATTTATAATATAGGGTGGGCCAAAACTTCACTTCCTTGTTTATATATTATTAATTATTTATTATTTTTTTATATCATATATTATTTATAATTATTTTATTTTTTTGCGAATGCTCCGGCAGTCAACATTTGAAAGAAATAATTTTTAAAACATAAAGAAAAAAATCATGTTTGAACTTAAATTTAATTTAAAATTACTGAAATTTAAGTTATTTTTTATATTTTGATGTTTCATTAAAAAAAAAGGTAAGTGGGGAGAAACTTTTGGCCCATCATATATATTTTCACACCTCACTGTATTCTTCGTTCCACAACTACGGTTCGTTCGTCTTCGTTAATTTAAAAATGTATACAGTGCGTGTACAGCGCAAAAACTGAAGGACAACGTTTTCGAAAATAACTAGTCAGACTCGTAAATTGACGTACCTGTTTGATACTGGTTTAACGATGTTGATTTTATTTCCTCTTGTTCCGTGGTGGGACACAATTATAGAGCTGCCAGTAACTGCCAAATCTCAAGAATGTTACATTATAGTTCCAGTAGTGGCTCGATGACTTTGATTTGATAGAGAAATCACACTAGCCTCTTTTCGTCTATTTTTTGGCTCGTATTTGCTTGACGTTTTTCCTGCGAGCGATTAATCCTTTTCCTCGTGGGTTTCCCTCGTTGTTTCATCAATTGCGATTTTTCACGACCCTTCTTCGAACGAAAACTGTACGTAACCTGGTAGGAGGGTCCGATCGCAATAGTTTCACTATCTGAACGATTTATTCTTTGTCTCTCAATCAAACTGAAGATCTCTACGTCGCCTTCGTGAAACAGGATAGGATCCCTTCACGATCTTCTTTTCTCCTTTTGGACATTACAAATTTCATCTTTTGCACTGAAACATCCGCCTTTAGTGCAGTCTGCCTTTAACTATCGGAATTGCCAGCGACTGACGCTGTCAACGGTTACAACACCCTTTAGCATCGTTATCTTAAGTTATCGAGGAAAGTCGCGATTTTTTTGTGTGTTGTTTATTTCCTTGCGAGCGAGATGTTAGCGAAGTGGATTCGGAAAAGTTTGCTGTTGTCGAGCGAAGCCAGTCATCTTGTATAAAGCCAATTCTCTTTGTGCATTTGTCAATCAATCACGCGATTGAGAAAGTAGGTTTTTATGGAGAAAAAGGTTTTTATTGTGCCGTTGGGCATTTTCGCAATTACTTTACGGGCCTAATGATGTTGCTCAGGCTACGTTGCCTGGGCAGTGTTCTCTATCCAGGGCTAATTAATTTTTGTCAGATGCGACTTGATTCCCGTAATATTTTAGCTTCATTTCGTGCATCATTTCGTTTTCATACGTCATATTATCACAGATTCCGCATATTAATTCCGCACCTAGGACATCGTCGAGGTATTGCAATCTGTTGGGTTGACGTTGGTGGTTCGTAGTATACATTAGTCACATTTGGTATCTCTGCATGAATTACTGGATCCGAAACGTACGACATGAGATTGAACCATCTATCCCCAATGTCCACAATGTCTGGGTTCATGTACTGTTGTACCCCTAACTCTGGCAAGGATGTGAGCGGTAATGATACTCTGAAGGGATATTGCATGTGTAATGGGAAATATAAGCGACCCATCTTATCAAAGATGATAATCTCACTTCACTAACTGCACTATTTTCGGCTCATTGGGGCTCTTCGGATCTTCTTCTGCTTCTGACGCTCGAACTCGTTAGAGGGTACAGACGTGAAACTCGCGACCTTCTCAATTCGTTGGCTCCCGGGTAAAAGCGCTCAGACGTTCAAACGCCGGCCCTTTTATATTAGAAGGTTTATCACTCTCCCCGCTTCTCCAGGGCCTGATCCACGCTTTGCCCGTACTTCCCTCGACATTTGCCGAGCATTTTCAAAGTTTATCGAACTCCCGATTTACGATATGATTCGAGTCATAGGTCGCGGAAAGCTAAATAGCTAAATAGTGTCGGATTGTATATTTTCGAAGAATCGAAATTTCGAAATCGTTGCCTACATATTTTTATATATAGTGGATCAAAAAAATACGTATTTGCACACATTTAGTTTTTCAGCAAAAAAGTAAAACATTTTTAGAAACAAAAGTAGTAGTATGTATTTTCTAGAACTTCGTTGTACGTAGAAACAATAGTAATTTATTTTATTCATTAAAAATAACACAAGAAAATAATACAAGAAAAGTGAAAATTTCGTAGTCAAGAAAGTATTTGCATGCTTATGTTTGGTGTAAGGAATTTATATATTTTCTATACTTAGAAAGCTTATTCTAGAAGCTTATTTTCTATACTATAACTTTTTTTTGGTATTTTTTCTACTATATAGTCTGCACAGCAAAGAAATTTAGATTTAAGATTTTCCCAATCTTTTTATAACTGTAGTTATTTTTATCCAAAGAAATAATTTTATAATCTCGCACGCACACTGGTATTTCACTGGTATTTTCAATTCATAACTCGGAATAAATGTTCAGAATACAGCGGACATCTGTTTACATCCTTGACATTGGATCTATTACTATATAACGTATAAGAATGAGGAAACGTTTAGTTTCTACGCCGAACATATATAAGTGTGCAAATACTTTCTTGACTACGAAAGTACTTAATAATAAATTTATTCGATAGATACTTTCTTGATATTTTCGCTTTTCTTGTATTATTTTCGCACAGTAAATTACTGTTACTTCTAAATGAGCATATTGCTTCTACGTACAATGAAATTCTAGAAAATACAGACGTACTGCATCAATCTCCTACTTTTTACAAGAAATTATCGCTGAAAAACTAAGGCTTGCAAATATGTATTTTTTTGATACATTGTATTTACGGACGACTGATCTCGGTCATTTGGTGTCGAAAGACCACCCACTGATGCGTGACTCCGATTTGAATTAATATTGACTTTATTATACAATAATCCTGGCGACCTCTACCCGATTAATACAGCTTTGATTTGAATAACTAACATACCGACGATCGAGTTTGAAGGATTTCCTTATTGTTAGCCAAACATTGAACATGAATGAGTTGCTACTATACTTGATTGAACACTCGAAACTGAATTGTCACTAAAAACTAAAATTGACTCTGGATTAGTTACTAAACCTGAATCACTATTGTTCATTAAACTTGTAATCAGAGTCCTTTTACGTAAGAAAATCGTAATCTACTCTTTCCAAAAGATTTTTAGAGTCGTTAAGTCTCAGGAAGTATAAAGAGAGTTCCAAAATTTCTCGTTACCACTTCTCTCTCTCTCTCTTGGGGGTGACAGATCTGGCAGCAATCTCATCTTCTGGGATCTATCACGCTGCTTGTACAATAGTTTAGTACGTACGTGTTTATGACACGACAATTGCTATAATGCAGAGAAAATCCTCGCACTTAAAGGATCTCACAAACGTTGAAACATGCGGCGTTGCATGCATCGACTTCTAAGTTTATAAAATCTGCACTAGAGTTTGCCGATGCCAAGCTGCACACATTACAACATGCATTATGAAACCTAGAAATCGATGCATGTATCGCCGCACGTTTCAACGTGTGTGGGGGCCTTAAGTCTAACTGCGATTTATGGAGTTGGAAATTTTCTGAGTAGTCTGTATATCTAAAGTATACAAAAGATGTCTAAAAAAATTTCCAACACGCTGATTGTCCATGTTACAAATGTTACCATTTTGCCGTTATCACTTTATCACTTTATACATAATATGTATTATATATTTGTATACATAAATTTATTTTATGATACATATAAATTATATATATATATATATATATATATATATATATATTTATTTATGAAATAATGCATGAAAAATGAAATTAAGGAAGGAAATATTAAAGGAAATTAAATATTTATATATGTATATTTATTTATTTATTTATTAAAATAAATTAACCACTAAAATAATGCACGGAAAACGAAAAAAAGAAACAAGAATTGAAGGAGGATAGGGAAAAAGTAACACGTTTAAAATAATTTATAGACTGCAGCATTCGTAGCTGTGTCGAACGTGACCGAATACATAGACGATGAATCCGTTCGGAATATCGTTCTGCCAAAACTTCTTCAAGCCTTCGAAAAAAATTTAGTGGACTCTCGAATACTCATGAACGTGATCCCTTGTATTTTAAACCGGTTGGAGAAGCAGAAAATCATCGACTGCATCCTACCGTTGTTGTTCAATGTGAAACTTCAAGAACCGGAGATAATCGTTCGGGTTGTACGTAAGTATACACACGTAACTTTATTTTTTTTCATGTTACAGTACGTTACACACCGTGTGCACCCTTCTTCCCCGAGCAAAAAAACTCATATTACGTAATGTTTATATTTCGAATAATGTTAACAGTTAGTTTTAGACTCATACTGATGCTACAACTATGATAAATCAAATGTTAGTGAAACCTAACACGAAAATTACGTCAAATAGAAAAAAAAATCCACGCGTCCAGAACCATAAAGTCGTTGTTAGAACGCACGTGTTAAATGATTAAGAAACTATTTTGCCATTTTTAAAAAAAACTATTAGGTTCCTTGGAAAAGTTTTACCTTCGTGATAAGTAAAATACAATGCAAATACAATTTTTACCTTAAAATTCAAGGTCAAGGTCAAGATCAAGGTCACTTTGCATGTATTTCCATCAAATCGTAGATGTAGAATTCATCCATGATAGTCACGAACAAACTTTTCCTTCCTCCCTGTATCTATGTTACGTGAAAAACGACGCTTGTTTTAAAACTTTTAAGCACGCACGGGGTGCACACACATAAAAAGATCATCGTTCAATCGCTGTTGCTAATTTGTCAATGCTGGGTCCGGGGTCACAATTCGACTTCGACAGAAATTTACAGATTGATGTTAACCGACAAAAAGTACGGACTTTCTGTCAGCTGGATGGCGACTCGAGCGATGCCCTCTTTGCTACCTCACACCATCAACCCAGCGCTAAATCTCGAACAGTTTGAATTGCTTCTCAAAATGTTGCAAGACATGCTGAATCATATCGAAAGGTGATGAAACGTTCGTTACGATTGTAATTTCGCTTGTGAAATTTTAACAGATAATCGACAACCGCTATCGTTTTATTTTCTCATCATATTATCTTCTTCTTTCGTTTCTGTTATCTGTTTTTTTTGCCTATTTTTTTTTTTTTTTTTTTTTTTTATTTTGAACAGAAATCAGAGGAATCAATTGACCCTGGACAATCTGTCATTATCGAGCCCGGAACGGTACCGAAGTTTACGACATCAACACAGTACGGATAATATGTACGTTGCACCTTTCAACATTCCAAACTTGCGCATCGAGCAACGCAAGACTTCTTCGGCCGAGGACATGGCTCGGAAAAATAGCACAAGTAAGAATAAACGAGTGAGGCTTGTTTATTTAATTACGTCCGAGTACGTTCATACGGATGATTTAAAATCAATCCCGTCTTTTTTTGGTAGATTCGATGTCAACGACAGTTTCAGCGGAAAACATGGCGAGAAAGAACTCGATGATAAGTAAGTTATAGATTTTTTTGCATACACGCGTAACGTGATGAACAGTTTCTTGTAACTCTGTTTAAAAATCAACGCTCACGGTCTAATTTTTATCGTTATTATTCAAATCAGCCATGTTCAGATGGTTCTCATCTTCGAACAACGACAACAGCAATTTCTTGAAAGTGGCGAATACCTTCACGAGTAGACGGCTATCGGACAACACCCTAATGACACCGAAAATACGAGTAGCACCGTCTTGCGAGAGCTCTCCAGGTGTTACACCTGGCGATGGGCTGCCCATACGGCGCCACTCGAGCACCGGACCTCAGGATCGACGAGGATCCAATATAAATTTATCACCTCTCTTGGTATCGTATCTTTGCCATTCCATCTTTATCTCGCTTCTTCTTCGTCGATTCATTCTTTGAAAAAATGAGGGACCGTGTTAATAGAGAGGTAGAAAAGAATGTAGAGCAACAAAAAAAGAAAAAATGAAAAAGGAATATGCACCTTTCCCCCTCCCTTCGATTTGCCAGAAAACATGCCGGAAAGAGGAAGAAGCATCTTTTTCATCGAGCGTACCAGAGACATTGTAACGTAATCCTCGATATCTACGGTTGCAACCGTCGATAGAATGAAACCCTCTAAAAACCACGAGTGTCATTCTTTTCCGCGGAACAACGTAAGAAAGATAAGAAAAAATCATTTTCTCGATAGGGTGGAGGAATGCCAGTTACCAGCAGCAGCGTGCCATACTTGGTTAGCTCGAGCATGAATAGCATACGCGGCTCGAGGCGTCCATCCGTCTCTTCAACGTCCTCCCAGCAAGGGACTGGATTGCTGCAGCAGGTTGGCTCCAGCATGGTAAGACAACAACCCCCCATCTGCCTCAACCTCAATGGACTACCACCACCATCACCACCACCACCACAACCACCACCACCAACACTTTCTCCATTACTCCAGCTACCGGGACAGTCTTTCCACTGATCCTTCGTTACAGTGTAAGAATATTCACTAGCTTAGCCAAAGAAAAAAAAAAAAAAAAAAAAAAAAAAAAAGAAAGAAAACAAACAAACAAACAAACGTGGCCAATGCTTTTCTTTTCCTTAGCGACATGCAATTCGCGAATCCGGATTCCTTTCGAGAAAAGAAACGAAACGGCGGAGGAGAAATAGAAGAAGAACATCGACGTGTTTTAAATTCTCGTTTTGCGATTACGACAAAATTGAACATCGCGCCTATAGCAAAAGGACGCTTGTATCCTACCTTGTCCCCCGGATTCTCTTTCTCTCTTTCTCTCTTTCTTTCGCTCTCTCGCTCGCCCGGTTACATTTCTTCCTAATTGCCCGCTGACCTATTTTGAGCAAATGTTTGTAGTTTATCCAATCTATGTACAGGATGTGCCAGAAATCACTTCCTACTAAAATAAATCTGTTAAGTAAATTTTCTTTTATTATATATTTAATAAAATTAGTTTTCTTTCTTATATTTTGATATTTTATTAAAAAAATAGTAGGTGGGAAGAAACCTTTGGCCCACCCTATACATTATGCATGTACGCTTCGCAAGTACTTCTCCCGTATGCACATGTTGTATATCCTGACGTGTGACGATCTTTCCGAAATCGACAAAACGAATTTGTATCGGTCGATCGGATAGCGCTTCAATACGTAAATTATTATTTTATCGATAACACGATGAAAGTCAGTGATCTTATATAATTATACGATTATTTTTTATTTCTTTACAGTATCAATTCTTCAACAAACAATTCGACGCTTGAACAGTTCGCAGAATATCTACGCGTATCTACGGCGTAGCCATTATCGTGAAAAGCAACTGATTACTATTCGCGATCCGCGCGACGTGATCAAAGGATGCAAGAAAGGAAGAAAGAAACCTCGAAGGGAATAATTTTACAAGGATTTTGCGTCGAATAAAGAGGTGAGTTCTTTGATTTGGATTAGTATCGTTACACTCCTATGTAACTAGGCACACACGCACACACACACACACACACTTACCCACACACACACACAGTCTTGTACCTCAACGTCGAATAATTTTATTCTTAAGGTGTATACTATACGTGTACGTACCTACTACATAACACTCGGATCTGAAATGTATCGGTCATCCGTAGAAGCTAAACTGAATTAAACTAAAGTGGCCTAACTCCATACAACAATTATGTATATAATTATCGTTTGTGTAAACCATTTTCAAGAGATTCCGACAAAATACGCGTGACGTCGTCTATTGTTTCATTTACGTATGTATGTATATCCGACGCAATTGACAGTAAGAAACGAGTCTACGATGAATTGACGAATCGTCGAACGATACACGAAAACACAATGCGACATATATGTATGTATAATATAAACAGACGCGTGTACATATACGTACACATGCACAGGGTGGACCAAAAATCACTTCCTACTAAAATAAATCTGTAATAAATTTTTTTTTATTGTATATTTAAAAAAAATTTTTTTTTAACAGATTTTTAAAACATAATGTTTGAAAAAATCATGTTTGAACTTAAGTTTAACTTAAAATTAATGAAATCAATCTTTTCTTGTATTTCGATGTTTTGTTAAAAGAAGAAAAATGGATGGGAAGAAACTTTTGGCCCACCCTGTATATGTACACTTTTGCGATACCTGATTGTAAATGTGTAATCTAAATGTATATTTGCGAGACGTTGAAACGAGAGCAAGGAAGAAACGTTTCTCCGTGCATATTTTCACGAGTGTATGATTTAATTTAACGCGAGTCCTACAATCCAAGTCAATTACAGATAACGCAATCAATTTCTTGATGGTATGCATTCGCTTTTTCTCTGAATATTGCCACCGTTCTCTTCGAGACATATTCGAAAGAGAAACTTGAGTATTTTGATTTTTTTGAAAAGCAGATAATGACACAGCATGATAACCGTTTCGTTGCATCGAGAAAAGTACGTCTATGCATTGATTGAAAGTTGATAGAGCTTTGTTACGTGTTTTGGCTTGTAGCAGAGAAAAAACGTGTGGGAAAGTACCAGAAGAATAGGGTGGGCCACAAATCACTTTCTACTGAAATAAATCCGTAATTATTTTATTATATATTTTTTTAAATTTTATTTTTTACAGATTAAAGTACACAAATTAAATTGAATTGAATTAAATTTTGTTTAATTTAAAATTAGTAAAAGCGGTTTTTGATGTTATATTAAACATACTTATATTTTGATGTTTTATTAAAAAAGATAGGTGGGAAAAAACTTTTGGCCTACCCTGTATATACGTAACAAAGCGTGGAAAATCGTAATACGTTGTACAGAAGAAATGGATATATATATATATATATATATATATATATTTGTAAATTGTGTGTCTTGGAATTTAATAGGAAGACGTGGAGATTAGTTTGCGTGTAAAAGTGTCGTGTAAAAGTGTCAAATCTCGCAATCTATATGTACTTTGACGCACGTATACATATCAAATATGCGCGATCGTCGCGTGACAGCTTGAACATCTACACTCTGGCGGCGTTCCCTCTCCTTGATCGCATTAGAAGTATATCTGTGAAATTCTCGAGACAAAAAAAAAAAGATATATTGTTACAACGTATTGATATTGCTATATTTTGGAACGTAAGCAAATGTGTGCGTGGTGATGTAAGTGAGTGGTAAGTGAAAGAGGCGTGGGAGAAATGAAGAATGGAAGAGGGAGAGACGCGAACGCGCATTGAAACGTTTAGGCGCCAATAGTACTCGAGAACGTGATCGCTGGCAAATCGAGACTGACCGGTCTTGTTTTTCTGGGAAAATTACGCGGCACTACTAGAAAACAAAGTGTCCTTAAGGTTCGCGCCGAGAACTAGTTTTCGTTTGCCCAATCACGGTTCAATCAGCGTGACTGCAGGAAACGCGACAGCAGATCGCTGAATTGCGTGGACAATCATGGACAATCGTTGACAATCATCCAGAACGAGAACTCACGACAAAAGTCGAGTGTGACCTTTACACACCAAATTTTAGTCGCTGGTCGCGGCAGTGTCTGCGTTCTTGCGAATTAATTTTGATAATTAATCCGGCGGAATTGTGATCCGGTGCGGAGAGAAGAGACGTTCGTAACGGTCCTAACGTCCTAATCGGCGACAAAAATATCGGCGAGTCTCGCGATTTCGTGCTTTCCAAGTACCTAATATCACGATCTGTATCGTATGTACAAACAGAAAACGACAATCATGTTCGATTGCAGAGCTGCGCACGAAAGTATTGAAAAATTTTTTTCCAACTCTAAAACATAAATTTCGTTCACCTGTCGTATGTACCTGTCGTCGATCACTAACATCGACTGTACTGTTTTCCCTTTCCTCGTCGAAGATTTTTCTTCGTTCATTTCGTTTCTCTTCCCTTTAACCCGATGTCTGTCTTACCCATTTTGACGATGGCAATCGACGTTGATTTTATATCACGACGGCTAAGGATTAAAGATTTCAAAGTTGTCTCGATGCAGGCAAGAGGAAAGAAAGACATTGGGCGACTGAAACATTGCTACTCGAGTACTTGACACTAGAATTACCGACGACTAAAGTATAATATTCGTAGCAAAGAAATTAAAATACAAGGTACAAGAAAAAGTTAACTCTGCTGTAGGAAACATTTTTTATATCATCTATCAGCAATTTATTTACGAAATACATGAAGTAGTTCCCATTTAAGCTATCCCCGTCAATTCTTCGAATTGGGACTATCCCCACTCTACGCTACCTTACCACATGGCGCGGCCGCGTGAAACACGACATTCGCCCTCACAAAACAAGCGATATGCAGAGTGAGATTCACTTGTAACTTGCACATCTAAAATGACTTTTAAATTATATGTCTAAAGAAAAATTATTTAATTTTTATATTATATTATATCATACAACAGCGTACGTTCATTATCAGTAATTATAAAAAATTTTATAATTTTAGCTGTTTTAGATAAACTTAAGTACGATGTCAATAATAATAAAATAAAGAGCACGAGTGTCTGTTAATATATTTTATTAAAAGTCGCTTGAGTATCTTAAAGTACACTGCATAAACGTATAAAATTTCCAATTATAGAAAATTATATTATATATTTTGACCAAAATTATAAATTTTGATAGTTCTAGTGTTAAATACTTGAATACTGGCTTATTAGATTCGCGACCAATTGGTGGCAGACAAGAGAAGAAAGTCGCTTAGTATACATGCATATACACATGTATCGAAGATTGGCTGCATCGAGACTTACCCAGCGTGTTTCTATTATACAACGCTATTAACGCGTATCCATTTTGACGCGAAAGCAATTCATTCTTACGATTTCGCCGCACGTTCCTATCTCCAATGCGTCACAGTGTTCTGTAATTTTCTATGTGTCAATGCGAATATTTACGCAACGCGTAACGTGCTCAATAGATTTCCTATCGAGAGTAAATGTCGATCGTTCTCCGTGATATGTCTTTCGCGCACAGGCGACTTCCTTTTCCCTTACTATGTAATTCTAGTCTGTTCTTCGATTTGTCCTCTCTCATTGTTAAGTATGTAGCTATATTTCGTGTATCTCTTTCGAAGAATGTACTGTAATAAAATCGATACTACTCGATCGTTCGTGAGTCTTTTTTATCCTATGTGCTTGTCGTTTCGAGTGTCAAATAAATAAATAAAAGACATCATTTGTGACGTTTCCCGACGTCTTGGAGTTCCTACGTCACTGCAGGTCTTCGCATTTCGATTTCTACTGTCTCAATCCAATTCCAAGGTCCTATGTCTCTCTCTCTCTCTCTCTCTCTCTCTCTCTTTCTCTTCAGTCGACGGCCAAGATGGAGATAGTGATGGTGCTCGTCATTCACAATATACAAGCTCTATACTTTTAATTTCAATGTCCGCAAGTGGATGCAGCTAACCAATGGATCGCAGTGTGCGGACCGACCCACGGATGGGTGATCGTTTCTATGCCCAGTCTACAGGTCTCCCCAAGCGTCTGGGGTCGAGTCCAGGAGTCGCCGCCATCATTTTCGGACATGTTCGAAACTCAATAACTTGGCGAAGAGAAATTGTACAGTAGATTTTAGGTAGTCACTGTAAAGGAGAAGCTTCAATCTTCAAATTCATAGATTCATAGATTCAGTCTTTGAAAAAAAAGATTTTTCAATGTTTTGGAAAATGTAATATTAACACAAAAATAAATACTATGACAAAATGGTAATGCAGAAATACTAATATACATAATGGTAATACAAAATACAAATACAATATACATACTAATACAAAAACTCCTTCCGGTTCCAAAATAAGTGCCCCATTTACATATTATATTTGGTTCGAAATAAATGTCCACTTTTCAGAATGTAATTTGATTTATTATGAAACACCTTCTCTTTGTTCGTTAGTTAAATTTGAATTTTTATATTTCTGAGGAGTGTTTGCTATTATTTTTAAAAGTTAATAATAAAAAGTACAACAACAGCGGGTAATATTCGCAAACCACACTTTTTGAAACACTTTTGACGCTCCTCTCGTAACCTAAATCTTCAGCTGGATTAAACATTTATAGGTTACAGTCTAACCTTTTTGAAAGTCTCTATTTGTATTTGCGCAGCATTTTAAGGATTGATTCCTTTTTAATCTTAATATAATAAAAATACATAATGTGGACAGTTATTTTGGAACGGAGGGAGTATCATTTATGTTGAAATTCTATATCTGTTCAGTTTTGCTGCTCATCGCTGTACGGTAGGTAGTCACATAATATTTAAATGCAACGGAAAAGCGCGCCCCGCTAGTAAGAAGAATGAACAAAGGGTGAAATGCTGTACATGTGGTCATCACACGCTCCAATCAAGGCCTTCAATCACGTACGTACGAACATTGAGGAACGACGCGACGTGATTTTGTGTTTGTAACTAGATAAAACGAACATCGTATCGACTATTAACGAAAAGAACAACAACGAGACAACGACAACGGACTCGAGTTATACAGAAGGATGAAACAATCGACAGACTACGCAAAATCTTGCACGTCGAACGGTGGAATTTGTAGGTTATGCCTTCGCGTTGGGGACCGTTTAGTGCCGATATTCGCCGAGGAAGAAACATCAAAACAGCTGCTTTCTCGCATTTGGGATTGCTGTCCCATTACGGTAAGTAGCAACTCTATACAGGGTGTTCCATTTTAATCCATAAATGCAATTATCTCCGAAACTATTGTCATGTTGACTATTCGTCAACTTAAAAGCTGTTTCAAGTGCATTTTTTTTTTTTCTATTTTGAGAGGAGAGTAATTTGGTATATTTGCAATTAGTTTGTTTCGAGATACGTATAGGAGATACGAAAGTCACTACTGTTTTCATATACATACATACCTCGTTTGTACTAGAGACAAACTTACAGTGTGCCAAATTATTGTTCTCTTAAGTAACAAACAGAAAAAGATGCATTTGAGACGTTTTTTAAATGACAAGTAGTTTCGGAGATGATTGTATTTATAGATTAAAATAGGACATTCTGTATATCTCTTTTTACATTACGATATTTCCTCTTACTTTTTTTCACTGATATCGACGATTACCTTTTATCCTCATTTGTCGCCGTTTTACGCGTATGTGAGTACAATGCTTTTGCACGCATGCTATTTTTCTACAGTAATGCGCAACAGTTTCCATATTTTTCCATATTTCCTCTCTAAAGGAAATCCCGAAAATAAACTTCGTTAATTCTATTTATTTGTAGTGTGTGAAAAGAGGCCATTTGTTCTTTTATATATGTATATTTGAAAAATTACTGAATTTATAGGTTCAAAACCAGTTCCCAACCAGTTAATTGTGAAAAAGATAACGTGTTAGGCACATATATTGTAATAATTTTTTAACAACTTGGTGAACAGTTTATTATTAGTACTTCGTGGCCATGCCTTTCCGATTCAATCAATCGACATAATCGAGTGGCATTTTGTTCCATTCCTCGATTAAAATTTAGAAATTTTATTAACGGAATTGGGATTCCCATCGGAGTGAAAATATGGAAAAACCAATTGGTCGGAAATTTTTGCACGCTATTGTATACGCACGTACACATGCACATGTACATATCCGGAATCGACCAGCTGTTCGAAAACGACGACCTACCGAAGACGATCTGTCGCGAGTGCGAGGAAAAGATAGCAGTCACGTTCGAGTTTCGCGAGCTATGCAGGAAAACGGAACGCATCTTGAAATTACAATACGATTTGCGCCGCTCGAACGAATCCAACTGGAGGATCGCGTCGGTAAGTTAGATCATAATAATATCAATCGATATCAGGAGTACCCACAAATGTCGTTTTTCATGTTCAGATGTAAATTTAGTAATTGTTTTCTTTTGTTTAAAGCGGCATTTACTCAACTACATAGTCACCGAGGATTGACCTTCTCCCATCTGGTCATCAACTTTTCTATCCTTTGTAGACACAAAAAAAGAAAATTTATTATTATTAACAGTAACTACTACTTGGATCACAGTATTATTAATACACTAGTACTACTGAAGTAGATTAAAGTATAACATTCGTAGTGCAAGTAAATAAATTAAAGTGCAAGGTAAGAGGAAAAATTAATATAATAAAACACTCAAGCTTGTATTAATATATTTTATTAAAAATCACTCGAGTATTGAAAAATATACTGTTATAAATATATAAAATTTCCATAGAAAATTATAAATTTTGACCACTTTGGTAGTTCTAGTGTTAAAATATAGTAATATATAGAAATAAGTAAAGAAAACACATTGATAAGATTAAATATAATTAAATTAATAAACAAGAAAAGAATTACTTATTACTATTAAAAAGTTAATATTAAAAGATCCTGAGGTTTTGGAGTCAAAAAATTCGAACATTGCGTTTTTTTCTTCTCTTCAAAAAAAGAGATCAGAATTTTTTCCCTAAAAGCAACAAAAGATGATAATTAGACGGGGCAAAATCAGGCCAGTATGGAAGGTGGGGACAACTTCGCAATTTTTTGTTGCGTGACTCTCGTAGCATGTCGGAGGACAACACCTTTCCTGTTCGATCAAAACAGAATGTTTTTCTGCAATTGCTGCTTTCAATCGGTCAAGCTGACCATAACAAACGTTTGCAGTAACGGTTTCTCTGGCATTAAGCAGCTCAGAGTGAACCACATCGTGAATATTCTACCAAACACGCAAGAGGATCTTACTTTCATTGATGTTGGAGTTTTTCTCGGTTGTTCTCCAGTGGAAAGCCATTGTTTTTCCATTACTGGATTAGAGAATCATAATTTCTCATCTCCTGTTATGACACGGTAAAAAAAAACCCGGTTCTTTTTTACTCTTTTATAAAAACGTTGCATATGGAGGATCTGTGCAATTTATTCTCATTTAGGTTTAACGTTTTACGTTTCATTCATTTTGTAGAAAGAATAAATCTAACACTTTCTAGAAAATCAGTTAGCTGAAAGCAGAACAGAAATGTGCGAGCTCAATGCAGCAGCAACTCTGTAAGAAACAAGTCAAGCATATGACTGCAAGGACGACATTGCTCATGGGTACTCCTGATAGTAGTACCCCTTTGGTACAAGTTATTTGTAAAAATATTTTTCGACTCGTAGTGGAACGATGACGATCAAGAAATAGCTTAAAAGATAGTTGGGATTTTAGGATTGCAACGTTGAAAAGGACTCGAAAGCAGAGGAGGATGGGTCAGCGTACAAACGAACAGAGAACGAGAAGAACGAGCAAGCGTTCGAAGGAGAACAGCAGGACTGGAATCGCGTTCGGAAAAATTCGGAAATCGTTGGTAGCGAAGACGCAGCAGAAAAAAATGACGAAGATGCCGCGACAGGAAAAGACAGTGGTGGCGTCGATGGTAGCGGTAATGTACAGAGTTACGACGACAGAGTGGTATCCGTGACAGACATCCGATACCTGTGCGACGTCTGCAGTAAAACGTTCGCCTCCAAGTCCGGGCTGCGATTTCACATGAAGTCGCACACTTCAGCCGCGAAGGCTCATCCGTGCCGACACTGCGGCAAAGGATTTGCGATCCCGAGTTACGCGAGAAGGCATGAGAGAATTCACGCCGGTGACAAACGATTCGTCTGTCATTTTTGTAGCGCGGCGTTCGCCTCCTCGAACGGTTTGAAATATCACTTGAGGCTGCATTCCGGTGAGGCGAATTACCACTGCGAAACTTGCGGCAAATCCTTCTATCGACGGAAGTATTTAAACGAGCACGTGTTCACGCACACGGGGGAGAGACCATACGTTTGCAAGGCATGTGGCGCTTCTTACGCGAGCTCTGGCAGTCTGTTCGTCCATCAAAAACGATGCAAGAATAAATAGAGTAAAGTGTGTGTGTGTGTACACTTTATTCCATAAATAAACGAGTTTATCCTACGAACCGACTAATAAGTTTCATCGATAGATAATAAAGTGGACACTTTACGTGTACACTTTATTCTATAGACAAACGAATAAATTCTACAAATAAACGAATGAAAATCTTTGAACCAGCTGCGATAAGTATTTCATCGATCCGTGGTCCCTCTCTCGTTAACGTTGATGAAAATGAAAGAAAAAAAGAAAAAACTAGGAGATTTGTGAAAAAAGGAACAACTTAGAAAAGATGGTACGACGATGGCAAGAAAATAACGATGAGAAAAGCAAAAACCAAAGGGAAAAGGCAATAGTATTTATTTCGTACAAGGAAGTAATCAATCGATCGATTAATTCGTCGTTGTACTACTGAAAGAAAACAACCTTTCGACAATTTTACCCCTCGCGATTATTTTCATATCTTGTACAATTACGCGATACATTACGCGAATGTACGTACGTGCGTATATGGATGTTGTAATATAGAATTAAAAATATGTATTTTCCAACGAGCGAACTGGCGAATAATAATGGAGATAACACGACAATTACAGGTAGGAATTAGAGGTAGTACCGTCTTCTCGTTTGCATTCGAATGTCTGGATCGCTTGCGAATCGCGAACGAGCAGCTGCAACGCGACGATTATTCATAAAAAAAAAAGTCTTTGGTATCGAAGAGAAGGAAGATCGAACGTCGAATCGAGTGGGGAGAAACGCTATCGCGATCGACGACGACGACGACGACGATGACGACAGTCAAAGTTCCTGCGTACAGACATTTCCGAAGAAGCGATGGACATCCATTGATTAGTGTCGGACCGGAACCACGTAAGACCCAACGAGTATTTCCCATTGAGATTAACGTGTTGACATCGATTGAACCACCATCCGCCGCGGTAGTTTCTCGCGCAGTGAGTCGCGCTGGCGTCCATGTCCCGATCTTTCGCGCTGAAAGCCATTCCGTTTTGATAGGAGAGGGCGTCAGTCGCGTTTCCGGAGTATCCGCGGACCTCCAGCCTGTAACCGGTCTCCTCGGACTCGACCCTGAACAACTGGTACTCGGCACGCCAACGTTCCCCGTAAATGTCCGTCATGTCGATTCGAAGGCTGGTGCAATCGTCGTCGCCGCGATCGGTGCGATCGGTGGTCGTGGTCAGCCTGTGAAGGATTTCGTTGCCGATCCAGTACTCGCTGACGGGCGAGCCGAACCCGAGGGAATAGTCGTGCCAGTTTCGGTCGAAATCGAGGGTTCCGTCGATGCGACGCGCCACCACGATCCAACCTTCGCGGCAAAACACCAACATCGGTCTGCCTTCTTTGCCCACATCCAAAAGTCGCAGCCCGTCCACGGGCTCGTCCTCCGTCGTTGGCTCGCAGTCGCCGGTCAGATTCCTTCCGATCAAGTGATACCGATCCTCCAGCTGTTGGAAACTCGAGAAAAGCAAAGCCTTGTCGGACGACTCGTCCATGGACGCGTCCGACGACGCGTTGCTCGACGAAAATTGAACACCGTTTGTCAGTCGATCGATCGCTTCCTCGTGTCCGTCACTCCGCTCTTGGAGTTTGGACGCGCTGACGCTCAACGCCTGCACGGTGCGTCGCAGGTTACTCAGCTCTTCCCTGGTCAACGACAACTCGGCCCCTTTCCGAGCGGCGTTTATACCGAGTCGCGTCAACTCTCGCCTCGTCAACGAATTGTTCGCCTCCATGGCGTTCTCGAGCGATCGCAACGAGTCGACGAGCCGCAGGCCCAGCGAATCGTTCACCTCCCTCGTGAAAACTCCGCTCTCCGTTACGTTCGAGATTCTGCCGGCCAGCTCGACGTGAGCCCTCTCCAAAGTTTTCACTCGCTTGGCCAGGCCCGCCCATTCTTGACTCTCGCACGCGGCGGCCACGCGCTTTTCCAACGACGCCCGCCTCTGCGCCGCCAGAAACACTTTACGCTCGAGGCTCTTCAAACGATCGTCCAGCCGCATCCGATGCCCCCTCTTTCTTTTCGAGTATCCGCGAGTATGCTTCCTCGCAAACCTACGCCGAGAGGGCAGCAAGTCGTGCGAGACAGCCACGGCTGTAGTACCCTGCTCGCCGTTGCTACCCCTCGTTGTTGTAGCGCTGATCGTCGGTTCACGATCGTTGATTCTCATCCTTCTCTCTGCTTCCTCTTCCTTGTCTCTCTCTCCCGCCTTTGTTTCTGCTCCCCCCTCTTCTTCTCCGCCCCTGGTTGGACGTTGAACCGGCGAATTTACCAGGTTGGTCGAGAACGACTCGCATCGAAGAGACTTTACCTCGATTTGGATCGAGCTCAACTGAAATTCAAGTTTCATCGTGTAACGCAGCTTGAGAGGTTCCAACTTCTCGCGGATCTTTTTCTCGACGAATAGAACCGACCGCGATCCGCGTCGCTGTTACGTTTATGATCATGGCATTGATCGGGAAGAAAGACAAGATTGGGACAGACAGACAGATTGGGAGATTAGGCAGATGGGCAACTAGAAACACCAAAACTACCGACGAAGAAAGCATAAAATTTCCATCAGAGACACTGAAGTAAAAGAAACAGAAAATCTTTTATTTGTGTATTTTACGAAGAATCATTCAAGTCTCTAAAAATACACTTTACGTTTTATATCTGTGAAATGTCTAAACGAAAATTATCGTTATTGGTCATTTCGGCCATTTTGGTAGCGTTAACGAAGGATAAAGACGAAGCAAGTACA
Source organism: Melipona bicolor (assembly GCA_030673865.1). NCBI lineage: Eukaryota > Metazoa > Arthropoda > Insecta > Hymenoptera > Apidae > Melipona > Melipona bicolor. Next base: position 143,389 of record JAHYIQ010000042.1, on the reverse strand, counting down.
AGGTGGAAAGAAAAGTTTGTCCGTGGCTACCATAATGATGAATTCTATACCTTCGATTTGATGGAAATACTTGTAAAGAACCTGTCGCAAAACTAAAAAAAATTTTTTCTTTTTGTATTGTACTTCACTTCTGTGATGAATAGAATACAATGCTAGAAAAAATTTTTTGAGCTTGAAATACAATGTTGCGATAGCTATGGACAAACTTTTCTTTCCTACCCTGTACAAAATACAAGACAAGATCGATCAAATTCCTCCGATGGGATCGATGGGAATTAAATGGATCGAAATGAAATCAACGGCCAAGCGAGCCAAGAATGTTGAGCAGCAGCTGCGAAACGACGCAACGATTCGCCAGTGAGAAATCGATTTCTGTTGGCTGGCTAACGCGGCAAGCGGAGGGGGGAGTAGCAGGTGTTTCGGTTTCTCGTCGACGTTTCACGTGGGCACGCAAGCAAGTATGTACGTCGAATTACTGCATTTCTGCAGCTGTCCCGAAACGAGGTGTAGCGAGCATCGTTTGCGAGCAGAGGTGAGGAGCGAAAGAACATGAGAGAAAGAGAGAGGAGAGAGTTAGGGCGGATTGGCGGCGGTGAAGAGAAGGGAGAGCGAAAGCAGAAAGGAGAAAGGGAAGGAAAGAGGAAAAGAGGTGGAAAGATGGTGGTGGTGGTGGTGGTGGTGGTGGTGGTGGTAGTGGTAGTAGTAGTAGTATGTAGTAGTAGTGGTAGCAGCAGCATGAAACGATGGCAGATGCGTGCGCGATTGTTGGGGAATGAGCGGCAGGTGGTCACGCGGCTCGATTCAAGGATAAACAGAAAAAAAAGAAGAGGAAGAAGAGAAGGATAATGAAGAAAAAGAAAAAGTCGATGGTGACGATGAAGAAGAGGAGGACGATCAGGATGGCAAAGATTAAAAAAAGAAAGAAAAGAGAAAGAGGAAGATAGTCAAGAAAAAAAAGCTAGATGATGGTGACGATGAAGAAGAGGATGAACAGAATGGCAAAGATAAAAAAAAGGAAGAAAAACAAAGAACGAGAAGAGGAAGAGAAAGAAGAAGATCGAGTAAGGTCAGAAGAAATGAGGATGAGGAGGAAGAAGCAGCAGAAGAAGAAGAAGAAGAAGAAGGGTGAATAAGGATGGAAAAGATAAAAAAAAAGAAAAGAGAAGAGGAAGGAAAGGAAGAAAGAGAATGGAACGAAGGCAAAGCCAGAGGGAAAGTGGACGCGAGAGAAAAGTACTCGGAAAGGGGAAAGAACCCTTAGTTAGTTAGGGGTTCGTTACCTGACTGGCAATGTCGGCGCAGGTGCGAAACAGCAGGCTAAAGCGTTCTTTCACCGCGGCGATGTCGACGCGAATGGTACCGAGGACCGCCTCGATCTTGGCGATTCTACCGCCGAGATTTCGAATTCCTCTTCCAACCGCAGCCACGTCTCCCTTCAACAAGGCGAGTTCGCCTTTCATCCTGGACCTCTCGGCAAGCTCCTCGCTCGCGTTCCTCGTCCGCAGGACTTCGGCGATTTCCCCTTTCAGCTCGGTGACCGCGCTTCCCAGCCATCTCACGCGCAACCTCTCGTTCTTCGCCTCGTTTCCATTACCGCCGCGCAGGGAGGTCACTTCCTTTCTAAGAACGAGAACACACCGCCCACCAGAGCAGAGATTCTGCCCGTTAATCTCGAAATTGAAACCAGCTATCGAAACGCGCGCGCGATGCAACGACCAATACGACCAAAGCGACCAACAGCCAACAACAACAAACATTTTCCTTTACCTCAGCTGTTTGATCTCGTTCTTTAGGACAAACAGCTCTGTATTCTTCTCGATCGCGCGCTTCAAGCTCGCCTCGAGAGCGTTGTAATCCTGCTGCCGGTGATCGAGAAGAGCGTTCACCTGCTCCCGTAGCGACCTTATGGCGTCGGAAACGTTCTCGTCCCCGTGTACCTCCTCTTGGGCAAAGATCGCGAGCAACAACGTTACGCGCAACAGCCAACAGCAGCTTTTCCTCCTCATCCTTTCGTTCGTCGATCGCGTTCAACGATATCGGTCGACCGCGATGATTCCTTCCGCTTCCGTTTCGTTGGATATCACGGATATCCAGATCGCATCCGGATCACATCGACGATCGGACGTTTCTCGTTTCCCTCCGCGAGAGATCGAACGTCCAACGAACGTCCGAATTGCTCGACCACCGAAACCTTACTGGCTCGACCAACCAGCCGCCCTACCAGTTTTATATCCTGTCCTTTCCATAAAAGGTTCGGGGTGGAGAGCCACGAGGAGCAGGTGTCCGCTCGCTGACGCGGCCGGCGCGGCTGGCGCGCTCCAATGTCGTGCATTGTCTCGTGCCTGCAAGCTGTGCGCTCTCCACGTCTCCCTGTCAACCTCTACGCTCCATTCTCTTTCGCTCCTTCGCTCGCCCTTCTATCTTTTTCGATTATTAATATCGTTCTCTGCTCATCGATTAGGAATTTATTCATTTATATTGTTTTTGTATCTTTCGTTGTTTTGTATCGTCGAGTCTCGTCGCGCAAAATGGCAAACGAAAACACCCACATCGATCTTGGCAAGTGGAATCCTCCCTCGCGTTTCGTCCGGTTCTACGCGTAATACGTAAATAAGAGGATAATAGTTTATTGAGAAAATACAACGTTACCCTGGTAGAGTCTAAAATCTTCTACGCTTTTGTCGAAAATCTTGTTCGCGACCTCGTATCTGCTTAGCTACTGTCGTTAGTTGCGCGGTTGCGAGCCTAGTATAACATTACACGTACGTACGTTACAAACATCGCCTGATCGATGCTTTCGCTACTTTTTAGATGTTTGATTGAGTTGTAAATTTTCAAAGGGGAAAGCATTTCTCGGGAAAATTGAAATGATCGACAGCCCTCATCATCACGCACTACTGAAAAAAGCAAAGATCATCGAACGACGTGTAACTTTGTCAACTAAAATACAGTAAAGTACACAATTAAGTACAACCGCCCCTCCATTTACGCGGCATTTTTTTTTACGCGAATCTCCTCTTACGCAGTAAATTATAACACTACGCGGTTAAATATACAGATGTTAGAATCAGTCTTAAATAATCGGTCTTAACAACGGTATATTATTCAAAACACAATAAGTAAGTAACGTTTTTACGACACTGATTTTTCAGATTTATACTTTGTATTGTATTAAATGTTTAACAAACACGTTCAGTAACACGAAGAAAGAGAAAATCTATGTCTGTGAAATCTTTGAATGTGAAAATCAAAATTTTCATTGGCAAAACGAATTCACGTGGAACGGATGCTCCGCGTAAATGGAGAGACGGTTGTACTTGTGCATCCTACTTGATGGAACGCGACCATTGTCGCAAAGCATCCTTTCTTCTAAATTTATACCGCAATATGACGGGTGATAATATTTTTTTATCATAAATTTTCAACTGTTTATCACACGCAGAGTACGAGCCAAACTACATAACAACGTATATATCTACTGCAGGTGCTCGTCCAGAAATTGTCGCAAAAGATTTTCTAACAATTCTTCCAATTTTCGAATTTCCTCTTTTGAATAAATTTCAAAAACCGTTTGATTCTCAAATAAACTACAACAGAACGCGTTGCTAGATTCACAACGTGCTGTTTTTAAGAGTCAAATTTTGTTTTTGATCAGGATCAACTACCAACCAACCAAATTCGCGTTTATTTTAGACATATGTATAATTTTAAACAGTGAAAACTAGTAGGCGTAGTCGGAAATAATGATCAAACATTATTTCATAGATTCGTGCTTCGAAGGTGTAGTCGATTGAAATACAACTCGCATTTTGTTCGTGTTTGGCTCGCTTTCGTCATGTCGGGGGATAAACGGATTTTGATAAATTACAACAAATTATATCGTTATATCGTTATATTGGCACATAACGCGAATTTCGATAAAATTCCTATTCCATTTCGCGTGTATTATACTCTTAAGGTGAAATTCTATGTACAGAAATAATAAAAATACATCGTTTCAAAATTTCACGATCTCTGTATTAACAGGCGATGTCAAACGAAATGGCACTGGTTTCTCTTTCTTGGTTTTCGCGTAGAATCGAGCGTGGATGCGCACGCGATCATCGTAAAGAATTTGTTCATTTCCCTAGCGAGACTCGATTCCGAGATCGACTTCAAAAGACTGAGACTTATTTACGTATAATTTGTACGAAAAAAATTATTTCATCTAGTATAATCGAGTTATTTCGCTTTCTCTCCATTTCTATTTCTCATTTTTACTCGAATGGATTCCTGTATCGCGCGTAACACGATCACGAATTAAGTGATTAGGTTTGCGCTGATCCGTAGGTCCCTGTCGGTGGCCGATACAATTTCGGAAATGTCAGTATTTGTAAGCTGTTGAACGCGTATTTCCGAATTCCGATGTTTTTCCACGTGTTCTCCCGTCGACATCCTTCGCTGTAACACAAATTAACAACAAATTATTGTATTGTCGAAACAATGATTCAATACTATCATAGTAACAGACTCCCGTTACGCATTCGCATTACAGGAAGTCATGTTATGCTGAATTTTTCTCGCACAACGCGAATAATCTAAAGTAGTAACATGTTTGTTGAATGGAATAATTATTGCTATACCAATTTTTATTTTCTATGACTTATTATTAAACGTATGTAATAACAATTTTTTTTTTACTTCATAGAAATTTGATTCATATCGTTGTGTTATTAAGAGTGACCGCGTCAAAAAGCGAAACAATTATGAAACGAAGAAAAAATCGGTAACGATGATGTATTTCTATCAATCAAAGAAGAAGAAGAAGAAGAAGAAGAAGAAGAAGAAGAAGTAGAATTCATCTTCATGATAGCCATGGACAAACTTTTCTTTCGAGGAATTCCTGTACGATGAATCGCGTCACATGAAAATAGTAGTCGCAATATATTTCCAATACAGCACTCGCATTATACAGAAGTCTACTGTATACTATGGATAAAGTTTCATGCTTTACAGAAAAGAAATTAACCTTCGCATACAGTCGAGCGCTCTCGTGTATTCATGTTCGGCCAAGTGATACTCGGCGCTCAGGATGTTCACTTGCTCCAATGTAACTGACATCCCGGTGCGATCCTTCGCACTTTTACAGCTGGTAAACCGCAGGCCGCGCATTCTCCGACAAATTTGAGAGGACAATTGCAACACTTCCACGTTCTTGTTTACTTTGGCTTGAACGCTTGCCTTTAGATTGGCCATCAGTTCCGCTAATGTTTGACCAAGCGGCGACCTTGCACCAACTATTTACAATTCAAAACGACAAGTAGACAAGAATGATCGTTAAAAACATTAAGAACATACATCCTGTTCGCGTTATTTTTGTCCAGTATTTTTCTCGGAAAGTAGAAAATATCCGCGACTCGTCGTAAATATTTTAATTATTTCTCTTATTCATAATTCTAAAGGACAGTTTACTACATGTTTACCCCGTATGTTTGAATTCGTCTTGCCAGCCTTTTTCATATGACAAGCAAACAAAAGGAGCTATATAAAAAATCAAAGGTTTTAATTTCGTGAAAAAGATTGTAAATATAAAAAATTGTTACAATTGTTGTGTACAATTTGCTGTATTATAGTAAACCGTACTCTTAAACTTTGTCCTCTTGTTTCCCAGTTCTGAGAAAAATTTCCTGAACAAAAGTCACGCAAACACCCTGTATACTGTACATGTACTTAAATGAAGAAACTTCGAAGCAAAAACTTACGTCGCGTCGACAACGTCTCTGTTGGCAAGTTGAGTTTCTTAAATCGCAAATAATACTCGTTCAGTCTTTCGAAATTGTCCATATTGCTTTTTTCCTGAGGTTTCGTCGTTCCGAGACTCTCCGCCAGAGAAGCCATTTCGTTGATACCGACATTGAAGAAAACTGGGGTGACGTTGAAGGAAATCGTTTGCCTGGAGGTGGGAACCAACGGCAGCAGAGAATAGATTGCATCCGGCACGGGCAACACGACCGTCAACGCCGCTCGGGAACCAAGCACTCTTGGTAGTGGTTGTTGAAACGGAACGTTGCAATTTCCTTCAAATCTGAAACCAGTGACATCAGCGACTACAATTCTTACAATTCTATTCTATTTGTCGTTGCAGAGTATCTGTTCACTTGTATACGCTGTTTCGCTCGTTTCGTCCGATTGTTGTGTAAATAGCAACCGAATGAACATTGATGCATTTGATGCTAACCTTGGTTCAATCCCGCATCTGGTAAGCGTGAAAGTTACAGTGTGCGTATCTTCGACCGCTACGGTCATGTCTCCCCACATGTCGATCTCGTCCCCGTAATAACTGAGAAGTCCCTCAAACGAGACTAGGGGGCCAAGGGTGGTTAAAATTAAAAGAAACATGGGATCGGGTCTTTGACACCAAAGCTTCGCCATCAATCCCGATACCAAGCTTGTCAACTGAAATCACGACTCGAGATTATTACAATAATCTACGTATCTGTATCTATGTATACAGAATGAAGTCCATTTAACACTAGAACTACCAAAGTGGTAGTTCAGAATGACGGAATTTATAATTTTCTATGGAAATTTTATATATTTATAACAGTATATTTTTCAATACTCGAGTGATTTTTAATTATATTATTTAATTATAAATATATTGATACAAGCTTGTCTTCTTTATTGTATTATTAACTTTTTCTTGTATTTATACCTTGCATTTCAATTTCTTCGCTACGATTATACTTTAGTCGTTAAGTGAGGCGCCACTTAAATACTTTTTTCAATTGCGAAATATTTTTCGCCTAATGTGAATGATATCGAAAAATCAATAATTGTCATTTTTTTCGAAATTTTCAACGATAGCAAATCAAAGAAAACGATAAATCGAAGAAAAAAGAGGGAAACGAAACAGGGAAGAAGAGAAGCAGAAATATAAAACAAAAACTTACCGCTTGACTAAAGCACACGTCTCGTCTGTATCGAACGTTGCAAGCGCGTTGAGCTATTTTCGGGTCTTCTTGCACCCTGAACACCGAATGCGTCAATCGAGCGGTTTTCAATAACCCGTCCATAGCTTGTCGTAGCTTCTTCATGCTCGGTCGGAGCTCACTCGTCCAATCAACAATCGTGGCAAAATCCAAGCCTTCGGTGAACTTGTTTCTTTGTCCTGAATTACTTTTAATCACTCTTGTCATCGAATCAACAGCCTGGCATACTTTACAACAAACACGGTACATCAAACAGGAATAAAAAAACGAACAAACAACTGATAAATAATAAATCGATCATTTTCTATTTTACTTTTTATTCTCTTTTTCAATTCATTTTTTTTTTTTTTTTCGTTTAAATGAAAAATGATTTCACGTACGGAGAAATGTGCAAATGTAGTAGATAAAGTGGTAGTATGCGTGTTTCTAACGCATCAAATACACAACCATGTACTAAGAGTGAAAATGAAAAATCTTACTTGATTACTTACCTTCTTTGGCTTTAGAAAAGGCTGGCATCTTTTCCGAGCTTGAGCTCGGTTGTTGCTTAAAATTTGCACGACTTTCCGTCGTCGAGGCATCGAGTAACTTGCTCGACTCGTCGTTACTTTTAACGTCATTTTTCGGCTGAATCGTTACGACGTGAACGGTCTTGTTACGATTGCTCGAAATGCATCCCTTCAAGCTGTGCGATCTGCCCACGACGTTTTTATTCCGCAGTCTTACAGCCGGACTGCTACACCTTCCGCAGAGAAACTTTACTTTCGACACCAAACACATTACACTTGCCTCGATGTTCAGTTGGGTAAGATCCCACGGTTCCGGCTCGTCGGTAGGTTTGTAGTAATTAGCAGACGGCGAGTTGCACATCTTTTGAGTATCTAGGAAACGTTTGCACGCGTCAATGTCGCCTTTAACTTCCTCGTCTCGTCCTTCGTTATCCTCGCACTTGGTGCCAGCTGAGGTAGTATCGTTAACGACAGAATCATTTCCGTTGTCGTCATCGTTGTCATTGTCATTGTCATTGTCATTGTCATTGTCATTGTCGTTGTCATTATCGTTTCGATTGGTCGTTTCAGCGCGGTCGTTTTCGACAATCTCCAAATTTGTAGCGTCGTTTTCGACATCTGGAAAAATAACAAAATTTTCTTCCTCCTTTCGATCGCCGCTTCCGTTATCTTGACCTTGGTGGCCTTGCATCTTGGAATTAACGCGGTAGGTCGAGGGAAACGAGGCCGTAAAGCCGTTCCTTTCGCTCTCTTTCGTCCACAGATCTTTCACGCATTCCGGAGTGTCGGGCGTAACGAAATCGTCAAAGTCCGGACTTTTCAGGTCAAAGTTCAACTGCTGCGTGATCCGTTTGAAAGGGGACAACGACTGGTTCGTTTTAAAGTCTAAATTGAGAGCATTGTCGTTGGAGGTTTCGTGAATCTTGGCTACTTTGTACTCCTCCAGGAAAGTCAACGCCTCCTCGACCAAGCCAGGATCCCACAGACTGAGTAAAATTCTGGTCTTTGTGATCATATCCTCGCAAATTGGCAACATGCCGCTAGTTTGTTTATCTTTCGCGAGTTTCATCAGAGCACGCATAGCGTCGACAACGTCTCGCCGGAGTTGTTTAATCGCTTGAATAGCATCATGCGCCATCGTTATTTTCGACGTACCTTGATACAATTGATTGCCACGCGTTGGTGATTCCTTTAAAGCTTGCAGCAACCTGTCAGACAGTTTAAATAAATAGTCAAAAATATTTCGTCTCTCTCTCTCTCCTCTCTCGTACCTCTCTATTTCACATATCTAGCTAATCATCTATCGATCTATCTCTCTCATTCGTTACACTGTTCTATCAATGACCAAATCATATAGATATACAAGTTACCTAATAAGTCCGCCGTTTTTACTCTTATGCGAATGCGCGGTGAACGCTCCGACAGTGATAAAGTCGTAAAATCCACATCTGTTTAACGTATCGTTATGCACCCACATTCTCTGAAGATGTAAGTTAACAGGTGCAAATTCGAACGTTCTATCGTTCCTACGTGACGATCGCTTGAAATAACTTCCTACAGACGTTATTCCATCATCACAACGAGACATACAAGTGATTGGTGATTTTCGTACGATGAATCCGATATGGTCGGCTTACCTTTGAACGCAGCCAAATTCTCTTTAGCTTGCGAATAAAGATGCAAAAGATGCAGATGCCGATCAAGCAACTCGACTTGCTTCGTGTGCCAGGGCTCTCTCAGTTCACCCATACCGGCCACTTCCTGCAGCAGTTCCTTCTCTTCTTGAATCCAAATTGCACTGCAAGGATAGAAGAATCAGACTTCTGACGATTCTGAACGAACAAGTGAAATATACGACCTGGCATTTGCTACATTCAAATCAAGAAACTAGGCTTAAACGACTCATGGAAGATTTACACAACGAGGAACACTCACAGTAAATGCTGCGGAAATTGGAAACAAAGTTTGCTCTCTGCCATGATTTCATGTACGCAAATGTCACCGCCTAGGCCAGAGTGAAATCTGAAACGACGACGCACGGTTGCTTTGTTGCAACTACAAAAGCAACTGACAAAAAAAAGGAAAGAAAGAAAGAAAAATAGAAGAAACGAGAAAAGGAAAAGAAATATTACGCGTAAATTTAAATGATCATAAAAATTATACCTGTATGTCTGTATGTACGGATTGGCAAACAGGAGCTTCAGTTGTCCTTGATGCGGCAACTTGATTTTCGTTCCCAATCTAGGCGGTAATGATTGCGATCGTCTGTGCGACAGTACCTAGGAGAAGCCAACACACACACACACACACCGGAATGCAGGCAACGAAAAAGAGGAACTACAGAAACGGAAAGTCTGGGGATGAAAGGGGAAAGTCTTACGATTAATCGATATTTACCTGATGATTCATCGCGGAGGAGGGTTCCTTCGACGGAGTGCTTTCCGTACTGTTCCCTCTGTCTTCCGCTTCCAAATTCCACACGTTGATCGTCAAGAAACCGACGGTCGTTGTTTTTGCAGATTTCAAGGGTATCCTCAGTCTAATAACCGTTCAATCGCTAATCAGAGACACGACAGAGGAACGGGCAGAGGAATGGAAACGAGGATCGGTAAAGTTACCTGGGTGTATCTTGAACCGCGTTCAACGTAACGATCGCGCTCCCGATCGGTGTTGCCGTTTGACTCACGCGTTCCCTAACGTCGTACGCGGTTATCCTCACTTTCGTCTCCAAGGTTAGTCCGTCGCTAGCTCGGAAGCTGACAGTTGTTAAAAAACCGGGATTGCTGCTTCGCTGCAATTTGTAAAACAAATACAGATAGAAAGAAAGAAGAAGAGAGATACAAGTCTAACGATACCGAGCCAAAATTACCTCACAACGCATCAATCGAGCTTATCTGAACCAAGCTTATTTGAAAACTTACCTCCACCACCTCCGTTCGCGCGTATTTAATCCAGGTTTTCGAACATCTCACCTGCACATCTACTTCTAGAACCGGATTAGGTGGCCGGCCGTGACCGTCACAGAGAAGATTGTCGCATGCCAACGATATCTCGCATATCGGTATTTCAGCAGGATCTGAGACAAGTGTCAAGTTTGACGACAGTTTGAAATTTCAGAGAAACAATTTGGACATTAACGCTAGAACTTGATCGACGAGTAAAATAATAACTATAATATTCATAGCGAAGAAATTAAAGTGCAAGGGACAAGAAAGAGTTAATAACCCAGATGTAAGTGAAGATTTTAAAATCTTTAAATTTTTCAGACATGTATAAAATTTCCACAGAAGATTATAAATAAGTGGTCATTTTGATCACTTTGATAGTTCTAGTGTTAATAGGGAAAACTTAAAGGACGGCGAACCTGCCGAAATTCCACGTTGCAGTCGTAGCATTTGGATGTCGGTGTCGTGTTTGTGCCCGCTGAACGCCTCTATACGTTGTTGCAGTGCCAGTAACTGACTTCGCATGCACTCGTAGCTGGCAAGCTGAAGAGCCTGCAACCAACTGTCCCTCTCCTCGGCTGAGTTTGCACCCAACGCTTGGAACAAACCTCCGTCGAAGACTGAAATCAATCCTTCGTTTTTTTCAATGCTGCTCTTTTACCAGACGTTTTATTTACGATTTATTGCGTAAACAGTAGCTTTTCGAAGAAAGAAACGGCGCTTACCTATACTGAATCCATACGGGATCTGATTGCTCGGTTGCTCCATGCGAACGAAGCATTGTTCTAGTATTATCACGCCCAGAGGCTCCGACCATTGCTCTCGCGACTTGAAATAAAACAACAGGTTTCCTCGCAACCTGCACCATCTCTCCAAACTTACTATCCAACAGAAAAGAAAAGGTAACAACCCCGTATTAGTCTGTTTTCGTCGCTCGAGAACACGTACGTATATCCCCCCCCCCCCCCCTCCCCAACGAGGTTATTTTCTTCTCTTCAAGGAGAGGTACATATATGTAGATACATACGATATATGATAGCACAGATAGAACGGAAAAGGAACAATTAAAAGTAGCAGATGGAATACGTTGACAAACTATGAACGGATTTCTTTCATCTTTGACATGTTGTGTGCACGTTACGCGTGCAAAGAGACAAGTGCAAAGAAACGATGAAAAATCAGACGATCAAGCTAAGGTGCTGGGTACTGTCGTTTTACCGAAGATGCAATTTCTAACCATTTCGAGCGAGGCAATCATGCGAAATGTATTATAAGTATTTGTAAGTAGAATACATATTTACATACACACGTACATACACGTATTTATTAAAAGTCAAGAAGCATGCAATGTAATATGATAATAATGATGATGATAATAATAATAATAATAATAATAATAATAATAATAATAATATGTAAAAAGCTGTTTTAAATAAAATGAGTGCGTGACTGGCATAATTCCTCTTAATCGGAAGATTAAGATTAAGAGAAAACTGATGAAGAAGATTGGTGAAAGAAGACGGGCACATAATGCAAGTACGTACGTAAGTACAATATCAGTGGAGTGTCCGAATGATGAGTGTAGAAATGACGATCGAAGATGGCGATCGAGGAAAAAAAATATAAAATTACGAAGCGCAAAGCGTTTCTCCGATTCTATCGGTATAAAATACACAACAAAAGAACAAACGGGCTTTTGGCTCGACGGAAGCCGATTTGACTCGACTCGAGAGTTAGCGCGCAACGAAAAGCGTGTTAATCGCGATTGGTCGAGTTAAGACAGTGTGAGGGAGAAAACTTTGGATGATAAACAAAAAAAAAAACTCCAATATACCTTTACTCGTACTGGCGGTAACGCAACTGAAGTCTCGTAGTGTCTTATGTGTTTTTCCTTTTTGATATTTGCTGTCAGATTTTTTACCTGTACCTGCAAATTATACGTAGCTACAGGTAGCTTAATTAACGTGCTCTAATATCTGAACGCAGAGTCGGACGTGGCTTGTACATGGATCTTTTCATCTTTTCATTTTATGAGCTGTTTCATTCGCTTCTATCTTACGTCTCGCTTCGAGTCGCAAATGAGATCGTATGCTACAAAAGTCGATATCGGTATCGTTAACAGTCATTTTTCCCTTCTCTTAATCTCTTGCATTCCTAATCGTATCTACTATAGTAAACGTGACGTCACTGTTCTCGAATAGCTTTCAGAAGAGAAAGAAATAATTTCGAACAGGCTGTACCGCGAACATCCTTCAACAATCGCGCGCACGTCCGACGAGACTTTCTTCCATCGAGCGTCAGAAATTCCAAAAACATGCTTGACTCGCAAAAATTAGTTTTCAAAATGAAACCTAACGAGAAAAAAAAAAAAAATTAAACGTATTTGACGACAGTACGATAGATCTACGTTGTTAAATACAAGATGCCACATACTGTATACATATGTATATAAATATATAAAAACGTTTATATATATATATGCATGTAAAATATATATGTATGTACATATGCACATGTATATTTACATACATATATGTGAATGTTCAAGTAACTACGCGACATACCAAATTTCTTATCTATCGTTTGATGCAAGTATAGAGTCACAACTTCTTTATGGCATGGCATATCACTTACAATTAGACAATAGCGTTAACGCGCAATATCATTTGACATCCATCTTCGTCGACGCGTACCATTCTCCTTTTTATCTTTTATCGAAACTAAAATTAGCAAACGAATTGGCACACCGTCTCAGAATCGTAATTTCTTACTAATTGCTGTTGTTCTTGCTGTTGCATTTGTTAGCAAAGTAGAAATACTTACATATACTTTTGTTATTACTGTGTGTGTATTAAAATCACAAAATTTTCATATTTCAGAAGTTTAGTGTATACACTATGTTAAATATATATCTGCAACAGCAATAGAATGAAGCGTGTTTTGCATTTGTAAGTACATATACCGAATAAATTGTAAATACGTAAAAAAGAGAGAGGTGGAAGAAGAGATGTTCGATTCGGGCGATTTAGTAGCTTTGACGTACGAAAGGTTTCGGATGCTGAGATACATTGGCTAGATTTACACGAGAGCTCGACAAATTCTTCGTACTCGGCGAGTAGAGAAGGAAAACAGTCCGCGAAATGAATCGCGACGTTTGACGCTCGTCGGTTCTCGTCGGATACTCGAGGAAATCTCTACCGAGAAGGATAGAAACGACGTCGGCGAAGATGAAGGCAGCGACAACAGCCGCGTGAATCTAGACGTGGTGAACCTTGACGAGCGTTCTTCGTCGTACGAGCGCGAGCACCGTGCGAATGTCGAACCAACTGAAACTGATACACGAGTCATGCACGAGTTGTGTGTTCCTTTTGGAAAACGGATGATGGGTTAGCTCTACATTAAACACAAGACGAAGAATTTGCGTATCACGTGAGTTTATTTTCAAGGATCAAAAACATACAATTTAGACAAGGAAAGAAAAACATGCGCCAGTCGGAGCGGTAGAGATGTACATGTACAATTCAATCGATGAGAAATAGGCGATCAAATACGCAAATGTTATTTCTAGTTGATTTCAAGAACTGAATCTAATCACTCACTCTCGGTTCTGCGAAAGAAGCCTTCTTGACGCTCGCGTACATACAATATACCCTCTTTCTCGAATTTCTGCGAAGGTTGCGTGGCCAGAGTTAACAGTTCTTGCTTGTTAAACCGCATCGCGTTTAACACGCCCGTCCACGCTGACTCCGTCGTCCACGTTATCCGCGATCACGTACTCTCCTTTCTCGTTATCTGTCAAGAGATGAAATGATTAGCGACACGTGTGTTGCATCTCGTTCGGTGTTACGTCAGATTCGCAAAGTAAAAAAAGAAAAAAAGCGAAATGAAACGAATGTGAAATGTGGAACGCGGAAAGTGAAACGCAAAACGTGGAAAGAAACACGGAATGTGAGACGAAATGTGTAAAACGAAACGCGGAATGAACCACGAAACAAAACACGGAATGGAACGTGGAACGAAACGAAAAGCAAGTTAATCTGATCTTTGTCCCCGATTTTGTTAAACGTCTATATGTACAAAACGATCGAAATTTTCAACCTGTCTCTCTCTCTCTCTCTCTCTCTCTCTCTCTCTCCATACGCACTTGCAACCTTGCACCACTTTTTTTCTCCTCTTTTCCGATGCTCCTCCCTTTCCTTTCTGCCCAACCCCTCCTTATAACCGCACTCGATGCTCTCGTTTCTTTTTTCTTCCTTTTTTTTAGCACTATCATCGCGACAGCATACGTTATACACAAGGATGTTATTTGTCGAGTAAATCGTCGATCAATTTATCAAAAAGTAAACAACGAAAAGTAAATCAATCGCTAAGAAGAATAAACAGAACGAACGATGGATTGCAACCAGAGATGTACTGCACCGTACTGCCATCATCAAGAGTATCGCCTCCTCGATCACCGTGGTTCGTCTCGTCGAATGCATTTTGCGCTTTTTTGGAACTAAAACCACTATCGGTACAGCTAATGTTAACACTAATCAAACGTCAAACATATAACCATGTATACGTCATGTATAATGTATGTATATACGTGCGGATGTGAAAATGAAAGACATGCTTGCAAGTACACGTGTGGATGCACAGAACCGGACCCAAGAGTCAAAGCTTCAGATGAAAATAATTGTAGAACCGAAAGTGAAACGAACGTGTACCGTATTTCGCATTTTCAAGTGGCCGAGATTCATCAACTGTCGAGGGAAAGAGCAAATGGCCGTGGCCGTACTGCCATACGTTTGTTTCGTTTCACCTCGGTAGCCTTCGTGAAGATTGCACGATTTCCGAAGATGTCCGATTAAACACGAACATTTCCGAGTTTCACTCGACAAAATCCCGTTCCATTAGCATGTTTTTCGATATTCGGTATTTTCAACTGCTCAAACCGAACGGAAATTAATTATTAATATAAATAAATTTTTATTTGTTCACACGGTCAAATTGTTTCTTTTCCAACTTTTTTTCTATATTTAACATAAGTATCTGTTTATGGTTTCTATGCTGACGACGACAGTTTTTTTAAAGCCGGACAAGACAGTAATTGATAGACACAAATTTACAGTACGCAAGTCGATCAATTAGACGTAAATAAATTGTGCAACGTGTTAAAGCAGCATGGAATCATTTTTATCTGCATCAAGAGCAGCCGTGGTAAATTTCTGTTTCATTCCAATTAATTCGCCGTAGTGAGTAATGCTTCCAATTAAAGTTCGTGATATTCGTTTGCTTCTCTTGAACGAGGGATAAACAAACTTACTTACGAAACCCCTTGCCTGTCTAGCTGCATTTTGCAAAGATCTAACCACACGGTCCAGTACATTTTTAACGACTGCACGACACAGACGTGTAATACGTGTAATAGACGTGTAACATACGAGACAGGTAGAGGATTAATGTGTAACTGAATCACTAAATCACCATGATTGAATCACTACCTTACTTTGTACACCTTCACATTTTCCTTGCTAGAAAAAAAGCAGGAATAAAAAAACAATGAATCTTGTTTAATGTCTGTTGCGTAACGATACATGGTTATTAATTTTGTTACAATTATTCCTTTGTAGATTAACATATCGTTATCGACATACATACATACACACCTACACTGCATTATACAGTACGATAAAGCTAATGCTGCCGCTAAATATAATCAAATTTTCCGTCTATTTATATGTACCTTTGTAGTTATTAATCTTCAATTACATACGTTTGTTTTAATACGATGTATTTAGATCTGAAAGAAATTGTACAGTGTTTTCAATATAATTTCAATATACATATATGTACGTAAAACTACAGTTGGCAGCAATTGTACGTACCGTTTCATGGGTAGTTTCAGTTCGCGTCTTTTGCGCGCCAAATTTTTGAGGTAATTGAAATTGTTGGTTATTAACAAATTGCAACATGTTATTGCATTAAAGAAAAAAAAGAAAAGAAAAGCACTGATATTAGATCATAAGTTATTTATTTTGTAAGTACAAAAATAAAAATAAGGTTGAAAAACGTAAGGTATTCAATTATTTATCCGTACAAATTGCTACTTTGTACAAGTATACGCAAAGTGATCAAATGACGAAATCAAGTTAGGTTAAGTAAATTTAAAAATGTATAAATGAAAAAGATAGACAGATGGATAATATTATACATGTAGTAGAAAAAGTACATGAAAAAAAAAAATTTTAATTTATATAACGAAATATTACTTTGCATGTTATTCCAGTTGAATCTGTCGGCTTACAAAAGAATCCGCATCGTTCGGGGCAATGAAACTTGTGATTTAGATTCAGCCGTATCAACGTTGATTCAAGCCTTCTCCGAGTATTTGGACGGAATTGAAAGTAAGGAAACAGATTTAGCAACAATACCGTTAATGAATATACCCAAGAGAGAATATCGCGTGAAAACCGAAGTTGTATTTTTTTTCGAGCTTCACAACATACCTTCCGACTTGCTAATATTTCGGTAAGTTTCCAGATTTTCTAACGGAACGTTACGGAATATACGAAGACTATGCGAGTTATGTTGGCAAGTAAATCGTATTGTATACAGGGTGTCCCTACTCCGGCATAACTTCGCCAGATTCTATGAGTGAAAATATATCACATAGACATATGCTCAAAGATTCTTCGTTAAGGAACTGTTAGGGCCAAGAGTACGTACATATGTATGTTATGACATGGATATGCTCCGTCCAACTTTTTTGTAGTATGTAAATCTTACAAGTAAAAGTCCAATAGCGTGAGGTCTGATGATCTTAGAGACCAAGGAATTGATCCTCCTGGACCTATCAATCTTTGTGAATAACGCTGATTTAGTTATTGCCTCATTTGTATTGGATAGTGTGTAGGACAACCATCTAATTATATTCACATTCGATTTCGTCTAGTCGGAGAATGGCACGTTCCCTAAAATTTCTGGCTTCAATTCATTTTGTAGAAAACTCAAAAAAGAACGACCTCAACTACCAGGCTCAACAAATTAAATAAATATTGTCGATCTGTTCTGTTGTTGCATCCATGCGAAAACTTACTATACTATTATTTCGAATTTGAAGATCTGAACATATGTTTATTACGACATTTTTTTTTTTTATTTTAAGTTATGATTGAAACAGTAGGGACACCCTGTACAGTATAGATTACAAATGATTATACTTTATAGAGATGAAATAGATTTGAAAGCATTGAAGGAAAATACGAAAATAAAATTGGAAGTGGTGCTTGTTGATCATCATAACCTTTCGGACGAGGACATGTACTTGATGGATTCTGTAGTAAAAATAATCGATCACAGGCCGCGAGACGAGCGATGGTCATGGCCTGGCAGGGAAATACATCTGGAAAGCGTAGGCAGTTGCGCGACACTGGTGGCGCGAAATTTGTTCGCTAAGCATCCACAGATAATAGACTCGCAGATATCGAGTCTTTTGAGAGGCAAGTTAACAAGCGAGGAAATAAGATCGCTCCGATGAAATAGTAATCGAATAGATTATTTAAGCATTAATTTGATCGGAAATAATCTCGATATAACTGTTGTAACTTTGATAGGTCCGATATTAATCGATACTTGTAATTTCGAAAAAGAAGCCAACCGTGCTACTGTCGTCGACGTCGAAGTCACGAATGCTCTTGAAAAAGCAGGATCGTTGAGTCTCGATAGAGACAAAGTATTTAACGAGATCGTCGAAGCAAAGTCCGACATTAGCAAATTAACTACCGATGATCTTTTAATCAGAGATTTAAAAATAACTAATGGAATACCGATTGTTGGATTGCCTATGTTAGTAAAGGTATTTCATTGCTTTTCTGTATGAATTTTGGTTTCTTCGGTTTGTTTATAATTCACGTATATGTGTGCGATATATCACTCTTCAGGATTTTCTTGATTTACAAGAGAGTCGTCTGGAAGGTCTTGGAAATTTTGCCAAATGTAGAAACACTACGTTAGTCATCCTCATAGGATTGAAACTTGATTCGCAAAAAATATCCCGAGATATCGCTATTTTTTCATTGGGCATCGATCGACTGAGAGAAAAGGTTCGCATAGTCATTCTATTTTTATTTCGCCCGATCTGTTAATAGAGACGTGACTACACATCAATTCTACAATCAACAGATAACGAATGCCCTGACGGCATCTACGCAACCCTGTCTCGAGTTAAATTTCATTAGGAAAATTCACCAAGAAAATGGAGATTTTATTCTGCTTCTTTACGAACAAAAAAATTTATGCGTCACGAGAAAACAGATTTTACCGATCATTCGACATGTCGTTTCGTTGGAGTGTACTAACAATAAGTAACTATTCGCGATAGAATCATTTACAAAGGTATTAATTAATTTGCGAAGGAGAAGAAGACTTTTTCGAGTTTTCTTTAAAATAGAAACAATAAGAAATAAAACGATTCATTTTATTTTGAACTAAATTGTTTCGAAATTCATCAACACGGAAGAAACTGACGATACTTGATATTAATTTGATAAATATAAAAATTCATATGAAAATTAAGAGTCTACTATTTTTACTGGTACAGGTATTTGTGTGTTTATTAATACTTATTAATACTTATTAATAAAAAATAAACCTATAAAATTATTTTATTGTACCCTTGTACTTATTCTATTTCTTTTATTGCAGTAAATGAGAAAATATGTGTGTGTGTGTGTGTGTGTGTGTGTGTGTGTGAGAGAGAGAGAGAGAGAGAGAGAGAGAGAGAGAGAGAGAACGAGAACGAGAACGATCGATACGGTTACAAGTTAATAGTGATTACTTCAATTTTCTTTGTATTAATTATGCTTTTTGCTGAGTGTAACATATATAAAATATCGATATTATTGTAATGACATCAAGATCATTACTATGATCGAAAGTACATTGGAAGGATATTCCCCTGTATCCCCTTTCACCCCACTCTTCTCCATCTCTTCTCCTATCTCGGAGCAAGCTCGCCATCACAAGCCGATACCATGGATGTTGGGCTAAAGCTTTGGACCAGTGCGGTGGAGCTTGCATCGAACTACGTTTCGCGAGAAACGCGACAAGCTTGTTCGTTGAAAAGAATCAGAAAATCGGCCGGACGTAAGATAATTTATTAATTGTACAGTGTATGTGGCAACGTATTTTACAAGTTCGCGTTTCTCCCATCTGCAATTAGGACATGCGTTACGTGGACGCATAGAGAAAGAAAGTAAGAAAGAAGAAAAAGAAAAGAGCAAATTAAAATTACGAAAGTTGGTGCATTTTAACTCGCGACTAGTTTTGCAACGATGCTAAAATTCTCGCTGAGATTTTCGAAACTCTCTGTTTTCACGTATGCAGTATACGGAACAAGTGCCAAGTGTCGACCTTAAAAGGTAAGCACCTTCGATGTTATTTCAACTTTTTGATAAATCTGTCAAATGTAGAGAAAACATCATATCGCATCGATTGCAAAGAAGATTTTCCACGTTTTATAATCGATACGATCCATTTCACACTTCGATGGGTGTGGAAAAGATTCGATAATTATCGTAGAAGTTTTTAATATCGAATCGAATGAAATTATATTATGAATAGATTGCGGATATTTGTGCATTTATGGCAAATTTAATCGTTTAAAAATACACATAAAAAATGCAAACGATACGAAAAAGTATATATAAAATATCAAAATTATAATACTTGTTAGTAGTGTGAGCTTTCTGCTCATTCAGCATTGTATCTATCAAATTATGAATTTACACATAGATTTGCAATTTGCTTACGAAAGAACTAGGATTAACAAGGAAAGTAAAGCAAAGATCGTGTCTCATTCCGCGCTCAGTCTCAATTTCGCAACTAATTTTTCAATCTTTTTTTATATTCGATATTACCCAAGCGAAAATGAGTTTGTTTACTCTTTAACCGATTCAGAATTAAAAATCTATCATCTTGATCGCTTCTTTTATCGTACGTGAGACGCGAGATTTAAATAATCAATCATAATCAAATCCTTTTGTCTTCTTCGTTAATCCGCTTCGATTAACATCAGGTATGTGCAAAAATTATTAAAATAAGTGTACGTGCGCGTGTAAATACAGCAAGCGAAAGAAACATACAAGGAAGATGATCAAATTTCTGTTAGAGAGAGACAGACGTAAAAACGGCTGGAACATTCTGTTTGCGTTTGCGTTTGCGTTTTCATTTGTGAAACGAAACGATGCTATGGATAAGCAGTATAGCCGTTTGTCGGAAGTGGACAAAAATCTAAGCAAACGAATTGAATGGAGCGAACAAGTGAAACATGGATATGCTCTTCCTTCCTGCGGCACGCTCGTATTGATCGTACTCTACTTGTTGCACGCATACCCATCCAGGGCCCCGTGCGCATTCCCTAACCCTCTTTGTCTTCATTTTCCATCGGTGAATCTAATTAACGGGCAACCTGCGAATTGCCAGCTGCTGTTGCGAACTGCCAACCGTGCAAGCGCTATACGTACGCTACTGTCATAGTAATAATACCCGATAGCGGTAGTTTCAATTTTTCCCACTCTCAATCATCGACCATTCTTTATCGATTCTTTTCAGATCATTTTCTTTTCCTTCAAACATGCCTGAACTCGTATCGAATCTTGCGTATTATCGCGCTTCTCCTTCTCTCTTTCAATTTCGTATGTTTTGGTACATTTTGATTTAACAACATTTACAATCTGCAGCTGTATTACAATCTGCAGAGATATTGATCACTATAACCGTAATATTAAAATTGAAAGTTACAGCAGGTATATGATTAGATAGTCGAGCAATGCACAATTACCGTTTCAGAAAACGAACAATGTTAGCAAAGGACTCGATCTATCATGAACAGTAAAGAAATCGAGAACGACAGAAGATCCGGATATCGAGATGCGGTGTATGCTAACGATTGTCTCACTGGGAGTGCTTCTAGCAACAATTGTTCACGGAGAAAATTCAACGAAGAACGTTTTCGGTAAGGAAGAAAAAGAGAGAGAGAGAGAATATCTTATATTAATTATGTAATGTAATAAAATTGATAACAAAAGTAATGATTCGATAATAAGAAGAATTTTGTTACGCGTGATGTTAAAGAAATTTGAAAGTTTGAAAGATTGAATAAAAATTGAATAAAAATACATAGGTGTACAGTTAGATAATGTAGATAACGTATACATATAGATAACGCGTCTCGTTTCCGACTTGTAGGTCAGTGCATCTTCCCGCTTGGTATGGAAGAAGGAAAAATTCCAGATGATGCAATCACCGCTTCTTCTAGCTACGAAACGAAATCGGTGGGCCCTCAAAACGCAAGGTACGTAAACGAACGATCGTCGGTGGTGGACAATAAAATTGATTCGCAGAGGGTTCGATGTCATACGATTTTCCTATTACTTATCATTTTTGTGTTATTTTAGTTTTACTTTGTTAACCATTTCCGACGAGCCGTTTAATCCAACGATAATATAGGTCAAAAAAATAATTAGGAGGGATAAAACAAAAGTTCTTGGTAAACTAACATTAAAGATCATCTGTTTCAAATTAGCCATAATAAAGTTATACCTCATACTACTTGTGCACGATATAGAATAAAAGTTAAGTTTTCGAAATGTGATGTTAAATCAAATAGATAAAAAATTAACTTACACCATTTCTGCATTAAACGATTAATAAAATGAAAATTATTCGTATCGAAGATAAAGTTTAAATTTAAATATATGAAATATTAAATATATATTAATGGTACGAATGTGTATAATATGGTATAGTATATAATACTGCGTTGTAGCATTGCGTAAGAAAATGCAAGATAATTATTAATACGTTTGCAGGATACGACAAGAGAAGAATGGTGGCGCTTGGTGCCCAAAAGCGCAAATCAGTAGCGCGATACGGGAATATCTGGAGATCGATCTGACCAGAAATCATCTAATAGCGTGGACTGAGACTCAAGGGCGGTTTGGGAATGGCCAAGGTCAGGAGTACGCGGAGGCTTTCTTTCTCGAGTACTGGCGCGACACGAAATGGCATCAATATAAAAATTTGATGGGTGACAGAGTTCGTGTCTGTGGTTGATAAATTGACGGAGAAGTCATTGTTTCGAATTGTTTCGAATTTGAGCACCGTCGCGCCGTCTCGTATCGAATACACAAGTACACCCGTTCCTCCACGTGGATTTGTATTACAAGAATGAAAATCGCGTAAATAGAGTCTGTCGGTACAATTTTTATTTTCATATCCAAAAACATAGATTTTCTCTTTCTTCGTGTTGTTAAGCGTTTGTTGAACATTTCTGGGTTAAAATTACAACATAAGGTATAAATCTGAAGAGTAAAAGCGATGAAAACGTTGCTTACTTACTGTGTATTGAATAATACACCGTTGCTAAGACTAACTGTTTAAGACCGATTCCAACACCTGTATGTTTAAATCAAGTCTTGCTAATGTTTTTTATGCGTATAAAAGGCACCGCGTAGTCTTATAATTTACTGCGTAAGAGTGTCATGTAAATGGAGTGTCATGTAAGTGACGGGTGCACTTGTACAGGGTAGTTTCCACTTTGTTCAGGTGCCTGTCTAAAATGCCTAAAAAAAAAGTAGTAAGACAGAAAGGAATTCGAAAGACACAATAAAGTTATTGTCGGTTATCGGACGGTTATTCTCAAAGAAAAACACAGTTCTGATCGGTTCTCAAAAACAAAGCGAGACATCTTCGGTGACTGTCAATGCTATCGACATACATATTAGGCATGTACGTTCTTTTTAGGTATTACGAGGCAACAGCAATACCTACTTGGTGGAGAAGCAGAAGTTGGACTTGCCGTTTGTCGCGAGCAAAGTGCGATTTGTACCTTACAGCCAACATCCCCGGACGGTTTGCATGCGAGTCGAAATTTACGGATGCGTGTGGGAACGTGAGCAATTATATATATATATTTATACACATATATTTGTCGTATACTTTATTGTAGGTATAAAAAATCGTTTATAACTTTGAAACTATTAATTTTTCGGCCCATGTTTATTACAACTTTTTTTCATGTTTCAGCGAGTACTATTTGCCCTAAAAGTTATGAACCCTTATTTCTATTCATTTTGTATATGTATGTGTATATACATATATGTTGTACAAACATCGATCATTTTTTCGTAGAATATGTCGCGAGTTATAGCGCGCCCAAGGGATCAAGTCCCGGTCCCGGAGGACGAAGCGTTCGAGATTCCTCGTACGACGGTAGCGAGCTAGAATCTCTTCTCGTAAATGGTCTCGGTCAACTGACGGACGGGATATTGGGCGAGATTTCGGAAATTCTTACCTCCTCGATCAACGACACGAACTGGGTAGGCTGGTCGGACCGTACTACGATCCAGATTGTTTTTCGCTTTCAAGAACTACGAGAATTTCAGAATTGTACTGTACACGTCGCACGTATACCGCAACTACACGTCGAGGTTCGTTTCTCTCGAGGCTCTATTCTTCTTCATACTTTCTTTTCACGCGCACACGCAGACATACTCAAAATTCAAATTCTTTCCTTTTTCTTTTTAAATCGTCACATCGTTTAAATCAACTTTTTACTTTTTTTAGACATTTTCAATGATGCGCGTTTGGTTTTCCATCGACGGTGAGAACTATCGGCCAGAGATAGAAAAATCGGAATGGCCAATCGACGTCAGTTCGGCCGCTGCCGAGACGGTTTTGATCTCGATCCCTTTGGAATCGAAAATCGGGCAATTTGTAAAAGTGGAATTCAGTCTTGCCGCGAAATGGTTGCTTCTTAGCGAAATCACCTTTTACACTGGTAAGAGCAGACACTATTTAGACTTTAGATAATCGGCATATGTGAATATAGAAATCAAAGGATTAACTCTTTGGTGTCCTGTTGACACCTAAAGACGCTTTTAAAATCTGCTTGTACTGTGGTACTGTGGCGTTCAACTTACTTCCGCTGAAACAGAGTCGCCTGTAGGCGCTGACTCCACATTGTATTGATATTATCTATAGTATAATATATACATATGTATAGATATACATATATATAATACAATATATAATAACGCTTTGGTATCGTATTGATCGTAGGAAGCAGAAGTAAATTGGACGATTTGATTATCTTAGCTGACGATCGATCGTCCGAGGGAGAACAAAATCGAAGCGAATCACGAACAAGATCGAGCAACTCCGTCGATTTGACGATCAACTCTGCGAAAGGAATTAACATAACGGATCGCTATGAAATCGACGAAGACGCCTTAACACCGGATGCCTTTCCCGTTGGTATCTCCCAAACATACATCGGCCTAGTCAGCGGTGTACTGACAGTGTTTGTCCTTTTTCTAACGTGTACAGCGTTTCTGTTCAAGCAAAGAGGCCGCAACAAAGTAGCCTTGTTGCAAAAGCACACGGCTCTGCTCTGTGACTCGTCCGCACCGGGTATTGCAATCTCCCCGAAGGACGTTAAACTCTCGAATTCGATTGTGACCGGATTGTCCCTGATTCGCAAACCCATCCTTATTGCCCCGGCTGACAACTTGCCCGATCGATCCAACACAAATTTCCAAACCGATTCCAAAACTGCTATCGTCGACTCTCGCCTCGATGATTCCGACACCTGTCGTTCCACTTTGTACGAGAGAACGTACAATCTGTTCTCCGAAGAAAACCTCGTGCTCTGCCCAAAATCAAACGCATCGTCTACTTGTACAGCCGAATCATGTTCCGGTAACGTATTTAACGTATGTTTTCTTCTACGGAACGGTTTAAGCCCGTGATTCCCAACGTGGAGCCCACGTTGCGGCCCATCAACAGTGAATTTTTTGCATTTCTTTTATTTCATTTCACTGTCATGTTCTTTGGAAGCTTGTTTCGACCAAGTTAGTGGCCTTTCAGGCTTCCTTTGCGTCAGAAATTCATTTTTTGAATAATAAAAATTATGTGTCACAAAAGTGAAGAAAGTTGCGCTAGCTAGTCCAAAAAAATATTGGGAACCACTGGTTTAGATATTCTGATTACTAATTCCCCGACTTCCATCTATCTAATCGTTCTAATAGATCGTATTTTATGCTACATCAGACATTTGATCTTTTCACTTAAACCATTTAAACCAGTGATTATCTCAGATTTCAAGCGCAAGTCGAACTTCGCAACAAACAAGTATACGGAAATATCAATGCCAACTAGCACGACATTTTCGACGAAAAAAGCATTTCATCTTCAGTCGAGAAATACGAATCATCAGAGGATCTACGAAGGATACTATGCTGCGACAGACATTTTAACAGTAAGATGACAGATCAAACGTATTTGTGAAAATGATGAACGCAAGTGTTATACAGAGATTTTCATTTGACAACGATAACGCGGTTACAGATCAAGAAAAGAGAGATTCCGTCGACTCAAAGTCCGTTCACGTCGCTTCAAATTCGCGAAAAAACGGTATGTTTGCCGAGTGGCATTGATTCCTACAATATTCAGCGTGTTTCCAGACACAGATTAAGAATTTTGGATAAGCTCGGCGAGGGGAATTTCGGTTTGGTAAGAGGAAATAATATCGACGAGGTAGATATATAATTAAAAGATATGAAATTTAATCGAAAACCAATCATATACCCAATTCAGATTCATCTATGCGAAGCAAAGGGGATCATGAATCCAGAAGTAGAAGCGACCCAAAATCGACAAACCGTAATTGTCAGATCTCTGTGGCGTGGCGTTGTAGATTCCTTAAGGTGTGTTACTAATTCACGATTCAATACGATTTGGAAAAATATTTCCTTTCCTATATTCTTGTGACGTTTTGACTTGAGCACTACACAGGTTAGATTTCACGAAAGACATGCACGTTTTGGCGATGCTTCGAGACTCAAACGTAGCAAAGATGATTGCCTTGGTAGAAGAAGAACCGTTCGGTGCTGTTTTTGAGTACGGTCAGTTCGGCGATCTTCCGAGCTTTCTGGAAAACCACGGTAGCGGCGACCTAGTCAACAAGATTGACATCAGGTAAGCAAAATCTTATTCGCGATGATATAATGATCCAGCCTCGACCAATTCTCTTCTACAATTCTTCGCAGCTACAGTAACTACTTAAGTTTCATCACTCAAATTGCATCTGGTATGAAATATCTGGAATCCATGAACATTGCACACTGTGATTTAGCAGCCAGGTAAGTAAGCGCATCGAGAAGAAAAGAGAGAAGATCCGTAAAAAAATTAATTGATTTGATTTAATCCTCGCATACTGTGGCGTAATGTTTTAGAAACTGCATCGTTAGTCAAGATTTGAGTATAAAAGTGTCGGATCATGCCATATACTGTAATAAATATGACCATCATTACTTCATTGATGGACACAATGTAAAAATTCCTCTTCGTTGGATGGCATGGGAAGCAGTTTTATTGGTGAGCAATATCACTTCCTATTCTCTCTTCATTTCATTTCTATGTCATTCTCATATGTACCTGTATACTTCCCTGCATCATCAGTTTCTTCTGTAATTTCGACGCGAATCCTGTTTATCTGCCTTCTACTTTTTTCTCTCTCCCTCTCTCTCTCTCTCTTAGGGTAAACGCAGTTGTCGAGCTGACGTTTGGTCATTCGCTACAACAGTTTGGGAAATTTTTCTAAATTGTAAGGAGATACCGTACGCGGATTTAACAGTGGCACAGGTTCTAGAAAACTGTGGCCACTGCTATCAAAGCGAAACGTATTGTACCGATGGTAATCGGCGATATGACGACAACGACGACGAGAAAAGTCAACGTCGAATCTCTTCACGACCGGATCATTGTCCGGACGATCTTTACGACGTAATGAAGAAATGTTGGAGCACACGGATCGAGGACAGACCGAACTTTGAGGAAATTCACCAATACCTCAAAAGATTAGCCCACGATTGAACGTTCGAGATACTCGTGATCGAGTAGCACGGACCAAACGGTTACAATCAGCCAGGAAGCATCCTGTACGTAAATTTTAGCTTTTCATGCCGATTTACTACTCTATATATTTCTCTCGTTAATTTCTTCCCTCATACTCCTGCCAGTGTATATATAGCCATCTTAAAGATATTATTCGTTTCCGTTTTCACCATCGTTTCCATATCGCGTAATTTGTAAAAATTGTTCTTTTTTTCCATTACAAATACTATCGGTAATTGCTTCGGGATGCCCTGGCCATTAACTTTTAATGCTCAATTAGGTTTATGTGTGAATCAACTTTTGCGCATGTAGAAACAAATACACACGCATGCATTGAGTGTACAAGAGAGAAAGTGCGAGCGAGCGAGAGAGAGAGAGAGAGAGAGAGAGAGAGAGAGAAAGACGCAGACAATTTCTGCAATTGAGAAACAAAACAAAAAAACTCCATAATAAGAAATCATATTGTCTTGTCCTTCAATCAACTGTAAATGATAGGTTGTAATATGCGAAACAGTTGCTACTTCAACGTTGTAATCGTGATTCTTTACTTACGAATATTCCAACGGCAAAACAAATTAGGCGACGTAATTCGAATGTCTAATACCTCAAGCTTATTTAGCGTCCGATATAATAATATCGCGATACTGTTCACTCTGAATGTACGACGAATACATTGCGTTGCATAAGCAAATAAAAGTAAATAAGATTTATCGGTTTGAAAAAAAACAAAAAAAAAACAAAAAAAAACGCAGCAAAAGGAACACGTGAATTTGAAAAAACGAGCGGCATACAAGAATACATGTACAGTAGTATATACTCCGCTTAAGCGTTCGCAGTCGGGAACTAAAGCAAACGTTTAAGTGGAGATGTGTATTTTGCGAATTGTGCCAAAATATTAATAAGTATTAGGTATCACTCGCTCTGTATTGTGCAAATGCAATGTTTCACGCGACCTTCAGCGCGTCGCACGGTAAGATGGGTGAGATAGTCCAAAAATTGGTAGGAATAGTGACGGACGCTTAAGTGGGGACTACTGTACTCAAGTAAACGTACCATTCTGCATTTTTCGATAGTTAGGTTAGTATTTACTTTTCTAACGAGAGAATTTAGGAAAAAAGGAACGTTGCGTACGTTTGACGCGCGTAAGAGTAAATTCGCGTGTTTTCTACGCGCGCGAATGGATTACGCCGCCTCGCTGTCGAGTAATAGATAAACTGCATATCAAAAAGATAGTCGGTAATAACGGGGTTTGCGCGGGTTTATTACAAACCAAATGGGACAATCAATACTTACGAATATTATTTCATACGAATTAGACAGCGCGCGACCTTGAAAAAAGTTATTATCGATCGAAAAGTAATTGCTAACACGTACCGAATACTTTAAGATATCACGTCCATACATTGCCAGTTGGATTATATCCTCGCGAGTAACTCGATCGTAGTCTCATAGTAGCACGTGTTGATAACTTAAAACGCGTATATACGTTTCTATAAAAGCATAAATTTTTTTAAATTTGCGACTAACATTGATCGACATTTGTAATACAATCATACGTATCCCACTAAAAATTATATTCTTCATATTTCCAACGTTACGGTAAAATAAAAAATTGTTATACACTCTATCTAACAAATTGACTATATTATTGTAGCGTCGTACAAAAGAGGAATTTCAGATTTTATCTCTCTCGCTATCACGTGTTCAACGGTACCAAAGGGACGATGTTCGCTTCTCGATGAAAATCGGCGAGAGGCTGCTCCCAACGTTCTTCGAAATAAATACCCAGCAGAAATTTTGCTCCGACTGCTGTGTTAATAGCCCATGGAAGGTAATGTTCGACGTATAATTTTCGTTGCCTGAAACGTCAAAAGAGAGTTTCCGACTGATTGATTGAAGTTCAATCTGAACCAAAACTGGGAAAAACAAAGGATGGAGGAAGAGACGATCCATGACAGGTATGTATCGCGCTCGAGATTCACTCGGTGAATTTACCTTGGACGCAACCGGAACGCTCCAAATATCGCTCCGCTGAAACACATGGGCAATCGCAATTGCACCGCTTCTATCCACTTGACCGACACTTCCCCGAGCATTGTGGTTGGCATTAAAAGCAGAGCGTGATAGATATCGTGCGTTTCACGATATCGTTGCATTACGTACGCTAATTCGGTATCTTGAACGAACCTGACTGCTGTTCTAGAGTCGGGGGACACGTTCTGTAACGAAAAGAAAATCGTTGTTCCAATGTTCGCGTCGCACGAGGGACACGCTCGTTATTTCCAATCGTGTGTGTGTGTGTGTGTGACAACAACAACAGCAGCAGCAGCAATAGCAATAGTTTCTAATAGGCATAGTACTAATAATAATAATAATAATGGTAATAAGAAATATTGGTATACAATGCAGTTTGTGAGAAATCATAGAATCAATCGTTTGGAAAACTCTACGAATAAAAGTTAACGCTATTCACGCGTATACAGTGAAGAGCATAACTGCACCAATGACAATAAAAAATTCTCGATAATTTAAAACTAACACTAACTTCGTAAGAGAAAGATCATATAACGATCCACTCGGTCTCATTTTAAAGCATGAAGCTTGTACTTTGACAATGGTAAATTTGTTCCTTTCAAAAATGATTTTACATTACATAGTGGGTGGGAAACTGAGGACTGTATATGTACATATGCTATTTCCGCTGTAGTTGTCATTTTCATTACGAATTATAATATACATACGTAGCGAAACACGAGACACAAAAGGATAAAAGATGAAAGATATGCAGGAAATCGAAACGAAACAAAACTGAGAGGGAACGGAAAATGAAAGAAACCGCGTTTCGAATCGAATGGAGTTACGAAAGAGAGCTTACGTTAACGTCCAGGAAATCGCAATAGATCCTGCCAAGAGTTCCTGGTGGTAATTGCTTTAGCGCGGAAAAATCGATCGTCGACGAGGATATACGTGGTTTCTCAGCAAGGATGCGGGATCCCTCGGAGGTTGCAAGCATTTTCTGACGGCAGTACGAGAGAGCGTCACTGCCGGTGGTTTCTGCCAAGCACGCGATCATGTCACCACGAAAGGGGTCGGCGAACGAAATCGCGGCTGCACCGGCGGCTAGAATCGCGCGTTGCACCGGCGACAGGGGCACGCGGTGTCTCGCGTAGTCTGTCGCGAAGGACGATGAACAGCCAGCGTTGCTGGACATTCTTCGAACCAGCCAGCCTGAAACTGACCGAGGAGTGAATGAGAATAGATCGTGTTCCTTTTTTTTCTCCAGAAATTAAATTTATTTATTTCACTGCAAGGTATACTTTTTGTACACGTGCGTTGTCGGTGCGATGGTAGGTACACGTTACACACATACACCTTCCGAACATGTATATCGTAATACGTATCTAATATGTACAAATTATATTACACATGGTAAACGTACAACACGCTGTGACGCGCAGCAGCGTTATTTATTTACTTCTTTTATCCGATAACGGTGTTTTCGCTTTGGTACGGTATCTCATTAGGCCTACCGGAAAGTAACGTCGTTTTTTCCTTCAGTCAAACCTCTTTTCGAAATAAGTATTTATAGATTTATTTTTAGGATATTGCTTCCAAATTTTATGCTTTGAAGTATGTACAATTTCATTTCAGTTTTTATTCGAGTAGGCACGGCTAGCAAAGAGAAGAACTTTGAATGAAAGAATATATTAAATACCTTATGCTTTCTGAGTTTCGAGGTAATGCCACCAAGACAACTAATATAATTTCTAGCGTATATCCAAATTTTTCTAACGTCCGTAAATGTCAATGTTGATTTTCGAGATTTTAGTCTTTTAGGCGTTCCCTTTTTTGGGAGCTGTTCCAACGGTCGTTGACAACGACTCGAGCTCGTTTCTGTAATTGAATTGGATCCTCATCGTCAGACTGTTCAGGGTTTAGGCTTGGGGCTTCCTGGTCCATCATACAAGAAATGTGTATAGCTTACGTACAAAGCACAAAGAATGTTCTTCTTCGAAGAACTATTTGCTTAATCGTATCGAGAAAAAAAAAATCTATTTTTAAACCAACTTGTGACTTGATCATTTTATCGGACTATCACATTTCCGGTCCATGGAGCGGAACTTTCCAAGGCAAAAATCCTTTAAAAATGTTGGTGCTGTGAAATCGGCACTTATAGAATGTTTCGCCTATGAATCAGGGGATTTTTATTAAAAAAAAAGTGTTAGTCGATGGATAACAGATGTCGTATAGCCGAGTACGTAATAAACTAATACTTAACTGTAACAACAAAGTCAGAAATTTTCATTTCTGAAAAAAAAAAAAAAAAAAAAAAAACGATACTTTTCGTTACTTTTCGGTAACCCCAATATATTTATTCGTAGTTATTACTATGATTTGTCACACTTGCCGCTCTTTCCCCGTTCCCATTTCGTTTCCTTCGTTTTCTTTCGGCCGCGAAGAACGGTCGTTATTCCACGAGGGAAAGGCACGGCACTCGTGGGTCGAACAGCCAACGGAGGAATACAGCGCAGAGAAACGTGCAGAAAGCACAATGGGGTCGGTAGAGAGAAAGAGAAGAAAAGAAAGAGCCGCGGCGACACACGATGGCACGAGGATTTGTTGCTCTACACGGCACGAGGATCATACGGCTTGCACTTTGTTCAGCTGATCGTCCGAAAGCGGGAAATACTTCGGCTCGGTGGATTCTTTTCTTCGAAAGGTTACCCAGGTGTAGACCAAACTACCGACCACGCTCAAGTTCAGCCCTACGAAATTTAGCCAGGTAAAAATGTAATCGCCGCCAATCATCATCCCGAGGTAAGTGACGCATATATTTTTCAAGCATCCGATTATCGTGGTGGTGAGCGCAGAGTTGTAAAGCGTGCAAAGTATCATACTGTACGATAGTATGAAACCCATGACGCACGAGAGGCCGAACTGTACGAGGAAGAACGCGTTGTTCCAATGCGGAAACTCGACGATGGAACGCGTATCCTCTATCCAGCAGGCTATGCTGATCGCCGGGACAATCATGAACAACGAATTATAGTACATCAGTCCGTATTTTCCTAGCTCCTTCGAATCCAACTTCTTCTTCATGTAGACGCCGTTCGCGGCCGTGAAGAGATCGTTCAACAGGATGAACAGATAGCCCTCCAAGTTGAAGGCGAGATCGTTCAACGCCGCCACCACTGCCCCAACGATCATCGTGTACACGCTCAACTGAACGGAAACGCGCGCTCGCACCCCGAGGACGTAGTACTCTGCGATCATCGTCATGAGAATGCTGAACCGCCTGAGGGCGGTGAACATCGGCAGGCTCAGCTGTTTCGTCCCCCCCAGTCCGAAGATCATGTTACCAATGTAAATGATCGGCAGCGGCCATATCTTCACGCACGTTGCCGCTTCTAGGTTAGGAAACTCGGCGTAGCGTAGCTTCTTCGCCGCGAAGAGCAACACGATGGTGGCCAACATTTGCCCTATGCCGAGTACTTGGAACGACGGGAACTCGAACGACGTCAACACCGTCTTGTTCACGACGGTGATCATGAACGAGGACAACCCGTAGAACACCGCGGAACCGACCCGCGCGAACATCGCATTTTTCGGACTCAACGACATGACCGGACGAGATTCTAGTCCCTCGCTTCTTCTCTTCTTACTCTCTCCCCTTTCCTTTTCTACGTCCCGACAAATCTCCGTTCTGACACGTCGAATTTATACGTCAAGTCTCGTGAAACGTACACTGACATAACCTCATCGTTGTTCCCCTTCTATCCGTGTTCCGTTTCTCCTTTCGTCTCACAACCAAGCAATCGCCAATCGAGACTATGTTATCTTTTTCGGCCAGTGTTTCGTGTTGATTACGGGTATCATGAAGATCGCGCACTTTCTTTTTTTTTTTCCCCTGAGAATGTGTTCTTCGAACTTGTCAATCTAACGCTTCACGAGCACACCTCTGCATCTTCTCCCTCTCTTCCCCTCCCTCTCTCACTCACTCTCTCTCTTTTTTTCTGTCTGTTGCTGTTTTTACTACGAGTGCGAACGCTATACTGCGGTTCGTTGACAGACACGTGAACCTCCTCGACTCGACACATTATCTCCCAAATGTACTTCATTTTACGCTTTTCCTTCTTCATTGCTCTTAACCTATTGTCTTTTCTTCTTCCGATCAGGCACACATCTGTTTAAATATCAAGAATTTCTAGGCTTTTATCAAATTTATACTCTGTACAAATAATTTATTCAAATTAACCAAATTCAAACATGATTTTCTTGAAAACGAAAGCTTTAATGAAAAAAACTTTCCGATACATTTATACATGTGGAATCACCTTTCAGTCAGCTGACTACGAGTGTGTACATATACATATACATATACATATACATATACATATATATATATTTCAATCACGAATGCTTAATTCCTCGAGAAAGGAAACTTGCTTACTCGTTTACAAGGATTTTTTTTATTTTTGTATTTATAAGGATTTTTATATTTCACGTTTTCATATATTAAGCGGCATCTTTCGTGTTCCTTGAGCGCAATCATACGTTGATGTGTTTAGGATTTTACATCATTGTCTTTTTATTTATTTCAAACGCTTCGAGTTAGGACAATGAGTTTCCATTCAACCGTTTAACTAAACGTAGATGCGTAGATCTACTACTCTGTCATAGATCTTAATAATCTAGTCTAGTAAGATTATTTGAAGTTGCGGCGTGATGTGTGGTTGTTCAAAATTTTCTTACATAACGCGAAATAAAAATCGTAAAAACGAAAATATATCATGTAAGTCGATATTTGACTTTGTGAACAAATCTGAAAATATTTCAACTATCTTTCAGTCACATAGAATTATTGGTTACGTAGAGTTATGATTGATGACTAATTGATCCCTCTGTTACTTTCAGGAGGGAAAAAAGGAAACAGTAACTATTTTATACGATATATTTTTATCATGTTATTTATTTTTTGTCCAATCAGGATCTTTCGTAACACATGTCTGTCATCGTTAAGACTGTCTACCACCACAGTATGTGTCTTGAGTTTTCCCTAATATCTGTAAGCTTTCAGTTGTTAATTATTCTAATAAATTATCATAGGCTACGTCAAGTGTAAAGAAGTTACCCTATACACAGAAACATCGTTGTTTATTAGATACAAAAAATGTCCAAAATCAAAAAATTTCACCAAACTTTGTTAGGTCTCCTGACCATCGAACGGCCACCCAATATGTAACAGATGTAACAAACAATGAAACACAAAGAAACTTGTACATAAAGGATGAACAGGAATGGCAGTGTATAAAACTAGATTCGAATAAACTTCGAAAACATTGTTTTATGTTGTCTAAGATAAGATTAACGTGTAAGACGTACTGATATCTTTAACAATAACTTTGATATTCAATGTAATTTATTCGAGTTATTATTATTGAGTTAATAATTGTTTCAGCTTTGGTAATTGTAACAACCATGGCTGGATATGCTTTGGCCCCAGGACCTTTTGATCCTTTTACGTTCGTGGCATGCTCTGTGGGCACAGGATTATTATCAGCCACGGCAAATGCTGTCAATCAATTTTTCGAAGTTCCCTTTGATGCGCAAATGTCAAGAACAAAAAACAGAGTGTTGGTGAGAGGTCATTTAACGTACGTAGTGTTCCAATTGCAGGAAGAACTTAAAATTAGCATTGTATTTATAAAGCAATTTGTCCACTAGATCTGGCCACGCGGCAATATTTGCGGCAGTGTCTGGCTTGAGTGGATTATTGTTATTGTATAGTCAAGTCAATGGATTAACAGCTTTTTTGGGAGCAACTAATTTGGTCTTGTACACTCTCATTTATACCCCTATGAAACGTATTAGCATTCTAAATACTTGGGTGGGCTCCATAGGCAAGTATATCATGATATTCGTTTTCAAAACTTTTCATTGCGTCAACTGGTATTATGTATCGGTTGTTATCTAGTTGGAGCTATACCACCATTAATGGGCTGGGCATCTTGCGTGGGCGATATAATATCTCCAGGTGCTTGGATAATGTCTGGCTTACTGTATGCATGGCAGTTTCCTCATTTCAATGCTTTGTCGTGGAATTTAAGGCCAGATTATTCGCGTGCTGGTTACAGAATGATGGCAGTCACCAATCCAAAGCTTTGCCGCAAAACGGCATTGCGTTATACCGCTGCATTGATGGGTCTTTGTTACCTGGCACCTGTTTTTGACATAACAAAATGGTGGTTTGCCTTGTCAACAACACCACTTAATGCATATTTTCTTTACCTCGGTATGTCTCATATTCCTCAGACTTTGAAAAAGAGAAAAAAGTAAATTTGACTTTGTGTTTTTTCTGTTTTAGCTTGGGAATTTCACAAACACTCGGATAGCAGAAGTTCACGTAAACTGTTTCGTTTTTCATTGATTCATCTGCCTGCTCTCATAATTCTTATGCTCATAAGTAAGAAACAGTGGCATAACGATAGCAATATTTACCCAGTGTTAATGAAAAACGATTACATCGACGTTTCCCAGTAACTAATAAAATGCACTGAAATTTGAACTGACGAGAATCATTGTGTAAATTGTATACAAGGATAAAGCAATTCGTAGTATAATTTGTGAATAGTGAGTTATTATAACAATGCTTATGTACAAAAGCTAATACAATAGTCGTAAAACATTGTTGTATACATACATACACATACATACACACATATATATATATATATATATATATATATATTACGTACGTGTATACGTTTATTTAATTTTTATTTTTATAATTTAGAATATTGTACAATGTTATATTGCATCTTGAGTAGTTTTCCGTTTCGCAGCAAATTCTATTGCCATTTGTCTTCTAGTTTTAGTTAAATTTCTATGTCCGGCGCAATCCAGATTTTCTGTGAAACATTTGTTTCTACAACACTGCCGGCATAATTTATGAACACATTTGAGGCTCTGCGAGAGAAAACGTAATGAGCAAATTAATAAATTTTATTCACGTTACAACGAAACAAAATTACGCTTGAAATGAAATTTTGCAAACCACTGGATTCGGACAATCGCAACACAAATCGGATCCTCTCTTCACAACGATAGTGGGTCTGTTGGGACGGCGCGCTATTCGTTTGAGTTTCTTCAAACGTTTTCGTGATATTTCATTTCCCTCTTCGTCTTTGAATTTTCTCTTGACCGTTTCACTTTGCTACAAAAGCAATGTCAAAATAAATGAGCAATTATTTTACGGAGATGGGACAAAGGAAAAGGAAGAGAAAATTGTTTGCAGTTGAAACTAACTGTTTCGATCTTTTCGAGTTCTAGCTTTTGTATATTTTCTTCTGAAAAATGGCGTACGTATGATTGGCACAACCACGGAGGTAGTTTCAAATTATAATCTGAAATACAAAATGCGAGTAAATAACGATGGTGTATACTACGACAGTATTTGGAAAAACAAACAGACATGCGTGTAAAGCGAGATAAAGAAGAAACGAAGAATAAATCATTTAATCTAATAAAATGGTTTACGATTTACGAACCGGATATGGTCTCTTCCTGCCAGATTAAACGACCTTCGTGATAAGGTAGATATCGGTCCCTCAAAGCGTATACGACATTTCTGAAGGATTCCATGGTAGAATTCCGGGCCAAATTTTCTCTTTCTTCTTTATTTTCTGCTAAACAAAGTCTACTCTCTGGTTAAAAGAACGCTGAATGTGTAAGTCGATTTGTAATTTAGGAAGTCACTTGTGATATATGTATACATACACACACACACACACACACACACACACACACACATATACAGGGAGAATGAGATGATACTAGCCGAATCATGAAAAAAAGTAATATACATAAATGATTTTTTGTTTCGGTCGAAATGCTTGTGAAAAAGTTAGAACACGTCTTTGAAAGAGGTATCAAGCATAGAAATGGAAGGAGGACACGTCTTTGAAAGAGGTATCAAGCATAGAAATGGAAGGAGGATACGTAGAAAACCTCCTGTAATCAGAAAAAGTAGAAATTATAAGAGAAACTACTTACAAACAGTATGATAGGTCTCGAAGAAATTCGTTTTTTCAACCGAAACAAAAAAAATTTATGACTTTGAAACTATTAATTTGTTGACCTGTGTTTGTTAAAACTTTTTTTATTCACCGTGTATATATCGACTGTAAATGAAGGAAGTTTAAAAACTAATTGGTTTTTCATACGTACGTGTGTTGGAACAATTTAAACAAATGGCCACGAATGTAGGAAGGAGGGGCCGGATAACGTTCCACCAAATCTAAATATTCGAGCGCTGGCTCCCAACTAGGTGGATAACTCGCTTCGAATATGTACGGATTGTAAAGATTGCCTTCCGCCGACATTACACCGTCAACGCCGGTTTCCTCTATACATTTCTCGATATCTTGAAGGCATTGTATATTGCCATTTGCAAATACTGGAATGTTCACGGCCTCTCTGAACGTTCAAAATACACTATAAGGAAGAAGAAAAAAAGAAAAAGAAAAAGAAAGAGAAAGAGAAGGAGAAAGAGAAGGAGAAAGAGAAGGAGAAAGAGAAGGAGAAAGAGAAAGAGAAAGAGAAAGAGAAAGGAAAGAAAAGGAAGGGAAAGGAAAAATGAAACAGAGTACGAACAGAGGAAGAGTTGTTAATCATTATATTGTTACCTGACGGCTTTGATGTGATTCCAAGACGCAACACCGGTTAACGGACCTTTTTGTTCCCGAGTTCGTCCGTGCACGGTGAGTAATCGTGCCCCGGCGGTCTCGAGCATTTTTGCGTACTCCACAGTTTTATCAATCTCCGCAAACACGCGAAGCTTGCAAGTTACCGGCACACGAAGTCTTTTGCTCAATGTACTTACTGCAATATTTTAGAAATTAAAAAAATAAAATACATCGTAAACATAACGTTTAACGTAAGATTCCTTATAAACCGATTTGTCGAAGCAAGTCCCAATCATCTTGAAGGTAAGCACCGTAACGGCCACGTTTCGCAATAGCTTGAGGACAACCGATATTTATATCGACCGCGTCGCAGTACGATTCTGCTAAAAGCGCTGCCTCCAGCAGCGTGTCCGGATCGTTGCCGCAAAACTGTAACAAACCGAAATCGAAGCTGTGAGGCGGCTGTTGAGATCGAAAGAGAGTCAAAGTCGAGATAAATTTTGCGGCAATTTTCTTTACATGTATTTCCATTAAATCGAAGGTGTAGAATTCTAATCTACTACAACAGCCACGGACAAACTTTTCTTTCCACCTCGTACGGTAAAAAGTGGTGCAGTTGAAACAACGAATGTTTGGTATCAATACGTATAAATACCTGAACAATCAGGGGCCGATCTTCGGCAGTACTGACAAGAGCTTCTCGACGATATTTCGGATCTCGACAGAACACCGAGGAATGAAGCATCGGCGTGTAACAGAGATGGGCACCGTGATGACGACTCAACAGCCTCCACGCTAATTCGCTTGCGTCGACCATCGGTGCCACTACGTATCGTGGAGAGCCCAGTACATCTCTCCAGATATTCGTCTCGGGTGTCGTAGAATCTGCAGCGTGCTGGTCAGACGCTTTTGCTGAAACTGACGACATCTACGAAAATATACGATCATGAGTATGTAAAGGAAAGTGTAATCGATTAGTTTCAGTTAAAGCCAGCAGAATTAATTTCATTCGAAACGTCCTGCTTTTACATTACGTGAGCAATTATACCATATTTAAGCGTCCACCACGGTCGGGACTATAAACGAACGCCTACGTGGGGTGGTATTTTCCGCGAACCATTGGCACCGAAGGAAAGAGAGAGAACGAACGTCAGCTGTTACAGCGATACCGTATGATACACAAGGTACTTCGTACAACTATTCCCTCCCGTTTCTTCTCTCTTTTCTCTACCGTTTTTTTTTTTTTTTTTTTTTTTTTTTATTCTCTCACGTTTCAGTTTTCCAAGAAAAAGAACGCAACGATTGTTTACAATTTACCGGCTGATCGCGTTTTAAGCGGATGCAGTAACGAGGAAAACGACCGGAACAGTCATTCGATACGATGGATCTCACATTTCTCGTGGAAAAACAACGAGTCGCGAGCGACTTGCGAAGACGACGACGAAGACGACGACGTCGAACAAATTGAACGGTTAGAGAGGCCAGAGTACGACGACAGAGAAGAATGCGTGGATCGTGGCGTCACGGGTTTCGATAATTCCGACTCCAAAATAGGAGAGAGCTTGATAGATTGCGTTATCATCTGCGAATTTATTTTCGCCTTTTGCCCTCTTCGGAGGAAAAAGTGCGTACTCGGTCTCCTGTAGGTCGACGAGCCGAGTGTTTTCTGCGACCGGAGCAAGCTCCGATTCTGCTGCGTGTCCAACAGATCAAACTCTGTGATTAACGACGAACGATGCAGCGCGGAAGGTTTCGAGTAAGATCGCGATAACGGCGGTGCAACCGCTGTTGTTGTCGTCGCCATTGATGTGTTGATCGGCAAAGGAACAGTCTGTGGCGAAGAGTCTATGGCTGTGGCTGTGGCTATGGCTGTGGCTGCGAGTTGCGAGGACGACGAGGACACCGAGGACACCGAGGACACCACCGCCACCGTGTCCTCGATAGTCGTTCGATTCCGATCCAAATCAGCGCTGTCGAGTCCCTTGGACTTTGCTATCTGCAACGTGTTACCTGCCACGTCGAACGACTGCTGTCGACCCTTTCTTTTCTTCTTGCACCTTCTTCTCCTTTTGCCTTTGCTCAGATACGTTCGAAAAAATCTGCCGATTCTCTCGACGGTCTCGCAGGAGTTTGCCGACGCGCGTACCACCCGATCGGACGTGTCGTCGCAGCTGGATCGTTTCTTCGACTCCACGGGATCCTGAACGCTCGGTCTGCCGTTTGTCACGCAACAATGCATGGTCAACGCGGAATTGAGCGTGGCGAAGCAACAGAACACTGGCGACGGTGTGGACAAATCGGTAGAAGTAGTAGTGGCGTTCCAATTTCGAGAAACGTCCGTGTCTGTCAAAATCTCCCCCCCAGTAGATGCGGTGGTTTCACCGTGATTGTCGAGTCGCAACGGTTCGAGTTCGTACGCTGAGAAACACAGCCGGAAGTTTCGTTTCTCTCTCTCGTTTTTCCGACGGGAGAAAGGGGATCGAGTGAAAGGAGCTTGGCTGACTTTCGGCTTGCCCTCGAGGGAGGACTCGACTCGGTCGTCCGTGTTCGTACCGCGGCGCGAGCACAAATTCGCGTCGTTGGCGAAGGACGAGGAACGTGACGCCAAGGAACGATGGGAGGAGACGAACTCGCAAAAACCGTATCGCAGCCTCGAGGAACTGTCGGGAACTATCTGCTGGATGGTTATCGCTGGATGGTTATCGTCGAAGCGTTCTCGGCAACTGTGGTTACGGTGGTCGTAGCGACGGAGGTGGGAGCGGTCGCAGCGGTTGTCGTTACAGCGGAGGTGGCGGTTCCGGAAGCGGTGGAGGCAGCGGTGGAGGCAGCGGCGGCGGCCGCAGCCGCGGCAGCGGTCGCAGCTGCAGCGATCGCCACCGCGGCAGCCACCGAGTTCTTCTCCCTCTTGTTCCGCACGTACTCGTAGGTGGTCAGCCCGAGACAAGCGATGTAACCGTGAAAGAAGCACAAGTGAAGCAAGAGTATCGCTACGATCGCCGAAAGGATCCCGATAGCGGAAATGGCGATTATGAGAGTGGTGTCCGAGGCAGGGGCGATAAAGGGAATGACGGGATCGGTGGTGTTGTTCTCCATGCTTGGACTCGCGAATCGGTCGGTGAACAGGGAGAAGGACAGCTCGGTAACGGAGAGACCGGCAACGAACAGGCTTGCCAAGATAGCGGAGATCAAACAGACTAGGAAAGCACGGTAATTTCTAGCCCCGATACAGTTGTTGAGCCATTTGCAATGGTGATCGAATCGGACGATGCATTTGTTGCAGATCGAACAGTGCTTGGTTCTCTTGCTCTCGGTGGTTATGTTGCAAAGATGGCATCTGCCGTTCTCGATCACGTGCGAGTGTTTCTGTCGGTCGAATTCCGGCAGAACTTTGTTCGTCGGCTGAGACCTGACGCGCGGGTCCGCCGGGTCCAACAGAAGCACCGTCAAGTGGGAGCAAATGTGCGTGAGAAAGATAGCAGCGATCACGATCGAGAAAACTGGGCGTAGATTCGGCTCGAGGAGCGGCGTCAGTATCGCGAACGTATTCACCACGATGATCAAGATCACGATCCAGCCGGTCACTTGTTGGGGATGCAACGGCAACTGAAGTCCGTGCACGCGTCTAAACTTTCGACGTTCCGGTATCGCGAGCGCGTTGCTTTGCCCCGAGCACCATCTCCGTAAAATATCCCTCGAATTTCCGTTTCTTTCGTTTCGCATACCGCAACGAGGTCGTCTTTCATTTCCATCCGTTGCTGAACATTATCCTCCAATTACTTCCTCTCTTTCTCTCTCTCTCTCTCTCTCTCTCTCTCTCCTTTCCTCGTTGTCATCGTTCTCGTCGTCCTCTACACTTTCGTCCTCCAAGCAGCGACAAAAATAACCACATTCTTCTTCTCGACAGAGATCTTTCTCTCTCTATTTCTTTTTATTTTTCATTCTTTCGTCGTTCATTTTTCTTACTCTTCACTCACCTTGCGTCTTTTCTTTGATTCCTTTTCGTGACACATGCCTTCTCGTTCTCGTTCCTGTTCTCGTTCTCGTTCTCGTTCTCGTTCTCGTTCTCGTTCTCCTTCTCGCTCTCGTTCTCGTTCTCATTCTCATTCCCATTCACTTATCCCTTATTTCTACTGACTTTACAACACTGTTACTTGTTACTTCAATTCATCGTAACTGTCCACAATCCTGCACGACAAGGATCTCACTTATCAGGGCACTGGTTTACGTTTCTACGACGTGCCACTCTTCTCCGCGAAACTCGGCCGTATGCCTCTCTCGATGGAACGCGCGGTTTCAATCGATATTCGCGTAGCAACCTCTGTAACCAGCAATAAACCCGTGTAAACCAGCCGAAATGTCTTAAATTTTTCATGGAAATTGTCGCATATCTCCTCCTCCATATTGCATCAAACAAGCACTTGCTGTTCGAACGCCCTTCTAATGTAGGACACCCTTCTTTTCGTCTGCGTTTACTCTATTTATTTACTTCTTTGTTCATTTTCATATTTAAACGTTTTTGAACGACAACAGGATAACATTCCTGCTTTTCTACTTTTTTCTTTTCTTTTTTTTTTTTTCCACAAGAATTCCTTCATTTTCGCTATAAAGTAATCTGAGCTTCGATACTACAGATCGCTTTCAAACGTTAAACATCGTCATAGATTTTATTTTTTTTTTCCAACTATTTACTGTCTCTCTCATAGTTTCTTACGCTTAAACTAGTGCCTAAAATTATAATAAACGTGGCGATCGTGCGATTTCCCACGCGAATCACTCTATAACAGTGCGACTCTATGTGATACTACGTGAAGAAACGAGTCGAGAAAGAACACTGTTTCATTAAAGCCTTAGTTTTCAAGAAAATCGGGTTTGTAGATTTATCAAGTATTTATCAATTTGGCTAATTCCATATTGGATAGGCGCGAAAATAAGTGAAAAGTATAGAATAAAAATCTTTTTTGTTCTACCATTAGTTTGAAGACTGAGGTCTTCTCCTTAAAACTTGTACAATTTTTATTTACCACTTTATTGAACGTTAAATATCAGCGTTAAACTAGAAGCGTTAATATAGAAATTCAAGAAATTCCAACGTTTCATCATCCAATCCTACCCTGTTCCAATCTTTAAAGCTACGATAAAAATAAAATTTTTACAATTTTCGAGAAAAAAAGGTATCCTCATTTTCCCAACTGCTACACGATCTAAAAACATTTTTGAAAAAAAAGAAAAAATGGAACTCAAAGTTGTCAAAGTAGAAGCTTCAGACTTCAAAATGAGACCAAGTAGATCGTTGTATGATCTTCCTTTACAAAGTTATGTTAATTTAAATTATTTTTCATTGTTATTGGTACAATTAAACACTTCAATGTATGTAAATTATTTTAGGAATAGAAAACATTAAGCTTAATATGACTTGCTGAAATTTCCATTACCACAAATTTTGACTAGTACACAATGATTTAATCATTGTACTCCAATTTCTACATTGTTTTCACAATATTTTTATAATCTTTTCCAGAAGTTTATGGTATTTTCTGCAATACTATTTATAAAATCGTTGCTAATAATAGTACTAATACTAATAATCGTTATAATACTATTTATAATGTAGCGTTAACGTTTTTATCAACTGAACTTTTAACATCATTATTATTATTATCCTCATTATTTTGGCATTTCCAACGTGATAGTTTCAATTTTTCTTTCTTTCTCTCTTTTCTGCGATACGTTATACATTAATTTCCCAATTTCGTTTTTTTTTCAATTTCGCGTGTTTCGACTTGTTCAACACAAGGAAATTAGAGTTTCTTCGAGTTTTTTCTAACTTTCTTTCACTGCGTGTTTCTCATTGCGTTTGTACATTGTACGCGCATTACATTTCTCCCTGCTCCGTTTTTGAATTTTTTTTTATTGTTTCGATATTCAATCGTATTCCACTGCTGTTGTATATTCATTAACTAAACGGTATTATTGTCAAAATAAGACGTACGGACTAACCTTACTTTTGATCCTCAGTTGAGAGGTTAGTCGTCCAAGTTCATCAATTACGGCAGACGATGCGAACGTATTTGTAGAACTAGACACTCCTTCTTGTTGTACGACAACCTTGTTGTAAACGAGTTTCACACGATAATTTTGTGATAATTTTGTCGCTTATATATGTATTCCTCGGCGAGCATGAGCGACAACGAGTGTTTCGAATAACCAACAAATGTGGTTCATGTTATGCTCGTTTTCAGACGTGTTATCGAAAATATCGATATATATCGATATCAGTACGTTGTGAATGTGAAAGAATCAAGTTCCCAAGTATGTACGAAGAGATGTGCAGCAGTTTAACAGTTTTTAACTAATCAGCTGATGATCGGGAAACCTTACTCGACCTGAAAGTAATTGTTATTTAACCGTTTTGACAACGATATTTGCTTAGTGTTACTAAGCAATTGTTCATTCGTGTTCCATCCGCAATATGTGAAATTTGTGAAAATGACTGGTATAATCACCTTGTGTATGACTTGTTTTATTATCTATTGCAGTTTCACCTGGTGAGATAATTATTGTTCACGATAATTATTTTTACGTGATATTACAACATTTTTGTTTTATTGTCTAGTAATGCTGTTTTATTTTTCCATCAGGGTGATACCAAGGTTTCTAGCATGGTTAGTAAAGAGACGATACAAGATTTATCTACGTGTTGGTCATATTTCACTACCCTTTATATTACGGGATGTAAATGTATCGAAAAACGGTTTTACATTGGTGAGTCTCTCTTAAAAAAGGTAAAACAATTATTATTTTTACTTACACCTTGTGTTTTTATTTTTATTTACATCTTATTCACATTATTATTTACA
The DNA here is from genome assembly GCA_030673865.1 of Melipona bicolor. Lineage (NCBI taxonomy): Eukaryota > Metazoa > Arthropoda > Insecta > Hymenoptera > Apidae > Melipona > Melipona bicolor. The sequence goes on along the minus strand of JAHYIQ010000042.1, from coordinate 98,481 downwards.
TTGTTTTCTTAAAAGAGACAGAACAGAAAATATTTGTGTTCCTCTTTCATTGTTATTTACATTTTATTAGCTCGAATGCTGAGAGTCAGTCGATTGTCAGTCTCAATGAAATTAAATCTTTAAAAATTCAAAAAAAAAAAAAAAAAAAAAAAGAAAAAAAAAATATATATATATATATATATATATATGCTGTTTAATTTTGAATAATTTTAGCAAGTGGATGAGATTAGCGTACGAAGTAGCCTATTTAGCAGTGACGTTGCAAAACTTTTAGCTGTGATTATGAAGGATGTTAGAATTAATAAGGACGTTCCGATAGAACCTGTACAAATAGTAAGCAAGCCAAAGAACCCAGTGGATTTTCGAGACAAGAAAATTCCATCAATAATTATAACTTTTGTACAAGTACGTAGACGACAATGAATCTTACCGCAGGCACAATAAATCACATGCTACTGAAATTATCATTTTGACTAATACTATTTGCTGACTCAAAGGTCATTTGGAAATGTTTCAGTTTATGGCTGTGCATGTAGAAAACTTAAGTCTTCTGATTTTGGGTAACGGTTGGTTAGCTAATGGAAGTGCTGAAAGTCTCACTTTGGATGGTAGTGTTGTTCACGGAGCTCGTACTCTTCTTGCATCTGCAGCGATCATTGGTGGTGCCATGAAATTGTTACGTCATGCGTCGGATGCTTGTCTCTCACAGATATCATTTGCTGGAACAGCCGAAGCAACACTGAAAGCCCAAGGAGAATTTTCGGTAGAGGTATGAAGAAATTGTTTATAGGTTTTGTACGTGTCGTGCAAGCTGATTTGTTTTAACGCGCAAATTGCAAAGGCTAAAAAGTAATGAGATACCAAGTTGTAATTCAACGATGTAGCTCAATGCTTTGAACGATAGCTATTTGTGTTTAGCACACTTAATGGATGATCCTGAACAACTGTCCTTTACAATGGGATTAGATTGGAATCAAGCAGGATATAATTTATAGAAATTGTACATCGGAATAACGCAGACAGAGGGTTCTGGAGGGGCAGGTCTTGTTACATTCTTCAAAGATAGAAGTTTGTTAATTGATACGGCATCTTCGTATTCAGATGCACATGTCGACTCTTCTATTGATCTCTTATCTCGGTTAGCACCGGTTATACCCAAGGTAACTATATGTTGTGAAAGTTACTGTATACTGCGGAAGATTCAGAAAAGACAAATATAATTGAATACATTTGCAGGACTTTTGCCTGAAAATAGGCAATTCTTCTATAATTACGGGCGGAGAAGATGGCGTGGTACTTGGCTTAGAAGGTACAATGAAGGGTTTGCAAATTAGTACGAAATTTCAACCATGTGACCCGCTATTAAATTTCGCTTTAAATTTGGATGGATTATCAATTCGTAGCAAATTCCCTGTTCTGACATTACGGTCGTTAATTGTAAATTCAAAGGTACCGTGGCAACTTGCGTCTATAAATTTTTATTGTTTGACATTATATCAAGTACCAAATAAGACGACTATTGCTTAAATCTTTTGTACAGATGGAGCAAGGCATTTTACAAATTGCCATACAAATTAATAATCTTTCTATTATCTACGATCACAAAGACTGGGAGTCGATATTGTGTAATACCGATAACGAAATTTCGAGACCTGTCGGTAACATAACGTTAAAGAATAAATTGCCGTGGTTAGATGTAAGAGTAAATACCGAACTCTATGACTCGTCGTTGTGCATCAAATTGTTAGACGTCCACGAAGCCTCGTGCGGTGTAGCTCATATGAAATTTTCATTAAACACACTTGCAGGTACGTATGTATAATGTTGTTTTCAGTTTCTTAATATATATCGAAATTGATAGATTAATATTTATTTGACGATCATTTAATTTCACAGATATGATTGACAATTGGAACACAGAGTTAGTAGTAGAATCTCTGTATTGTACCTTAAACGGTTCTAATGCCATTACTTTGGAAACATCTCATCGATGGGGAACGCCTTTGTCTATCGGAGTATTATTAGCTACGACACGTACCAACGCTATAGGAATTGCCGTTGACGCTCTTGTAACCGAATGGAGTTTGGAACTTGCTAGATTTCTCAAAGAGGCATACAAGTAAGATATTCGAGAAAAATGATAAATTTTCTAAACGGTTTGCTAACAGCTTTATTATAAAAATTGACAGATGTTGCCAAATGTACAACAGAAAAATCGAAACAATAAAAAAGGCCAACAAATCGGATAGCGTTGTTCAATTAAATCTCAAGATTACAAATTGTAATTTATTTTTTATTGCGGAAAACAATCGTACGTATATACGTATATATTGATTTATTCTATTTATTTCTAAGAATTTTCAGATCAGAATATTTGAGTCGAGTGTCTTGATTGATTGTTTAGTGTCTATCATGATGCGTTTGGATATTGCAAATTTGGAGCACAATACGAAACGATTGGTGGCGGTAGCAGAGGGTGTTAGCGCAATCACGTTAAATAAAAACGAACCAATTGTCTGTCAACACGCGCAAGCATTGGTGCATCCGTTCTTAGCGATAAGAAAATGCAAAGGTGCGGTTACATCTGAAGCGATAAACATTACTTTGGACAGTACCAGTCTAGCATGGAGTCCAAATTTACATCTTCGCCTTTTACAACTTTGGCTGGAATCTGCAGATTTTAGATCCATTATAAACGGAGATTCATCAACGACACGACTGTGTCAAGGTTTGTACTCTTACAACGTACTTTCGTACCTTTCCCTTTTATGTCTGTTATATTTTTACTGAACTTTATTAAATTACTATTCTCCAGATAAAGACATTGGCAAACAGCAAAAACGATTAGTAGATATATTGGCTACTAACGGGATTAGTCTGTCTATAGATATTTCTCCGAAACACTTTTTAGAACTTTCCTCAGACCAATTGCGTTGGTCACAAGGAGAGTGGAGACTGAATTATATGCGAGCTACTTTAGATATGGCCGACATAATTATGTTCGAAGGATTTGAATTAATCAAAATACTGAGTAACGAAGAGGTGCTATTAGAGCGACAGAGTAACGAAGGTTTCGTTCTGGATTGGAACGAAACTTGGATGCTCAATATCGAATCGGTAAAAGCTTGCTTTCCATACGAACATCAGTTTACCGACGCAATTCAGAACGAATTATTCAGTATAAAGAAATGGCTGAAAGACATTCATTCCTCATCGTCGTCTTCATCGTCATCATCGTCATCGTCGTCGTCGTCGTCGTCGTCGTCATCATCATCATCATCGTCATCGTCATCTTCCTCCTCCTCCTCTTCGTCATCGTCCTCGTCATCGTGTTCTTCGTCGTCATCGTCGTCGAGTCGAGGAAAGGAAAGATGTTTGCCGTGCGATTTAATTATAAAAGTACGTGTATGCAACAAACGATTTACGTATATTGCAAGTAATATTGATCTTTGCGACAAATTTAGGGCAATTATTTCGCGTGTTACAGATCAAAGAATGGGTATTCGAGGTAAGCGACGATCCGTTTGAAGTACGCTTGCGAGATAATTACGAATTATTGGAAGACGAATATAAAGAGAGCTTAAAGAGGCAAGCGATGCTCGATACCAAAGTGCAGGAACTCTGCCGAGCGCACTTGTTGCTTCCTCAAGGCAAAGTCGAGGAACTGTACGTCAGTCTGAACAAAAAGAATGCCGAGATATACGTGCAACGATGGAAACAGATGCAGCGTGCTGGCCCAGCCAGAACACGATTGTTCGCTTGGTCCATGTCAGATATCGAGATACTGGCCTTGGCTGATCCGTCGATAGATGGAATGGAAAACGCAACGAAGGCTCTTCGTGAAATGGACGCGGAGACTCCCTGGCCAGAGGACGGTCTTGAATTCAGTACCTTGTGGGTGAGGGGAATAAGTTTGAAGTGCGCCGAATGGAAATTACAGTTGCGGGATTTTCCGCAACCGTTGCTGTTGGTCGAAGGTTTAAGCGTATGGGGTATATTAGCTGGCGCGGAGGCTTTGGCACCGCCGCGGGCCAGGCGAACTGTGAGAATAGAAATCGGTGCTCCTTGGGAGGACATCGTCGTGGAAAGAGGAATGACGTCGTTGAAGTACTACCACGATCTGAACTGGGATATCGACAAGTTCAGATATGCGTTCGGTCCGTGCTGGGAGCCGGTGATAGCGCAGTGCAACCTCAGTTTCGAAAAAATTATCCATCCATCGCGTGATCCGAGTCCTCCGCTTCCATTCTGGGACAAAATGCGACTGGCTCTCCACGGAAGGTTAACGCTTTGCGTAAAACAGTTGACAGTTTTGTTACATGGTTCGTTGGATCCGTACAATACCACGGAGGAGATGGAGCTTACGTGGACAGGATTGGAACTCGACTGGACGCAGGGTAGAATCATCGTGAAAGGAGATTTAGACGTTTACGTTCGTACGGCCAGCAAATACGACGATTGCAGATTACTACACTTGCCGAACGTACGTTTGAGCATAAAATTAGCATGGGTTTGCTTAGGCGATCCTAGAGATCATCACGCCGCGATACCTTGCGCTCCAGACAGGTTGCCGGAATATTCGAGCAATCAAGAGCACGACTCGTTCAGGGCGTTCCGCTCCCAAAATTTGAACGTCAGCCTTTCTCTGGAGACGAAGCCAACCGGATCTCCGGCCATGGCAAGCGCGCCAACCGCTCTGTTGTACGGCAGCACTCTCAGATGGTTTGAGAATCTGAAATTCATCTTGTCCGGCGCGACAAGACCGACGAGGAAAGGGCCGCTTTTCAAAAATATCAGACCTAGGAAGAAACAGCTGAGCAGGCATTACAGAAAAGTTCGGCTAACATTGGCTTTTCATCAGTTTCACGTCAGTTACTGGATGTCGTTCGCGATGCAACGTGGATTCGAGGTAACTGGCGGAAGAGTAGTGTGCAGTTGCGAGCACAACCTGTCTCTGCATCCGATCGGCGACGGGCTGATACATCGTCCGAGAGCGGAATGGTCGGTCGTGTATATGAATTGCGAGCTCAGCGACGCAGAAATTTGGCTCAAAAGCGCGCTTCACGAAGACAAGGAGAGCGCTTCGCTCCGACAACCGGTGGAAAAGTGTTACTGTTTGAGCGTGGCTCGCGTTAGCTACGGTAGAGAGGCAATGGTAACCGGTGTCATCGGAGGAGACACTCCTACGCATAGACTCGTCGTGCACGACTTGAAAGGAGCTTGGACAAAGACAAACAGAGACGTAGCCTTTGCGCTTTTCGACTCCTTCATCAAAACTCAACAATTGAAGAAGAATTTGTCTACCGCAGCCTTGAAAGGCTTTCACCGAGAAAGTTCAACGCCGCACAAAAATCGAACGAGGTCGATCGAGGCGCAAAACGCGACGACGCAAGTGAACGCGACGTCCGCGACGAAGCCACAACAGGGAGAAGCCGTCGGTATGTTGCAGAGATTGATAGCCGAAGCTGCAAATAAACCGGTTGCGTTTAGCGACGATTTGTCGGTACAAACCAGGGGTCAACAATTACGAGGTCTAGCAGCTTGTCATCAAGATGACGTCCTTCACAAGAATTGGCTAAGTATGTGTGTGCATACGCACTTGCGCGTACACGTTACATGCAAGTTGCAAGATGTTGCAAGTTTCACGATTAGAATTGAAGAAGATACACATACAGTCTAGAATCAGATAGATTCAAGTAGAGGTGATGATAAATTTTCAAACTCGACTTTCTTTCGAAAAACGAAGCTTGCCACATCCAGTCATACACATTTTATGATTTCATACAACTTTTACATACGCGTGTTACGTATAGTTGCAAAAGAGAAAAGAGAGGAAATGAAATTGTTTTCTATTGTGTTTTGCAGTCGCCTTAGTAAATAGTCAAGTATTACTGAAAGGCATCGAAACGCGAGGTTACGTGATCTTATCCGCGGCTAAAGCCGAGATATTACAAAGAGTTCATCAACCTGTATGGAAAGAGAGAACTTTAGTATCAAAGACGACCTGGGTTGGATCGTTGGAATGTATGCAATATTATGCAACTGTCAGTGCCAACATTGACGAAAATATCGATGATAATATAATGTGGTTGACGTTAGATAACATCCAAGTAAGTCAAGTATAAAAGTTGAGAATCAATTACGTACGAGTGAAATTGTCTAAAATTGTCTTGAATTAAACTAGGAAAAAGATTCGACTGTGATAGCTGGTTTACCAGACGTGCCGGCATTGGTTGGTTCAGGACAAAGCGTCGGTGGTGTTGTGAGTCAGACGGTTGGTGGTGGCGGTGGCCCTCAACACCAATTACAACGTATCGTCTCGAGATGTAAATGCGAATTCTTCTACGTTGGCTATGGACAAGCTTTGGACGTTGGCTCTGTCGACCAAGTTCCACCCCCGCCGAGAGAAGAAGTCAGCCTTTGGGAAAGAAAAGACCTTTCGGCAGCTGACGCGTTCACGTTAATGCATCATGATTTAGACGTTTGCACGAATTCGCTGCAGTATGCTATGATCTTGGATATCGTTAACAATTTGCTGCTTTACGTAGAACCAAGGAGAAAAGAAGCATCGGAACGTTTGCAGAGAATGCGATTTCAATTGCAGTTGCACTCTGTTGAAGATCAAAAACGTCCCATTCAACAACTGCAGAACACCGTGCGTGGTTTGGTGGCGAAATTGAGGAGATTGGAGCGTGAAACGTACCTGGTGCAAAAAGCTCTCGCGGAGGAATCCAGTCCCGAGTTGCTAGCAGAAATGGAACGATTGGAAACGAGAGTTTTCGAGTGTAAGGAACACCTCGGAGCGAAAGCGGAAGAACTCGACGTAATGTTAAGTTGTTACAAGGAAACCACCGCACCAACCACAGCTTCTACCACGTTGAAAGATAAACCGGCGGCAGTCGCAAGAGTGGCGGAAATTTGCTTCAAACATGCTCAGTGGAGATTAACGGACGCGGATGGCCAATTGGGAATCGCCGATCTTATATTAACTAATTTTTTATACACCAAAACAAGCAAAACCGACGATTCGGTTGAACATCTCCTAGAACTGGGATACGTTAGGATGACTAATTTATTGCCGAATCAAATCTACACAGAGGTGTTGACACCTACGGAATTGCAAAGTAAAATGCCTGTTGATAGGCAAAGAGCTCTTCGTGTTTTCTGCAGAGAAAAAGCACCAGTTGCTGGAATATCCGTGAAAGAACATTTCGAAATTAATGTCGTTCCATTAACGATAGGTAAGATATGTAGTATCGTTACGTACTCTCCTTTTCCCATCTTTCTCCTTTCTTTTCTTTTCTCTACCGTTTATTTTACAATATGTATTATATTTTCCAATAGAAGTTAATCGAATGTTTTGAATGTTTCTCTTCGCATACGTTTAAAATGCTAATGAAAATGAATCATTTTATTTTTAGGATTAACAAAAAAGTTTTTCAACACGATGCTCAAATTTTGTTTCCCCGAGAGGGATCCAGAAGGAATAGAAGAGCCACCTGCACCGCAACGAGATTCCTCCTTTTACGTGCCAATTGAAAGAAGGGACGATGTGGAAAAGATGAAAGAACGTGCAGACAAAAACAAATTATTTATATATATCAAAATACCTGAAGTACCCGTTCGTGTTTCTTACAAGGTAGTAAAATTTCAAGTTCAACAATTACAACGTTTTTGTTTCTTTAAACGAATTGTCAATTATTCAAGTAATATTATTGAATCATTCGTTTCTTTGTTTGCATACGCATCCATTTACAGGGCAACAAAGAGAAAAACTTGGAAGACGTTCGCGACTTTGCTCTGGTAATACCCACGTTAGAGTATCATAATGTTACTTGGACGTGGCTTGATCTCCTTTTGGCTATGAAAAGTGATTCTAGACGCGTAATTCTAAGTCAAGCTATTAAACAGAAATTGCAAATCAAACCAAGAGGTCCGCAAGAAGAATCCGCTCCGCAAGAGGAAGACAAAGCTCGACTTTTATTGGGTGCTAGACATTTACCGGGTGACGTGAGAAAGAAAGGTGTCTTTAAATTTAAGTAACTTCTGAAATTTGTACTTGACGAATTTTTTTCATTTACACAAACGTACATGGAATAACGATATTTTATTCTAATAGAATATTTTAATAAGAAAATTGTTACTGCATTGCCAAGTATTTTTTATTAAAGCAAAGTAACGTTTGTACGGTTTTTTAACCACTTATACAACTGTATATGATTTATTACTTGTCTGACTATTAACCAATACTGAACATATTCATTATTCAAATTTCTGTATATGTGTAAAATGGTAACAGTATTCTGTTACACTTGTAATTATTGCTACACTGATTGAATTACTCTGCTTAAAATACCGCGAGAGCGTGCCAGCGTTTAAAGCATTGTCTTTCGTAAATAATAGCTTTTATTTTATTGCCTCGACCTATATGTTTAAATTATTTTTATTCGTATGAAATCTCGCAATTAAACATCAAGGTGTGTGAATCGATTTTGAATGTAATTTAATTAAAAAATAATACACGACCGTATTTTACAGGCAAGAATACTTCCTATTGAATGCGACATCGCAAAAGATTAAAAACCTCCACTAACAATTAAAAGTATTTTGTTACATTTTGATTGTAAATATTTTGTTGTTACAAAAATAAATGGTACAGTACATTCTAATGACGCTTAATACTCGTATGGTCGATGGAAGAAATATAGACAGGTCTTCGATGAAAAAAGAATTGAATAACGTCGTTATCCGATCGATTAGTAGTAACCTTTACAAGATAGCATGTCCTGTCTTTTTTAACAGGGACTGAATTATAACTAAGGTACACTTCCTAAAGAACATATAACATCCGTGACGAGTTTGTCGATTCTGCGACCTTGTCATATTTCTTTCAGCAGTTATATATCGTCTCAGTCCTGACAAACTATTTACAATTTCTATATAATGTACCATTAAAAGCTGATTAAGGGAGCTTCTACAGCTTTTCTCGCGTGCCTCCACTCATTTAAATCCGCCAGAATTCTTCTACCATACATGTTGTGCAATTCGCGAAACGTTATCCTCGTCCGTGGTATGTTCTCTGTTCTTCCCGGGGCAGATCTAACGCTCTGCGAACGATGATGCAACTCTGACCTATTGAAAGGATTGTGTCGCTGTCTCGGAGGTGCTTTCGGAGACTGGGAAGGTACCATCACCATCGTTGTCTCTTCTTCCGCTGCATCCAACTGCCTTTGCAATTCCGCTACCATCAGTTTCATATAATCGTAGCTCGCACATGCCAAAGCTTTCATCCATTGCTCCATGGATTCCTACAAATTTCCAACATTAGAGATTCACTGTTCGTTGGCCATGTTACTGTAGCAACAAGAGCAATAACAATATGACGGATACAGCTATGACGGATTAAATTTATCGAAAAATACCTGAGACTCAGCTGCAAGAGCATAGTTTCTATTATTTGGGCCATGAAACACAATTTGAAAACCAAATTGTTCCTCATCCTCTGCCAATTCGATGGTACAGCCTTCAAGAACAATCATGCCTACTGGTTCCTTGTCACCGCGTCGGTCGAAATAAAACAATATGTTTCCTTTAAGAACGAACCATCTTCTTTGATAGCCCCGGTTTAATTCACCACGTTTGTTCAACCAACCTTCGCGATCTACTGGCGTTGCCGAAGTCGCGAAAGCTACCATATTCTTCTCGTTTATTTTCATTGCATTTGAAATCGTACTCTCGGCTGAGTCAGAAGGAAATCTGCTTGATTTTATATTATATCCTTCAATTAATCTGTCGTGACGATTGTCATTAAAAAGGGCTGTCCGTTTTTCGTGTTAAACTGTGATAGGTAACCTTGTAACTTTCAAAATGTACTCGGGTGACATATGCAATGTATTTGCGATCAGTACGCAACGATAAATCTGTAATATTTACAATGTTCTCCGTCGAATCGACGCTTTTCCACTGTATTAAAGTTTGTTTTTTTTTACACGACGAACGATTCGTTTACATACTCAGAAGAATTTGACATACCGTTGCTGTGTTCACAATTACACTAACCTTCCTTGATAGTGGTGGTGAAACTAGTAAAAGTTATACGGATGGATTGCGTGTACGTTGTTACTTGTTGTAATCGTTAAATACGCGTATATATACATTATAATTTGTTAAGCAGTAACACGCTGAGAATACAAAATGGGAAAGGGCTTTAATAATTATATGTGTAAAAAGTTTTTCCATCCAGCATCTCGGGACAATTTGAAACGAGTATGTATCCATCGTTGTACACTTTTCTAGGTTATCCGTTATCTATTTATACCGTGATTAAATTTACAATCATTTTTACAAGGTATGGATGGCCGAACAACAAGCAGAGGCTTATAAGAAGAAACAAGAAGAATTACGCGTTCAGTATGAAAAGGAACAGGATCTCCACAATAACAAGTGACTTGGATTACGTTATTTTAATAAATCTCATCGACATATCTTTTTCCATACTTTTTGCTTATTTTATTACGTATTATTATTTCAGAGCTTTATTAAGCAAGGAAAGCAAGGATAAGCTCAGTGTAAATTTTATGTACGAACCACCACCTGGAGCAAAAAAAGAGAGAGAAAAGGAAGATAACGAGCCAGAATACAAATTCGAGTGGCAACGCAAGTACAATGCACCGAGAGAAAGTTATTGTAAAGGGGATAGTGAAATAAGAGATCAGCCATTTGGTATCCAAGTACGTAATGTTCGTTGTATCAAATGTCACAAGTGGGGACATATAAATACAGGTTTGTATAATGAATATGTTAAAAGTAATAGAATTAAATGCAGTGCAATAAATTGTTTTATTGTCATTAAAATGCATATTTTGATCGTAGACAAAGAGTGTCCTCTCTACAGTCAAGCAATGAGCGTAGTGATGGCAAATAACTCACCAACAACTCCATCAGCTCCAGACGCTTTAATGCTGGTTCAACAAATGAGAGAAGATGGATTAGCACTTAAAAAGTATGCATAGATTTAGAAAAATCTCTTTCAATTTTTATGTTTTTAATTTTTTTTTTTTTTTTTTTTAACATAAATAGCTCTCTATTTTAAAACTAAATACTGAGTTTTATTTACAGATCTGCTCTCAATGCTCAACAACATTTACGAGTTCCTGAGCATGAACATCTTATGGTTTCAGACGACGAAGAACAATCTGAAATTACATTTTTAAAAACCTTGTCTAAAAAAGAAAAAAAGAAGTTATTAATGTGTGTATCCTCTCGCGTCTGTGCTTATTTAACTTTGTATTTGTTAAGTATAATATTAATCTGGAATTGAATGTGCTTTAATGAACAATGTTAATAATTGTAGGAAGTTACAACAGCTTGAGAAGAAGACTAAAAAAGCAGAAAAGAGGAAGTTAAAAGAGAAACGAAAGAAACGCAAAAAAAGTAATAGCGATACAGAAACTGATAGTAGTACCAGTAGTAGCAGTAGTACTTCAAGTGTTAGCAGTGGTGACACGAATACCATTGATAAAAGTTTAAATGATTATACATCAGAAAAACATGAAAACAAAAAAAAAAAGAAAGAAAAAACAGATTATATTTCAAATGGTGATTCTTCGAATCGTTATCAGAAAAACGAGAGAAATAGACCAAAAGATTCGAAAGAAGCTCAAAAGAGAAAGAGTGAATTTAAGTATGAAAGGAAACCGAAACATAAGAAAACTCATAGAAAGGATGCGAAAGAAAATAAAAATAAGGATTACGATATTCACAGGAAAAGGAAGTTGGTAGGGTCTAACGAGGATAAAATTTATGAAAATCAAAACAAAAAGAAAACCAGAAGATTTTAAAATTAATTGTCTTTACACATTGGAAAAATACACGTGATGTACAGGAACACATTATATTTGGTATTCGTATAAATTTCAAAGAGCATAACAAATAAAATACGATGTATGCGCAGTGAGTCACGTTATAGAGTCTGTGTGTTATACTAGTGGATATGTGGATATAAATATGACAAGGTAACATTAAATTCTCATCATTGTATTTCTTTTGACGCGTTTTATATAGCCAAAAATTGAGTCAAAGTAAAAGTTGAAAATTTACATCATATACATACACACAAATGTTTCATATACCATCTTGTACAATGTGACCTTTATAACTGTAAAAAGTTCAACAAATACTTTTCCAATTTTATTTGCTACAGTTTCACATGACTCACTTTGCATATCTCTTCGAAAGAAAGCACAATGTACGTAACTACTTAATAAATTTCAAGTATGTGACTTGCAGAAATTAAATTTTCATAAATATTCTACGTGGAATAAGTTTGTTTAAAAAGATTCTTTACATAAATGTTATTTTAGACTTGTTATTTCATTTGCGGATAACTATATGTAATCGATATTTTATCACGAATACGTAACATTAATACCTGTGAGGGTTTCGGTTTTAAAAAATGTTCTCAAGAGTATATAACTGTTTAATAAATACAGAAACAGAATTTCTATCGTAACATTATATACAACGTGAATGATTTAATTTAAAAATACTGTGTGAATTTTAAACAGTACCATATGGTAGATACGTTCGTGTGAAATTAAGTGTTAAGCTTTTTGATATTTTTTAATTACAGATACCAAAACAGCGAAATAGTTACTAAATTAAGTTAAATAATGCTACTGAATGTATAGGCATATACGCATTTAAAAATGCTTTGCTCACTTCTTCTTAATGTCTATATATTTATGATGGAAAGACATGATGTACATAGACATAAATTCATTAGCATACTGTATTTTTAGATTTAACGAAGTAAGAGAGCATTTTCGTACCTTCGTACATTTATCTTACAAGATGCTAATTTCTCACTCTTAACATTTTACTTTTATAACGTAACTAGCTATTAACAAGAATTTTACATACTTATTACTATATACGCATGCGTAGGTGAGCGCGCATTAAGTTTTTCTATGGAAAATTTAATACTATCCAGCTGATAGCTGTGAACACTTGGGCAGTTAAAATTTTTTGTATAATTGTCATTTTCACAACGATTATATGTAAAAAAAAGTAGAATCGGATCTAAATGAAAATGGTGATCTACTATCGTATTATGGCGTATAACTTAAGCGCATTGACATCCTACGATGTTACTTATAATTAACGAAAGACGTATAAATTTGTTCGAGTGAAATATACATATGATTTAAATAATTGAACGAATACAACTTGAGAGGAACACAAAACATGCAAATTTTAATCAAGGGTCGTATAAAATATCTCAATTAATTCTATTTTTCTCCATTAACCATTACTGTAAAATATATTTTTAAAACTTTAATTCTAAAGTGAGATATCACATACGACCATGAATTCTTCTAGTTTTTTTTTTTTTCTCTCTCTTATAAAACGTGCTGCCACTTGAGACGATTATCACTATTCGACAACAGAAAATCTATCTGTTTATAAATCTTTCTCCGATTCTACTGTAACAAAAATCAGTACAATTTTTGCTTGTATACTGTTACTTTTCTCTCTTTTGTCTTTCTAATATTTTTGCACACGCTCTCCTCTTTTCTCCGATTCGAAGAAATTAATTTTATTCCGAATGGCAGAACAAGACTCTCAAATTTAACTGTGTCCAATATTCTAGTCTTAATCAACACGATCTATATAACGTTCAATACGACGTTCATTGTCTACGAAATTTGTAAATTACTTTGGAATGTATATGTTTACGTAAACAATTTTTTTCTTTAACTTACTTAGTTTATTGAAAAAAAGTAATGGAAAAGTTGCACGATTTATATATTTTCACGAGCAATGCATTTCAAAGAGGCGATAGATCCATTTTTCAGATCGAACTTGAAAATATATGCAAGCTAAACGAATTTCTTGATTTCATCTTATATACTAACGATAAAACTCGTATCTGTAGATGAATGGAACATTTTAAAAACTTGAATTAGTCGTTGCAACAGTACGATATGTCATCAAAAATGTCTTTCGGATTTTTCAACGACGTAGCAGCTTATTTAAACAAAATGTACTTATTATCGGGAAACTGGACATATTTACATAACAAAAGTACATGTTACAATATTACTTCTACCGTAAACAATTATCAGTCGCATTAGAGCAATTGCAGGTCTACGTACGATTTTTACGTGAGTAGCACCATTGCCCCGTAAGCGTAACCTCTTTTGACGTTTAAATTTGTTTATCTTTAAACATATTTATACGTAAACAAATAGCACTAAATTTGATAATTAAACGTAATAATTGAACTGTTAGAGCAAAAAACAAATAACCTGGGACATAATTTTATAAACGATTTATTAAACCTAAAATGGAAGATTCAACGTTTACTCCGATTGTTCATATGTATCTCATTATAAATGATCCGTTATTAATTTAATATCTTCCATATATCGTTTGAATTTTATTATGCAATGCTTAAAAATTAAAAAGCGGACCTATATCCGCCATTTCGGTATCTTCCATATTATTTGAACCTACAACGTGATGCCTAGAAATTAAAAAGTAACTTTTCAAGTACAGAAATACATATTTCGAATGGATAGTAACTACCGCTGAGTTTACGTATAAGACACTTTTGTCTCTTGAGATGGTCAATGGAATATCAAGTTTGAAAATACCTATGTTGATGAAAATGAGATGCTGGACGAAGATGGGCATCGGGTGATCTTGATGACAAACTGCGAAGACTTCCACTAAATCCGGTACTTAACAGACCTTTATGCGGGCTTCTAGCGTTTACAACTCTTGGTTGTGCACACATTTCCTCTAAGACACTGGGTGCTACGTACGTAAAGCCCTATAAATATTTTGTAAAATATATGTATAATTCATTATTTTACTTGGAATGTGATATATTTACAATATATCTTAAAACCTACTTGAAAAATCATATTAGCGGATTCGCTCAAAGTACTTTCTACTGGTGAATCGACTGGCACAGTTGCCGTGAATTGTTCATCGAACTGCGACGTATCATCGGCGCTTTTCTGCAAATTTCATTTTATAGCATTATATTCGTTATTGCAATGGATATTATTTCAATAAACGATACTTACTAACGACGGTTTAAAAGGAGGTTCCAATTTTCGTGAAATGACATCCTGCCAATTAATATGTTTGAAGAAATTATGATTCATAATTTGTTCAGCATCTTCGGGCCCTGATCCTAGTCTTTGCAACACTTGTCTCTGTAATTGATCAAATAGAAAATATTAATTATTCGTACGCACAATACAAACGACTAAGTACATAAACAAATAATCATTATCTTGCAAAGAGGAAATTGACAAAGTTATTACCTTCAATAACTTTCGTATTAAATCTTTCGCATCGGATGTTAGATACAGTGGTAAACTTAGCTTTCCGCGTAAAATTTTTTCAATCGTTTTTCTTCTGTCATCTCCAGTAAATGGTGGCTATAAAGATTAAAATTCATATAATTACGTAACATGATTCAGTATATCTATATATTTTAACAAAATTACTTTGTTATTTGTTATTTAATTTGCATACCATTCCAGTGAGCATATCGAACATTAAAGCACCTAAACTCCACCAATCAACTGCTTTTCCATGTCCACTTCTTGTTAAAATTTCTGGTGCCCTAATCATATCAATAATAATAATAATTATAATTTGTACATTATTAATTAAGATTATAATCAACAATTTAATTATTTCAACAATGAGTTGGCGTAACAAAAAATTTTTACTTACATATATTCTATAGTTCCACAAAATGTATGTGTTACTGCACCTTCTTCTATGTGTTCTTTACAAAGACCAAAATCTGTTAATTTAACATGACCTTCGCCGTCTAACAAAATATTTTCTGGCTTTAAATCTCTATAAATATAATTAATTCAGTCAGATATATGTATACAATAAATTGTTAGATGTATATATAATGATTAAATACCTGTATATAATACCCTGATTATGGAGATGTTGCAACGCGAGTATAATCTCAGACAAATAAAAACTATAAATATAAAATATCAAGATATAACAACTCGTTATATATACATTTATATTGTTATCATTATTAATGTATGTATAAAATTTATTTACAAATAGAATAAAGTACACGTATATTAATATCACCCAAAGTTATTAAAAAAAAACTAATTAATTTACCAAGCTGTATCTTCCAGGAAAATGCCTTCTCTGTCTAGATACGTAAAAAGTTCTCCTCCACAAAGATATTCCAGAATTAAATATAATTTACCACCAGTTTGAAACGCGTACATTAAATTTACAATAAATGGATGCTGAAAAACAAACCATGCAAATAAACGTCATACTAGAATTCTAGAAGATAGAATCTACTACATACTTTCACCGCTTCCAAAATATTTCTTTCTGCTTTTGTATGAGCAGTGTCCTTTTGATTTCGTATGATGGATGCTTTTCTTAGTACCTATGGAAATAAAAAACTATAAAGATTTTTCGCATGCACGCATAAATGTAGAAATATTTACCTTCATAGCAAAAATACTGCCTTTATCCTTTCCAGTTACTTTTTTTACTTGAAAGACTTTCCCATATCCACCTTCTCCAAGAATTTTACACAGTTCAAAATCTTGCGGACCAGTTTTCTCTCTGCCTTCGTTTACATTCTGTTCCGACAACTGTACTCTTTCCAAATTATCAGATCTGTAAAATTGTAAAATGTAATATCTCTACCTTTCAAGGAGGAAAGCACGTGAAACGTTTAAAGTTATAGAGCTGTAATTGTGTATTTATTTAGGAAATATGACTTGACAATAAATTCAATACCAATTACATATTTTCAAAGGTTTGATCACTTACTCTAGTGCCGTATTTACATTTGTGGTATGATTGTATTCATCCTGAAAAAAAAAAAAAACGTACATAATAGATCTGGCATAGCAATCTATAATCACAGAAATTTAACAAGGAACGAACTTCTCTATTTTCGATAATATCATCGTCCGATTCGTCTTGATTTATGGAGTCTCCGTCGTGTAACTCTATATCAAATATTCCAGCCATTCTTCCGACGGTATAATCACATTTAAATATTTTTCCCGTCAATAATTTTAATTGATCGTAATGCGTTCGAATAGCGTGGGTATCTACGTTTCTGCGTTCATGCGACCGTGTATTTTACTTCTCTTTATTCGCGTGTTCCACGTTGATTTTCTAATGGACAGATTAAGCTATTCATAAACGTCAATCGTTAAACATCTATATACAATTAAATACGCTGTCACGAAACAATCAGAAAGAAATACGGGAAATTTCGAAAAAAAGAAACACGAACTGATTGAAGCACTCTGGCACCAAACTATGCCCCAACGTGAATGCCAACGCCAACTTCAATCTACCATGAAGTATACAACAAATACGAGAAATCTTAACCAGAGGCTTTGTTCTATTTTCGAAAATAAAAACAAAATTGGAATTATATGTAAATTTAATAAATTTGAAGTCAGTTGGCTTTATTAAATTCTTAATAATAATATTTATGAATCGGTACTTGATTCACTTTCAAAATTTTACTATTAGAAATTTACCATTAGGAAAGAAAGTATTGTAAAGTTAAAATAAAAAAATTTTTATTAAATTCAACATTAAAATTTCCTCTTTTTTCTTTTAATTTTATTATATCTTTCAATATCTCGATTATATATTTCTAAATATACAAGTAAAACAATAAATACGCCATCTATAACAAAATTCTGTACGAGCATAATGGTATGAGTGCAAAGCTGACAATAAGCTGAATATAACAGTCGATAGAAACTATCGATATAAATGTGGAAGAATTCAATCTAGATGTAAATATAACCTAAATAGAGTCGGTGGCTTTCTGCAATTTTATGATACATTTGCAACAGTGTATGTTTTCGTGATAAATAATAATGACAAAAAATAATGATACCAACAACGAAACAATCACAGCGCGGTGCATGTCCGTGTGTATAATGTATATCGTACATATATAGCGTTTGTTTCATATTTACATAAAGTTTTGATTAAACTTTACTGTAGGAGATCAAAGATTATTGCCCTTTTTTATTGTCTGATATTTTCCAACGATTTGAATCCAAGAATACAAGTTTTAAGTTGAAAAATCTATTTACATAAAAGTATTTTTTTGGTGTATTTTTCAGATAAGTATGACACCATACAAATTTCTGCACAAGTATAATCTGATTGGTCCTTTTAAACGAAAACAACGTTTACGAGAAGGCACAATGACACAAAAGTTAAAACTCAAAATAGTTTTGATATCATCATATTTATAAAATATTTTTAACGTCTTATGCCAGTGGCTGATTTAAATTAAGTCATTAAGTGTAATATCGAGAGGTAACGTTTAGGTAACGCAAAAAATGGTACCAAAATAAAAAAAAATATACTAGAAATGCTCTCTCTGATCTTTAAACCAGTAGATTGTTCAACGTACAAAACTTGTATTTTTCAATGTAACTAGATGAAAACTACCAGATGATAAAAAGAAGTCTAATAACTTTTAATCTTCTAAAAGTGAAAATTAGGCAATAAGTTTTTAATTTTCTTGTCTTATTTTTATACGTAGCTTATGAACAAGTTGTCGCAGCCACGATTGATGTAGATGGTTCCTAAAATTGTGTTGCCACGTTTGTCACCGTATACGCTAATACTTGCTAGAGTGGAACATCTATGTAATTTATTTTGATTTATGATTGTGCCGAGTGCTTGGGTTACAGTATAATCAATGTAAGTTTATGTACTAAAAAATCAATATTTCGTCTAAATAGAAGATAAAATATTACTCAAACTAAATTCGCAGTGTCATTTATATTACATGTTTTGCTACTTGACTTAATACTATATATATATATATATATATGTAATGTATTTACGTACATATTATCATATTGTATTGGTTACGTTCGGTCGTTTTATATTTATTTGTTTTTTTCTTTGAAATCTGAATTCGTTTCTTGTTTGAATCTTGTTTAATTTAGAACAAATTCAAATTGTGTCAATATGTTTTGTTTATTGTTTTATATACACATGTGTATAAAATTGAAGTAATAGTTTATTAAAAATATTTATTACTTCACATTTCATGTTAGATACAAACATTTTACTAAAATATCTGACATCTGACACCAGGATACATTCTTTGTAATAAATTTATTTTTTATTTTGTTCTAGTCATTAATTTAAGAGAAAATGTCGATTCCACCATACTTGCTGGGTCCAAACCCATGGGCGACGATGATGGCTCAACAACAGGCTCATGCACAGTTAGCTGCAGCTCAGGCTCATGCTCAAGCAGCTGCGCATGCACAAGCTGCGCATCATGCTCATATGCAAGCAATAGCAGGACCGCCGTTGCCACAAATTCCTAAGCAACCTGAAGTTTTATCAGAGGATAAACTTCAAGAAAAGGGTATATAAGAGTTAATATTTTTAAGAAAACTGTAAAATTGTTTTTGACACTGAGATTCATAATATTTATATAAAATTGAAATTGACTTATACTTTTGTACATTAATGTTATTTGTGCAATTCTAGCTCAAAAATGGCAACAACTTCAATCAAAAAGATTTGCAGAAAAAAGAAAGTTTGGTTTCGTAGACGCTCAAAAAGAACATATGCCTCCGGAACATATACGAAAAATTATCAGAGATCACGGAGACATGAGCAGTCGTAAATATAGACACGACAAACGTGTTTATTTAGGGCAAGTACTCGCATATATAATATTAAAAATTGAATGTTTTTCCAGACTGTCGATATTCATTGATGTAAAAAAATGAAAGTGAAAGCAATTTTTTTATTTTCCTAATTTTGTTGTTAGGGCATTGAAATACATGCCTCACGCAGTTATGAAGCTTTTGGAAAATATGCCTATGCCTTGGGAACAAATACGAGATGTGAAGGTGCTGTATCACATTACAGGTGCAATTACGTTTGTAAACGAAATTCCTTGGGTTATTGAACCTGTATATATTGCACAATGGGGGTAAGCTAAGAAAAACATTCTGTTTATTTAAATTTGTTTGCTATTCAGCAATAAATAACGCGTGCCTATTTCTCTTTGTTTTTTATGATTTAGTACAATGTGGATTATGATGCGAAGAGAAAAAAGGGATCGTAGACATTTCAAAAGAATGAGATTTCCACCATTCGACGACGAGGAACCTCCATTAGATTACGCAGACAATGTTTTGGACGTAGAACCATTGGAAGCTATTCAAATTGAATTGGATTCAGAAGAAGACAAATCTGTGGCATCGTGGTTTTACGAACACAAACCACTTGTTGGTACAAAGTAAGCGTTAAATATTGATTGAATTGTGTTTATAATAGCACGTAGAATAGAATATCACGCTATTTCATGATGAATCGCGTAGGGGTCCTGAGATCAACTAACATGTGAGTTGACGGCTACTGTAATTCGATAGTCTTGTCCGAGATGAGACTACGAATTACTACTAGCTGGACAAAACGCTAAACTGAATCGTCACTTTGTGACACAAACGTTGTACAATGTAAATATTATTTATTAAAACCGTGTTTAATAGTCAATAATGTTGCAGGCATGTGAATGGATCTACTTATCGAAGGTGGAATTTGACATTACCGCAGATGGCGACTTTATATCGTTTAGCCAATCAGTTATTGACGGATTTAGTTGACCAAAACTTTTTTTATCTGTTTGATCCAAAGTCGTTTTTCACTGCAAAGGCATTGAATATGGCTATACCGGGTGGTCCAAAGTTTGAACCATTGGTAAAGGATTCGAACGCAGCGGACGAAGATTGGAACGAGTTTAACGATATTAATAAAATTATCATTAGGCAGCCCATAAGAACAGAATACCGCATTGCGTTTCCATATTTATACAATAACATGCCACATTTTGTACATTTATCATGGTAAGTAATAGTATCGTTCAATATAAATACATGTAATAAATATTTCCACACAAGTTTTGAGACTCGTCTATGCTTAGTATATCAAAGTCTCACTAGCAGTGTGGTAGAGAATTACAATGGTGATTGTTATTCGTATCCTTTGTAAAGTATAAAAGGCGACTGCTGAAATCACCTACAGTTTCTGATTTCATCTACAGTTAAAATTTTTCAAAATTCAGTTTCTTTGGTTTCCTAATGGTATTCTTAAACAATATTTGCAGGTATCACGCGCCAAATGTTGTTTATATAAAAACCGAAGATCCTGATTTACCTGCGTTTTATTTTGATCCACTGATCAATCCCATTTCTCATAGAAATTCCCTTAAGGTAAGTATCTCGATATGCCTTATATAATCAGCGAATAAAAAGTAACAGCCCAGTTATATGGGAGATATACATATATCTCTTTTTTTCAGACTGTGGAACCACAAATCGAAGACGACGAAGATTTCGTGCTTCCCGAGGAAGTGCAACCTTTTCTTCAAGAAACGCCATTATATACAGACAATACAGCGAACGGGATAGCTTTATTATGGGCACCAAGGCCATTTAATACTCGTTCTGGTAGAACAAGAAGGGCCATTGACATTCCTTTAGTGAAATCTTGGTACAGAGAACATTGCCCACCAGGGCAGCCTGTTAAAGTTCGAGTTAGCTATCAAAAGTTGTTGAAATACTTTGTGTTGAATGCGTTGAAACACAGGCATCCTAAACCACAGAAGAAACGTTATTTATTCCGGTCATTCAAATCCACAAAGTTTTTCCAAACGACTACAATTGATTGGGTCGAAGCTGGTCTACAAGTTTGTAGGCAAGGATACAATATGTTAAATTTACTTATTCATAGAAAAAACTTGAATTATCTTCATTTGGATTATAATTTTAATCTAAAACCAGTCAAAACTCTCACGACGAAAGAGAGGAAGAAATCTAGATTTGGAAATGGTGAGTTGTGGGTTTAAAGGCGTAGAAACAATACATATTTTACAAAGATTTGGTACAAGATTTTTGTTACGAAAATTCAATATTTTTTAGCTTTCCATTTGTGTCGTGAAATCTTGCGTTTGACGAAATTAATAATCGATTCTCACGTACAATATCGTTTGAACAATGTTGATGCATTTCAACTCGCGGATGGACTGCAATATATTTTTGCACACGTTGGTCAACTAACCGGAATGTATCGATATAAATATAAATTAATGCGACAAATCAGAATGTGCAAGGATTTAAAACATTTAATTTACTATCGTTTTAACACGGTAAGTGTATCAAGTTGAACTATTATTAATGTTGAGTAAAAATACAACGAATTATCGGTTGTTTCTGATATGCGGATGAACAGGGTCCTGTTGGGAAAGGTCCTGGTTGCGGATTCTGGGCACCTGGCTGGAGAGTATGGCTTTTCTTCATGAGGGGAATTACTCCATTATTGGAGAGATGGTTAGGGAATTTATTATCTAGGCAATTTGAAGGTCGTCATTCCAAAGGAGTTGCAAAAACTGTAACGAAACAACGAGTAGAGTCGCATTTCGATCTTGAGTTAAGGGCATCTGTAATGCACGATATCGTGGACATGATGCCAGAGGGAATCAAGCAAAATAAAGCCCGGACAATACTTCAACATCTTAGCGAGGCATGGAGATGTTGGAAAGCTAACATTCCTTGGAAGGTTTGTCTCTCACTTAATTAATTAATTAATTTCCATTTTCTTCTGCTTATTGATAATAATTTCTGTTTTTTTTTTTTTTTTTTTTTTTTTTCCACTAATACTTTTTGTAGGTACCTGGATTACCAATACCGATTGAAAACATGATTCTTCGTTACGTTAAAATGAAGGCAGATTGGTGGACTAATACCGCGCATTATAATCGAGAACGTATCAGACGCGGTGCAACCGTGGATAAAACTGTTTGCAAAAAAAATCTCGGACGTCTTACGCGGCTCTATTTGAAAGCCGAACAAGAACGACAGCACAATTATTTGAAGGTATAGTAAGCAAAAAACAGTTACAAGTCAATAACCTTTACAGACTGAGCAAAGAAAATATCTTTAATGTCAGTGCGTTGTACAAAAATTTGCTATTTGTCTCTCTTATAAAATTTTATTATCAGTTTTCAAAACTTTGGTTTGTTATACATGCAGGATGGTCCGTATATTTCTCCGGAAGAAGCGGTAGCTATATATACTACAACTGTACATTGGTTGGAATCGAGAAGATTTGCTCCTATACCTTTCCCACCGTTATCTTACAAACACGATACCAAGCTTTTGATATTAGCTCTGGAACGATTAAAGGAAGCGTACAGTGTTAAATCGAGGCTGAATCAAAGCCAACGCGAAGAACTCGGTTTGATAGAACAAGCCTATGATAATCCACACGAAGCATTGTCTCGAATCAAACGTCATCTTTTAACTCAACGAGCGTTCAAAGAGGTAATTTTGTTAACTATTTGCCCATTGTGACCTCCTGGATTTGTTTATTTTTATAAAATCTATATACATTCCTTTTTTACAGGTGGGAATAGAATTTATGGATCTTTACAGTCATCTGATTCCTGTTTACGACGTCGAGCCGCTTGAAAAAATTACGGATGCTTATTTGGATCAATATTTATGGTACGAAGCAGATAAACGAAGATTATTTCCACCGTGGGTTAAACCGTCAGATACAGAACCACCGCCTTTATTGGTATATAAATGGTGTCAGGGTATCAATAATCTACAAGATGTTTGGGATGTCAGCGAAGGGGAGTGTAATGTGTTATTGGAATCAAAATTCGAAAAACTGTATGAAAAAATTGATTTGACATTATTGAACAGACTTCTTCGATTGATCGTTGATCATAACATAGCCGATTATATGACTGCAAAGAATAACGTTGTCATAAATTATAAGGTATATTCTCCATTTCATTAAAAGACACGTATCAATTCTTTCTGTTAAATAAAGATAATTTTAATATACCTGGTTGTTTCTAGGATATGAATCATACAAACAGTTACGGAATAATCAGAGGATTACAATTTGCATCATTTATAGCGCAATATTACGGCTTGGTATTAGACTTACTGGTTCTTGGATTGCAAAGAGCCAGCGAAATGGCTGGTCCTCCTCAAATGCCAAACGATTTTTTAACTTTTCAAGACGTAGCTTCGGAAACAGCACATCCTATTAGATTATACTGCAGATACGTTGACAGAATACATTTGTTTTTGAGGTAAGACTTTATTTATGTATGCTTAAACAATCATCTCATTGTTCATGCATACAGAATATAAACTTTGTCGTTAATTAACATTCAATTTTGTACTTTTTATTAACAGATTTTCTGCCGATGAAGCGAGAGATTTAATTCAGAGATATTTGACAGAGCATCCAGATCCTAACAATGAAAATATCGTGGGTTATAATAATAAAAAATGTTGGCCTCGCGATGCGCGAATGCGTCTTATGAAACACGACGTTAATTTGTAAGTGGACAACGATCGTTAAATTTTTTTTCTTGCCATTTCACGTACCGTGGATTAAATTTGGAATTTGTTGATTAAATTGTTGAAATCTTGAATCGTTTAAATTCCTCGTTTTCAGAGGTCGTGCTGTATTTTGGGACATAAAAAATCGATTACCCCGATCCACGACTACGATACAGTGGGAAAATAGTTTCGTTAGTGTATACAGTAAGGATAATCCTAATTTGTTGTTTAACATGAGTGGATTCGAGTGCAGAATTTTGCCAAAATGCAGAACTACGCACGAGGAATTTACCCATAGGGATGGTGTGTGGAATTTACAAAACGAAATTACAAAAGAAAGAACGGCTCAGTGTTTCTTGAGAGTGGACGATGAAAGTCTGCAACGATTTCATAATAGAGTTAGGCAAATCCTTATGGCTTCTGGATCCACAACCTTCACAAAGATCGTTAACAAATGGAACACAGCTTTGATCGGACTCATGACTTATTTCCGCGAAGCAGTGGTGAACACGCAGGAGCTTCTAGATCTGTTGGTCAAATGCGAAAACAAAATCCAAACGCGTATTAAAATTGGTCTCAATTCGAAAATGCCTTCGCGATTTCCACCAGTGGTGTTTTACACGCCGAAAGAACTGGGTGGACTGGGAATGCTTTCGATGGGACATGTACTTATACCTCAGGTAGATTGTTGTTTTAAAAAATTTCTTCGATTTTCTAAATTTAATACATTTGATTTAAACATAAAATATAAGTAACTGTAACTCTAACGTTACAGTCGGATCTAAGATGGTCAAAACAGACCGACGTTGGTATTACGCATTTTCGTTCAGGCATGAGTCACGACGAAGATCAATTAATTCCAAACTTATATCGATACATTCAACCCTGGGAATCCGAGTTTATAGATTCACAGCGAGTGTGGGCGGAATATGCTTTGAAGCGACAAGAGGCCAATGCACAGAATCGTAGGCTCACTTTGGAAGATCTCGAAGATAGTTGGGATCGTGGTATTCCTAGAATAAATACACTGTTCCAAAAAGACAGACACACTCTTGCCTATGACAAAGGTTGGAGAATACGTACGGAATTTAAACAATATCAGGTAGTATCATCTCGTTCGTGTTTTTATTTTATTTTAGTATCAATCTTCATTTTATTTATTTACGTGAAAATATTACGTTTTTCATATTCAATGGTAGGTCTTAAAGCAAAATCCATTCTGGTGGACTCACCAACGTCACGATGGCAAATTATGGAATTTAAACAATTATCGAACGGATATGATACAGGCTCTTGGCGGTGTAGAGGGTATTTTGGAACATACGTTGTTTAAGGGGACGTACTTCCCAACATGGGAAGGTCTCTTCTGGTAAGATTTTTCAATTCCTTGAATTTACACGTTACAGATAAATTAATAGAATAACTTCTATAGCAAGCAGTTATATCTATAGTCTAACATTAATAAGAAAATCGATAATTTGTTATTGTTTTCTTCAGGGAGAAAGCATCTGGATTCGAAGAATCTATGAAATACAAAAAATTGACCAACGCTCAAAGATCCGGTTTGAATCAAATTCCAAATCGTCGTTTCACTTTATGGTGGTCACCAACTATTAACAGAGCAAACGTGTACGTTGGTTTTCAGGTAATACGACATCGTGTTAATGGATCATAATTATTGAAAATTGTTGTTCAATTTGAGGCACATTCCTGATGTAAGTTGGTGAATATAAGTTTGTCCATCGTTAGGTACAATTGGATTTAACAGGGATATTTATGCATGGTAAAATTCCAACGTTAAAAATTTCATTGATTCAAATATTTCGTGCACACTTGTGGCAAAAAGTGCACGAATCGATAGTAATGGATCTTTGTCAAGTTTTTGATCAAGAATTGGACGCATTGGAAATCGAAACTGTTCAAAAGGAGACCATTCATCCTAGAAAATCATACAAGATGAATTCTTCTTGCGCCGATATTTTACTTTTCTCTGCGTATAAATGGAACGTCTCCAGACCGTCACTCCTCGCTGATTCAAAGTAAACAGTGACTTTTCTTTTTTTTCCTACATAAATTTTTTTTTACTGTTTTTTTACTATATTTAACGCTGATATTATCTGTGCTTTTCATTAATGATTCGTTCCTTTAACAGAGACCTTATGGATAATACTACCACACAAAAATATTGGATAGACGTACAGCTCAGATGGGGAGATTACGATTCCCACGATATTGAACGATATGCTAGAGCCAAATTTTTAGATTATACAACGGACAATATGTCTATTTACCCATCACCAACAGGATTATTAATCGCTATTGATCTGGCTTATAACTTACACAGGTATATATATATTTGTCCAAAGTATTATTATTCAATCGAATTGTAATTGGTCGTTCGTAGTTATTGACATACAGCATAATCCTCGACGACGTCAATTATCCATTTCGTAATCGTCTTATTTCGTTTGATTATCTCAACTACGAAATTGAATGAAATGCATTCTCCTTGTTCGAATGCATTTCTTGAGAGTTAGAGTCAATAATTTCAGACACACAACAGATTCGATTGCTGCTTAAAAAATTATTCTAATCAGACAATATCTGTAATTAAACTGTATTAAAAATTTATTAACCATCACCAAAGAGACTCAATAAACTTGACAATTTGTTTATTAGCGCCTACGGTAACTGGTTCCCAGGGTGTAAACCTCTCATACAGCAAGCAATGGCAAAAATTATGAAAGCTAACCCTGCTCTATACGTATTGCGAGAACGTATTCGAAAGGCGTTGCAACTTTATTCGTCAGAACCTACAGAACCGTATCTATCTTCACAAAATTACGGGGAACTCTTTTCGAATCAAATTATTTGGTATTTTGTTTTTCTCTTGCACGTTTTCATTCGTATAAAGTAAAAATTCGTATATATTTATATCGGGAAATTTTTATCGATCGACTTTTTTTTTTAGGTTCGTCGACGATACCAATGTTTATCGTGTCACAATACATAAAACATTTGAGGGAAATTTAACGACAAAGCCTATAAATGGAGCAATCTTTATTTTTAATCCTAGAACTGGCCAATTGTTTTTAAAAATTATTCATACTTCTGTTTGGGCTGGTCAAAAGCGTTTAGGTCAGGTGCGTAACACATACAATTATAATAGAAAGATTATAATATTACGATGAAAAAAAGATACATCAATTAAAATTATTATTATCTTCGCTTAACAGTTGGCAAAATGGAAAACTGCCGAGGAAGTAGCTGCACTTATTCGATCTTTGCCGGTCGAAGAACAACCCAAGCAAATTATAGTAACCAGAAAGGGAATGTTGGATCCCTTGGAAGTGCATTTACTCGATTTCCCGAATATCGTAATCAAGGGATCAGAGCTTCAGTTACCATTCCAGGCTTGTTTAAAAGTCGAAAAGTTTGGCGATTTAATATTGAAGGCAACAGAACCTCAAATGGTATTATTCAACTTGTACGATGATTGGTTGAAAACTATTTCATCGTACACGGTAAGTATATAAACATAATTATATATATATTTTTTCTTTTTATTTTTTCATTTTTAACTCGTTTTAAATTCTTTTTGAGAACTCATATTTACGGACCATTTTATTTATTTATTCATTTACAGGCTTTCTCACGTTTGATTCTTATCCTTCGCGCATTACACGTTAACACTGAGAGAACAAAAGTTGTTTTAAAACCTGATAAAACAACCATAACGGAACCACATCATATATGGCCTTCTTTAACAGACGACGAATGGATTAAAGTCGAAGTACAGTTAAAAGATCTTATTTTGGCCGATTATGGTAAAAAGAACAAGTACGTACGATAGTTATCTTTTTCAACATGTATCAAAAAATACAATACTATAAAACAAATACGACATTTTTTTTATTCTCAGTGTGAACGTTGCATCGTTGACTCAATCAGAAATTCGAGATATCATTTTGGGTATGGAAATTAGTGCACCATCCGCGCAACGTCAACAAATTGCTGAAATAGAAAAGCAGACGAAAGAACAGTCACAGCTCACGGCAACAACTACGCGAACAGTAAATAAGCACGGAGATGAAATTATTACAGCAACAACTTCCAATTACGAAACACAAACATTTAGCTCGAAAACTGAATGGCGAGTAAGAGCAATTTCAGCTACTAATTTACATCTTCGAACCAATCATATATACGTCTCGTCTGATGACATTAAGGAGACCGGTTATACTTATATTTTGCCAAAGAATGTTCTTAAGAAATTTGTTACCATCTCTGATTTGAGAGCGCAGGTATGTTTCTAAAGTTCTTGATTTGAGTAGAAGATAAAATATAATATAACTCTTTTTGTGTTTTCTCTTTTGTACAGATTGCGGGATATTTGTATGGAATCAGTCCACCGGATAACCCACAAGTTAAAGAAATACGATGTATAGTTATGGCGCCGCAGTGGGGTACCCATCAAACAGTTCACTTACCTAATACACTTCCGAATCATCAGTATCTTAAAGAGATGGAGCCTCTCGGTTGGATTCACACTCAACCTAATGAATTGCCACAATTGTCTCCGCAGGTTCATATTATACATATATGGATACATCAATTAAATTTGATTTAGGGCTATTTTTTACTTTATTACACAATGTACATCGTATTAACGCGGTATTTTATACATTGTTTCACTAGGATATATCTACGCATGCTCGAATAATGGCAGAAAATCCAATTTGGGATGGAGAAAAAACTATCGTTATTACCTGTAGTTTTACGCCAGGATCCTGTTCTCTTACGGCATATAAATTAACACCCAGGTTCGTGTTTCGAGCGAATAGAACGTTTATTGTCATTGTTGTTAAACATCTCCCGTTTCTTTTGTTATTAAATACAAGTATATGTATTACATACATATATTCATTTTCAGTGGTTTCGAATGGGGAAAACAAAATACTGACAAGGGAAATAATCCTAAAGGTTACTTACCAAGTCATTACGAAAAGGTACAAATGTTGTTGTCGGATCGTTTCCTCGGGTTTTTCATGGTTCCGAGTCAAGGATCTTGGAATTATAACTTTATGGGTAAGATATACGTCAATTTAATTATATTTATTTGTTATTTGACAGTTAAATATCAATGCAATATTATTTTCGGTGATGACAGGTGTGAGACACGATCCGAATATGAAGTATGAATTGCAATTGGCGAATCCAAAGGAATTCTATCACGAAATTCATAGACCTGCACACTTTTTGAATTTCTCCAGCTTGGAGGATGGAGAAGGTGTTGGAGCTGATAGGGAAGATGTATTTGCGTAAATACGAGGAAAGGATCAAGATGTAGCGAATTACTACCACACAGCCGGTTTTTTTTTTTTTTTATTATTCCGGTAAAGCAACGATGACATTTACACGTTTAATGCAAACAATACGATTTATAAATACGTTACAATTCTCTGGTATGTAATGTTTAATAAATAGATTCGGTATAGTATAGATATACTTTAGATATTAATTACTTGTACTGTATTTTAAGTATACGTAATGTGTGTTTGATTAATAGATGTATGTGAATAGATTTGTAAGAAAAATGTATAAAGTTTTTGTATATTTAATATGACAAAAATGGCAAACAATACATACGTCGATATACGAGTATACAATAACACGTTCTTTTTGCTTTCTTACAAAATAAGTTTATAAGGTAGAATTTGATGAACTTTGTGATATTGAATATTGTAGTATAATTATTACCAGCACAACTTGCACATTATAAAAGAGAAAAAAGTGTAGCTATTATAAAGTAATTCTAAATTATTCGTACATCAATCTCGACGATACAATGATTTCAAACTTGAAAATTTTTAAAGTTTCTTCAGTTGTATTTCCATGCTGTTGGCAATGATTACCATTTTTTATACGATATATGTGAAATGAAATAAAAATTATACGTTTTATATGCAAATATAATATTTATAGATTATATGGTAGTAAATTTAAACGTTAGAGAAGTAGCCTATCAGCGATGACTAGATACATTTCGGTGAAATTCACATTGAACACTTTATTTTCGTTCGCTGGTCAATTGATACATCGAATACCCAATGTGACTCGAATATTAACCGAATGCAAATTTACGAATGGCACTGATCTAATAACATTTTTCGATGTACATATATATATATATATATATATATATATATATATATATATATATGTAATAGTATGTATATATGTGTATATGTAATAAATGTATATGTAAATATATAATGTAATTATATATATTTCTTTCATTTCCTATTTTGTCGAGTTACATACATATTTTGCTTTGCATCGTTTCATTTCAATTCGATTCAATCCACTGTATCATTTTTCAGGCCAACAGAGTGAAACGGAAAAAATTTTGATATTTTTGCGAGAAATCGAGAAATCACGCAAGCCGTAAATACTTGTGAATTACAGAAACACAGTTCAAATATAATCGTTATTAATTATCAACGATTGTCTTGCCAGATGGATCATTCGAATAGAGGTCGATCTTCTCCTGGAACTGTGTCGTCAATGTACAAGTACGAGAGACAGCTGAACTATGACAAGCACTGCGAGTCGAGTTCCTCGACAGAACGTTAGTTCCGCGACAACCGAATCTTTTTAGTAACAGTCGTTTGACTTTATCTTTCCAGACGAAGATCAAAAAGATGATTACACCTTGCAAAGTATTTGTAAGATCTGTAAGATACCAAATGTAAGCCGGTGAATTGTCGCAGAGCCACGACACTATTTCCATTGACCAATTGATGCCCATTACGATGAAGAGTTTCAAGTACAGATTGAACCTGGATAAAACAGATTAAAATTAAAGATCAAAATAATTCTATACGGAGATTTTTTCGTACACCGATGTAAATTAAAAATGTACGGGAATTGTAATTGTAATGTAAATTGTGAATGGTGAACGTTTTGTGAAACACGCAAGTATGTAACGAGTGAGTGGTGAGTAATAGACAAGAGCACGTAGACGTAAAATGTAAACGATCACAAGCCTAAAAGATGAAATGTGCGATCTCACACAGTGAGAGAGAGAGAGAGAGAGAGAGAGTGATCCCCTTCGGGCGGACGTGTGTATGTATTTGTTACGTGAGAGGAGGGACCCGCCTGTTCCGTCATTACGAAAACAAATCGAAGCATGGGAAAATCTTTGTTAAACGCGTTCCGAGAGAAGGTCCGAAAATAATTTCATCGTACATATAAGAGAGCGTACAATAAGAGCGATCTACGTACGTATGTATATCTAGTACGCTGATATAAAGACAAGAAAGAAACGGAGATTTATCATTTAATAATAGTGGAGTTGTATCATCTTTACAGAGGGTAGTTTATAGAGGTCAGGAGGAGTCACATATAATATACAATATCTGTAATTGTAAGTGAAAAGAGTTATAGTAGTAATACACACATTTAATCGATTCGAACGAAAGCAAAGTAGTTTCTTTTATTCTTTTTTTTAACCGAATGTGTTTTACTGCACAAACGTAAAAATTTTCGAATTTCGTCAGGCAAGCGGAATAAAAATTTAATGCATAGGAATAAAAAGAAAATGCACCATTGTTTATTGTCGTCATGCCGCCTACTGTCCATGCCTTTAAGTTGCTGAGCCGTGTTCTTTTTATGTTGCACGATCTTCAATGCCGTGGAAATGAAGAGACAAACGTTGCAAAAAACGGTAACGCCCATTGGACCGTAAAAGTATATCGCCCTTGCGTTATTGGCTACAACACATTTATCGAAATTATGATTCCGGTTATCATTTCAGTATCGTCAAGTGTCAACCAATTTATCGGGACTACGAGGACTTACTCGTAAACCAGCAATTTTGTCTGCCAAATTGTGGTTTGACAACATATTGTGGAATGTTGGGGAAAAAGTCCATAATGACACAAACTCCGGTGAGAACCAATGCGCAACCCCAAGCGTAGATGGAGTATATCAAAAACTTTTTCCGCTCCCGTTGCATCACACTGCCTCGTAGGGATCGAAAACCTCTGAAAACCAGAAATTCCCCTTGATAGGAGAAGGTAAAAAGAAAGGAGAAAGCGAGAAAGAAAAGAGAATGGAGAAGAGAAAAAAAAATTTGTCGATACAAGTTTAATATCTCAGATTAGTCTTTTCTCTTTATTATTACCCTATCTATTATTTATAGGGTATGTGCGAGTACATACGTTCTATATTCTGTACTTTTATACGATACACGCCAGTGTCGTGGTTTAGATGACGCATTTCGTATTTCCTGCTTATCTCATCTTACAAAAGTGAGATTTCAACTCTTCACGATCGATTTGGAATTTGGATGAAATTACATCGTTTTTAGGGGACGTTCACGAGAAGGGAAAACCAAGAGATGACGCTTTTACCTTCCTTTAACTTATGCTCGTGATCGTATCGAATCACGAAGTAGGATCATATATTGAACTTTTTTTTTCTCAAAAATCCTGAATGCTCTTCGCTCGAGCTTTGTTCCAGCAAGTAGTCAAGTTGTGGATTACGTTGGCGTCCTCCAACGCTGTATACGCAACTAATCTAAATGATTGAAAGAGAAAGAACGAAGAGAGGTAAATACTCCAGTGGTAAATAAAAGCATTTCTATGGAACTAGAAGAAAAAAAAAAAGAAGAATTCCAACTGGAACAACGATCGAACGTACAATAGAATCGTTTACGAGTTAATTTTGTCGAGAGGAAATAATTAGTATAGTCGAGTAAGAGATACGTACTTGTAAAAGGATAGGGTAAGAGGAGAGAGAGCATTACGGATATACCGTTTGAATTAGGTGTGGACGTAATTTGTGGTTGATGGTGACTGATGTCCGTGCGCGTAAGTAAGCATGTCTCTATATCGCATCGTACGAGCGGAGGTCGTCAAATAGTCGGCGATGATATGGATACGTGAAACGCAGTGCGTAGTCACGCCCTTAGTTATGTTCGCACACACCTATGTATCTTTACTTACTTATTATGTATTTACATACATTTTACATGTATGTATTTACATACATTTTATATATATGTATTTACATACATACGTGTATAATAAAAAGGGCTTGGCACGTACGTGCGTATACGTATGTACCACCAATACAATGTATATTCCATTCGTTGTATTAATAATTACACGTGTAATGATATTGAAATGTCTGCTGCTCAGAATTTTTGGGCACGACATTCTCGTCACGCGATTCTCTTCTTGAAACGTTATTCTATTCGTGGAACGTTTAAAAATACCGATATAACCAATACATAATGCGCGATTTCGTTGAAAAAACCAACTTGAATTGCTGATACGATCGTAACAGTATTGTACGTTAATATCGGCATATGAAATAATTTTTTGTTCAACAGAGAAGGAAATTCACACGTTGAAACATCATCGTCACGTAGTGAAGTAATCTACATTAATCTACTCGTGTATTTACATGTCGCGATCAGTGTGCACAGGTCATTTATCGATTTTACTTTTCACGCTCAAAATTCGTTTAAATTTCATGTTTTATCGTGATTTTGGTAGTTGCAAAATACCGGCGTTGCGGGAGCGCGCGTATGTTACGTATGTATATAGCACAATAGTTATACACGTATCGAGTGTTTACACTGTGATACAGGTGTGATGTCGATGTGGGTCGGTGTAACATTAGCGTGGCATCGGTGTGGCGTCGATTTGGCGTCGATTTGGCGTCGGTAAAGCGTCGGTAAAGCGTCGGTAAAGCGTCGGTAAAGCATCGGTGTGGCGTCGATGTGGCGTCGATGTGGCGTCGGTGTGGCGTCGGTGTGGCGTCGGTGTGGCGTCGGTGTGGCGTCGGCGTTAATGTCGATGAAAAAACCGATCGCCAGCTTTCGAGCTTTCGGGGTTTGTTTAAAGGATACGTCACGATTTGTTTGCTACACATCTGCTACTTTACAAATACAGTAAGTATCGTATATAAGTAGGTTCTGTTCTAATTCTTTTGCAAGAATTCAATTCGGTAAATAAAGACACAACGCGTGCATTATTCTCGATCTGTAAAACGCGATTTGGTTTACTTCGTTACGTATCGTTACGTTCGTCATTATCGTTTTGCGTGGCATAGAAAAATGGAGACACGCTATATCGATAAATTATAGCATACAGATGAGATACAGACGAGTATACAGATACATGTCTGACATTTCTGATATCCAATTTATCGTAACATTTTAATATTTATCAAAATGAACGAACGTGATGCCAACGAACGTGTTCAATTACTGTAATAGTTTGAAAAAGAGGAAAGGCACAGTCTCTGTGATGATGATTGGATCGATCGTAGCGGAGAAAAGTCACGTTAGCTATGTGTGCATGTGTGTGCGTCATGGAGACGTTTGATTGTAAGCGGTAGAAAGGCACTCGAGAGAAAGGAACCGTTTACGTGGACCGATCGAATTTAATTTAAGAATGTTTGCAAAGTGTACACGTGCCATCGCAAACCGGATATTAATTCGCGTTTATACCGCTATCAATTTCCTTCAACGTTCGTCAGTTATCGAGTTGCTTGCAGAAGAGTAATAGGTAAGTGACAGTATCATTGGCACTACAGTGTACCGTTGATTATAACATAGGCTTTTAACAATTAAGCAGCCGTAACTTATTACAATCGAATCAAGCGGTCGAATCAGAAACAAGCGTAAGAGATAGATAGATAGATAGATGGATAGATGGAGAGAGAGAGAGAGAGAGAGAGAGAGAGAGAGAGAGAGAGAGAGACAGCGAATCCGTATACCAACACATGTACGTTTCAAGGATAAGAAATTCTCACTTACCCGAACGTCCACCAAATATCAAAACACATGACGTTCAACCAAAAGAAACTAGCCAAGAAGGAGAAGTAGATGATGAACGCTGAAACAAAATTCGATTTAAGTAGGTATGTAGTGCGAAAAACGCGTATTTGTGATATTACATATTACACAGCATAAATTTATTTATTGAATGGAGAAGCGAATAATCGTAAGGAATAAGCGTAACAAATTTCCAAGGACACGTTGGTATAATCAATGTTGTACTTGTAATTTATAATTTATAATTTACGATATGATATATGTATATCTAACATATACACATGCGCCTATATAATGAAAAGATTGAAACGCATGACGGCTATGGATAAGTGTGGGAATAACGCGTTGCGCTAAGGATCAAAAAGTTGGACGCTGAATCGACTTGAATGACTGTGACGTAACGTGTGAATAATGAATAATCGTGTTTTAAGTTTGTAACGCGTATGTATGTATGTAGTTGGAAGCGATGAAAATGGTGACGGTAGATCGATGAAAATCGATACACGTGTATACATATGTACCAAACACGATGCAGAGGGGATCCGAAATCTGTTCCTGCGGAGAGATCTGTACGACGGCGAGCATCACGTAAGCAACAACCAAAGAACCAACGTATCCACGAAGCGTGCGACCATGCATGCTTCTACTAAACTCCGGTATCAAGGTGTAGACGATAAACGTGGCGAATAGGAACGGTACCGACACGATCAATCCGACGGGGAATACTACCGTGAGTTTCACATCCTCCTTGTTCTCCGACTCTTCGTCCGAATCGAAACAAAGGACCACGTCGAACAATTCGGTATCGACGATGCCGAAACAGTAATCGGTCTCTCGGAGAATGTCACCCTCGTTTTGCATATATATCGAACCGTTATCGAGAAGCATAAACGCATCCATCGGATTCTCGTCCGGGACGAGTTTATAGCGTTGACGATCGACGCAAGGATCCCGGACGAACAAATGAAAGTAGCGTCGATGATTCGGCGCTGCGTCGATCAAGGTTAAGTCGTCGGCGTGGTAAAGGGCCGGGAAGCGAAACGTGCCGTTCGTTTCGATGCAACGATTGCTTCTCAAGCGATATCCGTATCGACAGCACAAGGGTAGACGCGTTCTTCCTTGATCGGGAGGGCTGGTTCGATAGTCGGTCCCACAGTCGGTACTTCCTCTACTCGGCATCGTGGAAACGTTTCTCTGTATCTCCTCGATATCCTCGTTCGGACCGACTAGCTTCCGTCTCGACGTCTCGTCACTGTCCATCTTCACCGTCGTTGATTCACCGTTCGTTTCGACGACCGATTCAACGAAATCCCGACGAGCAATCGGAGTTGTTGTATCGTCGAATCGCGGAGACGATTGCGTCGCGTTTATCGCGACTATCGTCGATAATAGGCTGATCACGATACGAAACATCTTAGTAGGTACGTTTTCGTCGAGCAACTGTGTATTTTTTATCGCGAGTCGTCCGGATTTGTAACGACCGCAGGCATTATCGCGCTACGCGGAAATGACAAAACGATTGCCAATGTCTACAACGATCTCGTGCTCGCGTCACGTTGTAGCCGACCAGCTATGAAGTGCATACATACGTACACTGTCCGGAACTGAAAAGAAGCCTAAGAAGCGGAACGGCAGAGAGGCAAAGAGGCAAAGAGGCAAAGAGAGATAGTAACATGCCACCACTCACCGACACGCGCGCACGCCATACGAGTTTACTCGTTTTCTGATACTTTCGGTCAATATGTACGTACATGTGTAGATGTCTTTGCGTTTAAAAATGTTTTCAATCTATCCAAATCTAACCAATCAGATCCGCATTCCTGTCACTCGTCTTTTCTCTAGCTTCTCATTAAGAATCTCTATTTATCGTATATGCACCATCGATGACACGTACACGTAAACCCGGAATAATAACAGGACAGATGCATCGTCAAAGTACATGTGTGTATCGATGGTGTTTTATCATTCTTTTTAATTTATTGTATATACGTTCGTTAATTTCTTATTCATTAATATATAGACACGCAAAGCTCAAAGCGCTCCGCTCGATTATACCATCGTCACTTGAAAAAATTGATTTTGCAATTATGCCAACGAGGCAGTTACGACAATGAATTTTCTATGGCAAAGATTCGTTCGCTCCTCGTTCGATGTTTACAGTTTACGCTATTGGAAAATGATAATTAGACAACAAATTTTGTATTACGGTTCAGTAATTGGACCTAATAGAAGGAACTCTCCTTGTGTTTTACGACTGGTCCAAATTGGATGGACGCTCCATCTCCTTTATCGTCTCCTTCTCGTACGATTCTCCTTCTTTATAGCCTACCTAATGCAATGGCTATCGCAGCTCTCAAATCTTCGGTTGAAAATGAATAATATCGTGGAAATATCGAACGAATGATCTTTCGTTATAACAATCGATATTCGTTATGATCAAAATTACGTATACCAACAAACAAAACGAGAATAAAACGCTATCAATACGTGATTCGACGGTGTTTTCGTTCTGATCGTTCGGGTCGTGCACAGCTCGTCGATAGTATAAATGGACTTTTATATACAGGGTTTATTCGTTTATTTATTTATAAAAAGAGTTCATAACTTCTAGGGTAGATAGTACCTGCCGAAACACGAAAAGAAGTTCTAGCAAACATCGAAAAATTAACAGTTACAAAGTTATAACGATCTTTTGTTTCGATCGAAGAAAGGAATTTCTTCGCTTCGAGAGCTATCATACTGTATATACACAAGTAGTGGTTCACCTTATAATTTCCACTTTTTCTGATTACAGGATACATTTTCTACGTATCCTCCTTCCATTTCTAGGAAATGGCTTGACACCATCGTATTAAAGAATTACGTACTCTTTCAAATGTTCTAACTTTTTCACAAGCGAAATAAACGATTTCAACCGAAACAGAAAATCGTTTGTAACTTTGAAGCTATTAATTTTACCACCCATGTTTATTAGAACTTTTTTTGATGTTTCAGCGAAAGAAGCCGAAGCCTTTATAGAACCCTTCGAAGTACTTAGTTTTCGCTCCTTTTCTCCCTCTCTTCCTCCCTTTGCTTTTTAGAAGTCAACATTTCATTTAGGTCAGACCGTGACAAGAAATATTAAAGCGAATGGGTAGAAAAAAAGCTGGAAAAATAACCATGCATGGCCAAGATGAATAAGTCCCAAGTGCTTGTTAACGTAAGAGTAAGTCACAAATGTCTAAAGCAGATAGATAAATACTAGTAAAGAAGCACAGCTAGTACGTACGCTAGTACAGGTCAACTTTTAGTCAAGGAATCCGATAGATGGAAGTTGAAAGTTTGAAAGAAGAATCAAAAAGGATCAAAAAATCAAACTCTTATTAAGACGTAGTTACAGGTATGTAGTCAAGTGACTAAATATTTCAATGTTTCTTACATTGCATTATTACAGATTATTACAGATGTGTAGGTGAACGTGTAAGTATGAAATAATAGTCACGATGGGAGGGTAAAGCGAAGCAAGATAAATAGGAGATAAAGTGAGGGACAAATTTTCATTAGACGAGTCAAAACGAGGTGAGGCGAGGAGAGGCGAGCAGAGGCGAGCAGAGGCAAGCATATGGTACATGATAAAAAATGACAGAATAAATACAATACTGGCCATTTATCAAAGATAGAAATAAAAATTTGATCAGGTTTGACGATCGAAAAAAAAAAAGACGACAGACTCAAATATTGGATAGGTTTTCTCTCATTCTCTGATCAAACATAGTTATAAATAAATTTGTCTTAAAAAAATCAAAATTTCTTTTAAACTATGTATTTCATGTCTTTTCATTTGCCTATTGACGAAAGAAAAGAAAATTTTGAATTTGAAAACTGAATCAAATTCAGCTTTCATTCAGCTTTCATTCAGCTTTCAATTTTCGGAAAACTAATCACGTTACAAGTCATAGGGTGCATTGTACGGCCACTAGATCTAAAAACAAAGCTATGATACAACGCGGAATTTTTCCCTCTTTTCGCAGAATAAAACTTGGCATGCAAAGTTCGAAAGGTGATTAAAATGTCAATGAATTGTGACAATTTCTTTGGGCAACCTGTTGTTGTCGTCGCTTTTAACGTCAGATACTGTCTACGTTTTGACTGCGAAAAACAATATGGAATCGATGTCGTTACGAACGAGGATAAGATTAACGAAATACCTTCGAACGAAAATAGTGCAACGATCACCACGATATAGTAAAACGATGAAGATCTTTCAAATTCATTGTTGCTGAATCCGTATCATCTCTTGAGCACAGCTAATCGCAAAATATGTACAATGTCGATATTTACGTCTTCCAAGATTTATTCGTTTACGTATTCCAAGAATACATTGCAGTTTTATCATTTTTTAACGATAGTTGCATTTTGATATTATACTTGCGTTATATGTGTATAAACGACATTAA
Source organism: Melipona bicolor (assembly GCA_030673865.1). NCBI lineage: Eukaryota > Metazoa > Arthropoda > Insecta > Hymenoptera > Apidae > Melipona > Melipona bicolor. The sequence continues at coordinate 58,735 of JAHYIQ010000042.1, read as the reverse complement.
ACTATCTTTAAATATCATTAATCATTACTAACATAGAAAACGTAAATACGTATTTTGATAAATATATCGATGAAAGCAGTAGATTCCGTTTCATTTGCCTCTGAGACTTTCAGACTTCTCAAGATTTGAAAATTTAACGAGAAACATGTCAGAACTTTTTGAATCAGATACGTATCTGTACAAATGACAGGTATCAAATAATCTACACGTAACTATACAAGTAACACGCATCTATGTAAGTATCAAATAAGCAATCAATGTGCAATAGAAGATTTCATTATCTTATTGATTTATCTACAATTTCTTTGTGTAATTTCGACTTTAATGCGCCTTTTTTATAGATGAGAGAGAGAGAGAGAGAGAGAGAGAGAGAGAGAGAGAGAGGGGGGAAAAGAAAAGGAGAGAAGAAGCAAGAAATACAATAAAATGAAATTGCTTACCTATCGTAGAGCAGAAGATAAATTTGAGATAATTCAGTTTGGCCAAGACGAGAAAAGTGTAGGCGAGTATCAAACAGCCTACGTAACACATTAGAGTCTTTCCATAGAGATTTCTCAATTCCGGGATGATCGCGTAAACGAAGAAAGTCGCGAAAAAAAACGGTATGGAAACAACGATGCCAACGTCGAAGTATTCCTCTCGATCCGAAGAACTATTTATCGTGGACGAATCGGACGAACAAACCAGGGCGACCACCTTTTCGAAAGATTCTTTCCAGTCGAGACAATAATTCCATGCTGCAAACTTGGAAGCCATAGTTTCAAGAGTACCGTTTGCTTGCAGAATAAATGCGTCATCCTCGTAACATTCCGGCTCGAGCATGTACCTTGACATATTTTCAGGACATTGCATATCCTCCACGACAACGAACAGCTTGCTCAGACCGGATGTTCCTTTAATCTCGGTAGCAAGTTGACGCTGCTCGAGAACGAGATCCGGAGCAAACGATCCGTTCGATAGACGAACGCAGTTGGGCCGATCGCCTTTTCCCAGAATCTCGTTTCGCTTGCAACACTTTCTCAGACACGTTCGCAAATTGCATATGCATCCGTACGTTTTGTTTTCAAATGCTCGGTACGATCCAGCAGGATACACCAATTTATCGTACATTAAACTTCCGTTCTCCAATCTGTCGATCTTACTTCCTTCGAAAGCGATCCCAGGGAATGGACGGCAAAACGAACTCTCCGTTCTCTCCATTTTCTCTCCGTCGATCTTGGTTGAGTGACAAATTAAAACGAACAAAGTCACGCGAACAATCGTGCAAAGACGCTGCATCGCTACTTCCTATTTCCATTCGTCTTTCCGCGCTCAGGATCGCGCCGCACCTTCTTTTTTTTTCTTCCACCCCCTTTCTCTTCCTTTCCCTTCTTCTTTTCCTTTTCCTCTTCCTTTCTCTTCCCCTTTCCCTTCCCTTCCCTTCCCTTCCCTTCCCTTCCCTTCCCTTTCCTTCCTTTATCTCTCCTTTCTATCACTTTTTCTCCCCTTATTATCTCCTCACGCGCGTACGTGATCTACTTCGATTTCCTAATTTTCCCCGATGTTTTCTTTCTTTTCAACACCAATCGACACGACTCTTTGAAAAACCATCGTTCTCAACGCGATCGTCAAAGTTCACGTTACCGATGGTGTGATGATGTTCATCACCCGATGAATCGCAAAGCTCGCGACCGACTGCCCTCAGTATTTTTCGATCGTCTGTCGATCGTAACGCGCGAGCGCGCGCGCGCGCTAGTCCCAATGCTGGAACGAATATCATCACCCGAATGTACCCAAGTATGTACATACTTACTTATTCTCAATTTAGTTACCCCGATTACGTTATCACGGAATAGCTTTGATCTTTACTTCTTTTCCAATTTTACAAGCTTTTTCATTTTCTCACCGTGTTCGCGAGCAGCAATGCTTCACTACTCAGAGTACGAGTATCTATTTATTCGAGTACTTATTAAAGTACACTACAGAAACTGAATACATACGTATATGTATGTGATCTATACACACAACGTACGACGTACAATTATTATTAATACGAGTCATGAATTTTCTGTAATTTCTATGCGACTATGTATTATTTCTTATTTCACAATCGCATTTTCCAAATATTCTGCTGCCATCGTGAACTACGTACATACTACTATGTACGTACCACTGCGAACGACAGATTAATTTAATCTCCGTAGAGCGAATTATTAACGCTAAATTATGAATTTATTAAACGTATTGAATTCTAGGCAAATAAGTGTGCACATATGTAGGTACTACATGTTCAAGTACCGAGCTTGAAAAGTTTCAAATTTTCCAATCTTAAAACTGAAAAGTTTGGTATCAGAGATGACCAATGACGAAACGTAAAATAAAATGTGTGTTTACACCGATAAAAACGAATCTTTCGTTACCTTCTGACGAGCAATTTAATAACTTACGAGTTATTTCTTTTACTGAAAAGTCACAAACAAACTTTTTAGCAGAACTTTCTTCGAAATTGATCCCAAAATGGATCATTGAATCGGACAAATTCGGATAGAAATTTGCAATATTGGTCAATTTGGGGATTTTCGACGATCGTCGGTCATCGTAATATTAATAATTTTTAAATATCCAAATTCAGAAAAAAAGAAAGCGTAAACACGTACTTAAACAAATATGATGACATATCTTACGTATTACATTCTACCTTTAAATTATTAACGGTTACAAAATAAAATACTTGTACGTGTCGATTATGCGATTGGATCGTATTGTACGTCGAACGAAAAGAAAATAGAAGACTTTGAGGAATTATTTATGCCACACTGTACATAGTTTTAAATAAATGTTGTATATACGTATAGGTATATATTATTAGCATTGAATACTATTATGTAAAAGTTATAAATCATGAAAAATTAGGTGTTTATAAGTAACGTAAATAGTTTATAAATAACGATTGATAAGACTTGCGATGTTAGATACGCAAGTATAATAGTTAGGGACGTGCAATAATTATTAATAACTATTTGATTAAATGAAAATTCATATTCGAAACTATGCGTGAAACTTATTTCATATATTTCTATATTCACGAAAAATTTTAAAAATTTCATGCAAAAATCAAATACTGTCAAATTCGATTCTTTCGATTTGTCGAGCAAAATTTGCAAATTGTGATACGTACATTTTATAGATTAAACGAGCTTCGAATCTAATTTAAAAGCAACAATTACAAGATTTTTTGCAAATGAGAGTTTAATCGATTTTTTGGACATTGAAAGTCCATATATGGACAGTCTATGTATCGACGAAACTAATCATTTTGTTACAATATTACAAATATATAACGAATTTTATAGTTTTATGCGGTTAACTTACATTTCGTATGCGGCTGTATATGTATGTATTTCAAATCTGTGACAGTCTCACAATCAATTGTAATCGCGAACAAATTTTATCAAAAATTTCGAACGTAGAATACTAGTTGAAAGATTATTTTGATCTTTTGCGAAAATCTTTATGCAGACATTTCACAAATTAATCCTCTTAATTAGTTTTTTCTATAGTTAATGCAAAATGATCTTTTTGGGGGTTTGGTGGTGCCATCTGTTGATAAACAGATATCGGCATTACAGTTGTCAACATTTTACCTATGCTTCTCGAAAAAAAAAAATTATTTAGACCATTATGTCGAAAATAAGGCACATTATTAATTAATTACAGAGATGATTTCTAAGAGTTTACACTTTAAATAACTTTTTCAAAAACTTGAACAAATTTGATCTTTTTATTTTTATTCTACTAATTGGCCACAGCGTGGCGCTAGTGTTTCAGTGTCCATAAATCTATCAAATTTTCATTTACAAAAAAAAAATCAATTTAGGATTAATTTGTGAACTTTTACAATTCCGACCAGTGTTTTCTACCCATTCATTCCAGTTGATCTGTGAGACCTACGCGCAAAGATTTAGAAATTCTGTTCATTAAATTAATATACCATTGCTACATGTATGTACATACATGATATGACATTTAAATTCTTGCAAGCTACATTCAAAATTTAGGTAAGATTTGTTTTTGCACGATAATGTCTGCTTCAAAATGTGAGAGAAAATATATTTACGATTACATGTAAAATTAATTATATCTTGCAATATTACAATATTGAAACGAAGGATTAATTCCATCGTTTTGTCGCTACATGGCGTTACCGTTTGAACGTCCATAAACTGATTAAACTTTCACCTGCCAAAAAATTCAGTCAAAAGAATTAATTTATTAACTTTTGTATAGTTGTGGCTTTTGAATCAGACTCATTTTCTCTTATATCTCGTTTAATCTATATAATGCACGTGCCATAATTTGTACAAATTTTGTTTGATAGATAGGAACAATGGCGTCGACAGTATTTTATTTCTACATGCTACATTTGAAATTTTTTTTACTAAAATTGTTCATGAACATAGAATGCGAAATAAGTTTCATACACAGTTTCGAATATGAAACTTTATTTAATCAAGTAAAGCTATTAATAATTATTGCACGTTTCTAACTATTGTTCCTATTTAATACCGCACATATCGTACGTATCAATCGATATTTGTAAACCATTCACGTACATGGATTTATAAACTGTAATTTGTCATCAGATTAATCGTATTAATTCTATGTAATAGGAACACTGCTACGTTAATTGCAATATTTATTTAAAAACTATACAGTAGGAGACAAATGTTGCTTAAAGTCTTTTATTTCCTTGTCTGAAATAAAAAGTTGCTGATTAATGCGCTTGAAAACTATGCATTGCGCATTTGTACCTGTTAACATCTTCACTGCATTACATATAATCGTTAACGAAAATTTGGAAAATATTATACAAACTGCCTTTGTCACTCAATGTTTCGTAATATTTTACTTGGAAATCGTTCTTATTATTTCTTTTCGTCTCGATGTTGGTGTTTCGTTGACCGACTTGAATTGCCGCATGTGCAACAATTAAGGATATAATCATACAACAATCATACGTATAATTCGTTTTATGCACACATATATCTACAGCGCCAAGCAGATCTACACGCAGATGGAAAAGGATAAACCTAACGTAGTCCATCTACAATGTTATTAATAGGTATCGAGAGATGGCAGGCACGTTCACTAGTTTTGCTTTTCGCGCCTTAATTATACCTAACCTATCTTAAATATACAAAGCTTTTCAACTTTTTTCGACGAAAAAACTAAACCTTGTCCGAATACAAAAACTGCTTGACCTTTCCTTCCGTTACTTAGCGAGCTGTTCGAGATCCCGAGCAATGGAGGAAGTAACGAAATGTAGATACATCGATTGTGTCGACATACGGGAAAAGGAGCAAATACTTCACGAACTTCCCGTTTGTGATACCGGTCTCTGTGTGAGGTGGTTGATCAACAGTGGTCACGTGGACCTAATTGGGAGTGATCTCGATGCTTTACGGTCTATGAAGTTTTTCATCTGCAATAATCACTTTACGGAAGATTGCTATCTCAGTAAAGGCACTCTAAAAGAAAATGCAGTCCCTTCTCCACATTGGAGTGCTGTTTCGAGGACATTGAGAAATTTGAAAATACGACGCGTAGGTATCTTTTTTGCGTTTTACATTTCTTCTTTCTGTTTTCTGCTTTTCTTAAATTTTTGAAGCTTAACGCGCAATTACCGCGATTACTATCAATTGTCTCTCGTGAGGTTATTATTATTTTTGTTATCGTCACTGTTAATCGTATCGTTGACAAACATTATTAACGATAGTATCGTTAAGAGAAAACATTCACGTATGACAAATGATTCAGCAACTACATACACTCTATAAAGTTCCATGAAATTCCAGAAAATTCAATTAAACGGCCAAGAAAGTTCTATGGAGAAAGTAACCACGGATCAGGCTGCAGAGAAAAATGCTCCTTTAGAATTTGAAGTGGATCAATGGTGTAGAACATGCGCGACCAAGAAACAGAACCTTGTAAGTATGACGACCAAGGGAAAAGGCACAGATATGAGCCTTCTCTCGAAACTGAAACTATTGATAGAAATCGACGACGAAGATGACTTACCTACAAAAATGTGCGACGAATGCGTCGACAAATTGGAACAGTCCTTCAAGTTTTTTCAACAGATTTACGTAGCAGACAATACACTGCGTCACGTATTTCCAAATACACGGTCGAGCAACACACCCAGAAAACCTCTACGTTCGATAGGCGAGCATATGAGAAACGAACAAAAGGAAAAAGAGAAAGGACAAGAGGAGGAGCAGCAGCAGCAGCAGCAGCAGCAGCAACTGCAACAGATTCAAGATCGCGCTCCGAAAGTGACGCGTGGTATTTTTAGACGCGGTCGAGGCAGACCTCGCACCAGAGGTTACGCAGCCAGAGCAAGAGCTAGACAGAGATCTGCCCAAATATCAGCCTCAGTTAATACAAATATTAGCAATACCACCAACGCTAATCTAAACGACAATAAGATTTGCGAGAGAAGGGTGAACGAAACGTCCGTGTCGAAGAGCGAATCTCAGAGTGTGACGCACGACGAGGAAAGACAAGGTAATACCGTCTTTTCATTGCTTACCGATACATGCCACAGCGACGAGGAACTAGACTGGTCGGACGTGTTGAAAGTGATGAGCGATCAAAGATACAAGCATATCGTTTCCAGACAAAAAACAGAGACAAAACTGGAAGAAAAAATACAAAAGAATAAAACAGAGGAGCAGGTACGCGAGTCGAACGTAACTCCGTTGCAAGCAACAAAGATGGAGACAACAGCGAAGAGAGAAACTGCAATAGAAACTAAAGATAAGGTAGAAGAGACGATAGAGGTAGAGGCAGAAGCAGAACCAGAGGCAGAACCAGAAGCAGAACCAGAAGCAGAACCAATGGCAGAACCAATGGCAGAACCAATAGCAGAACTAATGGCAGAACCAATGGCAGAACCAATGGCAGAATCAGTGGCAGAACCAGAAGCCGAAATAAACATGGAGACGGAAGCGGAGGTGCAGCCTAATGTGGTGGCGAAATTACCAAGAGAGAAAGAGGTTCCACAAATACGTTGTGAGTTTTGCGACGAATCATTTAAACTTCGACGTCAGTTACAGACACATTTGTTGAACGATCATTCTCAAATATCCGGATATATGTGCGTAGATTGTCTGATTTGTTACGAAACTAAATCGTTACTCTTAAAACATCGTAATCTACATCATGGAGATCGAAGGTATCGTTGCGAACATTGCCATCAAGAATTTCTCGAGAAAAGAGCACTGAGGGAACACATAAAGAAATGCGAATCGCAAGGTGCAACCCGTTATTCTTGCGATTCGCGCGAGTCAATCAATGCGTTCTCCTCGAAGCAAGAGCCGATCGATCGAACGAAGATTCATCCGGAAATTTCGCCCGTGACGTTTCGCACGGAGCTTGATAATTTGCGGAAAACCGAGAATGAATTAGCATCATCCGTAGAAACCACGGTAAAACTCGATCCATGTACTCAGTCCGACTACTCTCCGTTTGTTGCACCTTCGAAAGACACGGCCGATGAAATTCCCACGTCGAATCCGGACGAAAAAAATGGCAGCAGCGCGGTTGATTCGAGCAATTTATTCAAGGCCAATATAACCGAAGAAACGCAACAGTTGACCGGTGGCGAAGAATCAGCGATGATGGTGATTTGTCCAGATTGCAACGAGCAAATGCACGATACAGTGGAACTCAGTCTCCATCGGATGCGTCGTCATTCGATGAATAGAAAGGATGCGACCTGTCTTCTCTGCGACAACAAATCGTTTTCTTCGTTGGACGAATACGAACAGCATGTACTTGATCATTGTAAACGACTAAGAATATCACCATAATGAAATGAATTTTTTTTCTTTATCACGCAGTATCGCATCAACGATAAAGATGATTCGTTATTAACAATCGACACAGTATTTCTTGGTCATATCAGGCAAAAAATTGAAGAGTATCAAAATTAATCGCTCTGTTAAAACATCGCGCATTATACACGTTCGTGTTACATCGAATCTTGAATCTAATTCTCTGCCATTATCTGTTATCTAAATTTCAATCGGATCGATACAACGTGGCTAAATGTTGAAAATAATCGAGCAAGTTGATCGTTTCTTTCATTTAGCTGTCACATTAAGTAAATCACATAAAAAAAAGTACAAAATATCCGAGGGTAGGGAGCAATAACGATAAATAGCGTGTCACATCTGCGATAACGATATGACTTGTACGTATAGATAAAAATAGACGTTTTCTTCAAAAGAGAGATCATGGCGTGCGTTACACAACGTAATGTAAAAAATATGTTTCTTTTATTTTATTCAAAAAGTAGAGAGAGAGAGAGAGACAGACAGAGAATATCTGTGTGTACGTGTGTATATAGGTTTAATATGCGCGTATAAATGTAAATTTTCACGGATCGTGTGTGTGGACTTTACAGATAAGATAATCGAAAGGCGCGCGAACGCAACAGCGAGTGTCACAATTGTTTATTATTTACAATCAGCCGAATTCGACTGATAGCTTTTAAAATTATTCAGTAAATAAATATATCTTTTGCGAACGATACTCTGATTCAAGAACAAAAAGTGCTATTCCGATCCTGATGAGACTTTGAGCGATGAGCACGGCGGTCGATGAACGCAATCATTCGGGAGGATGGGATAATAGCGCCAATCGTTATCTGAAACAAAAATCAGAATAATGTAAAAATGACGAAGAGATCTATCTAATTACCAACTAATTAGTTATCGAGTTAACGTTGCTGGTGACAGTGTGACAAGCTATCGACAAATAATGTAGTGTAACGTAGTGAACAAGTTTGTAAACTTGACGCAATTTCAATCTATTCTTGTTTAATCGAATTTTCAAAACGGGTAGAACCAGGAGTGGGAGAGGAGGAGGGTCGGGATGGTGATGGGCGGTCGAAATTGTAAAATGGGACGGTAAAAAGTGATCTTTTCCGACGTACATGTATACTTGCGTGCTTGTCGATTAGCAAAGTTAACTTGGTAATACGTAATTATAAGAAGAACGATCAACGCGAGCTAATGATTTTAATCGTCGTAATTACCTTAAACCAAGGCGACGTTAATGCCAATTGAGCGGTCGCTCTATCTTCTCCGCGTAAACGGAGCAACGTTTCAAGAAGATGTTTCACGTCGGTTGATATCTCCTTGAAATACTCGTCGGGAAAACAAAAATCGCACTTGAGTATGTTTGCGGTAGTTTCTTCGATGGAATCGTCCAAGAAAGGTGAAAGCCCGCTGTAAGTACGAAAAAAGATTTCACAAGTGTGGAAATTTTCAAGTGAGAACAATTTGTATCATCGTCGATGGAACGACGAATGTCGAACGAAACGTTTATGTCACGAATTATTGCTCGTTAATGCGTTTACCTTAACAATACATATAGAAAAACACCGATAGCCCACATGTCAGTGTAGGATCCTGTCGGTTTACCAAGAACTAATTCCGGAGCTGCAAATTCCAAATCAACAGGAGGGACCACCTCGTCTAATGGTACCGCTCTGATAGCCTCGCCGAAATCTATCAGTTTTACGACATCTGTTTCGTTATCGACCAGAATATTTTCCGGTTTTAGATCTAAATGAGCTTGTTTACGCGAGTGTAGCCACTGCAATGCCGACAACAATTGGCCGGTGTACTTTGCCACAGTTGCTTCCGTGTATTCAACTTGTTGGCCAAGATACGCGAACAACGTGGAACCCTTGACCCTAGCAAAAATTAAAATAAAACAGAGTCAACAACACGGAGTCAGGAACGTTACGCGTAATAAAGCGCTGGATCGACGACGATAAGTTCACGTTGACGATTCGATTCAGATAAAGAAGTAGAAAAGAAAAGAGGAAAAAGAGAGAGAGAGAGAGAGAGAGAGAGAGAGAGAGAGAAAAAAACAGGACGCGTAATTGATGAATACTGACAGCTCCAAAACGATAGTATCGATATCCGGTTGAGGTGTATCCTCGAAGAGCGCAAACGCTCGGACGATATTATCGTGACGTATGCTTCTGAGAAGATCGTACTCGGCACGCGTTAACGAGAGCGGTTGCTTCGACCGAGATATTTGTTTCAACGCTACTTCTCGATCGAATCCTTTCTCCCTCGCACAGCACACTTTGGCGAATCTACCGGTTCCTAGTTGTTCCAATTCGACGTATTTGCCGGCAAACTGTTCAATTTCTACGTCGTTCGTGGATCTCTTCAAATTTGGCAACGCAACGATCGACGAGCTTTCGTTTACGGTCAATCCATTGGCTCGCATTCGATCGCACTCGATCGTATCGTACCAAGCATTCGTCGTGTCGATACCTGAAAAATAAGAGAAGAGAACGTAGCGTTCCGTAACATGGACGTATCATAACGATAGAAATAACGACGCGCGACGCGAAAGAACGACAAAGCGATAAAGAAACGTACCTATAATACGAAGAGGAATTTTTGCTGAACAAGAACCCGTTTCACGTTGGACGTAACAGTGGTAAACACCAGAATCAGAAGGAAGGCAAGGAGCAATTTCGAGACAAAGGGAATCGTTCGTTCGGAAAAGTCGATATCGATCGGTTCCCTCGACGATGTCACATCGTTGCCCCTCCTTTCTCCAACGGACGAGTGCATGTTCCACGCGACGAACTTCCAGCACGAGTCGAGCCACGCCACCGGCCGTCGCCCTGATCGAACATGGAATAGTCAAGATCGCGGGAGGACCGTTCTCTTCCGCATGTACATCTTGCGGAAGATGGACGCTCTCTCCCGAACTCTCCGAATCGATTCTTCGCGGACGGAAAGACCATGCGCGGCTGATGGATGAATTCGGAACGAGACTCGCCGGTATCCAGAATTCCTCCTTTTTCCCAATTACCGGGCAGACGATCAGCCCTGGACCGTCCACACCAAAGATCTCCAACTCTTCTCCGGCGTGCAATTTCCCCCAATCTGCCGTTAATCTTACTCTGCTTCCTGGAACGATCTACGGAATCTCCGGATTAACTCGACGCCGAATCTTTCCCTCTTCCCTTTTCCCACTTTCCGATCATGCACTCCTTACACAACAACCACGTCCCTTACAACATCATCTTTCACCATTCCCTTTGAAACTCGCGACCGCGTTCTCTCAATTTCTCTTCTCGTCTTTCTTCCTTTTCGCGATCCCAACCTCCCATCTTCCTCCGATTCCCCCCTTCTTAATCACTCGACCGCTTCGTTTTACCGCTTTCGACTGTTACTCGACCAACGTCACCTTCAACTCGAACAGCAAGCACTCTGACTGATTTGCGAATACGAGAGAACAGTAGTAATAACAGTACCAGACCCATATACGCCTAACAAGCGCTTCGTACCTCTATGGTCAATTAGATGTAATTAGTGCGTGATTAAACAGCAAGAAATATATAGCGTTTAGCAATAGAATATCAACGCACAGAACTATTGTCGTTTAAGATGATTCTGCTAACAGATTAGTACCGCGAATATATATCGTTGTTGCTGTTATTATCATTACCGTTACCGTTATTATTACTACTACTACTATTGCTACTACTGCTACTGCTACTGCTACTGCTACTGCTACTGCTACTGCTACTGCTACTGCTACTGCTACTGCTACCGCTACCACTACCACTACCACCATCGTTATTACTATTGTCGTTGTCGCTGTTGTTACGATTACATAGTAGCGAAGAATTACAGTAATGGCGGGTAATGACTACGAATTCATCGACGATAACGACGACGATGACGATGATGACAATTACAATATGGAAGGGGAGGCAATAACGATGCAAGAAGCAACAAACAACTACAGTTTCAAAATGTGTGAGAGCATTTCATTTGGTGTAAAATATATACAAGATAATACTGGTTTCTCAAATAAGAGTAACAACAAGTCGTCAAAGTCTTCTAGGATCGTACATCGGGAGACGTACGAACTCATCGATGTATTTCAATGTTCGCGTCGTTCGTTTCACAATCGATGGAAAAACACAGTGGAAAGAAATAAAAGTTATTACCGTACCAATGAAAAATTATACGACAGAGAGCGAATAGCAACAGGCATCAAGAGGAAGAGAAAGAAGAATCCTTTTGCTGCAATTGCAAGAGTTCTAATTACGAATAGAGATAAATATAAATTGTATATGTGTGTATGTTTGTGTGTGTTCGTTTGTACACACACGCATACACACACACATATATATATATATATTTAGTTAACAAATGGTAATAATTTTGAGGTTTTTGCTTACCGGGATAGAGTTGTTGCGAACGGGCGATCGAGGTCGAAGGGTGGTCCTGAATCCTTCGAGAAAGTTCAGTCTGCCTTTGCTAGGACTCGACTGTGTTTGCGAAGAATCCTGATCCATGGCTCCAGCACGAGGTCGGTGTAAAACCGATGTTGTTGCTGTTGCTGTTCCCGTGGCTGCTACAGCCATAGCTGTAGCTAGTGTTTTCGAAGTAGCAGCACCAGCCATTTCATTTCTCCATTCCTCGTTTGTTTTAAATACGTTTGGTATCGCTGTTGTCGTAGTTGTTGTTGCAGCAGTCGTTGAAAGTACACTTCCTCGACACGGAGAGTCCGGACTCACGCCACGACTGTACGCCAGCAAATTATAAATGAAATTCAAACACGATACTGCATCTATGGAAATACGCATATTTCTCGCGTCGAGTTGTCACAACTCAAACGAGACATCATTCACTCGAATCAACACTCGGACAAATCGATTTCGTACTGCTACGCTTAATATCGTAGTCCAAATACTTTGCTACTTTGCTACTTTGCCAGTAGCGCGTTTCCTTTCTTTCCTTTTCTTTTTTTTTTTTTTTTTTTTTTTTCAAAGTAAGAGTCTGTCGCTTAAAGTGTCACGTTAGTTCCAAGATCGAGTAAGTACAAAGCAATTTGAAATTTTGACCAAGCGTAAAATATCGATGCAGTACCCTGTCCTCTCAGGAAATAATAAGAAAAAAAAGCTGTTAGTCAAACGATGAAAGTAATTAACGTTAAATAGGCTTGGGAAAAGGATGCATCACAATTAGAATGTTGACCAATGTACAATTTATTCTAAACAAAACGTTTACGTTTCTCGAGTCATTAGTTTTACTTTATGTTGTCCTTTGTGAATGCACGTTTATGTACAGCATACTATCCCCCGCATTCGTTCAATCTTGCATTTATAAACAATATTAAAATTATTATACACTTGTAGAGTTACGTCGTTAATAAGTGATATATAGCGTTCGGTGGGGGTGAGTCAGCATGTTGTACATGCTCGCTGTCATGTATGTATCTTGGATTTTATTGCATCTGATCTTTATAGTTATTATTTCGTACACGCGCCATGATTCGCGCAAATAACTATTTTCTTTCTGTACGTCGAAACCAATGAAACCCACAAACATGCTCTTATACAAATGGTAAAACAGAGAGAACTATTTGGACCAAACAGACGTTATATATTTGTGTTTGTTCGTTGTTTCATCAATTTTGCCTTTTACTCGAGAACTTTTCCTTTTTATTCAAGTTTTGCGACACTGTCTGCCTCGCCCCCACCCACCCTCCCCCCTTCCCCATTCCCCTTTCTCTTTTTCCTTTTCCTTTCTGTTTCTCTTCCAGCGCACACTCTTTTCCTCCTTCTTTTTTTGCACGTAATACGCTCACACGCACACACATACCCACAAAGCGCGCGTACGCCTTTGCGTTTACGCGAGATCATGCAGTCACGCGACAGAACATAATTCACATAAACAGAGAAACATGCAACAAACACGCTTTTCCACTTTACTGTTATTCTTCTTCAAACAACAAGATACCAAGGAATAGTGACAAGGACGTGACAACTGATGTGAGTGGGTACATTTCATCATACCTACCCTCGTCTGCACAGGTGTGCAAATATAGCCAAGAAATAAGAGACTGCTTGGTAGTTTGTTTGTATCTATCGTACCGTATCGTACCGTATCGTACCGTATCGTACCGTATCGTATCGTTTCGTATCGTATCGTATTGTACCGTATCGTGTACTAATGTACTGTATCGTATATTGCATTGTATAGCATTATGTTCCAGCAAACCATGGCAAGCACAGTTCTAGGAACGTTAAAAACTACTCCAAAGGAGGTAGGTAATTATTATAGAATATATATTAGAAGACGCTCTCGCGAGAAAGCTACTCAGCAGCAATAGCGAGGTAGATTCCTGGACTGCAATGTTAAGGCAAACAAGAGGAAGCACGTCGCAATAGGGTAAAAAATTAATGTGTACAAAAATTATGTGTGATTAAAGAACATATCGTGAGGTACGAAATTAGGGACAGAACGAAAGGAAAATAGAGATTGAAACGATTTTCGGTTTAGAAGATGACTACGGCTCTCTACCACATACAGCGCTTCTATATCTCTTTTTATATAAAATATACAAAAATATTTCGGAACGAATCTTCACGGGTCGAGCGTTGAAAGAGAGTCAATGTAATTCAGTGTGTTAGATAAAGAGACGCTTACAATGGATCTTTGGTAAGTTCCTTTTGGTAGGCAATCGGCGACTGTATCGCCTTGAGAAAGTCACGTTGGGTTTGCAGGATGGCAGTGATCGTATCTACCCATTCCTGCTTCCGCGGCCCATTTTCTTCTACCGCGCTACAAGAGAATGCAAGGCCAGGTTTTCGAGGATCCGTCGAGCGAATTATAAACTTTTCCGGATCGTCGTAAGGATTTTGTAAGCTCATTTTGTTCACCTGTGTGAAAAGAAAAATGTTCGTCTTTACAGTTTTAACGTATTATTCCGTGATCTAAAAAATTTAGTTCATTTTCATTTTTTTCTCTTTTTTTCTTTCTTTAATTACGTTAATATACGCAAAACCATCATTAATTATTTCAAAAGATTACGCCACAAAGTGTCGTACGCTGCTACGTTTTAACGTCTTTATTTTTCACGAGATGAAGAGATAGTAACGATGAGAAAAGACAAGAAATTATAACACTTATAAACTGCGTATATATCCGTAAATTACAAATATCATCTAGAACGTGTATGTATGTGTATGTATGTGTATGTATATATATATACATATACATATACATGCACACACACACACACTTTCGTTTCAATTCCTCTTTTTTTTTTTTTTTTAATTTAAATAGGTTAATCGTCAGTACGTGCATTTTGCTGGACTTTACAATATAACAACCTCGGTAAATTACACACAGTTGAAAATATTTGTCAAAAACTTTCACAACACGTGGATATTATTTACCTGAATATGAGCCTTGTAAATGTAGACGGGATTTGTAAAATGTGTCTTTTTACCGACAGCTTCGCTAAAAATAACGTTTTGTTCGAAGAGGAAGACTTGCCATTCTTTTTCCTTACTCGGTAAATTTGAAGAAAATTCCGATACTAAAAGTGGTCCGTGTAACAACAACTTCCCTTGAGCTGTGATCTTCCCCTGCAATATTTAGAGAAAACAAACAAATAGTTGGATAGAGTTCTAAAAAACAGAAGATAAACACGTACGTCAATATAATCAAATCTCACTCTGCATTGGAATAGATTTTCACTTACGTCGAAACCTTGGAGTCTCGCAACGTCCATCATGTCATTGGCTGCTTTTGGAATAACACGCATCACGTGAACCGCAGCTCTAAGTCCTTCTATTTCTGACATTCTTTGAGTTCGTTCGGTAAGTTTTAATGCGTCTCGAAGAAGAAGCTGGTATTTTGTGATCCTCTGAACTGGTTTAATTAAAAGGTCACATAATTGTAATCGATGTCCGAGCTTTTGTCTCAAGTCCTAGATAATCGGTAATAATTAAAAAATTTAAAAATACGCAAAAATGAAAAACATCTATACACGATGACTTACCTCGAAATAAGTGTCTATATACTCGGAAACAATATACTCGGAGACTGGTTTGTTTTGACAATAAACAACGTACATGTGTAACTTTCTTTCGTATCGTTTGAACAACGGTCCGAGTTCTTCTGGCCGTTCCAGACAACGTTCCAATGCCTTCAGAAAGAAACTATACAGACAAATAAATTAGCAAAGTTAATCCAATCATTCGCATCTCGCGTTTGAACACGTCGAGAAACGCTAAAAAGAAAAGAAAATGGAAGCAAGGCTTACTCTCTATGCCATTCGTATATTGCCTCTATATTGCCGAAAACCATCTTATCTTTTCCACCACGTAAGTCGTCCGGTAATGGTATTTCAGACTCAGGATCTCGCATCAACGACATATATCCTTCGACTATTTGCTTCAGATCATTTACATAATCTTTTTCCGTCTCCACTAATTCTCGAATAACGAATTGTCGTTGTGTCAGTGCCGCACTTTCCACATCGCATTCCTCCAAATTCCCATGAATAGGGCTGCTACTCGTTGTTGCTGTCTTTGCCGTTGTCGTTGTAGTTGTAGTTGTAGTTGTCCCCGTCATTGTCGTCATTGTCGTCATTGTCGTCGTCGCTGTCACCGTCGTTGTCATCATTACTGCTGTTGTCATTGTGGTTGCTGCTGCTGTAATTGTCGTGGCAGCGATAGTTATCGCAGTCGAGAGGTTACCTTCGTTATAATCGTCATCCCCACCGATACCAACATTCGAACTTTTACCACTGGGCGTTCGCATCAGGCTTTGTCTCCCTTGATTTTCCGTATGTTGTTCCTACGATTACGTTCGATACAGTAGCGCGATTAGCATCAACGTCAGCATTAGCAACAGCATCGTGAATTACAAAAGATAAGAACTTTATTCAACAAACTTACCATCCTTTCTTTCACGATCTGTTCAATTTCAGCTAAATCGGCCGTTGTAGCACCGTCGAGAATTTTTGTCGAGCGCTCAGACGTCTACGTATAATTAAAACCAATTATATTTAAAATCCTTCTCCGGAAATAGTACGTTAATTTCTTTTCCGCGGTCGCTACAGTTTATTCAAATACAACATTTTGAAATATCGAACTGTCCTGCTTACTCGTTCGTACAATATCAATTTTTAATCGTAATAAAAATGTGCGAAATCAAAGATTGATACGCGCAGGGACATGCGCGCATATACACGTATATATACATGTGAAAACAGTTTCATTGATACAAAGAATGGAACGCTAAAATTTCTTCACGTACGATTCATTTGTATTCCAATAGCGTTGGCTGTTAAACGTTGCCAGTAGGGAAACTAAACGTGTTACATTCGACGGGAGAAAGTTCTGGATTAAAAAAGAAAAAAAAAAGAAAAGAAAAGAAAATCAAGTTGAAATTGAAAAAGAATAAGAAAACTGGAAAAACAGGGAAGGCAGAAAAAGGTAGAAAAGATTGAAAAATATTGGAAGAAGAGGCAGTAGCGAAAGAGAAAATGAAATTTACTCGAGATTTTCCACAGGTTTCCGTTGTGATTGCAGATGCCGATGATCCGTTGGCAGTCGCCACGAGTATCGGTTCGGTGATAGGCTTCATCGGCGGGGGAAGTTCCAGTTCGTCCTCGGCATCGTCCGCTCCGTTTTGTTCGGAATAGGTCAAAGCCTCGACGTCATCGGGTTCCGGTACCTCGGCATCCTCTTCCAACTCAGGTTCCGATTGTTCGGTTTCTCCTTCCTCCTCTTCTGCTCCTTCGATTCCTGGTTGAAGCTCGGCGTCGAGGTCCGCCTCCAAAACAGAGGTAGACACGCGCATAGAGGCGGTTGCGGTCGTTAACGCAGAAATTGAAACGGAAGCGGCTCTCGAAGGTCGAGACTGTTCGGCACCACTTGGCAATTTAAACCGTTTTTCCGAAACGTTCTTTTTCAGAGAAGATCGATCGGAGGACGTCGATACGATCGAGACAGCGGTTGACGTCGTTGCGGCTGTCGGTGTTGCTGTCGGCGTCGTAGTCGGTGGTGATTTCTCGACTTTACCTTGGCTAAGTTTACGCAACGGCGGAGGCAACCACTTTCTTCTAGAAAAGAAAAGAGCAAATGAGAAGAAACGACGTTTTCGACGTTGAACATCTCGTTTATCGTTCACGGGATACACGTGTAAAGTTCGTTTGGTTGGCTAATTACCTGCTGAAACCGCGTCTTTTGTTGCCTGGAGAATTCGTGTTCGCAGGACTATTTCCATCGTTTGCGGTAGCAGTTGCGGCAATAATGTTTTCTAGAAAAAAAAAAAAAAAACCATCGACACGATTAAAGTCACGCAAATTGCGAGAGTGAAAGTTATCAGTTGACGTTGGTAGTAGAAAAAGAAAATTCATTTTCAAGAAGATGAATCATAGCAGTAATCAATAACATATCGAAACGACTAGTACAGCGTGATATAATCCTAAATAAAAATCTTTGAATCCAAGAGACAAATTTAACAATTGGTTAATAAATTTAACATTGGTTAATTTCCAGGAGAGGTTAGCGACCATCGATGTTGAAAACCGCGTTCAATATGTTCGATACATCGATCTTGTTCTATCGGTATCTCAGTCGAAGATTCAACCGGTCAAGGACACCGTTATCCCGGTACATCGTATTGATCCGACACGACTGACACGGAGTACGCGTACAATAGACCGTTGTCAAAGAGATAACCAATTTGATCGAATCAACGTCCTCGTATCAACGTAACTCTACACCTGTTTTCGTTTATTATTCGGTAAAACTGCACGTAAATTCATCTTTATGCTGTTATAATAACCTCTTCCCCTTTTTACAACTGTTGTCACTTTTTAAAAGCGCAAGTTTTGTTACACAAAACATTCTATCGTCTTACGTATTGCATTCTGTTTTAATCTCACAGTCAGTTTTATCTTCTTACTCTACCCTTGTCGTGCACGTACTCTTTCAATTTCAAAAACATCGCACTTTACGTTACATTCGAATATTATTTTATTTTACTCGAACCTATCTTACGCCATAATGCTTTGGTCGCAGTTGGTCTACTCGGTACACTTTTGTCTATCGTTCGGCAAAACGATTTCCCCTCACCTGTTTCGTCTGGCAATGCAGAAGTCGGCGGCACATTTTGAACGGATAACGCACCACTTGGTGCTACGCCTGTTGCGACAGACGACGACGAAGATCCCGGTAGTCCTGTGGCACTAGACGATGCAGTTGCACTTCCTCCGCTAGATGTAGTAGTTTGAATTTGATTGTTCGATTGTTGATGATAATATGATTGTTGTTGCTGTTGTTGTTGTTGTTGTTGTTGTTGTTGTTGTTGTTGCTGCTGCTGCTGCTGCTGCTGTTGTTGTTGTTGTTGTTGTTGCCCTGTAATTTTTCTAGACGGTGAAGTCTTAGTAGAGACCGGCGGAGGCTGCTTAAGCGCACTAGTAGGAACCAATCCTTCTGGCGGAGGATCAACTTGTCCCGGAGCGACCAGTAAACGTACGTGGGTCCATTCGGCTGTATTCACACCACCAATGTTACTTCCATTTTCCAATACTTCGACCTGTTGACCCTTCGTTACTGTCAATTCCTTCGATCCAGGCGCCGCGGAGTGATCGGCTATAACCCAAGTCACTTCGACAACACCAGTCTAAAAATTCAACGATAATAGTAAAACTCTTTGACATTTCTCGTAAATTTACGTTATCTTATCTTATATGGATTCATAATCCATAATTCGCGATCGAATCACGCGGACTAATAATAACAAGATTATTGTTTTTGTTAAGATGGGACGATCGTTTTTAAACTCTCTAAACACATTCAAATGATTCGCGATAAAATGAAAAAGCATCTGGGTGAAAGCACGCAGAGTGTAAGGAAAGGAGATGGATGAAAAAGAGTAGATAGAGAAGAACGGAAAGGAGGGGGATAAAATACATAGATTAACACAGAACAGCGTGCACCGATCGTCTTTGACTTTGCGGTCCATTGGACCGTTTAATGGATTATTCTAGCTTCGGTGATTTCTATTTGATCGAAATAGCCCGTCTTTGATAAAGACACACACACACACACACACACACACACATTCTACTCGCCGCGCCGTTTTCATTCGAAAATACAGCAACGCGACGATTAGACACATCAAAATACACGAGTTTAGACCGTTTTCCCATTTTATGTATGTCCAGTTATCTCGCATGACATAAAATATTCGTGCTTTTACCTCTTGCATCATTTCGCGTACCGTATGATTCACTTAACAAACTTGCTCTTCTGATAACATTTACTTGAAAAATAATCGTAAATTCATAAGAATTTCTTCCAGAACGAAAGATGGGAGAAAATAATGACAGATAGAAAGAAAGGAAGGAAGGAAGGAAAGAAAAAGTCAAGATAAAGAGAAATATCGATATAAATTTTAAGATTTCAAGATTAATCGTCGAGGTAATGGTCGCGTAAATAGTGACTGAAACTTGACTGAACTTGACTGAGCGTGATAGATAATTTTACGCATCGCGATGTTCGAACCGCTATTTTTGTCATTTCCTAGATGAAAAATAACTTTTCAACAAATTGCTTTGATCAATTAAATTCGAGAAGATAAATGAGAAAAAGAAGATAAATGCTGCAAGTTACGAGAGCATTACTATAAACCGGTGATGACGGTTCTAGTTATAAGGCCGCGAGTCAAAACAGTCGGAGAGGTCGACCGCTTTCGCGTCGCATTCCATCGACGAAAATAGACTTTTTCCACGTGCCAAATTTTGCCGATTCTCTTTGAATCCTCTCGATGCTCTCAACGTGTTGAGAATCCACCTAACCACGAACGTTGATTAATCGTTATCACAATCGAATTGAACCTGATTCCGCCAATACAGCCAGTCGTAGGAAGATTTATCAACGTCCACGCGATTACTATCCCTTGTTTATCTTTTGAAGTGATTCCCGTGAATCACCGTGTAATTATTAGATTATGCGGTACTTTTTATCCGTTTTCCAAAGTAACATTGCTTTTTATCTGTACACGCGGCACACACCCGTCGTTTACGAATCAAACTTTTATTCGAACGTAGCGAACAACGTCGGCAACAAGCCAATTTCAACTTGGCGTCGAATGGCGTGTAATTCGTCGATTTGCATCCGTAATGATTTCGAGGAAAACAGAGAGAAAATAGAAGAAGAAAAATATGAAAGAGAGAGAGAGAGAGAGAGAGAATTTTTCATCGATCATTTTTCCATGCATGGAAACCCGAAAGAACGAGCAAACATCGATGATTCCAATTGATACGTCAAATTAAATTTTCAAAACCAACAAGGTACAATAAATAAATCTTAAAAATAAAGAGAAAAATTCAATGACGAGAGAAAAAGAGAGGGGGTAGAAGGGGGGGGGAGAGAG
The DNA here is from genome assembly GCA_030673865.1 of Melipona bicolor. NCBI lineage: Eukaryota > Metazoa > Arthropoda > Insecta > Hymenoptera > Apidae > Melipona > Melipona bicolor. The sequence continues at coordinate 37,457 of JAHYIQ010000042.1, read as the reverse complement.
GGAGAATTTTCCAATACGAAGATAGCCGAAAATAATATGAAATTTAATTGCATTTATGTTTATAACGCGAAACGATGTAACGCGTTTGATTCTCTTACATCGTGACAAATAGAAATGGAAGGATGACAATGTCAACGACAGACGTCAACAACGATTTAAACTGAAAAGTTTTCGATTTTACGAATACAGAAATGACTGCGGATGTGGCTACGGATACGATTGCGGACATGGATGCGGATACGAACTGCGACCACGTTTCCTTAGACATCGTGTAAGGTTGCAAATGTAAACTATGGATAAATTTAAACGAACATTTTAAACACATAAACGTTTGTTAAAGCCGAATCATGACAATTAATCAACGTTCGTATCGCAATTTTTCATTTCACATTTTCAATTCGAGTTTTCATCTTTACAAACGCGAAATGTACACCACCATCGTACTTTTTCGTACTTGTTACACTTCGCAACGGTGAATTTGATATTCATTTTCGTTGATCGTTAACCATTCTGCGAGAAAAACCTCCATGATGTTCCATACTGGCGAAATGTTTTTTTTTTTTTTTTTTTTTTTTTTTCTTCTTCTTCTGACTTTTCCACGGTTTGTATTTTTATTTTCTCATATTTTCTCTCAGGTCTCTTGAAAAATATCCGTATTAATTTCAAGGATGGAGCCTTACCAAGCTTACTAATCGAGAAAATGCTAGATGAAAGACATACGGAAAAATGTAGTACGCGAATGCGCGTTTGTGGGTGAACGGGTACTTAAATACCTGGGAGAGGGAGGGTTGACGATGCAAGAGTCGAGCCTGGAACGAGCTCGGGGTATCGATGGTATGTTGCCTAGAGAGGACTGCATGTGGCGGAGTTACAGAACTCTGACGAAACCAAGGCAACGAGATCTTCCTACGGGCTTTCTTCACGATTGTTGCAGGTTTTCCCGCTGGTGACGTCATGACAGTTCGTTTGCCTCGTGTTCAATTCACGTGTATGAACGCGACAATCAAGTATTGCGTAAGAAACAGGAATAAACAAGTTACGAAACGCGCGAGCCACATGCTTGCTTCAACGGTTTTCTCTGTTTTTCGAAACGAATCAACAAACTTTCGTCGACGATTCACCGTCAAATTCACCATCGAGCCATCGATCCATTCGACCCAAGTGTCGCGCCCGTACTGATCCCGTTACCTATCGTTCCTCGTACCCTCGCCCTCCACTTTATCCTCGCGTACCTTACCACCTATTTCTCGCCCTTCACCCCCACCCCGGAGCTTTTCTTCCATCGTGCCCCCTCGTGCACACGCTGCGACGCGCTTGCTCGCTTTTCGATTATTCTCGAACCCCACCCAACGATCTTGTCTCGCCACTCGCGGTGCTCTAACGAATCACGAGAACTATTCGTCGAATCACTATTCGTCGCTATACATCGCTCCTATTTACCCTTTGCTTCTATGCTTTTTTCCTTTATCCTTTCGTCACTTTCAATCACTGTTATCTTTTTACACACTACACATGTACTTTATTACTTTGTTATTACGTGTCATAAAAATCATCAAAATCATCAAAATCATCAAAATCATCAAAATCACAAAAATCACAAAAATCACAAAAATTATGCGTTTGTATTTCTTTCGTCTACATCTTATTTAGACATCGGAATCAAATCGATCCTTTTTCTGTTACTCGTTTCAAACTGCTATCTTTTTCTTTATATCGCGTATCGTCTTAACTGTATCGAACGATAACCACTCGTATCATACGTAATTATTATTTACTCTAATTCTACTACGTGTAAATCGAACGATCCGTTCAATTTTATACGCTAAAAGTCAAAATTCTTCGCAAATATAAAATTGAATACGATCGAGTATGATTCTAACGATCAACCTGTATTACCTACACTATCCTCTCAGAAAATCAAATCCAAATTGATTCCAAAACAATTTCCAATTACCTTAAACTCTATAAAAAGTTTATCGTCTACAACGAGAAGAAGAAAACCTAGCAACAAAAAGATCCGACTTACCTTATCGGAATCCGTAGTGTTGGTGGAACCGAACGATGCCAGAGAATTTCTATCTAAATTTTCAACGCTGTCGTCCAAAGATGCACACTCTTCGAGATCTCTGCTAGAACGTTGACTGGAACTCTTTTTCGCAGGACTCTTGGGCATGCTTAAACTGAAATACGTTTCCTGAATAACCTCGCGTAGTCTTTTCACCCACAACTGCTTAGCGTCCATAGAATTAGCTCGAAGAACGACACGCGTATCGCTGGTTGGTGCTCGACCTGTCCAAACGGCGAACTTGCATTCGTCGCCCTCGATATGTTCAGTGACGCCCAGCTCGGAAGTCATCAAACGACTTTTGTAAATGTACTTGACCTACGAACAAAAAAACAAACAAAACGAAATTTTACGTTTACTTTCTACGGATTCACATTGCTGGAGCAATACCGCTTTTCGTATTCTGTATATCAACGTTCCATATAACGTTGCGTTTACCCACCTTTCCAGCTGAATCTTTCACCTCTTTGCTAAACAATAGGTACAACTCAAACAGAAATATGTGCCGATCCCTGCCTTTTCTAATCAGTTGTTTAGGATCCCAAACTGTAAAAGAGTCTTGCAGCACTACATCGCCTAGTGTATCTATTCTTACATCACAACCTTCCAGCATGCTCAAATGTAAGGCATCGTTTGCTTTCTTAGGCACATTTAACATTACTTCTAACCCATCTTTTATCTCTCCTTGTCCTTCTTGACAACAAGCCTAAATCATTTGCAAAAGTGAATCAAACTATAGAAAAACAGTAGGTATAAAAAAATACAAAATAAAGAGAGGGAGAGAGGGGGGGGGGGGGAGAGAGAGAAGGGGGGAGGCAGAGAAAATATAAAAATGTAACAAAAGAAAAGGAAAAGAAACTTGTACGAAGCACTTATAAACAAAAATTTTACACCTATCAAACGATAAATCAATCTATCAATTGAACAACAAATGTCGAAAGAGCATTTTGTGTCTTCCTCGATCGGTATACCTGAAGATCTTTGAGCAACAACTGATATTTTGTTATTCTCTGCACGGGTTTAATTAGATATGCCGCAATCGGATGTTCAACTCGATGTTTTCTTTGCAATTCTTCAAACCATGTTCCACCATGAGTAACTAACAATTGATTACTTTCCGGTTTATTTTTGCAATATGTCACGTACATGTCAAATTTAGGAGCCTAATCGATAAAAAAAAAACAAATTAATCAATCAACAAACGATCAATTCGAATAAAATTAAACAGAGAGACAGAAAAGATGCAAAGTACGTGGATGTAGCTTACCCACGTGACGAAACAATGCCCAACATCTTCCGGCATAGTCTCGTACTTTTCCAGCTCACGAAGAAATACGTTACTATGAAATTGATGAATTTCTTCCATATTGCTAAAAATGATCGATTCTCGTCCTTGCAAACCAGACGGAACGTTTCCTTTACCGCATCGCGTCTCTTCCAAAAAACATCGAATACAAGTTTCCAAATCCTTGACGTAAGTTCGTTCTGTTTGCAGTAGTTCAGCCATTATAAATCTGCGAATACATCGTAAGCAAACGATGAAAACTATACTTGGGAACAGCTATCACAGGCGCACATCATAATTGTCATTTCATTAAAAAGAAATACATACTCTTTCCTTCTTGCCGATCTTCTTTTCTCTTCGTTTAATTCCTTGAGATCCTTCCCTTTAATTTTTTCCTCGAGCAGAGGATCGGAATTACGATCGATGGAAAGATCTTTTTGACCATCGTCAGATTGAATTCCAAGATCTTCTTCGATTTGAGTTTTATAGCAATCCATGCGCGTACTGAAGTCTTTGTATCGTTGATCCACTTCGGCAACAGACTGTTTGATCGCGGCTGCATGAGCATGTCCTTTCTCGACTAAATTATCAGCAAGTTGAATCAACAGCTTGACCCTTTCTCGTGTTTCCTATTACACAGATACAAACGAAAAACATAAATAAAATAATTCCAGAGAGAGAGAGAGAGAGAGAGAGAGAAAGTGTGCTATGTAACGATAAATAGAAATAAATGAGGGAAAAGAAAAAAATAATAAAAAAAATCTAACTTACCTTCGCAGCTCCTTTGAATTCATTGTGCTCCCGCAACAACTGTTCATTTTCGATGCGATTTTTGCCTACGTTGGTATGCGTGGCTAAATACAATTCACCCGTTTCTCTGATCCATTCTAGAGCTTGTTTAGCACTGCGCTCGAACAAAACGTATTGATGACACTGGTCCAATCGTTTCTTACGCTGTGTCCAATACTCGAGCACGCGATTTTCTTTGCTAAGTAACTCTTCCAAAATATCTGGAACGTCACGAATGTTTTCAGAAAACATGCAAATGCACAGACTTGATCGCACAAACGTGCGATACAAATTAACGCGAAACTAACTTTTAACTTTATTCTCAGAACCAGCGCTGTTCGCTTGATAACTATAAAATTGAAGACTGCGATTTGTATATTTGAGAAACGTTTCTGCGGTTCGTCGTACCAACGTGCACGCTTTCAAAAATGCTTCCTTTTGTTCTTGATGTTTGCCGACAAGTGTCGGTACCTGTGTTGTCTTTTCACCAGAAGCGCACCAATCTTCGTCCCTTTTGTACTCACGTTCGAGACTATCCAACACGGAACGAACTTGTTCCGCCGTTTTATAAAAATTAATGCTAGCAGTTACTAGCTTGTGTCTTTCCTCTGCGCACGTCACTAGTTGTTGCCATCTTTTAGTCACATCCTCTGCCACTTCTCTTATACTTTTTGGATCATAGTGATTCGCACTTACCAACGCATCTGCTCTGTGTTTCACCTACAACGATCGATACATACCATTGATGTTCAGTTTGCTAGAGACGAAGACGTTCATTCTCGCTATAACGAGAATGTTTGTTGCTTCGCAGAAGAAAGATACAAGCACGTACCTGAACAGCCGAGGTATGCGTTTTCTCTATAGCAACTTGAAATTGTTCGTGTTCCAAACGAAGCTGTTCCGCGTCTTGTAGGTTTTCCGGAACTCTCAAAGAAGCCAACAGCATAGCTTCTCCATTGCGAATCCAATTGGCCACGTGTGTAGCATCAGTTTGTAGTTGTACCAATTGAGAGGCTTGTTCCAAACGAACTCTTCTCATCTCTGCCAAATCTTCCGCGTCCATTTCCCTTTCGTTTAAGAATTCGAGAAGCACCTGTACTCTCGACGTAGCACTGTGTTGTCCGTCTGCCATTATGCAAACTCCTGCTTGTTCCAATACCTAAGCGTTGACCACAAGCGTTGTAACACGGCGTTAAGATAACGAGAGCAGCCCATAACACAATTTGAAAATGATACGTTTCTCGGATTATGTTTATTACTCTGAATATTACGCTTCTGTTTATCAACCTTTTGTTACTGTACGTGTACCGTTACTGTATCGATTCTGGTTGGATCCTCGTACATAATCTTTGTACTTTTGATATTTGCAAAGGATTCACGTGTTCATTTTGAACGTTCGGTGCCGATGCTCCGTAAACGCAGTATTTTTTCTAAGCTACGAGCGAGAAGTGCAATTAATAATTCTGGAACGATAATGTAAAATATTCAAATCCAAAGAGATTAAGACAAAAGTTTGAAAGACAAAAAAAGAAAAAAAGAAGAAGAAGCAGATTAGATAAAAAAAAAAAAAAAAATTCGACTTGGCGTCGGTGTCTTTAAACAAGAATTTGGATAAAAACAGTTTTGTTTATCGCGTTATGTTTTTGTTCGTATTGCCACGTACTAATAAAAATTTATACAAAAGCGTCTCTCAATTAGAGTTAAGAAATTCACGTTAAAAATTAAAATCAGCACTTGGAGAGCTTCGAGAGTTTCGAAAAATCTTACAAAGTAAAAATTTTGGATTCGAGTTCCGTTTAATTTAAAAATTGGTTTCGAACCCCCACTCCGGTACGATCAATGTATCAATAACGACAACAACGATGACGATGACGACGACGACGACGACGACGACGACGATGGTGATAACGATAACGATTAAAACGATAACATTTTGTTCGTTACAATCCAATTTCAGAATACGTACGTATATATTTTAATCTTGTTACCTGAGCGAGTTCTTGACCTTGTTGCAGAACCTGAAAAGCAGTATTTTGCATATGGGCAACACCATCGTTGTGTACACGCAACAGTTGCTCGGGGGAACCTTCTCGAGGTGGACCTTGCAACTCCTGTGCCCACATCTCCAACTGACCGCTCGCTTCCAAAGCATCTCTTTCGAATACGCGTAATCGTAGACACAGTTCCAGTCTCAATTTTCTCGTAGCCCATAAATCTTCCAATTCTTGCCTCAAGCCTGCCAACCTATCCAGGGCAGCTTCTACCGCGGATATCTGAAAACAGTTTATAGGTCGAAACGTGTCTTTTGTCTCTTTTTTTATCACACCTTGTACTCACGAAGGACAAGAATTAAGAAAGGGAAACGAAGAAAGGCGAAAAACTAGAAGGCAAAACTCACAGAGCCCGTAGTATCAGGAGCATCGGTAGATTCTCGAAGTTCTCGAAGCAACGCTTCACCCTGAACAATGGTCGATGCGCAAGCTTCCATACAGGAGGCTCGATGTTGCGCACACTGTTCCAGCAGTCTTTCCGCCGTTTCCAGATTCTCCGCTACTTCGTCTTGTTGCAATTCTTGTCGCAATTCGTCAACCCAACCACTCAACTAAAATTCGAAATATAAATATTTTTGGAACCAATAACACGTATCACACGGTTTGTTTTACCTCTTTTTCATGCGTATAAAACACAACCGCCAAATCCAATCTTCGGCGACGTTGTTCAACTCTTGCCGCAAAGCTACTAACGTGAGCTTCTAATTCTTGCGCTACAGCGTATATTTCATCAGCAGCACATTCACCGGTGTGTGCCAATTCTTGCGCAGCGGTAAGTAGTTTAGTAGCATTTGTGTAAGTATTCTGAACAAAAGGAAAAATATATTTGTATTCGTACATCCGTTAGCGAACAATATCGTCAACAAGTTACTGACCTGAGCGACATTTTCAAAATGTTCGTGACTTTTCTGGTACACTCTTGCTTTTTGAAGATTTCGACCAACTCCTGTGTTCTTTCTAATGAAAACTTCGCCATGATTAGTCAACCAATCCAAAACTTGCTTCACGTCTTCTTGAAATAATCTGTAAACGAAGAAACAACCACAAGGTGTAATTGACACGGGAGATTAACAAACAACATACAACGACCCGAAAAGAGCCGAAAATGACGCACGAGGATTCCGCGTACCTCAACGCAAGTCGTTGATGCAGTTTGACTTTTCGAGCATGCCAACGAGCTTCCAACGCTCTGTGATGACCCAAGATTTGATGTATCACTGCCAATACATGGGACGCACCCTCGCTATAATCCGCGGCTGGATTTCCACTCATACCGGAATGTCCATCGATGCCGTGTCCATCTTGACTCTGAACAGATCGATCATCTTATCCATTCAATAATTGAAATTTTTCACGTCAAAATGGTCCGACTATTTCGCATGCACTGTTATTTTAATTGACGCGTACTCGTTGCTACTCCCATGGATACAACTTAAAAAAAAAACATTGGTTAATACGACGATCATTCAAAAAAAAAAAAAAAAAAAAAAAAAAAAAAAACTCTGCTTTCACGAAAGCAAGAAGGGAAAAGGAAAGGAAGTTTGCGGGTTAAACGAGTTTGAGCGTTAATAGCTTGTAGCGTGGCGTTATCAACGACCCATGCACGTCCCATATATTTTCTCAATCCAAGTGATTTGCAAACAATCGATACGATTTATCGAGAGGTGAACTACAACGATACACGAAGCGAAATGAAAATTAGTTTGCAGGCATGTACGCGTACATTCGTGCACACCAATAGACGTACATGTTTTCTGGCTGTATGGTCTATCCCTTGCGGCTGATTACAGACTTGCACGAGATGATCCAGTTGATAAAGAAGCTTCTTACTGGTACTATGCACCTAAACAACAGTAGGATTACCCAAAACCATATTTCACGTTGCGCCATTGAATTAGTTGCACAATTCATTAAAAAAAAAAATTTACGAATCCACGCAACGAGAAAAGACAAATTTCATTTGTATTCGAAATCATCGCATGATGCAACCCGTTCCCTTTATTCGCAGGGTTAACTCTCTCTCTTTCTCTCTTTCTCTCTTTCTCTCTCTCTCTCTCTCTCTCTCTCTCTTACCATTTAATCCCCTTTAATCCCCTATTTTTCTTTTTCTTTTTTTTAATATTTCTCTCATCTTTCTTCTTACGAAACCCGTATACCAAGCAAACGATCACCGGTTAGAAGCTATTGAAAAAAAAAGGCTAATCGTTTCATACATAATCGATGCAAAAACTCATATCCGAGCTCGAACCGTGCGTCGAACCGAAGCCGTGACAAACTTGCAGCATCGAGCCTAGTCCGCTCAAAAGTGCCTGATACGCGTCATATACCTGCCAAACATTATCGCCTTTTACCAAATATCACGTTACGAAGAAAATCGCGAGTTACAAGGCCAAACTACAATCAATCGAATGAAAAAAATTCGTGTTTTGTTTTTTTCGTAAAATTCCTTCACGTCGCAAACCGACGAAAGCCGAAATTATACACGTACATGTTTGTGTCTCGCAACATTGAGGGATAAAATAAACATAATAAATTTACACGAAACGACGACGACGACGACGACGACGACGACGACGACGACATCGTGTCACAAAACATACAAGAAAATATTACCTCTGTGTAAGCTTGACACATCGCTTCGTAAAGAGTTTGGTGTTGTCGTATGTGAGATTCTAAGATTGGTATTTCATTAGGTAGATTTCCAGCGTCGCAAGCTTGACTCCATCCTGCAACGCTATCAACATACTGCTCCGCCTTATGATGAAATACAACGCTCAAACTCAAAACTGCAGTACGTTCGTCAAGTCCTGCCGCAAATTCTTTCCAAGCTCGATCCAATCGGCCGGCTACTGCTCTAACGTGTCCAGCAGCATAATGTTGAGTTTCGAGCAAACGACTGGCCATGGTTAAAATCTTGTTTATATTCACGTAAACATTCATAGAACTCATGGTGAAATGTTTATGTTCTTCCTGCAAATTTTTTGCCAGTTGATAAGAACGTCCAATTTCGACGTAATTGGCCAAAAATCCTTCTCTGTTGTGACAAATCCAATCAAACATTTTCTCGCAATCTTGTTCGAAAAGTCTCAATTGAAAGCACTGGTCCAATTTCATCTTTTTAATATGCCACAACTGTAAAAGATGTTGTTGCGCGGCATGCACGGAATCTAAATGCTGAATCACTAGTGCCGCCAAAGCTCGTCCATCCGGATCCGTACCACCAGCTGCCCCGCTCTCTATACTACCACCTTCGCCACTGCTCGCCGCTATACCTGTTACGACACGTCAACGATTCGTCATCGATTAATTTAATAAGTTGTCGATTATCGTACACGTAAGAAAAGATGAACATTGATAGACACACAATGACAAATAACACATAGTTTCTTACTACTGTCGAAACGTTGCAAGAGCCGCTGACCAACAACTTCAATTTCTTCCACTGGAATCTTCATAATCTTTTTTTTCATTTCGTTGTGCAAATCAATTCCGTGTTTCGCTCCAGTCACGTCGTCCGCAAAATCATTTCGACTCAGATCTTCCTGCAAATCGTCTAATCTATCGAGAAGATCAGCTGCCTGCCACGTAAAGTCTTCCACGGCTAGTCTCGTGTCGATCCATTGCGCGTGATCATATTGCAGCGATCCGTCTAAATCCGCGGTCAACTGCGACGGATCGATCACCTTTGTCAATGCTTCCAAACTTATCGTATTTATCTGAAAGATAGAGGAAAAGCATTTTCAATCACTTTGGCATTCAAACACACGTTTCTTTTACAACTTTTTCTCCGCTTACTTCGAAATTATATTTCTTTTGTTTAGCCAACGACGTTCGTTGTTTCTGCCAGAAATTCTCAGGTTTGATGATAAAAGCAACGTGAATCGATCGATGAAAATGTTCGTGCAACACCTAAAATTTTCAAGTATCAACTTTTAACGATCAAAAGTTCTGTCGAAAATACGAATCGTCGGATATTTTTTCAATTTTCAAGCCATTTTACGAAACACTAAACGTGTGACGTTTACGAAATACCATCTGACTTTGTAACTCGAACGTGTCGAGGTGTTGTCCGAAAGTTACCGTTATTGGTATCTAGAAACAAAGAAAGAGAAGTAAAACGCGTATATCGATCAGACCTTTAGAATTGGTTTGACAGAATCCCAAGTTGCACCACGCATATCCACAATGACAGTGAAGCGTAAACCTCTGGCTTCGTCGCTCGGCACAGTCAACAGATATTGCAAAAGGCGTCTGTAATCTTCAGATTTAGCTCTCTCGCGTCTCGGTGTAGTAGGAAATACCAGCACCGGCCCACCTCTACGATCTCGACCACCTGGCAGAATAGCCAGACGTTCTTGAAGCAAAGGTAGAACCTCGGCAGCTCTTGTTCCATCCATTTCTTCCACTTTTACTCGGTCAAGTCGTATCTACCAACATATACTCGTTACATCAGTCTCACGACGTGCGAGTAACTTTTAATTTAAATTTAAATTCAACGGTATACTTTCTTTCCCCCGGTGATACAAAAAAAAAAAAGAAGAAGAAAAAGAAAAAGAAAAAGAAAAAGAAAACGGGAGAACTCGTCGCACAATTACTTTGTTGAAACTTTTTTTCGAGATCGCCACATCAGAAGATTTATACATTTGTACAAAGGAAATCTGCCTCGTTGCATTTAATTCATTCAGAATGAAAAAAATATATTTGGGGAATATGCGCATAACGCGCGATAGTTGGACACGCATAAAATCAACATTGTTTTTGACAATTCTATCGTTACAAAACCATCGTTACGACTGAAACCGCTACTACCACCACTGTCACGTCACTGACGTGAAAAATTACGTTCAATCGTCATTGTATTCGTCTAACAACGTACGCAGACAGAAAGAAAAGCATCTTAAACGTTTTCACACTTGGTTCGAACGTACTAGTACTCGGAGCGAAAAAATATCGGTTCCTCGGTTGGTTCGATCCGTTTACGTAGTCTCGTACCTTTGAGGAGATCACGAATCAAAAACCACGGCTGACTCGAAACGAACGATTGTTTCGCTTACCTGTGCGAAAGACGATCAATTCGATGAAATTTCGCTCGTTTCAGCTTTCTTATTTCTACCATGCACGTATCTTTCGAACAAAACGCGTTGCGATTCATATTGTTCGTTCGCCGGCATTAAAACTCGTACATTCACGATAAATCCTAAACTTGGAAACTGCTACCTGCCAATGCCAGTCTGCCATGTTCGAACTGGTACGAACGAGAAATTTTCAACGATCTTCTCGTTTCGGACGTCGACGTTATGGACACAGGTACGTTAATGCTCGTACGGGGGCAGCACGTACTACTTGGACTTTCCGCATTGTAAACTCACTTTGTTAAAATCGTGGACAACAGACAACGTACGAATAGACGTGCGCTTCGATCTTGACTTAACCTTTAAAAACGACGATGGACGATTCGTTCGTTGCGATCAATTAGTAAAACTAAACTTGTTTAATTCTACATGTATAAACGTATCTCGTACGTACGAACATATCACAGGTGACGTTTCAATCCACGTTACTCTTTAGATCATCTTATAACAAAGTTTGTAAAAATCCGACTGTCGGTATTAACGTTTGCAATCGTTCCAAAGTGGACGACGTAAAACGACGTGTTAACAAATAATTAAATCGACAAAATCGTTCCGTTTTAGTCACGTTTCATTCTTTAGCGACACTTTGAACAAACGTTGTTTCGTTGTTTCAGAGGTATCGGTGCGTGCTCAAAGCTACAAAAGTTATGGCAAATCCAGCTTTACGAAGTTTTATCAAAGATGTTTTATCTTCACGCTTGAAAATTCACGTCGAACAAATTCGACATGGACATCGTCTTCGAGGAAAACCACCCAACGTTGCTCTCACTTTACAGCAAAGACTCGAACGTGAGAAAAATATATTTGGTTCTCGCAAAATTCGACGATCCCGTTTAACGAAATTGTTTCTCGTCTCTCTTTTTTTTTTTTTTTTTTTAGTGACGAAAGAACCCGATCCAACGAAGGTAAATATAGGTTTTTCAGTCCCGAGGCCCTCGTCAGAGAAAAAAGAAGCTTGGATGGCTGAACGAAAAATGAAACGAGCCGACGTGAATTTTGAGAAAGAAGTGAGGAGCGGAAAATGTAAGTCACGAATATCCGATCGAGGATATTCGTGAATTACACACGATATTTGCGTATAACGTATTTTACAGTGTCTCTGAATTTGGAAGAAGCGAGAAAGATTTGGTTAGAAACGACCAGTCCGTACAACGTTCGAACAATTGCCGATCATTACAGCATTTTCCAAGATTTATTTGGCAATGCTTTCTTTTTTCCTGTCGTACCCCTTGAAATTAATTACAGCGTAGACAAGAACGATACTTTGGTGAAAGTTTACACAGGAAACGTTATAAAACCTGCGGAGGCACGCGAATTGCCAAACGTCACGTACAAAGCCCAAGACGATGATACTTTATGGACATTGGCGATGTGCACGCCAGATGGTAATTTGGAGAATTCGAACAACGAATATTGTCACTGGTTTTTGTGAGTGGGCAAGATGTTTATTCGTTATCTGTAAAACTCGATTCATAGAATCGACACGTTGTAATCGCTCTTGTTTTCATTTAGAGGAAATATTCCAGGGAACAAAGTAGAACAGGGCGAACAAATAATAGACTATTTGAGACCAATTCCAGCTAGAGGAGTAGGATATTACCGTTACATATTTATCCTTTACAAGCAAAACGAGCGTTTAGATTATACGGAGTACAAGAGAATTCAACCTTGGTAAGTAAGAAATTGCAACGGACGAATCGTGATTCCGTCGTATCGTAACGTTTCATTTAAATCGTTTAAGCTTACAATTGAAAGAACGTAATTGGAATACGTTGGAGTTTTATCGGAAATATCAAGATCATCTAACACCAGCTGGACTGGCATTCTTTCAAAGTGATTGGGATTTCACAGTGAGAGAGTTTTATCATTCCGTACTAAGTACGTGTAATTGAATCGACTGTTTCTCACGTACGTTTATACATCTCACGCGTATGTATTTATTTATTTTCAGATGCAAAAGAGCCGATATTTCAGTACGACTTTCCAGAACCACACGTTAGACCACAAACGTGGTTTCCGTTGAGACAACCGTTTAATCTTTATTTGGACAAGTACAGAGATCCCAAAGATACGAGGAAAGAATTTTTGTTGAGGAAATTAAAAACTGTCGATCCGTTTAAAGAGCCAAAACCGCCTCTCAAGTATCCCAATGCGCGCGTTCTCGATTTAGAAGCACCTTCTTGGTTGAGAGTACAAAGGAAGAAGGAACGTTTAGGATGGGGTCGAGTTCATGATTTGAAATAAAGTCGATTTTACGATCAGAGTCGTAGTTGTAAAAGAAACAAAACTCTCGTGTACGAGTAAATAAAAAAATATACAGGTAGACGTTACAATTGCATTTTACGACGATGGAATTAAAACAGAGAATTCCAAGCCATTCCAGTCGTCATTCCAGTCTCAAATAAGCTTCCACAGCTTGTTTACTCTTTAATTTAATCTCTGCTCGCGTTGGTACCGAAGAATCAATCGCTTCGTGCTCAACGATCAGACCTAAGGAAGATCAGCCGTGAGAATATCATCGTTATTGCAACAAAATTGTACCGTATTGGATGAATCGCTGTTACTACGACCTGTTGGTTCCACCTCTGCATCTTTGAACTTGATCGTTGAGCGGTAATTGGAAACGTAAGTTTGATACAGATCTTTCGCTTTTTCTTCTCTGTCCTTGTCAAATTCGAAATTACTCATTCCAAACAGCGCCCCTACTTTCCGACTAACTGTCGATAACAACGCTAAACCTGGGAAAAGATAGAAACGGGTAAGAGGAAATTAATTACTCGGTCATTTTCACTACCTTCTACTTCCATCTTTTCCATCATTGGTACGTCGAATTGTTTTTCGGATTCTTCCGTTGGCTTTTTCGCTGCTATTCTATTACCTCTTTTGACACAAACCAACATCGCTACCATATTTTGCAACGCCGCTCTTACGTCCATCAGTAACTCACCTCGTTCTTTCTTCAAATTTTTGCGCTCAAGCTCGTGTTTTTTTTGCATCGCAATCTGTTCCAGCAAGATATTCTTATCCGCGTTGTATCTAAAAGAAAATTCAGCTGTACATATATATCGGCAATGTGTACACGCATCACTTACTCCTCTACGCTAGCTACAAGGGAATGCTGGAAATTAGACAGAGCTGACAACGCCTCGTTTTTCTTACTCAACAACGAATCGCGCTCCTTCACGTTGCGATTAAATTGTTCCAGCAATCGCGTTCGTTGCTTCGTTTGTTCTTCCAACCTGACGATAATTCGTAAAACAAGCGTTTCGAAAAGAACGAATACAACTTGGAACGAGGAAATGTGCGTTGTACTTTTTAAATCAACCATCAACTATCGTTATTCGTTATTCGTTCAATTTGTTATTAATTTATCGTTTATCACCTCTAAATCGCAATCGGAATCAAATGTAAATCTTTAGACGGAGAATCTAATTCCGTTCGATGTGAAATTATCGATAATATATACCTACCTTGAAAGCAATTCTTGATAGGAATGTACGAGCAACGAATCCTTGATTCTACCGAATACTTGTTCCAAAGATCTTATCTGTTTTTCCAACGCTTCGTTCGATGTAATTCCAGCACGACTAACTTTTGTGGTTAATATCGCTTCGCTCTGTTGCGCGTTACAAAGAAGTTTAGTCTGTCGCGTTTCTTTTCTTACACCTTCTTTATCACCAGCTTGATGTTTTACTAAATTATTCGTTAAAGCTCGAAACTTAGTTATCGAAACTTACTTCGGTGCGAACGAGGGATTGCGCGAACGACCACAAGTCTTCAACTCGTTGGCGTACAAACGCCAGCATACGTTCCCTCTCTTTCATGTTGCTCCAAACGTTTTGCGCTATACGTTTGTACTTGAATTGGACGTCGTTGGTTTCTTCGGTCGCGAGTTGACCCATTATCGTCGTTCGAAGTATCACTTTACATTGACTCGTACGATTTTGCTTCAACGAATCCAACAAGGTTTCACGATGTACCGCGTCCTACGAATATACGATATATTTCCAATCAGTCGACGAAGGAAATAATCGCTCGGTGTCGACTAATTTATCAGTACACAGAAGAACAGTACTTGGTACTACCTTTCTCAAGATCTCAAGTATGTAAGTATACGTTAAATTAATCGCTTTTGCCGCATTTTGTCTCGCGATAGACTTTTGATATCGCGACACCAATCTTTGTTGCGCTCGATCCAGAGTCCACGGTTCGTCTTTTTCTTGCTCGTAGATGTTGCACAATTCTGCGTGTTCCACCTTTATCGCGTGTATACCGTATTACACACTCGCACGAAATATACAGAGTATATTTTATTCTTTCTTAGGTACACACACACGTAGGTTGTTGGACAAAACGTACTTGTAGCTCGAAACATCGTTTCATCTTTCGTTTCTTCTCGTAACGAAGCTGATCCAATCGACAGCGTTTTCGATGATTTTCCTCGTAAATGAAGTCGTAAATGTGCTATACGACGAAACAGACGTGTGTGTGTGTCACGAAACGTCACGGAATAATAAAACGAGAGAAAAAAAACTTGCCTCTGTTTCTCTGCCGTGATACTTTAATCTCAAATTTTTGCGACTTTGCAACAAACTGTAGACGCGACCTTTTGGAGTTCCTTTCGTTATTTCGTTAACAATTTGGCGATAATTCTTTATATCTCGTTTGTACACGTTCAACTGCCACGATATCTTTTTCTTCAATTTCGCAGCATTCTGCGATTTTATTTTCTTCTCACGTGCTAAATTTTACGATAGTTGCAACGGTCAACAATCTTACGCAACGTGAAAATATAAATAATTTACTTCTCGTTGAGAAATCGAGCGTCGTACAAGCGCGACTACTACGAAAGATTCCCTCCTTACCGTACAATTTAAGAATTCCACGATATTGTTCCAATTTATCTTTAATCGACCATCTCGCATCTTTGACTCTACGAAACGTCGATGGAATTGGTGGTTTCTGAAGTAACATATTTCGTCGGTAAACGAACGATGATCGATTCAAACGTTACCGTTAACGCGACAAACGTTGTCTTTAAAAAACAAAGAAACAAGCTACCAAAGTTTAACAAGTTGGTTAATCGCAACGCACGAGAGAGACAAAGACTCGCAATCTCAGAGAATAACGTAATTTTATTTTACATACAAAGACGTATCACGTACAAAGGGAAAATGTGAAATTCTACATACTTTTAAGAATTAGGCATTGTACAATCTACGTCGCATTCACTTATTGCACACGTATTATCAACGTACATCCCTCGTTCTTTTTTCTTTACCATCTTTGTCGTCTCTGCGTTCTATTCCTTATTTTAAGCGCTCTCTCTCTCTCTCTCTCTCTCATTCTTTCCTTCTTTTATTAAACTTGCTTTTAAATAACAATCGTTGTTCCTCTTGTTTTCCCTAATTTTGTGATCTGTGTCACAACGATACTCCATTAGTAAAAAAACGTCTGTCGTTAGGTATCTGCATATATATATATATATATACATACATATATATCAACCGTGGCTAACCACGAGTTGAAATCTGACGATAAGTTTGTGTATCGCGTCAAATGTTGCGTACATCACCAACCGTGATATATATATATATATATATAATATTAATGTCTATAAAACGGCAAGAAAACGACTGGTTAGGCGATTAATCATTTCAAATACGTACAAATTCGATCGTGCTTCGTTGATATGTATCGTTTAGTCTTTGATCAAACACGTGCCAGTTTGGGCTCTAAATCGTACATGTTTTCGATGACAGAATCGTTTAAATCGCCGCGTAATTCATCAATCGAGCGATATGGAATTGGCGTCTTGAATCGTGCCCTGTACGTACTCGTACTTGATACGCGTCTTACAATGGTAACACAACAACGATACGATATGCTATTATCGACAAGATTTCTTTGAACGATTCTTTTTCTCTCTAAACATCTTTGTACGACCTACAAGGGGGTGGTGGTGCACTCCATATTCCATTTTCTCGGCAAGTTGGCTTCCTTACAGGTTCCAACGGTGTTACGTATCCTGGCGAACAAGTCACCTGTCAAGTAATTGACACGATAAACGAACGAAAAAAAAAAAATTGAAGCGATAAATACGTAACAAAAAATGTGTAATTGTTATTATATATGTAACGTGATAAAATGTATATATATACGTATATACGTATGTGTGTATATAAATTCGTAGACGTACACACACACACACACACACACACACACAGACAGAGATTAAAAATTAGCAAAGAAAATGAAATCCGTTACCTGTATATTGTCACCTGGTTTGTACCAAAATTTAAGAGGTGCGATTCGTCCGTGAGGCGGATCACCCGGGTAAGGACATCTCACTTTACCTGAAAATATAAAAGTCATTAGCAACGGATCGGAAAGAGATTCGTTGGACTAAAAAATTTGTCGCACGTATGAAAAACTTACAAACCGGTGGCGGGTGAGACCACGTTCCGTTCTCTGTGCATATTATCGAAGCCTCACCTAACAATTGATGACCGGGTAAGCAAGCAAACCTAACAAGTGCGCCTACTTTGTACACGCGCGTTTGATGTTGCTTTCTCGGCGAATTGTGACGACTCGTTTGTGACTCCATGATACGACCACTCTTTGGTATCGACGGAGTAGGACAGATGATTTCTGGAAAATTAATCGTTTTTATCGCGCGTTTCGTGCGAATAAAGAGCAAAAGTAGAATTTGCGACGCTTACCTACGCAACTAGGCATACCGCCGCTCCACGAACCATCACCTTGACACTCTACGTTCTGCGATCCTAACAATTGATGACCCCACATGCAAGCAAATACCGCTCTACCTCCAAAGGTGTTGTTGTACTCGAGAAGTTGCAATCGCGTATCACCGATTGCATTTATAGGTGGGCATTCGATCGTTTCGCATCGCGGCATTTCGGCCGACCATTTACCTGAAAATGAAATATCATCAAATATCATCGCTCGTTTTAATTTCTTTGTCCGATTTGTTTCGATTCGGTTCAACCATACATACATCGTACGTTGTACGTACGCGTAATTTCTTACCGTTGTATTGACACGTTATACCAGCCGCGCCTTCCAATTTAAATCCAACAGGGCATTCGAACGTTGCTCCATGACCCATACGCGCACCTTCGATTTTGCCAATTAACGGTGGTTCGGGTAGATTCAAAACAGGGCACTGAACGTCTGCAACAACGATCGTATTTCCGACTCGCCTCTGCTAGACATTTAGCGTAATTTACGCTTTACTTGAAAACGTGCATCAACCGACGAGTTAGTTTACGAACGTTTCATCTTCGTGTAGAGTAGCACAAAGAAAAGTAGTTGCAGAAAGAGAGAAACGTAGTTAAACTTACCCACAACGTGAACACGTATGGAGTTGGATAATCCACGAGGCGTGGAACACGTGTAAATGCCCGAATCTTGTACTTTGGCGTAATATATCGATAATCGATACTTCCAGTCTCTTTCGCGAGCAGCAATCGCCCATCCTAAATTATTATATATTTTTGCATTTGTTAATTTTCGATACAGCGTCGTTCGCAATTTTTTTATCTCGCGATAAAATTTCCTCCAACGCGAAATTTTGCTCTCTTTACTTTCGGTCATTCGCGAATTAAATTATTCTTAATCGAAGAAAGTCAAAGAAGAATTACAAAAATTTACGTTGGAAATTTTTTTATTTACAAATACGATTTATTTGCAAGTACGCGACGATACTTTACTCAATCATCGCAAACGTCGACGAAAAGGTCGATTACCAGTCAAGTATTGGCGAAACGTCGAAGTCCAGGTCCATTCGGGATTACCGAGTTTCCTAGCGAACAGACATTCCAGGTGAAGAATGCTTCCAGGGAAAACGGCGAGGGCACCGGATGGCTCGACGGCAGCCGAACCCGCCGGTAATCCAAACACGATCGTTGGCGGTACATCCTCTGTTTCTCCTCGAACAATCATAAAAACGAGAGGAGAAAGATTAAATCCGGAACGCTGGGATTTCATTTCGCCTCTCGTCTCGTCCGATGGGAAAGGAGGAATTTGCCAGAAAATTTCGGACGACTCAAACACTTTGAATCGGACGATGCGTATTTCCGATTTCCACGCACATATTCCGTCGATGTATCATCCTGTGATTTCTATTTTACTATTTCCGCGATAAACTATCGTTACCTTTTCAAGAAATGTAGAACCAAGAAAGTGTACGTAGAGTCACGTACAGAAGGTATCGCAAGAAATTAAAGTTGCTCACCGGTGTAATTTGAAATCGCTGTCGTTGGAGTGCAAGAAGGTAGTTTTCCACTCCAACTTGCGTTACGGCAATGCAACAGAGAATCACCGACGAGCTTGTACTTTCCAAGTTCTCTGCATCTTACGGTTACTCGTTCCCCGTGCGGTACAGTGATCTTGTCTACCTGTGATCAACATCGTGCACTGGATCGTACTTGTTCCATTTTGACAACTTGTTGTTGTCGTTAAATAGAACAAACGTTGGAAAGACTAGAGCTACGAAAGAGTCAAGAACTCACAGATATCGTGATATTTTTGTAGGTAACGATCAAAAACGGATGTAATCCTTCGAGTTTGCAACCTCTTTGAAATCCGTTGGTACCTACAACGAGATTACAATTAACGATATCGCGACGAAATACGAATTAGAATCGAAAGAGATGAGATGACGGTAACAATCGAAGCAAAGACGATACACCCTTAATCACCAGCATCGCGACGTTGGACTCTTGAAAGCACGTGTTTATTGGTTATGTCACGTGCATTTACCAATAGCAAGCGTTTATTTTACGACGCATGCTCAGTTTGGTTTTGCCGGACGTTCAATAACAGCGGTAACCGCTTTCGAAAGTACCCAGAGACAACTTTATCGATCCGACGATGCGCGGTTGGTAGGAAAGCATTCGGTCGTACGAAAAAATATTTTTTCGTCAGAATAATTTTTCGTCGCGATTAATCTTTAAGCCTTTTCGAACAACGGCTCGTCGTAATTACAGCGGTATTGTTATTTTAATCCAGTCACGCGCGATTTACGGATCTTTCAACAATTTCGTAACAAGGATGACATTAACATCTCGACCGATGTTACCCAAACTTTGACATTTATAATTTCGCGATTACGGTCAATAAGAAATAACAAAATTTTCGATCTTTGAGATTTCTACACTTTGCGTCATTCTAAACGTGACATTTTCCTGACGACGTGGACTTACCTAGTTGTTTCGCCGTGCAAAAAGTAACTGTCGTTACAAGCCCAAGTAACGAAACATAGACCGCCGTTGTCAGTTTCATGCGGTACGCACTTTTAAAAAACTTGCTCGTTTCTTCTTTCTCGATGGACATAATGTTGGTTTTCGCACATATCAAAACGACAATTTATTCGAGTCGCTGCGCTGGAACTTGATCTCGACGACAACTTTGCGTCGAAAATGGTTGAAATTTTTGCAACTCGGAAACTCGTCGATCTCGTTTTTCGACATTTCGTTTCACAAGCACAGCAAATTGTACATAGACGGACGACAAAGACGTCAACGTCACCGTAAAATGAGAAAAGAAACGAACGGAGGGAGAAGAAATGGAAATTGCGCGTTAAACCGTGACACGAACGTACGTACGTATGTTTCGAGGACGAATCAACGACGACTGAAGAGACGCACGTACGATGCACAGAGAACCAACCAGTCGCCACTACCTTCGTCGCTAACGTTCGTAAACGACGCGTTTCGCCACTCGTGGAATTGCGGGGTGATGAGACGTTTGCGTCGACGATTTCCAAAATTATCGTTTCGTCTTTAAGCGATGGCAACGACTCTTCTTTCTCTCTTCTTCCTTTGTTGGAAAAAAATGTTGGAATCGACAGATTGGATTTGAACGTGACAACCGCGGATCGATTAAAAAAATTTAATCTCTCGGCGATTTCTCCGTTGTTATTCGGCAGTTTGCTTCGATCGATATCCTTCTCGTGATCTTTGATTTTCTCGTATTTTTGACGTAAATTTTTCAATTTCTTATTAATTTTACTCGGTTAATTATCGTTTGCGAGTTTTACAAAGTTTATCGGAAACGCAGCTTTGTTGAATCCTGTAACTAGTAGAGATTCGTAGGTACGACTCGGTATTTTATAAATTAATATACTCAATAACGACTAACGAAACATCAACACGTTTGATTTCAACACGTATCTCAAAGTATCGATACGCAATCAACGGGTTCACAACGATCTTTTTTAATTTTACAAAACATTTACACTCGAGAAATGAAATTATCAACGAACAGTGTTTCAGATGTAGTTATTGAAACAAAGTGCAATCGTAGTTGTACGATTAATCGAAATTCTAAACTTTTTGAAATTTCTAAACAAGATTGGAAACTCACTGTATGAAAATGAAGACAGCGTCTCCTCTGGAGGGGAGTGTCTCGTTACAGGTAATAATTTCTCGGGCGGGAGGAAACTAATTTTGATTGATGGTTGCGACTAGAATTGGTTAATGAAGGAGTGTATCACGCGTATTTTTTAAACGCGTCTTTGACAAGAAAGAAACAATTTTTAAATTTTGGAACTTTTTATTTTTGCAATTATTTTTTTGTGCAAAATTTGCACTCGAGGAATCAAAGTGTACGAGTACACGCACATTTAGGGGAAAACTAGCCTAAACCGAAAGCAAAATTCAGGCTTGAACGTTTTAAATTTAACGTCCGTTTATTTAAAATAAACGCGTAAATGTGTTTTAAACGTTTGAGATTACTGTAAATTAAAAAAGACGGTTATAACTTGAATTTGATACACTGTGTGGAAGCTTCGATATTTAGATAGTAAATATAAGATAAATCGTAAATATCTAAACGCAAACACTCTGTTCTTCATTGCGAGTGAATACTTTGATTTGACCTCGAGTGTAAACTTTACCGGAAATTTTAAAACACGCGTTAATTGTTTAATTCCAATTTTAAAGTAACTTAAACATCGACCAGTCCTTTAAATACTTGGAAAAAAAATATGTACGTTGGAACGGAAATGCGGCTGATTCGATCTTTTTATAAATATTTTAGAAAAGAAAGGATAGTTGCAAGTAGAATAAAACGTATTATAGAATATGTTTGACGTTTCATTGCTTATTCTTCATTCGTTAAACATTATTTTTCTCGGTTATTGTTTTTAAACGATGGCACAGTGGCAAACGGAAAAGAAAGTTGAAAGAACAAAAGCGAATGAAATAAAAAAAGTGAAAGAAATTGCATCGTTATACGTTGGAAAAGTTCTGTAAAACTCTTATGATAAAAGAGTGTTGTCAACCAACGTTCATACCGCACTGAATAAACTCGTTCTCGTCCGATCACGAAAGTTAAGCAGTGCTGGGCACGGATAGTACTTAGATGGGTGACCGCTTGGGAACTCCGTGTGATGTTGGTTTTTTTTTATTCTTAATAATTGGAACTGGCCACTTCAGATCGTTCTTGAGTAATTATTTTATCCGACTTTTAAAGTAACTGTGTTAATAAATTTTTTATAAATACTTTGACGAAGTACTTTCGAGTAAGTAGGTTCAAAAGCAAACGCGGCCTTCGAATCTTGTATAAACATTTTAGAAGAGAGGATACATGCAAGTATCGAGAACGAGTGCATTCGGTGCAGTTTGAACGTTGATGGAGAATAACGTATCTTTATTCGAGTTTTACGAATCTTTGTTTCAACGCTAAACCTATTTTGTCAATGCTTTATTTATGCGAGACAATGTGTCGTAGTTTTAAAAGTTTTTAATGTTTTGAATAGCGTTTTATTTACACTAATAATACATATACAGAGATGGAAGGATATGTACGAAAGACAACGTTGAACCGATAATTATTTTTACTATTCGCTTGTCGCGGAAAGATAGTAAATTTAGGGTTAAACTGGCGTCTTGACGCTTATATATTCCGACTCTCACTGTGTTCTTTCCAGTCAAGAGATCGAAAAGTGTATGTTTTCCCTGCAGGTAGTTTCCTCGTGATCCTGACGATACTGCATCCTGGGTCCACGTCGTGAGAATTATATTTACAATACTGTCTGGGTCGTGTCGAAATTATTCCTATTTATCATCAGTTCCTTTTTTTCTTTCTTTCTTTCTTTCGCATATAAACGCAGGTGGTTTGAGATGTCGGCACCATTTTGTCGGCAATTATTTTTCTACAATTACTTTTCTCCTTTTTTCCCCCATACGAACGTACAGTACGAGCATTAATAAGATTTACAGGAGTTTGCGAAATTGCAAAATTTTCAAAATTTATTATTTTTTCGTTAACCCGTATATATTTTTACGTTGTTTTCGAGATCGACGTTATCGTTTACGTTTAAAAAAGAGAAACTGCGTTCCCGCTGCGCGTAATTAAATGGCTTCAATAGGATTCTATCGATTATAGAAGTTTCAACAATCTTTATTTATACATTTATATGTTTTACAGGTTTAAAGGGATGCTAGAGAAGTATTATTCGATGCGAAAAGTCGATAAATTTTACTTTCCAATTAGTTTTTACATTTTCCTCGGACCTATACGGAAACTATATGTGGCGTCATTTTGTGGGCGTATATTTGGCAAGAAGTCGATGCGACAGAAGTGGACACGAAACGGACGGTGGCAGCACTTGTCGGGAGGTAAATATCACGTCGTATAATAAAATAATTCTTTTTTTCGTTTTTTGTTGGTTGCTTCATTCGGTGTAAATAAAGAGTCGTATCTTTCGCAATTAATTTCTGACTCTTTGTTGAGATTTTTAAACAATTATTAAATTTTCCAACGTTTACGAGGATTTTACAAAGTTTATCGGAAACGCAACTTTGAATTCTAGTAACTAGAGAGATATTTGTAGGTACGACGATGATAATTTATCTTGATCAACGTACTATAAATTATAATAAAAACTCCGTATTAACTATAAATAAGTTATATTAAATATTATTACAAATTACAAAGATATAATTTTACAACGTAAACTGTTTTCTTTAAACGTTGACTGAGGAATTTGTTTACTGTCCACTATATATATACATCTCTAACAACAGCCAAAACTCTCCACGGTAACGAATAAATGAAATATCAATTTATAAATTTTCTAACGTTACCGAGTTTGACAAAGTAAAATTAAAATTTCATTTTTTCATTCTTTTTCGCCTATTTTCTTTGTTTTTTCTTTACAGAAGCGAACCGATGGTCTATCCGCGAAGACGTAGCAGCATAAATTTTCACAGTTCAATCGTCTAAATACGTTTTTTTTTGCAAAGAAAGATTTAGTTGGTACGTTTGAGTTTCTGTTTGTTAATTGGAGTTGTATTCGTATATTTTTCGAGGCTTGCGGTATCGATTTCACGAAGAAACAAATTTTGAGCGAAATTACATTGTCGTTTGCACAAAATGTAACGTACCTCCATCGAATGCGGAAGATTTAAGAATCGTTATTTATACGTTTCGTACCTTAAACTTACACACAACACACGATCGAAGCTAGGAGTAATCTTAAAAATGTGAAAAGTTGGGAAATTATTTCTTTTTATCAGTTCTTTTCCTTCTTTCTGAGTGTTTCGAGATGTCGGCGCCATTTTGTCGGCAATTATTTTTCTACAATTATTTTTCCTGTGCTTCTTTTTTCCTTTTTTCCCCTTGTTTGGACGTACAGTACGCGCTTAAGATTTAAAAAAGATTTTAGAAATTTAGTTTTCTAAATAGTCGGCTTTTTTTCGCATATGGATCGACGCTATCGTTTACGTTTAAAAAGAGATTCGAAATTGTATTGTTTGAAATAATCTCGTTTGCGCGTAATTAAATGGCTTTTGTAAATGAGATTCTATCGATTATGGGAGTTTTAGTTTAGAAATCTTTATTTATACATTGGGAAGCTCAAACGATCGTGACATACGATCGAAGTCGAAACTATCAGTCGATTAGCGTTTCAATTTTCCACGGATGTATAGTATATGTTGGCGTCATTTTGTGGGCGTATGCTTGGCTCGACAGCGCGCGAGAAGTCGTAGTGACAGAAGCGTACACGAAACAAACGGTGGCAGCACTTGTCGGGAGCGGTAGAAGATTGGAAACTGGTAAGTAAACGTAGCCGCGCGTCCCTCTCCCCTTTAGGGGAAGTATCGGATTACGGGATACTTTTTTTGGCGGGATATTTGAAAAAAATTTCGATCGGGTAAATAATATAATTCGTACTTGATCAAGGAAGAAAGTGCAGTACGTCTAACGCTTGTATTCGATAAGAAACAGAGGATTTAAAAATTTGTGAAGTTTGGTTTTGCGAAGTTGGCGCTTTGGGTTTTTTGGAGACGCGCCTTTGAATCGAGATGGTGGCGCCATCTGTTGGTAAATTAGAGAAATTGAAAGGGGAAACTGGAGAAAAAATCTTTGAAAAGTTTTAAACGTAGGAAGAGATTAGGTTTTGACGATAAGAAATAAACGTTTGTTAAGAAAGAAGCGTTTGAAAAGAAACAAATAATTGGTAAATTTTAGTTTAGTTTACTGGTGTCGGGATGTGTTTTCTTCTAGGAGTGAGGAATTTGTGAACGTTTCGACTTGTTTTTGAACTTGAGTTGTAGGTGAGTATCTAAATGTACTTTGATTTTTTGAGTTTAATCTCGATAGATTTCTGGATTTGAATTCAATTGTAAATACAAATGTTGAAGATTTGAATCCCACTGGGAATAGAAATTTCAAGATCTAGATCGATATGACGTGAAATTTTATTATTGGAAGGGATATGTGTAATTACGAAAAGGTAAGATAGTTGGTTAGTTTATAGGAAATGTCAATTTTCGAGATACTGAGATTTGTTTAAATGATTTTAGATGTTGCTGTGAAAAGAAAAGAGGACAGCTGTTGAAACTCCATACAGGAATACTTAAAGTTTATTTATTTTCGTTTGCGAATGTTGAAAACAGTTTCTAATTGTTTTAATTTCAGGTGACAACGACAAAGTGGAAGATGAAGAGCAATGGACAAAACTCAAGTTGTAAGAAGTACTCATGGAGATAGAAAGTGGATAAAATTCAACTTGCATTTGCGAAGTATTCAAGATAACAGCAGGTGGATAAAATTTGTGGAGAAGAGTTTGTTCAAGATAGCAAGGGGTTCAATATAGTTCAAGTTGGCATATTCTGGAAGAAGTTGTCAAGAAATGACTCGCCTTTAGAAGAAACGATTTTTGCGAATGATTATAATTTTAGTTTATTATTTTCATCATTATTTGGTCGTTTGATATTTTACTTTTCAACACGTACTTTGTGGTTGATGCGTCGAGTCGTTTTTTGTAGAATGTCAGGTTATATCTTGGGAAACTAGTCGAAACTGAAATCAAAATACTTTTATTTTTTAGTATGATACTTTTATTTCTTACTTTGTCGAGATATCTTTTGTTATACGTTTATTATCATTTATGGAATGTTGCATGTAGGAGGGACCGGCCTCACGGCCAGTCCTTAAAAAAACTAGTCCAACCTAATACCGAAACGCTTACGTTTTAATTGTAAATTGATGTTTAATATGTTCCTAGTTTGTATTTGAATCGAACGTGAAATATCGCTTCGAAATTGATTGTAATATGCTGTATTTAATCGTAATTTCTGTTATCGAATTGTTTTTATAGAATGTTGGAAAAACTAGTTGAAACTAAAACCGAAATTATTTTATTCTTATTGAATGTGAAATATTTGCAATTTGTATTTGTATTTGAATTTGTCAAGTATTTTTCATGTTTTGTTGAATTGTCTTTTATTTGATTCAATTACTTTCTCTTTTACTGGAATATTTGACATTTTAGGAGAATTTATTTGATTTTGTGAATAATTGAATAATTTGTATATTGCGTATTTTGTTGTAATATTTTCTGTTATTTTCATTTTCTACTTTATTGCAAAACGTTGTATGTTGTATTTTATTAATGAACTTGTTTTTGTAGAATGTTAGATGTAGGAGGATTAAAATATCTTTGGATCCATCGAACGAGTTGATTTTATTTTTTTTTATAGTTCATACATGAATCGATAGATGTGGAAATTACAGTTTCGTTTGCGTAAAATTAAATTTATCGATCGAACGTAGTTTTTGAAATTTAAACGTTGAAAGCTAAAAGTTTTTCATTAGTTTTTACATTTTTCTCGGACGTATATGAAGAGTATACGTTAAATGGTATCTTGAGAGGCCGACGATGGCAGCACTTGTCGGAAGTTGTGGGAGATTGGAAGCAGATAGACAAACGTAGATGAGCGTCCCTCACCCCTTTAGGGGATGTATCGGATTACGGGATACTTTTTTTGGCGGGATATTTGAAAATAATATCGATCGGGTAAGTAATATAATTCGTACTTGATCAAGGAAGAAAGTGCAGTACGTCTAACGCTTGTATTCGATAAGAAACAAAGGATTTAAAAATTGAGGAAGTTTGGTTTTGCGAAGTTGGCGCCTTGGGTTTTTTGGAGACGCGCCTTTGAATCGAGATGGTGGCGCCATCTGTTGGTGAATATTGGAATTACATCGGAGAAATTGAAAGGGGAAACTGGAGAAAAATGTTTGAAAAGCTTTAAACGTAGAAAGGATTAGGTTTTGACGATAAGAAATAAACGTTTGTTAAGAAAGAAGCGTTTGAAAAGAAACAAATAATTGGTAAATTTTAGTTTAGTTTACTGGTGTCGGGATGTATTTTCTTCTAGGAGTGAGGAATTTGTGAACGTTTCGACTTGTTTTTGAACTTGAGTTGTAGGTGAGTATCTAAATGTACTTTGATTTTTTGAGTTTAATCTCGATAGTTTTTCTGGATTTGAATTCAATTGTAAATACAAATGTTGAAGATTTGAATCCAACTGGGAATAGAAATTTCGAGATCTAGATCGATATGACGTGAAATTTTATTATTGGAAGGGATATGTGTAATTACGAAAAGGTAAGATAGTAGGTTAGTTTATAGGAAATGTCAATTTTCGAGATACTGAGATTTGTTTGAATGATTTTAGACGTTGCTGCGAAAAGAAGACAGGACAGCTGTTGAAACTACATACAGGAATACTTCAAGTTTATTTATTTTCATTTGCAAATGTTGAAAACAACTTTTAATTGTTTCAATTTCAGGTGACAACCAGAAAGTGAAAGATAAAGAGCAAGTGGATAAAGCTCAAGTTATATCGTAGAAGAATATCAGTTTATGAAGATAGGAAGTGGGCAAAACTCATGTTGTAAGAAGTACTCGTGGAGATAGAAAGTGGATAAAGTTGAACTTGTATTTGCGAAGTATTCGAAATAACAGCAAGTGGATAAAATTTGTGAAGAAGAGTTTGCTTGAGATAGAAAGTGGTGGATGTAGCTCAAGTTGGAACATTCTGAAAGAAGTTGTCAAGAAATGACTAGTCTTTATAAGAAATGATTTTTGTAAATGATTGTAATTTTAGTATTTGGTGGTTTGATATTTTACTTTTCTACATGTACTTTGTGGTTGATGCGTCGAGTCGTTTTTTGTAGAATGTCAGGTTATATGTTGAAAAACTAGTCGAAACTAAAACCAAAATACTTTAATTTTTTAGTATGAAAAATTGGCAAGTTTGATATATCGTCAAATATTTTTGTTTTGTCGAATAATTGTCTTTTGATTCAATTATTTTCTCTTTGACTAGATGGATTCAATTATTTTGTCTTTCACTGGATTGATTCAGTTATTTTCTGTTTTAGTCGAATAATTGACATTTTAGGAGAAATAATTTGAATAATTTTGCGAATAATTGAGTATTTTGTACATTTTTTGTTCTTACTTTATACTTTATCGCGATACTGTGTGTTTTATCAAGTTGTTTTTATAGAACGTTGCATGTATGTCTTGGGGAAATCTAGTCTGAACTAAAACTAAAATAAAAATTTGTTTTTGTCGATTGATGTGAAATATATTTGACATTGTATTTTAAACTTGTATTTTATTCGTATTGAAATATTTGATATTTCGTTAAATAGTTTTACGTTTGATTGGAACATTTGATATTTGATATTTGAAATTTTGTATTTTACGAAATATTTTCTATTTTAAATGGAATTATTTTCTACTTTGTGAAATATTTTGTATCTAATCGCTTTACTCTTCTATTTCCTGTGTTATCGTTATACGTTGTATTTCATTGTTAACAGTTTTCCATTTGACTGGAATATTTCACATTTTATTGAATTTTTATCAGTCATTTTATGAAATATTTCTTATCGAGTGGAATATTTCAAGTCATGTGAGAAATAATATTTTATGTCATTTATTGTATAATGATTTATCAAGTTGTCCGAGTAGTATATTTTATGTATATTTGAGGAAGTGAGTTTTAACGAATGATTGATATTCCGTGGAATATTTGATATTTTATGAGAAAACTAGTCTATTTTACGTTGAATTGTATTTTGTTTCAGTCGTTTTATAATTTGTGAAATATTTGGAATTATTTTTTACTTGGTTGAGATATCTTTTATGTTATTTGAATATTCTGTATTTTATTACATGTTACAATTTATGGAATGTAAAATACGCTCACGTTTTAATTGTAAATTGATGTGTAATATGTTTCTAGTTTGTACTTGAATCGAACGTTTTATCGAATCATTGGCTTTGTGAAATATCGCTTCGTAATTGATTGTAATATGCTGTATTTCATCGTAAATTCTGTTATCGAATTGTTTTTGTAGAACGTTGGAAAAACTAGAGTTGAAACTAAAACCGAAACCATTTTATTTCTTATTGTCTGAAATATTTGCAATTTGTATTTGAATTTGTCAAGTATTTTTCATGTTTTGTTGAATTGTCTTTTATTTGATTCAATTACTTTCTTTTTTACTGGAACATTTGACATTTTAGGAGAATTATTTATTTGATTTTGTGAATAATTGCATAATTTGTATATTGCGTATTTTGCTGTAATATTTTCTGTTATTTTTATTTACTATTTTATTGCAAAACGTTGTATGTTGTATTTTATTAATGAACTTGTTTTTGTAGAATGTTAGATGTAGGAGGATTAAAATATCTTTGGATCCATCGAACGAGTTAATTTTATTGTTTTTAGAGTTTATACATGAATTGATAGATGTAGAAATTACAGTTCCGTTTGCGTAAAATTAAATTTCTCGATCGAACGTAGTTTCTGGAGTTTAAACGTTGAAAGCTAAAAGTTTTTCGTTAGTTTTTACATTTTTCTCGGACGCATATGGAGAGTCTACGTTAAATGGTATCTTGAGAAGCCAACGTTGGCAGCACTTGTCAGAAGTTGTGGAAGGTTGGAAGCAGATAGATAAACGTAGACGAGCGTCCCTCTCCCCATTAGGGGGAGTATCGGATTTCGGGATACTTTTTTTGGCGGGATATTTGAAAATAATTTCGATCGGGTAAGTAATATAATTCGTACTTGATCAAGGAAGAAAGTGCAGTACGTATAACGGTTGTATTCGATAGGAAACAAAGGATTTAAAAATTGAGGAAGTTTGGTTTTGCGAAGTTGGCGCCTTGGGGTTTTTGGAGACGCGCCTTTCATTCGAGATGAAGGCGCCATCTGTTGGTGAATGTTGGAATTACATCGGAGAAATCGTGAAAGGGGAAACTGGAGAAAAATGTTAGAAAGGTTTTAAACGTAGAAAGGATGAAGATTTCGACGATAAGAAATAAACGTTTGGTTTGAAAAGAAATAAATAATTGGTAAATTTTAATTTAGTTTACTTGTGTTGGGATGTATTTCTTCTAGGAGTGAGGAATTTGTTAACGTTTCGATTTGTTTTTGAAGTTGAGTTGTAGGTGAGTATCTAAATGTACTTTGATTGTTTGAGGTTAATCTCGTTAGTTTCCTAGATTTGAATCCAATTGCAAATACCAGATCTAAATTCAACTGTGATTGGAAATTTCAAGATCCAGGTCGAAATGACTGGAAGTTTTATTATTGAAAATGATATACGTAATAATTAGGAAAAGGTAAGACAGTCTGTTAGTTAGTCACAGGAACTGTGAATATTCAAGGTACTGAGATTCGTTTGAACGACTTTAGACGAAAAAAAGACAGGATTCTTTATTTTCACGTGCGGGGTTGAACGTTGAAAACAGTCTCTAATTGTATTAATTTCATGTGACAACGACAAGGTGAAAGATAAAGAGCACAAGAAGCGAATAAAATTCATCTTGTATCTGTGAAATATATGGAAGATAGTAGCAAGTGGATGAAATTGTGAAGAAAAGTTTGTTCGAGATAGCAAGTGTTTCCATATAGTTCAAGTTGCAAGAAGCGAAGTCGTGGAGATAGAAAGTGAATAAAATTGAAGATAGCCAGTGGATAAAACTCAAGTATCGCAAGAAGTGAATTCACGAAGATAGAAAGTGAATAAAACTCAAGTATTGCAAGAAGTGAAATCGTGGAGATAGAAAGTGAATAAAACTTAACCTGTATTTGTGAAATATTCAAGACGGTAGTTAGTGGATAAAACTGAAATTGAAAGAAGTGAATGAAATGCAATTTGTATTTGTGAAGTATATTCAAGATAGTAGTAAGTGTATAAAACTCAAGTATTGCAACAAGTACTCGTGGAGATGAAAAGTGAATAAAATTCAACTTGTACTTGTGAAATATATTCAAGATAGTAAGTGGATAAAACTCAAGTATTACAAGAAGTGAATTCACAGAGATAGAAAGTGAATGAAATGCAATTTGTATTTGTGAAGTATATTCAAGATGGTAGTAAGTGTATAAAACTCAAGTTGCAAGAAGCGAAGTCGTGGAGATAGAAAGTGAATAAAATTCAACTTGTACTTGCGAAACATTCGAGATATTAGCGAGTGGTTCGATATAGTGCTTCAAGTGGGAATATTCTGCAAGAAGTTGTCGAGAAGCGCGGACTTGTCTTTACAAGAAATGATTCTTGCAAACGATCGTAGTTTTAGTTTGTGCTATTCAGTCTGTGTTATTTAGTTTAGTTTAGGTTATTTTCATTATTTGGTCGTTTGATACTTTACTTTTGTACTTTGTCGTTTTTTGTAGAATGTTAGGTTATATCTTGAGAAACTAAAACCGAGATACTTTTATACTTCTTTGGTATGGAAAAATGGAAAAGTGTTTAGTGTTTTGTCGAATCGTTTACTACTCTTTTACTGGATTATCCGATTCAATTATTTTGTCTTTTACCGGATTGAATTTTCTTTTTTACTGGAATAATTGAATTATTTCGTGAATAAACTCGTATATTTTACTCGTGCGTGGCATGATTTATTCTAAAAACTGCGTTATTTATCCTAATATAATTTATCAAATATTAAATATATTTTGTTATTATCATTATCATTATCATTATCATCATTATCATCATTATCATCATT
The DNA here is from genome assembly GCA_030673865.1 of Melipona bicolor. Lineage (NCBI taxonomy): Eukaryota > Metazoa > Arthropoda > Insecta > Hymenoptera > Apidae > Melipona > Melipona bicolor. Next base: position 4,777 of record JAHYIQ010000042.1, on the reverse strand, counting down.
ATCATCATTATCATCATTATCATCATTATCATCATTATCATCATTATCATCATTATCATCATTATCATCATTATCATCATTATCATCATTATCATCATTATTATCATTATTATCATCATTATCATCATTATCATTATTAATCATTATTAATCATCATTAATCATCATTAATCATCATTAATCATCATTAATCATCATTAATCATCATTAATCATCATTAATCATCATTAATCATCATTAATCATCATTAATCATCATTAATCATCATTAATCATCATTAATCATCATTAATCATTATTAATCATTATTAATCATTACTAATCATTACTAATCATCGTTATTATTATTTACAGTACCGCGATTGAAAGAATTATGGTCGCAATAGCGAAACCATGTCTGCGGCGACCTTGCGGTTCCAAGACTACAAGATTCGAACGCTCGATTTTAGAAGCCGCGATGTGGCTGCGCGCGTAGCGTCACCGACGTTTATGCTTGGCAGAGTGGGTCGCGGCTCCTTTTAGATCGGGCCGATGCTGGCCCGGTCTAGAAGGGTGATTTTGCTCCCGATAACAAGCATCTGGGTGAGTCTAGGCGTCGTCCGATGTATAATTGGATATGTAATTGTTAAGATATAATTGATTAAAAGAAGGAAGAAAGTGATGACCGGCAGTATACGAGTATATCGCAACGTTCGCAGGTTCGAGACCGAAAAATGTTGTAAACTTTTTTTTCATTTCTTTTTTAATTTTTTTTTTTCAACTTTTTCGTACGCATTTCGGAAGCTCGTTCGAGAGTATCGGGAGTGGTTTCGGATTTTTTTCGAAAATTTTTGGGACCTTTTCGTTTGTTTTTTCGTTAAACAATTGAGTTTTTTTCTAGTTTTTTGGGGGAATCTATATCGTTTTCCGAGTGTTTTAAGAAAATAGAGTCGAATTATTTTTTCTTTTATTTTTTTTTTTAGAGGAATTTTTTTCAAGTTTTTCTTAAAATTTTACGCACTTTCTGGTCAAGTTTTGTGGACGTTTCACGACATTTTAAGACATCTGAGACTAACTTTTGAAGAAGAATTTTTCGAGATTTTTTTGCAATTTATCAAATATTAAATATATTTTGTGGTTTGTTCAGAGTTAAATATAATTATAATTGTTATTATTGTTGTTATTATTATTATCATTATTATCATCATTAATCATCATTAATCATCATTAATCATCATTAATCATCATTAATCATCATTAATCATTATTAATCATTGTTATTATTATTTACAGTACCGCGATTGAAAGAATTATGGTCGCAATAGCGAAACCATGTCTGCGGCGACCTTGCGGTTTCAAGACTACAAGATTCGAACGCTCGATTTTAGAAGCCGCGATGTGGCTGCGCGCGTAGCGTCACCGACGTTTTACGCTTGGCAGAGTGGGTCGCGGCTCCTTTTAGATCGGGCCGATGCTGGCCCGGTCTAGAAGGGTGATTTTGCTCCCGGTAACAAGCATCTGCATGAGTCTAGGCGTCGTGCGATATGTAATTGGATATGTAATTGTTAAGATATAATTGATTAAAAGAAGGAAGAAAGAGCCGGTGACCGGCAGTATACGTGTTTCGCAACGTTCGCAGGTTCGAGACCGAAAAATGTTGTAATTTTTAAAAAAATTTTTTTTTTTCAACTTTCTCGTACGCATTTCGGAAGCTTTTTCGAGCGTACCGAGAGCGTTTTTGGATTTTTTTCTAAAATTTTTGAAACTTTTTTGTTTGTTTTTTCGTTAAACAATGGAGTTTTTTTCTAGTCTTTTGAGGGAATCTATATCGTTTTCCGAGTGTTCTAAGAAAATAGAGTCGAATTATTTTTTTTTTTTTTTTTTCTTTTTAGAGGAATTTTTTCCAAGTTTTTCTTAAAATTTTAGGCACTTTCTTGGTGAAGTTTTCTGGACGTTTCACGACATTTTAAGACATCTGACACCAACTTTTGAAGAAGAATTTTTCGAGATTTTTTGTAATTTATGAAATAATAAATATATTTTGTCGTTGTTTGTTCAGAGTTAAATATAATTATAATTGTTTTTATTGTTGTTGTTGTTATTATTATTACCATTGTTATCATTATTACCATTGTTATCATTATTATCATTATTAATCATCGTTATTATTATTTATAGTACCGCGATTGAAAGAATTATGGTCGCAGTAGCGAGGAAAAGTGTGATCGGTTTCATGATATCAAGATTCGAACGCTCGATTTTAGAAGCCGCGATGTGGCTGCGCGCGTAGCGTCACCGACGTTTTACGCTTGGCAGAGTGGGTCGCGGCTCCTTTTAGATCGGGCCGATGCTGGCCCGGTCTAGAAGGGTGATTTTGCTCCCGGTAACAAGCATCTGCATGAGTCTAGGCGTCGTGCGATGTGTAATTGGATATGTAATTGTTAAGATATAATTGATTAAAAGAAGGAAGAAAGTGGCGACCGGCAGTATACGGCGTATATCGCAACGTTCGCAGGTTCGAGACCGAAAAATGTTGTAAACTTTTTTTTCATTTCTTTTTTAATTTTTTTTTTTCAACTTTTCTCGTACGTATTTCGGAAGGTTTTTCGAGGGTATCGGGAGTGGTTTTGGATTTTTTTTGAAAATTTTTGGGACTTTTTCGTTTGTTTTTTCGTGGAAGGATCGATTGTTTTTGGAAGGTTCCGGGGGAATTTACACGGTTTTCCGAGTATTTGAAGAGAGTAGAGTCGAATTATTTTTTCGATTTTTTTTGGAGGAATTTCGTACGTGCAAGTGGGTTTGGAAGGGGCGTGGGGCGAACGGGTGGAAAATAGGGGTGTGTTGGATGGAATGGAATGGAATCGAGGGAGTTTTTGTTGGAATTTAGTTGATTTTGAACGATTTGTGGCGATCGTATAGTTTCGCAACGTAACTCTATACGTATAGAATGAACAATGGAACGGTGGGCAGTGTATCTCAACTCGTTTGATTGTTTTGGAATTGTTTTTTAAGGAAATAATTTTTTTTGGCGTTTGTTTGGAGTTTTTCTCGTTTTCAACGGAATTCCCTGAATTTTTTTGACAATTTATATTTTTTGGGGAGTATTTGGTGAAATTTTTGGGACATTTTTGTTTGTTTGTTCGTCGAGCGATTGGACTTTTGGTTTAATTTTCCGGGGGAATTTGTACGGTGTTTCGAGTAGTTCAAGAGAGTAGAGTCGAATTATTTTTGTGATTTTTATTTTGAAGGAATTTCGTACGTGCGAGTGGGTGTGGAAGGGGCGTCGGGCGAACGGGTGGAAAATACGAGTATGTTTGATCGAATGGAATTGAACGGAGTAGTTTTTGTTGGATTTGAAGCGATTTACGAATATTTGAAATTTCGTATTGCGTAGGTTGGAGGGGCAAGCGGTGGTCAGTGTACCTCAACTCGTTTCATTGTTTTTTAAGGAAATAATTTTTTTTGGCGTTTGTTTGGAGTTTTCTCGTTTTCAATGGAATTGTTTGAGTTTTTTTGACAATATATATTTTTTGGGGATTTTTTTGTAAAATTTTTGGGACATTTTTGTTGGTTTTTTCGTGGAGGGATTGGACTTTTGATTTAATTTTTCGGGGGAATTTACATAGTTTTTCGAGTATTTTAAGAGAGTAGAGTCGAATTATTTTTTTGGAGGAATTTCGAAGAGGAGGGTAGGTGTAGAGGGTGCGTGGGGCGAAAGTGTAAAACACAGGAGTGCACCTCGTCGAACGGAACACAACGAGGTGGTTTTTGTCGGTGAATTTATTGGATTCGAAGCGATTTAGGTATATTTGAAATTCTGTATCGGATAGGATGGACGGGCAAGCGGTGGTCAGTGTACCTCAACTCGTTTCATTGTTTTTTAAGGAAATAATTTTTTTTGGCGTTTGTTTGGAGTTTTCTCGTTTTCAATGGAATCGTTTGAGTTTTTTTGACAATATATATTTTTCGGGGATTATTTGGTGAAATTTTTGGGACATTTTCGTTTGTTTGTTCGTCGAGGGATTGGACTTTTCGTTGAATTTTTCGGGGGAATTTATACGATTTTTCGAGTAGTTTAGGAGAGTAGAGTTGAATTATTTTTCGGATTCTTTTTCGAGGAATTGTCGTATGTGCGAGTGGGTGTGGAAGGGACGTGAGGTGAATGGGTGGAAAATAGGGGTGTGTTTGATCGAATGGAATCGAAGGAAGTAGTTTTCGTTGTAATTTTTTCTAATTTTTTTCTTTTTAGGTCATGTTTTCTGTACGTTTCTCGTCATTTTAAGTTGTTCGAGAGTAGAACTTTTGGGAAGATATTTTTCCAATAATTTATCAGAAATTGACCTAGTTGAAGGATATGTTTTCTGTACGTTTCGCGTCATTTGAAGTCGTCCGAAGGTAAGTTTTGGGAGTATATTTTTTGAATAATTTATCAGAAATTCACCTAGTTGAAGGACATGTTTTCTGTACGTTTCGCGTCATTTGAAGTCGTCCGAAGGTAAGTTTTGGGAATATATTTTTTCAATAATTTATTAGAAATTCATCTAGTTTAAGGATATGTTTTCTGTACGTTTCTCGTCATTTTAAGTCGTTGGAGAGTAGAATTTTTGGGAAGATATTTTTTCAATAATTTATCAGAAATTCACCTAGTTTAAGGTCAACTTTTTCGCACGTTTCGCGTCATTTTAAGTCGTTCGAGGGTAACATTTATGGAAGAATTTTTATAAGATTTTTGCAAGTTTTCTTTGAAATTTTGTCCACTTTTTCATCATGTTTTCTACACGTTTCAGAGGATTTTACGTC